>OU611907.1:5584986-8084986 GCA_914767705.2 Tenthredo notha
ACGAGAGATAAAAAAAGATAAAAAAAAGTTTCGAAACGATATCGAGTTCGTAATCACAGTACGTTTAATTAAATTTAATATCATCCGTATGGCATTGTTGTAATATGATTTTGCTTTATTCATTAATAATAATAAGATTTTTGTTATTTGAAACCTCAGCGACGACTGCGGAAACGAGGCTTATTATTTAGTATTTCTGTCTTATTTCCAATTTTTGTTTCTTCTGTTATTTTTTTTTTTGTTTTTAATTTTTAATTTCTATAATATTTAATTAAATTACTATATAATAACAATTAAATACAAATTATTCATTTTATTGATTAACTAAATGTTCTTGAAACACATACGCATTAAATTACATACGTCTTTTGTATGTTCACCTGAAGAATAAAGGATCTCAAAAATCTATCGTTAAATATTCAATATACTACATTAATTTTGGTGTTTTATTTATCATATTAATATTATTATTATTATTATTATTATTATGATTGTATCATCATTTAACAAACCAACCAATATACCGTGAGAATCAAGTGAAACAGCACGATCGGAGCGCGCAGGCGCCGAATAATTCCTAGTTTATAAGAATAGCCACTCGTTGCGCTAGAAAATCTCTAGAATAATTTGGCGGTGAGACGCAGACCGACTATAGGAAGATTTCTGTGTGTTGGCTCGCCCTGTAAAAACTTGAGTCAGTCAGCGTTGTTTCACCTGATTCTCACGGTAGCTATAGCACACATACAATTAAAGGGAAGGTATACTAACCATGTATGTAATTAGGATTTATATAGATCCCTATTCTATGTCCGATTGATCTATTCATGGGATTTTTTTTTCTTCAAGCATGAGTATAACATTCAAACTTTTCAACAGTTTTCCATAAAAATTTGTTGCCCTGAATAGATGTAACTAACTAGAACATGAACATTGATTGAATGACCTGCACTCACAGTCTTATGCTATTACATAGCCTAAATGGAATTTTCTGAATCCAGCAAGTACAGTAATTGGATGTCCAATAAACAAATTAGACATGAAAAAGATGTCAGAGATTATTATCCATGAAATTTTCCTTGAAATGGTGTCTTTTGTTAGTAGAAATAGACGTTGAATCAGTTGTCCAAATTCATTTGAAATGGTTCTGTCGTATCTACCACATCGTATCTATTCTTATACAAATTGCATTCAAGTGTTGGGAGAAATCGGACTCGAAAGACATCCAGCTTTCTGTGCACATCCTCTTTTTAAGTGCACATAGTTCGCTTATTATTAATTAGTGATGAGCTGATATATCATAAGATCTACTAGATATTTTCGTATCATATTTCTGCTGATTTTATGATACAACAGCCGCAATTGATGACACTACCAAATACTAAAATAATTCCAAAGCTAGGCAAATGAGTGGATAACGGCTATTCTTTGCTAGCCAAGTATCCGTATGTTTAGGAAATAATTTTCAAAAAATTGCGTCCTGTCATGATTGTGCATTCAACATTCCAGACTCCGATGTAGGTTTATTTTCAACGGACTATCGATATCGATGTACATACTTAATAGAATTAGCAATTTCTGTAAGGGAAGAATAGGATCGCTTTACCTTGCCACAGGTATAACAATATGATTATAAGTACCCACATGTACCTACATCTATTTGCTACTGCGAAGGATTATTCCGTATATCTGTAAACGTCCGCAGGTGTTTAATACACCATGCACGTCGTAGATGAATACGTGTGATGTAGCTATGAGGTATCCAGGTGTGTTCTATCCAAGATCAATATAATGGCTGGTATCAACAGCATGATATCAGTGACCAATGAGCTTTAGAAATGTTACATAATAGTTGAGTGGTTTTGGTGCAGGAAAATACCAAATAATGCGTGAATATCAAATGCAATGATGAATTAGTAGCATTGCAATAACACGAGTGTGTTTATTGTTAATATTTAATCACACGGACCATGGTGTGAATAAAAAATTGTACTAAATTCAAAAAATAATTTTGCATTGACACGGGGTGTTGAGGAGCTGGAATAAATTCTCATTGAATAATGTGTACCGTGTGCTTTTGTATTAGCTTCATTTCATCCTCTGTATATACACAGTGTAACGAGGTAATTCGTTTATCTAATATCGCGAGAGGTAAAGTTTGTCGCATTACCTAGTATACTAACAAAATTTCATCATTGGGTTTTGACTGACTCTTGTATATATCACATGTGACATATTTCCTAATATGTTTTACAGGACTAAACTTTACGTAATTTCTATAACTTTGAGGTGATAAAGTCGCATGATATTATATCGTATTCGCAATATCATGTGAATTTTATTCGAATTTATTCGAATATTGTTAAGGGTGGTGTGATATTCCGTACTATTATTCCAATCCAATAGTAACACCAAAGGGATGAATTAGAACGTATCATTCACGTCGACAAATGACCAATACATTTCATCTTCGTCTAGGTAATGATAATACAGAAACGTGACAACCCCTATAGTGATGACGTTAACGAGGCCATAATTAGCCTCTTGACGGTGATGAGGTGGAACAATAATGTCACCAAAGGCAAAGCTCCCCAAACAGTGCGCGTGGGCGTCCTGCCGTGACATTGATTCCTTTTTGGTGAAAGTAGTTTCGATCGAATGAGCCTACGGAGAATGGTCAGCTTTTAGCCCTTATTTTACTGGGTTAAAGGTTGACTCACACAATTTGCCACGTACACCATGATCAAAAGTACATTTTCATGCAAGCATTTTAAATTGAACTTGCAAGCTTTCTTTATAACGCTGCTTACTCAGCCATGGATAGATAAGATTATTGAGACGTTTATCTTTGACGTACTTTTCTTCGAATTATATGCATGCTTCAGCTATGTGTGAGGCGACCTTAAAACTCAAATAATTTACTCCTACCCCTAATTCGTATCGTATAAATTTTTCATTGTCCGAAAGATCCGAGTGTCTTGACCATTATTTGTCATACATATTGTTTGCGTGAAAATTACATAGTGTCATACAAAAGAGGGAAAAAAGTTCTAATCGAAAGTAAAGGGTTCGAGTTCGCAATTAGATTTAAATAAGTAATACTTGCCAAAGTTCTTGGCACATTGATCGGTCTACAATAGTATTACGATGGTGAAGGCACCATCTCAAGTTACCGAAACTTTGGCCAATTATCGATTCCATTTTGTCAGAGTTTAACCGATTATCAAAGTTGTGGTAAAGGTAAATGTGTCTTAGAAATCTCTTCGAGAGTTTATCAGTGGGATTTTAAAATTCTGATCATGGCTGTTAATTAAAGATGTTTAATTATTCGCTTTACAGTTAACTAACTTCTAATACGAATGTCTTACCTCACTTGGTTTTGCAGTAAAATTCGATTTCAGAACGGGGTCATGTGTCAGCCTGATTAGTCGTTTCCGGTCCGACGTTAACGGCCAGGGAACAAACGAACAAGTGGGCGAGAAGGCCCATGACCCGATTTCTCTACTGGGCTAACCAACCCCCTTGGACATGACTGACATCGTAGAACAGAATAGTCGATGGTTGCTGCCACGAATCAAGATATGTTCTCTAATCAACATGCATCTAGGGTACATGCTACCCGTATGATATTCGCTATTGTTAATCGGATGATTTTAGAAATAATTGAAGTCCTAGAAAGGGACTTCATCCGTGAAAAAAAAAAGAAATGCATGCGTTTAAAATTGATCGATGTAGGTATATTTGTGAAAAACGTCTACACGTCAGCGATGATTTTCTTCCTTACTAGATTGACGATCGGCCAAGCCTATGTCGTGACTTTCTATAGTATATAAGAATCGACAAAGATTTATTTACCTACCTACGTAAATGTCTGCCTTTTGGCTCTTAGACAGAACGAGGCAGAGCTTTGAGGCGTCTGAAAAAAAAAAAAGAGTGAAGAAGATAAAGCTTAGGGAAACAAGGAAGGCGTTGATACACTCCATTCCGATTGAGTCGCGGTTTCAGTTTGGGTTGGCGGTTTAATCCGGGTAAAAATTCCGCGAGATTTTTTAGCGGAAGAATTTTCACTCACGGTGATTCCTTACATCTTGAACTCCATCCGCGCCCTTACTCTTCGCCTTTAGTGTTTGTCGTTATTTAATAGCGGAGGATATTCCCAAGCGAATTTATATTCGACATATATACAGTATTACGTTTAATATGGATAAAAAAATAACGCAATACTCAAACCACATTTTTCGAGCACGTGCTTCTTGGGAATAATTTCCGGCGCGCGAGCTTGCGACCCCCTTTCCTAAAGGGATGCGCACCGCATACGAAAAACTATGCAGCCAAAGACCACGTGTACGTCGAATCGATAATGCAGTGTTGTCCCCCGGAGGTCGCTCAACCCGCGAGGGGTCAACTCACCATATAAGCCAACCACCCCTGTTAGGTATTACCTTTAGCCCCATTGCCACATCTGCGCTTGCGGTTTTCCAATACTAATTATCGCTGTTATATACCCATCTTTGAATATATGTTAGATATATCTATTTCATAATATTTTTATATACGTATACGCGCAGGGGTTTATCTTTTATATTTATAACTGACATGGTATAAATGTTGTTAAAAACCGCGGAATAAATTACAAACGACATTTACGAAGTTTTTGCGAAGCTGAAGGGTCTAACAGCAGTATACACTTTGGAAATAAGTTTTTTCGCTGTGAAGAGATATTCTACTTACTCAGTTTTTTTTTTTTCACCTGATTACCGGTTCTTTCATAGATATAATTCAAAATTATTTTACATTTTATGGAATTCGCTTTACGTACCTACGTATAGACTGATTGAAACAAAGATAAAGTGTTTGTCGTTTTTTTATATTTAAATCAGACTAGCCTGATCAAGCATCCCTGCAAGATACCTGACTCGGCCCCGGATCAGACATCAAGCAGTCTGATCAAATTTCTACTCGGTATATTGATATGCGAGTTCAGGTCAATGCAAAAGCTAAATCGAACGGTTGGATCTGGATACAACTCCCAGATCATCGAACAGATATTTCATCAATATTTCATTTATATTAAATTATATTATAATAAGTTGTGTAAAGAGAGAGAGAGAAAGAAAGAAAAAAAAAAGGAAGAAAACTCTAAGGGTTTCAATAAAAATATCAAAAATATTCATTTCAATTTGATCATATGTATATAAACTTTCTTCAAAATATTTTCTCGAATTCTTTATACTTTTATTGAAAAACTGAGAATTTTCTTTCAACAACGATGTGTATGTATTCGCTTTCGAAGCTTCTTTTTATAGCTTTATATGAGAAAAAATCCATAAAAGTTTGTGACGTGATCATAACTCATGGTATGAAATAAAATTGCGAAAAGTAAGAAACTACCTGAGCAGGTCACAGAAAAATCAGCGACTATGATGAAACCTTCCGTACCTTTTTGTTCTAAAAGCTTAGTTTAATTATCACTCGTATACGAGTAATATGATTTGGGTCCCTTTGGTAATGACAAAACGTAATTGGATATTGCAAGATGATGCTAAAGGATAAAGTAGTACATAGCTAACAAAGAATTTCATTATATTATCTAGAGTTCTAGACTATATAAAAGGCAGCCAGGTCAGCCAAGGGATTTATCAGCCTTAAAATCGGTGAGATGATACTGTCGTCCGGATTACCAAAAAAACGATTAATAAATTAAGAAATATATAACGAGGTTTGGAATTTTGAGTTTTTAAGTTCACCGTGGACTGAATTAGAATGATCTAATATCAAAAAAAAAAAAAACTAGACGAAAGGGAGCATCTTATTAAAAAACGTTGAAAATTTTCGATACCATGTACAACTTGCATAATAAATTGATGAGATAAAAATAAGATCCGTAAAGTTGTCATCTTCGATCCTTTTCATTAGTCCAGGACTTGTCATTATCGTAAGAAAAAAATGGTATGTGTCAATTACGTAGGTCGAGTTTGATTAAACTGTACTAAAATACTCAATAGAAAGTTATATTCTTTTGTATTCTATACCATAGATGACAGGTTGTCGATCAATCTTTGAATATATATATATATATATATCTGTGAATAATGGTATAGATATCAGCTTTTATTGTCACACAATATTTTGATCAATGTCTTATTGACCAGTGTCCAAAACATCTGTTATAGTCCGGCAAACTCCCAAAGTTTATAAATGACAAAGGATGATCTTCGGTAACATCGGGATATATACTTAAAGTTAGATATGTACTTGTATCTATCTTTCACTGAAGCTGAAAGCTCGAATGACTAGTGAAAACGATGACCAATAACTACTGTTATCAATTTTCACTGTATTCTGTAATAAACCGATGCAAGAAATCGAGAAAAAGATTTCGTTTGTACGATTACACCTATCAAATTTTTTTATCGACGAATTATTATTATACCAGGCTTGGATTTCTTTCGTTATTTTTTAATGTCACATGCAGCAGGTTTTAAACTACGATAGTATTAATAATTGCGAGATTTCTTGTGCAATTTCAAGTCGACGTAATAAATTCATTCGTACCCCCAAGGGTATAAAAATTACGTTTGTTCATGAAGCAAAAAAAAAAAAGAAAAAAAAAATACGTTCGATATTTCTGCGTACAATAGTCGATGTATTGGAAATTGTTTCACCGTAAAAGTGTCATGTTTAACATCCCGTGGGAAAAGGGTGTAGAAAATAGCCCCCTTGAAGAAAGAATGTTTCGAAACGTGAATGTAGGTTGATAAATCTTCACATTTGATCATAAAAATGACACCAAGATATATCGCAAGCATTTTGAGAAAGGCGAGCTTTGATTAGCTGCTAAAAAATTTTTGAGTCGAAAAATTTTGCGAAAATGTAACTCCATTAAAAAACGTAGGGCTTATATTTCAATTTCAGATTTTGCGTTTCGTTACATAGATCAAAGCTTATACCTTTTTGAAAATGGGACGGTAATACCTTAGAAGTATCTCATGGTTGGGATTATACGGCAGTTTAAAGTTGTGGCAATCTTTACGATGCACACTTGATATACCTGTGGCGTTTATATATATATATACCTCTCATATGTGTCGTAAGTATGTTTTATTTATATGGTATAAGGTAAACGTATCTTTGAACTGAAGTTATCTTAAACAACACCGGTTTACACTTACAACAGCTAAAAGGAGTGCAATAACAAACTTGAAATACATCAAGCCGTCATGGTCCTAGAGTATGGTACCGTGTATTTCCACTCGGTACCATCAACGGAAAACCACCCCATTTCCTTGTGGTTGCGATGCGCATCAGCCTAGGTAACTAGGTACTGTATATCTCACTGGTATACGTCTCGATCACGAAGTCAAGGGATAGTGCGAAAATAGAAAATAGAATATCATTTCGCGTTAATGTGATTCGAAGAAAACACATCTTTAATCAAACTTTGTATCCAGTTAGACAGAATTTCACGTAGTAAATGTAAACTAGGTCTGACATATCTAATTACAATATAGGATTTACCTCGAGCTTGCAAGAGCCAAAAAAAAAAATAAAAAAATACTTAGGACCAGTATTTTCCTATCAATATTGTTCTGGGAAATGTGAATCATGAGGTCCTGACTCAGATGCATTTTATCGATATTTATTATCCTCGTAGTAGAATTTAGTCAAAATAATCCGTAAATAGGACTCAAGGGAATTATTTAAGTGTTTTGTTTTAAATGTGTGTAATATAAAATAGGTAAATACTTGCATATGTACAATAAGGTACTTTGCAGTTTTCACTTAAATTTATATCAAGGAATCCTTGTGGTGAAGAATAAGATTCTGGAATTTTTATTCTGGAGTTTGAAAGCAGAATCTTGTATGAGATATGAAATAATGAAATCGTTCGTCTGCAAATAAACCCTTTTTTTTTTTTTTTTTTTACCCCAGGCAAATCTAGCTAAATTTCGTTGGCTACGTCTAGGTGCCTGAGGGTTTGTTTGTACATAACGCATCAACGTGCCTTATCGTATCATCTAACATTTTGAGCTTACCTTTCACGAAGGATCCAACATGATAAATGTTCTAAATACGCAGTGGAGTAGCCAAGACATTTTGGAACTCAAGTGAAATTGGATATTTGTCAATTTTCAAGGATCAGGATCAGATCAGGATCATTTCACCACGCTGAAATTGATAATACTGGGCTCGAAGATGCTTCGGTATCGATTATAGATTTCATTTTTGTATTTTCACAATGAATCTCATTCAGCTAACGATCCAATCTAATTTTCTAATTTTAATACGTCTTTAGAAATTGTCGAAAAATCTTTGTCAACGAAGTGAAAATACAGCGACGATGTAGTGGTAAAGCCTTTCCAAATTGGCGACCGAGGGTGTCGACTACTCACCTTAATTCCTCCCCAGCGACGCTATAATCACTGTGTATAGGTCTGGGGTATTTTATGTGAAATCTTCCTGCTCTTGACCTTCGCTAAATTGGTGAATTTTTTCAGAATTTTTTTTTTTTTTTTGCAACTCATCTCAGTGCCCGTGTAGAAATTGTGCTGTGGTGCTGGCAGGGTCCTAATAAGGCGTGCCATAGTGCAAATGAGGCCCAGGTTAGGCTAAGCTGTGGCAGCCTGTTAGGGACCCCCGGGGACCCCGCTGGATGTTCCCGTTTTAGATACCGCGCCAGGCCGGGGGCTAGTCAGGCTGCCAAACTCGCACCCCATTCGCGCCACGATTTAAGCTTTAGCAAACCGTAGCTCCTTCACCGTTGTCCCTAGAGTGAACTTTTAAGGACGTTTCTTGTTCCTTATTCAATTATCCAGCAACGCATTTTTCGCATTTTTTTTTTCGATCCATTTTTTTATTTTTATTTTTTCGATTCTAGTTTTCGGTGAATTTCAGCTTTAGCAAACCATAGCTCCTGCACCGTTGTCCCTAGAGTGAACTTTTAAGGACGTTTCTTGTTCCTTATTCAATTATCTAGCAACGCATCTTTCGCATTTTTTTTTTCGATCCATTTTTTGATTTTTATTTTTTCGATTCTAGTTTTCGGTGAATTTAAGCTTTAGCAAACCATAGCTCCTGCACCGTTGTCCCTAGAGTGAACTTTTAAGGACGTTTCTTGTTCCTTATTCAATTATCTAGCAACGCATCTTTCGCATTTTTTTTTTCGATCCATTTTTTGATTTTTATTTTTTCGATTCTAGTTTTCGGTGAATTTAAGCTTTAGCAAACCATAGCTCCTGCACCGTTGTCCCTAGAGTGAACTTTTAAGGACGTTTCTTGTTCCTTATTCAATTATCTAGTAACGCATTTTTCGCATTTTTTTTTTTGATCCATTTTTTGATTTTTATTTTTTCGATTCTAGTTTTCGGTGAATTCAAGCTTTAGCAAACCATAGCTCCTGCACCGTTGTCCCTAGAGTGAACTTTTAAGGACGTTTCTTGTTCCTTATTCAATTATCTAGCAACGCATTTTTCGCATTTTTTTTTTTGATCCATTTTTTGATTTTTATTTTTTCGATTCTAGTTTTCGGTGAATTCAAGCTTTAGCAAACCATAGCTCCTGCACCGTTGTCCCTAGAGTGAACTTTTAAGGACGTTTCTTGTTCCTTATTCAATTATCCAGCAACGCATTTTTCGCATTTTTTTTTTCGATCCATTTTTTTATTTTTATTTTTTCGATTCTAGTTTTCGGTGAATTCAAGCTTTAGCAAACCATAGCTCCTGCACCGTTGTCCCTAGAGTGAACTTTTAAGGACGTTTCTTGTTCCTTATTCAATTATCTAGCAACGCATTTTTCGCATTTTTTTTTTTTGATCCATTTTTTGATTTTTATTTTTTCGATTCTAGTTTTCGGTGAATTTAAGCTTTAGCAAACCATAGCTCCTGCACCGTTGTCCCTAGAGTGAACTTTTAAGGACGTTTCTTGTTCCTTATTCAATTATCTAGCAACGCATTTTTCGCATTTTTTTTTTTGATCCATTTTTTGATTTTTATTTTTTCGATTCTAGTTTTCGGTGAATTCAAGCTTTAGCAAACCATAGCTCCTGCACCGTTGTCCCTAGAGTGAACTTTTAAGGACGTTTCTTGTTCCTTATTCAATTATCCAGCAACGCATTTTTCGCATTTTTTTTTTCGATCCATTTTTTTATTTTTATTTTTTCGATTCTAGTTTTCGGTGAATTCAAGCTTTAGCAAACCATAGCTCCTGCACCGTTGTCCCTAGAGTGAACTTTTAAGGACGTTTCTTGTTCCTTATTCAATTATCTAGCAACGCATTTTTCGCATTTTTTTTTTCGATCCATTTTTTGATTTTCATTTTTTCGATTCTAGTTTTTGCACAATTTAAGCTTTAGCAAACCGTAGCTCCTTCACCGTTCACCCTAGAGTAAACTTCGAACGACGTTTTTTGTTCCTGATCTAATTATCTAGATACGGAATTTCCGCATTTTTTTTTATCGATCCATTTTCCATTGGTAGTGTATGGCAAGCCACAAATCCGCCTGATATTGCCGATTTTAATATTAGGGCACGCCGCAGCGGGGCCACTTTAAGGCCCTGGGTAGCGATGCAAGTCTGGCAAGACACAAATCCGCTCGATATGGCTCATGTTGATATTAGGGCATGCCACAGAAAATTTCTACACGGGTGTTTAATAAATTTTCAAAAATTCATCGTTTCTTGCGAAATGTATAAAATTATTTCCGTGAAAACAAGTGAAATAAATTATCCTCTTCGAAAGGTACTTTCGATTTTTAATCAATAATTGTCTGGCATAAAACTCGAAATTTCGTAAAATATGCTAGTCTTAATTTTTGCCAAAGGCAAAAACAAATCTCGAATATTCTGCGTCTGTTGCAAAATCTTTAAACTCGTGGTCAGTAAAAGGTATAATTTTATCTCGATTTTTTAAAAGAATATAAAACTTTATTAAAATCGATTATCGTGGAGAAGTTGAGCGACTACACGTCAATAAGCCCCATAAACTTTATATCGATGGTAAAAAAAAAAAAAAATAGAAAAAAGTCGCTGAATTTTTTTACAGAAATTCTTTTTCCCCGATAAGTAATCTTGTCAAAGCTTCGAGTGAATTGAATATTGAAGAAGAAGAAGAAAAAAAAAAAAGAAAATTGTGAAAATTTGATTTTCGAACAAATCAATGATACGAAACGGAGTTTTCCCGAAGAAGCGTAAAAATCAGCTATATACTCTTGAAATTAGGTAACAATCGTAGAACATTGGATATAAATTCTATACTATGAATATAAATTCGAATACGATTGAATGAAAATAAATTCATATTATATACCTAATTGTTTTCAGCGACACGAATCATATACATTGCTTATGATCGATAAAAAAAATAAAAATTAAAAAATTAAAATAGAACGAATTAATTATAGAATATTTTTTTCCGGGTCGAATGGAATAGGTATAAAAAAAAAAATTGAGGAAATGAGAATCTTTTTATTTGAAAAAAAATCATTAAAGCCATTTCAGAATGTACGTATAGTGTATAATATTTTCTTCTCACCCTAAGGAAGAGGGTGAAGAAAAAAAAAAAAAAAAAAGCACTTAAGAGACACAGAGAAACGAGTCTTTCATCTCGCTCTTTTTGTAGGTATAAGGATATAGGTACGTTCAATTTTATTCGTCCACGGACATCCTTTGTTCGTCTAATATACATGACTTTGTGACACCAATGAGATTCATGTCTTGACATTAAGTCGATTTCAGGTAGACCTTTAATATCTTTTTTTCAAAGAGGAAAAGAAGACGAAGAAGACGAAGAAGGAGAAGAAAAAGGAAAATTAAAAAAAGGTAAAAAATTAAAGAAATATTCTCCTTTTTTTTTCTTGTTTTTTCTTGTTTTTTAAAACATTATTTTATTCTGAAGTCGCGTGACCAACTTTTCGTTACATTTATACATACCCATTACACATTCATAGTATTACATATATACATACGTTAGACATATACTTATGCATCGGTACACTATATGCTTACATGTTTGCGTGTACCTGTCTTGTTTGTCCAAGATATCGGGAGAAGAGCGTGTGTAATGGGGTTGATAGCCCTATAGCCATAGTAACCCTGTTTAGGTTTAGGTCAAGGCGAATTTGGCTACATAATATCGAGTCAATTTTTTCAAACTTATTTTAAATATTTTTAATAATGTCGCAGTAAGTGTATTGACCAACTATAGTAATACGTTTGCATATACATAGGTGCGTAGATACTTAATCTAGTATATTGTTACGATAAGTTTGATTCACCCTTATATATAGTTCACATGATCTAGTAGTCATTTTAAATAAAATATGTCAACATATTAAACCTTTTGTTCGTTGTTACTAATTACTATTTAATTTTGAAAAAATTACGAGTCTTCTTCAAGACCCAAACGCAAACGCAAGTATTTTTCAATACAATTAATATTCAACAAAATACTTGATCCTTGCATTATTTTTAATACTATCTTAGAGACCCACTTAATATTTACGGATTATCTTAAAACTCAATTCCGTAACAATATTTTCTTATAACTCTGCTATTTAGCCCTATTCGTATATTAACATCGCGCAAGCGTAACAAATACTAATATACCGAGCGATTCTCTGGAAAGTAACACGTCTGAAAGGTATAGTCAAACGCGAGATGCCTGCATTTAGTAGCTCAAACATCGACGATTGGCTTTTATTTCCCACTAAACTCAATCGTCGATATTTGAGCTGCTCAATAAAGGCGTCTCGCGCTTGCCTACCTTTTAGACGCGTTACTTTTCAGAGAATCGCTCTGTATATGTATGTATATACGTTATATATAAACACGAGTGTGGAAACAATGGCAATAAAAGGTAGGCCAAGCCACGGCAGGCATAAATACCAGAAGGCGAATGTTCCACTTGCATATATTCCGTTTCAATTTCTACGCATGAATATGTAATCGCACCCCCTAGTTAACTCGGCTATACGTTTTTATCGTCGGCGCATGGCGGTCTGATAATGAATGTTTTTTTTTTCTTTTATTTATTTCTTTCACAATTGCGGTATAAAATCGTAATCATTCTCTGAGTCGCACTGTTCCGGTGGAACAGATACGCTTTTTTTTTTTTTTTTTATTTTACAAATCTTTGTCTTACTATAATATGAAGCGGCAGTAATAAAAAAGAAAAAAGAAAAAAGAAAAAAAAAAAAAATTAAAATTGAGATAAAAAATCTATCGAAAATTTATATACGACGAGGCGATTGCCTCAGGCAAGAACTTCATATTCCCTATATCGCAATAAAGGTGCAGGGGTCTACCTATTATACCTATGTGAAATCTTTTTTTAACACGAAAATGATAGCCTACTGGTAATACATGCGGATTCGACGATTTATACTAAGGTACGAGGTACCCAAAAAAAACCCTGCAACGCAACGTTTGCCTCAGGCTTTACCTTAACTTACTCTAAAATATGTATATCAAGGTACCTATACCTATACCTATATATAAAATTTCACTTCGAAGCCAAAAAATTTTCATCAGTCTCGAGACGTGATCGGATTTCTACAATGGTAAATTATAATCGAATTTAAACGATTTTATATTCTTTTCATTTTTATTTTTTTTTATCTTTTTCTTCTCGCTTTTTCACAGATCGAGATATACCTATTTTTCATTCTTATATTAGGAGAGGAATGGATCTGCTGATCGTACAGTGATACTGTTACCGGAGTTTCAATAAGAAGGTAAAAAAAAAAAAAGAAAAAAAATTATTCCAGCGATCGCAAGAGGACAAAAACGTTATCACGAAATAACATTCTGTTTCTTTATACTGACTATTTGATACCAGAAAGAATAATTACGTGTGTGAAAATAAGATAATATTTTTTTTTTTAATAGTAAAAAAAATTTACAAAAATCTAAAAGAGTAAAAAATTTGCTTCTTAACAGCAAAATTCATTAACAGTCACACGATTTTGACTTGACAAAATTTGGTGAATTCCTGATCATTATTATCACAGCCCAATAAACTTATACTACTTGTATAATTTCCATCTTTTCGTTTTTTTTGTTTTTTATTTACCATTTGTAATCGTACTAGTTTCATAATATTTTTTGGGCTTCGTGTTTTATTCGCGATATATGTAAAGGCTTGTACTATATGTCATATAGATGACATACCACAAATAATAATCAACTTCATAAATTTTTTACTATATTAGTTTAACCGAGCTGTAAGTAATCTACGGCTTAGAACCCGTATTTCAACCCTTGTGACTTCGATTGAGTAAAGAGTGGTCGGTGGTCACGGTCTCTTCGTGTGGTTCGATAAATCCTTAAATAAAAAAAATAAAAAAAATAAAAATAAAAAAAAAAAACTTTAAGCTGATGGGTGATCATGGCGTTATCTGTAAGCAGTAGCTCTGACTGAAGGTGGTTCAGTGAACGGTGAAAAAGGCTTTTCCATCTAAAATTGTAACACAGATGGGGGTACACGACTTTGGTGTTCTCCGCGGTTACTGTATAGGTCCTTGCAATCATAAATCACATTTCGGTTTAGTTCACTGAATTTTTCGATGCTTCGGGCGTATTATACTTTCGCAAAAATCAATTGGCTAAATAAATAACGTATAACAGCTTGTATTATTTGAACTCAATTACAACGGACTAGCGAGGGGTAGGGGTTACTATGTCAAGCTTGCGCCTTTTGTCGTATAGCTTTTGAATATTTTTTATTTATTTTTACCATCCATACGATCATCGCTACGATCTCTATATCTTCTATTTTTTCATAGCTATATGATCGGCTACTTGACACTGTATTATTAGAGTCGTATGAAAACACTTTTCTCTCTTAGGGGGTGTAGGCAGGGTTCGCCACCCCCGATGAAAATAATTCTATACGAATTTTTTTACAACTCATTGGAAAAATTTCAACTTGTTTGTAGTTTTTTTTTTTTTACATATTTTGATCTACAAGGAGAACGAATCTAAAACAACGAAACCAGAAAAAAAAAAAAACTATGAAAATCTTTCGATTTTTAATGAAAAATAACGAAAGTTTCTAATTTTCTTAATTTTTTTTTAGATATTCGTAGTCTTTGTGACGGTAATGATTTGAGATATTGAAACTTCAGAATTTCAGGCCTCTGTAAAGCCACCCTAATGTCACCCCTCTCAAGGGGTTGGCGAATTCGCAGTTTCAATTTAAATCGTTATTTTATTATTATTATTTTTTTTTTTCTCTCTTTCCTGGCGACATACGCTGATTCTTTATTTCTAATGTCTAGCTTGCAGACATTATGTATGAGAATGTAATGCCAGCTGGCACGCTAACAATATATAGGCCAATTGTACTACAAACTGAAGCCCCACCAAAATATGTCAGAAATTTCGTTTAGGTATAGAGGCTGAGTATAGAACACCAATAAAATAGTTTACTTCTATATGTTGAAATGAAAATTTTAGCCTTCAGTACATTTTTATGAAACGAGAAGCGTGTATGTAAAATTTCTTCCCCTTCCGAAGCTTTTCCTGAAAGAAATTAAGGCCCTCGTAGCTCAATCAATTTTTTATACAAAAAAAAAAAAAAAATGATAACTTGATTGAGAGTAAAGATGTCGAGTTCCTCTTCCGCTCATTTCGAAGGGAAAGGATCAAGGTAATGAAAAATAAAAAATAAGTAAACTTTGGGATGAAACTTCGAATAACTTTTGCACCCTGAACCACTTCCCCCCACGTTCGAGGATATCCGGTAACTTATCAAGCTTTATATTGAAAACGATTTGTTTTTCTTATAAATACCCAAATTTTTTCCACCTAAAAATGATCCGGAAAAAAAAAATGTTTAGTAATGATGTTTTTTTGCATTCTGAGAAAGAGAAATGAAAAAAAAAAAATGAATAAAATGCCAATTATCACCGCGAAAATTATATTTACGAACTTATTTCCTTGATAATAATTTTAATAATACACGTGATAGTCAGTTGGATGGTGTAAATCTAATAAACGAAGCAAAGCGAAGCGGAGGTATAGGATAAGCTATAGGGTGAACTTGTGTTATCTGTGGTATTAAAGTTGCGTGATAGTCAGCACGCGGTAGCAGTCCGGATACAATCATCGGAGAGCAAACTTTGTGAATTTAAGTTTTACCCCCTATTCACCCTTTCCGGTAACAGTGGAGGGGTGAGAAACGAATTGAAGAATACTATTCCACCGAATTGTAACGTTGTAAATTTGTGAAAACCTCCTGCAGATCTCGGAACGTTATTCTCGCTATATATACTTTTTGCCCTAATTCAAGTGAATGTCAAATATGTATACAGCGGTGATATGAGGGAAACAAAATTATCTCATGGCATTTCGCCTTGATTGCGGTTAAGTTATTAGTAATTTAGTCCGACCTCGAGAAAAGCGATTAATTAAAAGGGCTTAAAGAAAAAAAAAGAAAATAAATCAAAAACAAAAAAACTTCCAACCCTCCGCGGCTTAAATTCTCTGTCTAATAATCCCGAAAATCTGTAGCTTCTTATAACTAGAGACAGCCATATTTTGCACGACTCACCCTATTCCCTATCATCTCAAATGTCTCGGAGACAAGTAACAGCATCTCTTCAATGTAAAAAACACTGTAATAGAAACTGCAAAAGGGCAAAAGCCATAGCAAAAAGTTATAGTAGATTTATTCATGTAATCAGTTTTTAATTACCGATTTGAAAACCGGGGTGTGAAATTTTCTTACAAATTTCCCCACGATACGAGGTCAGCTTTTGAGTGTTTTAATAGTTTCAATTTTTTTTTTTTCAAAACTGCTATATTCGACTTGTGTCTATATTTCGGCAAACCATTACGTGTGCATAAAAAAAAAAAAAAAAATAAAAAGAGAATTCTATGATCGAATAACGGTGTGCGTGTTAAGTTATATTATCGTTGTATACACACGACGTCTTCTTAATTGATTGATCGATTTTACTACCTTTGATATATCATCAATTCGAATCAAGTCCATTAAAGTAAAAAATTACCGTATCCGCAGACAGCAATTTGGATATATTCGAGTTTGAAAATGAAAAGTCAAAAACTGTTATATTCACAATTTGCCATCTATTCGGCATCCGCGAAACCGCGAAACCGCTTAAATAGGAATTAGTAAAAAAAAAAAATTGACGACGTTTTCTTGAAATGTAAAATAATTTTTTATAACCTTGTGCGTAAAATACTGGCTATGAATTCCGCAAAAAACATAAGTCAATGAAATACTGATTTGAAGCAAAAAAAAAAAAAATTTATCGTTACGCGGGTGTAATTATACCCTTTGAATCCCTTGATATACCCTCGTCCTCATGTTGTTTACAATTTCCTCCTTTTTTTTATTTTATTTTTATTTTTTTGTTTGTTATCTTCCTTTTTTCGATCTCCCCACACTTTTAATCCTTGCCTTAAAAATACCCTGAAACAAACGACAAACAGACCAACTTTCGAGAGATACTCCTTAATCAGCCTTAGAGATAGCGATCTTTTGCGGAAAACCGCGAGTCTGGCTATAGAGCGCGGGAAATTGAATTGGCTTCTATATCGTTTCGAAGAAATGTTCCTTGCCTAACGGCGTGTATCTAACTATACACGTATATATATATATACACATAGGATTGAGACCGTGTACGTATTTCCCTGCACTTATACGTTCTTAGAATTCTAAGGCGCGGCATATAGGTTTCCGTAAAATTGTTCAAATTGGAAATTCAAGGTAAGATAGTGACTCGCGAGTGTATTGGATCCTGATCTAAACACCATTAGGATTACAAATAAGAACAAGGCGATCTTGCCCAAAGAACCACCCTGCGCAAACTGCGATAAGGGTTGATCACTGTCTTCCAATTTATGTTCGAGGTATAATCAATGCACGACTATATATAATACCATCGCACGCATTATGTATAGTCTATACGTATTAGGCACGTAAGTGCAAATATACGAAAACGAGAACTGAAGCCGCACATCTCGGCCCTCGAGCTCCTCCGTTCAAGCGGAAAAAGAACAGACGCCGCCGCACTGGTATGAAATTAAAGAGGAGCTATCGTATTGACGTGAGAGAATTCGCACTGTCCAATGAGTGTGAAAACAAAGTCCCACTGCGTATGTCCGCAATCGATAAGACAGACGGTTTTAATTGATTTTTTAACAACACGGGTGTACGAAATATAAATAAATATATATATATATATAGTTTTATTTATTTCTCATTCAGGAGCTGTAAATGAAGGGGTGCAGATTCAAGAATTGCGAAAAGGGTTAAAAAATTTACCAACTTGAGACAGTCTTACTACTTAAAGGGGGTAAAGTGTACACACACTTCGGGAATCGGTTTCCTAAATTACTGCTATTCAGTGGAGAAATATTTCACCGAATCTGCAGATTTTTTTAAAAATATCATTACGGATGAATTATGATTTAATTCTGAAAACGGTCAACTGATTTTGTTTTTTTCTTCTCGTTTGATGTTAATATTCAAGACTTAAGGGGTGGGCTCTATGCAGATTACGTTTTCAAAAGTGTAGAATAATTTTAATTACGAAAAAAGCGTGAATCTCATATCGAAAAAGCTATGTAAATTTTTTGAAATCATATCCGTAGGTGAATTAGAACAATTTGAACTATAAAGAATTTCGAATTTTTGACAAAAGAAGCTTTTTGAGAATTCAATATAGAGAAAATTTTTTCTCTTGCATTAGAGATATTTTTTGGATTTTATTCGATGAATATAACGTGGTACAAGTTATTTTACGATTTTTGTCTAATCATCTGTACAGAACTCCCTTAAACGTGATAAATTTGACCAGCGTATAGCACCCCTTTCGTTTATATATGTATACACGGCAAAAGGTCAACGGAGCTTAAAAATAACACCTATAACTTTTCGGCTACCTACACGTATATCGATGTGGAAGAAAAAAAAAATCTAAAAAAAAAAAAATCATATATATAACTCGCTTTACTCATACTACACCGAGTATTTACCTACTTGAAAATTTTCTAGCTACTTACACAGATAGCCCAAGTGATGTTTTTCGTAACATTGAAATAATTATGTTTCAGTTTTTCTCTACGATAGATTATTATTTTTTTATTGTTTAACGTCTCGTCTATTTATTCATCTTAATTTTTTTATTAATTAATTAATCAATCAATGGCTTTTATCATAGCTGCTCTAACTCATGGGCAGCAAAGGGCTGCCTGAAATATTCACGAAAATAAATGAAACGATTATTTTTCATTTCCTTAAAAGTAATGATAAAAAAATAATAAAAAACAAAAAAAAAAAACAATTTTACGGTACTTCAAAGACTGAAAATCGGTTTACAAAAATCGTTTTCCTATGCATTGCCACTAAAATTCCATCGATTAATTTATCATTGGCTAGACGCCATCGCTGATGAAAATCGTTGGGTTTATATCCAGAATGTCTGCATTCACTTGGCAAATACATCCATGAAATTTCAACTCTTTTAACTTTTTTTTAAAAGCTCTCTAAAAACTCGCCATTTCAAACTACCCGTTTTGGAATAAGCGAAGTCATCATAATCGCTTGAAAATTGTGAATTTAAGCTTTCACTATATTCCCATGATTTAAGGCCGACCATTTTCAAAAGGATCAATTTTTTGTTTGACGATATCTCCGGAACGAATGCACGGATTTCTCCCTTTTTTATATCAATCGACGCAGTTTTTCCTACCCTAGAACTGATCAGATTTTGGATTCGATCGGTCGAACGGTTTTTGAGTTACTCAAAGAACAATATTTTTATCAAAAAAACATTCAACCGATAATATCTCGAGATCCGATTAACGGATTTTTGTGTTTTTGGTCTTCATCGAAGGCTCTTGAATCTATCCAACAACTACGTTGTTTTTTTTTAACATTTTTTGATACACGTATGCAGTTCTAAATCCAAAAACTTTCCTTTTCGGGCTACATTTTTGTTTCTGATAAAAACTACCGCAGCTTTCTCGAGTCTTTGGGTCAACTGGACATCAGGGTCTCCTTATCTCCCGCGTATCATAAATATACCTAAAGATATTCATAATCGAAACGTATACGTAGATATAGATGCGGTTAAAAGTAAAAAAAATATATATCTGCAGTCTCATTGTTATACGGAATAAAAGTGGATATTTGTCTTCATCTCTACCCTGAGAAGCAATCAATTTGTAGGGCACATATGTGTTCCAACCAGTGAGTTGCGGAGAGGTACAGCAGACCGGTGAGCTGGTTGCAGGCGGGTGTTTTTAGGGCTTTGAAAAGTCGGGCGTCGGGACGCTAGGGTGCCAGGACGCCTGCGCTTATCGTTGCCCCAGAATGCCGCCCCAGTGTGCCAACCGCACGATGTCAACGAGGCACGCCGGCCAGTGCTGTCTTCGACCTCTTACCAATAAGGTCTACAGAGCTTCCAGCTCCGAAACATAAATACTAGATTTTTATTTTAAAAAAAGAAAAGAAAAGAAGAAAAGAAAAGAAAAGGAATTCTAACAATTTTCTTATAATAAATTACCACCACCTTGACTATAATCTGTAAGCCTAATAATTCTCTAGGATCTATCGAGATTAGTGCTCCCTTCTCTATCCTATAAAAAGCTCTACTTAATTTATTCTAATAGTCGTCGTTAACCAAGTCGGATTTATAGTTCTCGGTTTTTTTTTTTTTTTTTTTTTTCTTCTCCTTTTCGATTTTCATCTAAATGAATTACGCTCATCCCTTACGGGAATATCGAGTGAAATTAAGAAGCACATACAGTAGCTAGTGCACAGTGTTTTATATACGTTGTATTACTAATGGACCACGCGCGATATCCTCGTGAGTGTATCGTCGATATAAAATATCAAGTAAGGATCATATGCGTTATAGCATAAATTTCATTCACACATGTCGATTGAAAATACATTGAAAAGTGGGTGAAATGAAGAAGGAAAAATGTTTCGAAAATGTCCTAAAGCGCGAAAAAAAAAAAAAAAAATACCTCTATGACTCGGGGGATCATCAGGGATGACGATTCTTCCTTATTAGACAAACCGTAGTACTGTTTTCTATACTGAATTAGATCTGGCCTGTATCTGTATTTCGGAGTACTGTATCTGTATTACTCTTTGCACTTGGCATCTTTGCACCTTATTACGCTCTCATCAAGTTCCTTCTATATTGCGTCGCACACTACGATCGCGTATATATCTTCATTCGTTCTTTAATTTTCTCTGGTTCATATGCCGCTAAATTTTCTCGCGCATTTTACAAGCTAATAAATATCGTGTAGGTAGACCATGTGTCCATAGATGTACCAACATTTACCGTAATACCAGCGACACCGTATCCCATAACCAACCACTTTATATTTGTAAAATATCGTCCGTTTTCGTAAAGAGGAAAGCATCATTTTCACAAACGTTACTCGTAGTGGATTTAATGCTTTTAACAAAAATAAATCATAACAATATTTAGGATTAGATGAGTTTGATATTTGGTAGACTAAACGGTAATAGAAATTCGTAGGTAGTTATCTCGTTGAGCACATGGCACCGATTTAGGGTATATTCTATAGTTATGGTATAGGTATCGTAGTATATAGAAGAGGGTGTATAGTAGTTGGCTAGAAATCGATTCTCCCGTTAGTTTGAAGACCAACGTTTCTCCCTCGTTATATCACCTTTGTGATATCGTATAGGAAATTTCATATACATACCTACTAGAAAATTGCTAGAGCTTGTTGCGCACGGACCTTTAATATAGATTCCAAGTTTAGATTGACATTTTCAAAGACGATATAACAGCTTCGGTTTATTGATCTTTAGCTCGAAGTACGAGTAATGATAAATTGGATTCGATTTTTTTGCTCATATCACAGTTTTTTATTTTTATTCTGGTTAAAAAAAGAAGAAGAAGAAGAAAAAAAAAAAAAAAGGAAATGATGTTAATAATCTCAGAGTTTCTGTAGACAAATTCAAAAATAAATTAAAAAAAAAAAACACCGAAAAACTAGGAAATGATTAAATAACCACGTGGTTTGGTTCGATGTGAGTATACACTAGCTACGAAGTCCTTGAATATTGATTGGTACCTACCTACTTCGCAGTAGGTTACAAGCGAGTTTCGTTCAGTCAGTTTTCATCTGAAATGCAGGGGTAGGTGAGCCGAGTGGTGAATTGGGTGCGCGAGCGCGTCTCGCTACTCAGGTCATTCACCCTAACTGAAGACGCTTCTTCTCGGGTCTGGTTTTGCACTCTGTATACCCAACGGCGACGAGAACGTCGAGATCAGTACGCGTTTCGAAAAATCACTAATGTTTAAGAAATTTTACTATTTATAAACCTTATTATTTTTATTTATTCATTTTATTTATTTTTGTTCAATTCAGAAAGTAGGTCACATTGATTTTATCTCTTTTTTTTTTTTTTTTTTAACGAAAGACAAATCTTCTGATATCTCAAAATCATGATTCTCACATAAAACATTGACACCGTCGGTCATTGAATTAAATATATAGCGGACGAACTATTGGATGGAAACATTTTTTGATGGATGATTTTCAAATGATAGAATCTTGTGTTGAATTCGATGATATGTAAATGAAAATGATGAAATTCTCTACGAATAGCGATAAAATGACGGTTTTAGCTTGCCGCAATAAAAATGATAATTTATACACTTGATTTTATTTAATTTTAATTTTTTCATTCTTTCTTCCTTCCTTTCTTTCTCCCTTTCCTTTCTTTCTTTCTTTCTTTCTTTATTCAAAAATGAATAATCTTCTAAAGGCTTTATCATACTTTGTTTCAGAAATCCAGTTTCTGATAGCCGGCAGCTAGTGAGCGCGTGCAGCCTTCAAAAGAAGAAAAACTTTCTTATACTGTCGAATCAATAAAAGTGTGTTATACGATTCTGTTCAAAGAAAATCGGGAGGGCTGAAGCGTGATTGGATAAAGCATATAGAAGAGAGAAAATAACAAAACAAAAAGAAAAGAAAAGCAAAAAAAAAAAAAAGAAAAGAAGAAAAATACGAGGAATAAAGAGAAAATATCTTTGTGAATATAAATGTATAATATGGTGGAAAAATCGATAAACTTTTTATACAGAATGAATCATGTTCGTGCGTGAGAAATATCGTTGTACACGTGTGGTTTTGATAAATAAAAAATAAAAAAATTAAAAAAAAAAAAACATCTCCACGTGAGATTCATGGTATAAATATAAAAATTCGAATCGGTTTTTGATAGGAGAAAAAAAGAGAAAAGAAAAGAAACGAAAAAACATAAATAAAAAAAAAAAAAAACACCTACTGCTTTTGACGGCTCGATTAATTTAAAGTGAGGGCAAAAAAAAAAAAAACAAAAAAGATTTCGTTTCAACCCTTAAAAAAAAATCGCGGTTTAACATCTCGACTGTATAATTTTGCGATAATAACGGAATTAAAAAAATAAAAGTAAAGAAGACAAAAAGGAAAAGAAACAAAAACTCTAAGTAATAACAAAAACAAAATTATATATATAAACATCGAAAGTGCCGAAATTAAATTATGCTCTGATAGCTCTCCTCTGACGTGATGGGTCGCTCGGTATCGCGAAATCGAGCGTCTCGTGGAGGCGGAGGACCGTCAGAGAGCTTTAGGAGAAAAAGTGAAAACATTGATACGGATTAATAAAAGGGCCTCGTGACGGAGGGGCTTCGCACAGCCCTGGCGCGGCTGCGGCACTGCTCGGGTAGTTCGCTGCCCAACTCCCCAAATCCACCCTCAACCCCGGAACACAAAACGCACGTGAGTGAATATCAACCACTAGATTTTATTATTTTTTATTTTTTTTTTTCTATTTTCAATCTGACTCTCATTTCGCTGTCTGATTGATTCGTTAAATCCGATAAAATTCTCTCTTTCTATGTTACGTAAGATGTTTTTTTTTTCTCACTCGCAGACATACGACTCGTCATTTTGATGAACAGTTAATTCGATTAACGATCATTCGGTTTTTCTGTTACGAAATATTTGAGGGTTCATTTCATTTGAGGATTTCAGCGTGAAAAAAAAAAAAAAAAACACTAGAGCTTTTATTTTGGCATATTCTTAACGGATGCGAAGTGCCTATACGATATTCATATTGTCTTTCAAATTTACGCGTAATTCGGTAAAGTACGTTTTTCTGTTGAACATTTTTCTGAAAAAAAAATAAAATAACAAAGAAAATAGAATAAAAAAACACAATAACAGCAAATGTCTGAGCGTGTAGAGAAGAAAGGTAAATGTAAAATAAGTAAAAAGATATGGAAACTAGGTCGTCTTTATGACACGGTACAAACTTACGAAGAATGTACCTTAAAACAGTGTTGCAGACTTTTCTATCGAATGGATGTAAATTTTCAAGCCATACGCGTACGATATCGAGCTTTGTTAAATTTTTTTTTGTTATTTTTTTTGAATTTATTCAACACCGGACTGTAATTATGATTCCAGTGATTAAAAAAATCTGATAATTGATGTAATTTGCAAAAACAAAAAAACAAAAAAAAATACCTTCACGTTTCGTAGCACAGAAAAGCGTCCATATAGCTTAATTTAGTCGCGAATGAAGAGACGCGTTCGATGGTTCAAAGAAAGGTTTTTGGAAGGCAAAGCTTTTCGGTGCTTACGTATATAATATAAGAGTTATACGAAGTAGAACTAATCCGTTGAAAAATGCAGAGGTGGAAAAGTTTTGAAGCAAATTTAATCGCCAAATGGCAAGTTGAGAAAACCGCCTCATACCCAATCCGCACTTTGCTTCAGGATAAGTTATACCCTTTTTGCACTCTTGGCTCTCTCGAGTCGATTCGTAAAATATCGCTCTACTTATTTTTATTGCCATTCTGATAGCATTACTTTTTGGTGCAACCTTGATAGTTTGATGTGAAAACCAGATTACACGTCAGCGTTGAATCGGGCAGCCTTACACAACTCGAGATTCGAATTTATGCGAACCAATTTCCATGAAACTTCCATTGTTCGTTTTTGGCCGGTATAAAACCGACCAATTTATTACTTCACCTGTAATTCTTAGACCTTCGAACACTCGTATAGACTTAGGCAAATTTTAAAACTATTTTTTCAAACATTGGTATATTTTTGAATCTCACGAATCAAATTTTAGAAATATCGTTTAGGAATATAGGTCAAAGATTAGGCGTGGGATTAGTATCTTGTTATCATTCAATGTGGGCATTAGTTTCACCCTTTATAGTGTTCATCGGATTCAAACGTATAGGTGTGATGCATTCGATTATGAATCATGCTTAATATTAATGGGATAAGAGCATATGGGCTGAATATATCTGCCCTTATTGCAATATCGAATTTCTTAATTAACGTCACTCGGATCAGACAGACTTTTATTTCCTATTTCCATTCAATCAGTTCCGAATTCTTTATTTATTAAGACTATAAGAATCGCGTGAAATGGGATATACGCACGAACGTAGACGTAACGTCGGTATAGAATCGGCGCCAGAACTACATCAGATAAAATACAAGTAGTAGACGTCTTGGCGGCTGGCTCCCCTATAACTGGGAACTACTACTTGTAGTTGTCTGACTCTACGCTCGTTACTACTGCCCGCCTGTAACCGGCTCTTACTACTTGCGCGCTCGTTCTACTCGAACTGATCTTTGAACTGACATAGAAGTGGGGTAGAAAAAAAAATCAAAAAACTATAATTTACAAAATTTAAGAATCCTGGATTACTTCAGCTTATATTAGTTTCAAATTTAATTCCAAACTCCTCGAGTCAGAAAATAGTTTCAATTGTTTTTCGCGTCTTGTATTACCTGCTTTGAATTAATTTCCGAAATAGGTAGTCTGTTTTTTTCTTCCACGAGTTTAGAATAAACCTAACGGTCTCATGAATGGGAATTATGCAAGGACGCAATTAATTATTCAAGGTTTTTTGTATACAGGGTGGTCCATTTTAATTTACGCAGGCGAATATCTCGAAAACTAACAGTTATAAAAGAAAAAGTTTCATACAAAACTTAAAGGGTTTCGAGGGGGAAAGATAATGTTGATATGTGTTGACTTGTGGACTTCGCCAATTCCGAGATTTCGCAAGTAACTTCGGATTTTAGATAGGGAACACATGTTTTGGTTGGGGGCAGCTGATAGCGAGATCAAAGACTCATTCAAATACGGAAGCAAAAAAAATTGGAAAAAAAAAAATTTGCAAAAAAAATTGGAAAAAAAAATTTCGCGAATTTTTTTTTTTTTGCAAAAGATCGTTTATTGTCTCTAGCTTTCAAACACATTCATTGTTTATCACTCCTGAGTCCGAAATAAGCTGTGTGTTATTGATCTACGAATTTTTTTTACTAATCTGGTACATTCAAACTTTCCAATTTCAAAATTGGCGAGAAATATTTTAAGCTAGAGTGATAAACAATTAATGTGTTCGAAGGCTAGGGACAAGTAAACAATCTTTTGAAAGAAAAAATTCGCGAAAATTTTTTTTCCATTTGTTTTGCAAATTTTTTTTTTTTTTCTAATTTTTTTTTGCTTCCGTATTTGAATGAGTCTTTGATCTCGCTATCAGCTGCCCCCAACCAAAACATGTGTTCCCTATCTAAAATCGGAAGTTACTTGCGAAATCTCGGAATTGGCGAAGTCCACAAGTCAACACATATCAACATTATCTTTCCCCCTCGAAACCCTTTAAGTTTTGTATGAAACTTTTTCTTGTATAACTGTTAGTTTTCGAGATATTCGCCTGCGTAAATTAAAATGGACCACCCTGTATATGCCTGTAGTATAGGTAAAGCGATAGGGAAAAAAAAAATAATAATAATAATAATCTTGTAAGAAATGTTACAGAGGTAAAGAATTTGTAAATAAAATTCACCCTTGACTCGGCTTATCCATGTAACACGATGGTCGACCCAAGGGTGTAGTCAGACAGCAAGAATACCGGACCACAATCTGTTAAGATTGAGATCAAGTTGAATTTGCATATAGTCTAACGAATTCACGGTTTGTAAATCACTTGTCCTAATAAGAAACGGGTGCCTATAGAAATTTATCGAAAAAATTATTGATACTGTAGTGATAAATGAAAACAACAAATGTTAAGACAATAATCTGTGACCTAAATTATTCGCAAAATTTTTAATTTGGCATGCTATGGATTTGCGAATTTATGCAAATATTATAAGTTTTCTGAGAAATACATAGTTCCAATTTAT
This sequence comes from Tenthredo notha, assembly GCA_914767705.2. Classification (NCBI taxonomy): domain Eukaryota; kingdom Metazoa; phylum Arthropoda; class Insecta; order Hymenoptera; family Tenthredinidae; genus Tenthredo; species Tenthredo notha. The sequence continues at coordinate 5,612,211 of OU611907.1, forward strand.
TTATACGGAAAATGAAATTGCCGAAAGTCGAAACACCAGATCGCGTATTGGGCAACTGAAAACATTGGAATTATCGGTAATGCGATTTCGGCCGAAGTCCATGTTTGAAAAGTGATGAAAATTATACGGTACAAAACCGAGAGCTCGAACCGACGCCATCATACATTTATAATTCGTATTTGCATATGTAAATTGACGACGCCTGATAAGCGATACACTCGTCACGAAAGCCGATTTGTACCAAGTCTCATATACACGATTATTTACCCGAATTACAACTGTCATTGACGTTAAAGCAAATATCAAATAAAATACCCAACAATCTCTAGTTCCTGAAATGAATCGGTTTCCTCAAATACGTGACTATTAAAATTATACATTTCTTTTTTCTCATTTACTGGAGATGTTAAAAATATATTTCTTAGTTTTAGTATGTATAGTAGCAAAATCAGCTGACCTTTTATAAAACTGCGCGACCCTGTATTAAGAATCTTATGGATTAAGGGCTCGTGAAAATCTAGAATAGAATTCTCACGTTATTTTTAAACACTTTGCGGTCAGCTTCAGTTATCAAATTTTTGAAAAAATTATCCCTTCACGTAACGGAATATGAAATTTCAAGTTCAAACAATCGAGTCGAACAGTTGTACGAAATATTTTGTCGAAATAAAAATCGATAGGGGTGAAATAGCGTAAAATATACTAAAAGTACACAAAATTGATTGATTCATCGTTCCCAAACTGACGGCTATGTCAACATTACCTCACAATTATTAGGTTACCCTGTGTACCGTATACCAGCCGTTTAGTAAAAGTTGCAAGCGACGTAAAACCCTTGTTAATTAGGCAGCTTCGCGATGGTTAAACCAATTTCAACGGTACCCAATTAAAATGTTACCTACGTACATACATATACACAGTAAAAACACATATATACAAATATATATATGTACATCTCTATATACTTGAGTTTATATACCGCGTACTTGAGTTTAGAAAATAAATGGGGGTTGACGTTGAGAGAGAATGAGGCGAACGAGGTACGTAGTGAGAATGAAAAGGAGGGATGATTTTACTCGGTGTTAAAAAAAAAAAAAAAGAAGAGAAAAAAAATAAAAATAAATAAAAATTTACAACCCTGTTTTGGCGGCGATAAATTTACCCGAATGTTATGACTACCGAAATCTCAGCTCGACGTGCCTTTCAGAGTGGATTAATAATGAAATTGATCTCGATTTTTTTTGCTGTAGCACCCTCGCGGTAAGGTAAGTGTCTTTCTGAAGATCAGGATTTACTTTGTCGGGAAAAGTAAACCAGTCTTTCGAAGGGATAAGCTTTGACCTTCTCGAGATCACCGGGAGCTTCTGCTTCGTCACGGGGGTTTTTCTGCTTTTACTATTTTCATCACATTTAAAAATTAGCTAAGAACTGCAGTTTTTGGTCATTTTCGATAATTTCAATGAATCGGTACGCTTTCGAAAAATCCGAAAAATATTAAAACTTCAATCATCGAATATCGATCCATATTATAACCGATCGAATGAAAGTTGTAGATTGAATTTAAAAAGGGTCTAAGTACCATCAAAGATATCGACATATTTTAATGTATAGGTGCAGCTAGGTTTGAATTTATTATATCTGCGTGTTTGCATAGGGGATGCTGTGAGGGTAGTAGTTGAATTTACAAATTAACAAATACCGGATCACTTTTACCCCCAGACTTTAGGCTTTAGTCCCATTTTTATAAACTCACTTCTGGTGTTGAGACAGAGATGAAGTAAAGTAAAGTTGGCATTAAGGGTTGAGACGAAAGAGGTAGGAATGTGTCATGAGAATATTGAAGAATATTAAGCGATGTCTTCGCATCAGCAATTCAAAGTAGCGGAAGTAATAACAGTAGCAATTTCCATGTACTTCAAAAGTTGCGGTTTATAGAAACTGAGTAAATGAATTTTTCTTTAACTTTATATCTGTTTATTTAACAACGTCGAATATATTTTGTGGCACAATTAGATCAAACGTAAATTGAATGAGGCTAATGAATAAACTATCAACACTAAAATTATCCACGCGGAAAGAGAGATAAAGAAAGCAGAGAGGAAATTGTTATTTTTCAATTAGGAAACCACTTGCGCGTTGAATAAGAAATTGCCAGCCAATTAAAAGCTTTGGCAAAGCTACGTGGCAGCTCGTGGAAAATACTCTATACATATAACAACCTTTCTGTGTATGTATATATATACGTATCTGTATATAACAGGAAATACTTTTAAAAAAAAAATAAAGTAAAATAAAATGCTTACGACGAAAATGTCTGTTTGGCGAAAGATATCGTCACAACCCTCAATACGTTTACGAAATTTTCTTGGATCACTTAGGAGCTCTCCCTCGGTAAGGGGCTCATACGGTTATTATATTTTTTCCCTAAACCGGAAAATTAATTTCACAGAGCTTTTGTTATATTAGTCTTACGATTAGGCAGGATTCAATTTACACCTTATCTAAATTTTTCAAATTTTATACGTCTATCTAATAAGATCTCAATTCAACAGCAAACGATCTTGAATAGCATTCGCTAATAAGGTCTATGATTGAGTGAAAAAATTGTAAGGAAAAAAAAAAAAACTTATATATTGAAATATTGATTTTTTTTTATTTTATCTCATTTTGTATCCATCGTATCCTTTCGATTCGTTCATGCAATATTTCTATACAAAACTAGCTTCTAATGGTATTGTCGTTCCTTAATAATCTCAAGGGATGATTAATTACATCGATGCCTTTCTACGGTGAGGTGAAGTCACCCAGAGATAAATAATTAATTGATTACCCTATCTCGCTCCTATACTAACCAACATCCAACCCATGGGATATCAGCGATTTATTATACCTATTTCAGTTATTTAAATTTGTTTATTTTTTATTCCCCCCTTTTTTTTTTCTTTCTTTCTTTCTTTCTTTTTCGGATTAACTTTGTAATTTGATTTATACCACCTTCATCCCGCGGGGAAATCTTTGTTATATTTTATAAGACTAATGTTCGAATTGAGCTATGTGAAATTTTCCTTTTTGTATTCTATGAGTGAAAGAAAACGTGTGCATGCCAAAAAAAAAACCACATCTTTTTTTTCTATTCAAAATTTCACTGAAAAAAAAAAAACAATAAAAGAAAAAAACACTCTCATCAAAGTCTGATTGAAAAGCAAAATTTTACATCGTGTTACTGATTTTCATATAACTTGACCAGAACTTGAAAAAGTACGAAAATCTGTCTCTGTGCTCGAAATCTTTTTGGGTTACTGATTTTCGAATCTGAGGTCCGAGATTCAAAATTTCCAAAATTTATCAGCTATTTAAGACCCCCAGCTTCGGACTTTCGTAACACTTTAGTTATATGAAAATTAGTAACTGGATGTAGGATTTTGCGTATTAATCAAATGGAAGAGCTTATTGCCGATTGAGGATTTTAATGATAGCTCTGCCCTTTCGAGGGGTTGATTATTTCACATAATTCCAGAGATTTTTGGGGTGGAAGTTAGAGAGAGAGAGAGAGAGAGAGAGAGATAAAAAAAAACAAAAAAAATCAATTTGCTTTTGCACAACCTAATGTACACATAGGTACTACTTATATAATAGAATTTGAGGTAGCTATGTATTAACGAAACAGAATTTCAGTCTAAAACGAACAGCTTTTAACGCTCTTAGTGAAGAGGAATTTGCATAGTTGAGTGTTATATACATATACATATATATAATATACAAATAAATATATATACTGTACACTATAATATTCAAATCTTATTATTGTTAAAGTGAAATTTTATTTTTATTTTTTTTTTTTGCATCAGTTAGATATAAATTTTGCACAATAGAGAGCGTAACAAGGATTACTACGTAAATTTCTCTCTCTCAAGAGAGAACAATGCGTGACAAAAATATAATTCTGAATGATTAAAGTCAAGTGAAAAAATGTTTACTGGTCTCTGTGAATTTAACACAACAGTCTTTTTTTTTTTTTTTCACCCTGTTTCTCTCTCTTTCTCTCTATACTATATATATATAGATATAGATATAGTAGATTCACTGAGCTAGATTAAACGATACTGTTAACATTTTAAACAATTCTTTGTCAAACGTCTGTGCTACGTGGGATACGTATTTATCAAGTAAACTATATATATATATATATATAGGCCTTCCCCTGGCCCACAAAGCATACGAAATCCGTTTGACCAATGAATAATACCAGACATTTAGTTAACGCATGGTGCGCACACAAGGGCGATAGAGTTTCCCCATGTATGTAGATACGTAGTGTCGAATACCCATACGTATGGTTTGTCACAATCCTGTCTAGTAGATATTCGGTTTTGAAATACTCTCGTAATATTATACCAGTATGTTAGACTTAGAATTCACGTATATTTTAGTTAGTACAACAATTTTTTTTGTTTTTTTTTTTGCGAATTAATTAATATAGTTCAATGGTGTCCATGTGCAGATTATTTGACAGAAATGGCTAAATAACTTACATCATAAAAATGAAGCTTTTCAATTTGGAAAAATTATCGTTTGTATTTAAATCATTTAAAATACCTTTATTCATCATTGACCAATAACAGCTTTTTACACTAAGACTTAATTTTATTCTGAAAAGTGTATGTTGACGGAAAATTGAAAAGTAAAATCGAAGGTAACTCTTCACACCATTTAAATTTGTTAAAAAATCGGCTTTCTATTCCCAAGTCAACGGTCGTATTTTATAATTCATCCCTTTCTTGCTATGATAAATGATTAAGCAAAGCCCTTTCTTAATCTTAACAATTAACAATAAGGTGAGAAACTCGTTGAGAGTTGAAAAGTGCCTAGTTACGTACTTCGTGAAGTACAAGAAAATTTTCCAACTCCATTCGACGTTGTATAGAATAGAAGGTGCATAATTAATTATACGTTAATAATTTCTAAAGTAATTAATAAACTCCTTCTAATTTAGCACTTATTGGGTTTACGTTACGATCATTTATTCTCATTTTTATTTTTTCTTATTCTTATATACTCATCAGTTAAACTTTTGGTCAAATATAAATAAACCGCAAATTATACGAGCGTTGAATCCAATAAAAATATCCTCGATTAATTATTCGAGATCCTTGCAGGACTGTCCATTAGCGAAACAGGAAAAGGACGAAAAGTGTTGAGGTTTCTAGCGCGAAACAATATATGGAAATTCACCAAGTCTCAAGAGAAATACCTTATATTTTATTCCTGCATATTTAACCCGTAGAAATCGCAGGACTCGGAACGTGTCAAAGCTTCCTGCTTTAACGCTTCAGGGAATTCGTTCGTTCAGAATTTTATTTTCAACCTATTCCTGGGGAGATGACTATTCAACCATTTTACAGATATTCGTTCATCCAAATATCTCCTATTCGTCAATCGGTATATTAAAACAAAGTAACAATACAGCATTTTAAATTGGTTAAAGCATTTCTTTTTTCTGTTTTTCTGTTTTTTTTTTTTTTTTGAAATTACATAATACCGATCAGGATTCCAGGGTATTGCCGTTAACGAGTTTACCAATCGTTCGTTTAGTACTGGAAAATTCTTAATTGGTAAGCTGCTAATTAATCTGAAATTGAAAATGTGGCAGTTTCGCTTCATGCCAACACACATTGTCTAGAATTTTCATTGTCGTGAGTTTCCGAGTTAAATTAGCTACCTCCCAGGTTATTTCATTGCAAAAGCATGAGCTACGATGCAACGGGTGAAACTAGAATATATTCTACGGTATATAACCGGAAAAACAAGATACTTCATTGTCAGACTAAACTTTTCGTTCCTTTTACTTCACTGAAGTTTATACCCGAAATATAATCAAATGGTTTTTCTTATGTATTTTGCCGGAAGATTGAAGCTTGGATTTGATGATAAATTCGCTACCTCTTCAGACCATTAACTGGAGAATGAGGATACTGAAGCTCATGACACATAATAGTCCGTAAAGAATATCGAAATCAGAAATGAAAATCTTAGGTGTGATTGGAAAAGCCTGAATCGCTTGTTTCCCATTGTTCAACTCATTTTACAGCTTCATTTCGACGCTGCTTACGAAGACTAGCACGTTTCACATCTCTTACGAAAACTAGCACGTTTCGGCTTCTCACGAAGACTAGCATGTTTCGGCTTTCGCCGCGAAAACTAGCACGTTTCGATATTTACCACGAAGACTAGCACGTTTCAGTTTTCACCGCGAAGACTAGCACGTTTCGATATTTACCACGAAGACTAGCATGTTTCAGTTTTCACCGCGAAGACTAGCACGTTTCGATATTTACCACGAAGACTAGCACGTTTCACTTTTCACCGCGAAGACTAGCACGTTTCGATATTTACCACGAAGACTAGCATGTTTCAGTTTTCACCGCGAAGACTAGCACGTTTCGATATTTACCACGAAGACTAGCACGTTTCACTTTTCACCGCGAAGACTAGCACGTTTCGATATTAGCACGCTTCGCGGTGAAAACTGAAACGTGCTAGTCTTCGTGGTAAATATCGAAACGTGCTAGTCTTCGCGGTGAAAACTCAAACGTGCTAGTCTTCGTGGGTAATATCGAAACATGCTAGTCTTCGTGGTAAATATCGAAACATGCTAGTCTTCGTGGTAAATATCGAAACATGCTAGTCTTCGTGGTAAATATCGAAACGTGCTAGTCTTCGTGGTTAATATCACAACGTGCTAGTTTTCGTAAGAGATCTGAAACGTGCTAGTCTTCGTAAGCAGCGTCGATTTCATGTTCTAGTTGATAGTCGAGATGGTTTTCACACGTGGCGTAAGCCATCTTGAATTCACTGCATTTTGTGTAGATTTTAGTATTTAAACGATTACCGAAATTTGGGAAATTGGTATTTGCAGTTTCTTTAGTATGCATAGTTCTATCCTTTGGTAACGATTCCTTCAATCGAACGTTGAATTATTTTTATTTATGTTCACAAATACGTAAATAAAAATTTCAATCACTATATTCGTTTGACATTTGTAGGATTGATGAAGGCTGAAACTTTCTTTCATCCCTGAAACTTGAAATACTTTTTTTTATAGCTATTCCGCGATTTCACTCGTAATACTAAATTGCTGTACACATATCTAGGCGTATGTATATATATATATAGCTCAAATATTGACAAATATTCTGTCTCGATTCCGTTCAAAGCCATCTTTGATCGTTTGATATAATTTCACAATTTATAAGACGAAAAATATTGAATAAATATTCATTTTGAACAGCAAACTCAACATTTTTGTTGCTTATAATCAACGCTGTGTGAGTTGAACAAAGATTGATTGAAAATAAACTTCTGTATAAGATTTTTCAAGAAATGACGGATGAATAAATGGAATAAAAATAGCATAGTTTTCGAACCAATTAGGAATTAGTCTATCATTAGTTGTTAATTACATATGAGATTCTTGCGAAGATTTCAGATCATTGCAATAAAACAGCAAAATTTTTATCATTTTACGTCTGATCGGTTAGTTATCTTTAAATTTACTACGATGAAAGAATAATGATCATAATATCAGCATGTCTGGGGTTGTTAAAAGTTCGAAATGAAACATCATCTCAATTGGGAATTTTTAGCCTTTTACGATAATAACCCTAGATCGTTGACTCTTACATATTTATGAAATATTAAGGGATGAGAAAGAAAAGAAAAAAAGTTAAAAAAAAAAAAAAAATATAGGATATTCGTGGGTTGGGGTACAGTGCTTTGTGAAAAAAGCTTACGAAGCCGTATTGATGGTACATTTAACTTAGTCGTGGTAACGCATAACCCCTCGTGCCGAACTAAGCGTAGGGGTCGTGAAATTCGATGAGACAAATTTCACTTTCTTAGAACCCCCGCGCCGCGACGTCGCCGTCACAGTCACCGTCACCGTCACCGTCGCCGTCGCCTCGAGCACATTTGCCTATAACGTCAAAGTTCAGATTGTTATAAATCTGAAAATAGAAAGAAAAAAATAAAAATAAAAGAAAATAGAATAAAGGAATAAAGAAATCAAATAGGTCGATAATATTTGTCCTTTTTTTTTTTTTTTTTTCATTTCTTTCTTTTGTTCGTTTTTTCGCAGGGATGTTCGGATAGCCGAGACTCCCCGGGTAAGTCTTCTGCAGCCAAGGCTAGTGGAGGAAGTAGTGGAAATGGGAGTGGGTCTAATTCGAGAGGGCCGCAGTCGTCGCCGTCGCGCAGCCACCAGAGTGTCGTCTCCAACGCATTGGACGGGGACTTACTGGCCCATGCGGCTTCCGCCTTGAGAAGACTTCATTTCAAATCAGCCGGAGGGAGTCGTAGCTGTAGTCGTACTGTACCCAAGGTGGTCGTTATGGGAAGTAGTACCGCATCGGAAACCACCATAAACACCAGCACGGATAGTGCTAACACCATGGTCACTATGGTAGGTGTATTAATTTTTCATCTTATTACTTATACAGAATCAAGATCATTTTCGCTTCATCACTAATCCCCACATCCCAGCTAGATCCCATAACTTTTATATCTCAGAACTGAGTGAATGTATGCAAACGACTAAATTTCAGAATTTTTTTCGCGTCTCTAATGCCACAAAGCCTCAGTTCCACATACATTATACATGCCTTGAAAAAGAAAAGAAAAAAATGCCAAAAGGACATGTCGTCCTTACCATAGGATCCTTAATGCGATTTTTAACAAAATGATTTCTTCTTCCTTTTTTTCTTTACTTTTCATGTTTTTAAAATAATTGGCAAACTTTGAGAAAACTATATGCCTTTATGGAATCAGAAACGCGATATGTAGACACATATCTTTCGTTAAATCGCGTAGAAACTTTGATACTATTTTTAAAACGTGAACTGTGACGATTTTCAGTTGGAAAAAATGTTTGCCTGATCGTTATGATATCAAGGAATGGTTTCTGGGGACTGGATTTCAGAAAAGAGACGTTTTTTTAAATTTTTTATTTTTTTTCCGTTGGAGTAAGAGTATGTCAAAGTTCCGAGATTGGTTGATCCTCCGATTCGCGAGGGATTGATGGATTTAAGGACGAGTTTGAGAATGTTTAACCTTTCGAATTTATTTGGAATTCTATTGAGAGGTTTTTTTTTTATACATCAGAGCACAGTTTCATGATTTTAGGTTCTTTAAGATAAAACCAAATTACTATATAGATCAGATTTAGACTCAATTTGGAATCTATTTTTTCTGGGTTAAACTGTTTAACGAATGTGCAGTTGCACAGCCAGACTAGATTACATCCCAATACACAGATAACCTGATTCAATCCCATTCCTCATTCGAAAAATCGGTTTCGAAATGTGTTTTAGATAACAACTACAGATGGTGAACAGCCGGACGATAGTTTGGATTACCAGGATGGAACACCGGAAATGTCTCCTCCTCCAGTTAACGGACAATCAAAGTCCCAATCTCAATCACATTCCCAATCCCAATCTAGATCCCAGAGTTCTGATCTTCCTTACACCGCTTACGCAGGTGCTAATCATTCTGTGAGTACAACCAACTTACATAATGCCCAAAATGTCCCAACATCACCACCTATACTAGTCCCAGTATCTGTAGCGACAAACCAGATCCAAAATTCTAACAATTCGTCGGAATCACCGAGGGCACCTCCACCTACGCCACTCGTTGGATCTCACCAGGAGTCCAGATTCACTTTTGTTAGTGGTAGGACACCACCGTTACCCGATCTTCGGGTAACAGATTTTTTCAGGTAAGTTTGCCGGACCACTGTCACCTTCTATCGCACTTTGTTCAACTTGAACCTCCAACGACAAGAACATGGGTTGACAGTTTGATATCAGTTAACTGGCGTTAAAATTATGATAGAGTTGAAACACCTGGACCTGGTTCATCGATTTCTGACAATGATATACTGCTAGAAATTAATGACCAATATCAAGGAAAGGATAGTCTAGGGAGTTAAGAAAATAGAGAGACTTATAATCACCGACTTATAATTACTGCAGAGTGGATTATTGGATTGATAATCATAGGAAATAACGGGGCAAAATTTACACGTTATGAAAATTGCACAATGATAACACTGGTCAACACGATTTTTGGGTCTGTCTTCTGCATATGAAATTTTGGTTGCTCCTACGTTAATAAGAAGGGGAAAAATAATTTTTTCGATCAAAGTTTGCTTTTGAAGAAACTAGAGCAATTTTTTGTATTTTTAAGAAAAATGATATATATATTGATTTATGATGATTTATATATTTTTTTCCATTATTTTTTTTTAAATTACGATTAAAAAAGTTTTTGCTGAACACTCGAGTCTTCATTATTCAAGATTTGTGATAAATAATAGCAAATAAATATAAAATAACAAAAATTCAAGTTCAAAAATGAAGAAAAAAAAGCAAACTTTAAAAGCTAAAAATGGAAATTTGAGTGTTTTTTGATGTCTAGAATCAAAATTTAAGCATTAAAACAGAAACCCAGAAAAAAAAAATAAAATTGTTGACCTGTGTAATGACTACTATGAGGTTTTTTATTTACGTTTTGAAGAAATTTTATCACAGGATTCAACTGTTTGTATTACCAAAAGATTATTACGGTTTTGATACTATTTCGAAATGTGGAAAATAGAGGAAAGTATTTATCTAACGTAGGAGTAACGAAAAATTGATATTGCAAATTTCCTCATCGAAAAGTACTTTACCGATCATCAAAGGACACGATATGGATGTTAATATATCAGAGTACATCCGTACCGAGCTCGTGAATTTTTTTTTTTCTTTTCTTTTTTCTCGTCATGTGCCTAGATTTGTAGTAGATTCATGCATATATGCAACCTATGTATGGGAAAAGTTGAGTGAATTTTTCACGTTAATGAAAACGAAGCAAAGGTTTTTTTTTTTTTTTTTCTTTTACTATCTTATCGTACGAAGAAAGCATTTTCGAATGAGTATGGACATCAATATTTCAATGAATTGAACTGGTTGTCTATTTAAGGGGGGTGCAATCCTACAGGAAGGATAAAACGGTCATCGTATTCAATGTTTTATTGCGGTAAGAATAAAGGGCGGAAAATAATTGTGAAAAGAGCATTTGAAAGCTATAAATTTCCGCTTCAAACTGAGAAAAAGAAAAATCAAATATCACAAGAATCAGGTCCGCTGCGTCCATTTGAGTAGAGCTCTGCGAAAAACTATGTGCGAAACGGTGACCACGCTTATAGGTAAACGGAATATCGTAAACACAAAAACCATTACTTTTTGGAATCGTCAATGTACCCTCCAAGCTTCTATGGAACGAATTTCTCATTTGACCTTTCGTTTTTGAAAAATTGATGAAAACATTCGCGAAAATCCCGAAAAAATGCGATTAAATGCAAAAAAAAAAAGAATGTAACTTCACCACGTTTGAGTGGATCAAAAATCCGTTCCATAGAAGCTTAGAGGGTACATGGACGATTCCAAAAAGTATTGGTTTTTGTGTTTCCGATATTCCGTTTGCCTATAAACGTGGTCACCGTTTCGCAAATAGTTTTTCGCTGAGCTCTATTCAAATGGACGCAGCGGACCTGATTCTTGTGATATTTGATTTTGCCTTTTTTCAGTTTGAAGCGGAAATTCGTAGCTTTCAAATGCTCTTTTCACAATTATCTTCTGCCCTTTATTCTCACCGCAATAAAACATTAAATACGATGACCGTTTTATCCTTCTCGTAGGTTGGCACCCCCCTTAAATTAATGTTATAACTTATATGATAATGAATATCGCATTGGTTTTGTGAATAAGACACTCTTTCCATAATTGTTACAATATTTTTATTGCCATTAAATTTTTTGACGTCATATTATTTAACGTAACTCAAAACGCTCCGAACGAACGTTAGGTAACAGAAAATCTCGGCATGTAATCACGTACAAGAAATAATTTCAACTAACTTAGGTTAAATTATCCCCAAAAATGTACTTTACGCTTTTATAATCATCAGGCTAAATTTTTGTGCAACAAAAAACTTCAAAACTTGAGTCAAGGCTTGTAATCGGAGGCAATTAACTATACAGAATACTTAATCATAATCACCGATTTCAAGATATTTAACAATTTTTGAACACCGTGAACTCGAAGGTGATGAAAAGAATGTCGATATATTTTTTTTTTTCTCTTTCTATCTCTCTCTCTCTTTTCGTAAAACGCTTATTATAGCACAAAAGCTCCTTACCAAGTGGCTTTTTTTCTAGTGCAGAACGAGCTTTTTACGTTATACTGTAAGTGGAAGCACTTCGAGCCCGAAATACAATAGTTGACCATTTCATCCCGCTCTCCCCTAGATTTAGGTATATAGAATCAGTTTTTCCTTGTCTTGGACATAGTTGTAGTATAACGTTATCATCATCATCATCATCATCATCATAGTTGACATTATTCATTTTTGTAATAATCTCTGGCATATCTACCTTCGCGTTTTCTGTGTTATTTCACATCTCGTGAAAACTGGCAGGTATATACATTAGGGTGCTTTTTTTGTAACGACCATTTTTTTGTTCAAATCCCTATTGAAAATCTGGTAGTAGACGTCGAAACAGGAATCGTGCCCAATTTTTAGCTCTTAATTCCAATTCTAAGTACTCGCACTCTTCTTTTTAAGTTTTCCTATGCTAAAAGCATGTAAACATTAAGACTTTTTCTTTCGCTGCGCACAAATCAGCCGCGTTTCGATGGATTGTTCTCATCCAAGAAGCAATTTACAGAGAATTTAGTGTTCTTCAAAAGTGCCTTTGGTAGTTTGGCTGTGGTTTCAACCGCTGCACCTGTGTGAGCCTTCAAAGTCGATTTTATGCATAATTCTTCTTTCTCACTGTGGGCGAATAAACAGTTGGACTTGGAGAAAAAAACTTCATGACAATTTTGTAGGAAATTTATTTCTCTACAAAAAAGTCCAATAAATAAAGTCCCTCAAACCAGTATTTCAAAAGATATAAGGACTTTGATTTTTTCAAATATAAAATTCTAACAAAATGTCAAGTTCAATATTTTCAAATCAATCAAACTATCATGGGTACTTTTGAAGAACATTAAATCCTCTGTCAAATGAGTCTTTGATGAGAACGATCCATTGAAATGCGGCTGAGTTGTGCGCGGCTAAAGAAAAACTAGTAATGTTTACATGATTTTAGCATAGGAAAACTTAAAAAGAAAAGTGCGAGTATTTAAAATTGGAATTAAGTGCGAAAAATTGGACAGGATTCCTTTTTCGACGTCTACTACAAGATTTTCAATGGGGAGTTAGAAAAAAAAAAAAAATAGTCGATCCAAAAAAAGTACCCTAATATACATATATATCCGGTAGAGAGTAAAGATAACGGAAAATGGGCCGAGGTTGTATGATGTCTTTTAGCTGGCTAGGTATTCTTGACTTTTCCGGAAAAGTAAAGAACCACTGAGCTTATCAGTTTATCAGAGTTTGTGTATCAGAGAATATCTTCGTTCCCTCGAGATCGTAAGTAACGATTTCAAACTTTTAAAATCGCGAAGGTGTATACAGGTCTATCGAAATTTTCACTCAATTTACCAGAAAAAGAAGTTCTACGATTTTTCGCACACGCTATAACGCGTCAGCCTAGTGATTTTTCGACGATATTAAAGCTCACGTTTTTTTCACAGAAAAAAAAACAGTAAAAAAAAAAACAGACCACTACAAGACTTTGATAACCTGATGTCACTCACTCGGGTAACATGTGAAACCCTCCAGAAAATAAACTCAGTTTCCGGAGAGCCTGAACATTTCTATAGATATACTCAATTTTCTAATCATCCGTCCAGTTATTCCATGATTTCCAACTTCTATTTGATAATAATTAAAGGTTGGAAAAATATAACTAGTTCGAAAACAACTATCGATGATTACTCTTGCGTGATGAGAATATCTTATGTATATATATCTATTCATCTATTTGATATTCTCTAACGAAGTCTTTGTTAATTATAAACTGATATATAAATTGAGGCTTTAATTTGCCAATAATTATAATCATTTATCGAATCAACATGTACTGATATTTGATAGCTCATGTTAATTGGACTACTAATAAATTATATTGCAAAATAATTTATTGGCAATTATTTAACCGCTATGTTATTATACACATTCGATTTGGTATGTGATATATGATCGTTTTCATCACACACTGGTAACGAGAATCGTTTATATGTACTAATAAATGTCTCCTACTTTGATCTCTCGTTACCGCGGAAAGGTATGAACGCAATAACAATTTTTGGCAAATAATGAAAAACGTGATATCTGCACGAAATGGCGAAATTGATTTCCGACAAAAATACAACATCGAAATGCTGTAAAACAAATTAATAGAATTTTTTTTTTTTTTTTCACGGCAATATTCTCGTCGCAGAACAAAAAAATAAAATAAATTAAATAAATAAAATAAAATATCATCCAATTTTGCGAAATGGTCGTTATTTTTATCAGGAATAAAATTTCATTCTTTCCAAATGCAAATAACGAATTCGAATTTGGATATTCGAACGAATATCTAGCGATGGTTTTAAAAAAAAAAATTCTCACTGGACAGAACTCGTTTCTGGTATTAAAACGTAAAATAGTCAGTTTTTTTTTTTTTCATTTTTTTTTCTTTTTTATTGGGTAGAACCGCGACTGTCAAAAAAAAATTCTTCCAATGCAGTCGTTGGGTTCTTTTCACTGCGAAAAATCAATGCAACTGCATTTTTGAAAATAAATAAATTCTCTGTAGTGAACTAAACTGTTTGGTATGTTTCTGATTTTTTTTTTTTTCTTTTCTTCTTTTTTATTCATTTAATTTTTTTATTTACACTCAGTACTGCGGTGAGAGGATCCGTTGATGCTGGACAGCCTGACCCTAATCAGATCAACTCCTTGCTGTCACTGGTTGCCGCAAAAGAAAGAAAAAATTCAACCACCGGTAATAACAGCGTTGTGAAAAATTCACAGCGTATGGAAGGCGATAAAAATTCTAGTGAATCTGCAGGAAAAGGGAATCAAAAAGTTGTCAAAGCCAATATCAACGTGACGACAAATCCCTTAGACATTTCTTTGTGTGTTGGACAGACGCCATCTTGTACCCAAGGTTCAACCGGAAGTAGAGTTCGAGGCAGAACGCCAGGTAATTATTCATCTTATAGTCAAATATGAATTTTTATTCATTAATCGCTATTCATATGCTTAATTGGGTGATTCCCTACCCAATTCGACCTGTTCTAAAAAAATTGAACTGAACGATACTATTAAACTGAATATCTCCAACCGGGTACCAAAAACGGGGAAAAAAGCTCTGTAGCGCAATTCTATTGGCGATTTCGAACACGTAAGTCCCAAAACAAGTTCGTTCTATATGCAAAAATCCCGTTTTCGATGCCCGGTTAGAGATATTTCGTTCAATAGCACCGTTCAGCCCAATGTTTTTGGAACTGGTTAAATTTGGTAGGGAACCACCTTAAATATACGGACGGTCGTTTATTCTGATATTATTTTATTTCGCTTTGTTCGATACGCGGTTTTAAAGGATGCATTGATGATATTCAAATTGGTAGATTTAGCTAGGAAAATTACCAAAAAACGAAAAAAACAAAAATATGGCTGAAAGCAATAAATGAACGTCGATTTATAGCTTGCCAAATTCTCTCCCTACCTTTCCTCTCTCTTTCACTATCTTTCCCATTTTCCTAATGCGTCAAAGACTTGATGTAGTTCTTGATTTATGAAATGGCAAATGATGCTTCGGTTTTAGAACATCAACGACGAATAACTTATTGTAAAGAAACAAAAAGAAAAGGAAAAGGAAAATAGTGATTTTCAAGAATACCGGATGATAAAATTTCCCAAGAATTCTTTTTACATTGAGATTTTCATCACATCGTAGAAACACTGATGCGATACCTAGACAAGCTGTAAGTTCTTGGAAAATTCTTATAACAACAAGTTTCATTTGATTAAATATAGGTAGTCAACCCTACAACAATAAACTCAGATAAGTTAGTAATATATTTGAACAAAGAAGTTTTTTTACGAAAAGTTTTCGCCCGGTATTCTCATCTATGAAATAACAAATTGATAATAAATCTAGATTCTATAGATGGGTATAATAATTAATTAAGCAAAAGACTTGTACCTGTTTTACAAATGTTTGAAGTTTATTGCTAGGATTCCGTGAAAATTCATAAAAATACTTTACCAAAGAATGTAAAACAATTATCTTTGTAAACAAGGAACATCCATTTTATCTTTACACAATCATGCCCTGTACTATATCCTGAAACTTTGAGTTTCAAATCCTGTGAGAAAGCTATTTAGTATTTTTTTATTTTTTTTCATCAATTTGGATGCAAATATGTAGTTAATTATTTCAGATAGCGAATTTTTTTTCTCCCCAATACGTAAAGAGACATACAATAAATTATTATATCATCGTCAGTATTTTTATTCTTCAATGACTCTGCATGATTCTTTTTTTTTATTATGCATTAATTTCGGGTTTTATTTTATCGTTTGCTCAAGCTGAAGAAGTTTCTACAAGTATAACTCATTGTGACTTATACTTGTGGTAGAGTGAATTCATGATAATAAAACAATGAATTGATGTTCTTTCTTTCAGAATGCCATCCCCTCGTTTCAGCCATTCATTCATGGGTCAGGCTCTTTTTCCCGTTTTGCGCCATAGGTATAGTCCGCTAGCTACGAGAAGATCGCTGAAACCCGTTCTTCTTCCTCTTCTTCTTCTTCTTCTTCTTCTTCTTCTTCCTATTCTTCGTATTCTTTTTCTTCTTCATCTACTTCTTTATCACGGGTATCGTAGTATCGCCTCAGGGTTCTTCTCGTGGTGTGCGAACAGATATACTATATTCGTCCGCTACCAGCTGACGCGGCACAAGATACGAATTTCTTTTTCCGTTCACACATCTCACGTATCAAATTTCACACATTTTTTCTATTTTTCTATTTTTCTATTTCTCTCTTTCTATCTCTTTCTCATTCTACCTCCTATATATCTCTTCGTCTATATCACATCTGCCGAACAATTCAAACTTTATTTTTTTACCCATTTGCACTATCACAGGCTCACAAACGCTCTTTACATTTCATGCTGTGGCTTTCGAATTTTTCACTTTTATTTGCCGCAACATTTTTTATCTGACAATTTTTTTTCAGTCGCCAAACTACGTCCACATATATCAAACGATTATAAATGAAAGAAAATTTGAAAAAAAAAAAAACAATTACTTATTATACACCCAGATTTTCATTGGTTCTAAAAACGTTCTTAAAAAAACACCTTTGGTACACGCAATGTACTAAAAATTGTAGGTAACCCATAACAGTATGTAATTAAGCATGGGTATTACTGTAGGTATAACATATCCCTTATTAATAAAAAAATTCGCGTTATGCTTTCGGTGTAAATTCGGCTGTCTATCTCGGCATCGCAGGCTGAATAAAAATCACCGCTGGCATGTGTTTGCAGCGCTCAGTGTGTGATGCACAATACATAATTTACACGAGACAAATTAGCTTTTTTTTTTTATAGCGAAATTTTGTTGGATTTAATTGTCGAAAATTAGGAAACGGTGGTGATCCGCGTGCCAAAGGACGACCCCGAACACCCTAGGGATGTGCCAGTGATTTAGGGGGCGGGGTGGTTGATCCTTGTGCGCGCGGTACTTGACCACAGATTGTATTAACTCGGTTTATTTGATTAAAGGCGGAAGTGGAGCTAGCAACAAAAGGACCACTCAAGCGACCATTGTTGTCCAACAACCGTCACTCTCGTTGGACGCTCCAGCGGCAACGATACTTCTTCGCCCTGACGCGGACGCCAGACGTCGCGAAGATAACATGAGACAGCTCCTCGACGTCGCTAATACCCTCACTATGCAAGAGATACACGATTTCGAAATGCGGTGAGTTTATTTCACCTATTTTATTTTCTTTTTGTTTCCACCATTACTTCGATGATCGTGATTTGCTCGGGCTGCATCTTCGTCATTGAAAAATTTCATCATTAAATATTAGGGTGCTTTTTTTGCTACGACTATTTTTTTTTTTCAACTCCCCATTGAAAATCTTGTAGTAGACGTCGAAAAAGGAATCCTGTCCAATTTTTCGCTCTTAATTCCAATTTTAAATACTCGCACTTTTCTTTTTAAGTTTTCCCATGCTAAAAGCATGTAAACATTACTAGTTTTTCTTTAGCCGCGCACAACTCAGCCGCATTTCAATGGATTGTTCTCATCCAAGAGTCATTTGACAGAGAATTTAATGTTTTTCAAAAGTGCCCATGATAGTTTGATTGATTTGAAAATATTGAACTTGACATTTTGTTAGAATTTTATATTTCAAAAAATCAAAGTCCTTATATCTTTTGAAATACTGGTTTGAGAGACTTTATTCATTGGACTTTTTTGTAGAAAAATAAATTTCCTACAAAATTGTCATGAAGTTTTTTTCTCCAAGTCCAACTGTTTATCCGCCCACAGTGACAAAGAAGAATTATGCATAAAATCGACTTTGAAGGCTCACACAAGTGCAGCGGTTGAAACCACAGCCAAACTACCGAAACCACTTTTGAAGAACACTAAATTCTCTGTAAAATGAGTCTTGGATGAGAACAATCCATCGAAATGTGGCTGAGTTGTGCGCGGCGAAAGAAAAAGTCGTAATGTTTAGATGCTTTTAGCATGGGAAAACTTAAAAAGAAAAGTGCAAGTATTTAAAATTGGAATTAAGAGCGAAAAATTGGACAGGATTCCTTTTTCGACGTCTACTACAAGATTTTCAATGGGGAGTTGAAAAAAAAAATAGTCGTTTCAAAAAAAGCACCCTATTAAATATGCTTTTTTCAGACTAGATTAAAACCATGAAGAACATATCTTCCGTTTACATCACGTTAATTAGAACCGAGTTATGTTCAAATAATTTGACTTGAAGAATCGGTATAATAATATAATATCTAATTATCTTTGGAAACACTTCAAGTTTCAATCGCTGAATATTGAACGTACTGAGTAGCTAATAAATGCCTCGGTATCACACGAGGTAAAAACTATATTTCATGGTTACGACGGGTATAATATTTCAAAAATGGTAACATTTATCAGGTTTTTGCTATGCTCCAAATTACACCCTATCTAGCCGACCACAAATAGAATCCTGAATTAAATATTTGCTAAAGCAGACGGGTGACTTTAAGGGAGATATCGCATTACCCCTAATAAAGTGGGTTGCCCTAAGTGCTTAGAATTCGCAATATTTGAGGAATATTTTTAATTAACAAAAAAATATAAATCTCATGTCAATTTAGGATAAATTAATTTGTCTGCGTTTAATTTACGGTTAGTTAATATTTTCGTTCGTCTTGAATTGAGGAATCAAAATTTAGTTCAACTGTATGAAATTCTGCAATTATTGACGGGAGAATATGTTTAGAACAAATTTCGAGTGAAATATAGAATCTGCGAAATGAACGAAAAGTAAAATGTTCAAATTTAAAAGAACATTCGCTGCATGAAAAGCCAAGATCTTAACATAAAAACAATTACGAAAGTTTTCAAAAGAAGGTAAAAACTCTCACTGACAGAATGAAAGAAGTCGCTAAAAGTTCGCGATTGCAAATGAGATCATGAAAGAGTTGGGGATAACTAAACAAACAGCTTTTTAAATCGAGCGTAACGACGATGGAAAATTAAACTAATGGATATATTAGATATTAGTCGTTTGCGAATTCTAATCATTCGCGTAGTTTTATGGGTAACGATATAAATATATATATATTAATTAAGTAAAAATTTAATTAATGCTATTAAAACAGAAGCCCTGATAACGAAGATGCGAAAGCAAAAAAATAAAGCCAGAGTCGATTAGGGAGAGAAAATTTTGGCAAACGCTGAGTACAACGTGCATTAAGAAAATTTAAAAACATACACAATTTTATTTGCATGTGTTTTTACTTACTTTGATAAATTGGTGGACAAAAAAATTGAAATACATAATTACGGTAGATTCTCGTTTAACGAGACTGCTCTTTTTCTTGCTCCCCTATATGAAGTACGAAATTGGATATAAATGTCGGAGTGAAATACAAACGTTGCTTTTTTTTTTTTTTTTTTTTTTTTTTTAGAGAGTCTAATCTACAAAAATTTTTATAGAATTGAAGACGGATTACCATACTAGAAAAAAAAAAAAAAAAAATCAAAAAAAACAAAAACCAATGATGAAAATTCTTACTAATTGCAGCAATTTGAAGATTTTTAAAAAGCACAATTAGTGAATACAGATTGGCCACTACCTTCAATACGAATTTCATTAATTGCGATCAATGGCACAATTATTTGAAAAATCTTCTCACCTCCTAGAGACACAATTTTGAAGTATGTAGTACATAATATACTATGTATGTATTTATATACGCAGGTATTTTCATCGGAAATGTCATTTTTTTCCCCCCCAAATGTGTAAGTTTTTTTAAATAATTTTTTTTTTTGTACACATGTGAAAAAAAATAATTTAATTTTTGGTGCAATTTCACGCATAGTATGCCCTTTTCTTTGAATTGGCGATAGACGGAAAATAAGTTTTTCACAGACAATTTAGGTAAATGGTAAAATGAAACCATCCCTCTTCCGTTGGTACCGAGAGAAATTGATAAAGAATTTTTAAAACACCTCTAAAGTAAGTGGCTGCTTGACTTGGAGTGCCTCTTTAACAAAATTATTACGAAAGAGGAGGTCCCACACTCATAGTTTAATATCAACGCCTCAGTGTTTTAATAAAAATAAAAAAAGGTAGAAATAAATTAACCTTTTCATTGCCGATGTTATAATTCCGGTGAATTGCATCATTGAAGTTTTTTTTTTTTTTTTCAAAAAATTACATCGAAACCATTGCGAAATTTTATTATCGATTTTACAACGGATTAGAATGTAACGATATTGTTTTTATACGCCAATTATGACTTGTCACAATCACACATTTTTTTTTCTTTTTTCTGTTCTTCAAGCTTTTAACTCCGTTAAGCATTCTTCGCTTTTCAATGAAATTATTCAAACTTCATTTCCACTTCAGATACATTATAATTTGCAAAAATTTATACGAACATTGCCGAGGTTTCCGTTCACACTCGACACGGTACTTCAGATTCCAATAAACGTCACTAAAAGAGCTCTCTGCTATTATTCGCGATGTTTGGCAGTGATTTCGATCATTTTATTTAGTTTTTACATTTTTTTTTTACATCAATTATCCGCGGATGATTTTTGCATATTCGCTAATTCAACCCAGAGTATAATAATCTCCCATATAACTTTGTCACAGAATTATTGCGCAATGAACAGTCTTTTATAGAGCGATAAGAAATACCCCTATGGTCCTTTTACCCTTTTTTCCTTTTTTTTTTTTCTTTCCATGAAGGTAAATTATACGCAAATTTTTGTATAGATGATCAATCATGAAAAGAACTTCTACACAAATTGCAACGAACTTTACAGTACCAAAAATTATGCAAGAACTAGAATCAGACACCTGGCAATCAAAAGAAACTCCATTTCATTCACTAGCAACTAGGGTAATATTTTACCAAGTTGAAGTACGAAATAGATGAATGAGAAGTACTTAGCTAAAATAGATGGACTATACAGTCTACTTTTAGACGATAAGAACTTTTTTGCAAAAAAAAAATAAAATAAAAATAAATCTTCAGGAAGATGTAGGTACTATCTGTAGGTATGTGATATCGAAATGGACTGTGAAAGATTACACTAATCAGAAATTAGAAAAAAAAATTCTACTAGTTTATCCGCATTTAACCTTTTGAAAAAAAAAAAAAAAGTGACTGTGTCTATAAAGACGTAAAATAATAATGTGGCAATATATTATATTCTTGAAGGATGAAAAAAAATGAAATTGAAATGACATCCCCTTGAAAAAAAAAAAAAAACCAGGAAGTTAAGTTAAACAAACGTACAGAGGGTATAAAGAACTGTATCATGGTTTATCGTCTTCTTGTATGAATGATTAAAAAGCAGGTATAGCAGTTTCAGGGTGTTTCAGAAGCGAGCTAACTACCCTATGTGTAATTAATCAAAGACCGTATGGGTTTAGCTAAGATTATTACAGCAGATCCGGTGTGTGCAAGTCATAAAATGTGGAATTAATAATTCCGTGAGGTTGATTGACAGGTTGAGATTAAGCTTTTGTTAACTCGGATCAATTAAGGTAACCGTTTACAGGCCTTATGGTAGCGTATCGTTTCCAGCAACACGTTCCGGAGCGGTAAAGGTTCGTGGGGTTGAGTTGGCTCTAAATTACACTATTTTACGCTCGAGTTTGCGAACACGCGACGCTAACGGCGACGCTGACACCAACGCCGACGCCGACGCCGACCACCCGCGCCCGCGACTATCGCTTGGACGTATCGCAATTCGTCATCGTCGCACCCGAAATACGTCCCAAGTATAATACGCGTGCTACCATTCATAGGAAGCAATATTATTAGCCATTTTCTCCGGCGTAAGACAGATTTAATAAATTGCCGACAGGGCTGAAACGACCCGGGCGAAATATGATTCCTTTAGAAAAATGGGATTTCTCGTACCCGGCTATAACGCGTAGATTTACGCCACCGCTTGACAAGGAAGTCGCCATCCCCCATTTCGGACTATCAACGATAAAATTGAAAACTGATTGTAATTGCTTAGAATCTAATAACAAATTGATATAGAATTACGTTTCTTTAATTAAAACTTAAGATTTAAGGAATTTCGGATTATCAGAATTGAACTAGGATCTATATTCCGCCTCGAGGGTTCATTATGACAAACAAATACGTACAGAATTCCGAAATTGAATCATTCATCAGGACGTATGTGTGTACACAAGGGTTGCCCTCCCTTGTTTGAGAGTTCAATGAATTCTAATCGAGATCCCGTCAATATAAATCCATTCAAAATTAATCTGTCAATAATCCCAAGTATGCTGAAACCAACGATCAATAATTATCTGAAATTTCACAATCGAATAATTGGCATCGAGGGGACTAAAATCGAGAATAGCAAAATCTAAAACCCGGGACAAAATGGGGTGTGAATAAAATTTGGTAGAAAAATCTAATGAGGTGTAATCCTAATAAGATATCAACTTGTAATTCTACACATCGATGTGAAGCGATTGATCGAAATATCGATCAGCCTATTGATCTCAACCCCAATTTTTCAACCTAATTAAGAATGCCAGAATGTCCGATTCCTCCGATCAAACATTTTCTCACCCCCTTAATTGAAAAAAAATTAAGCCAATGGTGGCGGAGTGAATCCAGCATTTGATAGGCTCAGATAAAAACAATGAAATATAAAATTGATATTAGTTTTAATTAAAATCGAAAACCCATAGGACAACATTCATCAAATTATTATAATTGCCTTTTTATTTTCTTAGGTATACCCCATTTCGCCATGATCTTACCTCCTGCAATGTAATACTTCTAATTTTTTGTCTTTTTTTTTTTGTCTTTTTTAACAACCAGCACTACAATAACTATCGAAATTGGATTATGGGCCTCAGGATAATTTCGGGAGACACTAAAACTACGGATTTTATAGAATTTTATAGAATATTCATAGAAATATCTATATTTTTATAAATAAATTGAAATTATGCTGTGAAATCAAATATTCTTGTTCAGGTGTTTGGAGACAATTAGTTAGTTGAAATTGACCAAGAAGTTTGGCGTTAATTTGAGAGATTTCGAACAGTTTATACGTAGGATCAAAATTCTAATTGTAAGATATCTCTTGCCCCGAGTTATAGCTAAATCATACTGTACTATATCCTTGCTTAGCACGCGAGATGGTATTTAGACGTAGTAGATCGATAGCCTTGCACTCAATCCAGCGGATAGGAAAGACGATAATATAATTGCTACGACTGAATCGGAAAAACATTATTTTACCAAAGGGTGTTTCTATTATAATATCCGATCGAACACTAGATCACGCGATTTTTCAGCATGCAGGATCAGACCGAAATCAAGGACCCTCAAAATTTACGTGCGGAGGAAGTTGGTGTTGAACTTCACAAAGGCAAACTGGTGCTGATGTAATTAAAGCCAAGGAGAGACTCTGGATCATTGTACCATCGGATACACCAAATTGCGATCTCTTTGGTCGTATAGTCTCGAACACACTTGAAAATTATCGAGTTTCTTAGAGGGAGAAATTTTCATATGAAAGCATCATACTCGTTCAAAAACGTTTCTTCGCTTGCTGTGAATAGCATCGGTTCTTAACAAAAACACAAAAGATATATTCGGCGTTAGACGTACTCGACGAAATTTCAACCCATAATATCTCCCGCGCCAAAGATATCGAAAAAAAAAAAAAAATTAGAGAAAAAAAAAATAATAATAATCGTTTTATACATCACAATGAAGATGATCAACTGCTAACAAAAGTACCACCTATAGGGGGATGATAATTGAAAAGCTATAGATGCAATAAAACACCCCTAAAGAAAGGATCATTTTAAAAAATATCTATGACCGAATGAAATCTAAACTTTTCCGCGATATGATTAGGGTACCCAATGATTATATATATACTAAGAGGTTTCTGTGAAACATCGCACTCAGTCACCGCCAACTCGGCACCACCCAAGATTTTCGTCTGTTTTTTGCAGACTGGCCATCCCCTTTTCAATTTTAAACTTTCAAGGGCCGTAAAATAATTAAATAAATAAATATTTGGATGAATAATTAAATAGATAAATAAATAAACAAATAAATGTTAACAATTAACAATATTGTTATCACAATAAATTATATTTAAAGAGTAAAATTATTCAGTAGAATTTGGTTCTATCAATAATAACATTAATTAGATTAATAATTATTTTCACTTAGCTGCTTTGTTTTTACGATGCATGGATTTCACGAAGCCATTCATTCATTTATTTAATCATTCAGTCATACATCTATTCATTCATTTGATTATTCATTTAATTATTCATCCATCCGTTCATCCATCCATCCATTCGTTCATCAATCCATCCGTTCATCCATCCATCCATTCGTTCATCAATCCATCCGTTCATCCGTTCATCCATCCGTTCATCCATCCATCCATTCATTTATTCATTTATTTATTCACACAATTATTTGATCATTTTACGGCCTTTGAAAGTTTAAAATTAAAAAGGTGATGGCCAGCCATGCGAAAAACAGACGAAAATTTTGGGTGGTGCCGAGTTGGCGGTGACTGACTGCGATGTTTCACGGAAACCTCTTAGTATATCGATCGATTAGATTTTCGACTACTATACGAAAGACGACTGATTTTATAAAAAGATTTTTCTTCGAATCGCTAAGCCAGCAATGATTAAGAATATAGAAAAAAAAAAAAAAGGGCTGGTGAAACCAAACCATTAGTCGACATCGGTTGACTTTTACCATAATTGGCCGGAAATTAAAGATTTCTACAATGTAAGACACGAGTCATGCCACCGCAGAAGAAGTACCTACCCCCCACCCTCACTAGCTCGCCATAACCGTTCTGCGTGTAAGAATATACATGTATAGATCAAGAATGTGTGAGAATTTAATACACATACATATACCAGCGAAGAAACGACTCCCTTCCGGAAATTACCATTTGCAAGAGCCCAGCCGAGATGATGAGAGGGTTCGTGAAACGTAGGAAGAGAGGGGAGGGAGGGGAGGGGGGTTGGTTGTGCTAAGGTCTAACGTTTGGGGAAGATAAATTTCTCTTTATGTTTATTTTTTTCTCGAAAATTTCGTTCCGTGACGGTGTTTCTTGTTACTTTTTATGAATATGGTGTCGCTGCAGTTGACAGCTAGGACGGCAACACTCGGCAAAAGAGACTAAAAGTCTGTGTATAGCTGGTACCTTTCTCAGAGAGGGTAAAAAAAAAAAATTAAAAAAATAACTAAATTAAGTTGAATTTTCTGATACTCGTCAGTCGGAAAAAAAAACACAAAAAAAATTTGTCAAACGACTATCAAAGTATTTTTTTTTTTTTCGTTAATACCAGAGGGTATCGTATGTGCACGTGGTTCCATCAAGTTATTAATCTATCAAATTCGTTCTATTTCTACGTCAATACCCACGTATTTTTTTTTTTCTCTCTTTTTCAACGTATTTCTAATAACCGTACGAGTTTAATCCTCAAACGTTCTTATTTAAAATTTCAACTCTATTTGATATATTAAAATAATTTTATTATAAATAATAATAGTGCGAATTTATTTTGAAAAAAAAAAAACAAAAAGAAAAATATTCTATACGAGTAAAAATAATTTGTTCAGTTTTTGACTTTATGTAACGTAAGTTTCTTCTATATTTTCAAGTACACAGAAGGGGTAGGTAGTATGCTGCGTCAGCTCCTCGGGGGAAACTTTTATTACGTTCTTCTATTGCGTGCGCAAGCTGAATAAATTCCGTGCTGAATATATTGCGCGAGTCACTATATATACGTATAGGTATAGTACCTGTAAGTTTTGAGCTTTAATGTCTGTTTAACAAAATGAGAATAAAGCTCATTACTATTTTGTAAGGTGGGTTAATGCAGGTACTTTAATTTGACACTTTCTTTATTTAAAATTCTATATTAGATAGTCCAAGCTGCCTCCTCGACATCTGCGAATTGGTAATCCTATAGACAAACGTATTTTTGTATATTTTTTCGATTTTTTTCGAATTTTTTCTTTATTTTTTTCGCTCTCTTATTTCGCGGCTAACATGAACAATATTGTTAGTTTCATGCATTTTAAATCCCCTCAACAAATTTCAGCTCGATTAGACAATTTTTTTTTTTTTTTTTTTAGGTCATTCAAGAATTTTAGAAAATTTTGAAATTCTGTTTTTGACCTAATGAACATGTTTTTTTACTTATTCAGATGAAATTTCTAGAGAGGGATCTTGAAATGCAGAAAAACTAACGAATTCTCATGTGAGATTTTAGAAAACAGAAACAAAAAAATATTGCCACCTAATTTATAATGATAACGTTAACAATAAAATAAAATCGTAATATTTATGACAGTACAAAGATCAATGCTAACAACAACAATAATAATAATAATAATTATAATAACAGCGTGATTCAAGATTAAATTCAGCTTGTATATAAAATGTCAAGGAACTTGCGGAAGCGTCTTTGTCCGGACGTGACTCGTAAGCGTAGCTACCTCGGTTATCAGAAGAAAAGAACGGAAGTAACATTAAAATGAATAGAATGAAATTTGTGGTTAAAAGCGAATAAATTTCTACTCAGGGTTTAGAAATCCTAACAACGAGTTTGGATAGTTCGGTTATACATTTAATCAGCTTTGAATGAAGGGGGGAGGGGGGCTAAGGGGGCTGCAGCCCTTGGGTCCCGTAACCTTAGGGACCCCCAATTTCTCAATTTTCTACACTAGCAATTCAAAAATAGGGAAAGACTTCGTAGGGCCCCTTTAGCCCAGGGCTACCTATGATCTTAATCCGGTGCTGTATTTGATTCAGTACTGTCCTTCTCGTTCGTTTCGTTCGTTCAATATCGCTGATAAAAATTTGAAAATAGGTATCGTCGGGTTTTGGGAGTCGCTGAATCCAAAATCAACAACAGAATTTCGAAATTCAAAATGGCGAGCTTAATATGACGGATAGAAATGTGGAAATTTAGATCTTCGTCAGAGACCATCACATAAATCGTTATCCTACAAATATACAATCGCATACCATTTAATTTTAATGAATTCTTGAATCTTTTAAATAATCTACTACAATTCTATTGATTCTTTAGTAACACATGAGTACAAAGTTGTACAGAAATATCTGAGAATGTTTTCGATTTATAGTGACGGAAATATAATGTATAAATGTTACGAAAGCCACTTTTCTTTTTTATTAATATTGCTGCACACAACCTTTTTATCGCGATATCCTTATAATCGCGTGTCATGTCGATATATTATAAAGTCGATATCCGCATGCATGAGTTTATAAAAAATTATTAATAACTAATTACGTTTTAAAATTTATATTTATTTTCAAAGTTAAAGTGTAAAATAGCAAAAGAGTTATGGATTCTATTTTGAAATGATATTCCAGTTTTACTGTATTTTTTTTTTTTTTAGTAAAATTGTAATTCTGTATACCGACTATGAATTCCTTTTGCTTTCGAGTCGATTTCCATCTTTCTGTATTTTCATAATTTTCATAATAAATTGACACGCTGCTCTCTGCTTTCAAATTCAAATTCAAGAAAATGTTGTGAAAGTGCTGTAGAAAAAAACTCAACTCTGTTCAATAATTAATATAGTTACGAGTATTGCGCATAATGAGTACCGATTTTTTTTTCTGTACCAAAGCTCAATTATAAGAAGTCCAGCTCACACTAATCCAACATTGAATGGATTAGTATGCGGTCTAATTAAAGGCAGGAATATCAAGCCTAATATTGGCCTAAAGCATAACTGGCAAAAAATTTCACTGGCAAGATAAAATAAAGATAAGGAAACAGCTTTACTCCCACTGTCAAAAAGATGATTGTTTAAACGAAAAAAAAAAAGGAGAGTAACCGAAAAAAAAAAAACCTCCGTAGATAATTGTCTACGTAGCGGTTGAGCCCACAGGCATATACATTATGCTAAAGATAACAAAGGCGTCCATCAATTCCCATTGAAATGCGTGTGCCTAACGTTTTTTTTTTTTTACCCCACAAGGACGCGCCGAGGTTGATAGTGATATAATGTTTACACGGTAAAAGCTTTCGCCTAGACGGTTTATAGAAGACCGTGATCACAGAGCTTTTTCGGAACGTCACGTCCTTTTGGTTCGAATTTCGATACAAGTTGGTGACATGAGATCGGAGACAGGCACGAAAATCATATAGGGGATGATGAGAACTATCGTATTAGTATGAATTAGGGAATAAAACGAAAAGCAGCTGGTTGGAAATTTCGCCAATGAGCGCTTTTCGACGAAACCCTGTTAATTGTGTTTTCGAGGTCTCAGGATCGACCCAAAGCTAGCTAGCTGCTTTTGACACAACCCGGATTTCTCACCCGCTATTAGAAGTTAAGTTTATCTTTGGCCGTTCGTGACACCCCGCAACCCCTGACTTGTTACTATTCTCAGAATTATAGTTGCGCATTTCAATCAAGAGAAACTAGCTCTGATTTATACAAATTTATCGGACAAGGGTCGCGCGGACGATAGTTATCTTTCGAAATTAGGACCATCCGCGTAATTTGGACTAAATTCAAAAGTCCTTAAATATATATCACCCGTTATTCGAATTAATGGGGGACTACCTCACGCTTATTGGTACTCGAATTCGTACCACCATGCAACTTTACGGCCATTCGAGACTGGAATTTATCCTTCAATTCTCGACAGGAGATTCCTGAAAAGCTCACTATGGACTTATGGC
This sequence comes from Tenthredo notha, assembly GCA_914767705.2. Taxonomy (NCBI): domain Eukaryota; kingdom Metazoa; phylum Arthropoda; class Insecta; order Hymenoptera; family Tenthredinidae; genus Tenthredo; species Tenthredo notha. The sequence goes on from OU611907.1 coordinate 5,641,704, forward strand.
TGTAGGAGTATCGCGGCTATCCTTATCTTTCTTGAATGGTATACACGAGAACGGGATAAGGTTTGCTTAGGGGTGAGAGAGTAGACGAGAGGGGTGATTCCCGAGGGACCGTTTGGGATTTGGTGATCACTCCGCAGCCCCAGTCGTCATTGGAATAATGGTGAGAGTCCTGAAGGGAGTCCACGTGGCTTCACAGCTTAGTAGAATCTCGAGATAGAGTTTAGGCATTTGATCCAGGGTAGCTAGACATCACGACGCCTTCCTCAGGGTCGAAGGAATGACTTTTAGTTAGAGTAAAGCTGTTTTAATCGATTTGTAAAAATTTACTATCGCGGTATTCTTAGTGTAGACTTTATCAGTTCAATAGAAATTACTGTAAACCCCTGTCAGGAAACTAATTTCAAGTTTTCTACCTCTTCGCTTTTAGAACTTTATTTGTTCTTCTTTCACCACCCCCCCGATACCCTCGTGACCGGAATATTCGATCGTGAATCATGTACCACTTAGGAACCGACTGGAACCGTTTATAAATCGTCTATTTCATTCCGTTCTTTACTTTCGAAATTCAATCGATGGTAAAAAATAAAATAACGGTGCAAATATTATATCATTATTATGCCGCACGTATAATATGAATGAAAAAATTATTTGATCCCGTTTTAGGACGACAGGTTTGGTTGAGCTAACCGTTCGTCCTAACACGTACAACCCTTATCGTAAAATATAAAATGCTGCCTAAGGCTTTTGGCAGCGAAAATTTTTTTATTGTTTCAAATATTCGCCTGGCAATGAGTTTTCAATGAATAGAATTTGTCCTATTGTCAATTCAAAAGTTTTAGTACGAGAGGCAAACGAAATGATATTTTGGTCTCTATTACGAATTGAATTTTCATTTTGGTTATCGATTATCGACTTATCCTCAATTTCATATTTTTTATTGAATATTAGCCCCCTCAACTACGTCTGAACATTCGTATTTATATTCTTGATTACAGGTACGGAAGTCCTCATCATAGTAGATCACAATCGGTAAAGACGCCAGGTAGCCGTGCTTCAGGACGTCCGAATTACTTATGCTTACCTCAACAGCGTTCGCGAGTAGCAAGCATGCCGAATACCGGTGTCGAAGAGGAATACTACAGACTAAGACATTTCAGTATAACTGGAAAAGGCATTGTAAATAGAGGAGATTCTCTGAAGAGTCGAAGATCCCGATCTAACAACAGCGTAGCATCAAGTAATTCGAGGTAAGTTCATATCCAGCAATTATAATTATACCAATTAATTGTTCAACCGGCGATATCCTGAGTCAATATCTGATAATCAGTTTAGATTTAAGCTAAATACAGGAAAGGATTGTGACTTAAATATTTTTTTTTTTTTACTATCTTTTTATCGTTCATGAAATAAATTCAATGGAACTACATTTGTACCATTAATATGTTGAATATGCTAAATATGGAAAATTGTTGACAAGTAGGTACTTTTGTATAAAATCACAAATAAAGTTTAAGGAACAAAATAAATGCAGGAAATAAATAGCTGAATATTCTGCAAAAGTTTGACAATAGGATATATATACGAGATGCTGTATAGTTTTATTCGTTTTAATCAAATTTATATTTACTCAAATACGACGAGATAAAGAAACCAAAAAAAGACCCATTCGTTGGTTAGAAAAAATTTTTTACAAACGAATTGAGAATGGGTTGGAATTGAGCCAACAAACTATAAAACACTTGATGTTATAGCTACATACCCCCTACCAAATATCCACCTCGAGGCGTAACGGTTATCGGACAGGAAGATTAATGCTACGATATTCTCATCTCAAGAGATGAAAAAAAAAAAAAGAGAAAATAAACCCTGTAAGAAAGATCCGCCGTTTGGCACTGACATTATCCTTGGCACAGGATCTTTCGGACTTTTTTTTTTCTTTTCAGTAGAAATTGAACAAATTTGTTTTATGGTTTGAAAAACTTTAGACTTGCATAGAATCTGTTATCGCTGTTTTGTGGTTTTTTTTTACATTTTTACGAACGTTTTATTCAAGTGATAACGATTCGGGAAGTAGCTTGTCTAATATCGCAAAAGTTAAGATCAATATTCGTTGCACAAACGAACCACTTCTGGCATTTTCAAGATCAGAATTATTGAAGGATTTATGAAGATATTGGATTAAATTAATTTAAATAATTATACAAGGCTTAAACCCGAAATACCAACGTTACAAGGGTAGGTATTAGATAACAGGGATTTTGTTGGCGTAATTACAGAAATTTTCTAAAACAACGTTGATAAGCATACAACTACTGGAAATGAGATCAATTTTCTTATAACAAAGGGCAGATGATCGGTTAACAAATAAAAAAAAAAAATAATAATAATAATAATAACAAGGAAAAAGAAAATAGGGAAACTGAATAGACAAAGGAGTTAATTATTCTGATGGGAAAATTCTATTACCCTCGCTCACAATCAGATAGAAAATTCATTTCGTTGCTATTATATGTATGGGAATAGACTATAGACTATAGATCATATATATATAATAGGTAGATACAATGAAAAGCTCGGTTCTCTCGACGGTGTAGCTATAGAAGCAAAAGAGTGCAGTGCGTACAATCAGTGAGTTTTATAATGCAATATATTGAATTAGAAATCGTATAGGTATATATTATATATAGTTTAGATACCATAGTGCAGTATGATATATCTAGGCTGAATAACTCGCCCGGATATTTGCGTTTGATTAAAACTAGGGCCTTGATCACGCAAGGGAAGATTACTTGTCAGATTGCGTGGTTGTATATGAGAAATTTATCAACTTTTTACAATCCGGTTTAATATAATATCAGTTATTTGAAGTAAATGATTGGAAAAATTTCAAAAAAAAAAAAAAGTAAAGTCATTATTATTTTTCTATTCAAAGTTTGGAGAGAGAATAAAGAAAAATAAAAAAATGATTTTTCGATCTCATTCCCATTTGAGACTTTAGCGAATTGATATTCTGTGAAATTTATACGCATATCAGTCTGTACATTTCTAGATGTTGATTAGAAAATTTTGAGCGCGTCAGGCATGATAATTTTTTCTTTTTCTCATTTTACTCGACTTTTCTCATATCTTTGACAGCTGTCGATCCAACAATGGGATTTCGAAACGTGACAAAAATTTTTTTAAACCTTGTGATATTCAATTCACTTTGAATCCAAGGGATGTCTTCGGCTCATTGTAAGACTTTTGTAATTCGTTATTTAAGTAAGTCGCGTTGCATAAAAGGCGCTCGAAACTTATAGACCAATTAATTTTACCATTTTAAACTATTCCTGTAAAACTTTTCACTCCTTGCTAACATCAAAGGACGAAAAGTTCAAGGAGTATATTTTTGACTTGTAATTATACTGCAGTTACTCGATTAAAACGTGAATTAAGGAGATAAATTTACACTTTTTTGACATTTTTGATGGCTTGTTAGTTTGAAAAATGATTTTCCATACACACAGATAAAAGTTAACTAGTTTTGACGAAATGGACTATTGATTTTAGTGCCAAAACCGCTGATATTATATTTTCATAAAACTATAGAATCCTGATTTGAAAAGCAATTTGAAAGTTTTAATTAACATCGTTCCTGTCAAATTCCATAAATCGTTAGCTGAATCGATGCGATATTGATTACCAATAGTACGGTTCTACGGAAGTTCTACGACGCCATCGAAGACCGGAAGCAGAAATTAACATCGATTAAAAAATAACTGCGACGATACTCTAAATCGAACGCGTGAGTTTACGTGTGACAATTAGCAACGTAGACACACGTGTTGGACCTTAGAGTATCGCCTGATTCATCAAATCTCAACGAAGACATTTTTGAGGTATGATAGAAAAAAAAAAAATAATAATAATAGTCCGATTTTTTATTCAGGGAAAAAACGGTTCATTCGCACAACGCATTGAATATACACTTTAAGATTTAGTCAAAGAAAGGGAGCAAATTTCAACCTTTCTTTTTTCTTTTTTTTATATTATTTATATTCCTCTTATCTCTACGTCGTCTTCAAGAAAATATATAGGTCTCGTGCCATGAGCTTGCACGAGATTACCCTTCCTAAACGGATTTTACAGAATAAACTCGTCTACCTGTTTTATATTTTTATTCACATATATGTATAAGTCGCACATATTTGATGATACGTTTTCTCTGAATTTAGAACGTAAATTATATACACATACAGGGTGTCTTAGAATTAAATACAGAAAATAAAAAAGGTAATGAACGCGGTCAAGCTGAGTAAATTAACCCATAGAACATGTGGTCTCCGAAGTACAAGTCGCGAGATACAGCCGTTTAAAAAAATCGCGCCAGGCGCCGGCATATAGGCAACCGACTACACAGCTGGCATCAATTAGCGCTCCATTCGTAACGCTTCGGAAATCAAGAATTTCGAATAAAAACACTTTCGACTTTAAATCATAAAATTTGATATCAAAAGTATTTTTGTTTAAAATTTTCGAATTCAAAAGTATTATGACTCGCATCAAAAGTCGAGCACACTTATCAATTAGACGGCTGACAGATATCTGGGGTGTAAATCGGTTGCCTACATGCCGGCGCCTGGTGCGATTTTTTAAACGGTTTTATCTCGCGATCGGTATCCCGGAGACCACGTGTTCTATAGGTCAATTTACTCAGCTTGACCCCCTTTATTAACCTTCTCAATTCTCTGCATTTAGTTCTGGGGGACCCTATATATGCGTTAAAAAAATATACCTTTTCGCTTTTTCGTTTGTTGGCTGAACGTTGTATCGTTTATTCATCTCGAAAGAAATATCTAATTTTGCGAGTGATTTTTTATAAAAGCTTTGTTGATTTCATGAAATTTGAAAAAGCCTCAGGGGGGATTTTCGTATACCTATCAAGTTAATGAAATGAAAATATACGAGTTTAGAATGTAGCGTATATTTCGACAGTTTCATATCATTCGGGAAATTCGTTATTCACACTCGCTTAAATTTTTCTTCAACTTAGTCAGGTTCAAGGTTCATTTTCAACAAGAAATTTTCACTAAATTATAAAAATACAATCTCCTATACATACATGCCACTAAAAACAACGATTCCAAAATTTGTTTTTTCTTTATTTCGAAAAAACAAAAAACCTATAACAAAATTTAGCAAAAAAAATTCTCCATGTCAAAAACTGAAAAAGTAATAAAGAAACGCTGTTTTTAATCAATTCCTAAAAATTCCTTCCCTCCATCCATTCATCTGTTTCTTTATTGAATATACAGGGTGACCCAGAACCCACGGGCCACCTTGAATGGGCATATTCCTTATCTAATTCTAAGACTAAAATTCCTCTACGAAAACTCTCTAAGGCCAACTGTTATCGAGTTATTGAAAATCGCAATTGACCTATCAGAGCGTTTCTCTTATATGACCGTAACTATGAAGCGAATTACCTGGACCGCTAAAACTATGGAACGATTGACCTAGACGGCCCATAACTATCAAGCAAATGATCCAGACGGCTAAAACTATGAAGCGGTTGACGTGAACGGCCAAAAACTATGGAGCTGACAACCTGGACCGCTGAAACTATGAAGCAGTTGATTAGAAAGACGCTCTGATTGGTCAATCGCGATTTTTGATAACTCGAGAACCGTTGGTCCCAGAGAGTTTTCGTAAAGGAACTTTCGTCTCAGAATTTGACAAGGAATATGCCCATTCAATGTGGCTCGTGGGTTCTGGGTCACCCTGTATATTTTCGTAAATTCAATCCATTCTTGGGGGGGTTAGAGGGTCAGCTGTGAGCCAAGGTTTAAAAATTCATTCGATTATCTCACCGTCGGATTTACTATTCCGACTCCTAATTCTACGGTATAGCTAATGTAAGTTGCGGCGTATATCTGCAGGCGTACTTCATTATTCTAAGAGGAACAGACTAACGTGCTTTCGATGTAGGTACAGGATGTGGGTAAAGGTATATATATATAGATATAGGTATAGGTTTATAGGTGGTACATAGGTATAAACTGGTTCAGTTTCACCCAGCTAAGGTAGGATAAGGTAAAGTTGAGAGGGGTCGGAACTAGCGATGGAAGAGGGAAGCTTTTGATTGGTTCGTCACGTTCATTCCCCAGTGTCTGTCTAATACAAGAGCTATTCGTGTTTGTAGAGAGGGATCAATACCTTCGAGTGCACTGTGTCACATACGTATACGTAATTTCAAAAGATAGTAGGTAAAACTTTGCGTTTTTTTTATTTTCACCCTATTTATACTTTTACTCATCACACATATAACGAATTCGCATAATATATGAAATAATCACAGCTATAAGATTCCCTGAACGAAATTACGCCAAGGACCGAGAAGAACGTCGAAAACCGGTAAAAAAAAAAAAGAAATTCTATTTCAAAATAGCTTTTTTTTTGTTCCTCTTGATTTTTAAGCCAATTTAATATTCATCGAAGCTTGCGATATCTTGGTGCATAAAACCGCGAGACTCTACAGCCCCCACCTTTGAAGGAAAAGGAAATTTCAGTTAGGTGAATCACCTCAACCGGATATCCGATACTCGAAACCGGACTCACGCTCGACGATGTCATGGTATAACGGTATTGTACCATAGTGTGGCGAAACAAAGAATAAAAGATAAACTTCCGGTCGACGGAAGCTCTGTGTTTTTCTGCGTAACTTGCGATTCTGTTACGCCGATATTCCCACCCCCCATCCCTACCTAAAAAAGAATTTTCTTTTCGGACCACTGCAGCCTGCGGTGAACGATCTATATTTTCGTAATTAAATTACACGGGTCAGTAGCTTTTTAGTTCAGAGGGAGCTGTGATCTATCTCGTTTGGGCTTTGTCGACTCACCGATATCACCTCGGAAAAAGAAGAGAAGAGAAGAGAAGAAAAGAAAAGAAAAGAAAAAATAAGGGAATCGAATGCATTAAATGCGAACAAATTTTTTTTTTAACGAATCTTTAAATCTCATTCCATAGATCATTTGCTATATTTATAACTGTATTTTTTTGCGATTGAAAGTGACGTTGAAATATAAACCCTGTATATGTAATTCGTGAGAATTTTTTCCCGACAGCTATACCTACTGCACAATCGATTATGCCTTGAATCAATTGAGGAATTGAATGCAATCAGGACACCTTGAGACTATATTTGTATCAATCTGAAAGATGATTCGCAAGTGAATTCTGAAACTAGCCTTATACGATTCTTCAACGTATTGAATACCGAAGGCAATTTTTTTTTTTTTTTTTTTTTTCGCAATAAAGACCATACAGCTCATATTTAAAGCACGTCTGTAAAAAAAAAAAGATCGCTTCGAAATATCCATAACTTAATGAATGGTTAATTTTTCTAAATTATCTGAAAAGCTGATAATTCACTATACGTTTTATCACTATACGTGCTTCACCCGACTCTTCAATTAGCGACTAAAAGCTCCACGCGTCCTTTTTACAAGGAGAAAATATTCTGTGCATTTAATTAAGCAAGGACTCAGGAAACCTGGGGGTAAAAAATGAAAATTCAATTCCAGTGTGAGCTGATGTTTGCTAAGGGGTGGCTTTAGGGCTACACCAAAACGTGCTTCGAAGAGTTAATTCCACCTAACGCAATGGGATTAGAGAAATACCCGCTCTGGCTCAGCAGGAAATCAAATTTTTTTTTATTTTACCCCATATTAGGAAAGCCTACCAATAGTTATACCTACTCGCTTATATAGACACAGATACGAGTGATTAATCGTTTGCGCTAAGTACTATGATTTTTTTTTTTTTACACAGGACACACGAACAAGTCGAACTGTGAAATGCAAGTATGTGTAAAAAGCAATCGATTGTGTTAAAATGAAGAAGATAAGCCGAGGTAATCGATCTTTATTCAACGTTATATACGTTTCTAATAAGTACAGAGTACTGATTTATGATTATGAAACGGCAGAGGGGACCATAGCCAATTTTGAAAACTTTCAAACGAAGAAGAAGAGCTGAGGATCTTAATTCCGAAAGCTGAAAAGATCCGAGAGACCGAAGCTCCGAAACTTCAAATTTACGCATGTATTCATTCAGTGTTTAATAAGCCGAGCTATATTGATCGGATCGGAACCAATAAGGGGTTAAATTAATCATCTTGAGATGTACATTTCGAAAAAGAAGAAGAAAAAATTCTATTAATTATTTATGACATCAAAGTTATCGATTTAAGTAGATTAAATAAATGTGAGGTTTCCGTAAAGAGGGTCTCGATTAAAATTAAAATATTTTTTGGCTTCACATACTGAGAAATAAATCAAAGTTTTTTAATTTTTTCGCTTTCACGGGAGTCTGAACTTTCGGAGTTTTAAGCTACCTGTATAAATTTCGACCGTTTGAATCTTTTATGAAGTAAATAATAATCTCGAAGTCGTCTGGAACGAATTCGAAATTTTTATAGTCGTGCTTTCAAAAAATTTGGAACTTCAATCCCCCAGCCATGACTTCAAGACTTCACGAAGTCGACTGACTTCGAGAGTGGTTAACCCTTCGCATCCTGCTTACAATAATAATTATCGAAGTCATTTTCATTTCATTTTTCTAAAGTAGATGATAAGTTTTAAACATGGAATATGGTTCTCATAAAGAACGACGGCTGTTATGCTGTACTTATTCTGAGTGGCGTACTTTGCCGGTCATATGTGCAAGTTGAAGTATGTCAAGTGAAACCATAGTAATGGCCAAGTCGGCTGCAGTTGCGTATAATTTCTAAGGAAACCAGAAACAGAAACAGACACTTAAAAAGCTCGGGTAAATATCACGAGACTTTTTACAATGAAAAATTATTAATGAATCAAGTATAGCTTCTGCCCTTTCATCTATTCCGCGCAGAAGCTAAGATCATAGAACGTCTAATTGCAACGATAAACTATTATAAACTATTTGCAACTGATGGTATAACAGATGATCGATTTAGCCGAAAATTAATTATGCTTTCAGCACGGAACATTTGACAGCGTCTTATCCAGGCTCAGCACGAACGTCAGCTGCAGGATCTTTGGCAAGTTCACGTGAAAGTAGTGCTTCACAAGGTCCAGCACCATACAGAGTTTTGATGCTCGGTGCACCAGCAGTTGGAAAAAGTTCTTTGGTATCACAATTCATGACATCCGAATATCTTCATGCTTATGACACATCTATAGGTGAGTTCGTTGTTTTTATCCTATAATTTTGTATAGCTGCACTCATGACTAATAAATTATTTTTTTTTTATCTTTAATCATAATATCAGGTATACCAATATATATTTTATCTACCTGCATGGTATATGGAACACATCGGGTAGTATAGCTACATCAGTTATATTAAGGATCATAACTCATTTCTAATAAATGATTGAAATTTCGAGACAATTATGATAAACGTGCAGATCAAACGCGGATCTAAGCAAAAAAAGATTTCCTTAATTTGTAGGAATTGATACCGATAGAATTAGATAAGGATAGAATTTTCAAAAATTAAGGATGAGAGGATTTACAAGTTCTTCGTAGTTCTCCCGTGTTCTTTGCTCATTATTCTCTAATCAATATTTACGTAGTTTATCTAGCAGCTTGGTGAAAAACGCGAGATATTTGTTGCTTAATATTCCGAAAATCTAGTCAATATACCTGTTTGAGTTAGACGTACGTACAACGTTATGGCACTCGACCTGGTGTTTGTATAACCGTCAGGTTGACCTCGAACAAACATTCGCGCGTCGAACACAACTCTAGAGGGTTCAAGTTTGACTGAATGGAGAGCAATTGCTGCAATCAGACTCTGAAAGCTCGGACTTACCCATAAACAAATTTACCTTTTAGTAAAATTCAGTCCCAAATATCTGGGTATGTTCTCGTCTTTTTTTTTATTTTATTTTTTAAATTTCTTTTTACACAAGGGTGTAAAATTTCGTTTAGTAATAACTTCGTGAAATCTATATACACGATAAATTTCATTACAGATATTCGATATCGCTGACAATTTTATGTATTGACTTTTTTTTCTTTTCTGTTTTATTTTATTTTATTTTTCTTTTCTGGTTTTGTCACGCTCTGTGAAAGTTTGAAGAACCAAAGACGAGAGGTTCGAAGCATTATAACGTATTTCGAAAATTGTATGAAATGTTATTCAAACTAAAAACGAGCTTGTTAATTGCGCGGTGTATAAGGTATAACGGGTTTTAATCTCATTACACATCGTGCAGCTTTTCACACTGTGTAATTAAAAGCTCGATGTTCAACTTGCATATTTTATGCAACCCTGTCTGAAGAGTGGTGTGAGAAAATTTGTTTAAAGGTAAAATTTATCCGTTGAATAAACTCGACGGGATACTATTACGATATATTTCTATACTTTGAACGAAGCTTACTTTTCCTTAACTTAAAGTTCACCCTGAATATAATTAATTATCAGATTTTACAAACTCCTAGCTTTACTAAAGTAGGAGAAATATTTATTTAATTATATAGAAGATGAATTAAATCGAATAACATTGTTATTAACATTTTTTCATTATTTAAATTAATGGCAAAATGTCATTTACTACTTATATAACCATGCAAGCTCTCTCGTTACCAAAGTTAGCTGTCTAATGAGCCAACCATCAAGCAAGGCCGTTCAATAACTAATCAAGATCAATGTCTCCTGATATCAGAAAGGATGAACATTAAGTAAGGATCTAGGTGATTGGTGATTCTTATTAGGTGCTATCGGCTCGTTGAAGAAGCATATAAGTCACAGTACATACTTAAGGAGAAATTCATTGGTTGGCTTAATGTCTTCTACGTTAAACTTACGTTAAATGAGGATAATCGTGTCGATTTATATCTCGAAATTTGAAGCTATCTTATCGTTGGGTCGTAACTATGATTGAAATAATCGTTCGATTTCATTTTTGATGTTAAAGATAATCCATATAGAAATCCCTGGGGTATGATAGCGCTTGCAAGTCCGATGTTTTTTTTTTTTTTCTCCTTTTTTTTTTATGAGAGGGTTTTCTTTTTCTTTTTTTTATCTCACGGTGGTGGAAACTTAACCCACCAAACTTAGAGAACTGGCTTAAAGGACGAAACTTGAGTTTAGTTAAGGTTCGCCATAGGTAACACGTTGAATACCTACCGCAGACTCTTTCTTTGAAAGTAACAAAAAAAAAAAAGCACATAAATGGATTCTCGGAGCTTAGAAATCGAAAACGTCCGCTTTGCACTTAGTCACTAGAGCCTCTCGTCAGGGCAATTTGTTATCCACCTTTTATTCGCGAACACTATACAATGATCTTCGATAGGAAATGGTCTCTTCGATCTATATCGATATATATATGTATATATATTATATATACTTAAAGGTATATATACCAAGAAAACGGAGAACTTGAAAGTCATTCAGGTTGAATAAATTTCGATCAAGCTCTATACCCGATTTTAACAAAAATCAGACCTACAATACCTGGGAAAAATAAATCTGTGAATTCGGTACTGAATTTGAGATAAATCAATCGAAAAAATTGGGGTATATTGAATTTTTATTCAACGAAACACCCGGCTTTGTTGTTCAAACGTATTTTTAGTCACAACAACCCTCTAGCAAGTAACGAAAAAAAAAAATTCCTAAATTCGGAATTCAATGGAAACGAGTGAAAAACGTAGTGATATAAAAAAAAAATTTATTATTTTTGAATGGCATATTCGTTGTGACAAAAAAATTGTTAAATATTTGGAAGAATGCGGATTGCCCCGTTTCAATTACTCGTATGGATTTCACTGTTCAATCCAGATTGGCGAATCTTCACACCATTATTTCACTTTTGCACGTAACTCTACGATTCGGATTATCGTTCGTTGAATGTATAATTTTGACAAATTTTGACAAAAAATTGAGTCAAAACTGCGGACCGAAAAGTCAGAATCAATTTGGGGATGTCAGGGGTTGGTAATTTCCAGAAATTTGCAATCGTTATATAATTTCTTATTTTGTTCATTCGAATTTTTATGCTTCGTCGCGTAGTCAGGTACTAATTCATTATAGAATTCAATCCAGACGAATAAATTCTTGGAATGATATACTTCAAAGCTGTAATTTGTGAACTCACGCGTGTAAGCTAGACGGTTACGTTTCAGAATTTTAAACGGCGACGTATTTTGATGTCTGCTTTGAGGCACTTGTATTATATTCTTTGCTAAGTTTAAGCTCAAAGTGTCGGTTCTACACATGCATGTTATATATATAGTGTAAAGAAAGTTTCGAAGTCGAAACTGAAGTTTAAGCCTCGCGACTCCCTTTACTACAGCAACGTCGTTATCCTTTACACGCATTCGAGAAGGATAGAAATGGCAAGCAGAACAAGACGAGAGTTGGTTTGCGCTGGATACTGAAAAAGAAAAAAAAAAAAGAAAAAAAAAAAAAGGAAAACGAATGGCACAACTTCTAAGTCTGTAACTTCCGCAGCTATAAAGAAGGCAGAGTTACTTCACGTTTGTTCTATGATCCCTGGCTAGGGATTGCTTGAATTAGAAAAAAAAAAATGAAAAATAAAATAAAAATTGTCATCATTTTGACCTAGTTTTAAATGCTCTGTGCATTTAGTTACAGAATGAGAAGTCGGATGCATATAAACTGGCTTTTAAACACGCAAGAAACACGCCATCTTTACAAAACTTTAGAGCTTAAAAATTTCCGGACTTTCAAGCTCGGTGTCTAATGATGCATGATAGTCACACATCGAGTATTACATTTCTATTTCTCCATCGTTATTTCTTTTCAATTCATATGAAATTTGGATTCAACGACCCGAAAAAGCCTCTTCACTGTGCTCATCAAATTTTTAAAACACTCAGCAGGCTCAAAAATAAAAAAAAATAAAATAATAAATAAACTTACACTGAAAACCCATGTTATTCAAATGGGGAAAAAAGAATGAGCTTACCGGCACAACTTGGAATAAAAAATTAGGGAAAATCCTTTGACAGAACTGTTTTTTTTTTGTTTTTGTTTTATTTCTTTTGTAACCAATCAAGCCACACAGAGGAATGAAATTTGAAAACACCCCTACCAAGAGACACCCTAGTATATTTATATGTAGAGCATAAATTAGTCAGGGTGAGTGTGGCTAAGAGTGGTTGGATTGTGAGTAGCGGTTTGTGTTACAGATGATGAATCCGGGGAAAAAACTGTCAGCGTTCTTCTGGCAGGCGAGGAATCCGAACTCACATTTATCGATCAGTCATGTGCCGATATGACGGTAAGTTTTTATTTTTTTATTATTATTATTATTATTATTATTATTATTAAATAACTTAAATGTTATAAATGTAAATTGTATTTTCGCGTATAAAATGTATTTTGAATTAAACTAAACCGTGCTCAATTTCAAACTTTGTATGATTTTAATCTCCCAAGAGATTCGCTACCTCTTGTAGAAAACTTTTCTCATAGTCGTGGGTTAGAAAAGCTATGAAATAAATTCTAGAATTTCTTACAATTCGAAATTTTCTTGCATTAGATATAAATATACGTAGGCTATATATTAACACGAAAGTATAAATCCTTATACGAAAGAAATCCTGGGGGAGAAACAGACGTGTTTTATTATTTTCATTTTTTGTTGTTGTTGTTGTTGTTGTTGGTTTTCTCAAAAAAAGCTTCAAAGTGAATAGATGAATTCAGTGGGGCGCAATTTTTGGTATCAAAACTCAGAAACGCTATTAAAATATTCATGGTGCATTTACCAAGAGTATAGTAAACCTATCATGACTGAGCGAGGGCTTTGTGCATATACCGAGAATATTCGGTGAGACTACACGATCTCCTTCCTACGGCAAAACCAACATAGACGCTCACCGTGTGTGTGAGGCTCGTTCGGGAGGGGATGCAATGCTACTGGCACCTCATTCCGTCCTAAACTAGCCTCATGCACGCGGTGCGCTTTTGTTGGTTTCGCCATAGGAAGGGGATCGTATAGTCTCACCGAATATACACGGTATATATACCTGGATATTTATGTATTTTAGGTTTTTACGGGGTTAAACACAATAGATATTGCATGCAGATATATTGCACGTATATATCTACCATGTTAATTTCCCAAGACGATCATAATATATTCTGCTCTCAGAAATCCGGGCAGTTATATTTATCATTGAGTTTATCAAATTCAGTTGACGATATTCTTATCGTTTTATAAAACACCATTAAATATCAAAAAGAAATAATCAAGGACGAGAAAATGTTTGACTATTTACTCCTTGGGCAAAAAATTAACATTTTTGTATTTGGAAAGAAAAATTGTTATCTTCAATATCAACGATGTGATATGTGTGACGATTGGGCTGCTAGTCACGTTGCGTTGAATCTGCACCCCCTTATACTTATACACGAAATTTTAGTCGTAGGGTTTACGTGTCTCTAGGTGAAATGGTTGAGAGACTAGGAAACCTTATAGTCGAGTTTAATACGTAGGCAATTTCCTTTATGGTTCATTTTGTTACCCTGTCAAAAGCAGTGGACGTGATTTCATTTTCCAACGTATAGCGTTAATGCAGTTAGGGCTGCAATCACGCTGAACACCAGGGCATATTTATCACCGACGACTTTGCCTGAACACATCCATTAGGTTGCCCATACCCGGGTCATGTCATCGCACCGCGTGCCACCAGTACGTTATATAAATGAATTATAAATTTTCGAGCCATATCGTGTGCTAGTGAACTACTAGAATCACTCTATCAACGAAAAGTAGAGTCACAGTTCAAATAACACTCGTCACCGCGGTTTCATCCCTTCAATTTTCATTCCAATGCAAAAAAAAAAAAAAACAACAATTTACCCTCATTACAGGGGTTGGATTATTTCCTGTGTTTAAAAATAAAAAAAACGCAAAAAAAAAAAAGATTTAATAAATGAAACAAAGAATGAAATTTGTTGCCGAGAGAAAACTAACGATGTTCTATATTTTCATTCCTCTTAGCCTGTAGGCGAATGGCGATTTCCTTTTTCCGTAAGGTTAGAGAGAGGCAAGATCTCGTTCCTTGCAGACTAATTAAAAGAATTAATCTAATTACGCTAGGTCGTACGCTTCTCTTAGACGGGAAAGGTCTTGCCTGCTAATTTCGTCCTGTCCGTCCTCGCATTTCACACCGAAAATGGAAATGGAAGAACTTTTGGAGTGGTTCGAACAGTTTGTCTGACGTACGTGTTATATACGCGTTGGATTCTATATAGTATCAAGCTTACGAAAGTTAACAAAACGATGGTGAGGTAACTAAACTAAATGCAGTAGAGAACTTCAGAGAACATTTGTCGTTTTCAAAATCAACCATAAACTAACGGTTCAAAAGTTTCGTATAGAATTCAAATTTGCGATTTTCAATTTCGATCCAATTTTTGTTTTTTTTGCGTGACTTTTTACAAGCTGAAATGATACCTCAAAGGGTTTTCTAATTGCAGCCATTCATTTCGATTTATCAATTAGCGAAAATATCAAAGTTTAGCATTTTTTTAAATTTTTTTTCGGGAATGGAAAGTTGTTGTAAAAAAAAAATAGACATGTGGGACTCAGAACTGCATGGAAATAAATGGCTGTAATTGAAAAACTCTTCGGCGTATGAAAATCGAAAATCGCAAGGTCAGATCACTTTCATTTTCACGTCGAAAATACCTCATTATTATATAATTGAAAAGTAAAAAACAAAGCAAGTTGAAAATTTTTAAGTAAATAAAAAAAAAAAAATGACAAAATCATACATTGCCTTGGTTTTCCATGCCTAGTAATTACGGAAATAATTTGGCTGATACATTTTCGACGAAAGCTTGTCTTTCCAAAATTTAATATTTCGCTATACCTAATGATTAGAGCAATATTTCTGGTAACAATTTTTTTCTATTTTGAAAATCGGTAACTGCTGGAGGCGTTTCATGTGGAGACAATGAACCCGAACGGACTGGCGTAAAACTTAGTGACCCTCGGCTAAAAGCCGTACCGTTTCACGTGGAATACGGAATACAGAATACCCCATATTTATTTTATAGTCTACTATTTTTTTATATCCTTGCTATATTCTCACATATTTACATATACGAGCTACACATGGAGTATTTCACCCCAATTCCACCTGCCTCTAGTCTTCGACTATTTCAATCTCGCTATTTATTTTATTTTTTATTTTTTTTTATTTTTTGTACATAGAGTAGCAAAAGATGCTCATACAACGCCTTTTCGCGATCAGTCTTATCGTCTTGACGAAGCAGCTGGGTATTGAAGTTTTAAAGTTTTCGTTCACAGGACGTTTTCAAACGCATAAAAAGTGAGTTCAGAATTTCATGTTTTTTGTATGTACGATTTGCGAATAATTTTTTTGTTGTTTTTGGTTTACGAAAATTTTTACATTTCAATATTCTGCCCTGTCAAAACGACGAGAGTCAACATCTTCTGGTATTTCGTGTACAGATAAAAAAAAAAAAAAAAAGAAATGAGCTACAAAAGTCTAGGAGTCTAAAGGCACGTTGAGTTGAGGTGAAACACTCTATGTGCTGAAAATATATAGACATAATGCAGACTCTATGGCGTTCCAAACGTCTAGCTTTGTTCTCTCGAAGGAAATTCAATTAGTCAAACACCCGGCACCCGGAGCTTGTGAAGTTTGCCATGAGTGATAAGTGTCGTGCACGCCAAAGTGGCTACAGTTATACAATTTCGATTTTTTTCATCATCAATTGAGAAGTTGGAAGCAATAAGGGAAGATAGCGGGTTATAACGTTCCGAGATAATTGAGAGAAACACGCGCCATTCATTCAGGTATGGATATTTCGAAGCAATCTTTTTTCCACGCATATCCCATCATGGTAATAATTACACCTTTTGTTCATTGCAAAAGAAAATATCACTGATAAGTGTGCGCAAAATCGAACTTTGCGCACGGCACGGTGTGTGGAAAACTATATATATATATATATATTAGGGTGTGCCAGAATAAACTTTTTTTTTTTTTTCAATCTCCCACACCAAAAATCAAAGTGGTTTTATGAAATAAGAAGCCTCGATGAAGGAGGGCACTGAGAAAAAATGCGAAGTGGTGTCTCACTCGACCAGAAGTCATACTGATGAGGCACCTTTTCAACTTGATTATCAGCATCCCCCTTTCGGCAATTGAAATATTACATGACATTCAGCTGTCTCAGCATGTGGTATAATAAGTAGGAAATGAACAAGAATTGTTAGAAATTAATCTATGAATATGCACTTTTTTTTTTTCAATTTTGTTCTCAAAACTTAATTTCTTATCAGTCTATTCCCCATACCACCTTGTGATTTTATTCAACTTGCTGTGAGATTTCACCTCGCGAAAAGGGGTTTCGGTCAATTGAGTCTAGCAGGTGCCTCAATCACCTATGACTTCTGATCGACTGAGACACCATTTCGCATTTTTTCTCAGTGCCCTCCTTCATCGAGGCTTCTTATTTCATAAAACCACTTTGATTTGGGTACTTTGCGAACGCTGCGTGTAGACGGAAAATCCAACTTTGCGCACACAAAGTAAAAAAACTAATCATTTAAGAGATTCATGCAATAACAGCGTAAAGACTCAATGTTCCTTTATGGCATCAAACTCATCAGTATTAGTACTTTGTTTAAAAACACAATGGGGCCGATGTATAAAATACGTTAAATCACATTCAAACACAGTCGAGACGAACTAGAGTTGTTTTACCTATGCTAGTTTACAGTTGCATGCCCGTCAAGCAATTTGATGGTGGCTTTGTCTTTCGAAACTCACTGTAGCAAAACGTAAACTGCAAAAGCAAGGTCTGTCGACTCCGTCACTCTAGACTATTTGTCATTGACAGTTCTGAGAATTGAACACAAATGGCTTTGCACTTTGTACGCCCGTCTCGACGGCAAAGAGAAGACATATGTTGTAACCGTACATGTATACCAAGTTGATCGTTGCTGTTGGGTAGGCAAGAGAAGCTACCTCTATTACCTCGATGGAAAGGCACCAATTTCACACATTAATGTTATACACAGTGTAACGACTATGTGTGTTAATATTATACGTCTACCTGTATCACATACATTTATACTTGGAGTATTCGTGGAAACGCCTATATAGAGAAGTGAAAACGCCTGCAGACAGGCAAATCAGGACTCAAGCGATTGGGTCTTGCTTCGCATATTGCGTGTCCATTGGCTACGTGATAACAAAACCCAATCGCTTCACAATTGAATTGCCTTTATGCAGGCGTTCTGTGAAGCGTTTCCACGAATACTCTGTATTTTTAACGCGAATTTAGATGTCATTTTTGCATTTGGATTGGAGAAGTTACAGTCCTTTTTTTTGTTTTGAGTAAATTTTAACGATGTTGAAACTAATCGTTTCTAGAATTGTAACAAAGTGGACAAAGAAAAGAAGAAAAAACGAAACTTAGACGAGATACTACCTACGTCTGCATTTTTTAGCAAGGTGTGAAGTGGCCCATCTCTTTCTCGAGACTTAGGAAAAATGAACCGCTTACAGTTTTACTTTACAAAAAATACCTTAAGTATAGGTACATATAACGTATGAGGTTAAAGTAAATGTAAAACCTCGAAAACGATAAAGCAGGATGGGATTATAATTTATAAAATTCACTGTGTGAAATAGAATCAGATTTGATAGACATCGATTACCTAAATCTTAAAACACATAGAAGGAACAGATGAATTCTGAAAATAATATCGAAAATAATCAGAATAGGAATAATTTGACTATTTCAAATACTATACATAATTATAACAATTTTTCCGAATCTTCATAATTCAGGAAATTAGTCTCATATATAAAATGACCAGACTTGAATAGTAACTCCAATTTACTCGGGGTGGTTATATATGTTTTACGGTAACTAGCCCCTGGACGTCATCAACGGTATAGACCCAGACTAGGTTGACTGTCGGATTTTAGTGAGGGTAAAAGCCAAACATGCAAATGTCACCAGCGGAAGTAATTAATTCCCTCATACGGAAGATCTGCGGCTTTGCCAGTACCCACTTTTTCCGTATGCATGTTAATTGCTGTGCCAACTTCACGCTAGTGTAATATAGTCAGCCAATAGAAAAGGATGAGAGGAAATTGATCCAATGTATGTATTTGCTTTTTTTTTTTTGTCTTTTTTTCTTTTTCCAAACGTTTCTGTACCCATTTTAAATATACTAACGTATTTGAGCTCGTTTTCCGCACGAGTGACTGCAGGAAACATTTCATAATTATCTAATTAGATATTTCTACCGACATGAGCTACTGGCAAATACATAACGACATAATATATCTACCCAGAACATCATAATGAATAGAAATTGTAGCAGTGCTTTGTGCTTACCACTAATAAAGCATTTTGATTAAGATTCAAATTTCCAAAGTCTGGGCAAAGATGGAATACCTAATCTCAGCGGGTCATAAACAATCTTTCAAATACCATATCCCATATCAAAGTAACGAACAATGTCTCATCTACGTCCGTTATAAATTTGAGGGTAGTATCAAAGGCTGGCTTTGGGTTACCAGCATCAAACCACATCCTCAGATTGTGTCAAATTTTCTGTACATATATTTTCGGCAACAGACTTTATTCTGATTTGCAAATAAATATATAATGATTACGAAAACAGAAGTTCGCAGATTATAAACTAATTAATACTATCCGATTTTTACGTTTGTCATATGTTTGATGCATTAGCTTCTTACATTCTGCATTAATTATTGGCTTCCTATCTGATACAGCATTTTGCGCTTTCGAAAAATATCGATGGGCAGACTATTGATGGTTTTCAATTAACCGGATGTTGTCTACCTCATGATTCAAGAATTGAAAGATATACTTGATTAGTAAGAAATCTTCTATTTGCTTCAACGACGTTATACAAATGAGTAAATTGTCATATTCGAACGCAGAGCACAGAGTTTTTTTTTCTGAAACTTTTTGCCAATAATTACGTTCGAGAATGTTTATTTATTTGGCATACATTAATGCCGTTTACTGTCTGAGTCACAATGTTGAATCTCGATGTTAAAATATAGGAATTTTTGTTTTTTTTTCCGGAAAATCTGTCCATGCAAACAGGCAATTAGAACCTCAAAAATACCTCTGTTGGTCGATCTGACTTTTAGGCATTTTTAAAACTCAAATACTGGACCTCAAAAATTTTCTTTAATTTTCCAACGGCTCTTTGAGCGGTTTAATTCAACCTGTAATATTATTTGAGTTATTTTAAATATCGTGGTCACGATCGAAAGCTAATCAAACGTCAGTCTCTTGAGGGGAAAATTAAATCGCGGTTTTACAAACATGTACACTGGAAGTATTGTTTTGGGCATTAATTCGCATGAATTAACGATACGGTTATGCATGTACTGCACTACCATCAAGAGCTAGTCTATAATTCGTTTAATTACGCTTTGATCTTGAACCATTGAATAAAATCATTCAAATAAAATTCCATCCCGTCATAATGAAATCAGATTACAATAAGCGCTCATGTATACAGGCAAAAATCAATCAGTGCATACCGAATACAATTGATGAGTTAAAATGCAAAAAGGCATGCAGTAAATTATCACGATTTAGTTAGTACATTACACGTGATCTATTTTTTTTTTTTTTTTCTTTAGACCTACTCCGTCAGGATATAAACTAGACTTTATTTTAACTGAAAGAACAAATATCACAAATATAGCAGAATAAATTGTTGACATACAAGCTTTACTCTATTATGGCAAAAAAAGTTCTATAGAGAAACAATATTTGACGTCCGATACGTTAGGAAATCGGAGAAATGCTACTGTCACAAATTCAGAGGATGGTATATTTCACAAATCGGGCTGTACGATACGAACGAATTCACGAGATTTCGAATATCTTTTTTTTTTACATTTTTTGACATCGTACAGCCCGATTTTTTGTAATTTTTTATTTCCTTATCAGTCGCTGAAGTGACGCGAAATGCATCATATATAGCAGCAGGCACGTCTGACCATTCACGACTAGATCTACTGCCCTGTGTTTGAGCTGATTCTACCGATCTCTCACAATCAGTGGCTGATCCACGCAGAAACACACTATTCAGCAGTTACTATTAACGCTGAGAGACTGATCGTGGGAGCTTGAACCAGGTATTGCTGATTAGACGAAAACACGGTCTCGACCAATCAAAAGGCTGTCTTGTATTCCCACGGTCACTCTAATCAGCGAATCTAAATCCTAAAAAGTTTTCGAATTCTATTTGAAACGTAAAAAGTTTGTGAAAAATTAACTCGATGATCAATTTTCATTTTCGTAACAAATAAGTTATAGGTCGAAATTGGAATCACGAAGCTTCTCTAAATTCTAGGATCTAGTTAGATGAAAAAGAAGGAAAAGTTTGAACTCAGGTGAAAATTCATGAAGATTGATTAATTCTTATTTACCAAAATAGCAACTTCGTGAGTCTCAATCTCCGTTCGATTTAATTATATTAGTGTAGTGCTGTGAAATTGCACGCCGAAACCTGATACAAATGATAAATTTTCACCATTGATACTAATCGTACTCACCGGATTGGTTTTCCAATTACTTTTACCCTGGGTTTTGGTCAATTCCAACTTAGTCACGGACGAAGATTTCATTAATGCTTTTTTAGGTAAGCTCAAGCTTGATCAATTTCGAGTAAATCTGTTGCAAGTCTAACAATGAAATTCAGTAAATTCTGCGCTAATTGAATTTGACGAGATACTTATTCGTACTCGATATTGCATGCGGTAGTACCTATACACCCCATAAATACTTATGTGTATAAAGTATAGTATAAAAGAAGGGGATTTTATTTACGAATCATCAAGTCATACCGCGTAAACACTATAAGCTTATATGCGGTAGAAATTGGTGAGTAGCCAACTTGCAGGATTATAGGATAGATGAGTGAATACCAAAGTGGATTAAAAAGTTCAAGTCAAGTTCTGTAACAGAACGAGGATTTCATTTCTGGTTTCAATCACGCTAATATATACCAAAACGTACATAGGTATGTAGGTAGGATACCATACGAAATGCATGCGAGAAAAATTCTTTCACTGCAACCGCTAATCCCTAATAACTGCAACTAGACTTCGTACTTTTTATATTATGTACTCAGTACTTTTAAAAATATTTAGAATAATTAAAAAGAAGTCGTTCTCCA
This sequence comes from Tenthredo notha, assembly GCA_914767705.2. Lineage (NCBI taxonomy): Eukaryota > Metazoa > Arthropoda > Insecta > Hymenoptera > Tenthredinidae > Tenthredo > Tenthredo notha. The sequence goes on from OU611907.1 coordinate 5,663,926, forward strand.
TACTTTGACTAGGTAAATAAAGCTCGACATTTAAAGCTCAACAAATTAATGCTAGTACATCTTTGCAAAAGTGGATAGCATAATTATTTAGATCTAGAAAAATTTCTACGATTACAGGGTAGGTGGTACAGGGTAATATCTATTGCATTAGTATAATGTAGTAACGACTACGACCGCCGGTATAATCTTCTGGCTTTTATAAACCAAAGGTATTATGTTATACGCGTATATACACGTATAGGTTCTGTATAGTGGTAATAATTTACCATTAATGTTAATAACAATAAGAGCTGAAGCAGAAAAGCTCGTCTATGTATATATACGTATATATGTTAGGTGAAAACCGTTTTATAGCAAAATTTTCCATGTATATGTAATACGTATTATATTAAACGGGTAGTAGGTAATATATGGTAACAAGCATTGAACAAAGCGTCGACTACCGAGGTAAAGGTAAATTCAATGTTTAATATCAAAGAAAACCGATGGTATCCACGCTCATAGGTAAAGCGATTCAATTTAAAAGCATATATGATATTAATTTGATGAAAAGTACCTTCGTTATTAAATTTACCATCATCATCGTCATCATCATCCTCGTTGTATAAAACATATTGCATATTGGGATCAGGTAGAATATGCCCATTGCACGGGTACATAATATAACAGTATATGATCCCTGTACCGAGAGTTCATCGTCACAGAATACCGCGATAAGCTTTAAGCTTCTACGTTATAAAGAAACTTAATGAAATTTCGAGCTATATATGTCAATTTTCAATCTGTGTCGTATCTGTGTTTTAAACATATTTGTCATATTCAAATGATGGAAGAAAAAAAAATATGACAAATTTAAAAAAGAATTTATTAAAAAGAAAAATTTGCTGCGGTGGTCTTGATAAACGTCTATTAAGAAATCCATTTGTGATCGAAAACTTTTCTGCGGTGATTGGATTTGATTTTTTTTATTTTTTTTTCTCTTTTTTCTTACGAACCTGCAAGAGACCTCTTAATGATCGATTCATTTACCTTGGAATAGTGTTTAATCGGACATTGAAATCACCAATTTCAACATTGATCGGCAATCGTTTTTCCACCCTCTTATATATACCACCGCAAATAAATTGGAACTTGGATATTATGTGAAAATATTCGTTCTTGCGAAGATTTTTACGGATCCCAATGAATTTAATTTTCAAAGACTTTCTGCTCTACCCAAAGGCTATATTCTGACTTAAAATTACTTATGCCTCATACCTTTATTCCCTGCGATTCACTCCGTTGGAAAAATTCTTTTTAAAACCTTTGGGACTGATATATATATATAATGACTATTGTCTAGCTAAATTATATCAGAAATGTAATCACTGCTTTTTTTCCAACGTCGATGTATAACTTTTTTTTTAAATATTGCTGATGAAAATTCAGAGTCTTCTCAAATCGATAATAATCACCTACCAAAAATGATGGTGTCTTGATGAAATTCGAGTGATTAAATCGATATTCGGATTATCTTATTAAAATTTCAATTACAAATGATATATATCAACCCTAAGGTAGATCCGAATAGAATCAAGTGAAGGGCACCAAATACCAAAGTGTGGAATTCTCCCTCATTATAGAAGCGTGTCTAAACAGGATAGTTAGCTATCTTGTAAAGCTGGGAATTGGGGTAGTTAAGAGTTGGTTAAATTGGCGCGAGTAAAACAGTGTTTAGTTATCATATAAAGTTATGGTGGGTAATTGCACTAATTGTAAGTGCGAAACCAGACCAAGTTATTATAATCCTGTACCAAAAATTAAACAATATTTAAACTTTAAAAAATAATATTTCATCCCCTATAAGAAGGATTGGTATAAATCATTTCAGAATAAATAGTAATCGAGTTTTGACTTTATTCAATACTGTTCTTAAATAAATAGCCCTAATTAAATGAGTCAAAATATCATATCATCAGGGATTTACGGTTTTTTTTTTTTTTTTGTTTTTTTTTTTCAAGGACTTAGCCAGGCTACAAGAGCCGGGCTTACGATGTGCCTGAATAAATAACGAGTAGATAATTAAATATTCTTCTACATCACTTCCCAGGGAACTGAAATCAAGAATCAAAAGTCCTGCAGGCTTTCTGCTATGGAAACTGTATATGCTCTTTGTGCATAATAATTCCCACCCCATTCTCATTAGAAAAATACTAGTCTTGATTATTTTCAAATTACATTTTCTAGATGCAATTTTATATGACACGAAAAATACGATGTCATCATGATGATTCTAGCGAGTCGATTACTTGAGTTACTAGAAAAAAAAAAAAAAAAATACTGCAGGAGTTATACACGACCGGAATAATCATCGAAACAAGAAACCTGATGGAGCCAAATGGAATCGGGACTCCCCTAGGGATGTAGTTCGACTCTGATTAGATTTTTTTCTACAATTTCTCCGAGGTATGCGGAACTGTTTTTCACATTTTGCTTTCACAATTTTTACAATGAGTTTACTAAACTTTTTTCCGAAAGATTACCTCATCGTGTTATAAAAATCTTATAAGCCTTTATTGACTATAATTACATTTTATGATATCACAAACATACTGCAATTTGATTATAAAAATCGTGTACTTTATAACACCAGACAACGTTTTTAGCGTCGATTTAATTCATTTAAATATATACCTTATTATACCATTCGAGTCCTCATTAACGTAACAGTGTTAATTTCATGCTGGTTATATTCATGTGATCGTTAAAGCTCGTGACAGAGCATGTACCATGTCCCGAATCTGAGTGTTCATCCCTTGGGAAACTAGAGTATCCTATCCATCTTGGGTGGTTTTATTTTTTATTTTTTCCTTCACCAAATGCAATCCTTTTATGTCAAGTCAGTCACAAAAGACAAGCTCTTCTAGTCAAACGTTTGAGAATCTGAAGTTTCAATTCAAAAGATTTATAAAAATTGATAAGTAGTTAGGTAATAAATCGATGTTCGTCTACGACATTGGGATAAATGTACATAGTTAAAATTTATTGGCTAATATATCGAACATAGCCGAAGCTGGTTTAGATTTGAATTGTAAAAATCTAATCGATAAGAACAATTAGCTTTATTAGCAAGTAAAATCGCAACGACCTGGTGCTTTACTTGATTGTATACAGATACAATACACATATATATGGGTTTTTATGTGAAAGGAACACATAGTGCCTAGCAACGACCGACCAATTCTAACGTTAATATCGACCTAATTTCTTTACGTGTTTCATCAACCGTGCCTACAGCTTTATGCCAAGCTGCCTGGACATATATAAACAGGGCTGTTTTACTCCCATTTTATAATGCGAATCAAAGTGATTACTAGCACCCCAGATTCTATTATGGTATGTCACAATTTCACCTGAACTTGAAAGACCGCGATTTCTTTTAGGGAAATTTGCTACTGACTTAATTTTCGTAGATTCGAAAGGCATGTCATTCAAATGTGTTCCTTTTAAGGTACAATTATAAAACTTTAACAAAATAGTAGATTTTGTTTCAATTCGGACAAAAAAAAAACTCGCAGGGGGTAGTTTCAGTATATTTATTCACATTGTCATTGCAGGAGTCTGAAAAGTTATCAATATTTGATAAACAAATTTCTATTCACCTTCGTTTAAGATATTTACTATTTTTTTTTTTCATTTTCGATACTATATGACAGAAAAACGATTCGAACAAATTTCTTCGTCTCGCCGTCAAATCAATCTTTTGAAAATCATAATCCGTGAATAATACACGAAGCAACAAATTCTAACGGTGTCGACGTTATTAAATATAAGGGATGATTTTTTTAACTTTAATTTCTTTGCAGCTTTATCCTCTATTCTTTATTCGTCATTATTTTTCTTTTTTCGATGAGCTGTAAAAAACAAAAAGAAAAAAAAGAAAGAAACCTGTAAGATAATCAAGAGACAAGTGTAAAACATTATTTCTCTCAGCTTAAGACTTTCCGCTCTTATTCACAATTGAGCCCCCGGATCATAAAAGGGATCGCGCGGACGAAATCACATAGAAGTATTGTCACTTTTGAACATATGCCGATCGGGAAAAAAGAAAAAAAAAAAGTCAATTAAAAAGTAGTGACTATTTTTTAATTCATGAACTTTTTTTTTTTTTTTTTTTCCGATCGGCATATGTTCAGAAGTGACAATACTTCTATGTGTTTTCGGCCGCGCGATCCCTTTTATGATCCGGGGGCTCAATTTAGCGCTTAATCTTAATGCTGAGCTACTCTTACTTTCTGTATTTTTTTTTTTTTTTTTCTTTTTCTTAATTTAAAATATACACACAATGAGATTGGAGCGGTACAAGTGGGCACAAGTATATACAATTATGTACTTTAGCAAGGCTATTATTTTCGGAGTAATTTCAAGCTTAAAACATAATTCATAATTCTTATACTCAAGCCGTTTATATTAATCGAGACCCTCCATCGCGTTAGCTTCTTTAATCATCGTATAATTCCAAAGCTTGATCCCAAATGTTTAAAAAGAAAAGAAAATGAAAATATTTATTCCAAGCTTTTGTCTTAAAAAAAAAAAAACACTATATCACTTTTCTTGAAACATAAAGTATTAAGGGAGTGTAGGCATACGTAACATGGTATCAGCAGACACCTACAACCAGTTAACAATTCAACCCTTGTCGGATGCCAAGGGCAGTTTATACTAGGTAGAGCTTTGTCTTTGGCAGGCAGCTTACGATTAGCCTGATGGAGGTTCTGCACAGGTGTTCAACGCCAAAAATTTATAGTATAAAATAATAGTCTGGTCGGGTGATCAAGTCGTCTGTTGAACAGATCATTTTGCGAACCTAGACCAGACGCAAATAGGCAGATATTCAATGAAACAAACATCGTTATGTCATATATAATATATTTAACGACGTAGATAGAAGTACACACATAACATGTGTTGATTATAAAATGACCGTCCATAAACATACGTCCGATATGCTTTGACCAGTTCAAAATAGTGCCTGCGCTTAATTATTCGCGGATGTTAATTTGCATGAAATATGGAAAGTTTTGATTTTGTGTACACACACTAATATTTGTACAAATCATTTACTGCTACAATTATTATGCAAACACACGAGTTTGATAAATATGCATTGCTGCATATATGTATAGATACTGCGGGTATGCAAGATCGCGAAAAAGCTCACTGTGGCAAAAAATTCTTTTGCTTTAAAAAAGTTGGAGGGTTTTAAAATGCATCAATAATAATCATCGTTGCAGGATTAGTGTGCTGCATGCCTTAGGTTGGCTTGCAGAACACCAAAATTTTGAAATGTCAAAATTTTGATGACTAAAAAACGGTTCTTGTTCATTTTATTTAGGGGATTTACAGACCCTTATAAATTCAGCCTTATCACATAGTATTACATGATCGATTGGGGCTTATGGTGTCATTGAACGTTTCCCAAAATCATTACCCAGCCTATTATATACGAGGGGATTTTTGGTTTCCAGTTTTCAATTTTTTATCGTAGGGTCAGGTCGTTGGTGCGCTTGTCAGCTACGTATACCATCAATCTCCACATATCGTACTTATCTTCAATGCTGTGTTACCTTCCCATAAATTTTCACCAAATAATAAAACGAAAGGTTATAAAAATTCTGGTATTTTTTTTTTTTTTTTTTCTTTTGAACCGCGATTTAGTTCCTTGCAATTGAGCTACTAGCGTCTATACATAACGAAATTTTACCTTGAAATTACATTACATCTTTCATACAATTATTTTACTGCCTTATTTCATTTCATAACGCTCATTTGCGCATGAGAATGATCTTCATTCTTTAAACAAGAGACATAATTAGGGTCGGTTTTCACCAATTCTGGGTTCGAACCTTACTTCAAGAAAACGAGAAACGAGAAACTTCGGGGTACTTTTAAGAGGTTTACTCTTCAATCATGAAATCTAAATATCTGATTGCCGTAGCAGCCACCTTTCTTAGAATTTCTGGTTATTAAATCTACCCACAATTCTTGATTCAAATTTCTTACAAAAAGTACATGTCTATATATTAGGGTGCTTTTTTTGAAACGACTATTTTTTTTTTTTCTCAACTCTCCATTGAAAATCTTGTAGTAGACGTCGAAAAAGGAATCCTGTCCAATTTTTAGCTCTAAATTCCAATTCTAAGTACTCGCACTCTTCTTTTTAAGTTTTCCCATGCTAAAAGCATGTAAACATTACGACTCTTTCTTTCGCCGCGCACAACTTAGCCGCATTTCGATGGATTGTTCTCATCCAAGAAGCATTTTACAGAGAATTTAGTGTTCTTCAAAAGTGGTTTTGGTAGTTTGGCTGTGGTTTCAACCGCTGCACCTGTGTGAGCCTTCAAAGTCGATTTTATGCATAATTCTTCTTTCTCACTGTGGGCGAATGAACAGCTGGACTTGGAGGAAAAAACTATTTGACAATTTTGTACGAAATTTATTTCTCTACAAAAAAGTCCAATAAATAAAGTCCCTCAAACCAGTACTTCAAAAGATATAAGGACTTTGATTTTTTGAAATATAAAATTCTAACAAAATGTCAAGTTCAATATTTTCAAATCAATCAAACTATCATGAGCACTTTTGAAGAACATTAAATTCTCTGTCAAATGAGTCTTGGATGAGAACAATCCATTGAAATGCGGCTGAGTTGTGCGCGGCTAAAAAAAAAACTAGTAATATTTGCATGCTTTTAGCATGGGAAAACTTAAAAAGAAGAGTGCGAGTACTTAGAATTGGAATTGCGAGCTAAAAATTGGACAGGATTCCTTATTCGATGTCTACTACAATATTTTCAATAGGGAGTTGAAAAAAAAAAAAATTAGTCGTTCCAAAAAAAGCACCCTAATATATATATATAATATATATACATAATTTTTCCTCGGCCATTTGACCCTTTCATGAATAATCAGCTCTCGCCGATAAAGGACAAGGACGCTTGTAAAGCCTGGTTAGACAATAGGTGAGGTTCGTTGTAGATTATAATATCACACTGGATGTACAAGGTAGAAACATCCGTGATAATAACAGGAGTGAAATCGCGCCAGGGTGTTCACGGAAGACTACAGAGTTACGGGTACTAGGGCTCCGTTCTGTGACTGTGAGAGCCACAGCACCTGCGTCATATCGCTATGTAAATTTGTTTGTTAAAGCGCGATTAGGACTCCTTGGAGTAAAGAATAGATTATTAATATTAAGGGTGTAAGTATGAAAAAAAATATATTTTTTTTTGTTTTTTACACAAAGCAAAAGATTCTCATAAGATACACTCTATCTCTGAACTCTATAAGGGATAGCGCAAGTCATTCTTCGATGTTTCCGCAACATTTTGTAGCATATAATACTTTTTCTGACACTTTGAGGGAGGATTTGTCTTCCTTCATTAAAAACGTAAACTTTAGGGTTTTAGAATTGGACAAAATAAGGTGACGATTTTTATTTTTATTCGAGACATCCTAATTAATATACAATTTGTTAATAACCAAGAATTCGGAAACATAAGACAAAAATATAAGGGTTCGTTTCGCTCTCAATATCTAAAGAAGTTCAAAGACGAATTCGAACGTATTTTATTCCCTATACCGTAACGTAGTAGGTATAACGTTTAATATTTATGCATCCATTAAACCCCCCAGGCTCCGGCAATCGTGTTAAAAGCCTTTTGTTGTCAGAAACGGTAATATAAGATGTCTTATTAGTACGGGTGCGGGTTTTACCTGATTATTCCAGGTTCTGAGTAGAATTTTCTTCCCTGTTATAGTATAACTACATACATAATTGAAAAACCGCGCATGTCTGCCAATTAAGTCTATGTGAACATTTAACTACAAGTAATAAAATTAACTTCACCTACATGCATTTTTATACTTTATATATAAGAACTTTTAGTTTCATTATACTTGCCCAGACAGAAATATACTGTATATTATAATAAAAATGAAAATTTTATAACTAATCGTTAAAATATATCGTCTCAACCGCCACCTAATTATAATACTAGTAGGTCGCCCTTTATTTCCAACGATTACACTAGTAGTTAAACGTGTATTTCTATATAATGCCATGAGGGAGACAAGGCATAAGGGTAATTCTCTAATCATGAACAGAGTCTGGAGCTTAATGAATCGTATTATGTCACTGTGTCAATAAATATCGCGGTACTTACGACGACAAGAATAACGAGACGCTTAGTTAGCATAAAAGAAATATGTATAAGTAAATTAGATGGCTTAAATTTTAAGACTTAATTTATTTTTTATAATAATTATAGCACCAGGAATCGATAACAAAATTTGGCATGCAGTTTCCCAAACTTCTTTAAACTTACTCGAATTTGAAAATATACATGTATCTGCATATTTATAAACGTTTATTTATCTACATTCATATATACAACTCTCAGCAGTTTTAATTCTTCTGGTATCAGAGGCCTGATGCTACTAATTGGCGAGAAAATTTGATTAGCCACTTTTCAAACAATAAGCCTAAGGATTATATAGAAACGGTCAGAAACGGTGTGGGTGAAACAGAGTCTTTGGAATTGGAATATAGTAGAAAAGAAAAATTCAACTTTTACGTTATTCTCTTACTAAATTTTTTGGAGTGAAAAATTCACTCTTTTTCTTTTTTTTTATTTAAAAAAAATTAAGAGAGCTATCACAGAACGAATATCTAATATATCTCATTGCATTATTCGATAAGGATAAAATCTCAGGAGAATATATGCGACTAATATGCAGATGGGGATGAGGAATGACTTTTTTCGAAATCCTCAAGCTTCTTTTGCGTGAAAAATAAATTTTTGAATCAAACTTATTCTCGTGTATTTTAGTAGGTACGATATTTTTTTTATTCTAAAATATATTTTTTGCTTCTCGCGAAACTTCTGGTCATTTTTCTTTACATTTATTTTGTATATATGCACCAGGAGCGTCTAGGGAACATATTTGATACGGTTGAAATAACATTTCCAACCAAAGCTCGCGCATTTACTGCATCGCAGAGTTTCGTTGCCTTATACAACGGGCTTTGAATCCATTTGAAAGAAAAAAAAAAAAAACATATATATATATTTACCAGTTCAATTTCGGCGATGAAATTGGCAAAAAGTTTACAAGTAACTTGGATTACAAATTTTAGTATTATGAAACGGAGAGAAATATTGATAATTAAATAGAATATTTCTGTAATTGTTGTAGAAATAACTCAGCACGTATCACTGGTGCTTTTGTTATACAAATGCTGTTATTACAGACTTAGTTATTCATGCTACAAATGTTACGGTAGTTTCTAATAACTTCTCGTACGGAAAACCGTTCTAATACCAAACGCAACTGAGCAATGAACTAATAAATCCAACGATTTCACTCATCCGTAATAAACTTTGAAAATCCAGTTAGATGATCGAGAGAAAATCAGTTTTTTTTAATAAATCGTCGTAATTCCCTATACGTATGGTAATCAATACGAAAAAAATAATGTCTCATTTCTCAAAAAGTCTGTGAATAAACTCAGTGAATAAAATATTTCTTCATATCGAAGAAGCAATTTGGAATTAAAAGAAAAAAAAAAACTTATATCTAAGATTATGGCGTAGCACACCCTAAATATCTAACGCTAATTTTACATTGAATTAAATCCGTGGCTGTTGTATAGAAGCCCAATCGATAACCGGAAATTAAATATACCTTTATTTTTCGCCCTTTTTATTGAAGCCGCATTCTATTAGTTGGCAATGAATTGTCTCGTGAGTTTCGTCACCTGCTGCTAAATGTGACAAATATACGCAGAGAAACAGAAAGAAATTCGAAGATATAAAATTGTCCACCCTATAGCCCGAGGCAGTTCGAGGACAAATTTAGTCTCATCTTAGTCGTCATTGTAGTTGTCGTTGTATTCTAAGCCTCCTGGGGGATGTGTACGAGGAAAAAAAATGTTTCGGATGTGAGCCACTTCGTTCGACTTTTTGGCCCCCCTACTGTTTCGGGAACGCCACAATTGTTCGCACCGGGTATAAGCTGCGGGAGTTAGAACCACCGCACTATAAGGTCTCAACGAAGAAAAACCCAATAAGTAAAACCCCGTCGAAATGGCACGTGCCAAACTAGGGTCCGATCGACGCCACGCCACAAAATGTGTGGGTGTATAGCCCACTAGTATCTCACACTGTGTCTAATAAGAGCTCAACGCTATCTGTGGCGTTCGCCTAAAGAAATATATCGTCCCTCGTAAAACTTGAGTTAAGAGGCCATAGGGGCAACGTCTTATTACCTTAGGGATATATACCCTACCTGCACTTTATAAGTCGTCTGATAATTCCCAAGATGTCCAAAACAGGTGCGTTTCGAGACGAGAAGTTAAACTTTATGTTGTATGTGTTGATATGACGTTGATAGACCGTAGGTAGAATCTCTACATCATATAGTTGAACACATACATACATAACTTTTCAACAATTTCTTGTTACCAAAAGTTATTAACATAGTTTCTGATCTTAGCTTCTGCAGAATGATAGAGATATTTTGATTGTTTCGATCTCGATCAGGATAGACCTTGTATAAATTTTGTGATATCATGTAGTCAGAGTTTAATTACACCTAACTAGTATAGTATATTCTAAAGCTAAGCATTTATGCTGTCTAGTGAATGATTTATTGCGGATGTTGGTGGCCTACCGCCATATCGGAGGTTCAGATACTTTCCCTGAATATATTAATCCCTTGTTATTAGCCTCTGTACTGAGATAATTACCTTATAGAAAATTTATTCACAACAAAATACCGTCTGTGATATGGGCTCGAAAATTTGATGTTAAAACATTCTAGATGTATCCCCCATAATAAAACTTCAACCATGCGTGAATAGATATATTATTATTTTATTTTATTTTTTCAAAAGGAATTTGAGGATACGAAGGAAATATTTTGTTGAATCGAAACTAAATTGAACTCGTATAGGGAATCGTTCTCATTTTTATATATATATGTAGAACGTATAACCATTGTCAAATCATATATATATTCGATTACCATAGAACCAACTTGCCAACGAAACTTTTATACCATTCACGATGAATGTGAATTCAAATCATCTAGATTTTATTCGTATATATACTTATTTCTAAACACATAATTTGAAAAAAAAACATGTGTGCGAAGCACAAAAACTGTTTACAAAAGAAAACGCTGAGTTGAAAACGATCCGGTGTTAACCATGGTGCACGTTCTTCGTCCTTTCATCCTGAAAACCTTTGGAAGCCTTTTACTATATGGTTTTTTTATTTTTTTATTTTTTAAATTTGCCAAAGCAATTCTGTCTGAATAGTACCGTCTTCAGAGTCTTTCGTTTTCCATTTTATACACCATCCACATATCAAGCTCACAAGCTCGAGCTTCAGACCTCATTTTGGTATGGTAAGTGCTAACCTATTCGCAGTGGCTGAATATAAATATTCTAAGGAGACATGAGAGCCGCTCAAATCATATCGAATGAGCTTTTATTTTATTTTATTTTTTACAAACTCGAGAGTAGATATTGATCGAGATATTGGTTCTGGCTTTTGCACGTTTATTCTTTCCACTTAGTATAATCATCATTCGATGACTTGCCATTTGTGGTGTAAAAAAAAAGAAAAAAAAAAAAAAAAATACCGGGAATTCATCAAAGCTGATATCAAACGAAGGGGGCTATTGTCGATTGTTCCTCGTTTGTTTTCCGTTAAGGGTGTGGGCCCACTACCAACTCCCATCTTCAGGCCCCTATCTTTGATCGTAGAACTGGATAATAGCTACGGCCAACCGTCCGCACCCTTTTGTGTGTAGACCTCCTCTGTTCTTTTGCTAAAAACTTTGCTTTTACGTTAAACCTGGTTAATCCTAAGCCCAACGATTCCTTTTGTAGTCGTTCGCAGATTTCGCACCCTCCTTCGTCACGTCGTATACATTTTTCGCATCTCAATGCCTCTGGTTCCTCTTACCCTTAAGGGTTGGGAATAACACTCGACCTGCATTTCATTCCACTTTCCATAACTGTTATAACAAAAATAATCGCAAATAGTCAGTTTTTCAAATGATTGATAAAAAATAAATAAATAACTAAATTCATAATAACTTGAAATTTCACGTTGCATCACTCATCATGCAATATATATTTTCTCGCTTGTAATTCTAAGTTTATTTTCCATCACGGATTTAGGTATCATATTTCTAACGGTTTATGTTCTGCTTGCGCATGACCAATGCTACTGGTATCAATCGATCAGTTTTTTTTTTTTTTTTACTACTTTTTTTCTACAGGATTAACGGAGAAAGAAGAGAATATCTATATAGATATCTGGAAAAAAAAAGAGAAAAAAGAAACAGAGGAAAAAATAAATTGTCGTAGTAAAATCAACACGATTTCAACACGTTCAAAAAAGTAAACTACCCCACTGTCGGTGATACCAGACAATGTCCAGAGTTCCCTGTCCCCCTACAATCGCAACAACATTCCATGGTCTAATTTTCGAATTGTGTTTTCGCAAATTATATACTAATACAGTGTTGGAAATCATCATTGCACACAACTACAGTATCAACCATGAGTTTTCCATCACCGAATCATTAGTATGGACACCATAGCAATATAAAATAAAAGTCAGTGAAATATGCCTACGAAATTGATGAAAAATATTAGCAAGTCATAAATCAATTAGCCCGGAAGGAATCCAACATTTTTTTATAGCTATACACTGTTCAAAATGATTGTGAATTTACAAACATTTAATGTACAAAAGTTTTGCAAAATTACGAATATGGCGTAACAAAACTGAATTGCTAAACTTTTTCTATAAATTTCGAAATAAATTCTTGAATTTTACTGAACTTGAATTTTACAGGGAATTTGCATTTCCTGTAAAATTAATTTACAAATAGTTTAAGTTTACTAACAATTTAATGAATTCAAATACAATTTTGTGTTTTTTCTATAAAAGTTCAGTAGAGATGAAGAATTTATTTCGAAATTTATAAAAAAAGCTTAGCAATTCACTTTTGTTACGCCACATTTGTAATTTTGCAAAACTTTTGTATATTAAATGTTTGCAAATTCACAATTATTTTTAACAGTTTAATATATAGCTAACCACATGTCCGTTAGCGTTCGCTTGCACTGCTAATCGCACATTGTTTCATCAATCTGGGGCTTAATGTCTATCTGAATGAAATTCCTCAGCAATTCGAGAGCGAATATACTGAATATCGAATATTCAGTAGTATGACTAAACCGCGGAACACGCATGTTCAATTTATATAAAAAAGTGATTAGTTTAAAGCATTCAGGTATGCATACTGCACAGTAACTATACTGATTGACGTTTTATCCTGACCTATATCATGTATCATTGAATATACGCGCTGTTTATACATGTAGACTTACAAATATCCAGGCATTCGGGGATGAAAAGGGTCAAAAATTTATCATCGGTCAGACACGTTGCACTATTCTAATATTCTTGCTGTTGAATATTTGAGTGGTCAATTTTTCCGAGTACCTTTATAATAAAAAAATTTCTACTTATAAATATATCGGTCAATGGGAAGCCTATACAGATGACTTATAGCCAGAAATTTTTCAACTGAAGAATTTCAAATGATAATATAACGCCAGGAGCTTTTTGAAAGCTCAATATTTAAAATTGAATCAAAATGCTCTCTGCATCACGGACGTTGAGTTTTTCAATTAAAACTTTTCCGGTTTATTCGTATAGTTATGTGATTTGAAAATATTCACATATAGTAGCTTTTTGAAATTTGCAGAGTTTACTCTTTTAGTTTTGTTCAAGTTTTTTTCTGCAAGGTTCTGTACTGAGTTGAAACACCGCGTCTAGTACTTCGTTTGACAGAAGATTCAATATACTCTATAATGTTCGAAGGCACGAAGTATACATGTTGCAAGCGTTACTGCATCAAGGTTTTATTTATATATACATCGACATTCTGAGAGCACATGTATTACACTGCAGGTATATTATATAGATATAGAGTAGAACGAGACTCTGCGAAGCGATGCATAACGCGCGGAAATTCTGTTGGAAGAGAAAATGTAGATTACTGTACGCCTGCATCAGACGTTTTACGTGGAACGAAAAAAAAATATAAATAAATTTCAAAAAAAAAAAAAAATACAGTAAGTGATTTCACGTTGGGCTTTATAGACGTACGTGACAGGGTGATATTCTCTTGTTTCTCAAGGCTGAAGGGTCGACGGATTTTAAAAAAATCGATAATTTAACTTCCACTTCAACTTAATGCTTGAGTTCGTTCAGCTGATCCATAATTCGTTGGCGCTCTATAACTCCTATAGAATCAACGAGATTGAAATCATATTATATTCATATCGAAACGCTAGTTTTCACTTAACTATTTCACCGCACTCTGATCCGGAGGCTAACCGATGAGGTCAAACGGTGAAGTTAAAGCTTTTTGCGAAACTATATTCGACGCCCGATATGAATATCAGCACATTTCAGATTCCAGGTAAAAAAAAGCCAGATTCAAATTCCGGGTGGAAAGAAGCACGTTTCAAATTCCGGGTGGAAAAAAGCATATTTCGGGTTCCAGGTAAAAAACAGCACGTTTCAAATTCCGGGTGAAAAGAAGCACGTTTCAAATTCCGGGTAGAAAGGAGTACATTTCAGATTTACTCGAAAACTAGCACATTTCAGATTCCAGGTAAAAAAAAGCTAGATTCAAATTCCGGGTGGAAAGAAGCACGTTTCAAATTCCAGGTGGAAAGGAGCACGTTTCAAAATCCGGGTGGAAAAAAGCACATTTCAGGTTCCGGGTAAAAAACAGCACGTTTCAAATTCCGGGTGAAAAGAAGCACGTTTCAAATTCCGGGTAGAAAGGAGTACATTTCAGATTTACTCGAAAACTAGCACATTTCAGATTCCAGGTAAAAAAAAGCTAGATTCAAATTCCGGGTGGAAAGAAGCACGTTTCAAATTCCAGGTGGAAAGGAGCACGTTTCAAAATCCGGGTGGAAAAAAGCACATTTCAGGTTCCGGGTAAAAAACAGCACGTTTCAAATTCCGGGTGAAAAGAAGCACGTTTCAAATTCCGGGTAGAAAGGAGTACATTTCAGATTTACTCGAAAACTAGCACATTTCAGATTCCAGGTAAAAAAAAGCTAGATTCAAATTCCGGGTGGAAAGAAGCACGTTTCAAATTCCAGGTGGAAAGGAGCACGTTTCAAAATCCGGGTGGAAAAAAGCACATTTCGGGTTCCGGGTAAAAAACAGCACGTTTCAGATTCCGGGTGAAAAGAAGCACGTTTCAAATTCCGGGTGGAAAGGAGCACATTTCAGATTTACTCGAAAACTAGCACATTTCAGGTCGAAGTGAATATTAGCAAGTGTCAGATAGGTTCATCATCAAATTGTAAATTCAGAATTATGAAAAAAAATCTCGATTTAATTTTATCATGAAATGATTAATTTTTATAATGAACCTACCTGACACTTGCTAGTATTCGCTTTGACCTGAATTGTGCTAGTTTTCGAGTAAATCTGAAACGTTTTCTTTTCCACCCGGAATCTGAAATGTGCTTCATTGCCAATTTCAATGAATTTTTTGCAACACATACTTCGAAAGTTTGATTTTCCAGACCTGTGTAGCGTGCGTAAGATATCTTGTTTCCGAATAGTAGAGAAAAGAATCGTTAGCGCATGCGCACATCCTAAATACTCTACTTTACGCACTAGTGCTTCTTTCGCGCATACGTACTTCAATATAACTCAATTTTACGCACTAGATTTCTCAGATGAAACTTTCTTCGCAGATATTTACGAAAAATATCGTTGCGATACAAGTGCGAATAGGCAATACCTGACTCACATCATTACAGCACTCGCGGATATTGCTTACTTTCCGCACTTGTATCACAATATACTAATTTTAACGTCTTTATCACCTAAGAAATCAGAACGGCTTCTATATTGCTGTTTAGATCTTCTAATGTGTAATGAAATCACCGTAAAGTGTATCCATTCCCCTAATTACCGAAATTCGATCCCCATAAAATTCCATCGTCTTCGAAAAGTTGATCGTTGAACTATACATATATCGTAGACGAACACACAGCCTGGTTACACAAGTCAACAGCGACTATAGTGCAATTCAAAGTTTGTGGTACTAACTAATTTCATTGTCTCTATTGTCTCGCCCATTCCTGTTGCCTCAATTACTTTTTAGGATACAACAGGGAGTTGTGAATCCTTTCATACAATTCTGCTTGGTTATCACAAATTTTAAAGACGAGAGGCTATACGTTCGAGATCCTATACTCGTACTTCTGTGATCGTATAAACGTAGAAAGTTCGTGATAATCAATCGAAATGTCAAATTATCCTAAAATAAATCATTAATTTGGTTGTGACGTTCTTTCATATACATTAAGAGCCACGAAATCGTTATCGCATATGTTTATTCCAGCTGATATAATGTAGAAAGTCTATTAATAACATATCGACAGGGTATGATTATCGGGCGTAATTATACGTGAAAGTTATTCATTTACGCCCACCGTTATGAGACCCCCTACGTAAAACCTAAAACACGTTACAATTTTACCAGCTCGATAACTCCCATCGGTCAAGTTGGGTTTTAAATATTCAATAAACAGGGTGAGGGTGCATATTGCAGTTCGGAACAAGCATCTATGCTTTCTAGTCACATTATACGTGCAGTTTGCGAGGGTGAATTGATGTCTCGATTAAAATGAAATAATGTATACCTATTTTTCTCACGATACTATAGAATTGCTGGATTAGACTTAAAGCCAGATATAAAAGATTAGCATTGTAATTGATTCAACGTTGATTTACTAGTCGTAAGGGTGAACAAAGGGCTAAACTTCAATTTCAGTGTAAAGCAATTTTATTTTTATTTATGTATACAATCTTAAGTTTTCACATCGTTATGCAATTTTGGTATCTCTATAGTTTACGCAACATTAACGACGTGCTAAGACAGTGAAGAAGAAGAACTTTTGGCAAGATGAAAATGGGTACCATTAAAAAAAATAAAAAAAAACAAAATGCTAAGCAGAACGTGATTCGAGTAAATTTTTATTCCAGTTTAAAATTCTTTATCCTGTATACTACTTCTCGCTTTTTGTTCTCTTCTTCGGAGCTTGTATAGCTTCTGAAATCGTTGGGTCAATTTTCCACTAGATTAAATCGCCACTACTACTGAAATGGACTCGCGATTTAAGCGAGTACAACGGCGGGGGGAGAAAGAAAAAAAAAAATAAATAAATAAATAAATAAACGTATAAATTATTGACCCAACTGGCAGGTTGATGTATAAGTATATGACAACGTGAGTAAGTAGGTACATCGTAAATGGTATAACTTATACTAAAATGCTCGCAAGATTCATTCAATGAATCGGTTTTTTTGATTAAAATTAAAGAAAAGCGACATAGGGGTTGAGAAAATGTTTTTCATTTATAGGCAAAAATTCTTTCTGACGAATGTTACTAGTCTAAATTGATAGGGTGAATCTATATATTATAAGCTTTGCATCACAGTAAACCCAGTACAATCAAATGTCCGTTGACGGATAACGTAAACGTTTCCTATCCGATATACTAGGTCCATTGAACAAGGAAGATCCAAGTATCCAAGTATTGGAATTTGATACACAATAGATGGTTCGATAATTACGTCATCAAGGACTACATACTATATATATATATATACTTGTCTCCCTTCTCTTGATCGACATTAATTAACTAGCTTCTAACGCACATATATGCATACCTGTAATCCATGTTCACATATATACACACCTTCACTTCGAAAACATGAGACACCCTTTGTTTGAATAGCTTATATCACATGGATGACGAGATATGTATATAGATTATAGGGTAGTCCTCAATTCGGTCGTTTCCAATATATACACAAAAAAATATATTCAAACCCCAGGTTTCTATCTCAATTCTAAATACCGTCCCAAAGCCTTCGAAATTACCGATTTAAATTATAGACACAATTTTGTCTACATTTTTCTATACAGGGTGAGTTTTCTCCGATTTTAGGAGAGGGTGTGGTTTAATCCCTCCATATGTTAGGGTATAACCCTCTCCGGATCCTGGAGAAAATTAACCCTGTATACTTAGAGTCGTTCAAGCCTATGGGTGCATTGAAATTAGAAACTGATCAAATTAAGGACCACCCTAATAGATACCTAGTACAAGTACATACATATATATAACTTTGCAAGATATATGCATATGTTGTGTGGGTGGATATTGAACCGTTGTGTGGTAAGAACAACAAGACAGCATCCAGAGGACTAACTTTGAAGCACCTCTATCCTTGGTGATGTGTATTAAATATAGGGGTTTGTCACACGCCCCAGCAGAGTATATGGCTGAATGGATGGCAATGCTTGCTTGCTTGCTTGCTTGCTTGCTTGCTTGCTTGCCTGGTTGCTTGTCTGCCTGGCTGGTTGGATAGCTAGGTGATTGGTTAGTTGGTAACTCGGAACGCTTCGTTACGTAACTGTAGCAAAAGCTTTCCTATAGCTTACAGGTAGATACAATATTTGCTTGTGTGTGAATTGTACACCTGGATTATCTCCGAGGTTGCGTGTCTTCCATAATCATTTCATCCAACTTCGAAACGAAATATCTACAAGTATCTAAGGTTCTACGAATGAGTGAGCAATACGGGTCTGGATTAGACATAATAATGATAATAAGATACAATATCTTGTAAGTATCCATTTTTCAACATTTCTGTCAGAAAGTTTTACCCATTTGTTATATGGTGTCTGCAGAAAATTTTTCTTCTTTTCTAACGCAAGTTTTTTTAACAGTGCAAATTTTGTACTTTTTTATTTGATTTAGGGATTCGATGTAATGATAGCATCGATCTGTTGTCGAATTGAATGAACTAAATCTTTTTATGCATCTACATATTATATCATTCCCACACTTTGTTGACAATTCAATAACCAATAGACCGAAATCAAAGTTTGAATTGTTGATAAACTAAAAGAGGGGTGGGGAACTGCAGGTAGTTTGCAACAGATTCAATTCTAGTTGATATTCGTGATGCAACGATAAGTCCAGTAGAACTTTTGCGTAAAAATATTATCTAACAAACCTTAAACTTTTGGTATAGAAAGTTAGACTTCCGTTATGTTATCGTGAGAGGAGAGGCGCCCCTAAGCACCTGCACGTATGCGTTATGTCTAGTTATAATTAATTACGTGATATCGCATATACATATGGAAGAAATCGTTGAATAAAATTTCTGCGTTAATTGGATGGTTTGAAATTAATTTTACGAAGGTATGTATTTTTTGATACAACCAATTTACAACTATATGTCTCTAATTAATCAATTACTAGTGAAATTTCAATAAATTTTAAATTGCCAGAAACTGTTTCAATCAAAAATTATATAGTTTGATTAAATTATTAATAATCATTGGTCCGATCAAATCTAAATTACTAATGATGTTTCGTTTCCTTTAATTAATTTGCAAATTGCCTATCCAACAACATGACCAAATGTTACACCTACTGCGGAAGAACATTTTCTCAAATTTAATTAACGGACATACTGGCATTTGGGTAAATGACTATTGGGAAAGGTTTGAGTAAAGATTTTTCACTACCCTAGGCTGTAGGATATGATAGATATTAATCCGAATATTTCGTAGTAAAAGCTTGACCAATGGTAAGACTTGACTAGTGAAAAAGCTGTTTGGTTTTTAGGGTAGGATTCATGGCGCCATAGAAAAGCAAACACTGACCGAGTATTTAGCGGGCAAATTGCCAGGGCGACGGCCACAGCAGGTCATGTCGTTGCAAGGTAGGGTTTTATATTTTATGAGTAAACTCTCGGCCCTGGTCGAATAACTCGTAAAATGAGAAATTACTCGTAAAATGAGTGATTGCTAACACCGTCAAGGCAAGAATAATCCCGTAGGATCAATGATTGGATCAGAATAATGACTATATAACACCGATGAGCTTTTCAGGCCTGAATATAATCGGAACTGATTATTATGGGTGTCCTTGGAGAATATGAACAAACATCAAGCGACCTCGACGAATTCTTAAGGCTTAAACTAAAGGTTCGTGGGCAAAGATGCAAATAAATGTAAATTAACAATCTGCGTTGAGGACGGTCGTTTTTTTTTGCTTTTTTTTTTTTTTGGAAGGGAGGAATGGGGAACGAGGGTGGAGTACCCGGGCCGCAGAAACCCCCTATAAATTATGCCCGATGTGAATTAAGGAAACCCACGATCAAGACTGAAAACCGCCGATTCATTTCTCGTTAGAAAATTAAATTTCATAAATTTACTCACCCCTTGTCTCGTGTACACAGGTTTATTCAAATTTCAGAATACAATCAAGAAGAGGTGAATTCTTGGCATCAAATTAGTCACCCTAATACCCGGTACAATAACGATATACATACCTAAATAAATCTACGATATTATGAAAAAGCAGTACATCGTATCGTTTTAGTCAATTCGTATGTCTATTCTGAGACATAGGGTGAAGACGTACCGGTTTTGGCCACCTTAGTACCGTTTGTGGTCATCACTTGTTCCATTTGTGGCCATACTAATTACCATGTAAATCAAGAACTGGCCACAAACGGTATACAAAACTATTTTAACAACTTTAGTCATTAAAAACTTCACTTTTAAACAATCAAGTACTGGAAAAGTTGGCTTTAATATTTTCTGTAGGGTATGTTTTCGTAATTACCTAATCCTATAATTGAATAGATATTTTAATGCCAGAAAGGAGGCAAGCATTAGTCAAGCATGACCACAAACGATACAGTGGCACGTCTACCCTCCTACGTTAAAAATTATTCCAAATTCTATAGACTTCGTTTTGTATGGATTACGATCGTACTTTACTTGTCGTATGGTACAGATCGCATCGTTCATTTAAACTCGTTGAAATTTGAATGAACTATTTTGGACCAAACGCATGATATTCAAGTTTTTGTTTAAAAATTTTTTACCTCCATCCATCGAGGATCACTTTTTTTTCGGTAGACTTAATCTATATAAAGCAAAGTCCACTACGTGGAATCTTGAATGATGTATAATTTTGTCTGGGAAAAGCCAATATAAAAACTCAAGCAGAGTTGTTCATCTTGACATAAATTTCAAAATGTAAAATCAAATTTTACCATTTTACTGGACATCGTTTGGAATGTAGATAATAAATTCTTCGAAATGTTTGCGGTCTACCACGATTCTCTTGAAATATTTCGTTGCCAATGTCAAGTTTCAGTGGAGAACGTCTTTATTTGTCTTTGTTTTAGATTATAATATATTGTTTCTCAAGCGATACCACTTTGTGTATGTGTGTGTGTGTGTATACATTTAGTATAAAAAATCTTTCTGAAGAGGGTCCTTATCCTGGACCCGACGCGAAATGACAATACTGTGGTCTTTGTTATTTGACCAACGTACATTGTCAGGAATTAAATTAGTCGCGAAATCACACGTTGAGTAAAACGCGTGAAATAAATTCCGACCATATTTCTCATCAAGGTAGAACCTCGAGTGAAATGTCCATGCTATGTGTAGATCTGGATTATTCATACCCTGCTGAGATTGGTACCAATTTTCATTACATTTTATCGCATAGATCATAAAGTGTTCGATTCCAGGATTGAGATGATGATCTTTTCTTCTTAAGGCACAAGACTTACGTGCAGCAGGTATATTGTAAGTCATATTACTGCGTGCAAACAGCTCGCTATGACATCGCTTCACCGGCTTTTTACCAGCAACAAGAATATTGCATTTCGCGTATATACCGAGGATATTCGGTGAGACTACACGATCCCCTTCCTACGGCAAAACCAACACTGCAGGCGCTCACCGTGTGCGTGAGGCTCGTTCGGGAGGGGATGCAATGCTACTGGCACCTAATTCCGTCCTAAACTAGCCTCACGCACGCGGTGCGCTTGTGTTGGTTTTGCCATAGGAAGGGGATCGTGTAGTCTCACCGAATATTCACGGTATATATACACTCGATGGTGTCAGTCGCTTTCGAGAGAAAATTGAACCTTTGATCTATAATAGTATAAAAATAAGTCGTATTTTCGTTTTCCTTGACGTACGATACTCTGCACTATAGTTAGATACAAATTCTCGAAGCGCTTAATATTGAGGTGCGCTTTTATCATCCACTAATTAACTTTTATTCTTGAAAACGAAAAAAAATCCGATTCTTCATTCACTGTATAGCTTTGTACCAAATTTCATCTTCACATTTCTCACAGCATCCGAGTTCGTCCGAGTCTTATATTACAATCAGTTATTTACACAGATTTAATCCCCCCATCCCACTTCCGTTGGCTTTGCACATATAAATATTCACCTCTTTAGCTGATGATGGTCTCTGGTAAAAACAAAAAAATAGAAAAAATAACTCATACCCGTTGCAGAGCTTTTTTAATAAGATTTTCTTTTAATAAGAGAAGTAATTTAAACTATTGCTTGAAAACTTTTACCAAATAGATAAAAATTTCGTTATTATAGTTAAAAGTCGTAGCTTAACTTATAGAAAAGTAGCGGAAGACCAGCTTGCAATTTTGTTCATGAGTTTTCTCACAAGTCACGAATTTCATTACAACATTCTTCAAGCCCTCGTTTCTCTAGATATGTTAAGCTTTTCATTTCAAATTTTTTGACTCGTATTATCATATTATTTGTGTACTTCCTACAACATACAGGGTGATATTCTAAAAGACATCGCAGTAATGCAGGTCTCGGACTGTCAGGCAAAATTATCAGGTTGTCGTTCGTAGTAGATGAGAAATAAAAATTTGTGATCCAAGGAGAGTCTGGGTAGTTTATTTATTCCCAATCAGCAATATTCTTGGACTATAATATTATCTTGAAATTATTTCAAAATAAGGTAAAAATTTTTCGTTTTTTATTTATGTTCAATAAGTATCGCAAAGCTGTGAAAATCCATTCAAGTTTAAGTATCGTTTGCAAATGCAAAGGGAAACGCTTTTGCTAGTTCAATGGTATATTTCACCCTCTCATACCCTAAATATTTCTCCAACAGAGTCGAATAATCCTCTTTCCTCAAAACGGGGATCTTGAAATTTGGAATAGAGGAGATTCCTCTCGTTCTTCGTGCATCTAATATTCGACGATACCCCATATCGCATTCCTCTATACTTCTCATCTCTTTCACAAAATTCGCTGGGTATTTTCCTCGAAAAATTTGCTGACTATTTCCTTACTGATGTCTCTATTTTCTGTCTCGGAATGCTCTTCGTGTCACCGCTATGTACATCTTCTTTCTGTCAGCTAGAGAGCCGCGCCTTAGCTACGTTCTCGCTGTTTTGTGTAATTAAATTACCAGGACGTAGTCGCATAGTATTCCGTTTTGTTACATACTATGGTGTAAATGAAACAACGAAGATTTAATAGAATGTTTCAATTTAATTCGCACCAGATAGAAACACGTAGGTGTCTAAGCTGTAAACCTATTATTTCTGCTAAGTTTTAGTGTTAGCTAAGGGTTGAAATCCGTTCGTTCGGATGGTTTAATACGATTTTTGAGACCTTCGAATTCCCGTCTGTGATATAATAATAATATTAATAATAATAATAATTGTCTATACTGATTGAGCTTAGTTTAGGCACTCGATAAATTTACCTCTTTGATTATGACAGCTATTGCAATTTAATAGTATCAACAGTCACCGAGTATAATAATAGGCATAAAATGAGGAAAGTGAAAAGATGAAAGCACGTCATCGTTGAGTACGAAAAGAATGTTTAATTATAATCCGTTTTAATTAGATCTAATTATATACAACGTCAAAAAAAAAAAAAAGAAAAATAGGAAGAAGAAAAAAAATATATTAATTCTCTCTTCTTGATGAGTTCAAACGCAGAGTGTCTATCAAAGGGTTGAAAAAATTGATCTCACGAGACTTTATGCTATGGCATTACCCCAAAAAATGATAATCCTTATTTCAAATTTGATATATTGAACCCAGATGCGCTGACTCGGATTTTACTAGCGTCTTATTCGAGAGAAAAAAAAATAATTTATGGACATTTTATTATACGATCGTTTCTTGTGGTTAACAGCTGGATTTATCCCACGTAGATCTTCCACGAGATGATTAGAAGCTAGAAACTTTGAATAAGTTTCTAGCCTGTGTAATATATATTAACGTAAATCGAATGAGGCTGATTAAGTTTGTAAATTAATTCATGCTAAAATCCACCTATAATATTATTCCGATTTTTTACAAAATTGTTATACTTTTCTCGGTAAATCGAAGTGGAAAATCTGCTATAACGAAGTGAGAAGGGATCTCTTCATTTCTTGACCTTTTCAGATCGTACAACAAGGTTTCTACACCGTGATGTCTAGCTCATTCATTTTGCCCCCTGTACATTGATTAAAAATTTGAAGTTAAATTTCAAATTTATAGGGTGTATATAAAAATATTATTTATATCAGTACTGCTAATGTCTGCAAATAATTAACATATCATAAACTGGCTGTATAACAATTCTACGGAAAACAGCCCCGAGGAACCTTTTAGTTACCAAACAACCTCTGGCGTATTCATTTTTCCCCATATAAGAATCCGGATTTTACGAAGCTTTATACTCGAGCCTTTGACGGTCGTGTTAGAATGTTACGTTGGATTGACCGTATACGTACCTATATAGGTATATGAAAAGAGCTATCGAATAAGGAAATTAATTTTTTAACATAAATATATATACGACCAGCTAGAAGTATGAAATTTTTAGGGTTGTTAGACCCACGGGAAACGTAACGTATCGCAAACACCCGTCATGGTGTACCTGCGAGCTTGCGCTAGATGATCGTAGATGCTTGTTATAGTGACACCCATAACCAACCTGGTATACACAACGAGTCGAGCTTTCCCTTGGGTACCATAATAATTGCCGTACGAGCTGTGCAAGGGTCATAGTTGAAGCAGGTCACGCTGCTTGTGGAGCTTGTAAAAACATTAAGCTTTTCTTATGGGTCCTCAAGGTGTTTGATATTTATTTATAAACCTATGGGATAGTAATCTATTAAACAGATATATATATATGGGGTATTTCACGTCGCTTCAGTCACTAAAAAGAACAAAATCCTCTTTACAACGAATCGGGTTATAATATATAATACGCAAAAATTCACGAGATTTAAAATCCCCATATGTATACCGTAGAAATTAGCGGCATATTTCGTCGACTTGTTTTTTTTTTTTCTTTTTTAATTCTATATAATCATCTCACAGGATTTGAGAATTCTTATAAGCTGAAATTGGAATTGCTGAATTGGCTCGAGGTTTTAGTAATTTTATTCAGGATTGTTATAGAACTAATAAATTTTACCCATATGCTGAATTTGCAGAATCGAAGTACCGCAGAACGCGAAATCGAAAAGCTGCGTCAGATATTCCGCTGTCGTTGTAATAATGCCATAAGTTTTCACTCCTGCAGCGGTAATTAATACGTGAGAAACTTTATTCAGAATTACTTTTATCCCATAACGAATAAATCAATTGTAACAGTTTAAAGGAGTACATCCATAGTCTATATCTTTTCAGAAAAAAAGAACAGCCATTCTTAAAATTCATCTTTAATAGAATTGCTTTCACGATTGTAAATTTCTATCGGATTTTAGTTTCAAACTTTCTATTTCCTCGGAATCTTGTACACCATCGTTTTTTTTTTTTTTTTTTTTTTTTTTTCGCGAATATGCTTCGTTATGCAATAAAAAGATTGCGGAATCGCAATCCTCTGCCTCTCGTCAGTTTTGCATAAAACAAATATGAAAAAAAAAAGGCTGTTTCGATGCTTGTTTTACGAGGGTGGGATATACTCTCTCAACGAATAACTCGTTATGATTTACCTACGTTTGTTCAGAAAACTCATTTGCCCACCACTTCGGGTAACGTGAGTTTAAGCAGGTAGTCACTACAATTTAACACAACCAATTCTGCCAGAACATAGCAATTAACGAACTTGTAGTAGTTGTTGTTGTTTTTTTTTTTTTTTTTTTTGTCCCTCCTTGTTCCTGTTATACAATAAACGTTACGAGAACCAAACCCCTGGCGATGACCACACCCGATTACCCCAACCCCTCAGTAATTTTTTATTTTTTTTTATTTTATTTTTACCGTCTTCTAACGAGCTGTTAAATTATTTTTAACTTCAAAGCATACGTTCGAGTAACTATAAGCCGGATAGAGAGAAAAAAAAAATTAGCGACAGGTGTCGTTATTCGTTGAAAATTTATCGCGAAAATCAAAATTCAAAACCTTCATCAGATTATTATACGAATTCATTTTACAAATCCATCAAATATATATGACGAAAGCTTGATAAAATCTAAATTTTATATCGCGATAAAATTTTCGCATGAAATTACCTTTTGGAATTTATAATACTAGCGCCATATGCCGCAAGACTTGTCGCTGTTATAAGCATTGCGAAAATTTAACCCTGTGATAAAGAGCCTGATCCTGGTCTTTCTTACGGCATATAGTTTGGTTTTGGTGTAAAAAAAACACTATTTTATCAAGTTTTGAGTTTTCGTCCAAAATTCTAGTATAGCTACAAATTAGGGTTTCAATTCAGGGTTTCGGACTGCGAGAGACTGGCGAACCTGGCGTCTGATTATTCGAGACTCGATAATTCTTTGATAAAATACAGAAATAGACCACCCCTGTAAACTTAAGTTTGGAGTGAATAGAGGGATGACTGAAAGGGAGGTCAGCGGTATTAAGGGGCTGTGCGAATTAGAACGAATTTTCAAGTTTCTTTAACTTGATGAAAAATCAAGGTTTTATTTAATAATCAAACGGTGTGCTGTAGCATACGACTCGTTAGTCCTGCCCAGGGACTACCTGGTGCAGAATACCTTCTAATTGAGTAATTTGTATTCGCGAACCGTGACCCTATATCTAGATGGTGGGTTTAATTAACCATCTTAAAATATAACGGATAAGCTAAGGGTGAAACACTCACTACCCTCGTACGTATAAATTCACACATTCACATTTTTCGTTCCGTAGGAATCATCCCCAATGATTTTTTTTTTTCTTAATAACGGAGTAAAGTCATGTCCAAATAATCACCTTGGATAAATAATACTACCCTTAGATATTGCCAATTATTTATCAGGTTATTTGCCAGAAATTTTTAATTTCGTGTTTACCCGCAAGAAGAAAGATTGCCTTTTACTAAGTTTTATATCAAATAATTTATCGCGTGGATTTATTGCTAATTTATTGGTATATCGCGAAACTTTTCCTCGGTATCCAGACCCTCTAATTAGCCTAATTGACATACAGCTTGATTAATTATTCTAATGTTAATTAGAGAATACAGGTGAATGCGTGCTCAGTCATATTCTACTGCAAAATAAACGTACTTCTAAATCTACATTGTTATATCTACTATACCTCACCTGGGAACTATTCAACACCTCATATACCTATATATATACCCGGTTATCCAAATTTATGAGTAAATTTCATGAAAATGTGGATACGTCCGAAAAAAGATAATATCTTACCCAATTTTACGTCACATTTACAATACCTTTCACACATACTGTAACTTAGAGTATATTAAGCTCTTAGCTGACTTGGGGTCTCGATGGATCTCAATTCTACGACAGATTCTCCTTTGAAATTTATTTACAGAAATTTTGAAACCACCGAATCGCTATAGCCCACAAAAAGTTAGCTTTGGTCTATTTATTGCGATCGCAGATTTCCATGATTGATGATTTCGAGTATGTAGATGTTTTCCTGTATAGTTTTTTTGTTTTGTTTTTACTACATTTTTATCCCCGGAAAAAAAAACCCATCGATGAAAGGAGAGACGTATGGAAAAAAAAAAAAAAAAAAACTAACGAATACGATCGAATATTCTCTATATAGTGGATATTTTGAGTTTTCGAATAAACTTGATGAAAGTTTTTCTATAAAATTAATTCCTTCTAGGGTAGCTGATAATAATACAGTAAATACATATAACAACGAAAGGGTAAAAGATAAAATGAATAGAATAGAAAAAAAAAAAGATAAGATAACTTTATCGTATATATATGATACCGATAAGGGAGCGTGACAGAAAGACCGGATAAGGAAAGGTTACCCTTTCAGAAAATGGACAGGCAGCAACCCAATTTCCTACTAACTTAAGCATATCCAGTCCAGTCAACAGCACCCTTGGCAGACCCTTGGCTAAAGAAAAATTTCGTTGATATATTGTGACAAGATATAAAAATATAACGCTCAAACGAGCAGGTATTTGCATCAATGATTTTATTTTTTCAACGTCGAGCGTTTCTTTCGATCTAAATTTCTTCGGAGAAAAATAAATCTAAGTACTATAGTACGACTCGTCAATTCACGAGATACGTATAATATACGAAGCGAAATGTTAAAAGGAGGAATACCTGTAATGTATAAAAATCAACGCAGCTGCCCACCCCGCAAAAAAAAAAAAAAAAAGAGAAAAAAAAAATCGAGCGATTGTTTGATTTTCACCCTTTTGTACGTTTTTTCTGTTTTAGCCCGAGGACTGTATAGCCACCTACGAACCTCATGCTTACTGCGTTGTTTATTCGACCATCGATAGCAGCTCGGTACATGTGGCTGAAAAAGTTTTGCAAACTTTATGGCGAAGCGATCACGTCTCTTCTAGAGCCGTTATACTAGTTGGTAACAAGGTGGATCTGGTGAGAGGTACACTCGTATCAGCTGAGGGTAAGAATTAATAATCTTAATCATTTTTTAGCTAATTATATGAACAACCCCTAACTATAGTATGATCCTTATTTAGGAATACTTTTTTCTTTTTTGTTTTTGTTCTTTCTCGATTATTACGTTCGTTTATCAGTCCGTAGAACCGAGGGAATGAGAATTGAGCAAAACCGAGAACAGTGGGTAGTTGTCACCCCAAATTCACAGGGGTGAATTATTAAAAGCAAGTGTCTAACATCAGCGTGCCTTAGCTCGTACGTTGACGGTGTTTCACACGTGAATAATTTTGCGCTCTTACGTAAAACGAGAATTCCGACTATGTTAGATGCAATTCAGGAGTTATAACTATACGAGGGTATGTATCCCGTAAAACGTGGGGGTTGGGCAAAGGAATTTATGAACCTCTTCATTTTCGACCTATTTTACCGCGTGACTTCTAAGGATCATTATTTTTACTTTGAAATTGTACTCCGTAGTTGTTAAAATATTTTCAATCCATCGGGGATATAAACATTAAACGATATGGCTGGGATCAATCATTTTCAAATTTATTAGTAGCCAAATTCAACGCTGCAGGCTTTGTTCAGACTTATACTAAAGTAAAAGTAAAAATCCTTTACTGTCTCGGTGAACCTCAATATCGAATCAATTTTATCCTTTATCATAAGATACGCTGATTTATATTCTATAGCGAGGTAAAAGGTTCACAGAAATTTTTTGGTACACGCGAGAATTAAAAAAAAATACTTTTCTCAATATAGTCACTAGTACAAATGGATATATCTACAGTTTTAACCGTATAACACCCCTAGATGAACCGAACTTGATAAAAAAAAAAAAAAAAAAAAACTCGGTGCTATTTTATATTAATAATTGAACCGATGAAAGTTTTTTATCTCATTTGATATTTGGGTCGTCCAATCAATGATACCATAAGTAGTCCATCAAAGGATACGAGTTCGAACCGATCTAACTAAAGAAAAGTTTGAAAATGGATTAACGAGATGAAAAAAAATGTCTATTCTAAACGCATAAGCTTCATCGAAATTGGATTTTGAAAAAGATCTGCATTTAAGCACGCTTCTCATTAAATATTTGGCAAGGGAATATTATAATTTCTATGATGAAATTTATTCGAGAGGATCCATCGATGAAAACTCCTGTCTAACATAAGCCTCCGTCTAATTGGTGTATGGAAAAAGAAATTACGTGGGTCGATGCGATAGAAAATATGAGCAGTAATGAGTGATTCATTCGAGGAATAGATCCGCGAAATTTTCTTTTTTCTTTTTTTTCTTTAAACAAGATAGAAATAATGAGATCCGAGAGAATAAAAAAAAAATAGAAAAAAAAAAACGTTTGGAAATAGGGAGCAATCACAGGTATTATTTTCTACTTCAATACGAGGTATACCCCGTTTGATTGAAAACTAACACTATATGAAGGAAACTGGGATAAGACGAAGTCACGAGGTATGATAGGGCAATGATGTGCTGTTGATTCTTTTTTTTTTTTCACAAATGAAATAGCAAAGCCAAGAGGGAGTTCCTCATCTAGTCTCTACCCATCCAACCCTTATATTTTAGGGATGAAAAGTATTAATAACATCGATGTATCAAAATCGCAAAATAATTTATACCGTGGGAATCAAGCTTCCAAATTTGGAAAAGCTGTGTGAATCTTTTAAAATTACGTCTGCAAATGAGCCAGAAATTTTTTTTGTTATATTTTAAATATTGGGGCTCCTTGTATCACAAATTTAGAGTTTGAACTTCTCTGACTCATTTGTGGATAAAATTTAAATAAATTGACGTAGCTTTTACAAAATTAGTTGAATCAGGTAAAAATATTTCTCATTATCTTAGTACGATGAAATCGTTACAGTTTCTATTTTCTGAACATTTTGAATTATACACACGGTGATATATCTTATTCGTCTCTGTTAATAATCGTGCGTTATTTTTTTTTTACCAAATTTTATATGGTAATGAAATTTTTGAGTAAATATATAAAGTAGGAAGTGAAATAGATTATTGATATAAAGATATTTCGAAGACTGACAAATTGCCTTGACGTTAGTACTTTGAGCCTGTCGTTATTGAGCCTAATCAAATTTCGATTTCAAAATTTGGAACATCGGATCGTACTAGTGAGAAATACGTAGAAATTTATCAGAATTACCGATTTTACAACATTTCATTTCTCACAGATGTAAACAACAACTTTTTTACTCTGAATAAAAATGACAGGAATAAACCATTAATTTATTTCCAGTCATTCTCACGCCAAATATAAGTCCTACACTTTAATCTCGCGACTCGTTCTCCAAAATTCGCGCGGGTAAAACAACCTTCACTTTATAAATTGGTGTAAAAAAAAAAAAACAGGACGTTATTTTATAGCATAACTTCAGAAATTTATATTCCGGATGTAATATTTAAATGGAAATACGTGTCTATAATATTTTTCGTTTTAATTAACAAATTTTACCTCCGAATTAGAAAACCGGTATTTTTTTTGTTGATAAATGAAATCGCGTATTCAAAGATCCAAAAATTTCTTTACGATTCAGTCAATTTCACTAAATCCAATCTCTGACAAGTTCAGCAGGCGTAATTTTACTTTATTTTTCACATTTATAATCCGGCTCGGCATACCTATAACATCAGAAATTCATTCCCACCTCACTAATTTCGACTCAGCCAAGTCCAATTTCCTCAAATATATCTACAGTTTCCCAAGTTTCTCCTTTTCGCAAAACTCCACACTTCGCTATTCAACAGTCATAGCATGCGTGTGATAGAGATTAGCTTTATGCCTCAAACGGAGAACATACATGCCCGTTTTCAATTTATTTAGTAACGAGTAGTAAAAGCCAATTATTTTTATTTTTTTTATTTTTTTTCAAACAATTTATTGTCAATTCGCTGAATAATAAATGTTAGTAATTTTTTTATTTCACAGGAAAAATGTGTTGCACAATTTCCTCATGGGAATTACGAAATGTTTACGAATACACAGATTAGCAATTAGAACCGAACGTCGAAAATGTTTTTTGTTTCATCCCAAATTATAATCTTGAGTCTCCGGATTTGAAATTGAATCATCGCTTTAATCTCAATACCTTGAGAGCTCCATTAACAAATGTCTCTGCTTATTAATTCCTCGTTTTCTTTGTCAGTATAATTCGCCAAGACGTTACTCATCGCCAAAAAGTCAAATAAGATATCGTACGCACAATATCTTACAGAAACCGGCATTTGCAGGTGTCTATACTAACAGAAATCCTTAAAAACGATAGAAATTTGAATCGTATATACAGGGTGAATATTCTCTAAGGTCTGATATGGGAGGAGCCTTCGTAAGCTTCGGAGCTTATAGTAAACCCAGTGAAGATAAGAACAAGTCTCTTACTTTAAGATTTTGAAATACATAAATGATGATGCTGCTAGTTAGATCTTCTGTCGAAAATATGATATGGATATGTCGCTGTACTCTAGGGTGGTTCTTAAATACCAAATTGACGAGTGAAGTATGGCAACCTTCAGACAAAAAATAAAAAAAAATTGTCCCCAAATATTAGATTTTTTTTTAAATTCTAACAGGTGCCTAAAGAGTCCTGAAGTTTTCCCGTTTCTTCTTTGTTTTTTCAATTTTCCTGCCTTCCTCGTGAAATTTTACTTCGGAAACGACATTCAGAATATAAAAAAAAACCCATCGTAAGGGTGCTAATCGAAAATTCTAATATTTTCGTGTAAAATTGTGCAAAAAAATCAGGCTCAGGGGCTAACATCATAGACAGATTGACCAAAAAAATTTCCTTGTTTTTTTTCTATATAGTGGAATTTTTTGGAGCAAAATTGACCCAAAATCGAATGGGAAGAAAAAAAATCATAAGATCCAATGTTATTTAAACGAGAAACTTCGAACCTCTTTAGGCACCTATTGGAATTTTTTTTTAAATCTAATATTTAGGGACAATTTTTTTTGATTTTTTGTCTGAAGGTTGCCATGCTTCACTCCTCGAGTTGGTATTTAAGGACCACCCTACTATACTCACACATTGAATTCATGTCGATGGTTATATGCATTTTGCGGATAAATTCATCGCAGAACAAACGTATAGAATATTGCTTTTCCTAGTTTCATACTGTTATTCGTAAAATCGGGCAGATTTTTATAGTGGAAAAAGTTTTCGTTTCCGGGAACTCGAACGAAACGTAGAATTTTTATAATTGCATGAAGTTCGAATATACAGGTAGTTACGCATACTGTACTAACACACTTTTCATATGTTACCAGGTGCACAGTATGCGGGTTGAAAAATCTAATAAATATTGTATTTTTCCATTCAAAGTATGTACACAAAGTGTGCGGTGAATAAATTTTATGATTTAACGAAAATGCTAGGTCGGAAGAGGTTCTTGTTTTACAATAAAAATTCTTTGGAATATATAAGATTTTTCGAAGGATCGGTGTGTCGCTTTTTACGAGCTTCATAAGTTCAAGTATCACCCTCGCATGCACGTCGTTCACCAAGATTCATATGCACATACATTTTTTTATTTCGATACTTCCATGTATTCCGGGAAATTCGTATTTTTTTATATGAACGGGGTCTTCACAATCGTCGTCTTAACGTTATTTCTTCTTCTTCTTCTTCTTCTTCTTTTTCTTTTTTTTCATAGCACTTTTTTAGTTGTTTACCAGCAGCGCGAAATTCTCATTAGATATTCTCACTCTTGTGCCTCCGAGCATCGCGGATCGTCAGAAGATCCAGCAAGCACCCAACTCCCAATCTTTTATGTATGAAAGGGGAGAAGATTTTTTTGGAAGATTTTCATCAGCGAAAACAGTTAAGGGGGTCATTCGAAAAAAAACACTTTTGCTAATAGTCGAGTAGTGCAGTTGAATTTCATCCATACAACAATAAATAAGCGCATAGTTATTAGGGTGCTTTTTTTGGAACGACTATTTTTTTTTTTCCAACTCCCCATCGAAAATCTTGCAGTAGACGTCGAATAAGGAATCCTGTCCAATTTTTAGCTCTTAATTCCGATTTTAAATACTCGCACTCTTTTTTTAAGTTTTCCCATGCTAAAGGCATTTAAACATTACTAGTTTTTCTTTAGCCGCGCACAACTCAGCCGCATTTCAATGGATTGTTCTCATCCAAGACTCATTTGACAGAGAATTTAATGTTCTTCAAAAGTGCTCATGATAGTTTGATTGATTTGAAAATATTGAACTTGACATTTTGTTAGAATTTTATATTTCAAAAATCAAAGTCCTTATATCTTTTGAAATACTGGTTTGAGAGACTTTATTCATTGGACTTTTTTGTAGAAAAATAAATTTTCTACAAAATTGTTACCAAGTTTTTTTCTCCAAGTCCAACTGTTTATTCGCCCACAGTGAGAAAGAAGAATTATGCATAAAATCGACTATGAAGGCTCACACAGGTGCAGCGGTTGAAACCACAGCTAAACTACCAAAACCACTTTTGAAGAACAATAAATTCTCTGTAAAATGCTTCTTGGATGCGAACAATCCATCCAAATGTGGCTGAGTTGTGCGCGGCGAAAGAAAAAGTCGTAATGTTTACATGCTTTTAGCATGGGAAAACTTAAAAAGAAAAGTGCAAGTATTTAAAATTGGAATTAAGAGCGAAAAATTTGACAGGATTCCTTTTTCGACGTTTAGTACAAGATTTTCAATGGGGAGTTGAAAAAAAAATAGTCGTTTCAAAAAAAGCACCCTAATAGTTATACATATGCACGCATATATGTAGATTAAATCGCTGATACTACCTGAGTACCTAAACCATTAAAGCATGAAAAAAAGAAAATAAAATAGGAAACGGTCAGGGTCAGAGGCTGGTCGATTTCACATGGAATTTCGTACCACCGAGTGATATATCGTCGTTTATTTTACAACCCTAAACTGGTATACCTACAATTCGCACCTTCAGTATCAGGGTGATCAGGTATCTTAAGAAATGTGTATAAAAAAATTGAGACTTTGCTGTGTAAATTAAACATAATATAAATGTCGAGATTCTATATACTCTAAATTCTATGTATAAACGTATATATATATAAGCGAGCTTTGTGAAAGCAGTGATTTATAACAATGGAAATTCCGGACTGGCGTGCAAATTTTTGTCAAGATCAATAACTAATTTGCATTTGTGTTTAACCGCGTTACCGTTTACCCGTTTGCATTGCTTGAAACTAAAAAGTTTGAAATTTTATATGGTACTAAAATCGAGCATATGGGTAAATCTTTGCTTTATGTTCCAGAGGGTAAATCGATGGCGACCTCATACGATTGCAAATTTATCGAAACTTCGGTGGTCATCAATCACAACGTTGACGAACTCCTAGTCGGTCTTCTAACGCAAATACGTTTGAAATTGGAAAATCCTGAACATACGCGTGACATATTTCGAAAAAGATCGCGAAAAAATCGAAATAGATCACCGTTGGGTTCATGTTCGGAAAATAATTCGCCAAAAAAATATAGAGGGAGTAGAACCAGCGCAAGTTTGAAGGTGAGAACTCTTCTGGGAAAGGTATGGGCCCGTGACAGCAAGTCGAAAAGTTGCGAAAACCTCCACGTATTGTAGACGAAGACTGAAATAAATGGGTTTTTATTGACAAAGGAAGAGAGATATATATATATGCGATTACGGTGAGCTAAAAAAAAAAAAAAAAAAAATCGAGGAAGAAATCTGTTGTTGATAACGATACAGGATACATTGGTACTTCGATAAGTGTAAAGGATCTGATTTTCTCAATTGTATAATAAGTAGAAAGAAAAAAAAAAAAAGAAAAATTTACCCTCTTTGTGTATTAGCTCCGAGCTTGTTAAAGCAGATTATAGACGTATTATATCAGACGTTAAGCAGTTGCTATAATAACGGACGAACAATTTTTCCAACAAATCCTTAACAATTATCGAAGTCCTTTATACAAAAGAAACAAAGGTTTGATCTTAAGAATCAAAAGATCGCGTCGTTCACGAGGACAATATGAATATACAAAAATGGTATATAATGCAGGATGAAAGAAGACTATTTCCAGTACAATAGACGACGGTAAAGTATTGCATTGAATTGATATGAAAAATATAAAAGAAAAGTTAAGTAAACGGAATATAAGTTAAGATAAGAAAAGAATAGAAAAGAGAAAAAAAAAGTTAATGAAATGAAATGAAATGAAAAGCACGCCCAACCGCTGCACAAAAAATAAATCCCGCAGTATTTTTTAACCCAATTCACATTGAAATTTAAATACGCTTGTATTAGGTGGCTCTGAATTGATAATTAATTAATTAGTAATTAATCAATGCCCAATATTGATTGAAGCTGTTGCACAGAGCTCTGGATTTTTAATCAAATATATATATATATATTATTATGGATATATCGAGGGTTAAGGACCAGAAGGGTGTAGTTCACATTTTTTTCGACTTTCTTGAATAAGCTGCCATAAGGGTGTATATCTGAAAATTTAACACGTAAGTCTTTCTGGCAGTATCCGTAGTTTATTGTGTGAATTACGCCCTTCTTATTATTAGCCTTCGACATGTGACCTGGGCGATTCCGGAATTACGAAATTACGACGAAATAAAATTATTGCGCACCGATAATCTGTGCAATGATGATGAAATTTTTTTATTTTTTTTTTTTATTGACATGCAAAATCGAAAAAAAAAAGTGGGTAAAATACATTTGAAATTTTAAGCTATAATATGAATTGACGAAAAGAATATCCAGAGTTCCGCGTAGCAATTCCTATATTATATACCTATACCCCTTATATATACCCTTAGAGAAACTTTTACAATCCAACATTTAACCATAATAACATGAATTTACACAATTTTTTACATTACGATTTTTGTACTTTGACGAAGTTAATAATTTGTTAAGACTAAGCGAAGTGAGGTAAAAAAAAAAAAAAAAACTAAAAAAAAACAAAAAACAAAAGCATAACGGCTAATGCATATTAATTATAATATTACTACAATATTATATACCTATACACTTAAAGTATATAAATGAATTTTAGCTATATATAAAAGAAACAAGAAAAATAAATAAATAAATAAATAAATGAATAAATAAAAAATGATTTGAAAAAAGCAATTTTAGATGAATATAAAATTCGGTGCGTGTATGCGGTCCATTAGCTGATAAGTAATAAATAAAACGATATAGTTAAATTATTATGGCGCCATTTAAATATTTTAATAGATATAATATAGGATATCTATTGTCGTACATAGAAGAAAAAAGAAAAAAAAAAATATATGTCTAAGCGATCGCTTTTTTAATCCAAAATAGCTACAGAATTTATTCAATATTTCACGATCTACTTGTTAGCCTAGAATCAATGTTTAAATACCTAATAACCAGAATTTTTGCAATGAGTATTTTCCTGAACCAAACGACTCAACTATATCTAGACACAAGAAATTCAAAACTTTAACTAAACCCCCATAAATCCTTGAAATTTTTACACTTCATTATCGTATTCAAATAACGAATGACTAGAGAAAAATCAAACGCAAATAACGATTTGAATAATAATAAAAAAAATAAATAAAAAAATTCAAAACGTTCTGTTGCCTCGGATATGGCACCTATTAGTATATTATAATACTAGTGCGGAAAATTAGTGATTCCCGATGAGTGTGAGACTTGCATCTCACACGAATGGGGAATCACTAACCCGCACATGTATAATACACTATTTTTTGTAACACTGTATTGAAGTTCGCAATTTGTGTACACTCCGCATTGATAAATCGTCAAAGTGTGCGGGAATCAAAATTCCCGCATGAATAAATCTTGCGGGAATGTTGATTCCCGCATACCTTGTAAGATCATAAGGAATCTGCTATTTTACGTACAATTTTCGGTTCACAAAGTAAGAACTTTCCATACAGTGATACAAAAATTCGTTTTTTAACTCACGCATCGTGAATTGCTTATGATAGTAAAGTGATACTGCCATATTTTTTTTTATTCATAAACCTCTCTCTCGGTCTTTCTCGCTCTTACTCTCTTTCTTAAAATAATGCTTTCAAGTTACGGAACACTTGACGTTGTCAGCCACCTACCCTTTGGGTCATCAACGTCACTTCGTGGGGAGCTCGGAGCTGTCATACAATATTCGGTGAAAAACGAAAGAAACAACAACAACAAAAAAAAAAAAAAAGAAAGAAAGGAAGATCGAGGGAAATGACAGCTTTTTTCCTCCCCCCGTTAATTTCTTCTTTTTTTTTGACTACTTCGTTCACCATGTATCTCTTTTCTTCCCATCGTAGCGTACAGAAGGGTTGAATGAAAGATACGCAAGTACTTAGGTTCTGAAACGCAAGGGGATTATAAATGTATGAATTTGGATATTTAAAAAAAAAAAAAAAAGAAGGGTTTAATTAACAAACGTACCTACAACTGGACGTATAATATATGATCGTTGCCTTTACACAGTTTTTGGAAAAATTTTATCTTTTCTGTTTTTTTTTTTTTTGTTTTTTTTTTCAGTTCCTTTTTTTTTTACCACAAAAATCTGAGACAATGGATTAATGAAACAAAGGGTAGATACGGGTACGTCACATTGATTAAAAGGTACGTAACACGAATTACACAAGAGACTAGAAAAGAAAATGAAAGAAAAAATTCAAGATTATACGAACGTGAAATTAATGACACGGGGTGAAAAAGCAAAACCTTCCATATAACATAATTCATCAAATGATATACGTATAAGGCATTCCGCGTCACTTCAACCACTAAAAACAAAAATAAAAAAAATAAAAAAATCCTATATGATACGAATAAATTCACGAGATTTCAAATTTAAAAAAAAAATCTTTTTGGACGAAATACTCGAGTCTTTTTCAACTTTCATTTAAACAGTAATATCTTGAGAACGGTTTATCGTAACGACGATTTCAAAGAACGAAAATCTTCGATTTTCTAAGGCCTACAAAAGAGATAAAATTTATTTAGATTTAACCGAATAATTCTGAACCACGTTTTGGGGAAAAATCATCGTGAATGTTTATTTTTCAAGAAAACGATATAAACGATAAAAAATGAAAATACTTAAGTATTCCGTCCAAAAAAAAGAAAAGTGTTCAAAAAATCTGAAATCTCGTAAATTTGTTCGTATCATAGATCCCGATTTTTTGGTAATTGGCTGATCTTATAAAAATTTGTATTGCTCCGATGTTCATCCAAGAAAACGTAAATAAAGACAAGAGAAAAGCGTGTACAACGGTTTGAACTCAGAAAAAAAAAAAAAGAATATATCTCATTGTTGTACACAACATACCTCGATCCTATACCTATGTGAAATTTCTCAAAATCTTGCAAAATAAAAATAAATAATATGATTCGTTAGAACTCGTTTGAATACGAGGAATTTCATTCGGTTCGTTTAACAGCTTCCGCTACATTATATATATATATACATATACGGTATATATGTATACCCTAACACTCGAAATATTCGTATTACGTGAAAAGCTAAGATTATTTTTTCAGCCCCTCTAGATATAATAAATATACTTCCCAAATGAGTATTATTAAATAAATAATTGACCGTAAAAATGTATAATCGTACAGAGGATAGAAAAAGAAAAAAAAACAACACAACAGTGAAGTATACATATACATAGTATATCCGTTAGTTTTTGCGGTGGAAAAAAAAGCTCCTATATTTTTTCATAATGAAATCTGTTAATTATTTATACAGTTATTTATTTTTATTTTTTTTTATTATTATTATTATTATTATTCCTTTTTTCTCCTTTACCCACCAACACAAGTTCGTACCCAACTTATATATAGTATATTCTCGAAAACGAATACTAAAGCTTTTTACAGGCTATGCATACATCTCGTGACTTTTCTCTTATCAAAGAACCACGCCATTTTTCGGGAGAACTCTTTGTGCCGAATCCCGTTGAAAAGCACTTCGTGCCAGTCCCAGGAAAAAAAAAAAATCAGTAAAAGCTGTGAGTGGAA
Organism: Tenthredo notha; assembly: GCA_914767705.2. Taxonomy (NCBI): domain Eukaryota; kingdom Metazoa; phylum Arthropoda; class Insecta; order Hymenoptera; family Tenthredinidae; genus Tenthredo; species Tenthredo notha. Next base: position 5,703,819 of record OU611907.1, read on the forward strand.
GGTATGTCTGTTGAATGAATGGACGCGTGTGCACATCTTTTGTGAATATATTTGTCTGTATATGTCCTGTGTGTGTGTGTGTGTGTGTGTATAATTTTTTTTTTTCTTATAAAAAGGATACGCGATTAATTTTCAAAAAAATCTCGATCAATTTCGGAATTAGAAAATATGTATACACATACATATATTATATATATATAAAAAGGGTTCATATACCAAAGACATGCACTTGATTACTTGTTAATTAATGCGGTCAAATACTTGACTCGGAAATTTGCTGTACGACGTAATGTCACCAGCATGCATAAACATCACTTTACAGGGTAATGTGGTCACCTGTCCTTCTGAGCCACCTGTTGTCGTGGTGTTATATAATAATTGTCGAATTCAAAATAATGAATTATATAGTTTAATTAACAATTTTATGCGAAGCTTGTAAATCTGAAGAGAGAAAAAAAAAATAAAATAAGAAAGAAGTAGATATAGGTATGTATTACACGTTACGTACATATATTCAATTTTTTTTAACAGTGAAGATGAAAAAAATCGAAATCAAAGAGTGTACAATACGAGGGCTGAGGACTTTATGCGGGTAAAAGTCTGCGAATGGTAGAATTTTTTTTTTTTTTTTTTTCTCTCTTTTTTTCAGTATACCAGGCAGAGCCGATTTCAATCACTAAAGAAATTCACCCTCGAGCGATACTCCGTTTTGTGCGGTCAATCCAATTCCATAAACGTTGGGCTTTGTGGAAAAATGAAGAATCTAGCTTTACGATCATGTAGAATTTTTTTTTTTCATTTCAATTATAATTCGCAGACATTTTCTTTCGCAACTAAGATAATAAGAAACGAAACAGTGCAAATAATTCAGATCATTTTCAAACTGAATTCTTTCCTCTCGTATCCTTAATTAATAGAGATTCTCTATTCTCTGACTTAACTGACGATAGAGAAAAAAAAAAATTAAATAGAATTTATACCTGTATAATATGTTTCATTGAAAAATTGTGAGAGAAAGAGAGAAGAGAAAAAAAATTATTAAACATTTTTTTACCCCTTATAACTTTTTTTTTTATTTTATTTAACGCCATTTAAATTTCTTTTATATATATATAATACAGAAGCTAGAAAAATTCTTTTGAAACTTTTTTTTTTTACTCCTCTTTTACAACAGCTCTTCGTTGATCTTATAAAGTATTACGCCTTCGCGTTATTCTTTACTTTTACTTTTTATGTTATTTTAAACTAAAGCAAAAAGAATATTGACAAAAGTATAACAACAAACTTTTACCATTTAACGTGGTGTAAGTATACCTCGTATACAACCAAGTATTTTAGCCTTCGATATAATTACGAAGATAAGATAACATCCGAGGCTGTATAATACACTTTGCTATAGGTATACAGGTATACGTAACACCTAGATAAATTTTTAGCTCCACTATATTCACATCCCCAGAATTTTTGCCCAAATGGCTTTCAGAGATGAATTAATTCATGAATTTTTCATACTCAGACAGAATTCGTGTTTTACTAGTTTCAAATTGCCCTATATAATACATATAATAGTATAAAGTAGTTTCTAAAATTTAACATAGAAGCACATGGTGGTACGTTTATAACGGCAGGTCACTATAATGGGATGGGATACTAATGAGACATAAGATAAAATTTTCAACTAACTATAAGCGCAAGGTGATTCTACCACGCGTTCAAATTATCATAGCTGGCGTTTTGAAAAATATCAAATTTTGCATTATGCCTTATAACGATCAAACCCCAAATACGAGGGAATACGAATGACGATATTCCACAATACCCCAATGTATCGGAATTGGCAATTAATTTCAGAAAATTTTGCCACGTTCGAACGGACGGTGGATTTAACGTGCTCAACGTACGTAATTGATTCGACTAAAAAGGTCAAAAAAAAAAAAAAACGACTGTGCTCTTTGGCAATTTTGTAATTACAAGGTAACATGACGGAACTGGTAAGCTCGATTAAATGCCATCTAACTTTGGGAATGATTTAAAGTATCGATTAATTTAATATTGCGAAGATAATTTTGCTAAACTCAGATTTTCAACAGTATCGAGTGTCAATACGTAATGCGAAGCCAAATGGTAGAGAGATTTTTGAAAACAAATCACTATGAGCTAGAGAACCAACGATTCGTACTATTCCAACGCGAGTTACATACGAGTAGTAAATGAAACCTGAAATTAGAAACCCAAAGCCAGTGATCGTGTTGATGAATCTGGTTTTTTTTTTTTTTATACAATCGCAGGGCGTTTAAAGGTTTTTCAAAATATTCATTCATTTCATTCGACATAAATTCTTTGTTATAGTAATAATTGAACTATGTTACGTTTAGAATTTTCAATTTATGGTTACTGTACTTCATATAGTGAAATGTATTGAAAAAATATAAGCCGATATCAGATAAATTGAGGAAATTACCCCGCGAGGTGTTTGCAAAATAATTGGTTATCGGAAAGTTTCTATATATATATACTCTATCGATGCAGGGGTTAAAAACTGTATACGGGGAGGGTTAACTAGTTTATCAAAACGTAGCCATTCGCTATTGATGAAAAACCAATGAATTTCGAGTAACGTTGCAAAGACTAAAGCCTGAAACTATACGACTTTTATAATCCACACATGCACACCGATTTTTTTCCATCAAAACTAAAGAAAAAAAATATATAATTATTATATATTTCGGTATTACAGTCGAAGTTTGAATCAGAGAAAAAAACGTATTCAACTATTTGGTCTTCTTGGTCTTTTAATATGCAGTCCACGTAGTGCGAAACTGACGTGTCGCGAATCCGATATGTAATCTATGCGGTAACTCAGTTTTGAAGAGTGAAAACTTTCGTCGCAATTTGACGTATAGTATATAGTTTGAATCGTCAACAGTTTTTTTGAAAAAGTTTGCGTAACCTGGGAATCTAGAACGCGAAACTGCTACTTATTAAAGTTCTATACTATATTCGCGTGACCAAACGTATCTGAGCTGCGTGCTTGCCACCTAAGGGATTAATTTCAGGAAATGTCCGCTGTTCTAAAGTGAAGACGTTTACGAGATAGGATCCCTTACGATATTTCGTGCCAACTTTATCCCTCTAAGAATAAATTAAGGGTAAAAGTTATTCTCACTCTGAACTCATGGCGTTATAACTTAATCATATTAATCCTTAGTTAAAAGCAGAACTTTCAACAACCCTCTGATATCAAAATCGCATTCAAAATTATTGTATCTATAATGAAAGACTTAACTTCAGCTAAGCAAACAGATATAACGCACCAGTATAATAGAGAGCTTTAAATTCTCCCTTAAAATACTTCAGTCAGACTTTGTCCGACTAAAAATGAGTCTTACTACTTAAACCCATCCATATCTACTATACGAATTAAATAACTACATTTATTGTTCATTTTATTCAGCGATAATCGCACATTGAATATTAATCACATTTAATTATTCTTAAGCTAGAAAAACTTTGCGGAAAATTATCGGAAATGAAATATTAAAATTATTAACAAATGTCTAGATATTAATGAATCATTTCAGATCTTGTTTTTTTTTTTTCCAGAAATCTATTTCTCACGTTTTCACCTTTGACAATTTTTTTAATTATATTTTTGTTATTCTAGTAAAATTGATTTAAAAAAAAAAAAAAGTACCAATTTCAATCATACAATAGCGAATAGTTTGAACTTTCAAACGATGTTTATATATATTGCTAACGGTGATTGAAAAAAAAAAAAAAATATGTTTTGATCACCTGTCAGATGATCGAACAGGGATGATCGTATGGGATAAAATAAGCTAGCAATTTTCTGGCTGAGTTATAGTTTTCGGGTGAGTAAATTTTTAACAGATTTTAGGAAATTGATTCGAACCGAAATCTCGTTTTTTATTTTTATTTATTATTCGCGGTATTATTGGAATGCAATATCCTGGAATAATTCGACAATTCGATGATGGAAATTTTTTTTTTTTCTCCTTCTCAAAGTGGAGCAGGAGCAGAATCTGACGATTCGTAAAATTACATGTCAGTGATTCTGAAAGCTACATATCTGAGTCAAACGAATGAAATATTGAGTCGGATACACGTCAATAAATCCGATAGGTCATATTTTTATTTAATCAAAAAAATATTGAAAAAAAATAAAAAAAAATCGAATAATATGACACTGTGCAACGGTGGAAAACACCCTGTTTTATCGCTATCTGATATTTTAATTACAACGACAAGCAGACGACCCCCCATAAAAAAAAAAAAAAAAATTTATTTTATTCACGATATGCAACAGCTGGTCATTAATCAAAATTTATTATACATACGGACTTTTTCGAATAGATTTTATTTTCGGTTTATGACACAAAACGCGAGAAATACAACTGCGTTTTATATTGCACGCGTAAAAACAACTGTATAGGGTTTTCAAATTTTATCTGTGGTTGTCTGTATCCACAAGTATAGGACTAAAATCCGGTTTTAGTTTCAAACTAAAACTGATAATACGATTGTCAATACAGATTGACACACATTTTCTATTTTTTATTTCATTTTTTTCTCCTTTTCTTTTTCTCCCTATCTCTCTTTCCCTCTTGTACATACCTACGTACATCGTTTTTTAATGTGACTTTTCCATCACGCAATTCTCGACACAGCCTTCAATTTTAGTTTATGAAAAATTTATTAATTATGTTAACGACAAATCGATAGATGGATATTATAGATAAGACATCGGGTATAGAAATCAACTGAAAATAGCCTATAGTGAAATTAAAAAAAAAAAGTAGCTCAAAAACTAAGTCGGCTTATCTAATTTCTACAACTGATTAAAAATTTATAATAATAGTTAAACCACGAACTGTACAACGTGTATATATATATATATTCAAATTCCGAGATTGGAAGTTGTCTCTTCGATCTATTATCTCATCAAACTTTTATTCGATAATTTCGATTCACGACTACGATGATTAAATTCAACTAATCTTTCTTGTCAAATGAGTCAACGTTTAACGAAATAAACCCTTAATACAAAACGAGCTGCACAACCTGTTGTGCTAAAATTACAAGTATGATAGGACGCTGCGAAAACAAGTGATTATTTATGCCTCGTGGTGTTTCGCGTTATAGCACGACAGTATTTTCGAGAGTCAAATAATTTTTAGTATACTTTGGCATCCGTATGTAAATGGATCGTTCTAATAAACACCCTCAATTCGATATTTACAAATGATCAGAATTATTTCTTCTATTGGTTGAAATTCACTTTTGGCCAACCGATTTATTGAAAAATAGAATTTTTAGATGTTTTTTTTTGTTTTTTTTTTCAATACCAGTTTCAATAACGTGGTTATTCCATTAAATCCTGAATCACCCTGTATAATGTGAAGTAATAAATCGGAGATGAATGCCTACCGGACTTTGGATGAAGTTCGTCTGAAACCAGGTTTCATTTCTCAAGGTTCAAGCTGGAACTGAGATAATAGGAAACGGAGTCCCCGATGCAATCGTAAAGACGATTGGAACGATTGAGAAGAGAAACGAGAATCGTCGAGTGGCTAGAGTCAGAAGTACGGTATCTTCGAGAAGTTTATATTACCGGTAGTTCACCTGAACCGATCGACCAAGAAATCGTTCCGTCTCTGAAAGCCCTGTGTAAAAAAAAAAAACTACCCTTGCAGAAAAATCTGCGATTATTATTAGGCGAAGAAATTGCGATCGGTATCAAAATCGCCAGAATTATTATTAGCTCACAACTTCGAAGCTGATTTTATTTTTGGCAATCACCGTTTTTTCGCAATACCTATTATATGAGAGCTGTCTGCGTTTGTCGTGGACTCAGCGCGATGTCAATTCAAGGATTCGCAAGTCAATGGGGTCAAACGGGTCAATTGGGTGTCGGTTTAGCGAGCCAAACCTCCGCTTCGTATACCCGTTAGTTTCACGGCTGTATAGAGACAAAACTAGGGGCTTCCCCGCCGGCTGTTAGCTCTCGCCTCATCCTCTTGCCTGGCATTCAAGTACTCCGGCTCATCCCTCATCCCTCATTCCTCATCCCTCATTTCTCATCCTTCCCTCTGCAGTCTCTCATCTCATACTCTCCCTTTCTCTTCCGGGATCGCATCTCGCGGACAAGGGGAGAATACGTCTGGGTTTTAAGACTGGGAGAGTAGAGCAGAGAGGCAGAGGTGAGGTGAAGAGAACCGTTTTATCCTTTGGCCAGGATATCGATCCCGTTTAGGATGAACCGCGGGCGGTCGCTGAACCGCTCACTTGATACACGCCAGTATAACGGGACGTGGTTCAAGTCTTTTCCAACCCTCATACCTCATGCCTCCGACGACTTACGGGAACCCTATCTTCTCCTCCGTCTTGATCTAGATTCCAGAATCAGAGAAGAGACGCAGGTATTATGACACCCTCATAATACCGCCGTTATATTTTCTCACTATTTCTTATCCATGGACTGATATACCATTTTTTTTTTATTTTTCTTTTTACATTGCAAATTTCAATACCAAATTATTCAATTGGCGATTTTTGTTCCCATCATTTTTACCTAAAGAAATTCAATCATTATGAAAAAACAAAGAATTAGGTCAATATTGGAATTATATTATTAACCAAGGTAGATATAGGAATCGTGAAAAGTACTCTTGATACTGTGTACATGGATAGAAAAAAATATATATATATATATATATGCCAACACATCGTAGATATCGATGTTCCAGTTCAGTTTCACCGTGGAAAATATTATTCCTGATAATTCCTGGATTGTTTTCTTGGGATAAGTTATATCCATCTTTTTCAAGGAAAGAAAACATGCCGTTGTAAGAAACACAGCAGTTCATCCATGGCTTGTACCGTGTACCTCATATCATCGCTCTAGAGAAAAAAAAAAAAAAAAAAAAAACAACTTTGAGAATATGAGACTGTTCATTTCCGTGAAAATGCAGTTGTAATAATTATCAAATTTTAACGACAACTTTCCGCAAATCGTTATAAAACTATTTGTAGCAGTTTGTTATTGGAATAACTCGAAAATCTTGTATATACAGAGCGATTCTGTGGAAAATCACGCGCCTAAAAGGTATAGGCTAGTGGAAAATGCAGATGAAACATCGATGATTGGGTTTTATTTCCTACGTAATAAATGAAACGGAATATCGTCGATGTTTCATCTACATTTTCCGTTAGCCTATCTTTTAGGCGAGTGATTTTCCACAGAATCGCTCTGTATATAAACCATGAAGTTTCGCGAGTGTATAATTAATTAGACGTTGCAGGTGAGGTATTGAAAAAGGTACTTGTTCTTGGTACACACTCGTACCGGTAGGTGTAATTATTTAATTAACTTGTTCACAACAGAATTGTGGCTGCAGTACCGAGAAGTTTTTGACCTCTACCTGCTGATTAAAAGTAAACTTCAAACACTGCCAACCCACTTTTTTTTTCAGATTTTGCAACTTATTTTTCAAGCCGTGTTTTAGCAGAATATAATTATTATGCCCTGTAAACATAGCAGCATAGAAAACTACTTTGCATAGATTGTAAAACCGTATTATGCTATTACTGTTCGTTCTTTGCTCCTTTTTATATGCAGAACTCTTTTTTTCTTTTTTTTTTTTTCTTTTGCGGAGGACAATTTCGAAATAAATGACATAGCTTTATAACCATACTGCAGTTATCCGGCTTATCCGAAGACTCAACTTTGCTGCAGAGCGAACATGGCTTCGCAATGATAGTCCGTATGCCACTTACTCTTGATAGAATTTTTCTATTGATCTTTATTCCCTGAATCCAATTCATTGCAAATCGAAAGCCGAAAGAATTTCACTGATAAAGTTAAGAACAGATCGACAAAAAAAAATTCGATGATGGCTATCGATCCGAACAATTCAAAGTCCGCGATACGGAGGAAAAAAAAAGAAATCCAATTTCAGCTTTTAATAATTTTCTACTCTTTGGTCAATATTTTTCTTTCATCCCCAATCGCGTGCTTTACGCCCATGTAATTTACGGCTAAATTTGTTCGGCACACCCTCTCGAACTTTTTATCGTTTACACAGTAGGCTTTCGTTGATGTCAGCCTAAATACTCAATACAGTTACCGTTAGCTACAGTATATTTCTTAAAGAAGTAACTTTTCACTTTTGAACACGAAAAAAATCTATACCCGCACCACATTATTTTGACGAGAGTTATTTCACCCCTATTGTCTATAAAAAAATTTGGCATCATTTTAAATAAGACGATTTCGTCTGGGTAAGACGAAATATTCTCTAAATTTTTGTTAATAACAATACAAACGCCAGAATTTTCAATTCACATATCCAAAAATAAGAGTAAAAAATTTTTCGGTTGCGGGTTGTATGGTTTCGGGGCTATTGGTTCTTGGTAGAGAAAAAAATAAAACAAACTGTAAAATCCGAGAGTTCGTCAACCCTTAGCCAGATTCGTCTGGCCTTCAAATTTCCTGCAGGCTTTCGTATATATGTCCTGTTTGTATCCCAAGGGATCGAGGAAACCAACCCCATATTTATTCGACCATCTTTCACTTACCACCAACACCAAGTATTTTCTTTCCTAATTGATTCCAAGACAAACTAAGGTTTTTTTTACTACCCTAATCGCATAATCGCTGATCAACTAGTAGGTGTACCATTTTACCATATTACTTTGATGAAAAAGTCGTAATCCGTTATCCGTATACTGAGATGACGAAACCGGAAACAGAAAATATGAAAACTTAAAAATCCTGAGTGTGTTTGTCGTCATGAGTTGAACACACAATAGTGATCTCGATTTGGCATAGGAAACTCATGTCTTGCAGCTTTTATTTGATATATTACAAAATACAACTTCCGGTTATCGAACGTGTGAATATCACGATCAGTGCACAAAGAGGGACTTGTTCATCCCCAATAAAATGATGAGTGAAAAAAAAATGATTCCAAATGATATATAAAGTGATTACAAATGATTTCAAACGATTGCATTCATTTCATTATCATCGATTTCATACAAGATGATCCAATCATTTAGGATTTTCATTTTCAGCACGTTAATGGATAAATTTTTGGTACATCATGCAAGGATACATAAATCCGTTTCATGATCGACACGAACAAGGCGTCTTAACTGTTCTAACACGATATTCAGTATATCTAATGAGTACAAAGCTGGGACTAATGGAATCTATAAACTGTATTTCAGAATCGTAGGGGTGGTTTAAGTGCAGACTATAGTATAGAGAATAGACCATATAGGTAGGGTGAATGAAACTGATTGCAAGAGACACAACCCTGATATACCTAGGTATATGCTATATAATTGGAGCCTTTTCTTCATTTGGCAACGAGCCAGTATAGAGATGCTCTAAACACACATTATTTTTTTTTTTTTTCTTTTTTTTTTTTTCTAAAGAAAAACCTACGTAGGTATATAATTGTTAATGAAACACAATGGTGTATCCCTGTCATCTATATATTTGAACGAGTGATGACGCTTCAGAAACAAGAAAAAAAAAAAAAAAAACGAAGAAATAAATCTTCGAAGAAGAGTCGAAGCATGCGCGTTAGGTTGACAGCGATGATGATTTTTCCTTTTATCTTTTCCTCGACACGCACAACCCACGATTCTCAGTTATTTTCATCCTGAAAATAAAACCCCTTTCCAAATTCAACACGATATTTAAATATTTATTAAAAAAATTTCGACTTTTCACTCAAAGAGTGAAAAAGTTCGTCTCTTTTCCCAGAATACTCAATTACAACCCCCTGACGGCGGATGGGGGAGGGGGGGTTCTATACTGCAGTTTACTTCACACGAATTTTCCCTCGACGGATTGATCTCGTTTCAGATAAAATTGAAGAATAATGTTGGGGGTGTGTTGAAAAATTTGAGTGAAAAATAAAAAAAAAAAAAAAACACACCATTATCGATGTCGAACAATTTTCTGAAATGATAGGTAATTTATTATTCCCTGTATCTATGAAATCTATACTCGTTTTCCAATACAATAGTTCAAATTGTCTACCACGTAATCGTAGCAACGTTGCTATACCTTAAGTCTGCTTTTATTGGCAGAAAAAAATAAAAAAAAAAAAATTCCAATGCCCGTGTGGATTGAAAACTACGAATGTACTCTGGCAGTATTCCAACTGAATCTAGGTATATATATATATCTGTTTTGCCGGAAAATAATTGTTCACGAGCAATTTGTTCCCCTTGTTTTTTTTTTTTTTTTTTTTTCGTCTACTTAGCTGATAACTTGAATTTTGATATTAGAAAAAAATTAAAAAAAAAAAAACGAAATACCGAGAGACTTAAAAGCTACCCCTATAACGTATTACCGTTATAAAATTGATGAAGAGTCGAAAATCTTAATACTAATTATAATCTTTTAAGATCTGGATTAATTTTGGTATTAGAAGCGATGCGGACGCTGACCCACCTGTCACTTGACAGTAGAAATTTGGCTCAAGGGATTATGGGAGTGCCTTATCGGGCAATTAGAAAGGGTGACTTGCGACGCGAAAGTTACGAGGATTTAACTAAATCGAGAAAGATCGATCGAGGCTTTATACTCACGGCGGTGTGTTTGTGTGAAATTTTTTTTTTTTTTTTTTTTGCAAATTTTTTCTCTATTATTATCATCTTCAAATTTATTTATAATTTAAATATTATATCTATACTTGTGATTATTCTGCGTCTACAGAAACGGTTTGAGGGTTGAAAAAGAAGAAGAAAAAAAAAAAAAAAATCAATACAACAGAACGAAACCCTCTTCTACCCTTTGTAATTGCCGAGTTACCGGAAAATTACTTCAACTCGATTTAACTTTTGAACTTCTCTATAGTTTAACCCGGTGAATCGAGGTCCCTTCCGCGCCGCAACGCGAAATTCTAATCAGTCAAGTATTAACGAGCCGTTATAACGTCACGATTTAGATTCAAACTGTTACGAAATTATTTCGTCACGATAATATATTTTTTATTTTAAATACATTTTTGATAATCGATTCGAAAAAGTATGACTAAAAAAAAAATTTACCATCAAATCGTCAGTTTCATTAATTCCAATGATCAAGAAGCTCCGCGGTCTCTAATTCGCGATTCCCCCAAGGAATTTTTTTCTTTTTTTTTTTCTATGCTTACTATATACTTGCTTTTAGGTATATTGAAATGACATTCTCTAATTATTGATGACAGATATATATACGACCGCGCCCTAGATTCTGCGGATTAAAATGACGAGGGATTTTTTTTTTTTTTTTTCTTCAAATTAAAGAATAATTGTACTGCATTTGTATTACTCATAACATTAGAAACGCGAAGAATAGCTCCCTCGCCGATGCTCTATCGATTCTGTAAACCTACTCTACTATAAACATGCTTCGAAAATAAATACGAATCAATAAAGTAAAACTGTTCTTTTTCGCCAAAAATTAAAATCCTTGATTTCAATAATCGTATAACCAAATAATTTGAGGATTTATTTAAGGATCGAAATTAATTTATTGCGAGACGAAATCTTCGGAAATTAAATTGACCAGTTCGTATTAATTTACTAGGATGCTTGGCCCGTAATAATGTGATAGGACCTAAATAAACTATGTCGCAATCGCACAGAGGTAACTGATAACTCTATAATATCTCGAGTTTGATATTTAATTAAATACTACTACAACTGTAGTATAGCCTGTTATTAAAGGTAATTGGCAAACACGAGCACCATTCCTTGGATCGGTTAGAATAAATACCATTCAATACTTTCCGACCGCGATGCGCAAACAGCACAAGCGCTTCTCGCAAATTCTCGCGATTGATTGATTAAACATATAGGTATAGACTATATTGGTTCATTGTATATATTGACAAATCATATATGTATAATAAACGCGATACTACTCGGGAAAATAATACATAACACGTCCTATATTGGGTCAGGAATACAGAATGCTTGTCTAACAATAAGATAATGCATCCTTTGGATTAGCATCGGTTCCTAATTCTAACTAGATTAATACATTTTGAATCCAATGAGTAATTCGAGGATTAAACAGTATATTTCATCTTTTCAATGCTTCCATGGGCCCGAATTTCTCAAAATATATTTAAAAAAAAATGAAGTTCCTATTCCGATTCTAAGTACTGATTTTTGGTACTTCGGTGTTATTTTTTACTTCCTATCGCATTATCGCTTCGAATATTATACCGTGGAATCTTCATTAAATACCGACTAGTACTAAAGGTAAGAAGTGTACAGAGTTTCAGATATTTTTCAAGCTATATACTGCGATTGGAAGAAAAAAATAAATCAATAGCGAAATGACAGAAATCGTGTTTTTTCGTTGAATGGGAAAATTCGAAGGCTTTGTGGCGGTACTTAGAATTGAGATAGGACCTTGGGGTTTTAGCTGAATTTTTTTGTATATATTTGAAGACGTCCTGGCCCATGAGAGCATTGAAATTCAAAAATGATCGAATAGAAGACCACCCTGATACTATATAGCATTGAATCATGGCTAGAGTTACCTATATATAGGCAATATATCGCGTGTTAAAATAATTCACTTATACCAACATCGTTAGATGGTTTCCTCGTTTGTTTGACACACGCTAACATTAATATCAGCTTTTACGCGTGATATCCGTAACCCATAACCCGGGTCCACTTTACCCAAGGTGGTCTATTTCCCAATCTGATCCTACGCGAACCGATAGCCTCGTACCTAATACCTATACACTTTGCAATCAAGTGAATCATACATGAACCTATACCCCTGTATACCCTAAACCCTAAACGAGTCACGTATATAATCCACGACGCATTAAACGGGTAGGTACTTAATAAAAACAGTAATGCGATGTTTCGTATCTAATAAAGATATCTCTGTTCGATCTTTCGTACAAGAGTTTCACGTGTCCGTCATACACGTAGTTCTAAAAAAAATTGATAAGTATTTTTTTTACTTTTTTTTTTTTTATTCCATCTCGTTTTCCATTTTAATGATATACGCCATAGATTATTATCCCCGTGCCTTTTAATAGCTCGAAATTTTCATCTATACCTATATGTAGCTGTTATTAATAATAAAGTATACATTCAGGTCGTATTTAAAGCAAATTCACAATAGATTCACGATACTGTTAAAAAAAAAAAAAGATTCGAAATTATAAAACTACAATCGAATCAAATGCTTGAAATTTTATTCTCTGACCAACATATTGCGTGAGATTTTAATCGTGTCATTTTATTCGGTTGTTTATTCTCCTTCGTTTTTATTACTATTTGAATTTTGTTTTTTTCAATTTGAAATAATTTTTTTTTTTATAAATATTGAGGGCAAGACGTATACGTATTACAATACATGATGTGATAATTAACGTGAAATGTTAAATTATCCAATCAAATTAGAAAAGAAAGAAAAGATACTATATCGATTCTTGAAATTTGAATACAAATTTGATCATTTTTTATGCGGCAGGAGAAGAAAGACTCGTGTATTTCGTATATTTCCATTAAATATTTTGCAAAAATAATAAAAAAAAAAACAAACAAACAAGTATTCATTGTAAACCTATATACAGATTTGTATTATACCCATACCAAAAACTGTGTATTAAAAAAAAAAAAAAAAATAGAAACACGAATGTTTAGAAAAAATTCAATATTTCAAGTCTATTTAAAAGCGAATTTCATGAGCCCATATATATATATATATAATAGGTATATAAGTAGACAGCCAATGTCTTCAATAAATAATAAAGTATATAATGAATAAATTATTTTACCTGTAAAATATAATTAGAATTTTAAGATCGTATATGTGTAAGAAACAGATATTTGCGGACCATAGCCTAGCGAATAGGCATTTTTTTTAATTAATGTTCGCTGTATATTATAATATTATTATTATCATCATTATGACTATTATTATTATTATTATTATTATTATTATTATTATAATGTTGGATCAACCAAACCAATCAAATTTCTTATCTTAATATTTAATAAATAAATGTATTGTATTTGTACTATATCTTACCTATCATCTACCACCTACCTACCTACCTACCTGTATATCTATTCCTTTATTTATAATTATATTCAATTATTTATCATGCAGTATATCATGTCTCGTTGGAGGTGTGGTACAGCAATAGTAGTAGGTATAAAAGATTGTATTTCATGTTTATAATAAATTTTTTAATATAATATAAAATATTAACGGGAGAAAGCTAATGTAGGTAGTACCAATCACTTGTCTTTTTATACAGGGTGAGTTTCTTCAAAAGTCTAAAATGGGTGGGACTTACTTGTGGCAAAGGCACACCGCGGTGGTTAGTGATTGAGCATTGCTACCTTATCTCTTTACCAGGATAATTGATTAGCTAATTGAATGAATGCGTGCCTTCGCCGTAAACAAGCTATAACCACCCATTTTATAACTTTGAAAAGACTCACCCTGTATATACACAATTTATTATTAAACACTATACCGCAAATAATAAATCAGCAATCGCTTATCTCGCGGCATATATTTTACGTTGTCTGACGTACGCACACCCGCAATAGCTATATTTCCGTATAGAGATTGGGATTTTCTTACTGATTGAATTTCCGGGTGGATCCACACTTTACGTGATCAAATTACTTCTCGAGTAATTTTGGTTTGAATTTCAAATTTATTTATATATAAAAAGCTTGACGTCATGTGAAAACGATAGTCTAATCGCTTTTTTTTTTTTTATATACATACATTTTTAGTCCTTTCAAATTTCTAGGGAAATTTAAATATTTGAAAATAGTTTTCGGTTACAAAAAAAAAATTGTAGACTTCGCAATTAAAAAATTATACGTTTTTGTAATTTGTTCAAGAAATTTGTTGTTTCAAATTGAAAATGTAAAAATGATGTTACAATATGTATAAAAAATAAAAACACACACACACACACACATTATGTGATATATGTATAGCTATGTAATTAAAAGCACGCGCGTTCACCAATTAGTATTTTGTTTTCGAAAAGTTGTTGGTTTTACCACGTGTATAAGGTAGGTATAATAATAAATACAGATGGCGATGATAGAACTGTGTAAACTCTGAAATATATTAAAACTTTTCGGTCGACCGTGAATCGTAAATCATAATTCAAATTCAAATTCAAATTCAAATTCGAAAACAAATACACATTTACCTTGTATATGACTCAAAGTACTAAACATAGGTATACCTTAAATTAGTGGTCCTTGAAAGGATGGTTTAAAAAAAAAAAATTTAACGTCCATCACTGAATCGATTTCAAATACAGAAAAATAAATTCCCCGAAATTTGTTCTTTTCTAATGAAATCGATTGAAAAATCGAATCAATAAATAATTCATTTGATGATAATTATTTTGATATTTCTTCAAATATATTCTAATACCAGTAGATGGAGGCATTTTTTTTTTTTTTTTTTTGTATTTTTAATAGCTGAAAGTAAATAAAAACGTTTAGCTACAAAAATATACAATTTTTTGAAATCGGGAACTAAAATTCTAAGGGAATTTATTTTTCTGTATTTATTTTTAAACCGATTTTAAAACTCACCCCTTTAAGAACTACTCTGATATACCTATACGTAAAAACAGATGCCGCTAATCAAGGAGCAGATTGTAAATATATTTTGAAATTTTGATTTGCATGATGAAGAGTATTATCAGCTGCGTATATCATCTTCGGACTTTTGATTCTCAGACGTTCTATAATCTCCTTAATTTTATGGATATTATTAAAATTTCAAAATTTCGAAATTTCGAAATTCAGAGCCTAGTCGTATATAATGCAAACAAGCGATTGTTACTATTATAATAATTGTCTATCTGATTTTACCTGTGATAGTCTCTTCTTTTTTTTGTTTTTCCAAATAATATGTATAAAAAAAAAAATGAAATAAAAACAAAAGAGAGATAACCGAAATGCAGAAGAATTGATATTGCGAATATTGTTATAATATTTCAAAAAATACCAAACAAATGTATATGGTAGATTTGTAGAAGAATGATAATGAAGTGTGGTCTACAGATCGAAGTGAATTAAAATAAAAATAATAATAAACATAAAACATGTGTGTATAGAGATTGAGCCCTTTTTATACTCTGTATCGGTGTGAAAGAAGAAACGAAGTACTGTTTTTTGTTTTTTTTGTTTTGTTTTCTCTTAGATCACTTAGTACATCAAATATAAATAAAATCGAATTACTTTCTTCGCTGTACATCCTAACACCATGCAATATGTATATTATATTACATACATATATGTATTTATACCTATATATTTATACATACATGTAGTTATATGAATCTTAGACCTAGGTATATACTTCGTAGTAGTGTGAGTACTTGATGTACCATTACTCCTTCCATACCCGAAAATGCATCGTATTTATGTACTAAATCGTATTATACATACTATATCTAATACTAGAAGAAGAAAAAACAGAACCCACGATATTTGTATATATATATATATATGCTACATTACGTAATTTACCATTGTACACTATTTCGCCTCTCTTGATCTCTTGATCTCTTAATTTCAGACACGAACATACATACTCCGATTAAAAATTCTTTCGATAATCAAGAAAATGCTATGTAATATTTTTTTCATTCTATAATTTCTTTATTCTTGATAATTTTTATATATAAATAACGTATCCTTGTAATACAAGGGATTACTATACAGATGTTTATGGATTATAAATAGGATGGTAGTCTCCGATATCTTGATATTCAAGTATTTACAATTTCTGTTATATATTTCATCTAAACGTATCGAAATAATCAACAAATCACAAAGATATTCTACATAGGATGTTCGTGTATCTATTCATACGCTTTTTCACTTTTCAATAGATGAATTCCAATTCATTTATCCGTTTATTCGATAAACTAATTATTTTGAATATTTATTATTTCGAATATTCGTAGATTTAGGTAATTTTATTTATATTAAAGGTACGAAAATAAATCTTCAGTGATTTGAAACTTGATATTAGTGTCTATTCCGTTACGTATTTATATCTATCTAATCATAAAAACAAGGTACAGTTTTATCAGTGTTTTTCAGACACAGTTATATGCTCAATTTGATTCTCATTCATATAATAAAGACAAAAAAGAAACTAATCCTCGGGTAATTAGTAATCAATCAATGCTATAACTACCGAGATTGATAAAATTCAATGTTTCATTTAATTCAACGACTATTTGGCAATATTACATTCACGATTTTATACTCCTTTTAAATATTGTTAAATAGATGGATATCATTGCCCGTTCAGATCATTCAAAAGCTCCCTTAAAAACTCGGTACTAGGAGGTGCTGTGGTATAAAGACTCCCTATAAAACAAAATTCAATATTAGATCATCAAAAGTTTACATAAATAATTAATAAAACTAGCTAACTAATTCAGGATTCTGAACTTTGACATATTTCTGTGTTATTCACATTACAAAATAAAAATTCGTATCATTAATCGAAAACACAGTGAAAATTAAGAATTCTCATCAAATTTCAACTTTCTATGCAATTTGTACAAAAGATAAGAAGAAAAAACAAATTAGACAACGCTTCAATTTCGATTTTTCAATCATATACTTTATTACGTTGTGTAAATTTTCGTCGATTTAAATGCTCGCTCACCAATAAAGTTCTTTTGGTCGCTATCGGTGGAAATGATCTTGCAGTATTTTTTCTGTTCGATTTTGAATCCTAGACATCGGAATCGCTCATCTGTCTTATAAAGAGTCCCATTTTTATGAGGATTCAGATACGGCTGTCCGCTAAATGGATTCACAAAGTCAGCCCAGTAGCCAACCATCTTAAGCTTAGAACAGATATCAGAAGCAGCCAAAAGAAACTATAAGAATAAATAAATGAATGAATGTCACACGATTTTGATTCGATAAAAAATGATCTAAATTTAACGAATGCAGGAAATTGGTCAATTTCGTTTTCATGATACCTACATATTTAGCCAATTTCTCTGTCTCCACTTCTTTGCTCCATTTCATTGTTTTCGGATTTGGTTTCTGACTGATAGTGACTATAGTTAATTGAGGAGAGTTCAGTTCCATACAACCAGGAAATAATTCTATAATTCCTTTCCTCAACAGCATTGGACACTCTTGTGCAAGACAATGTAAAACTGGTCTATTAGTCTCTAGATTATCATGTTGAATATTTTTATCCTCGTTAGATTTATTTCCTAAAGAATGACTAGACTCCATCAAATTCTCGATGCTATTATCATCGTCAAGTAATATAGAACGAGTTTCAACTTGGGCTGTAGTCGTCGCGTCTAACCAACCGGGTCCGACGCTTCCTGGCATATAAAATCTGAATCCTCTAGGTGCGAGTAACTCCCAGTTTGGATTAGCACCAAACACGGTATTCTCCACATCTTGAAACACACAGGAGGCAAGTATTCTGTATTAATATTCCATAAATAAGGTTCAAGGTGTTATATTCTTAATTATAACTGTCTATTCTCAATAGACTATTTGCATAACTGCTAAGATGAATGATGCAATAAAACGCGCTTCTGACATTGTATAAAAGAGATAAATAAAAATAAAATGATTAAATTATCAAATTGCTTGAACATAAAATAAGTAAAATTTTAATACATTGCAAAATCGTCGATGATTTGCGTTAATTTTTAATCTAATTAGGTGAAACGTTGATTAAAATAATTATCTTTACCTTCCAGAGGTTCGTTGTTCGATTTTACGACCTTGTATGAACTTGTATTCTTTTGACTTCGTCGTGAATACTTAGCCTTAAAAATAAAACTGACAGAGGTTGGGTTGCAATTTCTTTGCAATATTTTTCCGCAAAGCATCTAGAATAATTAAATATAATAATTATTATTCAATTTGTTGGGTTAGGTTATACGTTATGATTTTTAAATTAATTAAGGAGAACGATAGTTGTAATACAGTCAATGATGAATATTATATAGGTATTATAATGCTTTTTTAACGTCAAATAAATACGACAAATATAGAATATGCGTCTTATTACCATCGAGGTGCTATTTTACATACTAGATTTGGATTACTTATCGAAGACGAAGCAACTATCGAAGCTGCTCTCGATCTTGTATCAACATATTTCAACTTAGGCTGGATTTTCATGGACAGCAAGTTGCTGCAGCAGCAATTTGCTGCTGCAGCGAGTTGCTGCCGCTGCGCATGAAAATAAGTCCTGCAGCAGCAGCAAGTCACTGCTTGTCAAACGCCCGTGTATCCGCCGACGGCTCTCATTTCTGTTTATTCTAATTCTTATTATTTTAATGTTTAATAAGTTAATTCGGCGTTCGGGTATCATTTACCATACGTCGTAAAAGGAGAGAGAGAGAGAGAGAGAGTGGTATCATTTACCCGAAACGCCATCATAATTCTTCTTTTATTTATCCTAGAAAGTAGATTGAAGCGATTAATTAAATTAGTAGAGCAATTATTATTGAAATGAAGTAAAAAATTCAATGTAAATCATTGCAAAAGGAAATTAAGTTGTGGGCTAATCTCGCATCTTTTACCAGATGCAGGAAAAAGCCACACGGCTTATTATATGCAACCCGCGGATCTTTTGTGCATTTTGAGTTCTATAGTTGCCTAACCTATGGCGCGACCGGCGTAAACTGACCTACGACAATGGCGTCCCCCGCCCCGCGACGCGCGAAGGTAAATAAAGCCGCCGTGCGCGCTCTAGCAGAGCTCAGTAATCAGCGCGGCATCCTCGAGTAAAGATGGGTGACACGTGTCGAGGAGATTTGCGGCTCGGGAAGGCTGACATCAACGGAGGAACGTTGGACATGAGTGAGTTTGAAATATTTCGATCAATATTTTACGAAGGCAATAAATAATCGACAATTTTCAAAGCTCGTTGAAAACAAGTGAAATTGTATTCAATACTTTTCCGACAGATTTCACGCGTCTCGTATTTAAATCGTCGAAGTAAGTAACCGTTGAATTGCTACCGGCAGACTTTGATTATAATTGCAGATATTGTTCATTTTCAAGTACATTCTATTCATACCAGCGAGTAAATGTGCGAAAACCTAGATTTCTTACGAACATGACCTGTCGGACCTGTTTTGAATACAAATATAATGGGCGAGAGAGTTTCGTTTGATAAGTTCGCGATAATTGTCATCCCATTATATTATTGGCATATAATTCCGAGTCTCTCGCCCTGTAGCGTCGTTTGTTCGACAGGCATACTTCGCGACTCCGAAGGGGAAACTAATTTGTCGTGTTATTTCGAGTTGACAAGTATTTTTCGGGATAATACTCGTTCCCCGATTTATTCTTATATTCGATTCTTTGACAGCATTATCGGTCGACGGAGATGAGAATGAACATCGCTGATACTTGAAATTCATAGATCCTGCGTGCCACTTGGTCGGAGATGAACGCCAACCAACACTGCCGGGCTAGTCCTGGATTGACGGTCGACCAAGATAATGGTGAGCTTTGTATTATATTAGCCAAAGGCCTAATTGAACTATAAATGTATGTCCGTAAAACAATCATTGCTGAAACATACTTCGCGATCCGATACAGATCTTGGACAGATTACTTTTCCAAGTCTATGTACTACCACAACACTCATCGGCCAAGTAACCGTGACGCTCACCCTGTATCTATTACTCGATACTGGGGCCTCCTGCTTGCCTCTGTCTTGCCGTATACGCCAGAAACTTTGACGACAACTCGGTTTCACTCACCTGCAAAGGATACGATACCGACGCGAAATAATATACCTAGAGGTAAGATATTGTCCGTCTCGTTATAGGGTAAGCCTAGGAGAGAAAGCACACTCAATTCTTGGAAATAGCAATAAATTCTCTCTTTTTAATGACAAACCTGAAATATGATTGATAGATCTCGAGAGAATATGTTTACCTTATTGAAATATAGTAGACTCACCTCGTAGTAGAGAAATATTTGAATAACCAGGATCAAAGTTTCAAGGTTCGAAAATAAATAGAAGGGTAGATAGCTGTAGGCCTAATTAGGCATCACATTTATTTTTTAAACATGGAACATAATTCAATATTGGTGATAAATTACTCCAGAGTCTCAAGTACCAGTCATAACGATTGAAATATTGAAAAATCTATTCATGCATGCAATAGTAATACTAGCTTATTGACATTCTTGATTCTGTTGAAAATAGTTAATAGTTTATATCAAATTTAAAAATGGTTCAGGCAGGCTTACAAAATCAATCATAAGAAATATATTACAATAAATTTCATACAGATGTATAATCACAATTAGAAATTCTTTGGTACTTAGTTGAGAATGTTTGCTTGAAAAACACATAAACTTAATCTATCCAATGTGCCCTATGCTTATCTAGTTTTTATCTTCACAGGCGTTGTTCACCGAGGGAAACTAGCTCCTGCCTATCCTCAACAAAACCTCTTCAATATTCATCAGGACAGGGGATTCACACCAGGGAGTGAAGCAGTCCAAGCACCGGGGGAATGACCGCAAGACAACTCTGCACCGCGGAGTATTAATAAAGTAGCATCAGCGAATGGTTCGTAATTACAGTTCCTTTTGAATCGGTTTTGATAAAATCTCGCATCTGGTCTGGTCTATAATTATTTTCAATTACTTTACTTTATAATTACTTTTACTAATTAAATCGAGTTCAATCACACATTACCAAACTATTGGGTAATTGAATAAGTAATTTCATTAAAAATGTAATCAGTGACTCGTAACACTGCAAATATCCATGTAATAATAAGATCGTTTATGCAATAAACATGTATTATTATAGTAAATTGGCGCATTCTTGAATAAATATCTCTTGAAATTGTAAATCATCTATCGTTGAATCATTTTCCTATGTCCTTTCCTTGCCTACAAGTCGAAAATCATGAAAATCGCATGATTTCATAAAGCCCCGAAATATTTATAAATTTTATTTACTACTATTAGTACTATTTATTTATATTATAAATATTAGTCCGCCTTACCATATGCAACCCGCATGCCATTCGTGTAAACGGAAGGGCCCATGTTAATTTTTGTTGCCTATTTGGTGTTTTCCGAATGCCTATATTCAGGCGTATTGTAGTAGCTTAGAAAAAACGTCGAAAAAAAGGTTCTGGCAGTTGATACCTCGATTCTAGTCGCTTTACGATGAAATATCTACTGCCAGAAAATCGACCAATCAGGAGGCTGCTTGAGCCAATTTAGGCTCAATTTCTCGAAAAGGAGCCTCCTGATTGGTCGATTTTGAAATTAAATCAAGTTACGGCGCTACAGAGGCTAGCCATCAGCAAAATTCTGGATTTCTGGCAGTGGCTGGATTTTCACGGCAGCAATTTACTGCGGCAGCAACACGTGATTAACAACGAATAGCGTAGGTCAACCACGTGGTTAACAACGAATAGCGCCGCGGCAGTAAATTGCTGCCGTGAAAATCCAGCCACTGCCAGAAATCCAGAATTTTGCTGATGGCTAGCCTCTGTAGCGCCGTAACTTGATTTAATTTCAAAATCGACCAATCAGGAGGCTCCTTTTCGAGAAATTGAGCCTAAATTGGCTCAAGCAGCCTCCTGATTGGTCGATTTTCTGGCAGTAGATATTTCATCGTAAAGCGACTAGAATCGAGGTATCAACTGCCAGAACCTTTTTTTCGACGTTTTTTCTAAGCTACTACAATACGCCTGAATATAGGCATTCGGAAAACACCAAATAGGCAACAAAAATTAACATGGGCCCTTCCGTTTACACGAATGGCATGCGGGTTGCATATGGTAAGGCGGACTAATATTTATAATATAAATAAATAGTACTAATAGTAGTAAATAAAATTTATAAATATTTCGGGGCTTTATGAAATCATGCGATTTTCATGATTTTCGACTTGTAGGCAAGGAAAGGACATAGGAAAATGATTCAACGATAGATGATTTACAATTTCAAGAGATATTTATTCAAGAATGCGCCAATTTACTATAATAATACATGTTTATTGCATAAACGATCTTATTATTACATGGATATTTGCAGTGTTACGAGTCACTGATTACATTTTTAATGAAATTACTTATTCAATTACCCAATAGTTTGGTAATGTGTGATTGAACTCGATTTAATTAGTAAAAGTAATTATAAAGTAAAGTAATTGAAAATAATTATAGACCAGACCAGATGCGAGATTTTATCAAAACCGATTCAAAAGGAACTGTAATTACGAACCATTCGCTGATGCTACTTTATTAATACTCCGCGGTGCAGAGTTGTCTTGCGGTCATTCCCCCGGTGCTTGGACTGCTTCACTCCCTGGTGTGAATCCCCTGTCCTGATGAATATTGAAGAGGTTTTGTTGAGGATAGGCAGGAGCTAGTTTCCCTCGGTGAACAACGCCTGTGAAGATAAAAACTAGATAAGCATAGGGCACATTGGATAGATTAAGTTTATGTGTTTTTCAAGCAAACATTCTCAACTAAGTACCAAAGAATTTCTAATTGTGATTATACATCTGTATGAAATTTATTGTAATATATTTCTTATGATTGATTTTGTAAGCCTGCCTGAACCATTTTTAAATTTGATATAAACTATTAACTATTTTCAACAGAATCAAGAATGTCAATAAGCTAGTATTACTATTGCATGCATGAATAGATTTTTCAATATTTCAATCGTTATGACTGGTACTTGAGACTCTGGAGTAATTTATCACCAATATTGAATTATGTTCCATGTTTAAAAAATAAATGTGATGCCTAATTAGGCCTACAGCTATCTACCCTTCTATTTATTTTCGAACCTTGAAACTTTGATCCTGGTTATTCAAATATTTCTCTACTACGAGGTGAGTCTACTATATTTCAATAAGGTAAACATATTCTCTCGAGATCTATCAATCATATTTCAGGTTTGTCATTAAAAAGAGAGAATTTATTGCTATTTCCAAGAATTGAGTGTGCTTTCTCTCCTAGGCTTATCCTATAACGAGACGGACAATATCTTACCTCTAGGTATATTATTTCGCGTCGGTATCGTATCCTTTGCAGGTGAGTGAAACCGAGTTGTCGTCAAAGTTTCTGGCGTATACGGCAAGACAGAGGCAAGCAGGAGGCCCCAGTATCGAGTAATAGATACAGGGTGAGCGTCACGGTTACTTGGCCGATGAGTGTTGTGGTAGTACATAGACTTGGAAAAGTAATCTGTCCAAGATCTGTATCGGATCGCGAAGTATGTTTCAGCAATGATTGTTTTACGGACATACATTTATAGTTCAATTAGGCCTTTGGCTAATATAATACAAAGCTCACCATTATCTTGGTCGACCGTCAATCCAGGACTAGCCCGGCAGTGTTGGTTGGCGTTCATCTCCGACCAAGTGGCACGCAGGATCTATGAATTTCAAGTATCAGCGATGTTCATTCTCATCTCCGTCGACCGATAATGCTGTCAAAGAATCGAATATAAGAATAAATCGGGGAACGAGTATTATCCCGAAAAATACTTGTCAACTCGAAATAACACGACAAATTAGTTTCCCCTTCGGAGTCGCGAAGTATGCCTGTCGAACAAACGACGCTACAGGGCGAGAGACTCGGAATTATATGCCAATAATATAATGGGATGACAATTATCGCGAACTTATCAAACGAAACTCTCTCGCCCATTATATTTGTATTCAAAACAGGTCCGACAGGTCATGTTCGTAAGAAATCTAGGTTTTCGCACATTTACTCGCTGGTATGAATAGAATGTACTTGAAAATGAACAATATCTGCAATTATAATCAAAGTCTGCCGGTAGCAATTCAACGGTTACTTACTTCGACGATTTAAATACGAGACGCGTGAAATCTGTCGGAAAAGTATTGAATACAATTTCACTTGTTTTCAACGAGCTTTGAAAATTGTCGATTATTTATTGCCTTCGTAAAATATTGATCGAAATATTTCAAACTCACTCATGTCCAACGTTCCTCCGTTGAT
Organism: Tenthredo notha; assembly: GCA_914767705.2. Classification (NCBI taxonomy): domain Eukaryota; kingdom Metazoa; phylum Arthropoda; class Insecta; order Hymenoptera; family Tenthredinidae; genus Tenthredo; species Tenthredo notha. The sequence continues at coordinate 5,728,898 of OU611907.1, forward strand.
GTCAGCCTTCCCGAGCCGCAAATCTCCTCGACACGTGTCACCCATCTTTACTCGAGGATGCCGCGCTGATTACTGAGCTCTGCTAGAGCGCGCACGGCGGCTTTATTTACCTTCGCGCGTCGCGGGGCGGGGGACGCCATTGTCGTAGGTCAGTTTACGCCGGTCGCGCCATAGGTTAGGCAACTATAGAACTCAAAATGCACAAAAGATCCGCGGGTTGCATATAATAAGCCGTGTGGCTTTTTCCTGCATCTGGTAAAAGATGCGAGATTAGCCCACAACTTAATTTCCTTTTGCAATGATTTACATTGAATTTTTTACTTCATTTCAATAATAATTGCTCTACTAATTTAATTAATCGCTTCAATCTACTTTCTAGGATAAATAAAATAAGAATTATGATGGCGTTTCGGGTAAATGATACCACTCTCTCTCTCTCTCTCTCCTTTTACGACTTATGGTAAATGATACCCGAACGCCGAATTAACTTATTAAACATTAAAATAATAAGAATTAGAATAAACAGAAATGAGAGCCGTCGGCGGATACACCGGCGTTTGACAAGTAGTGACTTGCTGCTGCTGCAGGACTCATTTTCATGCGCAGCGGCAGCAACTTGCTGTCCATGAAAATCCAGCCTTACGCAGCGCTGTAACTTTATTTAATTGAAGGATCGACCAATCACGAGGCTGCTTTAGCCACGCGTCACGAATCGAGACTCCTGATCGGTCGGTCACTATATTAAGTTGAATTACGGCACAGGGAGTTGATTCTGTAACTCTGGTGCTATCATAACTGCAGAATAGCTGCACAAAACATGAAATAGAAGCAGCTCATTGGAAGCCGCCTATTGTTTTTCATGATTTCAGTGCTATTTTGCAGTTATTTCCGCAGCTATGAAGTTACAGAATAAGCCCCCAGGAGTTAAGCCAATAAACGGAAGAAGAAGAAGAAGCGATTGCAACTCAATTCTAGAACGTGATTGGTGGATATAAGTATATCTAGTTAATATAAATTTCATGTCGAAAAAGAAGTTTGAGTTTTGACTTTCAGTACCCCCCCGTTAGTTGGTACCACTGTTTAGATTCGGCGGGTTAGGTATGCATTGTTATAAAAAGTTTTATTTATTTTTTCGTTTTTTTTCACTATTTTGAATAAAAAAAACTGAGTTATTAAATATGAGAAATAAATTCATCAAGCCGACCGTTTACTCTCAATAATTATTCACTCCGTAATACATCCTCATTTTATTAACCTAAAAATTTCATCGAACACAACAATATATATAATAGGTTAGGAATTCAACGCGGCGAATACCCCGTGCGATAAATTTTGATCGCTAATTATATGTATACTCTAATCTATTTTTAAGACAAGAGATTCAAATAGATTGAGAGATAGACGAAACGCATAGCTCTCAATGCCAAGACATTGAAATCAAAAGGTCAATTCCGCATATTTCTTAGTTGTCACAAGACTCCTTTGTGATTGAGTATCTATTATTTAAATTCATTAAAATTAGACTTTTCAATTAAATTCAAATTCTCAACGTATTTCTTTTAGTCCGTATTACAATCGCCAGAAATTCATTGTTGCAATAATTAACAATACAGTAAGTGGTGTGTTATTTCGAGTTTTTCACTCTACCCTATCACCCTTTTGTTCCATAAGCCTAATTAGGCTTCATACTTTTTTCTATTACTGTAAAGATTCTTTTATTACAGCAATGTCCAACATGGTGAAATCACTGAACACAGCCAACCCGCCAAAGAAGGAAAACCTCTGCGTGAATGAAAAAATTCTTAAAGAATGTCACAATCTCTATATAGAGCCTGAGAAAGGTATAAAATATATTTAGATAAATATCGGCTAGTTAGTAGTTGCGGCTTGTAATATTGAGCTAAGAATTCTATCTTGCATTCTGATCATCTACTGAACCACAAGGTTCAACCTCGTTTATTCAATAGCGAAGAATCTTCATGAGAAATTTAAAGTCTATTCTAGAAAATTTCTTAAACATTGTTTCTTATATAGTTACGCGCAATACCCTATATATTTGCTTTGTATGATGTTGAATAGTAGGAGGTAGAACCAGTAGAGCAATTATGGTCATTGGATAATCTTAGAAATTCTAAATAGCAGAATAATGTCCAGAAAATAAATGAGAATTTTTTTTTTTACACTGATTTCAGGTCTTATCCAAATTGCGAGTCAATTTGGACTGAAACTACTGGCTCCGAGGAAAAAAATCATAGTTTTACTAATCGGTAACCACTCTGCTGGAAAATCGTCGTTCATCAATTGGTAAGAAGCCTCAATAATGTTCATTTTACAAATTTTAATGTACATGATTATCCTGTTTACTTAATGAATGATGAAAGTTTGCCAATTCATCATCTACACCATATATTCCAATGGTTTTAAGAAAAAAAATACAAATATTGTATCTTGTTCAATACTTCAGATTCGATTTTTTCAAAATATTCTTGCCTCCTCACCTGGAAGAATGAAATTTTTTTTATCTGGATTCATTGGATAATTGAAACCGATCATTTCTTTGTGTGTAAATGTTGCACGAAAGAAACACTAGTTTTAAATAAGGACTGACTATAAGCAGGAAAATTCCTATTTCTATTCTTATACTAAGCAGTATAAGGAAAATGACAAGAATTTTTACCGGTCACGTATACCATGTGGTTAGATTATTACTACAGATTTTATTCTATGTGTAAGATATGAGAAAAATAAATTAACTCCATTATTATTTTATTTTACACAATTATTTCTGCCAATTAGACGAGACTATTTCGAATGAATCTTTCGTTTCGTAGTTTCATTCTCATTTTCACGAGAAACAATCAATTTTCGCTGATTTATTATAGATACATAAAGCATTATAAAATTATTATTATTTTTTTTTTTTTTTTTCATTTGGATAATAATCTCTCAATATATTCCCAAGATTTACCAATAAATGAATAACGAAGCAAAGTATTACCTCTAGTTAATATCTTTGCTCGACTCATCAGGAAACACTTTTAAAAATCTCTTCACACAAAGGAAAAACTCCCACACATGGGGAGTATAAACAGTTTTTGTATCTCACTGCCGTTAGTTATAGCCCGATGCCCAGATGCTTTGCTAGTTTTTTGCTCCAGTCAAGTGTCTGTATCCCTTTTCTAAGCTTATCTCATACTCATACTTTAGTCGTCTACAGAATCGTACTCTATTGGGGTTGGGGAGGGGGAGGAGGACTTTGGCTTTGGCTTTAGCATTAGGCATTAGCATTAGGCATTAGTATTAGTATTATAGAAAATTTGTTTAAACCGTTATTAATGGATTAGAAAACAGCTGCGACTTCCTAAATATTCAAATTCCTTTATCGTATTAGAAAATTGAATATTCAATTCCCGCCAATAATAATGATAATTAAAAACGAAAGACGAAGTAAATTCAGTGCCAATGCGCTTCTCATCGGGCAATCCGCATCACTTCAGCCACTAATGGCCGGTTGCATAAACGTGGGTTACCCCATGGGTTAAAATAACCCGTAGGTTACCCCGCAGATACTACCCGATCAACCTTTATGAGCTGTTGAAGCTTCATGGCTATCTCTACGATCACGCATCAATCATCTGACAGCTGTCATGAATCGCTGCTAACCTCCTAATATTAACATTCCACACATATTCGCGTGAATTGTGTGTTAATTGTTAATTATAATCAGCTAATTATCTTTTTATTTTGATCTCAAATGGTTATATGCTCGTCAAACTAAAAGTTTGAGGTAAGTACCGGAACAAACTGGGAAATGTTTAATTGATTATTTGTGTAGGTATGAATGGATATTTGCAAACTTATGGCTAATAGCTATGTTATGACTACAGCCAATGATCACTGGTTTGATAAATCAATTTTGATCAGTAAGCTATAATCCAACGTATTTGTTCGCACATACGACTCCGCACAATGCCCTTGTGGCAGCAGTTGATAAAGGTTGAACGGGTAGTATCTGCGGGGTAACCTACGGGTTATTTTAACCCTTGGGGTAACCCACGTTTATGCAACCGGCCATAAGAAAAAAAAAAAAATGAAAAAAATCTTCACAAAATTCAAGCAAATCGGTTACACAATACTAAAATCGATTTGTTATAATTTTGCAAGGACTTTTTTTTTTTCTTTCTTTTTTTTCTTTTCCTTAGCGGGTGAAGTGACGCAGAATGCCCCATATATGTTCTAGGCTACAGCATTGAGAAGCCATATCTTTAAATTAAGATGTCAGAACAGAACGATCTAATGAATGATCGCTAACGGTCAAGGCTAAGTCTAAAAAACTGTAATAATTTGACAAAATTGTCTAATCTTCGTGATTTTATTGATTTAATGATGAAACTAGAACCGATTTCGCTAGTTTACTTCATTATTAGAAAATATTTATCACCAACGGTAGCCTGAATTTTTTTTTTTTTAACTCTTTTTTCGGGATTCTTCAAACTCGAAATAATTCCCAGCGCGGAGCAGAAGCATTAGCAAAAAATTATACCCCGTTGGATAAAAGGAGGAGCATCACAGTATTGCATTCCTACATTATGACTATACGCGGCTATACGATTTGAAACTGAATTCCGTTTTGAAGTTACCAATTATTATTTTATTACATGCAGCTCAATAGCTTTTCGCATATAATTACAACAATTTTCAAATGTCTACAGCATTGAGTCATTTCTTTTTTTAATTAAAATTGTACGTGCACCTGAACATGCGCCATACGTTTATCAAGGGTAAATCGTGGTTACGAATAAGACCTCGAATTTTTCTGATCGCTTATGGCCGACCTGATTTCTAATTAGAATCGCGAATTAAATACTAGAGTATTTAAATGTTTGAAATTATCAACAACAGCTGCGACGATGAACGTTTCATTTAGCTTTCTACGTCCCTAGGATTTAAAACGTTATTCAAGTTATAACAATTCATAAATTCAAGACTCGTGCTTCTTTTGCGACACAAAAGCTATCTGACCGGTAGAATTGTGGTTTTCATATCGTCCACTGTTCGCTTTTTAACACTTGTATAAGACATAATTATTTTGCAATATTTTCTTAATCGGTTTAAGGAAACCGCCGCTTTACCGGAATCCGCAAATGCGTGTTTACCGCATATAAATCTACATATATATAAATCTATAGCTTAAGTCTGTAATTTAATTTCCAGTTTAAAAACACTACGAGAATATAAGAGAGCGAATCTCATAACAAAGCATTAAGATTTACGTGTTTAAGAGAAGGGTGGTTAGCATATTCATCGAACAGGAAATGCAAATACGTTGAGTCTCTCGTCTGCCCTCTGACCCTATCCTATTCTCTCCTTTACTGCGATGATATTTTTAACTAAAACCTGAATCCTAGGGTCTGCTCATGATTCGGTATTCGATTCCAACCGCCATATATACCGATCCTTTAACATATCTTACAGCTATCGTCGAAGATAATTATCACCATTGAAAAAATTATCTCTTAGAAGAATTTCGCTCTCGTAGATACAATTAGTTACTAATCTTTCATATCTATAAGGGAAAACAAAGTTTAAGCTTATCTTATTACAGTCGAGGGTATAAAGACTAAGAATTACAGTTCGTAATCAGAAGTTCATATCTTGACAGGGGTAAGACGTGGAATATTAGAACCATCGATTGTAACGTACAGTTGCGGTATTTTCTATAGTAAATATCATTAGTTTATGTATAGAAAACTGTAAAAGGATATAACGTTTATTTTTATAAGATATCTATCAGCTGTTGGTAAATCATCGTATGTATACATCGAGGGGTATATTCGAACTAGATAAAATTCCAAACGTTTACAAGTAACTAAAACTGACGTAGAGATTATATTAATGAGTAGGTTGGACCGTATACTAAATTACGATATCGAGTCTCAGAAACCTTGGGGGTCTTATCTCTCGAGCTCATGGAGTCCGTGGATATCCCACATCCGTTTGTATATAGTACACGTATATGCTTTTGTGCTTTTATCCATTCGGTCAGACTTTATTTATAAAAAAATAAAAATAATTATTATTATACGCTTTGATAAATGAAATAAAATTATCGAATTTTTGTCTCTAAAATTAATTCCCTTTCGTCATTGTATATGAGAAAATATTTTCACAGTTTATATATATATATATATATATATGTGTCTGTGTAAGCTGACTGCAGCCGCAACGTATATCGACACCTTTTTCATAGGGGGAGCCCTTAAAAAGCGCGGGAAGGTGAGCGACCCCCTCCATCTATATAATAGGGTACAGAAAACCCTGGATACTGTAGGTATTACCACGTGTTTGGTATAGCGTTTGTATCGCCCCCGTGACTAGGGCCCAGAGATTCAACTCAGTTTTGTCTTGGACGCCATCCGCGTCGCTTGACGTTGCGCATAATGCACGCTTTAGATGAGCGTATGTTCCGAAATAACGGATTATACATATATTATCGGTTTTATTTCACATTCAGCAAGCAGTTGGACATTTTTTTGTTATTTTTTATTTTTTTCAACATTACTTAAAGCAACGCGTATTCGCATACTATTCATATTATACAGTAATGAGAAAATTCAAGTGCACAGAGCGCGGTATTATTGCGCCTTATGTGTGCGTTCGTTCACCACAACATAAAACGAGTGATATTTTATTTTTTATTTTTTTTCCCTTTCCTTTCAATTATACACAGTGATTTTTGTGACTCATTATATTATGTATATCTTTAAAGTAAGTTACCACAACTATATATATGTATATTTTTTAAATTTTTATCCTCAATTCACTTTACTTTATTATAAATATTTAAAAACCACTTTGATAACAGTTGAACGAATATCTTTGGGGTTTTGTCTAATCGCGGTCACAATACATATGCATATATACTCTCTTTCGTCATATAGAACGTCAAACTTTATATATACAGATTACAGTATGCGGGTAAATTATATATATGAAAAACTAAACCACACAAGTTATACGCGTGTTGATGAAATATTTTAACTCTGCTTTCACACTTTGAATAATACCACCTCCCTTATTCTTGTTTTTTTTTTTTCGTTTCTTTACTCCGAAAATGAAAATCTCATCGGTGAGTAATAAATGAATAAAGCCAGTCTGCATGATTTATAATACCAAAAAAGAAAAAGAAACGAATTCATCGATTATAATTTAGCCGTTTTATAGATAGGTGTTTTAAAATAATGTCCAAATGTCCTGCAGGCAATTTCATCAAAAAATTCAAGCCCCTGAATAAATATTTTATTTCGAAAAACGAACGTTTCAAATGCTAGAAGTTAATCGACTCGTAATTAGACTATTGAAGCTTAGTTATATCTCGTCTGATTTGACCGCAAAATCTTGAAAATCTTGCGACGAACCTTATCAAGGATATAATATAGTATAAGTGTTTTATATATATATATATATAAAACACGATTTACTTTCTATTCGTAATTCTTCACATTCTCGATATCGGATCTTATGCCGTGAAGCATAAATCTGAACAAAGAATTTGAGGAAAGCTGCAGCTCACGTACCTTTCATACCTATATCGTTAGAATTCTATGAACTTCTATAGAAATGTGAATAGACCTATTCGGGAGTATAACGTATTCGCGGATATAAAAGCCTATGGTAGGTTTTCGGTATAAACGAATAAAGCGGACGGTGATCTGAAGAATTTTTTTTCTTTTTTTTCAAATGCATCGTAACAAACTCACGTACGTCACATGTTACATATGTTGTTTCTCGTCTGCTATTATACAGGTCAACATTAACATTGTAAATATCTATCGAACGGCTCGCAAGCTAGTTTATTTATATATGTCAACCGTTGCAAATATCGCTTGCTATATATTTCAAATACGAAAATGATCAAATTAAGTACTACCCCTATATATAATAATTCCGCGTTGAACTAAAACGGCGATTTTTATTAAACCGTAAGATTTCAAAATAATTTGTTGTTTTTTTGTTTTTCTGGTTTCTTCTACAAATACATTCGATCTAGACCGCGGCTAAACATTTCCTATTATACTTTGAAATCGTGTGTATCTAGGTTTATGAATAAATCCAGCGACGATCAACCGGCATCCTTTTTTTTTCCCCCGCTATATTGACGATATAAGAATAAATGAAAATAAATAAAAACTTGTTTAAGGTTTTGAAAAGTAACGTTGATTTACGATTCGGTTTTCAACCCCCCTCCTCGAGTCTTGACACGCATTAGTCAACTTCTGCAGCCTTAAGTAACGCTCAAAAGCTGTATAAAAGGGGAGGTCTCGATCCTTCGGGAAATATTGAAAAAATAAACCGTTTCCCTAGGGTTTAGACGGGGTTTACAACGCTATTTATTCTTTAGGTCTAGGTATAAGGTATTACTGTATAAGCTATATACTGCAACACGTTGCGATCGTTTCAGCCTCGAAAGGTTGCCCACATCTGGTAGCGCAAGAAACGCGTCCATAACATCGTTACCGAGAATCTTCATGGGAACCCTTTTTGAAATGCTAATCAGTCATGCCTCGCCGTATATTTTCCTATTATTTTTTTTTTTTTTTCTTTTTTCGTTTTTTTTTTTTTATAATATAGGTATTGATTTATATTCATCATTTATCGCAAGAAACAAAGTCGTCAAAGCTTCGAAAAGAACAATAGAAAGACACAAATTGAATAAAAATTAAAAAAAACAAAAAAAAAGATTCATCGTCCGAAGTCATGATAATAAAATACGGGATTGCTAAATTCAAGAAATAACAACTATTCTTGTTAACAAGTTCGTGTTTTTAGAACAGATACGGGTAGTTGTTATTTGTAGCCTGAGTTGACACATGGGGCTATAGGTATACCTATACCATATAGATAATTGAGCGTAATTTTGTCGTATTCGAATGATATAATACGTATAATTATTATTATTATTATTTTTTTTTTGTGTCTTAAAGCTAATTAAGATCGTTAATTTGTCTGCAACGTTGTACGATTATTCGTAACGGTGCAGTTATTCGAAAATATCGAATTTCTATGAATTTATTTATCCAAAGTAACGCGATTTTTAGTAAAAAAAAAAAGTTAAGATTCAATCTATGAGGCGCTGATCATTCGGAAAAAAAAAAACCTTACAATATATATTTATATATATATTTTTTTTTTTGTGTTTTGAATTTCTTATCGTTCTAATGATGAATCGATAACACTAATACAAAGTGATTCTTTGAATTTGACTCTGAATTTATATGGGGTATATATATTTATAAATATACCTAACAGATGAATAGTAAAATCAATAGCCTAATCTGGTTACTTGGAATCAAAAATATACATGGATTGTGATACGAGTCTCAATAAACGCATTGAGACTGTTATTTACATTATTTAACATTATTTATACAAGTAATAACGACGTAAGATTACGAAACGTCGAAATCCACCGCATGTTTCCCGGATCCCGTACGCGTACGCGGCAGTTCAACCGCAGCGATAAATGCCAATGTGGTATAGACTGGCTGTACGTATACTAAAAAGATAACGAGTCTGTTTAACAAACCGAATCAGCATTTCATACACGCGATTATTATTCTACTGATGTTTTATAAATATAAATTTTTTTAAATTAAATAATCACACCAAGATTAATTATTCATTTTTGTATTTATTATTATTCTTTATATTTTAATGTCACTAAATATTTAAATAATTATAATAATTATAATAATTATCAATTTATCAAAAGATTGATAGTAATTGAATTAAGAGAGAGAGAGAAAAAACAAGCTATTTTGGACACTTATTTCATACACGTGGATTTATGTAGCGGTTACTTTATACCAAACTCCCTGTATTCCGATTGAAATTTTCCTCTTTCTAATTTCTGATGTAAAGTCATATTTTGAAATGGAAATAATTTCGACAATTTTCTATGATCGAATTAAAAAAAGTAAAAAATTTTTATTCGAAATTAGAAATGAATAAATCTGCGGAATAGTCGGATTTTAAAAACAGTCGCTGAAATTATTGAAATAATTAAATCAAAGTTTTTTTTTTTAGGTATATTGAAGAACATGTACAAAAAACTGGAGTTGCAATTGAAACGCAAGGTATCTGCCTCGTGACATCGGGTAAAAAGCGAGAATCACTTATGGGAAATGCGACATTACATCTTTACCCACACTTCAAGCCTCTTCAAAAATTACCAGGTAAAATAAAATTCAATAAATTCGAAAAAAAAAAAAAAAGATGAAGAAAAAAAAAATGTATATCGCTTTGACGCAGCTACTGGTATTCGTTGTTGAATTTGTATTTTTTTTTTATTTAGCTTGTGGTTTGATAAAGTTATTACTATCGTAGACCCAGAAGATTGTGATTTCTTTAACGACCAATTGCGTTTATTATAAAAAATTTTATGCTTTTCCTACTTGCTGAATTTTTTTAATTTTTAATTTTTTTTTTCCTCCACAATTTTTGTTATTTATTATCAAACGAAATGCAATAATTTCAGTAAAATTTTGATTATTTATTAATTACATTGGAATAAAAATATCGACCAAGACGAGATTGATGATTATAGAGAAATTATTAATCGGTTATAGAATCGTTGAATTTAGAAATCGCATTTAAAATCCTAACTGTAAATTAGAATTTGTGAGATTTTTTTATTCTCGTTTTATACAACGAATTCGACATTAATTATCGTCGACAGTCTTTTTCTGATTGTCCATACTTTTTCCTTATTACATTCTACATGTGGTATCCTGTTCTGCCCGATTAGGAATTGAGAAATATATGAAGGAAACTACCATTAATTGAAAGTTACCAAATTTGGAATAATTATTTTCTAATTTTTCATAATTTCTGCGAATTTGAATCCTCAATTTTCGAATTCGTTGAAGATGTGAGTTTTTTGAAATTCGAGATTTTCTATATTTCGACTACGTTTTTGATTTTTCAACCAAATTAAATTCAATTTTACAAATTTTACACCCTTATTATGGTCGAGTTTTATATTGTTCAAAAACTGTAAATCTGGATTTGAGAAAAAAAAAAATTGAACTCGTTATCATACTCATAAAAAATTTGTTAAATACATGAAATTCATAAATTTTCTTATTATATTCAAGACTACGTAAAATGAGAATCATTATAATTAAAATCGAACAACTATTCATACAAAACACTCTAAAAGTACAAAATTTTTGAAGATATAGTCCGAGCAGATTAAAAAATTTCTCATAGTTTTTATTTTGGGTGAAAAATTAATCACAGTCGATAATAAGACTTGGAAAATCCGAAAATTCTTAAATTCTTGCATTTCTAGTCAACTACTCGAAACATGAAAATATCTGCAAATACCTCTATTTGCAAATTTATAAATTACTAGAATCTCTTATCTCCTCATATTCCAAATAAGTATTTTTGGCTCTAGAGCAAATATAGATGAAAATTTAGCATTCATATTTATCAACTAGATTCGTAAATTTAATGGTAAAAATAGTGAGTATTTAATCAAATTTACTTAAAAATAAAAAAAAAAAAAAATAATAATACAGGAAAAACCGTATCAGAATATCTGACGAAAAAGTGAGAATATGTTACGCATAACTACTACTACTACAACAACGGGAGAAACCAGCTAAGCTCAGGGTATCTCGGTTTGTGTGATCACCGCCCCTTCCTGTTTCCTTGCTGAGGTTTAACTCGGTTTCCTGTGGGTGGAGCACAGATTCTCTTATAAGTCCGTTCGCTTTCCACAAAGTTCTCAGATTTAGACTGTCGCTCAAAGTGAGTAGAGCCTTGGCTGGATTCTAAGCTTTACATGCACTCAGTCTTAGCCAAATAATAATGGAGCCTAAAACGTGCATCCGATTCCTGACTGACATTGGAATTACTTGAAATGGTATGAAATTTTATTCTATCTCATTTAAAATCGCCAATTATTATACATCGTATTTTATTTCATTGACATTCATATTCTTATGGCTTTCTCTGATATGCTATTCAACAAACTCTGCATCAGTGAATAAGATCATACCGACATTATCCTATATTCACTCTAAATCCCATCACATATAACTATAATTATTCCAGAGACGTGGAATGAATCGAAATTGATTACGGTGCGGCTCATCATCGGGCACTTTGCTATTTTAAATGCAAGCTGCCTAGTGAAGGGCAACATTGTGGTCAGTTGCAATCAACATCGATATACTAGTTCATACAATTAATTGTCTAACAATCTCGTAACTATAAGCTGTGAACTAACTCCGTATGAATCACTCGTCGAATTTGTCAAGTTATCTTGTGTATTGATCCTATCCGTGCGCAGGAGGATCCTCATAATCGAAAATAAGATCATTTCTTTGCTTTAGGAAGCGAGATTCTAATTACTTTAATTTTGTGTTACAGGAGTACTGGATTTCCTGACAACTGAAATCTCAACTTCAGATCAGAAAAAATTCAGCCTTATTACGTTCGTTGATACTCCAGGCTTGGTCGATGGAGATATGCAGTATCTCTTCGACGTAAACGAGACTATTATGTGGCTCGGTGGTATGGCCGACCTCATATTTGTATTCTTTGATCCCATCGGCCAGGCACTTTGCAAGAGGACTTTGAATTTGGTTGAAAAACTGAATACAACTAATGCGGAGAAGATGAGATTCTATTTATCCAAGGCAGACGATGCTGGGAACGAATCGGACAGACAAAGGTATGCATTGGGAAATTTTCATTCCAAGAATATTGAACCGATTTTCTTTCTAACTAAAGACTTTTATTGAGAATTAAGAAACGAGAGAAGGGACTCGAGAATTTAAATGATTTCTGCTATTTTAGAGTCATGATGCAGATCGTTCAAGAACTTTGCAAGAGACCAGGATTGAACAGAACAGGATTTGATATGCCGACAATTTTCATACCCGAATTGAACAGACCGACTAAATGTACGAATCAAATTGAAGAAATTTGTCATGATATTGAAAAGACGATCAATAAGACTATCCAGAACACGTTGAACACTTTAGAAAGAGACTGCGATAATATCACGAAGATTATTCAACAAGATCTCGACGCTGATGAGTCCAACAAAAATTATAATTACAAGACTATATTGCGTACTGTAATGATGGGCGGTGCAGCCGCTATCATACCCGCTCTACTCTGTTTTCACCTTTTTATTTCTGCTGTGGGGACTGAGTTCATGCATTCGGTATATGGCAAAGACCTAACACAAACTTTCTACAATTTTTTGGTAAATATTCTTATTATTCTTATTATTATTACTCTGTTAGATATCAAACAACGATCAGTGTTAGATATAAAATTATCAGATGAGAATGAAAACTGCTAGAGAAAAGCTTTCAGCTTTTATTATCATCCCTGAATTGTATAAAATGGTGATAACAATTAGTTGTTATTCTAAATTGACTATGAATTCATTTTTTCAGAGTCCTGTGAGAGTATTGTGGTCAGTAGTGCCAGCGAGTCAACAATGGAACATGTTTTTTCTGGTTCTTGCTTTATCAGCGGTTTTATTTTTGTTAACACAGTCGTCTCTTGGTTTGCGACCAACTTTAGCTCGGAAACAAAAGCAATCTTATATACAGATGTTGAATCACATCCGTAACATTGTTGTGCCTAAAAAAACTGAATTGTATTTAGAATACTTAGAGCAAAGTGTTGGCGATCATGATTTGTGAAATTTAATCCCTGACGATGATAATATAGCTTTTTAAATATTGAATCAGACAAGTAAATTAGGGGAAACAGTACATGACGTAATTTTATTTTATTCTATTTTTTGACGAACTCATATTTTCTACTGCATGTAGACTCTAGGGTGATCCTTGACTAAAAATTCTCTTCATAATAAATTTCATTTATACTATTTATGAGAGCAAATATTATAGAAAGATCGATCTGACTAATGAACGACACTATAAGATATCGTAGTTATATAAGTTGCCTTAATTTACACGATAAAATGGCAGCTATGAACATTTTCGTGTTTAGTTTCGGCTTTAATTGAATTTTTGTAAATAAATATCAACTTTATATTCTCTTGTTAGAGTTATCAAGTTATTCATCGACCTCTGTTTATAATTGGGTATATAATATTGTAATTTTATAAGATATTGCCTTTTTCTGATTTCAATAAAATAACTCTGTTACCATTTGGTAAATCGCGTGTAATTTATACGATCCCCTTCTTAAAGGATAAACTTAGAAGAAGAAAATGAAACGAGATTCTTGATCGCATAGAGTTTTCGTCTATATTCCATTTTCATTTGAAATATTATTCAGACTTAATTTCGATTTGGTACATCGGCTTTTGCCGGTAACTTTGGAGAAAAAAACTTAATTTTGATTTCAATTCGCCAAAGAAATTGACATTCGAATTACATAAAAACAATCTGTAGACTCTATTTTCGCACCAAACGAACATGTTTTTGGATCTATGTGTTCGGAATTGAATTTGAATTTGCGCTATGCATTTAGTTGTTGCGTTTTCGACGCATGAGCTCGGATAATAATCTAAAAGAAGTTGCGCGACTCGGGATGAACTTCAAATTGTATTAATATAACGAAACAATTTGATTGAATCAACTAAATTTATTGTCTAGTATAGATGTATAGATTGAAATAAATAAACACATAGGTACTCAAAATGAATCAATTCGTTTGTTATGAATATTTTCTTTTTTTTTCTTATTTTCGAAAGTTTTTCACTTTTCGATATTAGATGGAATTCGTTTTTCTAAAAAGCTATTGAAAAGATTGATGATTAAAGAACATTAAACATTTGGAGATTGATAACAATCCATTATTTTATTCTTATATACATACTCTGTTCGAATCCAAAGTATGATGGCTGCGGGGTCCGTATCTAACCTACAAATTCAAGTAAATAGATATTGAAGTGTAATGAATCAGTGTTTTTCATTTCCTCGTACTAGATGAGGGTCGATTTTTTTCTTTCCCCCATTATATTGTCTAAAGAAACATACGCGAGTTAGGAATGCGGATTATAACTTATAAGGTAGTAGAGTACGACATACATAACAGTCTTAAGAGGCTATTATCAAATTGAGAAAACATAGATGTATCAATAACAAAGAACGAGGTTATTTACGCTACGAAGCCTATTCAGTGCTGTAGTTATTTTCAGGTTTAAATCTAGCAAGTATTTAATCACAAAAACAATTTCATGAATGGTTAGTGGCTACGAAACGATGAAGTGACGAGCCGCGGGATACTGGCGTGCGATGTTTATGTAAACAAAAGTAAAACCTGAAAATGCAATGTAGCAACTAGGAAGTCGCGCGCAAGATAAAAATATAATAAGAATAAATAAATGTAATCGATAAAAAATAAAAAGCCGCATTGATATGGGGACATTGTTATATCGTTGCATCCGATGCACCTCGATATCAAACGACGAATCGTTGGCGACTGCAGTTTGATTCTACCGCCGTTCAGGATATTAACGTATAGAGAGTTGCATGTGTGCAAAGTGCAGAGATTCAGCGAACTAAATTCCGAGGTTCCCGAGCAGTCGCAGATAATCCAGATGCAGTACCGCGCCCGAAAACTGTGCCACTAGGGAGGCCAGATAAAGCAAAAAGAATACGACACTGCGGCAAATGATTATGTGCAGCGGAAATTCAAAATGGACGGGTTCTACCAAAAGCAGAATTCGGACGACTACGTAAACCAACATACAAGGTAGGCTGAAGTGATTATTACCGGTATTTTTTATCCTTGTATAGAAATAAAATTTGAATCAACGGTTAACTTTCATCATCCGATATACGTGATCGGTAAAATTTTCATTTTAAATAAATAACTAGATTAAAATTAAATGTAGAAATGCGGTACTGGGTTCGTTTTCATGCGTTGATCAATCTTGCCGCTTCGTACTCGTAGAAAAAGAAAAAAAGAAAAAAAAAAAAAAACAAACAAACAAAAAAAAGAAAAACAGAAAAATAAATTAAAATAAATGAATAATAAAACAAAAAATTGATAAACGCACGTAGCTACAGTTTACTGTTCTGGCATAAACATAGTTTCTTCTTCATACAACAAGATAAGATATTAACCGGAAAGGTGCGTTGCGTGTACCATATTATATACCATATACAATAAATATTAAATATATAAAAGAAAGTATAAATCGCGAGTGACCCTACAATGTTTGTTTCTATCCCTTGGAACGCAAGGTATAAAGTATATACACCGGGCTGCTCTTCAGCCGGTGATTGAAATTGATTATTTATTGCATTGGCGGTCGGGCGTTGGGTTTCGCCGCGTTACCAGCTACGCTGCGCGATAGCGTCACAGATTCACGATATTCGGCGTTGCTGCAGTTCCCTCCGCCGCACCAATACACATACATCACTTTTGTATATCTATATAGAATATCGTAAGGGTGGGGGAACCGGGAGGAGACGCAGAGACGAGTGTTCGTAGTGGTAGCGTGCGCCAAGTTCCCGGCTTACCGCTCTCGTTCCACTGTGTCGACATGACTAGTTGTTGATTTCTCTCCACAACCCCATCGCGTCATTTTTCCGTTTATCACCGTTTAATTTTAAAAATAATTTACTATATTTCGTCGTAAGAGGGTGTAGGGTGTACACAACTGATTAGAGAGGGGATCTTAATCATTACACATTTCGTAGCCGAACATTTCGCATTTCTGTCTGAGCTCCCGGCGAGTGAGGTTCGATTGACGCTATCCTCCTAGCTCCGCGTTTTTTTTTTTCAGTGAAGTTATTAAAGTTTAGTGAACGTTTTCGTGATTTCAGTCTCTAAATTCTACACACACACACACACACACACACACGCGCGCGTGCACTCAGTATTACATATTATTATAATAAAAACGTTTAAAAAATTATTCACATTCACGTCGATATATAATAAATTACATAATTACTAATTAAAACCACTTTTAATCTGGTTTCTCCATTTCTCTTTTCGTTTTTTTATATTAAATAATATTATTATTATTATTATCATTAACACTGTGATTTATCGCTTACCCCACGCGTAAGAGGAGGTATGTCACTTTTTCTTTGTTCTCATATATTATATACATATATATATATATAACTTTAATATTTTAAAGTGACATAGCAATTTATGTTTACTTAATTATTTTTTTTGTTGGTTAGATTATAGGCCGGTTATCATTCTACGATGGTTTCATGAACTTTTTTTTTATTATTATTATTATTATTATTATTATTATTATCATTATTATTATTATTATTGTTATTATTATTATTATTATTATTTCCGAAACATTTACATTCGTTAAGTTATCCTTATTTTCTTCATTTGTTTTCACACAGGTGTGCATCGACATGTCTTTGAATATTTATTTTATATTTGTTTTAATATTTATTAAAGAAAAAGAAAGAGAAAAAAGTACTGTCATGGCTTTGCGAGGTACAGAGGTAGTAACAAATTTGTTTTTATTTTTTGTATTTGCTGATGGTATCGATCGGCGATATCAGTTGGACCTCGCAGACCTCAGTCAACGGTCATCCTACTCAACATCATCAATCGATAGCCTCCTCCCAAACGGCATTGCAAAATACTACAACAAATCACTCTACTGCAGCTGGACGTGATTTTGCAAGATATCGCAAAATGACAGACTTTGATCAACCTAAATGCGAAGAACCGCGTACTAATCTTATTATTAATTATCTACCACAAAGTATGAGCGAAAAAGAACTCTACAGTATGTTCGTCACCATTGGACCAGTCGAATCTTGTAGAGTCATGAAGGACTACAAGGTAAATGTAAAAACAAAAACACATATTTATTAAAATTTATGGTATCTAAATGATACCTTAATTTACAATTTTTGTATTAATAATCTGTGTTTTTCTTTTTTTTTTTTTCTAGACCGGGTATAGCTACGGTTTTGGATTTGTTAATTATGCCAAAGCCGACGACGCAGCGACTGCAATATCAACTTTAAACGGTCTACAAGTTCAAAATAAGCGTCTGAAAGTTTCATTCGCACGTCCTTCTGGGGAAGAAATCAAAGAGACTAATCTTTACGTCACAAATCTTCCAAGGTATTATATATGCATATCATAGCGCGAGACATATAGATACTGGTTTATTTATTTATGTTTTCTGAATTATACACAGATATTAATATTCCATTGCATATTTTCATTACAGAAATATTACCGAGGGTCAGATTGACAATATATTCAACAAGTACGGGCAGATCGTTCAGAAGAATATCCTTAAGGATAAGCTAACGGGCTTGCCACGCGGAGTAGCATTTGTTAGGTAAATATAAATCATTGATAATATCTCGGTATTTTATTTTCTTTACGTAAATCTGAAATGAAATCTAAAGAACAATTTACAAAATTTGTTCATTTCCTATTCTCTAATCTCTTCTATCTTAAATTCTACCTTAACGAAAATGAGCACTGAAACTAAATTTAGTTTTTGGCTCTTGCTAAACTTTCAACAATCGTTATACTGTCACTGTTCTTTAATAATGGTTTTGGCAATGGGTGGTGTAAATATTGCCAGATCTAGTTTTCATTTATACTACTTATAGTGATCGGGAATTATTTTGCTTAATTCTTTTAAGAATCCAAGCAAACATGACTCGCTGTTTTTTTAGTATGGTTTTACTTGTTTTAATTATTGAGGTCCTGGTATTAGGTGATAGTTTTTTTTCTTTATCTAAATTTATCTATAATCATCTTTTATGATTGATAGTTTTTTTTTTTTATCAGTTTAATAATATCGCAGATAATAATACCTTAGTTTTAATTTTAAATGTATGAAAATATTGTCGAAACGTGATATGAGAATTTAGAGTGAGAATTGTCGGCCTGATTTTCACCGCGTTAGAAACAGGTGCGGATGATTATAGTAAATGCAATGTTACGTAATACTGGCTGGAAATCAGTTTATTTTACTCGCATAGTTACTGCCAAATTATTTCTAAGCTTTGAGATGCTGGTTATATAATTTTGAATTTGTATTTCTAGAAACTGACCTATTTGTGATGAAAAAAAAAAATGATCACTTTTTGTGTAAATCTTTATGCAATTGTGCATTATTTTTGGTTTTTCTCTTACTTCGAACTTTGTTATAATAAAATTTGATCGTTTTCAAAGATTTGACAAACGCGAAGAAGCCCAGGAAGCAATAAATGGCCTACATGGGACAATACCAGAAGGAGGATCTGAACCACTAAGTGTTAAGATTGCCGAGGAACACGGGAAACAGAAGGCAGCCTATTACGCTGGGTGGCAAGCAGGCTACAACCAAAGTCGGGGTAAGTGAAATATTACAAACAAATTTCTACTAACTGTTTCTGTGACTGCATCTGAGAGTAAAAAAAGCAAAAAAAAAGAAAACAAGATTGAGCAAACTTGAGAGTTGACTCAATTTTTGAATCAATTTACAAATTGAATAATAAACATGAGAGTAACAGATTAAAATCATCTTTACTCTCGGATGTAGAATAAACACGATTCATCAATTATTTGGATAAGCGAATTATTACCTCAGTTCATTTGGTTCGTAATATTATTTTTTTTTCATGTGTTTTTCCTCATATTTATGTTTTTTTTTTTATCTTCTCCAAAATCTCTATTTCGTTATTTTATTATTTACGGTCAGTAGTAGGTTCTTCGCCTTGTTTCATTTTTTATGAATCAGTTTTCGTTTTATTAATTTTTTCCAACTCCGGAATTATAGTTGCGTTTATTTTATTTTTTAATTTAATTGTTTAATTGTTTAATTATTATTATTATTATTACTTTTATTATTCGTCCATATCATTAGCATGATTATTACATGCATAGCTATGGATGCGTAGAAGATTGTATCACACCGCATTGTACAATGTCTGTTTGCAATAAACAGTTTTCTAACAATTAACTGTTTTGCCAGATAACATGACCGCCTCAAGGTCGGACTCTAATGGCTTCTCGCACTCGCTTTTAGACTAAAAACCCTCTTCATTTAGTTTTTTGGGTTGCGCATTTTTCATGCAGCTGCTTGACGAAAAACCTCTCGCGATATTACTTTTCTTTTTGTTCAAGTGGTTTTTTTTCTTCTTGTTTTATTTATTTTTATTTTTTCTCCCATTACTCGCGAATTATTAACACAGTGAAATACAATATACGTTAAGTACGTAGTTCAAAGTTGACAAGAAAGAAAAAAAACAAAAAAACAAACTTCGAGCAACTGCATTTTGCCCAAACTATATATATATAGGAAGTTCAACGAAATATTCTTTCTAAAATATATTATTAATAAAAAGTGTTGTGTTTGTTTGTGCGCATTATCAACCATGATATGAAAATCAATTGAATTTTGTTTGACTAATTTTAAAAAATTGTTAGACCAAGTTAATTTGATTTCTTTTTTCCGTTTTGTATTTATCAGTACCTTGTTACAATACAATATTATTGTAACTGATTTACTTTGATATTATGCTTATGATGCAATCACAATACATACGTCTATTATATTAGGTATGAAAAATATATATTTGGTATTGTATCTATTTTCATATTTGAAATATACTTTACCTAATTAATATACATAGGCTTCTAATTTTTACCTTTTCCTTTAGGATAATAATTTATTCAATTAATTGATATAATATCATTTTTTTCAATACTATGACAAATACAATATAACTTTTATCAAAAAATCATATTATCTATAAACCATACACGTTTACAAATGTTATTTATTATTAGTTTTAAAGATACTTCAGTTTCATGT
Organism: Tenthredo notha; assembly: GCA_914767705.2. Lineage (NCBI taxonomy): Eukaryota > Metazoa > Arthropoda > Insecta > Hymenoptera > Tenthredinidae > Tenthredo > Tenthredo notha. Next base: position 5,749,719 of record OU611907.1, read on the forward strand.
GCATGGCTGTGTGTCTGCTTTATCGCAGTTAATAATTGACTTGAAACTAAATTAGCATTTCTGTTTAATGCCTACCAAAGGAGAATGTTTGTATGCCGCCAAGAAAAAGGCATATCAGTATTAACTGTCGTAGTTTATACATCAAATATTTATTTCTTTTTTTTTTTTCGAAAATGGACTAAAAAAAAGAATTATTATTTTTCTTTTTCTTTTTTTTCTATCGCTCTATTCTATTTCTTCATTAATTAATTAAGGTGCTTGCGAGTATGTATGTTTATCGAATTACACTAACGAACAAAGTTTCTAAACTTTAAAAGATTCTGATTTTTCTATCATAAATAAATTCGTGTACAGATCAAAAGACTCCGTAGATTATCGCGCAAAGTACATTGAAGAAAAAAAAAAAAGGTTTTATAACTAACTATAAATATAACTAACTTCTTGCTACTCATACTCATATTACTATCAAATTTAATAATTTAAATTTATCATGAATATTGTGACTCTTCTTTCTGTGTCTGTAGTGTACATCAAGTCTTATACTCACAAAAATCGAAACCTGTTGCAATAATCTTGATGTTAAATCTGTTGTCATTCCAGGTAATTTCCTAATACAGAATTACTCAAGTGTGAAATTTACAATCATTAATTTAAATCTACATACATTCCTGGCTATTATATAACTCAAATTTGAGAAATATGCTCGATGAATAAATCGAAGTTGAAACCTAGAATAGAAAAATGTGAAAATATCTGTTTTACCTAATAAAAATTGATGAAACAGTCACAATATCAGGATACTATAAAATTTCAGTCTATTTCATCTTTTGGATAAAAAAAAAAAGAAACCTCCAGCAAGACGAATTAATTTATGATTGAAAAATCTTGGCAAAGCTTGTGATATGATCGCTAAAGTATTTTGCAGTATCACATTGCGTTAAATATTGAATCATAATCAGTTAACGTTAAGATGTTATTCAGTCATGTGGTAAATATGTGGATTTTAATACGCGTCTTCGCGGTTTTGTAATCACATATTTAACACAATTTGAAAGCAAGCAATATTGACGATATAACAGACCGTGTGGTCGTGATTATCTGATGCTTTGTAAAAATTTACTATTTACGTTGTACAATTTTTGAAAATTGCAAACTTATAGCATCGTATGATGATATCATATGTAGTTGGAATTCAAGTAGTCCTTTGCTAGCGGAAGTCTAGTATTTTGGGATATTTTGCTGATTTTCATATCAATCGGGTGTTCTTTAAAAAATACTTCAGCCATAGTTTGATGTATAATTGCGTTGGTTCTGAAATGTTATCTTTGGATAGATTTCTCATATATTTTCATATGTTATTTGTTTTATTTTTAAATAATTGATAAAGTAGATTCTATTAATTGATATACGCGTCACCTCCCGTCAATAGCTTTGTGCGAACAGGGTACATGTCCAAATATTAATATAGTATATAAAAAAGAAAATTAAATACCCTTACCGTCAACTCGATAAAAGATATTGCAAAGTAACAATCAAACAATAATAAAGAATAATAAGAGATCCGAATGCACCAGATTTGGTTGGAATGTGGTACAAATTTGAAATCAAAATGAATATTTATGATCTACCAAAATATGTTATAAACACAATATTATATCCTATTTACTCATTATTGTTCATTCTATCTCTACTTACAGAAACTTAATGAAATGTTTAAAATGAATAATAATAATAATAATTCAAAAAAAAAGAAAAGAAAAGAAAAATGAAAAAGAAATCAACGATAATCAGACTATTATTGAATAATAATTAAGTTAAAAAAGTTTGATTGAATCTTTAGTATTTAATCTTAATAATTATATTAAAAAGCTTCACAGCGCACAAGAAGAGGCTGTTGGCCTAGCTTGTTTTAGATCACCGGGCAGTATTTTTCATTGTTATAATATTTCGCCCTTTTAACTAAAAATAAAAATAGAATATTTATCGCTAAGGTTTTTCTGATACACAAGGTGGATTAGCTAGAATTTTCATTATAACATTGCTAAAATTTTAGATGAATTTGAGTTTTCAATCTTACTGCTTAAAGCATGTAGAGTTAACGATTGCAACGTTATCATTCCATCTATTCTCACCTAAACTTTAATCATGCGGTACAGAGAGATGTAGATTACAGAAATGCATGCTATGCGTTCCTTAGTAGTAGTTTGGTGAAAAGATTTAATCTTTTCATGTGCAAATTGAAAGAAATATTTTTTAGGATCCACCTTGTTTAATTAATTACCCATAGCATTTTAGATTCATAGGTGTTGCTTAGAGAGGTAAATTAAAAATATCTAGGAATCTAATATTGCGAATGTTTTTGGGTATTTTGCCTATCTTGTATCATAATCAGTATAATAATAATAATGAAAAAGAAAATTGGTGCTCAAAATTAAATACGTCGTTTATTAGTATAGTTTGAGCTAAAGAGAGCCTAGCAATGTTGGGGACAGAACTGATTTAGTTAATAAGTTTATGAAAATACTTCCTTGTGTCATGTCTATCTTTTATCTGTTAAGAAATTAATGAAATTTTTCATATATTTTACGTGGCAGTGTTGCTTTCAGTGCGTATTAACTAACGAGAAAAAAAAAAAAAAAACTACCTCGCACCTCTTATCAAGTTACTGGGAAAATTAATATTCATCAACACGTTTTCAAGCCTTTACAGAAACAACTCTGTTTGTAATTATTGAATATCGAATATTCATGCATCTGATGGAAAAATTGAATAAAATCATTTGTTTCCGACGATACTAATCCACAATCACTTGTATCTCGCTGTTTCTCTGTTAGTTAAGACGCATCTCACACAGTATTGCCAATCAAGTGTTTATTGTAAATAGGGTGTGAAATTAAAAAATAATATTACATAAATAGTGATGTAAGGCTGAAATAATTGAGGTCTTGAAGACTGGATACGGCGAATGGAAGCAACCCTGAAGTCTGTAGTGCTAACAATGGCTGTGATAAGGATAGTTTTCTTATTATTTCAATCGAGGAAAGATATTCACTGGCTTAAAAATTGGGTTCATTGAGTAGCACTCTTAGTCAGAGTTTCATTAATTTCAGCTAGTTGACTTGTTTCGTAAAGTGACCAATGAATAGTTCTTTGTTATAAAACTAATTACCTAAAAGGATTAATTACCTTCAAAATATATTTGTATTCTAATGATCTCTATCTATCGCGTAAAACAAGCATATTTAGTGCCTGTGACCTACATTCGTGTAAATTTACCAGCGATTGGATCTTCATTTATTGGCTTACTGGATGTACTCGTTCACTGGCACCAATCCGTTACTAAATAATTAAAGAATACCTTGAAACTCAAGCACGATGGAATGCTATAGATTCTTTTAGTCACTAAGGTCTTTGTTATATTTTTTTTTTTTAAATTTGATAATTTGTAAATTTTTAGGCCAGTGATTTATATGCGTGTTCATTAATTTTGAAGAGAAATTTATTATCAATTTATGGACGTGTTGTAACGTTAAAATTAAAAAAAAAAAAAAAAAAAAAAAAAAAACGAGAGAATAAAGAACAAAGTGGATAAGTTAAAATAATGAATATAGAGAAAAATGCCTGACATTCCCAATAATACATTCAACATTTCTTTATCTTTCATGAAATAAAACTTATCTAAAACCCTTATATATAAAATAAATAAAATAAATATTGAAAAACCATCATAGATATTAATATATTAACAAAATGTTAACTGGTTATTCATAATTAATTATGCAATTGTTTATATATTTAAAATGTTGTTGAGTGTTAAGTATGATTGAGGAGATGAATGGAAAAAGGGATTAAGTCGAAAAACTTAGCTTCAAATTTTTTTTTTTTCGAAAATCTTCAGATACCTTCCAAAGGCTGATATTTGAACCGAAATACTTGTATGTTTCTTATTTAACATTCTTTTTTACAAAAAAAGATAACAGCGATATGAAATACCCTTTTTCCAAATATCGAAGAATTTATGACATACTATGTGTAATGAATCAATTTCTCGTTAGCGGACATGAAATAAAGTCATTAACATTGCTCATTTTCATAATAAGTAGTTTCATAATTCGCGTTGTAGTGGACTCGGGTCTTGTGCCCAAGGGTATTTGAAATGATTAGGAAATTAGTGGACAGAGTCTCTTTTCCCAGATACTACCCCATATTTCACTTTCAAATCTTCGCGTTAGTACTTCTCCCGATAACTCGACAATAAGAGAATCTATAAGGCAATCTTTTGGCAAAATTGGAAATAGCCTGAATCGATTTATCACCCTTTTCCATCCATCTCCACAATTGTTATTTGTAATAATTTGTGCTGGCGATTTTCAATGATTATTTTTTTTCCGGTTCAATCTTATATATAGGTAAAAATATATTGAGAGTAAATAATTCATTCCTTTAAGAGTTTACCTGTTGCTAGTTAATTAATGAAGTTCGTTATTTCATTTTTTTTTTCTGTAAAATTGCCAGGACAGAAATAATTTTTTTTTTGTTTTCTTTAGAATAATAAGCAGCGCGTTTTTTAAATTTGTAACTTTCTTATTGTTAAGAAGAAAAGGAAAAGAAAAAAAAACGTGTATCGTGTTACTTATTTCTCTTTAATTAAACTATTACAAATAGAACACCGCTTTATCTATAACCCGATGTCCCGACGCTTTTGGGTTGCACCGTTGTGTCATTTTTTATGTATACAAATCTTATATGTTCTACTATTTAATTTTTCTTTCTTATTTCTATTGTCGGGAATAAGTTTGTATTTATTCATCAAACTAGCACAAGACCTTTTTTTGTCACGACTGATTTCGGTACAATTGACGTATTCAATGTTTTCTAGCAATAATTATATCGCAGTTTGGATATGTTTGCTTTGATATTGCTTAGGTTTAATTTAAATATAATTTCAATATAGAACGCAATTGATAAATTCAGAAAGAATATTTAACAATCACCGAAGTCAGTTATGATTAGAACTTATTTTTATTTATAACTGTTCTTTCCACACTCTGCTTTGGAGGTATTAATCGAATTCATTATTATAATATATTGAAAAGTAATTTATTAAGTACTTTAGACATCCTACAAGAAATTAATACAATTTAATATTAAACACGTAACTCATTACTTCGTTTGTTCACTATTGTATCATTGTAATATCCATATTCATGTTTACAGGATATTAATAAAGAACAAGACCTAAACTAAGAAATTTTAGTCTATAAGTTGTTAATTCACAGTAATTTGTATACAGTGGAACCTCGCTAACTGCTCGCACCGCCTTGCCGAATGAGCGAGATCCCCCAGACAATAGATAGAACATTAGCGAAAGTTCTTTTCTGGTTTTGTCAAACAAATTCTGAGAATTTGTCAAAGGGCAATTATCTGGCTGACTATTATATCTTGATTGTTACCACTTAAGTAATCGGTTTACAGGAATCCTCAGTCTTCAGAGTTCCCAGCCTGATTATTTAGCGGCGTCCCACTGTACCTCATAATACATATTTTCTAATCTTCAGTTTATTTCAGGCTACTTGACATAGGGTGAAACAATAGGTGCTTGACGTAAACTGTACCTTGCCTGTAAAAATATACAAGATTAGCATGATCATTCAATATTATACATCGATGATAAATGATTAAATTAAATAATGAAAATAAATGCAAACTTCAGAATATTCATAACTAATTTAGATGTTTTTACAGCAAGGTCCTATAAGATAACTGAAATTTTCTCTTTCCAATCTGGAAGAACTGGCTTGAAAAAATTCTTCCAATCGCGATTGTTGTCCGTTTCATTTTTACAACAGATTATATCTGATAAAAATTAATTGGAATTAATTTCAGGCCTATTCTTTGAAGATTTGGGTATCATATTGTTGAAAGTTTGGAGTTATGAGTAATATAACTCCGATATAGAATTTGCTTTTTTTTTTTTGTGTACGAGTAGGGTGTGTTCGTTGGTTTTCAGGTGGCGGTCGAGGCGGAAGAGGTGGCGGTGGGACAGGAACAACGACCGGAACTAACGGACCAGGAATGCTAGGCAGAGGAGGTGGAGGCGGCAGCTTTGGGCCAAGAGGTGGACACCATACGGGGGGCTTCATTGGCGGAGGGCCTGGTGCTATGCGAATGGAGAAGATCCACCCTCATCGGTTCAATCCTATAGGAATGGGCGGAGGATACGTGCAACCACATTTCTGGTGACCAGCTAGAACAGAATATCTAACGTAACAAGTTTAGGTTTGCTATGGCATTCTATATATAATCATAATCAATTGTCATAAGGTCAATCAATTCCAGCCAATTTAACAATTATTCAAGTTTTAGTGTTTATTGATTAAGAATGTTGTTTGTTGTAAATTTCATTTTAAATTTGACCGACCTTAGGCATCAAGAAGTTTTAATCAAGTTAGTACATGAGATGGTATCACATGCCATTATAGATAGTCGAAGAGTATATACATATACATAAATTGATGCCGTTTCCATGAAATTTAGTTAGATTTAATATTTGATCATCACGCAGCTGTTCTTCAATAACTAAATCGTTTAATATGATTTCTTTTTTTTCTCTTTTCCAATTCCCTACAGAATTCTAAGAGCTCAGCATATCGAGGAAGAAAATATACAGAGTATTTCTTAGTTTAATTTTAATAGCTAATTCCAGATCAATATTCAAATTTTTAGTTCTGTTTTGTTGTGTGTCATTTCTAATAAAGTGTGTCCAAAACTTTTAGTATAAGAATTATTTGTGCATGTAAGTGCTAATTTGAAACGACTGTTGCTATATTATAATAAACATTTTTCAATGCAATGAACATACATAAAAAAAAAAAAAAATAATAATCATAATAATACCTCACCGCATTAGTTATTTATATATTTTTAAAAAATTCATCAAGTTTAGGCAATCGGTACAAACAATATTTCAGTTCTCAAATAATCATGGATTTAAGCATAATAAATGAACAGTGAATAATATTCATTGATTTTTATTTCCATGATATTATTTATTGCATTTTTCATTATTAAAATATACTTAAATAATTGGCTGTTCCTTCAACTTTGCCAAATCTACAAATATTGTGTTAATTCAAAAATAAAGTCCGAAAGTATGAACGATTCACTCATCTTATCGATAAACTTAAGATTTAACGCTGTACGTTGCCTTCTTTACAAATGAGTTTTGACCTTTGATCTGCTAAGTTTATCATGATTCTTTTTTCTGTATTGAAACTAAACGTACAAGGAGTAACTGTATGTTGAAAAAAAAAAAATTTTTAAATAAATGAGAAGTTAGGAAAGAGTATGAATTCCGCATGTGTTCAAATGTCTATTGGCACATGTTGTAAATTTGCGAATATATCGAACAATTACAATTACTGAATGGATTGGAATATCCAGATTTGTTACTATTAGAAGCCTAAATTTGATATAATAATTGTAAATAATTGGTCGTCAATTAGACTTGTGTAAAATCTATAAACACGGTTTAATTGATGAAGAAATTTTTCCAAATAAAACTTGGTACTTTGTCTTATTAACTAACTACAGCAATACAGAGATACAAATTCATAATAAATAAAATAGACGATAATAGCTTCCTTTTTTTTTTCACTTTAAGTATAGAGTAGAAAATTCAAAAGAAATATACATATACCTATATTACATAATTATATTAGAATATAAATTCTTGAAAACTGTTGGTACTCTGATAAATTTGTAATAAACTATGGAACGCATATGATGATGTTATTTCATACTCCTAATAATAGTAGAGATCAAAAATCGATTTCGCATCAATTATTATATCTGATTGTATGAATTTAAAATTTCAATTTATTTCTCTAATGCTGAGTTATTCTATATTATTCACAAATAATATAAATTATAATTATAACTAGCTATATTCATTCTTAATATATTATCTCTATCGTATTCGCAAAGCCATATAAAATTACAGAAATTCATTTAATCGCAGTATTGCTTTTTTCTTTCTTTTTCTTTTAGCTATGAATTTTAATTATCTTTTAATGTATAATGTCGATGGTCAGTTTTCGATAGGCTGAGCAAAAATTGTGTAAATCTTATGATCTTTGTTATAATCCACGAATTGCAAACACGTTAATCCTCTGTCCTAATCTATTTCGAATTCTGTTCATTATAAATTCACCTTTTCCACTTGCTTATTCAACTTCGACTTTAGGAAAAACCGTTATACATAGATTGATTGCATATCTGAGAGACTATTGCATATCAATTGAATGTACTTTGAACTATTCAATTCATGAACAATTTTACTATTCAAAGTTTGGTATAGAAGTATTTGAATATTCTATTGCATTTTATGCATTTTTCTTTTCATATTATAATATTCTATGATTTTTACTAACTTATGTTTTTTTCTTTTCTTTTTTTTTTTTTTTTCTTTTCTTTGTTGTGAAAGAGATTTTTCCACAAGCTGATCGCAAGGGACAGAATAATAGAGGAAATTCGTCAAGGAATGAATTAATAAGAAGAAGTCCCTCACACTGTTAAGACCCTAAGAAAAGGAGACTGACTTTTTTTAATATAAAAATGAAAAAAAATTAAATAAAAATAAAAAAAATTAGAATAGTTCACCGTAGTTCATAACTTTTACTTAACTCTACACATGTAAAGAAAAGGATGCTACCTTTTACATACTAGATACATAATACATAATATACATTATAGTTATAACGCTATTTAAATCATTTGTGTGTGGAATTTTAAATGTTTGATATCTTGAAAGTATTTAATAACAGAAAATATAACACGAAATATATATATGTATGTACGTTATACGTATATATATATGTATATAATCATCCGAAATGTATGATAATTCTATAACAACAGCTATCAATTTGCACAAAAACTGTATACTATAAAAAATTTCAATAAATCAATCTTCAAATTTAGTGACGGTTTTGTCAAGTAAGGAAATCTTCGCCCTAAACCATTAAGTTGCCTCATTTTACGTTCACTGAGCCATGAAAGTATAAATTAGGCATTCAATGGACAATATGTATCATTTATCGTTGCGTGATGTATAATTTCACCACCCGTGGGTGTAAAACTCAGTTTCCGGGACTGGGGGGTGTTGCCATTAGGCCGCCGTCTTGAAATTGAGGGTGTAATTAGTTTTTTTAGTTTATTTCCGTAACCGTGAGCCTGACAAAAAAATTGTTCACAGCATTTTTGTAGCATATACAACTATCTATAACTTTGATTTATAACTTTTCCGGCTAACATCAACAATGAAAAAGTTATGATCGGGAAAAGCCGACGATTAAGGTGATGAAATACTTTGAGTATTGAAAATTCATTAACTTTTTTATTATTGATCTTAGCCGGAAAAGTTACGAATCAAAGTTATAGATAATTGTATAAGCTACAAAAATACTTTTCGCAAATTTTTTGTGAGCCTCACAGTTACGGAAATAAACTCAAAAAGCTAATTACACCCTTAATGTCAAGATGGTATCGCACGGTTGCACCCTTCTTACGCATGGATTAACTAAACTAATAGTAAACAACGTGGTCAGACGATAAAATTAATTGAAATAATGATTAATTATTCTCAACAGATATTTATTACTGATTTTTTTGTACATAGTTTTTCATCATCAGTCCATAACTTCGATGATATTTAAAATAATTGGTAATAATATCTTAAATATGTACAAACAAATGTGTATTATAGTTTTCGATTTAAAATCATGGTCTTTTGAATTATCCATAATATATCTTATCTATATTACATAATTAGATGATTTTTGATGGTATACATTTTCGGCATTCAAATACCTATGTACTCCCTCGGTTAATATTATATAATAAATATCTATATGTATATTTGATAATTTATAACGGAATGTGTGCACGATACATCAATGGTAATTACATAGTTAGATGGAATAATTATACAACACGTATTGTCAAGAAATAATCAATATTCGACATTTCTATGGATTACAACCATTTTTCGAATAATTAAAATCATGATCATACGTTTGTTCAAAAGCTGATTTATGTACAATTTAATTTTGGTATCAGTTCCGTGAGTCCAGGATAGAATTGAAAATTTCACCTCTACTTGAGGAAAAAAAAGTTCGAATTCACAACACTGTTTTATTCCAGAGTCTCAAACCATGTTTTCAATTTTACATACATGATTAAAATCAGTGATCATTGCGCACCGTCATTCAAATCACTGATCTACTATAATCATTAACTGCGGTACAAATAATTAGTCAGTCTTTGGTTTGTCAATCTCTTCGGTTTTCTCATCAGAGTCGACCTTGTTTACTTTGGTATCATCCTTCTTAGAGAAAAAATATCTCCATATGTTTCTCAGAGACAGTAGTACAGGTATCATCACAGGTAGAAACAACGGAATGTACACTGCGTATCTGAAAATTTCATCAAAATATGTATCAAACTCGTTAGTTTTCGAAATTACTAATTAGATAGATAAAAGATTTCCAATTGTAAAAATAAAAATACGGAAATTGAAGCAGTAAAAATCGTGTTTCTTGATATTCTCACTTTTGATCATCTGGAAAATATAATAGAGCCAATAGCGATGGATCAGTAAATGCAGTTTCGGCGGTCACAAAAGCTTCCTTGCTCAATGCAAATCCTTCTAGTAGTTGTCCATGGCTCAACTTATCAGCAGAATCTTCAACTAATTTTAAAGCCCCGTTTATCCTGTCGCCAACTGTATCAGTGATTACAATATTGCTAATTTCTTCTAACAACTGTGCCAAAGATTGTAGAGTAAGTTTGGCCGATGTGAGCTGCTCCACTGCTCTAATTCTTAGCAAAGCGTCTAATTCCCATTCACGTGGCTTTGAACTATCCAATTGAACTAGCGATGCCCCAGATATAGGTTCCTTCAAATACAATCGTTTCCATTCATTCACAAGTCACAAGGCTTTCGGTTATTTGTAATTTAGTTTTCAATAGGGGTTTTTATTATGGATTTACCAAATCTGGGATTCCTAACAGTAGTCTAAGATGGGCAATAAAAACACCCATAATACTGGATGCGTCTGGGATGAACGTAACCATTTCATGGTCTTCCTTTTCTTTACAACTTTCGATTGGAGGATTAGCAATCACAACACCGCCCCACCTGAAAATACGATTGTGTCAATTGATAATCCATCTGATAATTTCAAAGTTCAAGAGAAGAGGCTATACCTAGGGGAAAGAAAAGCCTCGATGTTACTAGTTGTTTTTGGCCGGTGTCCATTACGGGTGTAAATATGAAGTGGTGCTTTGTCGCAAGGTGGTGTGTAAGTCACTAAATTGATACACGGATTGAGACTGACCTGTGATGCTGAAATTCAAGTGAATTCTCACATTTTAAGAATGGCCTGTTTTAGTATGGTGGAATTAAATATTATATTTTACAGTAATAAGTTGAAACTCACCTAGTTTCTTTTCCAATGGAGTTATGATTTGTGGTAACACATCCTCCGGCAATGCGTAGTGTCTGCCAAGCAGACTACTGTCAGGAATCTGTTTTGGTGTTACTTCTAAAGGCATAAGATACAGCCATTGCGATTTTACCGAGAAGTTTGCCACCACTGAAAGCTCGTCCAGGAATGGTTCGATGTATTCTGTATAATGTAACACATATTTATACAAAATTAAAGTACGTTTGATAAATTTGATGGACTTTGAATTAGAATATCAACTGTAAGAATGGAAAAAGTCTTTTCACTGTTTAAAATTATGATTAAGCCCTGTTTGATCAATGAAATACGTCAGATATCAATAATTAATGAAACGTAGCTATGTTTTATGGATTATTTCATTACAGCTATTCAAAAAAGCCAATTCACCACCCTGATGAACATTCGTTATCATGTTGATTCTCACAGTTGGATAATTGATTAATGGTACCTTCTATCACTGTGGGTAAATGCCAATCAACTGTCAGTCTATCCGGGAATGGATTGACCAGTGTGAGTAGAACGTCATAGGCTGAACTAGCAGGAAATCTTTTTCGATTTTTTTTGTCCAAACTGAATTGAGTTGGCTCTGCCAATGCGTTCCTAGTTAAAGCTACTGATTTATCCAATAAAATCCAATCTGATAGTACTTGGGTCAGCTTTACTCCGCCTATAAATTATTGAAGAATCACTATTTCCAATGCTAATTAAAATCTACTTGAATGTTCTGGTGATGATCGCGAGTGCAAAAGATCAATATAATTGCATTCTATCATGAATTTGAATTTTGAGAAAAATTTGTGTTATACTGATATATCAATTAAGCACTGGATATTTAACATTCGAACTTTCTCGAATCATTATAGTCATACTCACTAGCTTCTGGAGAGAAAAATATTGTTCTATGAGATCCTGCGAGAACACGATCGGTGAGATTTGGTGATTCAAGTAGAAGTATTTCGCCAACTTTGAGGCCAAAGGTGTTAGCAATTTTCTCAAGCTCATATGGAGTGTGTGCTGATGATATAAAATTTCTTGAAATCACCTCATAAGATAACTGAAGATTGTAAAGTTCTGAAAAGGTGTAGATAATCGATAGTAGTTTAACGTTTTTAAAGCTTATCAATAAAAATTATAACAACTATGAATATTATATACATTTGCAAATGCCCTGGGATTTATAATGCTTGATACAGTTTCACGAAACAATCAACAAATGAATGAATGAATGAATGAATAGCTGAATGAATGCTATCACTAGGATTCAATAATTCGTTGATCCTAGGTGCAATTGACATTGAAATTATTGCGGTTGGATGAGATTAGTATCATATACGATTTTTTGTAACTGTATGGAAGTTTGCACTTTGTGTACGCTCCGCATGGATAAATCGACAAAGTCTACGGGAATCAAGATTACCGGATGGATAAATCGCGCGGGAATGTTGATTCCCACACACTTTGTAAGATCATCAGGGATCTGCTATTTTGCATACAATTTTCGATACAGTGTTACAAAAAAGCATTTGTGCAAATGGCACTACCGCATCAGAAGTCAAGTGGTATTCACTTGCTGTATAATAAATTCATTTGATAAGTTTCATTGATACATGACGAAGTCCCAGCTGTTTATAATATAAAGGCAATACTTTTTTTACACCATATTTTTGATGTTCATTGTCAGATTAAAGCGGATCACCTCGCAAATATCTATACAAATATTATAGAATAAACACTTCTTGCCATTATCAGTTGAATCTTCTTTGCACATATACCGGATATATACATGTGAGATAAGCTCTTGACATTGCTATATAATAAACAATTAAACAGCTACTCAAGTATCGGGATTTATCATATTTGGCAATCATTGCATGGGGATATCCAGCCATGAAGAACTTATGATCATACTTCGGAAGATACATTTGTTACGCCTTCAAAAAGGCCTTACAAATGTCAAATAGATTATGAAATATTGAAAAATATATAAATCAATTTTTAATTTCTAGTATTTTTCCAACCCATTCGATAATACTATATTAATATCTTATCAGTCTCTTCAACTACATAGAGAAACAAAGTTGGTTAGCAAGAATCTATCAAGTGCAACAAAGTCGTTTTTCAAAGTTAGCAATGACTGTGGCTGCATTTGCAAAAATCCTTTTTTCACTGTATCTAAAAATTTTCCGCAAATATACGAACAACCAATTGGATAAAGCCTTGATCGAAATATAATCATGTAGTCGTGTGCGGACGGTGAAATTACATCAAGATCAGATATGATCCGTGATTTTTTTTAATATGTACGCACACGTCGATCAAGTTTTAAGTTTATTATCGATTCGATGTACAAAAGTTGATGGACAGACAATCAGTGATGGATAAAATAAATATTTGTGTACACAACATGTTACTCCGGCGGTATTATACGTCAATTTTGTTTATATAACAGATAAGAGTCAATAGGAAGTACTCATAACTTAATCGGATCGTTCGATTTTTCAAATTAGTAATAATTATCATTTCAGAAGTTGAATTGCCTCTGCAGATCAATATCAATGTTATGTGTACAAGAATACGTACGTATGTACGATTCCCCGAAAGCCAGATAAAAATTCGCAGACTTTCTTACATTAATTAATTTCATTGCAGATAACACATAAAACTTACCAGCTGATTCAAGACCTCGTTGTATTTCTTCGACCAATAATTTGGCACGATTCTCAGATAAAGCTGCCACCAAAATCTTCATATTGATCTTGATGTCCAAATTACTCAATCGTGCTATTCCATCGTATGGAAGTGTCACCCTTGGTACAGCCGTAGTATGCCACCATAATGGTACACCAACCCCAAGCAGGAGAACAGCAAAGGATATACTGGCGTAAATTCTATACGATGCTGAAAGGTATATTGTATCAATAACGCGGTATTAAGTTATTCGCAATCCATGAACGGGTACATTTCATGAATTCGTCTTGGTGAAAAAGTATTAAACAGTTCGAATACTGAAAATGGTAGAGTAATGTTGTTGCAAACGATGCTTATTCAACATTCATATTGCTTATTCCTAAAACGCATTTTTGCACTGGGAAAAGATTCTGGGAAGTGAAGTAAATATCCAATGATCTGCTACCTCACATGTAATTTTTGGTTCTTGGATCTCAGACAAGTGTAACTGTGCTTGGAGTTTTATGACCAGATATTGTGAATAGCCTTATGATATTTATAACGATGTTATTCGATCAAAATCGATTTTAATTGCTAGTAGATTGAATTGTATCAATAAATCAAGTTATAAGCCCTAGGCAATAACTACTGGTTGTAGAATTAGGCTTTCTGGTATTTACGCAGGGCGATAATTCAAAAAATTTCGAACACTTTCGGAGAACATATTTTTTAAGTATTTAGGAAAAAAAAAAAAAAAAACATTCTTTTCTGGGTGTTGAATAAAACTGAAATAATAACTGCTTATGTAATTTGATGGGAAATTATCTTCTATTCTTGTGATAAAGTAGAATTCATACAATCAACCGTATCAATCTTCTGTTTGATTATTGTAACGCCTAATTTACGACATTTCTAGCAACGTTCTTCGTCTTACTTTTCCTTACGTTTAATCTCGGACGTCATTATCCCACCTCTAGAACTCGAGTGGTACATTTTTCGATGACTTAAATCGCGATAATCTATCTTTTTGCATAATACTCACTCCCTGCAAAAAAAAAAAACGCTGTTCATCTGGCTGGATAATCTTTTTGGATTCGTTGTCGCCTAATAATGAGATCCGATTCTAGTTTATTTGGATACAATCAATTTTTTTCAATATCTGATATTTCCGGAATAGATTACTTATGGATGAAGGCTAGAGCGATAAATTCGTGATTCGTTTTAATATCTCGCGGACATGATATCATCATTGAATTATTCCACGTTATTATGGAAACTATTTCTGTCTTCGAGGTCGTAATTAGGAAATTCCAAATGGTAAACCTGATATGGTGGGTGATTTATCCGCACTGAAGTTCGGAATCCGCGCTATTTCCTTAAAATTGTTTTTCAGATGATCCTCGAGTCATTGATTCCGAATTTGACCTCCGCTATTTTCTTTTTTTATCATTTCGAGGTCAGATTCGGAACAAGCCTCCAGACATCAATTTTCACGACATTATATAACAACCTTTGAGTTTTGGTCTACCAGCCACGCGACCCTGACAATGTGCTTTGTACGCAACTCAAATACAATTGTGCTAGATAAGGGTTGATTGGATTCATGGCTTAAGGTATCAGAAATATTGCTGCCTGATCTCTATCGTAATGAGTTATCTGGGACAATCAGTAATTTGATTATCACGCTATTATAAATCATTATTAATAATGTAATATATCAATAAGATAGCAATATGTAATATCCCTGACTTTGCAAAAATAGAGAAGATATCCATGTAAAACGGCTTTGAAAACGTTTTACATGGATATCTTCTCTATTTTCGCGGAAAAAAAAATTTTTTTTTGGCTGTACGTGTTCGAAGTTTGTTTCATTGATTTCGGTGCCCAGGCAGAGATATTCCGTTTAATAACACCCTTTTTCCCAATGTTTTCAGGTCTGGTGGAATTGCGTAGGGAAGCACCTTAATAATGCATTACTCAGATACATAAAACTCAAATGAATAGTTGTACGTAAAGGTACTCATTTCGATTGTAGTTGACTTAGAGTACTTTGCGTTGGGATAAATGAATAAAAATTTCATAAAGCGATTGATGAGAATTGAAGATTGATAAAATTCATCACAAACGAAGCAGACCAAACAACTTCGTCACTGCAGGTGACTTCAACAGGTCTAACATAATGTAATCTAATATGGAATTTCTAGATTATTGTATAACTAACAAGAAAACTTAGTTAAAGTTATTCAAGAGTTCAAATCTAATAATTGAAAAATATCTGAACCTAGTGAAATTAAATGTTTTTATTATTTATATCCTTCAGCAGAATGATATCGCACGCGATAAAACGCGACAATTTTTTCGTCGCGCACACTTTTGCAGATAACGTGACAAGTACCTGCCTAATGACGGCCCATGTGTTCCGTTTCAAATAGGCGATAATGGTGGGCGGGGTTATCGAAATAAAGTACAAAATTTAAGTACGTGTATATATAATATCTTGGGCATATTTTAAAGTACCGGTAAATTGAACGGAGGTACTTGTGACTCCAACAAGTTAGGTGAGGATCTATTGAATAGTACCTGTTCACTGTCATCGTGAACAACAACGTTCATCGGTATTATTCAATGTGTCTACAATCCGAAACGATTCGATTTTCCAGCTGGTATTAATTTTAATAATCATTGTCATTCAACTGTGATCTTGTGAACCGCAAGGACCTGTCAGCGCATGGGTTCGTATTATTTTTTAACGGGTTTTATATAAACTCGGATATTTTTCCTCCGAATACGAATATTTCGTTAAAATTTTTCGGTTTTTAGGGTTTTAAAGGGTTTTTAAGGGTTTTTAAGGGTTTTACTGCTTTTTAATAATTATTATTATGCGTGAGATGAACTGATAACAAAATAATCTCTGGATCAAGATATGTATGATATGTATAAGGAAAACTGTCGGAATTGATAAAAAAAACACATTTTTTTTTCGATTTTTTTTTCGATTAAATGTGTCTGAATATGTTTAAATGTGGCGGAAAAAATCGAGAATAATTCCAACGAAAATCTGTGGCAAAATGAAGAAATTTTTTTACGGAACTTTTTGCACATTCCTTTATCCTCGAATATACGCAACCGAAAAATTTGAAATAATTCAGAAAAAGTTTCCTCGCGTCAGGTAACACACTTGAATTATTTCAGTATTTTCGGAGACATGGAAGAACGTAGGTGAAAAATATTCCTGTAAATCGTCTGTGTTTAGTTATCGAATAAACTTCATCAATGAAAGCCTGTATTGATGAATAGTCTTTAAAGTAATCTTGGGAAAAATATCAAAATCAATGTGTTTTTGTGTACTTTTATGCTGATATTCTCTGACATTGAATAGAGGCATTAGCAATTTCGATAATCTCAATTGTTTGTGCAATATTAATACTAATACTAATATAAATTAAAACAATAATATTTTAGTGTTTAGTAATAATTATAACATTGTACAGGGCATCTTTTTCAAGACTTGCGATCTCATGATTACAAGTGGCTCTTTTTAGTACCTAGTTTGAAGTTTATTTCGAAAGAAAGAACATTACTTGATGATTATTAAATTAAAGACAGTAACGAGTTCAGGTACGAAATTAAAAAGTATAGAATATTTCTTCAATTTCTGCATTTCTGCAGATTGGGATGCACTATACATGTTTATTTCTTGTGTGATGAGTAGGGCAATAATTATCTCTCAGACTGGGTTCTATGAAGATATTCGAAATTAGAACACGTTTAATGAGTATTTTTTTACTTATTAGACAAAAAAAAAGTTCAGACATCATTCAGCGATTTTCACTAAAATTGCAAATAAAAAGCAAACTTAATTCTCTAGATTCATAAAAGTTCATGAGATGTATGTCTGTGTTGCAATTTGCAATTGTTTACTTGATGATATATATTTCGGAACGTGCTATAAAGCAAAAAAATAGAAAACTATGTGTAATATCATATGTGATCTTACCATCTGCGGGTGTATCGTATCCTACGGATCCTGTCATATTATTTTAGTTTTAATTGATTGTATTTTGTGTTTCGTGATGCTGGTATAACCTCAAAATAAACCCGATCCAATTTTAATCAATTGCTTACTGAACGTAGCCAATTGTTCACTCATTGATTAGCAGTGGGATACGAGTATGACTCTTTGAGAATGATAATTATACGTACTGAAGAGTATTGATAGGTTTTATTACATTCAAATGTGATTCATTAGTCCAATGTATACGACTGTGATTAACTATGTGATAATATCAGTCGATCCTCGATTGATATCGCAATTCGGTATCGATATCTCGAATTATCGTTGCTTTGTCACCAGAAATATCACTAAATCCCTAGAACTTGTCCACGCTGATAAAAAACGACTAGTTCTAGTGAAAAGACTAACACGTTGGCAACAATGGAAATCATTTGTAATGAAAAAAAACACTCGTATCACACTCTAGGTACACTTTGGTCAGGGAACTATGATCACTGCGATTAGCGGAGAAATTTGTCCAACAAAATTGGACAACGGAATTGGACTGCTTCTGCTATGAGGAATTATGAAAGCGGCAATATTCAAATAAATGAACAGGAAATAATCATTCTTTGATTCGACGATTTGTAGTAAACTAGAGAAATAAATCCGTGCTTCCTTTATAGGAATTATAGAAATAGGCAACGGAATAGCGAATTTGTTGACGTCATTTTAAATGGCTTAATAATGAATTTTTAAATTATCCACGCGATATTTTCGTTGCGATACTAAATTATGAATCTATAAGTAAAGAAAGCCTTCTCAGCTTTTATAGCTATGCATTAGTATGAAAATAAAAAAATGTGCAGCTGTTTATACCAGAAATTTTTTTCCCATAAGCTTTTCATTCTGCAATGATGCAGCTTCGAATTGTTGCTATTGCACAATTTCAACCATCTTTCTACACTGGGAATCATCAAGCCCCAGCATTGTTTAGATACTCGAAATTTTTGTAAAAGTCGCAAAACGGTCGAATAGCTCTTCGTCAAGATTTCATGGCCTTGGGCTCATTATACTAATTATACACTACAAAGGACACTGAACGAACTTTGAATTTGCCCAAACATATTTAAGACATAATTAATCGGTGTGAATAGTTCATTCCATCTAATGTAGGCATAAACTTTATTTGGAGTGAAGTATAGATCTTGTTTCTTGAAATGGCTTTGCATATCTGGCTGATGAATGATTAATTTTTCTTTTCAGGATAGATTGAATCCAATGACAAAATGAGTACCACAAAACTGGATATCGCTCAGGCGGACGCTACTGAAGAAAAGGAACTTGATATCGATCAGTTAGTTTCAAGAATTCGTTCTCATACAATTGATATATATTTTTTTTTTTAATTCTCTTTTTCTCATGGAATTATTTCACGTCATTTTCTTTCAGAAAAGATGCCAGTTTTGGACGACTTCTACTTCGTTTCTTTGCAGTATACTGGCGAACATTCGTGGTGATAATAATTCCGATAATTCTGTCTCCCATGCTTATTTACAATGACACAACGGTAAGTAGAATAAATTATTGGCAGTTATTCTAATTCCATAAAAATCATTCTAATTTTGTGCTAAATTCAACAACGGAAACGCCACCAAACCAGGTGGACTCTCATAGAATTTAACTGGTGTTAGACATTAGGCCGGTTCAAAATTTAAACTTATACAAAAAACCGAGTGAATTTGCAACCAAATTTCATTTATCTATCCATGAATGCATATGAGCTTCTTTCGTATTTGTCTCACAGTAGTTTCGCACGTGTACGAGTCTACAACTTATAGCTCTAAATGCTAGCGATTTCCCTTCAGGTTCATATACCAATATCATTTCAATCTTTTCAATTTATGTATACCTATTGTAGTAATGGAAATTGATTTGTTCTCCATACAGTCGATAAGATGTTTGTACACCGTATTAATAATGGCGATCTACTGGGTGACGGAAGTCCTGCCGTTACCTGTAACCGCCTTTGCACCCGTTCTCTTCTTTCCACTTTTGGGAATTTTGAATACAAGTGACACTACGCAGTGCTATCTAAATGATACCACGATGATGTTTCTTGCAAGTCTTTTCATAGCCGTTGCAATTGAACATTCAGGGCTGCATATGCGAATCGCATTGCTAATCATCAGAGTTGTTGGATGTAGTCATAGGAGGTAATTTGTTTAACGCATATTTGAGCTTTTATGATGATGGTCGTATTATTATAAACAAATACCTATTCACATAGTTTTCTGTTCTATTTCACGAGTTAGACATGATATATATATATGTTTTTTTGAGGCGCTAAGTAAAACTTAATCATAATCTGTATCCTCCGGACCCGAAGTACTCCACTTATAAATACGCATACGTGTCGATCTGTTCCGATACTGCACTAACATGATCTGTGCTTTTTGTTTCTTCAAGGTTGACGCTAGGCATATTTCTGGTTACAATGTTACTTTCTATGTGGATTTCAAATACAGCAGCTACCGCGATGATGGTTCCAATCATCAATAACGTGCTCGTAGAATTGGAAAACGTGAGCAAGTTCATAATTTATTATATGCTATTCTGTTTCCGGAACACTGCTTTACTTATAATCTTACTTCATTATTTTTTATACAGGAAGGACTAGCGCCAATGTTTACTGAAGATAGTTCAGAGAGGGGTGACGACGGCGAACCGTGAGTAATATTTCTATTTCAGTGTATGTCTTTAAAGCGTAAACCGCAGGTAAATTTCATTTGCAGTGTAAAGAGACCAACCAATACCACGCTGACTTACTATTTAATTGCAACATACGCGTCAACTGTCGGTGGTAATGGTACGATAGTGGGAACCGGAACCAATTTGACTTTCAAAGGAATTTTCGAAGCGTAAGTCTGTCTCAAATTTTGTGCCACATCATCGATGTCTTATTTTTATCTAACCGATTTGTTTGATCTCATGAACGAAAAAATATCTCAGGCTTCCCATGGTTAACGATTTATGTTAATTATTCCGTTTTCAGCCGTTTTCCTAACGGTCCAGGACTCAATTTTGCTAACTGGATGTGTTACGCTGTCCCACCAATGTTCATTTGCGCTATTTTGATATGGCTTTGGCTGCAAGTAGTATACATGGGAATGTTCAGACCTAATAGCAAAGATGCTAAAGCAGTGAATATCGGTGAAGAGGGTGAACGGGTTGCCAGAAATGTTATGTTGCAGAAGTACAAAGATCTAGGGCCTGTCACGTGGCACGAATTTTGCGTTGCAGTTTTATTCATCATAGTAGTTTTCCTGTGGTTCTTCAGAAATCCTGGATTCGTTACTGGATGGCCCGATTACCTTACCGACATGTAATTATAACGCTTCAATTTTCATATTTCAAACTATCGAATACCTCATCTCTCATTGCTCAATTTTAGAGTTTCGTGCTGTTAGGATTTTACCTATTTATTCATTAATTTTTACAGGGATGTGAAAGACTCAACTGCAGCTATTTTTGTCGTACTAAGCATGTTCATAATACCAGCGAAATTGGACTTTCGTCATGCCTTCAGCAAAGATCCTAGCAAACGTCCATCAAACCCGAGTCCAGGCTTGTTGAATTGGAAAATAATCGAGAAAAAAGTGCATTGGGGTTTTCTGTTCGTTCTTGGCGGTGGTTTCGCTGCATCTACAGCCATTACTTCCTCTGGATTATCGGAAGTGTTGGGTGACACGTTATCTGGCCTGGGTTCTTTGCACCCAATAGCTACTTTGTTCGTGGTCTGTGCGATAATCGAACTTGTTACAGAATTGACCGCTAGCGTTGCTGTTGCTAACATTGTATTGCCAGTAGTTGCTGAATTGGTAAGTGAACAAACTGTCAATTATTACTCATATCAATACCAACCAGCATTTCAAATCTCCCATACTTTTTGAGGAAATGTTATTCAGCATAGCTCCATGTAGATATTTGCTAGATGCATATATTTTCCGCCTATCTATTCCTGAAATTGCCAAATTATCGGAAATTATATTTCATCTTTCCCATTTTTCAAAACTACCGGATTTTAGTGCCATTCGCACAATTCATTTTCCATGAATAAACGACTAGATTATACAATGAGTGATATCATTTGATGGTGTGTAATCTTAGCTGAAACATAACGTCTGACTTTCTACGTAATGGTTTATTTTCGTTCTTTATAGGCCGTATCGATCAGGTTGCATCCCCTATATTTGATGATGCCAGCTACCTTCTGTTGCTCGTATGCATTCCACTTACCAGTCGGAACACCAGCTAATGCTATCGTAGCAGGAGCCGGGCACATAAAAACTAAAGATTTTATAGTGGCTGGTATTGGACCAACTTTGATCACATTGGCTGTAATGATAATCGCCTTTCCTACCTGGGGAAATTTCATATATGATCTCAACAACTTCCCATCTTGGGCAGAATGATAATTGACCAAATCGCAAAAATGTGTTGTTGTGAATTGTACAGTGTATCACTATGTATATATATTTTAGGTGTACTAAAGTTTATAATATCGCGTTACTAATGCCATAAGGTCGTAAGCGCCAAAAATTCGATTTAAGTGCCAGAACGTTGTATACTTTTTTTTTTCTGGATTCGCTTCAGAATTATAAGGTGCTTCCTTACCCAATTCCACCAGACCTGAAAATATTGGGAAAAAATGTGCTATTAAACGGAATAATTCTGCCTGGGCCCCAGACGAGAATTATATTACGACACTGTCTACTTTGCAACAACCTTCCTGCGCTACTTCATTTCAGGTATCCAATACGTGAAAGGTGTTACCCTTCAACATAGGGTCGCACATAATGTCGTTCGAGATCCAATAGAATATTTGGACCAAGGACTAGAATTGATTTTTCTCTTTGACGTTATAAATCAGATACACATAGCTTAACTTCGGTAAGGTGGTTCCCTGTTCGACATGTCCTAAAAACATTCGGCTGAAAGGTGCTATTGAACGGAATATTTCCAACTGGGCACCGAAAACGGGAAAAAGGGTCCAGGGGACAAATTTCTAGATTCGTGGTATCGAACCGCCGGAAAGTAACTTCAGATCGGTGAGCACGAGCCGCGAATCATTTTTCATTAACTTATCTACTATATCTATCTGTCTATACTTGAGCACAGTGAATCGCTAAGGCGGATATCGCTCTTCCATATCCGTGATATCTGAACAATCAATTCAAAGGTTTCATAATTGGCGTTGGAACCAAGATATAAGAAAAGCAGGTAAAGTGGGAAAAGGAAGTGATTAAGGATGATTATTCAATGTAATTACACAAAAAAAGCGAGGTTCGACTGAGCGAAGTCGCTCATTTTTTAATTTAGTCTAATTTTAGATAAGATTACTTGGATTGATATATCAGCAAAACTATGCGGTTGATCAATCTGATTTTTTTTTTATTAATAATCATGAAATATTGTTTGACCATATCCTTGATTTTTGTAACGATTTATAGAACCGTTCGGCTATTAAGATTAAAAATGTACGGTTTTCATATACTCAACATAGGCAACACGTGTGAAAAGTATCAACTTCGAGTGCAATTATCCCGCGTTTCAGACGGTCGAAAATTCTAAAAAAAATCGTTTGAGTAGATATTCCGTTAATAAGACTATATAGTCAAAATTTCCGATGATTCTATAGAAAATGCACTTCGCGGCACAACTACTTTAATTACTCGTAACAGTTTTTCAGAATGAAAGATTAAAACAAAATTTAAACTTTGTTGAAAAATGATAGCTGATCTTCAGAAAGTTGGATTTCTGTAACATTCTGACTTAAACTTTTGAAACGTGATTTCAATTTCATTGTCATAAATATTCTCTTTCGAAAAAGTTCCCGATTTTCAACCAAACATTTATACGATTGCAAATGCCCTGCAATTCATAGTGGCTGGTCGGATCTCGCGAAATTTGGATTTGGGTCAGATTAGACAAGCCTCTGGGGAACTGGTTACACTATATTTTCTCAGCTCGGATTATCGCGGATCACATAGTAGATAGCTGTACAGATAAATTGAACTCTTGTGACATTATCAGTTAAATCTTCTATATGAGCGGATCCACGTCACCTCACTAAGAAAAAAAAAAAACCGTCAAGTCACGGATCTTTACGCCATTCAAAATATCTTTAGTACTATGAAAAAAAAAATGCAACTTCAAGGATTCCGCAAAATAATCATTGCTGAAACGTACTTCGCGATCCGATACAGATCTCGGACAGATTACTTTTCCAAGTCTTAGTACCACAACACTCATCGGCCAAGTAACCGTGACGCTCACCCTGTATCTTTGACTCGATACTGGGGCCTCCGGCTTGCCTCTGTCTCTCCGTATACGCCACAAACTTAATTAATTATAAACGATTATTACTTAATTAATCGCTAACAACAGAATAGTAGGGGGTGAGCTTTATTACACGCAACCCGCAGATCTTTCGTGCGATTTGAGTTCTATAGTTGCGTAGCAAATGGCGCCACCGGCGTCCCCCACCCCGATCCGCTCTTAGGCAAGCCTAGGAGGCCGTGCGCAAGGTGGCTTAATTCAGTAATCTGCGCGGCCTCATCGAGTAAGCACGGGTGACAAGAGTCGGGGAGATTTGCGGCTCGGGAAGGCTGACATCAACGGAGGCACATTGGACATGAGTGAGTTTGAAATACTTCGATCAATATTATACGACGGCAATTAATAATCGACAATTTTGAAAGCTCGTTGAAAACAAGTGAAATTGTATTTAATACTTTTCCGACATATTTCACGCGTCTAGTATTTTAATCCTCGAAGTGAGTAACCGTTACAGTTGGATTGCTACCGGCAGGCTTTGATTATAATTGAAGATATTGTTCATTTTCAAGTACATTCTATTCATACCAGTAAATAAATGTGCGAAAATCTAGATTTCTTACGAACGTAACCTCTCGGACCTGTTTTGAATACAGATATAATGAGCGAGAGAGTTTCGTTTGATAAGTTCGCGATGATTATCATCCCATTATATTATTGGCATATAATTCCGCGTCCCCCGCCCTATAGCGTCGTTTGTTCTACGGGCATATTTCGCGACTCCGAAGGGGAAACTAATTTGTCGTGTTATTTCGAGTTGACAAGTATTTTTCGGGATAATACTCGTTCCCCGATTTATTCTTATATTCGATTCTTTGACAGCATTATCGGTCGACGGAGATGAGAATGAACATCGCTGATACTTGAAATGCATAGATCCTGCGTGCCACTTGGTCGGAGATGGACGCCAACCAACACTGCCGGGCTAGTCCTGGATTGACGGTCGACCAAGATAATGGTGAGCTTTGTATTATATTAGCCAAAGGCCTAATTGAACTATAAATGTATGTCCGTAAAACAATCATTGCTGAAACATACTTCGCGATCCGATACAGATCTCGGACAGATTACTTTTCCAAGTCTATGTACTACCACAACACTCATCGGCCAAGTAACCGTGACGCTCACCCTGTATCTATTACTCGATACTGGGGCCTCCTGCTTGCCTCTGTCTTGCCGTATACGCCAGAAACTTTCAGGACAACTCGGTTTCACTCAGCTGCAAGGGATACGATACAGACGCTCAATAATATACCCAGAGGTAACATATTGTCCATCTCGTTATAGGGTAAGCCTAGGAGAGAAAGCATTAAGCACACTTAATTCTTGGAAATAGCAATAAATTCTCTCTTTTTAATGACAAGCTTGGAATATGATTGATAGATCTCGAGAGAATATGTTTACCTTATTGAAATATAGTAGACTCACCTCGTAGTAGAGAAATATTTGAATAACCAGGATCAAAGTTTCAAGGTTCGAAAATAAATAGAAGGGTAGATAGCTGTAGGCCTAATTAGGCATCACATTTATTTTTTAAACATGGAACATAATTCAATATTGGTGATAAATTACTCCAGAGTCTCAAGTACCAGTCATAACGATTGAAATATTGAAAAATCTATTCATGCATGCAATAGTAATACTAGCTTATTGACATTCTTGATTCTGTTGAAAATAGTTAAAAGTTTATATCACATTTGAAAATGGTTCGGGCAGGCTTACAAAATCAATCATAAGAAATATATTACAATAAATTTCATACAGATGTATAATCACAATTAGAAATTCTTTGGTACTTAGTTGAGAATGTTTGCTTGAAAAACACATAAACTTAATCTATCCAATATACCCTATGCTTATCTAGTTTTTATTTTCACAGGCGTTGTTCACCGAGGGAAACTAGCTCCTGCCTATCCTCAACAAAACCTCTTCAATATTCATCAGGACAGGGGATTCACACCAGGGAGTGAAGCAGTCCAAGCACCGGGGGAATGACCGCAAGACAACTCTGCACCGCGGAGTATCGATAAAGTAGCATCAGCGAATGGTTCGTAATTACAGTTCCTTTTGAATCAGTTTTGATAAAATCTCGCATCTGGTCTGGTCTATAATTATTTTAAATTACTTTACTTTATAATTACTTTTACTAATTAAATCGAGTTCAATTACACATTACCAAACTATTGGGTAATTGAATAAGTAATTTCATTAAAAATGTAATCAGTGACTCGTAACACTGCAAATATCCATGTAATAATAAGATCGTTTATGCATAAACATGTATTATTATAGTAAATTGGCGCATTCTTGAATAAATATCTCTTGAAATTGTAAATTATCTATCGTTGAATCATTTTCCTATGTCCTTTCCTTGCTTATAAGTCGAAAATCATGGAAATCGCATGATTTCATAAAGCCCCGAAATATTTATAAATTTTATTTACTACTATTAGTACTATTTATTTATATTATAAATATTAGTCCGCCTTACCATATGCAACCCGCATGCCATTCGTGTAAACGGAAGGGCCCATGTTAATTTTTGTTGCCTATTTGGTGTTTTCCGAATGCCTATATTCAGGCGTATTGTAGTAGCTTAGAAAAAACGTCGAAAAAAAGGTTCTGGCAGTTGATACCTTATTTAAGGAGTCGGATTTCTGGCAGTTGATACCTCGATTCTAGTCGCTTTACGATGAAATATCTACTGCCAGAAAATCGACCAATCAGGAGGCTGCTTGAGCCAATTTAGGCTCAATTTCTCGAAAAGGAGCCTCCTGATTGGTCGATTTTGAAATTAAATCAAGTTACGGCGCTACAGAGGCTAGCCATCAGCAAAATTCTGGATTTCTGGCAGTGGCTGGATTTTCACGGCAGCAATTTACTGCGGCAGCAACACGTGATTAACAACGAATAGCGTAGGTCAACCACGTGGTTAACAACGAATAGCGCCGCGGCAGTAAATTGCTGCCGTGAAAATCCAGCCACTGCCAGAAATCCAGAATTTTGCTGATGGCTAGCCTCTGTAGCGCCGTAACTTGATTTAATTTCAAAATCGACCAATCAGGAGGCTCCTTTTCGAGAAATTGAGCCTAAATTGGCTCAAGCAGCCTCCTGATTGGTCGATTTTCCGGCAGGTAGATATTTCATCGTAAAGCGACTAAAATCGAGGTATCAACTGCCAGAAATCCGACTCCTTAAATAAGGTATCAACTGCCAGAAGTTATTTGAATGGATTTTTTTTGCCGTTTTTTTCGAGTTGTTTCAGAGTGTTTTTCATACCTTTTTTTCGAGCTGAATTCCAAGAATTCTGGCTTTTTTTCCTCCAGCTCAATACGCCTGAATATAGGCAATCGGAAAACACCAAATAGGCAACAAAAATTAACATGGGCCCTGTCGTTTACACGAATGGCATGCGGGTTGCATATGGTAAGGCAGCTTAATATTAAAAATATTAATATTAATATATTAATATATTTGCAAAAATAGTTCTTGGCTTTATGGAATCATGCGATTTTCATGATTTTCGACTTATAGGTAAGGAAAGGACAGGGGAAAATGATTCAACGATCGATTATTTACAATTTCAAGAGATATTTATTCAAGAATTCGTTAATTTACTATAATAATACATGTTTATTGCATAAGAGATCTTATTATTACATGGATATTTGCAGTGTTACGAGTCACTGATTACATTTTTAATGAAATTACTTATTCAATTGAAATAGTTTGGTAATGTGTAATTGAACTCGATTTAATTAGTAAAAGTAATTATAAAGTAAATTAATTTAAAATAATTATAGACCAGACCAGATGCGAGATTTTATCAAAACTGATTCAAAAGGAACTGTAATTACGAACCATTCGCTGATGCTACTTTATTAATACTCCGCGGTGCAGAGTGGTCTTGCGGTCATTCCCCCGGTGCTTGGACTGCTTCACTCCCTGGTGTGAATCCCCTGTCCTGATGAATATTAAAGAGGTTTTGTTGAGGATAGGCAGGAGCTAGTTTCCCTCGATGAACAACGCCTGTGAAGATAAAAACTAGATAAGCATAGGGTACATTGGATAGATTAAGTTTAGGTGTTTTTCAAGCAAACATTCTCAACTAATAAGTACCAAAGAATTTCTAATTGTGATTATACATCTGTATGAAATTTATTATAATATATTTCTTATGATTGATTTTCTAAGCCTGCCCGAACCATTTTCAAATGTGATATAAACTTTTAACTATTTTCAACAGAATCAAGAATGTCAATAAGCTAGTATGACTAGTGCATGCATGAATAGATTTTTCAATCTTTCAATCGTTATGACTGGTACTTGAGACTCTGGAGTAATTTATCACCAATATTGAATTATGTTCCATGTTTAAAAAATAAATGTGATGCCTAATTAGGCCTACAGCTATCTACCCTTCTATTTATTTTCGAACCTTGAAACTTTGATCCTGGTTATTCAAATATTTCTCTACTACGAGGTGAGTCTACTATATTTCAATAAGGTAAACATATTCTCTCGAGATCTATCAATCATATTCCAAGCTTGTCATTAAAAAGAGAGAATTTATTGCTATTTCCAAGAATTAAGTGTGCTTAATGCTTTCTCTCCTAGGCTTACCCTATAACGAGATGGACAATATGTTACCTCTGGGTATATTATTGAGCGTCTGTATCGTATCCCTTGCAGCTGAGTGAAACCGAGTTGTCCTGAAAGTTTCTGGCGTATACGGCAAGACAGAGGCAAGCAGGAGGCCCCAGTATCGAGTAATAGATACAGGGTGAGCGTCACGGTTACTTGGCCGATGAGTGTTGTGGTAGTACATAGACTTGGAAAAGTAATCTGTCCGAGATCTGTATCGGATCGCGAAGTATGTTTCAGCAATGATTGTTTTACGGACATACATTTATAGTTCAATTAGGCCTTTGGCTAATATAATACAAAGCTCACCATTATCTTGGTCGACCGTCAATCCAGGACTAGCCCGGCAGTGTTGGTTGGCGTCCATCTCCGACCAAGTGGCACGCAGGATCTATGCATTTCAAGTATCAGCGATGTTCATTCTCATCTCCGTCGACCGATAATGCTGTCAAAGAATCGAATATAAGAATAAATCGGGGAACGAGTATTATCCCGAAAAATACTTGTCAACTCGAAATAACACGACAAATTAGTTTCCCCTTCGGAGTCGCGAAATATGCCCGTAGAACAAACGACGCTATAGGGCGGGGGACGCGGAATTATATGCCAATAATATAATGGGATGATAATCATCGCGAACTTATCAAACGAAACTCTCTCGCTCATTATATCTGTATTCAAAACAGGTCCGAGAGGTTACGTTCGTAAGAAATCTAGATTTTCGCACATTTATTTACTGGTATGAATAGAATGTACTTGAAAATGAACAATATCTTCAATTATAATCAAAGCCTGCCGGTAGCAATCCAACTGTAACGGTTACTCACTTCGAGGATTAAAATACTAGACGCGTGAAATATGTCGGAAAAGTATTAAATACAATTTCACTTGTTTTCAACGAGCTTTCAAAATTGTCGATTATTAATTGCCGTCGTATAATATTGATCGAAGTATTTCAAACTCACTCATGTCCAATGTGCCTCCGTTGATGTCAGCCTTCCCGAGCTGCAAATCTCCCCGACTCTTGTCACCCGTGCTTACTCGATGAGGCCGCGCAGATTACTGAATTAAGCCACCTCGCGCACGGCCTCCTAGGCTTGCCTAAGAGCGGATCGGGGTGGGGGACGCCGGTGGCGCCATTTGCTACGCAACTATAGAACTCAAATCGCACGAAAGATCTGCGGGTTGCGTGTAATAAAGCTCACCCCCTACTATTCTGTTGTTAGCGATTAATTAAGTAATAATCGTTTATAATTAATTAAGTTTGTGGCGTATACGGAGAGACAGAGGCAAGCCGGAGGCCCCAGTATCGAGTCAAAGATACAGGGTGAGCGTCACGGTTACTTGGCCGATGAGTGTTGTGGTACTAAGACTTGGAAAAGTAATCTGTCCGAGATCTGTATCGGATCGCGAAGTACGTTTCAGCAATGATTATTTTGCGGAATCCTTGAAGTTGCATTTTTTTTTTTCATAGTACTAAAGATATTTTGAATGGCGTAAAGATCCGTGACTTGACGGTTTTTTTTTTTTTTCTTAGTGAGGTGACGTGAATCCGCTCATATAGAAGATAGGCGCCGAATAATGATAGGTATACGAGAAGCAATTAATTAGTTACTCAAGTATCGTGATTATTATATTTTATAATCATAGTATAGGAGCTTCCAGGAATGAAGAATACACGATTGGGTTTTGAAAAATGAATTTTTGCATCCCCTATATTTGATGCTGCCTGCTACATTCTGTTGCTCGTATGCATTTCACCTACCTGTTGCAACACCAACTAATGCTATCGTAGCTGGAGCCGGATATATAAAGAGTGAAGATTTTATTATAGCTGGTAATGGACCAACCTTGATCACATTGACTGCATTGATTATCGCAATTCCTACTTGGGGAAATTTTATATATGGTCTCGACGAGTTCCCAGCTTGGGCAGAATCCTGATTTATAAAAGCCTAAAAAAACGTGATTTTGTAAATTGTACAAATTATCGTTATGTAAATATTTTCATGTGTTACGAAGTTTATACTATGTATGTGATCCTTTCATTCATCTTCGTCTACGTCCTTATTTAATATATCCTGTAATCCTTTGATCACTGAAATTCACTTCACGAGTTATACTGCTCTTCTAAATAAATAATTAATTGAGTCATGACTAGAAGTGATTCGAATTTTATTTTGATGATCCCGTTCCTAAGTAGCACACTGTTGTCTCTGTCTTCATATAACATCTGCAGAAAAATTGACTAGTCTTCTTTATTCTAAATGGCAATTGATATGATAGTACCAAATAGTTCATTATGCGTTGGCCAGAAGCGTGCGAATATCCTCCGAAATTTCATGTTACAGGCAACGGTCTGCGTCAACCGCTGTTAGACTTTCAGATAATGGCATTTAGTAAAATAAAATAAAAGATTAACTGCAAGTAGGCTGATAACAATGCCTTTCGTAAGTTGAATAAAGAAGTGGCGACTGCATGTCAACTACAGGTTGATTCTACATTCGACATTCATGATAACCGTTATAGTCACCTTTGTGTGCGGACTATATGCATTGGCCGTACGTTGCCTTTGGCAATTATTCTCTATCGACTTTTATTGACTGACACAGTGGAACGGAATCCTAAATCTCTGGCAAAAATTCGAAAACGAATTTAATTCTTCTAAAAGTCTGTACTCAGGGTTCTTTGGGGTCGCTCATCACGAGACTGAAGTCAAAATTGAAAAAAACAAGAGAAAAAAAATGGTAGATCCAACAGTATGGACGACTTGTATGGAAAGAACGTTTTATTTATACTAAAATGACAATGATTTGCTTAAAATTAGGGTATCACAGAAATATGAAAATTATAACGATGTGTAGATAGTATAAAAATAACAATGATTTGCTTAGAAATAGGTTAATACAGGAATATGAAAATTATAATGATATATATATCGATACCAACGTTTCAATATGTCGTAACCCGCGAAATTTTAGAAATGCACTTTTTTTGAAAAATTGAATGATAATAATGTTGTGCAACTTATGTTTAAGTTTTAGCGGTCAAATCGTTGATTTACTATTTTTAAATAAATGTTTTAATCCGTAAAATCCTATCTTTTCAATGGTAATAGTGAAGCATTTTCATGACCTCCTGGACAATTTTCCAACTGTGGGTTACGACATATTAGAACGTGGGTATCGATATTTAGATATACTATAGAAACGACCATTGAATTTTCAAGTAATTATAAAATAACGAAATGCTAGGAAGAATGGAAAATTCTAAAATGTTTATTCATTAAATGATCTAGTTGGTTACGTACCACTTTAGCAGTTGTCATCAGAAGAATCACTTGATTCGCAATCAATGGATTCAACTGGAAAATAGCTTGAGCTTTCTTCACATGTTGAAATACTTGGCGCACCTAATAACTGTAGTGCTTCTGGCAGCAATGATTTGAATTTTTTGCGTGGCAATTCGCGCAAGCTAGAAATATATGGGTCGGATGTTAAAAGGAGCCGTAAAAAAAGGTCTTCCATAGTTTTTACTCGGGAACTGAATTTCCCCACAAAATCTGTTCTGTACTTCTTAATGTACTGATTACTAGACTCTTCAGCTTCTTCAGACATTTGTCCGATCGCTAATAGTGAAGAATTTATTATTTCCGTGCTATGAATTAATACCTTATGCACTGTAGTTGGCATATGATACCACGGATACAAATGTACGAAGTCGAGAGCTGTTTGTAGTGCATAATCTTGAAAGCTGATCAAATTAATTTTATGGCCACTCGAAAGTGCCTGCAATATGACATGGAAACGTTTAATTAAATCTTCATTCACCCCTGTGATAGAAGCAGAAATGGCAGAGTTTTCAAAAAATCGTCGAGCGGTATTCCCATCATTCGACCTACCGAACCCAGGTTTCGGTTGATCGAGTATCAATCCCAA
The DNA here is from genome assembly GCA_914767705.2 of Tenthredo notha. Taxonomy (NCBI): domain Eukaryota; kingdom Metazoa; phylum Arthropoda; class Insecta; order Hymenoptera; family Tenthredinidae; genus Tenthredo; species Tenthredo notha. The sequence continues at coordinate 5,782,889 of OU611907.1, forward strand.
TCGCAAACGGAAACCTATTTGTATTCCTACCTTTCGGTTTTTTACACTTTCTTTATCATTCGAATCACGCACTTGCCACTTTTTGATATCAAGTTTGTACCCTACATCCAAACAACACTCGAAGAATCGAATCCATACATGGACAAGAGACAACCCAAACTCTGCATGATCCCCATCAATTTCCTTTTTCAACACCGTATTAATCATGTTAAAGTCCTTTGAAGTCGCTCTACACACATAGCAACGTTGAGTTGATGCAGTATCTGTGATTCCATCGCAGACTTTACCATCTATCATGGCGAAAGCAAGTTTGAAAGAAACTTTTATGGTTTTTGCGTTTATGACAGTTTCGTAAGGGACAAGGTTGGTCTCTTGCTGTTGAATGAATTCCGTTTTGTTAACAGCGGCTTCAGTACTTTCGTTCAAAAATTGAATCTTGATTGGTCGACAAAAACGAGGAGATGATGGCCTTGGATTTTTCCATACAATAAGTGTATTATGTGTTACTTGGTCGACGGTTAAAAGCTCCAGTGGAACGAGTGAAGTGACGACAATGTTCGCATCAGACTTGCTTCCATCATCATGAGTGAATTTTTGCCCAAATGTACTTTGTCCAGAAGTACTATCGCAACCCCACTTACAAATTAAAATCAAGTTGCGAACTTCTTCATAAGACATACTGTTGATATTATCTGCTTGAGTTAACAAAATTCTTTCGATTGTGTGATCCAACAAAGCCTGCAGTTTGACTTCAGCACTATATTCCGTCGCAGTAATATCTGATTTCAATGGGTAACATTGAAGCTTAGCTTGACGTACTTTATTGTAGGATGGAAACAGAGTGCAGCAATTTTCTATGCTTGCACGACGAATTTTTCGGTAGTTCGATTTCGATAAATTCGATTCAACTATAACCGACAGAGCATCATCAGGAGATAAAGGGGCTTCTGAAATCGATCCGATAGATCCTTCGTGATGTTCAGCTTCTAATTGGCTTCCCAGCGTCACATCTTGGACAACTTCTTCAGAATCCATTTTGACAAATGATAGAAGGCTCGTTTGAGTCGGATGAGATAATTCTTCAGTACTTTTCTCTGCACAGAATTCTTCAGTCTTTCTCCGTTTTGTACGCTTACTAGCTTCGGACAATTCTAAAGAAGGCGAACGCATGTTGCTGGACTCCTTAGAACTTTCTGGAGTCTCTTCAAACAGAAAGAAGTCACTCAGCCATCTGGAATACTTCCTGAAAAATTCGTGCTCGTGCCTCGAAACGCTCTGCCACTTAGTATTAAATTGCACAAACAATTTACGTATTTGACATTTCGTGTTATCTGATAGCGTAAAAGGACGTTGTAACTTTTTGGACACGGCCTTTTCAATTTCCGCGTACGCTGCATCGTCATCGTCATTACGTAAAATTTTAGTGAGCAGGAAAATATCCTTGATGGATAAACCAGGCACTGCAGAATCATCAGCAGTAGATTCTGAAATGACAAAGCGTAATACATATAAAAATAGGAAATTACATATTCAACATTACTTGCTATTATTTGTTCCACAATATTATGGGGAATGCCACGTGAACCGGATCAGTCACCTCTCGGATATTTTTGTAATTTTGCATGTCGATTGTCCTTGGGGAGTTAGATTTTTCAATTAGTGCAAAATTCGTTGAGTTATTTGCATAAACAAATTCAAGCAAGGTTTTTTTCAAAAATTCATAACTACGCCAAAAATGACACTAAACTCAATTTTTTTTTTCAATCACGCGGAAAGTGTCATAGAATGTATGAAAAAATATGTACTTCAAAAAAAAATTTGTTCATCCATTGTCTATTTCACAATTGAGTTTTAAAAGATTTTTAAAACACTCAGTGACACGATTTAATTTTTTTTTTTAATACTGACATATACTTTGCACTATACTACAGCCTGAGAATTAATTTCAAGGACGTGTTATTTTTTGTTTTCGAGTGAAAAATCATTTAAGTTGGCGGTGCGTGCAAATTCCGAGTCGACGCCGCGTGGAACGTAATGGCGTGCGATAGATTGCTGTACGCCCCTACTCAACGTACGCGTAGCAGCGGTATTCGAGAGTCATTTTCACAATGATGGACAAGATTTAAAAATCTGAAAAAAAAAACTGTAGTTTCCCAATGGCAACTATAAGCGATGCGTTCAGTTTCAAGAACATGTTCCTTTAGGTTTTCGAAATATTGCAGTTTAAAATCTTGATATGTATGCTGACCGTAGATGCTAAAATTTCAAACTGCAATAGTTCGAGAACGGAAAAAAAAACACGTTCTCGCAACTCAAGTATTGCTTTTAGTTACCCTTGGGAAACTATAGTATTTTTTTCAGATTCTTAAATCGTGTCCCTCACTGTGAAAATGACTCTCGAATACCGCTGCTACGCGTACGTTGAGTAGCAGCGCACTGCAATCTATCGCACACCATTACGTTCCACGCGGCGTCGACTCGGAATTGGCACGCAGCGCCAACTCAAATGATTTTTCACTCGAAAACAAAAAATAACACGTCCTCAAAATTAATTCTCAGACTGTAGTATAGTGCAAAGTATATGTCAATATTTAAAAAAAAATTCAAATCGTGTCACTGAGTGTTTTAAAAATGTTTAAAAACTGAATTGTTAAATAAACAATGGATGAACAAACTTCTTTCGAAATACATATTTTTTATACATTCTATGACACTTTCCGCGTAATTATAAGAAAAAAAAATTCAGTCCAGTATTATTTTTGGCGAAGTTATGAATTTTTGGAAAAAACATTGCTCGAATTTGCTTATGCAAATAACTCAACGAATTTTGGCACTGATCGAAGAATCCTTTGGGACAAAAATCTAACTCCCCGAGGACAATCGGCATGCAAAATTAAAAAAATATACGAGAGGTGACTGATCCGGTTCACGTGGAATGGCCCTTATTCATCATTTAACCCACTAGGCCCACAATGTGAGTACACCCCTGGATGAGTATTTGGAAACCATACAACTTTTAGCTGAACCATTTATCCACATTTTATGTTTTAATTGTTCAAAATTAAAAAAAATCCACTTTTCATTACAAAAACTTGCACCGATAGCAGTGGGGCAAAAAATTGCAGAATTTTCTTGTTGTTTTCATTGATCATTAGATTAATCTACAATCTAGAACAAGTCGGGCGCGGGAAAACGGGAAGCAACTTTACTTTTCTCCACGTGTTAACGATTTCACATTGATTTTTAGACAAATCATTCTTCTATTGATATCACATACACAATTATTATAAATTTAGAATTTCATAATGAAATTGTACTTACTATCCTTTTTCGAATTCATTGTGTAGATTTTGTTTTCAACGTGATTTTTCTAGGCTTGGCAACGTTCTGAACACAACACTGTCAACTCCGCTCGGAGCGCGATGCGTCTGGCTCAAGCGAGGGTTACTCTAGAACTGGAACAACCTAACCTGGAATACCGTAGCAGGTATAAGGGATCGTCCCCTTCCCAGTCTGCATTTCGACCCCCAGACTATGACTTTACCCAACGGCTAAACGGGTAATCTCTGACATCAACTGTGTGATTTTTGTTTCAATATTCCCACGGCTTTGCGATATTATCAACATAATGAGTAAACTGACGCGTTGATACAGTAATAGTACAGATATGAGGTTAGTAGATTGGACAAGTTGGTCTTTAAAAACAGTGTCGCGCCACGAATGTAGGCGGCACGACAGTCGAAAAAAGCTTTTTCGTGTATTTCGCTTCAGCAGTATTTTCTATCAGCAGAATTGCGTTTTGGTAAACGATCTGCACACATCGATCGATAATATAGATATTTAATTTTATCAACAGATTTTCAACATTTGCGCATTATCCAGTGCGACCTTATCAACGTAGAATGTTATGATTTGTAGCATAGTATGAGCTAAATAATAGCTAACTAAGAGCTGAGCTACGGCATATATGCGGTCAACCTCAAAATAATACATATGGGGCATTCCATGCCAAATCGACCTGGTCCTGACCCTCGACTTCTCAGATCTGGTCTGCGATGGTGTGTATGATTCTTCAGACTCTGAATAGCAATCAGAATTTTTTTCAGATTTAACAAAATAAATTCAAGGGCGTCATGTATTTACAAAGTTTTTTTTTTCAACACCTCGATGGCCCTGATCGGACAATCAGAAAAAATTCTCAAAAATTCTGTATCAGAAATCAACATTTTTGTAAATGAATTTGAATTTTTTTGTTTCATTTTTAATTTTTTTATTTTTTGTGTCATTATTAATCCAAAATACCTCGCCGTATTCTATAAAAAGTCATTTCCGACCACATTATAATCTTTTTTTTGGATTTGGTGCTCCCCTACGGTGATGTGAAAATCCCCCAAGTTTCGGACCTCAAAGCCGTTCACCATAGATATCGTTCACTTTTACATTCGAATTCTTATCGTGCACGGAGAAAAGTGTATACTAAATTTTCTCATACTGATATAGTAATGGTGGGATATACCTTCCAATATGACGATCATTCCTATACTTTATACCAAACGTCACCATGCATAATTGGAATAATCCTATATGCATGGTGAAATTTGGTATAAAGTATCGGAATTATCGTCATACTGGAAGGTATATCCCACCGTTACTATATTAGTATGAGAAAATTTAGTATACACTTTTCTCCGTGTGCCCTTATCATGGAAGAAAATTATCCAACATATTTTTTGAGGAAAAACAAAAAATTAGCTTTTCGAAAAAGAATGATCATCACCCCGTTAACATGAAAAAAATAATAGAAGCCGCTAGCCTAACGGAGCGCATTGCATTTGTAGGATATACATTATACATATAGCTGTAGTATAATGGCACCGCGTCATAAGTCTGAAACTCGGAATTCAGAATTAGGCAACGTGGTGTTTTTTGTTGGTAAGAAAGTTATCATTTTACCAACAGAATATTTAGATGATTCGAGCACACAGGTAAAATTTTTGATTATATCGATAGATGGTCTATCTTACCACCAAATATATATATGGCAGCATTCGTTGTCACTATTATTTTGTGACGTACTGCTATATGACTCCGAATTTTCTCAACTTGTCCAATCTACTACCTTATATCTATATAGCAAAACCTATTCTTAGATATATTCATTGTCCAGTTTAGTACCTTATTCTCCATTCGCCTAATCCATATACACAGTCCGCAAACAATCACCACTACTTACTTTTCCTACCTACCTGGATATTTCCTAATTCCCAAACCCTGCAATAAACCATTTCCGTTCCTGCAACGGCTGCAACTCAAAATTCTTAAAATCAACAAACTGTCCTTTACCGAAAACTTGATAATCCATTACAGGTGCGCACCGGGTGTTATACGCTGCACACTGACGTTGTTTAACGGTCGACCAAGATAGTTTTGTATTATATTAGCCAAAGACCAAATTTAACTATAAATGTATGTCCGCGAAACAATCATTGCTGAAACATACTTCGCGATCCGATACAGATCTCGAACCGATTACTTTTCCAAGTCTATGTACCACGACACTCATCGGCCAAGTAACCGTGACGCTTACCCTGTATTTTTGACTCGATACTGGGTCTTCCGGCTTGCCTCTGTCTCCCCGTATACTCCAGAAACTCGGTTCCACTTAGTTGCAAGGGTTACGATACCGACGCGTAATCGTATACCCAGAGGTAACCTATTGTTCGTCTCGTCAAAGGGTAAGCCTAGGAGAATAAGCACACTTAATTCTTGGAAATAGCAATAAATTCTCTCTTTTTAATGACATTGCTGGAATACGATTGATAGATCTCGAGAGAATATGTTTACCTTGGTTGAATATAGTAGACTCACCTCGTAGTAGAGAAATATTTAAATAACGAGGATCAAAATTTGGAGGTTTGAAAATAAATACAAGGGTAGATTGCTGTAGGCCTAATTAGGCATCACATTTATTTTTTAAACATAGAAAATAATTCAATATTGGTGATGAATTACTCCAGAGTCTCAAGTACTATGGTACTGCAGTCATAACAATTCAAAGACCGACAAATCCATTCATGCATGCACTAGTAATACTAGCTTATTGACATTCTTGATTCTGTTGAAAGTAGTGAAAAGTTTATATCACATTTGAAAAATCGTTCAGGGTGGCTTACAAAATCAATCATAAGATAGTATATTTCGTATCAAGGGTATAAAATATTACGCCCGTGTTACGAACGATATTTTTCGATGCAGTTGGCGTAAAATTCGATTTTATCCAAGCAGAACAAGTTGTAAAATCGGATTTTATGCCCACTGCAACGAGAAATATATTAAAATAAATTTTATACAGATGTATAGTCACAATTAGAAATTCTTTGGTACTTAGTTGAGAATATTTGCTTCAAAAACACATAAACTCAATCCATCCAATGTACCCTACGTTTATCTAATTTTTATCTTCACAGGCGTTGTTCATCGAGGCAAACTAGTTCTTGCCTATCTTCAACAAAACCTCTTCAAAATTCATCAGGACAGGGGATTCACACCAGGGAGTGAAACAGTCCAAGCACCGGGGGAATGACCGCAAGACAACTCTGCGCCGCAGAGTATTAATAAAGTAGCATAAGCAAATAGTTCGTAATTACAGTTCCTTCTGAATCAGTTTTGGTAAAATCTCGCATCTAGTCTAAGAATCGATTCCGTTGGAAACGTTGTACAGAAAACAAGCTGAGCTGGTTGCCACTAATTTTCAGCCAGCAGACTTTGTAACCCAGTGTATGTGTGATAAATAACGAAAAACCTAATTATAATATGTTCTACGATTAGTGACAACCACAAGCTTTTATATCACAGCATCTGCTGCCCGCTCTATGTAACATTAAAATCAACGTCCTACTCGAGACGTGTCGGATACTAGTTTCAATATTCAACAACAACTTTCAAATCATTTTACAAATCGCTGTACAGATTATTCCAAATCAATTCAATTATAAAAGCTATAAGCGGTAATATAATAACTCGTTTTTATAAAGCTCGCCATACTTGACCACTTCATTCGGTCATATTATGATCGTACAAGGAAAAGACTTGTAATATTACATAATAGATGAAAGTTCGTGATATATTATTAACAATATGTTCTCTCGCATGTATTATATTGTATTTAGCACTTGGGTACTGACCCGAAGGTCTTGATGCTTTCTATATGTTTAAACTCGTTGTATTTGGGATAGAAAAGTGATAGGGATTGGGATAGTTGGGATTACCCATTACCGTTCGGAATATTCCCAATAACTATTCAGGTAACAGAGCATAATTCATGCATGTACGATATATATTTGTCAAGTATAATTCGCTCTTTTGTAAAATTGTCCATAATGAATAGAGAGTAGACTATTCTCATTAGTATCTTTGATAGAACAACTATATTTATAGAGTAATGAATTATTCTACTATTCTCGTGTCGAATTTACGTTGTTAAAGTATTATTCTTGACGAAAACTATGGGAAAAATAATGACTCTGTTCTTTATTCGTATAGTGGTCTGGAAAATAAATATAAACAGCTCGCTGTTCTCAACTAGGCCGATATTAAAATTATCTGCTTTAAACATTGCACTTGGCATATTGTCAAATATACCTTCGTAACGTATATGTATGTATTATCGTCGCAACGATTCGTTCAGAGTATAATAATAGTTTTATTATAGTCCAATTATAGTTCTAGCTAATTTCCAAACTGGGAAAGTGTCAAAAATGTAGTTTCCAGTGATATACGTAATATATTATACGTATTACGATCACATCTACAATTTTTCCAATCAAATATTCAGTGTTGTGAAAATTGTAATTAAATTTTTCTCAATTACTCATTACTTTCGTGATGTGTAATTGAATTTTCATCTAATCGAGTTCAATTACATATTACTAAAGTACCCACACAGCACAAGATATCCGCGGGATATTCCAATCATGTCCCATATATCCCACAGATATCTTAAATGTCGGCTGGATATCCATGGGATATCGCATAAGACTTTGCACTGCATCGGACCTTCTCCACACATCCTACAATATCTCAAATCTTCGCACGGATATTCAGTACGTCCTATAGATATCGTAAGATATCACATACAATCCATTTCGAAAAATATTCCGCTTACTAATTATTGAATACAAATCGATTGTAAAAACTGTTTCACTTTTTTTTGCAACGTTTCTCAGTTAACATATTATGAGCGATAATTTATTTTTGGATGTCTTATGATATCCTGTGGATATCCTATAAGATTTTCGGTATAGTGGCCGTGATATTGTAAATATTTCAGTAACATTTGTGATGTGTTATTTCTATATAGTTTCGAAAGCCTCAGAAAGAAAAAAGTCACGAAGCGCAATATCACCTCTTGCAAGTCGCGAATGTCACATACGTCATTTCAAGTCCACTGATATGTGTTCCTACTATCCCATGTAGGGTTTACCGACATTAACAACACGGCTAATAATCGGTCCAATATCTTCGTGCCGAACTTGGGCCCCCGTTCGATGGCCATCTTTCAGCCGATCATAGGTTTGCCGATCTTCGGCTTATCATATGGAGGCTATTGATCCGCTAATATGGTCTTCCCGAATTCGGCACATTGATCAAAGGCCATTGTTTAGCCAAAGGTATACCTACCGAAATTGGCTTGGTATTCGTAGGCTAACAGTCGGCCGCACTTGGGCACGCCAAATGGTCAAGTGATGATCAGATGTTCAGATTTAGAGGGGGGGAGGAGGGAGGGATTTCACGACAATAGTAATTGAATAAATTCAGTTCCCTCAAAAATCTTATTCGAAATTCAGCTGACCGCTGGCCTGATTCGGGGCGGGGGGGGGGGGGGGGGGGGGGGCGACGACATGGAAAAATAAATAATCGTTATTGGATAAACAATTTATCACAGATTAGGTCGGTCGCTGAGTAATCATAAAGAACGAATAGAAGAATTAGTTTGACAAGAATTGGATATTTTGAAATTATTATTCTTATCGTCTTCACTGTTGATATCATCATTACTTTTTTCATTAATAACGTGACTATTAAATTGTTGAGTGTAAGAATACCTGACTTGGCCTTGGACTTCACATGGAAACATAGACTTCACGAACACACAATTCATATAGAACTTTTGACATTCCAAGTCTAAGAATTCCGCGGTAATCTAGTGGTTGGGGCGTAGGATTAGTATTAATCGTAGGGTGGTGAGTACAAGTTCGTTCGTGAGCGAAATAATAAATTTAGTTTCGTAAAATTGACATTTTCAGGGTTAAATTGGTGGTTAAGGTTTCAGTACGGCTGAATAATTAGCTATAATAATAATATTAATAATTATTTCGATTAATTTTTAGGCTAATAATGAATGTATCGCCAGCCGATGGATGGCAGTTCTCTTTGCTATACGGATGTATTATTGAAAATCAAGGGATTTACATACGACATTCTCAGGATGTGTCTGTGCTGTATGGGGATGTACTGACAACCGACGTCGCTAGGATACCCTGAGGAGATCGTGGGATATCGCATAGAGATATCCTGAGGATATCATGGGACCGGCCCTTTGTATATCCTATGGATATCCATAGAATATCTGAAGGATGTCACGGGATGATCCATGGATATCCGATAGTTGCCAATGCGATATTCAGACGACATCCTCAGGATGTCTCTGTGCTGTATGGGTAATGGGTGATCAAATGAGTAATATCATTAAAAATGTAATTAGTGACTTGCAACACTGCAAATATCCGTGCAGTAATAACATTGTTTATGAAATAAACATGTATTATTATTGAAATTGTAAATAATCGATCGTTGAATCATTTTTCCCTGTCCTTTCCTTGCCAATAAATCGAAAATCATAAAAATCGCATGATTTCATAAGTTTGAAATCATAAAGTTGCCGCACGGGGTGACAAATGGTATCACCATTTCGCGTTCAAAGCCCCGAACTAATTTTGTAGGAAACTAAAATGCGCTTTACTGTGTGCAACCCGCATTTCACTCGTGTATTTCACATTGCCTATAATCAGGCGCATTTAACTTGAAAAAAAAGTCAAAAAAGTCAGAAAAAATTCCAACAAATAACTCCCAATTTGGTACTAAATTTTTTCAATTTTTTTCGACTTTTTTTTTTAAATTTAAACCCGAAAATTCTGGCAGTTGATATTTTATTTGGGAGTTAATTTTCTGGCAGTTGATGCCTTATTTTTGGAGTCGGATTTCTGGCAGTTGATACCTTATTTTAAAGAGACCAAAAGTGAGGTATCAACTGCCTTATGCCTTATTTTTGGAGTCGGATTTCTGGCAGTTGATACCTTATTTTAAAGAGACCAAAAGTGAGGTATCAACTGCCAGAAAATCGACTCCCAAATGAGGTATCAACTGCCAGAATTTTCGGAGTCAATCTTCTGGCTGTTGATACTTTATTTTAGGAGTCGATTTTCTGGCAGGACGGAAATTACGATGCAGTCGACCTAGAGGACGAAAACTACGTAGCGGTGGACGTGGAGGACGAAAACTACGTAGCGGTGGACCTGGAGGACGAAATCTACGTAGCGGTGGTCCTGGAGGACCGAAACTACGCAGCGGTTGACTTAGAGGACGAGACCAAAGTACCGGTTGATCTATAGGACGAGACCGACGTAGCGGTGGTCCTGGTCACAGATAACGAAAGCGTATGTTGTACGAAAACAAGCCCCGGCAACTACCCCGTTAACACACATAATTAACTATGACTTAAATGCCATATGGTGAAAGAATTTATCACCATAGTGATAAATATATTTTAATCTATACACAGAAAAAAAAAATTCCTCGTTCCAAGAAAAAGATTTCTTGTTTCAAGGAACTGTAGTTTCTTGAATGTTTTTTGATTAAATGAAAGAAATATTTTCTTAATTCGAACTAAGAATATATTAGTTTGAATCAAGAACATATTTCCTTGATTTAATCAAGAAACATTCAAGAAACTATAGTTTCTTAAAACAAGAAATCTTTTTCTTGAAACAAGGAATCTTTTTCTTCAAACGAGGAATTTTTTTTCTCTGTGTAGATTTGATCATTTATTTTTATTTCACTGAAATCCGACCCGCCACGGACATTGCTAGTCTTATTACTTTTGACCCGGCCTTAACTTGAGCAGCTGTAGACTCTGTGATTGGTCAACTATGACCTTCTGTGGCTCGAAAACTCTTAGTCCCCGGACTTTTTGGTAAAGGAAAATTAGTCTTGGAATTATACAAGGAATCTACCCTTATCAGGTGGTGTGTGCAAAGTGAATCGCCCAGTATAATTCTTCAATATCTACATATATTTTTTTTGCAAAAAATAAAAGCATTTTCGACTGGGCTACACCAAGCTACACTGGTGTGGTGTAGCTATCTTCATCCTCTTTCTTTTCTATGAGGAAAAGAGAGACAGAGATGGCTACACTACACCAGTGTAGCTCGGTGTAGCCCCAGTCGAAAATGCTATAATTGTCTGTGCAAAATGAACGTTTTATTTACATTATTATTATTATGAAAGAAAAAGCAGACGCGCGCGAGTGAGCTAATATACTGAAATGATAATGATTTGCTTGAAATTAGGGTACCACAGAAATATGAAAATTATAACGATGTATAGATAGTATAAGAATAACACTGATTTACTTGAAATTAAGTAAATACAGGAATATGAAAATTATAATGATATATAGATACTATAGAAATGACCATTGCATTTTTAAGTAAATATAAAATCACGAAATCCTAGGAAACATGGAAAATTCTAAAATATTTACTCATTAAATGATCTAGTTGGTTACGTACAACTTTAGCAGTTGTCATCAGAAGAATCACTTGATTCGCAATCAGTGGATTCAACTGGAAAATAGCTTGAGCTTCCTCCTTCACATGTTGAAATACTTGGCGCAGTTAATAACTGTAGTGCTTCTGGCAGTAATGATTTGAATTTTTTGCAAGGCAATTCGCGCAAGCTAGAAATATATGGGTCGGATGTTAAAAGGAGCCGTAAAAAAAGGTCTTCCATAGTTTTTACTCGGGAACTGAATTTCCCCGCAAAATCTGTTCTGTATTTCTTAATGTACTTATTACTAGACTCTTGAGCTTCTTCAGACATTTGTCCGATTGGTAATAGTGAAGAATTTATTATTTCCTCGCTATGAATTAATACCTTGTGCACTGTAGTTGGCATATGATACCACGGATACAAATGTACGAAGTCGAGAGCTGTTTGTAGTGCATAATCTTGAAATCTGATCAAATTAATTTTATGGCCACTTGAAAGTGCCTGCAGTATGACATGGAAACGTTTAATTAAATCTTCATTCACCCCTGTGATAGAAGCAGAAATGGCAGAGTTTTCAAAAAATCGTCGAGCGGTATTCCCATCATTCGACCTACCGAACCCAGGTTTCGGTTGATCGACTATCAATCCCAATCGCAAACGGAAACCTGTTTGTATTCCTACCTTTCGGTTTTTCACACTTTCTTTATCATTCGAACCACGCGCTTGCCACTTTTTGATATCAAGTTTGTACCCTACATCCAAACAACACTCGAAGAATCGAATCCATACATGCAAAGTTGACAACCCAAACCCTGCATGATCCCCATCGATTTCCTTTTTCAACACCGCATTAATATTGTTAAAGTCCTTTGAAGTCGCTCTACACACATAGCAACGTTGAGTAGATGCAGGATCCGTGATTCCATCGCAGACTTTACCGTCTATCACGGCGAAAGCAAGTTTGAAAGAAACTCTTATGGTTTTTGCGTTTATGACAGTTTCGTAAGGGACAAGGTTGGTCTCTTGCTGTTGAATGAATTCCGTTTTGTTAACAGCGGCTTCAGTACTTTCGTTCAAAAATTGAATCTTGATTGGTCGACAAAAACGAGGAGATGATGGCCTTGGATTTTTCCATACAATAAGTGTGTTATGTGTTTCCTGGTCGACTGATAAAAGCTCCAGTGGAACGAGTGAAGTGACGACAATGTTCGCATCAGACTTGCTTCCATCATCATGGGTGAATTTTTGCCCGAATGTACTTTGTCCAGAAGTACCATCGCAACCCCACTTAGAAATTAAAATCAAGTTGCGAACTTCTTCATAAGACATACTGTTGATAATATCTGCTTGAGTTAACAAAATTCTTTCGATTGTGTGATCCAACAAAGCCTGCAGTTTTACTTCGGCACTATATTCCGTCGCAGTAATATCCGATTTCAATGGGTAACATTGAAGCTTCGCTTGACGTACTTTATTGTAAGATGGAAACAGAGTGGAGCAATTTTCTCTGCTTGCACGACGAATTTTTCGGTAGTTCGATTTCGATAAATTCGATTCAATTATAACCGACAGAGCAGCATCAGGAGAAAAAGGAGCTTCTGAAATCGATCCGATAGATCCTTTGTAATGTTCAGCTTCTAATTGGCTTCCCAGCGTCACATTTTGAACAACTTCGTCAGAATCTAATTTGACAAATGATAGAAGGCTCGTTTGAGTCGGATAAGATGATTCTTCAGTACTTGTCTCTGCACGGAATTCTTCAGTCTTTCTCCGTTTTGTACGCTCACTAGCTTCGGAAAATTCTAAAGAAGGCCAATCCATGTTGCTGGACTTCTTAGAACGTTCTGGAGTCTCTTCAAACAGAAAGAACCCACTCAGCCATCTGGAATACTTCTTGAAAAATTTGTCCTCGTGCCTCGAAACGCCCTGCCACTTATCATTAAATTTCACAAACAATCTACGTATTTGACATTTCATGTCATCCGATAGCGTAAAAGGACGTTGTAATTTTTCGGACACGGCCTTTTCAATTTTCGCGTACGCTGCATCGTCATCATCATTACGTACATTTTTAGTGAGTAAGAAAATATCCTTGATGGATAAACCAGGCATTGCAGAATCATCAGCAGCAGATTCTGAAATGACAAAGTGTAATATATATAAATATAGGCAATTACATATTCAACATTACTTGCTATTATTTGTTCCACAATATTATGGGCCATGCCACGTGAACCGGATCAGTCACCTCTCGGATATTTTTGTAATTTTGCATGTCGATTGTCCTTGGGGAGTTAGATTTTTCAATTAGTGCAAAATTCGTTGAGTCATTTGCATAAACAAATTCGAGCAAGGTTTTTTTCAAAAATTCATAACTACGCCAAAAATGACACTCGACGCAATTTTTTTTTTCAATAACGCGAAAAGTGTCATAGAATGTATAAAAAAAGATGTATTTCAAAAAAAATTTGTTCGTCCATTGTTTATTTAACAATTGAGTTTTGAAAGGTTTTTAAAACACTCAGTGAGACGATTTAAATTTTTTTTTTTTTCAAATACTGACATACCGGATCATTCCTCGTTTACATCACAGTGATTTGGGTAGCGGACCGTCAGAGCACAGAGCTGTATATCTATATATATCATGTATGTGAGTATAGATCCTCAGGATACATATTACGATTTTAAACTGCAATATCAAGAGACTCGGTAGAGTCTTGCGCCAAGTACACTAAAAAAAAAAAATTTCACGCGCGAAATCAACGAGTCTGTATCATACCCGAGAGGTAACTACCCTAACCTATACCGCGAATTAGTATCTTCGTTTTCTTTCACCTCACAACATACCCGAATTGAAACTCATTTTATCTAGGCTGTGGGAATGAAAAGCTTTCATTCTAGCCTTAGATCGATTAAATCGGTGTTTGGAGTGCTGCGATATAATTAACTTCAGATTCTGATACCCCGTTTCCACGTACAATGTTTCTCTTTAGTGTTCTTCACACACACACACTTACTTTAATGACTCGTCCCTCTTTCGAGGATGTAGTCAAACAATTTAGTGTTCTTCAGACTAAGATTCAGCCTACTAATACCATTTCCATGAAATCACATTTCGTCGCTGAACGCATCCCACGCGGCGTCTAAAGGTGCTCGCACATCAAACGACGTTTGCCGTTTGTCGAATTACCTACTTGATTCATACAATGCGCCGGCCAATCATAGGCATGTGTGAGTGACGCACGGCCCGGTTACGGCCTCTAGGTGATCCGTCAAACGGCAAACGTCGTTTTATGTGCGAGAACCTTAAAACCCACGGCAGACATACTATGTCGGCCGTATTCGGCAGACCGACTGAGTATGTTTCCAGATATCCTACCGGGCTTCTGTAGGTATCGCAGACAGAAACCGTCTGCAACACTAGCAGACGCGTGTTACAATAATGTAAACTTCAATAATTCTTTTATCATTAAAATGTGCTCAAATTCAATGAACTTCATCTCATTTTGTAGAACTTGTTTGAAGCTATCTACCAGTAAAATTTCACACGAATCTGTCGACAACAGCTTTTACAAGCTAACAACGTTAAAGAAATATTCGAGAGGTGACTGATCCGGTTCACGTCCAATGGCCCTTATTCATCATCTGAGGCACTGGGCCCACAATGTGAGTACACCCCTGGATGGGTATTTGAAAACCATACAACTTTTAGCTGAACCATTTATCCACATTTTATGTTTTAATTGTTCAAAATTAAGAAAAATCCACTTTTCATTACAAAAACTTGCACCGATAGCAGTGGGGCAAAAAATTGCAGAATTTTCTTGTTGTTTTCATTGATCATTAGATTAATCTACAATCTAGAAGAAGTCGGGCGCGGGAAAACGGGGAGCAACTTTACTTTTCTCCACGTGTTAACGATTTCACATTGATTTTTAGACAAATCATTCTATTGATATCACATACATAATTATTGTAAATTTAGAATTTCATAATGAAATTGTACTTACTATCCTTTTTCGAATTCATTGTGTAGATTTTGTTTTCAACGTGATTTTTCTGGGCTATCTAAACACAACACTGTCAATGCCACTCGGAGCGCGACGCGTCTCGCTCGAGCGAGGGTTACTATAGAACTGGAATACCATAGCAGGTAAAAGGAATCGTCCCCTTTCCAGTCTGCATTTCGACCCTCAGACTATGACTTTACCCAACGGCTAACCCACCGCTTCAAAACCCCGAAAACGAAACTTCATTTTTTGATTTTTGGCCAGAGATTTGGTATTCCATCCCATTGAGAGCTGGGAAGAAGTGGCAAATTTCCAGTTTAAGCCATTCACGAGTGATGTATGCGGGCTGATTTGCAAAAGGATCTTTTTCAACACGGTTATTTTATACAGATGGTATTTATTTAACAAATTTTTAAACGTTGATTGAAATATTCGAGAAAATTTCTTTCGAATCTTTAATAAATTAACCGGTATCTAGTTCGTGAAGATGAGACTTATTCCATCACGATGAAACATCTTCATCTGCATATATATAGACATTAACGGTGTGATTTTTGTTTCAATATTCCCACGGTTTTGCGGTATTATCAACATCAATGGAATACCTACACGATCGTAATAATAGATTGTCAAAGATAGCGATAGGCTCCGTCATTTCGATAATCGCGTAACATATGATAATTACTACATTGAAAACATACTTACGTTATTGTCGCCAATTGATCACGAAGAGATCAATTGATGAGCTGAGGTTGAGAAATTCAATTGGCTTTGACCAAGTATTTGCCTTGGTATAAAATGTCATTGAAATACAATTTGGATGTAATAAATATTCTAGGTCGATGAAATTAACATAAATTATTATTCGATAAATTATTTTGTCATTAGCAATATTTGGCCGATAGTTTGACAACTTGATTGATCATAAAATTGACTAGATAAATCATTTCAGTTTCTCTATATTCATAGCATAGCTACAATTTTATACGTAGGGTGTAACGTCCTGGCATAGCCACTCCGTTCCCACGGCTCCTTATCATTGCCTGTTTGCTGATCTCAGCACTTTTGCCTCTAGTATTTATTTGCATTCTAGTATTCCTCTGGAACCTTTAAGTATAAACTCGCCATTAACAACAAAATAATACCACTCTAATAAAAATAAGAATTTCAAATGATTAAATTATTATAAGGTAACAGCAAAGCCAGGTATTAAAATCAACGATCCGGCCCCTTGCCGAAATTCCAAGTATTTCGGCATCGTACGTCACCTGCATTTACCGTTATTCACCTTCCCCTTTTCTATGGGGACGACCTTAATGCAGGCCTCTTTTGACGGAATTCTATAGCTCCCCAGTCATTCGCAATCTGTTTTCAGCAGAGGGTGCATGAAATAACGCAAGTTGTACGGATCACTATATTCAAGAATCTATATAAGTGAAATTTGAAAAATAACATCAGTGTAACATGGAGAAAGCTGCTGTTCTAGAAGTAGGACTACGACAACCAGGTCCGTCACAAGTGAACACATCGGACACAGAAGAGAGTAATGAGCAATCGAAGGGTGAATTGACAAACGCTCTTAAATATTCCAAATCATTGCTCCGAGATATGAACTTACTCACGGATACACCGCCAACTGTAATTTCCGCTACTTCTATTGCGATAGGAGAGGTCATAGGCAGTGAAATTGTTGATTTGGTGGCTGACGCAAAAATCATCAACGTCGAGGAGCTGATCGGGATTGACGAGTATGACGAATCACAGGAATATTCACCGGTAAGTTGAATTTCTATGAGTATGAGTTGTTTTTTAATTTTGTGCAAATTTATTGAAGTATGCAATAATGTATCTTGTAGTGCGAAGGTGTAGCGGGAGATGACGAGGAATACATTGCCGAAGAATTCGCACCAGAGCCCAAAGATTATATTCCATTATCGTACAAAGAAAGAACAGTTGCTCTTGCTGCAGCCCATCCAAAGTGGTCCTTGAAAACTTTGCAAAAAAAAGGATGCTCTCGATTGAAACATATGACACATATATATCGATGGAGAGACGATGTAAAAAGAGGAGGAACCAATTTTGACAAATGGAAAACTATTGATAGTGAAACATACGAACAATTTCTGGAAGCACGGAAAAATTTGGAACAGGTAAACAATTTCAAAAAAAATAAATAACACATAGAAGAAAAGTTTAGAGTATTCTTATTATTAAAAACAACGGAATCACATGCATCTGATATGCTACGATTAATTAATTTTATTCTCATTCAGGTCACAACACGGACTTTACAACAGTGGGCGATGAATGCTGCGTTTCCATTTTTATCGGATTCTTTCCATTTCAACGCCAGCTCGACTTGGGTGAAAAGATTCAAAAAATATCATGGGATCAGACAGCGCACGATCACGAAATGTATCAACTCTAAAGAGTTTGCCACGATGGAGGAAGTATTGGCAGCCGCTGAAAAATTTCAGATGCAAACAAAAAAGCTGATCCCTAATTTCGACCTTGATTATGTTATCAACACTGATCAAACCAGCTGCCAATACCAATCCACGTATGATATAACGCTTACGCAACAGGGGTCCAAAACCGATTTAATAAGTAAGAAGGATTTGAACAGAATAAGCCATTCCTACACGGCACAGTATGCAATAACTGCATCCGGCAAAATATTTCCTTTCGTTTTTTTATGCATGCAAGAACCGTCTGGAAAATTCAGTCCTATTGTTAAGAAAAAAGTTGACGAGCTTACCGATAAATTTAAAAATGTTATTGTGACCTGCACAAAATCCGGTAAATTTACCAAACAAATTTGGGTAGAATTTTTGGAATCTTTCATTCGACCGTACGTTCGTCAAGAAAAATTTCTTTTGATAATCGATTCGTGGGAAGGGCAAACGGATCAGACACTCTACGATGATATTTTCGTAGATGACGAACAGGCATGCACTTGTACTGTTAAAATAATTCCATCGAAATGTACTCCGCTCTGCCAACCGTGCGATGTCTATTTTTACCGCCAGGTAAAAATTTTCATCAAAAAATTGCAACAGGCTCCTGAACTGTTGAAGGCAAATCGGGAAATCTCGTCCAGAGAGGATTCAATTAAAATTCATTCCCTACTTTTGCATCAATTGAGCGCACCTGCATTTCGGCCAATGATTCAACACGCGTGGTTTGCATCGAAATTAATAGACGAAAGAACGATATTTTTAAATATGAACGAGCTCTGCTTCTCGATAATACTTTTGAAACAATCATGTGTCTGCAAAGAAGTAGGCTTCATTAAATGTGCATGGTGTGACACCGTGTTATGCTTTACATGTTTTTATGATAAATACCACCCAACCGATTGTTCTTCTAATGTACACATATGATGGCGAATAATTGAAACATGTGCATGTATATATATATATATATAATAAAAAATAAATTAAATTATTACCGTACGTTGTGTAGCAATTTTTTTCCTCGCAACTTTGTAATGCAATGTTTTTCATTGATAATAAATAAGATTAGATACGTAGACGAGAAAAAGAAGTATTGAAAAAAAAGTTAAAAAAAAAAGTCGAGTCGAATTTTCTCGAAAACTAAGCCGTGGTGCATAAATTCCCGTTAGCCTGGTACTCAGGGTAAATACCTCTACAACATAGCAGAATCCCATCAAAATCCATTTGTACCAAGTTTGGTCCTCCCCTAAGACAAACCCCTGACGTCACAAGGGACTTTTAATTAGTAATTGAATCATAATTCTTTGGAGCCTAACTCATAGTAAAATATACATCACTATTGGTATTTAAAAAATAATTTTATTGCCTGCAATATCTCGATAGGATTTCGTCGCAATTTGTATCGATGTATTTTGCAATAAAACTCGCGATCGTGTTATTCGGAATCTTTTTTTTTTCTTTTTCGAACAGATCTATAGTCTGTCGAAAGTAGGTCGAAATCGGGTGATTTCTGTTGCCTTTTATCGGTACGAATTGGAGATGACCGATCAAGCATAAAGATGTGCAGGTAGGACGGTGATCTGAAAAAGACAGGAATGAGAAATCAAAAAAAAAAAGAAAAAAACAAACAGTCAGTCTTAAAGGTGAATGAAATCTGAACCCGGATAGCAATTTTTGTTGTATTTTATTTGTCAAAAGCTGAAAAGGACCAGGAATTTATTTAACGGGTTTAAAATTAGGAGTATTTTTTTTTTCTTTTACTCATCACCATGAAACAAGCCGTAATATAAAACGGGTTTTAAAAAATATTTTCCAAAAACTTTTCAATCACCAAATAATACAGGAAATTGAACTCAATCTTTGAACGCAGCAACTTTTGGTTGCAAGTATTGATATACCAGCAATTTAAATATCGCAAAGTTTATATTGAATCAGAACGTGATTGTGGGTACGTAAGTTTGTTAATGGGTCAATGATAAGCATAGTACTTACACATTGTATTCTAGTATGGTATCGCATATTAACTTCTGACGTAGAAACAATACACTAGTTAACATACAGTAGGTAAATCTTGCACGTGTAGATATGTGATATCGTGACCTTTGATCAATTCCCGTATCTTGACATCAAATTTATGTTAATCAAGTCACGAACATATGAAATGATAAAAACATCAGAAAGAGAGAGAGGGAGAGACCCTACCTCGAGACACTTCAAATTTTGAAAAAAAATATCACCGTTGAGATTAAAACTACCATGTACAAATAGAAAGTGCAATGCCCCTAGAAATTCTACTTATTTCCACAATTTTTTACAGCAATTATAATTTTTGTATCCAACATCGTATTGAGATCGCAATTATAAGAATAGTCGTAATGTCGACGATATTGAATTTTTGCCTTTCGGCGGTCACTTCGGTGATCGAATTTTACGCGTATTAGTTTATGTTTGGGGGGAAACACCTTCGACATTTTACAGATGGTCCAGGGACCCGTTTCCATTCATTTGTTGCATAATTCCCCACAAGTTAAAGAATTTCTGAAATTTTGAAACTCTAGTCTCGTCAGTTCATAACTGGCTATTCTGTCTAGACGTAACTTTTACCTGGATATGAGACAATGTGTTAAACACCTACATATTTAGTTCTTGTCAAAAAAGTTGATAGACAATAAAGATTAGCTGTCAGTTTTATTCACACTTGTTATTAAATATATGAATAACTGAGTGGCGTCTCAACAAAAAGGACTATTTTATTTTGTGCTATAAAGTGATAATAAAAATTGACTCGTGGATATCGATGGATGCAAATTTTTCTGGCTTACGGATCGTGGCATTGTTATTCTCAAAATCTTGTATCTCAATTTCCTGTCACTATAACCGAGTTTATAGAACATTTGTAAAAGAGGGTCAGTGGACGTCCACTAAGTCGCGAGTGCTCATTACGTAACATTTATATTGGGATGTTGATGAATTTAAATACGACGTATTTGAAATGCAGTCAATAAGAGCTGGAAATCAAATGGATCAAGTCTCAGTTCAGTGGTGAGTAATCCTTGATGATTGGAAACAAAAATAATGATTCCGCTGGAACTATCTTATCTTCCAGTTTTCCAGTTTCCTCAATCGGTGGAGAAGTTGTTTAAGTCTGTTGGAATTATCAAACTGAAAACAAGGCGAATCATCTTTTCGCGGAATTCCAACGCTGGCCTCTGAACGGCCTTTATGGATAGCTTGCCCGCTTCTT
Organism: Tenthredo notha; assembly: GCA_914767705.2. Taxonomy (NCBI): domain Eukaryota; kingdom Metazoa; phylum Arthropoda; class Insecta; order Hymenoptera; family Tenthredinidae; genus Tenthredo; species Tenthredo notha. The sequence goes on from OU611907.1 coordinate 5,804,428, forward strand.
TTTCTTTCATTGCATCCTACATCAAGTTTTCCTACTGTAACGATCTTGCTTCTTTCATTTTTCGCCGGAATGTCTTTGGGCATAAGGAAGAAGTATAGGTATTACTATTCGGTTGAACGAAGAGAAGAAACGAAAAGACCACAGTTAAGATTTTGCTTTAGAACTTAGAAGGCTTGGCGATGCACTCTGTGCAAGAGCCTTGGAACTGTTCGAGTATTTATACATTATCCCGCATGCTATAATGAATCCGAATTACATGCTTCGATCGTTGAAATGATATTGGAGAAACACTCATGAGGGCCAGTGAGATTGTGTCAGTTTTTATTGACATAACATTGCGAAAAGTGTTGCATGTGCACTCTATGCCGTTGCGCGTCATCCGGAAGGTTAATCCAACTGGTTGACATCAATTACTATTCTCTTCCTTTGAAATGATATGAGTAAAAAAAAAAGACTAAAAGAGTATTTCGAACCGTTGATATAATACATCTGTATGCATAAATTATCTTCAAATCATTTTTTTCGGTGAAATTACATCAACCATTTTCTGCCTTCGAGTCATTTGATCTGCAGGAAGTGAATAAACTCGAATTATAAAATGCCGATCTCATATTAATTGCATTTTTTTACGACTTTACTACGATACTGATGACGGTGGATAAGTGCGAAATCAGAGGTGTACTTGGTAGGACTCTAGTCCCAAGTTATTCTTAATGGTTATTTGCTGGTGCATCAACCTTTGAAGTGCAAAGAACTTTGTCCGGAAGTGCACGCGAGATGAATTAAATCTAAAGGCTGTATTCAGCACCAGTTACGATTACAGGATCACTGCTCTGTGCTTACGGAATGAATGAGCATATTTGCAATCTGTACATCAGTCCTCCGGAAGCTGGATTTCACTGCCCAATCCGGGAGGATGTTCCTAAAATTTCGTCGAGTCATTTTTGCGTGAGATATGTACAAAACTAATAACTCAGTATGAAGAATGGGTTTTTCCTGGCTATTGATATATATACCACGTGAAAAACCTGGTAAACCGCACCTGTACCGTTTTATGCCAGGAAATAAATTTCGCGAATATATTTCGAGGAGGAATGAAAGTGAAAAAACAAACCGGAAATTATTCTATTCGATTATTATGCCATGGACGCATAGATGACGTCTTCTGCATACAATTTACAGATTAAATAATATGCCTGCTGCTTCTATATCCTCATATTTCAAGGCTGGAATAAACCGTATTCCTCAAAACTACTGATAACATTTATTCCCGCTCAAATGTCGTCAGAAATTTCTTCAGAATTTAAATCGCGCAATTACCTATGCGGTGATTCTATCGCATTACTGCTCACAAGTTTTTGCGGTTGGATATCTCGATAAGCAGGAAAAAATTATTCTTGAAACTTTGTTATTAGCTTTAGATGATATGTCCGAAATTGCAAAATAACTTTTGCTATCGGATGAAGCTTCTGCAGAGTTTGGAAAAGCCAAGTGAATCTCTTATCGAATTGCATCTACAAATAAGCCAGAAAAGTTTGAACTGAATAGCTCGATGTCTGAATGCAGGGACAATTTTGATTATATTTTAAATTACGAGGTACCAAAAAGCTCCTCATGTCACAAATTTTAACTTCTTTGGTTTAAATTTTTCTAACTCATTTCTGGATATGATTTGAAGTAGGTATTCGATGTAACTTTTTTTAAATCAGTTTATGATTTTTCACGACATAAATGTTTTCTATAAAATCGGTAAAGTCATCTGTATATCGAAACCCCTTATGACTTGTAACAGACTGATTAAATTGAAATTATTGGAGTTTAATGCTTGTAGAAAAGTGAGGATCGATTTTTTTCAAAATTGAAGAGTTGGGGCATCGGTTTCTAATTATAAGTCGAAAATAGCTTCTAGGATTAGTGGGGTAAGAAATCGTTAGTGGTTTCGTTACTAAAGTAAGAATTGGTCAAATCGTCAGGATTAGTTCAGGTTATAAGGGCAGGTATTCCGTTTTTTCTAGGAATAAGGGTTTTAGGAGTTGGCTTAGGATTACCCAAACTCTAACGGTTCTTTGAAAGTTGATGGCGAGGATAATCCATGGGCTTAAGTTCTGAAGAATTCTACAAAATGTTGGAGGGAAGATTGCACAAAGCGTTGAATTTTGAAAGGAAAGGAAAAAGGTTGTAAATATTGTTTCCGAAGTTTCGAACTCTTATTGTACATCTGGTCGCCAGAGATCGCGTAAATGTGAGAAGTGGCATAGGTCTTGTTTGACATCCAGTTAAATTTATGAGCAACGTTCGGCTCTTCGTCAATAATAATTATCCCTAGTCTCCCTATATATTTCCCCTCTATGAATACTATAGTCAAAACGTTGAATTAGTGTAAATTTGAGTATTCGAATTTGATGACGTTATACACATGACGCTTAAGCCACTTGAAAATCCCCGGAAGTTTCCGCATGCAGTGAATATCATTATAAAATTACGGTCACGTTTTAAAATTTTCCCAATCGTATACAGGAATAATTATACCTTGATCGAAATAAGGTATTTCATTTCTCTCGCTATCGTTTTTATACTCCCACGCAAATACATCGGTAGATTCAAAAAGAATTTCAAACACTTAATGAACTCGGCTTTTGCTTTTCCATATTCTGGTTGAAAGTTAAAAGGCTAAAAAATCGGATTTAGGATCAGTTATGTAATTTCATTTCGACCAAAAGAAGCCAAAAATGGTAAATTTTGATATTTTTTGAAATAGCGTTGTGGGGTCTTTGTCATGCAGAAGGCCAGTGATACGTCGTTTCATAGTTCAAGATGTAGATCGGCACTTACCTGTAATCTTATCCTGTTTAATTTGTTTTTCACTGATTACTTATTAAAGCACTGATTATTATTGAATACATACGCAATTCGCGAGACCAATTTTGCGAATGAACTCATGTGACATTTGTGTAATTCGTTTCGATGTAGTAAGCAGGATTTTTCTCATGCATTTACTTGAAATTACTAGTGATTACGTAACACTTAATACTATCGTGCGTTTTCCACTTAATATATTTTCTCAGATAACAACTCAAAAGTCATCAGAATAATATTATTCTATTAATTGACCATCTCGACAAATCTCGTTTGATAGTAGAATATTTATGCAGTTTGGAGACCTGTTGAAAGTTCATCAAGTTCATGGCTTACAATGATCTCATGGAATGACGTTTATCATTAATTTGCATAAATTGCAAGAATATATAATTTTTTGTTCAGCAAAACTATTAATGTATTATTACTGGCTCATTATTTATGACGTAAAAAGAAGAGGAAGAAAAAAAAAAAAGAAATAAAACTATCCATCGTTGTTTTTTTTTTTCAAGCTTATAAATACTTTAGAATTTATTTATACTTTCAATTTTTTTTTCCTGCATATTCATGAATGATTTGATAATCAAACAAAAATTTGTCTTTTATATAAACAATTCAACACTCAAAGCCAATTCACTTCAGTATAATTATCATTTTTCTGAACCTTGACATTTTTAGCTTATATGATGTAAAAAGATAGGCCTTGGTATATTGAATAGAAATATGCGAAAGATTCGTATTGAAAATATTTTTATTAGATCTTAACGATTTAGCAGAAAAAATTCAACTCTTTGAGGGGTACTGATAAGCAAAGTTAAAAAACTGTTTCACACTTGACTGATTATTTTTGTGCAGCATTTCCGACGTAATGAATTGGACAATTTATGAACATAATTGCAGTACATCTCCGTCTGTAAGCGATGTACATCTAATTGGCAAATTAGTACCGTAAACTTGGACTTGGCTTGCCTTGGCCGTTTTATATCATACATTCAAACCGTAAATATAGGTAGGTAGAGAAAAGCGAGTGTACGAGGCAATAACTAATAAGTACATGGTGGAAGTTCTTTCGGCTCACCTAACTCAAAGTTTTAATCAGAGGGGTTCGAACGAAAAGGGCGGTATTGCCAAAATTTGAAATTTTGAAACAAGCAAAATTCCGAACGTTTGAAAAATTCGAATGTTCGTAGCTGTATGCTTACGTAAAAATCTCAAAATTTTTAGGTTTTTCTTCCTTCAATTTTCACCATGCTATCCCATTATATAATTACTGAATTATTCAACGACTTCAGTACGCACCGGAGCTGAAATTTTTCCGTTCTACATCTTCGGTTCCATAATGCCATCACATCCACCTGCCTGACATCGTATGTGTTATACGTGCTGCACACTGACGTTGTGAACGAGTTTTCCCTGTGTTATATTTTGTATGGGTGTTAGGGTAGGGATACTTTATTAGGCACAAACAAAAGTACCAGGACGTTGAACGGAGGTTGTCGGATTTTCATGCGTCGACTATGGCCGATCGGACAGTTGCTCTTTGGCGCTCTTACGCGCAACATCATCCTCAAGTCATCGCGTGCACTTAAACACTATTTTTTTTTTAAATTATTTCATAATCAGTTGTTAGTAATCTGTGATTTTGTGATGCACCAGGTACTCCATACCCTATGATCAGGAATCAGTAAATTACGCTTTTCCGTCCTGAAGGTAAACTCAATATTTGTTACTCCAACGCGCGGTTTTCCATATGGGGGTTTTATAGAACATATTCAAATTCAAAATGACGCATAATAACCAAAGGAATTTTCTTTTTTTTTTGTATTTTGAGTTTTGGTTTTTCTCTCTGCTTCTTTTTGGGTCAGACCACGACCAGTTATGCAGCATGTATAAGTAAAAACAGTTATATCATATCTGATAACGTAATGATGCAAATTTCATAATTAATTACTTCATTAATTTCGACTGGGTGTATTAAAATTTCCATATTTGTATGCATCATTAATTTCTCGCGACACACAAGCTCAGATCTGACGATCGGATTTTCAAGTATCAAAAAAAAATGTTTTGGATTATGCAACTTTGCGTAGAGGGGTTTCGAACTATTTGAAATTTTTTGACATTTTTCTAAGGGATGGGGAATTTGCCAAGTGCAGACTTTAAAACTCTTCCTATTTTTTGTCTATAGATAAAGCTTTTATTACCGAGGAAAAATCGTCATTCATACACAGTCCAGTACGCAGCCATCCAATGGGTTCCCACAAAGGTTCACAAAATCATCTACCCGAAGAAATTAGGCAAGTTTTTTTTTTTTTTTTTAATTGTTTTTCGTTTTTATCACATCCTGGAGTTTGAAATTATCAGTGGGTTTGCATGTACTGAATTGTACATGAATCGGTATCTGTGTAACAATTATCCTCAATGAGTAATTCAGTGAGTATGACCAGTGCAGTTTTATTTAGTCTGCAGTTTTCCTGTTGTTGTAATGAACTGTTGAAAGTATAGCTAGTTCATTTTTCATCAGATCATTGGATTAGAACTTTTTGCTTAAACCATGTTTGGGATGGATATTATCATTTTCTCATCCAACTAAGTCGATATGTAATGCAAAAGCCATTTGGTCCGCATATCACGCGGTGTGACGTCTTGTATTTCTGACCTTCAAATTTGGCATTGATCTCAATGCACTTGGTCCACGCGGAGTATATGACGCAGGCAATCTTTGGCTATCGTTTTATGCCCGAAATTCTCACCGCATGTTTTATAACCGTGTCCTTGGCTCCTTACCAGTTCTGTCCCCTTTCGATTTGTGTTCTACTTTTTTTAATCCGCAATACTTGATCTTGTCCATCAAAAAACTTCAACCCATGAACATTATTAGCCTGAACATTACATACCATACACATGGCCCTTCTAACTTTTTTCATATTTTCTATTTAGGGAACTTGTGAACATACTGAAAATATCAGAGACTCTGACTCTGAGTTCATTGCCATTTTCTCTAGAATATACCGCAAGGATCACCACATTTCGTCGTCCGAAATCGAAGTACCATAAAGCTGAAAAACTCATCTTTATGGGTTTTACTCATCTGCCGAAGATGCACCCCATTAATTTCCCGCGGCTTGGTGTACTCCTCCGTCTTGACATGGTTGATTCTGTCTCCCTTTCAGTTGCATTTAATCACTGTTCTATTTCTGTATTTTACTATCTAAGCGTCTTATCAGGTTATTTCACTTTTTTTCCAACTATGAATTATAACATTCAGTAATCTTCCTACTAAGTTCTTCCAAGTTCGATCACCCCATCGAATAATTCAAGTTCATACTACATGCTGTGCCATACAATCACCGATATTAATCTTACCAATTAATAATAATTTTTTAATCTATTATACGACTGTAAGTTATGCTCCAAAATCTCCAACGGTTTATAACGACTTCCATTTATCTATATCCCAGTTCATTCTTTAATTTGAAAGGCCATTAGCTCTTGGGTAACTAATTAAGTATATAGTCCATTCTTGAAATGACCTTACTGTTGCTTTCTCTTTGTTCGTTAACTCTGCGATTGTTTATGTATACCAATAGATTATTAGCAATTCAATTGAACTATATTTATACTTACGAACAATATACTCGCTAGAAAATAGCCATTGGCGATAATACGGTGTATGGTTTTTTTTCCTCAAACAGGGGCCATTCATAATTAAAATAATTTCGATACATGACTATGCAGTAGGTTTTATTTAAATATAATTAGATGTTCACGAATAACTATACTTAGCTTAAAAGGTCAAAGGCCAATGATGAAACGGTTCTAATCTAAATAGACCTCGCCGATTAAACTGTAAACGCGATTGCTTTGAGATAAAAATTTACAAATATTTTGGTCAACTTGATTTTCTCGGATTCTGATTTGAGCTGTACAATATACATGGTTCGTAAAATAACGTATATTTCGGTAAGAAATTGTCTTTACGTTATCAGTATTGCGTTTGTATCTTGAAAGGTTCAAGTTCCGTAACGTATGGTAACCGCAAGTAAACGAGATAAATTCTGATTGTCAGTTTCGATTAGTTTCTTACGTAGACAACGTTGTTGATAATTTTGATATTTGTACTTGTCGAAAATTTCACAACTTGAAATTACACAATTCGAGATGGTCAAACGTTAGTAATACGTCATCGTTATGGGAGCTGATAAATCGACAGTTGATTAGTCGATAAGATATCCAAGAATACCTGCTTAGAATGGCCCGAATATACAATTATACCACATTTACATTTTCTCAATAGAATTTATTACTAGATACCTAACAAAGAAACGCATGACGCCGACGTGTTCATATTTGAAGATTTGGTTGAAATCCCATTTTTCATTCAGAGGCTGTTTTTCAAAGTTTAGGGATTTGGCCAATGAGCACGTTCAATTTACTCTTGTCAGATATTCTGGATGAAATGTTTACCTAAAATGATGATAATTGTTGGAACTTTATGAAACACCTTCTAATTTCTAATTCAAAAAACATATTAGTAACAATTCCAAAATATTCTAAAATTTTTCCCATTGCAGATGAGAGGATTATCTCTTAACACTCTCGTTTATTTAACTCAGTATTTTAAAGTCGCAAGCGATTTTCAGTAATCCTTGCAAAATGGATAAGAAATTTTCAACAGCGGTATTTGGCCGAAGCTGGATTCGTGCTAGAGATTCAAAATCGGAAAATTATATCAATGGCAAGACCATTCATCACTAATTTGCACAATATCTGACATTGACATTCTGTTGTGAGAAATGATTTGCAGATAGATTTTCATTCTATTGCGATAAAATCATTTCGATCAAACCTGTTAGTAGATATCTTAATCCGCGAGGAACGACATAAGTTATCTGCAGGGTAAAGGATTAGGATCTTCGTTGGATTAGCCATTAGTTTTCTGATTATTTTTTTCCCATGCAATAAACAATGCTGCATAAAATCTATTTCCTATACTTTAAATTCTCATCGAAGTTTTATAACAACAATTTTGTACAATTTTTTATTTCAAGTTTAATTAAACCTGTCGGTATCACGAGCACCACAAAGCAGGAAATTGCCCAGGCGGATATTAATGCAGAAAAGGATCTCTGCTTGACAAGGTCGGTTAGAAAAATCTTTGATTTTCAAATTTTGAGATGCGACGTCGAATCAATATTTTTTATTATTTTTCTCACCGATAATATAACTTCAAAAAACGTTTTATTTCAGGAGAGACGCCAGCTTTAAACAGCTTTTACTTAGTTTCATTGCAATATACTGGCGATCAATTATTGTAATATTATGGCCGATAATTCTATCTCCTATACTTTTTTACAACAATATACCGGTGAGTAATGACTGAAATATTAATATCTTTGAGTGTCACGAGTGACTTATTTATTGCATTTTCGCTGCACTAAATCAATATAGAGGAATCTGATTGAATTTCTAATCACGTTTAATTAATCAGTCAAGTCATGTCAAGCTTCTTACTATAATGTACAATTCCTATAATATATATATATATAAAATAAAGAATAAAATATACGATGCATTAATAAAAACTAATTTTTTCTAATACAGACGTACAGGTGTTTGTACGTCGTTCTAATGATGGCGCTTTACTGGGTGACCGAAGCTTTACCTCTACCCATCACTGCTTTTATACCAATTTTTTTTTATCCACTGATGGGAATTATGACCACAACTGATACGACTTTATGTTACCTAAACGATACAACGATGATGTTCCTTGCGAGTCTAATTATTGCCGTTGCAATTGAACATTCGGGTCTACACATGCGAGTCGCATTACTAATCATTAAGATAGTTGGATGTGGCCATAGAAGGTAAATTTTTCATTTTTTTTTACGTTAAAATTATTTCTATTCCAGTTGCTGAGATTTGATAGTAATATGTTTTTTATTTAATGCATATTTTTCGTGATTATATTAATTATGGAAATGAAAGAAAGTCAATTTCCCAGTTTTTCGTATTAGAAAATGACCGTTTCATCTATATTTGTACTTTTTGTTCCTTCAAGGTTGAGCTTTGGTATTTTTTTGGTTACCATGTTTATTTCAATGTGGATTTCAAACACAGCAGCTACGGCTATGATGATTCCAATCATAGACACTGTGCTCATGGAATTGGAAAATGTAATAAATTTTATAATTAGTATCTACAGAATTTTGATCCTTCGAATACTTCTTCACCTAATAATATTCTCTTTATCATAGCAAGGGCTGGCTCCGATGTTCATTGAAGACAAAGGTGATCCTGAAAGTACCGTGGCAGGTGAACCGTAAGTCATTTTTTACTTTATAAAAAAAAAAAAAAAAAACAGATACGGTCAATTATAATAATTTTATTGATTAGAACAAATCAAAAAAATTATGGTATAAATCAAACACACAAATTTATTACAGTGCCAAGAAGCCAACCAAGACTACGTTGACTTACTATTTGATCGCCTCTTACGCGTCTAGCATCGGTGGTACCGGTACAGTAGTTGGAAGTGGAACCAATTTAACTTTCAAAGGAATCTACGAAAAGTGAGTGTGTTTGAAATCCTTAAGTATCCTTTTTTTTCAGAGGAAGAACACGTTTTTCTAGGTAGTAGTAAAAATTAATTTACTAGGTAAACTCGCGGTACTTTTGTGCGAATTATACTACTGTTCATGCGTTAGTATTCACACTTTTAAGTTTTCATCAATGATTTGAATTCAATGATTACATTTTCCCTTGCTGCAGTTATGAAAAGTGGTATTAAAGTATCATTGACCCTTAATAAAATGACGAAACCTATTGATGTCATACTCCACTTGTGTCTGGTTATCTTTCTACTGGCATATCTGAACTGATCAATTCTATTACTATATGGATGTTGACACAATACGTGTATCTAATGTGTGGACGTAAATATTTTTCAAAAGTGACTAACAGAACCATATCTTTCCGGCTTTATAACGTATACGTGGAACATGCTACTCTTGACTTGGTTGATTTTCAAATCTTGAATCATGTTCACCGCAGGACAAAAGTCAAACAACAAGAGAGCAGAAGTTTCATGTGTTTCTCGTCCTTTAATGGCACTGTATGAATCTTGGCTAGCTATGATAATGCAGATCGGTATTATTGTATTGAATCAATCAATCAATGAATAGATCGGATGAATGAATCAGTTTTTATTATTATGATAAATTCTAAGAAATAGGTTCGGACTAATTGTAACAATATTTACAATACAGGGAAATGGTATATAATCTAGAGAGCTAATTGCATGCATACACTTTGACACTTACTTCTCGTATCTGCAAGTGCCCCTTCTATATACTTGATGTTTAAGTGACGATATTTATTCAATCACAGCTCGAGTCTGACGGAAAAGACCAATGAGAAGATAAATGCACTATCTTTAAGTGCGTTTAAAGTGCATTTGAACGTCGCATGAAGATTGAGACTATTATTCTATAAATAAAGCTTAGAATTCCAGGGATATTACCGATATCGTAGAATATGGTCAACACTATTTTCCCACTACATCGTACAGCTACTTTCGCGGTAAAGATACTCTGTCTAATCGCATTCCGATTTTTCCTTCTTCATTTAATTAATGTACAGAACAGTGCCGTAACTAGGGTACACAGCCAGTGTGGTCATAAACCCACAAAAAGAGTATCAGATTTCTAGAGGCCAAGATATGAGACCCATAATGTGTAATTCCATCTACCTAATAGGCCTTGCTTGTCTGCATCACGATTCATCACATTATCGAGTGATTTGTTAGTACTTTACTATTGTTCTATAGAATGATCCATTCATGCTTAGCTGCTTGGCAGGTCCTATCATTAAAAATTCATCAATCAGCACCAAAATGAATGTTTAAGGCATCATATCACCATATCTTACGTTTGTCACCAAATTATACACGTCTAATTTCCTAATATGATAAATAATGAATAAAATGACGTAAGGCAATTAAACTGAATAATGTACGTACATCATGGGCTCTATACTTTGACCGAAGGAAACACCTTTAGAAGTTTGGTCAGGATCGATCATCCAGAGGTCTGATGATCGTTAGCTTTGGATTTGTGATACTGAAAGAATGTAAGCAGCTTTTGTCCAGACGTGGAAATGGCTGTTTATGAAATTGCTACATAGTCTCTTGATTAGTTTTTTATATATGAGTATCCTGCTACCCTGTATGGAAAATTACTAAATCTATCCGTTCGTTCTATCATCAATTTTATCTTTTATCATCATGTTCTAAGAGTTTATTATAAATTTTTTTTTTTCAACATTTACAGAACATTTCCTAACAGCCCAGGCATCAATTTCTCAGATTGGATGTGCTACGCTGTTCCACCGATGCTTATTTGCGGATTATTGACCTGGTTATGGCTGCAAATAATGTACATGGGAATGCTTAGACCAAACAGCAAGGATGCTCAAGATATAAATATTGGAAGAGAGGGTGAAAAAGTTGTCGCAAATGTTATAGAGCAGAAATATAAAGCTCTGGGACCAATCACCTGGCACGAATCTTGCGTTGCATTTCTATTTATTTTAGTCATTTTTATGTGGTTTTTTAGAAAACCTGGATTTGTTACTGGATGGCCTTCACTTATCACTGACATGTAAGTATGAAACTGCTAGACTTACGCTACTCCATATCTGGCTATACAACTTTCGGGTTTATATTTATCTCCTATTTTTTTACAGGGCATACAAAGACTCGAGTTCAGCAATTTTCATCACACTCTTGATGTTCGTAATCCCAGCAAAGTTAGACTTCCTAAACGCTTTTAATAAAGACCCGAGTAAACGACCAACAAAACCAAGTCCTGGTTTGATCAACTGGAAATTGATACAATCAAAAATGCATTGGGGTCTTATGTTCGTACTTGGCGGTGGTTTCGCAATATCTGCGGGTAGTATTTCTTCGGGTTTATCAACAGTGTTAGGAAACGCATTGGCCAGCATGGGAAGTCTACACCCAGTAGCTATTTTATTCATCGTCTGTTTCCTAGCTCAAATGATTACGGAATTGACTGCTAATGTTGCTATTGCTAACATCATATTGCCAGTACTTGCTGAATTGGTAAGAAAAAAATCGTTAAATATCGTTAGAAAAAAGAAAAACTTTAAGTATCAAAACATTTCCTGAAGGCATACATATTTTGTCTATTTTACATTCTCAAAAATTGCAAAATCATTTCTTAATAATTTTCAAACATTTTTCTCACAGAAGAAACTACTGACTAACTGAATAATGGTTTATTTTCTTTTTTTATAGTGCATATCGATCCAATTGCATCCTCTATATTTGATGCTACCAGCTGCACTGTGCTGCTCATTTTCATTTCATTTACCAGTCGGAACACCACCAAATGCTATCGCATGTGCTGCCGGACATATAAGGACGAAAGATTTAATGATAGCTGGTATTGGACCAAGTGTCATCACGTTACTTGTCTTGACGATCGGATTTCCTACTTGGGGTAATCTGATATATGATCTGAACGATTTTCCATCTTGGGCGAAAAAGTAAACACGATATATAGTAATTGGATTAAATTGAAGCTATTTAAATATCTTGTGTATATCAAAGCTGTACCCAAGTTCGTTTAAGGACTATCTTCTATACGGTTCTTAGATTATTCAAGTTTTTTCGAATGTCTCATTGCTTGTACGCTGTAGTTTGTCCAAGTTGATATCATTCTTGGCTTTAATTTGAAAGATACTTAACAATTCTTGAGGAATTATAGTGGCACCGTGCACGCCTGAAAGGAGCTCATCCTATGATAGTCTAGACTTACAATTAGTTTTGATGATACTATTTTAACTAAATGGAAACTTGTACATTTTATTCCCTATGAGATCTAATGAACACTCATAGTATGGTTTGTTGAATTTATACATATTATTGTTTCCAGACTAGTGATTAGTAGATTAAAAATTTCAGAACAAATTAGTGCATCTTATCACATCTGTATTTTTCACTATAATGCAGTTTAACTCATTTTCATACATTCGCAAAATTAAAGTTTAAACTTTCGCTGAGAATACGACGTCATTACTCGAGTCAATCAGTATATGGTGATAAGGATTAGGTAGGAATATCTAAAATGTTACTAATTGCATTTATCGCTACAGAGTTTAACACATTATTTACATTTCATACAATTCACTGTAAACCAATTGTAATTTATAGAATTTTGTCAAAGATCATTACGATGTGATATAATAAGGGCGTAATGTTTTAATCAGACCCTTGGTATGTAAAATACTGTAAACTTACCTATAATGTTTTGTGATACATATCGGTAATTTATGAGCTAATGTCTCGAATGGACATATCTAATCATATATCTACTGTATGAGAATTACGGTGGATATAATTTTCCAGATATATTATATTTATATGTACAAATGTTGTATAAATTTCCTATACTTCAATAAAATTCATTTATGAAAAAGAAAAAAAAAAAACTAACAGAAATAATTGATCATTAAGAAACTCTAAACTATTATTCGTTCTTATTCCATATTATTGCATATTATAAACATTTATCGCAAATTTTTGAGTATCAATAAGTAAATCATAGATCGCTTATGAGATCTAACAGCTTAAGATCTACAAACTCTTGTGATACGGTATCGCTGCTCATGTTAATCCGTCGGTAAGTTATCGACCAAGGAACTTCGCCTTTGTCAGAATTATACCGATAAGTATGTGGTCTACGGGGGCCTGAAATTGATCATTGGCACGCTTCAATTAGACACAGATATGCGCTAGTTTGGTTGCATAAATGCAGGCGTAGTACAAGAGAAAATGCGGATTTAATTGTCGGTGTTATATCGGTAACTCAGAGTTATCTATACTGATGCAGTTATAGTGCATTCCACAGCATGCCGATCAATGCACGAATCACACATAGTAATTAAGTTTCTATTCAATGGACTTACCATTTAGATTATATTCTCTTCGGGTTGAACTAATCTGCGTTCAACCTATTGTCTGTACGTGTTAAATGAACCGTATAGTAAATTACTAATAACAATAGACGTTATTAGTTAGGTGCCTTTGACGCATTATCATATAATTATAGCAATTACGCTTATTGACTTTTTAAATATTCGTTTGAAATTACGGTTGCACTGAATGCCGTTTAATGACAACTATATTATACTATATAGGTATATTAATAGTATAGTCATATGTTACGTCACTTGAAAACCGTACCATACAATCGTAAGAATAAAAAACGTAGGCATATATGCTCTAATCGTTTTAATTGAGCCTATTAACATTCTGCGCCTACAGACTAGACTTAATTAATGTTTCGCAATCTAGATATTTTTGATAATTACTACTAGGATTATAGTTTCCCGGAGTTTACGGATAAAAGTAAATGAATAATTATTCGGTTTTAATTTGCACCTTCTTACGTCAAGGAGTTCGAAAATCTGATGAATTATTCAGGTTTTTGAAAGATTGGGAAATGTTATTTTTTTATTTTTTTTTTCAAATATGCTTCCGATCTTTCAATCCTGAATTATTATTCGCGTTCTTATTGGGTAGCGTAATTCAATAAATTAATTTGCTTAAAAATAAAGAAACTATTTGGTCACAAGATATTCTTGAGGTACCAAAATATGTTAAAAAATCAGCAACTATAATGTTACATTGAAGTCGACATTCCTCGAATTAGTAACGGGTAGATGGGTAATAATGTCCCATGGTTAACTGGTTTTGATAATTTTATGTATTTTTGTTGGGGCTGCAACCTGCGGTCGTTATTTGAGTAGTCTACGTATCCAGAAGGGCCGAGAGAAATGGTCAGCCTGCCGTTCACGCACGTGAGCATCAGGCAGGGATGTCGCCATGTGGGCAAAATTTTTCCGCATTTTGTTTTTTTTTTTCTTCTTTTTTTTTTTTTGTTCTTCCCCCAATACATATTTGTAACTGATACCAATCTTCGTCAAATCTTATATACCTCACTCAACGAACGATTTGGAACAATTTTATATCATTTAAAAAAGAGTATGCTTCATACACTCCGCGAAAAAATTTAACGAATTGCCTAATTTTTTTTTCTACGAAAAATGTCCGACTTCAAAGTTTCATAATTCAGCGTAAAATAAACGTGAAGAGTTTTTCTTTGAAACGTTTTAAAGACCAAAACTTAATCTTTCACAATTCTTCGACAATTGAGCTCACGTTACTTTGCTCGTATAAGTTTTACTTCCGCAAAGCACCTCGTGTCAAATCTGCAAAGTAAACTTTCAATTTTGAAACTATGCACGGAGCCTGTCAGTCAGGAAATAAAAATTTTGTGATAATCGTTTGCGAGCTTGAAATACCACTTCTTAAATCCTCTTTTTCAATTTTCTCTACGTTTTTTTTTTTTCGATGTGTTATTCGACAATCATTTTTTTTTGTTTGACATCATAATGTTGTCACAAAAATAAAGAAAAAAAATGACAAAATCTGTCTACCTAGTCTACGTTCAAATATGTAAATGAAGATCGAAAGTGTAGAAATTTCTGCACCATTGTCAATATCCTTTCATTTCTAAAAGAGTAAAATGTACTTTTAACTAAATAAATTGTCCAATAGGTGAAACAGGTATGCAAATAGATCATTACTCTCAATGTGTGGAGAAGCCGTTACTTCCTTGGTCAATTAGCGTTATTCAATAATTCATTATTTCTTCAATTTACGATCTCTTTACGGTACTAGTGTAGTTTATCTATCGTTGATTGTGAGTTAAGCGTTTCCTATCTACAAATCTATCACCTCGCTTATACATCGAAACTCAATTTTGTGATAAGAACGAAATATGTCAAATAATTAAAAGAAAAGCTACGTGAATCCTATTAATTTATATCCTGCATCCTTAAATTAAAAAAGTTCAGACTAAAAAAACTTTGAAAAAAAAATTAGGATCAGCTTTTCCTAATTCAGAAGCTGTATTCAAATTATTTGACTGATTTAGATAAAATCAAAGATTCATCTAGAAATAAATCGAATGATTTCAGCATCAGACTACTCGGTTACAGATTATTCGGCACAGCATAGTACCTACCTACCTACCTTTCGAAGTTGTAAACTAATTTTCAATTAATTTGATACTTATCCTTTAGTGTGTGTTTGCGGTGAACGACACGCACTGTGTGAAAGCGCGAGTATCGAGTAGGTATTATCCTGCATGGTAGATTTAATCTTATCGTTAGGTGCAAAGTGAGTATCAGTGAGTGAGTGAGTGAGTGAGTGACTGACTGACTGACTGACTGCAGCAGCAGCAGCAGCAGCCGCAGTGCAGCAGGTAACTTAAACAACTTAAACGTGAAAAAGAGTGGCGCCAAACGGAACCTTAGGGCTCCAGAGGTTAGCGACCTTGGCGTATACTGGCTATGGTAAAGGACAGGCCTGCTGCACTCGTGGTACGCACCATAAAATGGTAGAGACACAAGAGGGAAGGGCGAACCTGCATCCATCATTGGTATCCCGCAATCAGTGCTTGGACCCACTTTATCGTCCAATTTAATCGACACATATTGACCACCCTGACAACTCCCGATGATAAACCGAGCCTCGAGTTGATACGGTATCATTTTTCGTATAATTGTTGTTGCAGAATATACCGCGAATTCATTATAGTAGTTTTTCTGTGCAGGTATCATTGTACTATATTCTGCAATCATTCTGGAGTATAGAATTGTTCGAACGGATTCATCACGATTTCAGGAAATCAAGAAATCAAGAACACATCATTCCTAAAGAAGTCCTTACGTTCATTTCCAATCTATAAAGACGTTATAAGCAAAATTCAAAACGATTGATAAAAATTGTTTGCAATTTGTTTTCTTTTTTTTTCAAAAACGAATTATTCATAAACCTATATACATGCAGATACAATATATAGTATGATTTAAGTAAGCGTGCCCGTTATATGGGTATTTCAGCTGCAAAGTATGGGATATATAGTATAACGCGTGTGGCGTGTGCGATGCACACATATACCTACGCTTACATGTGTATATGTTAATATATATTGTATATATTATACACTGTACATATCTATGTAATACATACATATGATATATAACATGTATATAATATAACGTCGTAGGCTATAAATAGATCTACTAGACCGCAGACTTGCTCTGCCCTCTCCTGCACAACGTGCAACGTGCTAGTAATCTAGTCGGTGGAAATGATCCTCTGTCTGGTCGAAATTCTTCAGACATCACCTTATTCTCGTGTTTTTTTTTATTATATACATATACATATACATAGAGATATGTATATGGTGTATAGTATACGTAAGCCAGTTGTATGGAACTGTAAAGTCATGAGGGTATAATTTTCTCTGTTTGTCAGTATGGGACGTTGCATCGTATATATATATACGATCGAACGTATTTCAATATTCCTGATATTGAAAGAAGATTAATAATAATAATGAAACAAAAAAAAAAAAAAAATATGTAAGTAAGACAAAATAAAAGGAAATAAAAAAAAAACACCGTAATAAAAGTACGAATTTACCAAGTGCAGGACGATAAAAAAAAAAAAAAAAAAAGTTTTTATATCGCACCTTGGCCTTAACAAGGCGGCGATGTATGTAACACGTTGCATGCCGGGTAATTTAAGCGTAATTTTCACGCGATCCGTTATGATATACCGGTACCCCAATGATCCTGCAAACTTTTAGCAAGAGACTTCAGCTTCTGTTTTTGGCAACGAGGGTCTCAGACAAATTATCATACTTATATATATACTATATATATCTTTTAACCATCTTCGTACGAGATAGAGAGAGAGAACAAACGGAAAACGGTTAAGCGATTGGCTTAAAACTGATCGAGGAGATCCACAGATTTATAAATTCGTTATCATGTATTTGGTAATTAATTGACGAGATATTATGCTACATTAGGATAGATCATCTTCTTTGTTTCAACGATGTGTATATTTTTCCTTATAGGTAAAGGTATAAATAAATCTTTGTGTATCTTTTTCTTCGCTTGTCACCGCGAACATCGATCACAATGAATTGCGTAAGCTTGTCACGTTGTACGACGGTGTTATACTCCAAAAAAACAAAAAAAAACGAACAACCAAAATGGAAAGAAAAAGTTGTAAACTAAAGTAAAAATAAATGAAATGAAGGGGGGAAAAAAAAAAGAAAATAAACGTTAGACAAGCTGGATTTCTCTCATCTCCTTTACCCCTTCGTTGAATCGATATCTTGTGACACTCGTCGATCAGTCAATCGGCATTCCAATTACCAATACATGACTAACGATCGCTTTGATATTTTACCGCGATTTACGGATGACTGCAGATACACTATTATAGTAAAAATTTGTGAAAAATGAATAGTATGTTCTATAAAATTGATCAGAATGGCTTTTTTTTTTCTTTTTACTTATTTTTACTATTTTATAGTTAATATCGACACCATGTGGTGATATGAAACGTCTTATATATGCTGTGAGACAGATGTGATTCTAATCGAAAAATGAACCGAAGACGGGAAGTCAGGTGTTACGTAATAAATTTCTTAAAGTGATTAAGAGGCGCGCAAACGGCGAGCAACCGTGACCGCGAAATTGCCGGGACTGGCGCCAACGCACGGACGCTGTCAATTACCTTGGGGGCTTTCTTTCGTTCGTCTTCGCGTGCAGGTTGTTTGCTGCAGTTCTTGGGTTCGTAGTTGTACGGCGTAGTTCTCGTCCTCGCCCTCATCCACATCTACATCCTCATCCTCATCCTCATCCTCATCTCCGGTGATCCACCCGTCCAGAATGGTGCCTTGGTCGCGTTTGACTATATAACAACCGCGAACGCGTCCTGCAAGTTGGATTAGAATCTGTTCTAGCCGTACGATTGGACACAATTAAGACCGCGATCCGTTCGCCCATCAGAGCCAGTCACTCACCATGGCATTCCTCGTGAATATCTTTAATGGATCTGGCCTTGATCCTAAGCAATAGCAAGCCATAGGCTAGCCTAGACTATACCTACAGTGATATATACGTATAGAAACTGCATCCGTATAATACTATGCGGACCTGTTGCAGAAGGCTTGAGGTCCGTTGTTACGATTGTTTTATAGGTCGTCCTAGTGGTAACTTGAAGAGTAATCACTGCAGGGTTATAAATTCTGGCTTTAACAATCCTTGACGGTCATTGGTAATTTGATACCTACTTTAAGTGATTGGAATCTAAGTGGCGAAGGTATGGTGGCGGAGGCGCGTGTTTGCAGATAGTTTTTTAAAAAAAAATCAATACTGTGTAAATAACTGATGATTTACAAATTACCATGGTGTCTATATGAGTATTAAATATATAGGAGGACGGCTTCGTTTGAGATCCGTCACGAATGAGAATTAATTTCTTTAATCTCTTTTTCATATGCTATCCAGTATATAGTGTGGCCTGGCGTATTCAACTTTGGATATAGTATTTTATTTTTCAGTAGCACGTTAACCTCGATTCGTGTTCGTCGCGATCACCGCATGTATTCGTATATATATATATAACATATATATACATAACTATACTTTCGTATACGTAGTACATATATATAAAGATTTTCAACGCCTGATAAAAACCTACAGACTAGTTAAACAGGCCGATCGTACAAAGAGCTTTGTTTCTTATACGAAAGTTCCAAGATATCGATTTCCGATTCAAATTATCCTCCATCGAAGTATAGTCATCATTTATAAATAGTAGAAAATCATGAAAAGCCGAAAAATTAACGGTCCAGAAATTCTCTAATGCAATTTCGATGTCATAATTGAGTTGCTATAATCATTTTTGTTCATCAAGTTTCAATCTCACTGTAGTACAACAAGTTGTTATAGATTTATTTTTCGGAAAGTTTAAACCACCGAACTAATCAATGTTTTCATTGATTCGTAATATATCGTTCGTCACTACAGATAATGAGATTTAATCCCTACGCAATTAAATCTTTCTAACTATATCTTGATCGGATTTCTACTCCATACAGCTATACGCTTCGCTTAACAAAAAGATATGAGAAACATTTTGTTCTGTTATTGGCTCGGTTGATGTTATGTTCTTATATATATTGTTGTTTAGAATTTAGATGCAAGAGAATTGCGTCATGCATACTATGGGTTCAAATATACCATTCATAGCTTACCAACGCAGTTACGTCCCATAGATACTTTCCCATCTCAAGATTTTTCATGATCATTCATTAGTTTGCATAACATTTGTTGAAAAACTAATTTTCCATGTGTATATCCAGCTTGAGACCTTGATTGTGTAATTGATGCATGGATTGATCATACATATATGTATTGCATGAAGATAATCTAGGGAGAGTTTTATTGCGCAATGAATAATGGCAAGATTTGAAATTCAAGTAAATTATTGAATATAAATAAGCTGTAAATGCCACCGAATGAGTACATTACGAAGTCGGAACTCGAGTCTGTCTGACGTGAGCGTTGAGCTAAATTTACAATCACAAACCGTGCACTTGCTGGAATCCATCAAGCTCGTCTTGCCACATAGGTGGAGACCTTTGCTCTCGTATTCCATTGACGCGCTCGCGTGTATCTCTACCCTTTTGAATAGTTTAATCATTAATACGTTGTATGGCGTGCAGCGGTAGGTATAGAATGTGAAAGTTTTCTATAAGACGAAGTGAAGCAAGGCGCGTGATCATCGATTGATTACGGTTATTCGACGGGTGTTGTATACAAAAAAAAAAAAAAAGCAGAAGAATTCTTTTATTAAAATATATTAAATAACAATGATTCGATAGATTATATCAGTCGATATTTCGGGGCTGACTACATATTTTACTGCACTTATTTCCCCCTTAACCCCCCCTTCTCGCCGCCAACTTTACTTTCAACGATTGCAATTAATTACTAAGGAGTTTGGATAGGGAATGTATATTACAATTTACAGCTCGCGAAAGATTTATATTGACAAACGGTACACAGCCTACATCTTCCGGGTGAGTTCATTACCGTGAAAGTGAAAATTTATAGCATATCTTGGTAATGATAAAAATAAAGGTATAGGTATTCATATATGTTTAAAAATATCCACAACATAAGTTTTGATCCCGGTGCAGAATATCACGTTTACCAATTTTTGACATAAGCTTATAAAATATCGTGGATTTGTTACATTATTTAAAAAAAAAAAAATTTTTTTTTTTGCACGATTAAAAATCCTATTCGTTTATTTCAAACTCATGTCACGAATTCTCGTAATTAGGTATACCCGAGAGATTGTACCTATCTGTTACTTGTCGCCAGTAGGGGAGCTACAACGGATAGCATAAGTACACGCACGTGTATATATATATATGTATATATGTGCATGCAGAGAGTATTGGAACCCCACGAGGTCTTATGGAGACCCATGGGGTCCCGGTGTCCCGTGAACGCCAATTTATCGTACAAGGTATACTGTAAAGTGTAAGTACTTGCTGGTCAAGCAGACAATAAGCCAGTTACGGGGAGTAAAAAAAAAAAAAAAAAAAAATGAAATAAAAGTAATTGTAATTCCCATACGTCTGAAATGAAACCCACGACATGTGTGACACACGTCTTCTTGTTTCAAAGTTAAGAAGAATATAAAAGTAGCGTATAGAGGAGCTGATTTTATAGTGGGAGTAAAGATCTTTCGAAATTATAATAAAAAAATAAAAAAATAAAAAAATCTCGCATTTAATGTCTTATTTTTCATCTCGCCTTCAAAGATGAAGCTGTTACAGCATACGAAACATTCAAATATTCTACATATGTTAAGATAGGAAGTTATCAATTAGGGAAATAAACGACTTGTGCGAAGATACGGCACTCGTCATACCATACTGCCATTATATTCTAAGTACAATTTTTAATAGTTGTGAAAAAAATAATTTTATGTAAGGAAATTCGCCCCATTCTTACCTACAAGGTTTATGATACTTGGGTAATTTCCATTTAAGAGTTAAATTATTGTTCAATTAGTCCTACGGTGGTGTACTTTCACTGCAATAACTTTACTCGTATCAATTACCTATACCTATATTACGTTGTATATATAAGTTTCATCGTGACTCTTGGTCAATCGATAGCAAACCCTACATATATGCAACAGAATCCCATAAATAAACCAACCAATGTGCGCAAATACATGTTACCTGTATAAAAAATTTCACATTACAACCGATTCTTTTGTTATTTTTTTTTTTTTTTTATGGACTTTTTTCATCCACACACCTCGGTGTTAAGTACATTAATACTTCCAGTAGAATGAAACAGAGTTCCTGTGTAGGTGGCGTAGGTAGTATAAGACACTCTGCCTTGAAAATTGGGCATATATAACTGTTTTCGGTTCAACTGATTCGAATGTTCTGTATAACAGTAGAAAATTCTCGATGAAAAGTTTCTTCATAACGTGATCATGAGAAATGGAAATTTTTAATGAGAAATTAACATTGTATATGATAATGAACGAAATTCAATCACCTTAATTGAATTGCGAGAGTATCTGAATAGGCGTGATGAGTATGGTGCAACAAAATCATTTACTATACAGACTGTCGTAACGAAGTTATGCAGCCACTTTGCGTGATCTATAATTGACATATTATTCCATTATCTACTAGCTGTAATAGATCCTCTAGTTCCTTGATTGGCTGCGTACTTTAACCGTCTAATCTTTCGGTGTAATCGAAACATCAGCTTTCTCCTGTTCGACGTACTATTTTCTTTTTTTTTTTCTTTTTTCTTTTTCAATCATTTTCCTATTTTCTCTTATTGTACCTATGGCTCAACCTTCGCTACCTACACTGTGCCTAATGCGTGCTGCGCAAATATATTCCTCATGTAATTTTTGCTAATCCGTATCCACTGCAAGTACTTATGTAAGCATCGGGATAAAATATGAATAAAAAAAAAAAACACGTACAATTCGATCACTGACGATTTTGCTCTAATTCATCGACCGGTTCGAAGAAAGGGTTTCAAATGAAAAAAAAAAAAAATAACTACGCTGATGGAGGTCATAGGTGAGCTTAGCAGCGACGCGAAGTTTCGCTGCATCATCCCGTGAAACAGTTCGACATAAATCAAAACAATCGCTCGATCGAACGAACGAACGGACGGACGGACGGACATACAAGATGAACGGAACGACGGATGCCGGTGTGTTGAAAGAAGGAGAAAGAAAAGTTGTCGGGTCACCGCTTCACTCCTTGAAGTTCTTTGGCGTCGCGTCGGTGTGTCCGTCTGCACAATATTTAAACCGACTCGATCCTTCGACCATCCTTATGAGCCAAGCCCTGACGTTCAAACCCAACAAACATCGGCTCTCTAATCTTTACAAATCAGTCCAGCCGTTTTCACTAGCATGATTATAATAGTTCGATAGATACAACGCCCTAATTCTGAAAGCTTTAATCGTATGGAAACTTGTGTAAGCCGTAAAACTTTAGCTCACAGCTCACAGCTCCTAAACCCCTAAACCAGTATATTATTTTCTTATCTTATCGTTAGCTCTAGTCTAGTGGACACCCTTCATTTGTTCGGTTAGGCAACACTTGGACAATATTGTATTTGTAAAGTTGAACCAGTTCACGTGTGGGACGTGCACCGGCTTAGTTTTGCACTACTGGAATTACTATCGGTTATATTATTATTCTAGGAAATATCCACTTGAGAGAATGAAAGGAACCTGATACGAAGGGGGATTCCCCGTGCCGATTTCATATGGAAATTATCAGCTTCCATTATTTCTTATCTTTCTACCTATATGTATACTTCATATGGTACCTACATTTGATTTGAAATAAAATCGGTTTTGGTTCAATGTGCGTTTCGTGCGAGGGGGTAACCACTTTGAACTCGTGTGTCCCAACCATTTCACATTTCAAAATCATTTCATATCATTTCAAAACTATTTCATATCATTTCACAGGCTTTTCACAGGCTTTTCATAGACTTTTCACAGGCATTTCACGAGTACTTCATACCATTTCACAAGAATACCATTTCATACCATTTCACAAGCATTTCACACAATTTCGCGATCATTTCACAAGCATTTCACAAAATTTCGCGATCATTTCACAAGCATTTCATACCATTTCACACCAGTTCACGAACATTTCATACCATTTCATACCATTTCAGAGGCATTTCATACCATTTCATAATCATTCCCAACCATTTCAGACCATTTCAAACCATTTCCAACCATTTCCAACCACTTCAAACCATTTCACAATAATTTCAAAATAATTGCATATCATTTTATAGCTCATTGCCCCAACTATTTCACGAGTAGTCACCCCCTCGGTTTCGTGGTTTTTGGTTATTCTGACAAATGCATCTTATCCGCGGAGAGTCATCTCGTCTATAACTTCGGATGATGATTATTAGTCTATATTATCTTCTCATTTGTAAGATCTGAAGCATTGAATAAATTAACGATTGACTGAACTGTGTGATCACGCATTATTCCTCAGTGAACAACTCGCTCACGATCTGCAGTGACGATCTTATAAATTTATATCGCAGCGTGTGACGACTGTCGCACTTCGTGAGGCAGAGAGAAAAAAAAAAAAAAAAAATATGTTCTCTCGACATTTACCGGTTATGTCAAGTTGTAAAAAATATTCAGTTTAGTTCAACGATTTAAAATAAATGGTCTAATTTCATTATCTGAAATCGCAATCCAATTGTTCTTCAAGTTTCGCCTACAGAAATAATTCAAATTCTACTTACAACATCGAAAGTCTGCAGAATATCAACTCAATCATGAATTTTATTTCGGATTTCTGGATCTCGCATGTCTTCTATAAAGTTTCCTAAACGCTTGTGAACGGGATATAGAAAAAAAATAAATAAAAGATAAAATTTCTGAGCCGCAGGATAAGGTAACTTGGACCTGTTATCTGACTCTGTGTCTCTTTTCCAAGTCGCAAACCAGAATGATCTTACAGTCATCCGAGCATAAAATTGGCTTCGGTAATTCGATGAAGCTATACAGATATACACCACGTATATATGCCGGACCTTTGGCGATCAGGTAGTATACGTGATTCCGTACGGTTATATCTCATCGAATGAATTTCACAAGGCGTATAATGGCGATCAAATGACACCTCGATATTTTCTTACCTTAACTTTTAATACACGATTATATCTCGCGTAGGGCGTAGGTGGCACGCGGGGTCGAACGCCATACTGAACCATCATATGATCTTATCTAGGCGCGAGAAATTGAGTAACTGTTACGAGCGTTGTTAAAGAAGTGGCACCTAACAAGGAAGAAATGGGCTTAGCCTGTTCGACGAATTCTACGACGTCCAACTGTGTGGGTTACTGTTATGGCACATCGCATCTGTCTTAACTTATATTTTTTTGGATTATTAGAAGCCCTTGTACAACGTGTAGCTGCTACACGACTGTCAACTAAACAGCCCATGAATATACCTTTACCTATGTTTAGTGTTTACCTATTTCGAGACGTGACGTTTTAGGTCAATGCGACTTGTATGGTTCATTTACTTAGCCCTGAAGTTGAACGGAACGAAGATGTTCCAGTTTGTCAATGAAAATAGAAAATTGTTAGTTTAACAATTTTTCTTTTTTTTCTTTTTTTTCTTTCATAGACTACGAGTAATTGAAGCAGAAGAAATTTCGTCTAGAAATTAGACGCGTATCTCAAACGATTTGGCATTGCTATATTTAGCCAGTTCTTTCAATTTCTTACTTCGGAATAAATTACTCTATAATTTGTAAGATTTTTTAGCAAATATTAATATCGAGAAAATTATATTCTTATTATTTTTGCAAACCCGCGATACCAGCTTAATAACGATAATTCCATTCTACGAGATATACGTATGTACGTGATGGAACGCGGTCTATAAAAATTGCGTTACATGGCTGTACCCACAAGCTCAGCTGCTCTTGGCTTATCTGTTATTCGCCAATAAAACGATGCAGAAAGTAGAAAGTGAAGTTCTTTAAATGGTCCATTGTCAAACACAACATTCTGAATGGGCCTTCTATGAATTTACATCTCATTGTTAGATTCGTACTCTTCATATTAGTTTGCGAAATTCGTAATTTTTCTCAAGCCATGAGAATGCTGCAATTTCTAATCTCAGCACAATGTTATTTTTTTTTTTTTTGAATTTATCGTTTTGGTGATCAAATTGCAACTCGACATTTCTAAATTTTTGTCATCATCGGTTTGAATCAATTTCACGAAAAAAAATCTCAGGGTTCTTTCCAGATGATTTATACCATAAAAATCAAGATTCTGAATTTAAAAAAACAGAACGGAAAAGTTAGATTTGAAAAACTCATTATCTGTGATGCATATTGAATTTTCATTACATTTCAAATACGAAAGCTTGAAAAAGCTCCTTTTGTAAAAAAATGTTAAATTCATTGGTACAAAATTTGAAAAAAATTACACAGTTCTATTCAAATCAGTTCATGCTTAATTCTCACAGTGTAAATGGTTTTACAGTATTGAAAGAAAAGTCATCTGTATATGTTCACCGTAAGTGCATATATCTTTATAATATATATATATAGTATAACTGGGTACTGCAGGTTCTTGAATTCCTGATTTTATTCTGTAGTCTTGAATTATTCATGCATTGCTGCAGGTTTGGATAAATCCGCGTGATTGGTGATTAGTAATTAGCGGCACGGTACTGACCGGTGGCAATCGTCCGGTGTCTCATCGACATATATATCTATATCCACAACGCATACCTGTCCTCTGTATGAACATACAGCGAATAAGGCGGGGTTCGGCAAGGGTTTAGAGCTTTTAGCAATTACGGTATCTGTGGCAAATTAATCATCAGATGCTACCGACACTAATGTGTTAGGATGGTGAGCTTGGAACGTGCAATCAATTTTATAATATATACTTTTCAGCAGGTTTACATGTTGAATAACTGTAGGTGTAAATAAAATATTGTATGGCACCAGGCGCCATAGTAAATCATATAAAATCGATTTTCACGGCTACGCTGATTCTTAATTCTGTTTTTTTTTTTTTCTATTTCTTTTATTTATCATCGTTTTTGACTGCTACACAAAATGATTTCTCGTCAAATAAACACATGGTAGTATATATTTGTGCCTCGGAGCTAGTCGCTCCGTCAAAGTTCTGGGTGTTGAAAGGTCCTCTGAGTTGAGAATGAACGTATTACTCACACGTACAGAAAACATGCCCAATCATGCATCATCACCGTCCTATGAATTATTAAACAATGTATATCGAAGAGGTGTGCCTACCTGCTGGATTACACGATGAGTATAATCTTGAGATGTGAGATATATAGGTATTAAACCCCCTAGCTGGACACGCTTTACGTCATTTCATATCTCAAAGATTTGCATTATATATCATTTGCTCCTCGCTAAGCTATGGAAGAAATTTACTAGCTATCTTGTTATTCAAAATTATGTCAATTTTACGAACTGATAAAAATATTTCGACTTTTTCTAGCCAATCGCAATAGGTCGAGTAGATTTTTTCATCTTTGTGCAGCTTGATTTATTAAAACTAGTTTTTCAAAGTGCAGCAAAGAGATGATTTGACTATTTTTTGTTGCATAAAGAAAGTCGTCGCAAGTTTTACACCCCATCTGATATATCATTCTATAACCGTTCGTATAATCGAGTAATTGAAAGTGTTAAATCTTAACACTGATTAAATTACTGTCTCTTACGTGACCCCATAACCCTTTAAACATTTACTCTGAGTAAAAATGTTTCATTCGATCGTTCGCACTTTAAGAAACGGTAAAAGTTTCCAACCAATTCGAAAGTTTGGCAACCGGATATCGTTTCGCACAAACTACTGGATACACTTTTATATGTATCATGCAAATTATGATTTGGACCTGAAATGAAGAGTTTTTCTATCTGTTTTGAGAAAGTTTAGACGCAAACAAGATTCTAGAATTTACAATTCCATAAACGACGACGTTTGATGATATAAATTCCGTAAAATTTGCAATCAAATTAAACAAGGGTTGAATATTTAGCAATACATGGAAGTTGCTGGTCAATCAAGACGTGGTATACTATAGCTTTGATTATTTGAGAGATATGACATCACTAGCTGACCAATATTACGCGATTTTGTTACGTATAACCGAATGGCAGGGCTCGGTCGTAATAAAGGATCGAAGAGATTTTTTTTTTTATTCCATGAGATGAATATTAGTCGATGCGATCAAGAGATTGACCTATACGGGGTCGTGGGACCTCTTACAGCCTGCGGACTCTGAAGCGAAACGAATGAACACATTCATATAATATAGTTATAGTTTATTGTCAGCTTCAGCTGAAAACAGCGTCACTCACGTTATGCTAGAATATAAGAGCACGAGTCACTCCGCGAGTCAATCGATTGAGATCTTTACCCATTATCTATTCAGGAATTATCCTGGGGGGGTGAGATGCACCATATTCAACGATATCCTGCTGCGTGGGCGGTTCACTTGATAAGAGAAATAAAAATCGATATGTCCTGCACGCGACAAGGCTGATGGATTATATAACATCCTTCGTATCGTCAAAATATCTTGAATAAGAATTATGAAATTCTGGGATCATAAGTTTTTGATATCTTCTCGAATTTTCATTCATAATTTCCATTCCTTGGTCAACAAATATTCCTTCGATCTCAACTGACCATATTGATATAGGCAGGTACTTATACTAAGAAGTGAAAGTTTGAATAGATGTTAGAATAGTACCCTTAGAGAGTGCTACTTTTGATTCCTAATTCTCGGATCCTGAATCACAAATATAGAGTCATAGACCGTTGTGATTCGCCGCCCTTTCATTAAGCAACTATACTTAAATACTTCTAGAACATCATTAAGTCTGTTCAGAAATTAGGCGTTTAATATCACGAAGAAACTTCTCTAATGGCTTTAAACTTGCTAGTAGCTATACCCAATTCTTTCTTCATTAAAGACAATTGACGTTTCTATTTCGATATGAATTTTTTTTTTTTTATTCTAGGACACTTTTCATTCCATTATTATACTCGAATTCAATAAAGAGTTATTGCATCTGTGATATTGATAGTAAAAAAAAAAAAAAAATTCACTATCGTCAAGTGTAATGTCAGAGTGTGCAGGTTTCAGCGGTGCTTCTTTATATTTCTGCAACACTGAGGTTTGCGACATTCAAAGTCCCAGACGTCATAAAGCAAAGTAAGGTACGTTTATAGCTGCCTCTGGACGGGAATAACGAATATAACCAGCCGTAGTATAGGCCTATAGAGGGATGAGGTTCTGGGGTTCAGAGTCTGGATATTGCACTTGCTTAGCGTTGGACAAAGCAGCTTAAAGCGGTGCTGGTATATCTATAAAATTCCGGGTAAGTTAAGTAAGGCAAGTAAAATAACGAACGGCTGTATTCCCACAACCTCTTTCATACTTTGGTTCGACGCTTTTCACCACGAAATTCATTTACTTTGACACAAGGTTCTCATAAAATCTTACCAACGACAACTTTCTCGGAATGCAACGGTGGAATATCGTATCCATGACGTCACATTAATTCCTGCTACATCGCTTCGTGCAGAGAGAAGATCAAATAATTGTAACATCACGTAAATTCAAATATAACACACAGATTTCTTTCGAAAATAAACTGCCTTGGTATTCAAACATTTTCACACGCAGATGTTAATGATATATTTAATTATTATTTTAAATCCAAGTATAGTTTCGATTCAAAAAAAAAAACGCCGGATGTATGAAATAAAATCACTCTCGAATCACCCATAGCTACGATCATTAACCCAAACGGCAATGATGGTATATCTTGCGAAATATCGAACACAAAGTTTGATCATCAAGTATGAAATATACTAAGTGTAAATTCTGATCTAAATACGAGCCATTCTTTTCACTTATAATATATATTTTATGCTGCCCACTGTTGCTCTCAGGTCAATGTTAAGCAGTAGCTTTATATAAACTTATCTCCAATGATTCTTCGAAGTACTGAGACAACTCTCTTCACCTTTGTTCAAGTAACGTAACTTGAATGCTATCTCTGCTAGCAGGAATCGTTATTGAAATTTAATATCGTCAAGTACGTAAGCCATATATATATATAATGGTAGAGACAATGATAATGTGCTCTTAGTCTGTTATTATGATAGTCTATCGATTTTTCACACGTATTAGATCGACGTTAAAAAGGGGATATCTGCACAGACCTTGAAAGTGGTACAAGTCTTTTTTTATTTTATTTTATTTTTTTATTATTAAATACTCTACAGTGTCTCTGCAGGGATTTTGTCATCAACAACACAGCGCTTTATTACAACATCAGTTCACTAGTTTATTGAAGTAGAAATCAGGCATAAGTTAGGATCTGTCAGACCTCGCCTTTCAAATTTATTATATAAATAAAGTAAAAGCGGTTATCCTCAGATATTTTAGATCATAATTTGGTAGGAATCAGCTAGAATTTTTTCTTATCTATATTACGAACGTTTAGTATTCGAGATTAGAGATTTATTAAAATTCTATTCCTACGTCTAACTTTTTGATCTCTTGTCGTTTGTGGTTTAGATTGACGCGAAAGTTATTATCAGCGAACTAGGTAAGCAGCGTAAAAACTTAGATACGACGACGTTCTTCGCATGTCATAGTTGTTTGCTCTGTCGCTTCGGGCCTCGAAGAAGTACTCGAGGTTCTGTAAATCCTGCAAGAATTATTAATCTATTGACTTTAATGTAAAGGCAATCAAGAGATTGACTTTGTACGATGACGGTGTCGGTGTTGAATCTTGGACCAAAAGACTAAAAAAAGTAAAATGTAAAAAATTGAAATATTAATTACCCGTGAGATCTTGGTATGTAAGACAAGACTAGCTCGTCGGTAACCGGACAGACTGACACCTGCAGAAAGTTTCGCCTCAACTTATTCCACTCATATATTTCTCCTTTACGTACCCAATCCCTTCCAAGATCGAGATGAAAGTGTCCCAGCTATGACCCCGCAGGCAAAACTTGTAAACTTCTTTGAAGAAACAGCAAGAAGCATCCTTCGAGTATCGGCTATCCCGAGGACTCGCCTCGGGACTCATGTCTCTCAATGTAGTAGGTGTGCATCAGGGTGCAGTCCAGATTATTATTATTTCAAAAAATGCTGATAAACGAGTGATAGATAGGACAGAATTTAACCCGAATATAAAAACCATATACAGAATTTTGAACTCTTACATCTTCGGATGTTCATCAAATGAATAATGGTATAATAAAAATATGAAGAATTTATTGCATATGGTAAGGTAATAAGTTTGAAATTGATTACCGAATCTTTAGCTGTATATTTCTTTGAGATATATATATTCTTAATTTTTAACACGTCAGAAACACGTGTTTATAATACACTTAGTTGTGTGTTATTATTGTTGCTTATTAAACGCCGATACCAGACCAGAGTTTGGTTAGTCCAATCCACTCGAGTTTTGAAGAAGGCTTACTGCTTGGACCCGCGGGGCCCGTCAAACCAAAGATCCCAGCAGGTCGTGGTGTAGGGCAACGCTCAGGCGTCGCGGGTTTTCGACTTAAGAGGTGAACACTAGCTCGCTAGTCATTAATCATTATTTGAGAGATTTGTAAAGACTGGCTTACCGAACTTACATATATATATATACTGATCACGTTATTACGCCGCTTAAAAACGCACTATGCGTGTACAAAATGCATCAGTCTAAATTTTTGTTTAAAAAGAAAGTTTCGTTTTTCTAATATGAAGAACCATGCTGCACGGTGCTGGATCAAAAGAACCTGTGAATCGTATTTAACGAGATAAGCGATCGTGCGCGTTAGTGACCGTCAATCTTTCCCTTATAGTATAATAAATATCTGTATTACTTACTCACACGCGTCGACGATGGATAGTATAACAAAAATAACGAAAATTGGGTACGCCGGTTCTTCTCAGTCAGTAAAAAAAAAAAAAAAAAACGCACGGCAATTACTACTATACTCGTAAGTGACTAAATGTTGAACTATTTCGATTAAACACGCCTTACAACACTCAATAATGACATGATGAATTGCGCTCGTAAAGTATAATGCTATAATAACTGACTGGTGCGCATAAATCACAGGGTTTCGTAACTGTCCAACGAGCAATGAGCAATGAGCAATGAGCAATGAGCAATGAGCAGGGTTCATTCCTCTGTACGAAAAGGCGCTAACCAGCGTTATAACATGTACATGTTCCGATGCTGCATATATATCGCTAAGTCGAGATGATGATTCTCCACGTGTTCTAATCTACCGATCAAAGTTCAAATGTTTATAAAAAATGTTTCTACAACTTATAGGTATAAATGTACATATATATTCCGTATATGTATACCTATAAGTATTATCAGGCTTGCTATAGAAATTCTCGAGGAAGTAGACAAAGTGATTGTAAAGTCAAATCCATACACCGTGAATAGATACACGCAGCCGTTGTTATGCCCTGGAATAAAAAAAGAGGAAATAAAAATTGGAAAAAAATGAATAAAAATAGGGGAAGAAGGAAAAAAAAAAAAGAAATTTGCAGTAGGTACCGAATGATAACAATAACAACAACTAGAATAATGATAATAATTTTCAGACTAAACATACATATAGTAGAACGATGAATAAAGCATACCCACGGCTTTGTATTCAGCTAACCGAAGCGTATAGTCACTACTCCGTCTGTCATTCGTATAACTTATAGGATTTTTAACAACTAAGCGAAAGTGGATAGAGACTAGCTGTGCTAGAAGTTATCCCTGATAGGATAGTTACGACTTTCGGTACTTTATTACTACTTCACCCTTACTTTGCCTTATAGACAGCTTGGACACGTTACAAATTACCGATTTAACCCTATAGCTAATACCCCATTGTTCTACAGACCAATATAGATGGTAGATGATAACGCTGTTATCGATTATTTCCGATATCATAATTTAACATGTTTCAAACACGATTAGTTTTTCACTTTTAATTTATATCGAATAAACGTATGGCTGTTACCCTAGTTCAGTTTCATTCTAGGGATTCTCACTGAAGACTTGCAAGCGCGAACTCAAATCTGAGGGTAGCATTGTATCCGTTTTGAATTTTGACCAAGTCAAGGTGCAAACCAGATTTTTTAAATTCTAATTCAGACGTGTAGAGCCTATGATTCAGCCTTCGTACCTATAGATCCTCAAATGGTATATATCTGTTCGGTAAACTAAATAAATTGAATGAAGTTTTAGAGAATGAAACTGGAATTTCTATTCCGACTCGAGTATATGCAGCGGATGATCGCATGACAGGCGGAAGAGAATGTTCGCATTGAGGAAAAAGAGAAAAAAAAAAAAAAAATGTTTGAGTTTGAAAATGACGAAAGTATGATTATAACGCAAAGGGATTAGTTGTACGCACAGTTTATGGAAATATCTCGCAAAATATGCCTATGGACGTCGGCGTGGATGCTATTTGCATACGTCACTTAGCAATCAGCTTGCAGAAGAGAGTTGACGTTGGAAATTCGTCACGTCAAGACTACGCGCTGGTTCGTTCAAGACTTAAGTCTCAAGACTCAAGACTCAAGATTCAAGATTCAAGACTCGCAGGACTAAGGAGTCAGGACACGATACTCAAGAATATTCTCTATAGCGACAGCTTAAGCCCAGGTTACTGCGGCCGCTGTTATGACAAGTTGGCTATTAATTCAGCTCGAGGTACGGAGATATATTGCGCCCGTTTCCCACTCTCGAATCTTTTTCTATTTTCTTATTTTATATCTATACCAACTGATCCGCGAATCTTTTCTCCGTATCGTTGCCTTGATACAAAATTAAAGAATTTATTATATGGTCGCTCGTGTGTTATCAAAAACACAAGATAACAATTCGACATAATTCGAATCAATTATCAAAGTAAAAAAAAAAAAAATTAACAAACTATTATCTTTTTCACCGGAAATACATAAAAATATTGATTCGAACGGTTACCTATTCCGCGTCTTATTAACTCCTAGTTAATTATGGGAAAAAAAGAAAATTGTTCGAAAAATAGAAAAATTGGAGTAATTTTAACGGCTGAAATCGGCATTGAGCATATGTTTGCACAGCTACTTTCCATGGTTGCACAATTACACTTTCAATTTCATTTTATGTATTGTAGTTAAGTTAACGTTCTGTACGCTATTACAGAATATGTATAAATACAGTTCCGTGTGCTACTATATTGTCATAAATGAAATTGTCAGTACATATGAAAATTTATCCTATACATTTACCTTATGTTAGATATATATTTCAACACCGTTATCTCTTACCATGCATGTTGGTTACAAATTTGTTTTCAAAATAATACAATTCATTCACAGCTATAGAAACATATTGATGTCGCACTTAATACATGAGAAACGATTATAGAATGTAACAAGTAGGACATAAGGTACCTGTTTACTTGTTGTGCAGTTCTTGTCGAACTCGACAAACGTGGGAAGTGAAAATCCGCATATATAGCGGTCTTCGTATTTGTATAAGAGTCTATTAAAACGACAAAGAGAAGTCATGAGTGTATTAAGTCGGACGTATTGCTGAATAATCGCATCAGATTGAACAGAAACTAATTGACTGAACATAAGACGCGATTATTTATGGGATAATAAAGTCACATTGATATTTTTGGCAAATTATTGCCGTTAGATCTGCGACGAAGAGAAAGATAGAAAGAGAGATAGAGCTTTGGATATCGACTGTCTCTGGTTCTGATTCCTTCAATCAGATCAAGAAATCTTGATTTATTATCCGTACAACTTGCGGCAATTAATAACCGAGTCTTCTATAATATAATTGCAACGTGATGCGATGTCTGTCGTAGTATATACATATGCGAGCGCAGATCGGCGCCAACCTTATGGCGTTACCATAGCTCTTCGAAGAATGAATTCTTATTCTAAGAATGCATCGAAGCATACCATCTCATCTTCGTTGTTAACATCGTTCATTGCGAATATGATACTCATGTGATAATCGACGTTGCTCAGACTTTCGACAATCATTCGAAAGTTATTTTCGCCTTGAAAATTTCATTTTTATTGTACATTTTTGGGTGTAAACTGTAAAACGATCTGAATGGTGGTAAGATTTGAATTTTTTAATCGTCTCGTCGTCGGTCCATGCACGAATCAGGAAATGTATTTCAAAGGCATTCTTTCGTGCAGAATTAATTTTGTCACTTCGGTGTATAAACTCTACCCTTTACGAAATGCATATGAAATGGTATAGAAAAGGGATAAATTGTAGGAAAATTACCATACGAAGTGTTATTTCATGCGGCAAAAGAAACAACCGATACTATGCAGTTCTAGTTTCAAAACTATTAGGCATTGCGGGTGTCAGACTTCAGAATCAGCGTAGTATAGCAGTACCGATTTACCAAATGCAATCATGTTAAATGCACGAGTATCATTAAGAATTCAGAAGCTATACTGTACAAACTGGCATCGTACCCCATAAATTATAATAAAATATAACAATTGAAGAGAATACGAAA
Source organism: Tenthredo notha (assembly GCA_914767705.2). NCBI lineage: Eukaryota > Metazoa > Arthropoda > Insecta > Hymenoptera > Tenthredinidae > Tenthredo > Tenthredo notha. Next base: position 5,839,925 of record OU611907.1, read on the forward strand.
TGACACCGATCTTCTTTCGAAGATTAAAAAATCTTCGGCTCTCGCATGTATAGAGGGCTGTGAAGAATGATAAGAAATTGTGTTAATAATAAAACCGCAGAATGAATGATTTCCTTGTTAATTTTTCATTAAAAGGATCTGAAATACTTTATTATTTCGTTTTTAATATAGATAATTATCGGCAGGTGTAAATTAATCATTGCATATGGTGCATTTGAGATTAGGCCCTGGTATTATCTAAGCTCGTTTTGCGCTTAGCCTGTTCTTGTCATTCAATCCTACAGACAGTTTCCGCCTCCGTAAGTGTCTCCATACGTTGCTTTATTGGATTTTATTACTTTCGTACCTTTGCTATAAGCGGTAAAACGAAGCGACGTACGATATAGAATCAAGTAGAGTAAAGTGAAGTCATTTCTATAGGTATATATATACAATTTCCTATGTATATTACTATACCGCGGGTTATATCGGCGGTCTAACTAACCGGGTTAAGTGGTAATGAAGAAAATGCAAATCCTTCTGGCTAGTTATATTAACTTATCTCCAGATGTAAATTATGGAGGATGCTTCGTCCTCGAGTACTTCTCGTCATTTTATGATATTGATCTCATATCTCTCTATTTTTTTTTAGCCAGTAATAACATCGAGCATCATTTTCAGTGAAAAACATTACTGCAATTAATATTACAATGCAAGTCTTAATCCGTAAATTGTAATTTTTGAGTATTTTTTTCTTCTAAAAATGGGTTTTGAGCGATCAAGAAAGCTTATCTACAGGTCGGGTTGAAACCCGCTCGCAAATCATAACGTAATTTCTCCGTCTACAAACTGCGCCAGCTAGATATCTCAATCTGTTTGATAAATATCGCGATCAGTAAAGGGGCAAGACACGTAGAAACGATTGACGGACAGTCGTTTGAGTAATGAACATATCCAAGGCGGTATAATATGACTATACATATATAAGTACGTTAAGTACATATGGCTGGACATAGGAAGCTTGTATAAAATGAAGATGAAAATTTCTCATTCACGATCCGTTAGAATTGAAGTAACGTTTAATACCACAATTATATCTACAGTCTATCATCCCTTAATGAATAAAGAGAAAACTGTTATAGAAAATTGTCAGTCAAATCACGAACTCGCGGTAATCAGTTTGTGCAAACTATAATCGCAGGTGCTTATGGGTCATTAAATCTCGTTAAACAAATTGATGATGAAGACGTATGTGCGACGGCTGCAGAAACAACTAGCTTAAGTAAAGCCGCGAGAGCTCTTTGTTTGCAAAAGTCATTCGCGTGGCCTCGGGAGTCGGTTTTGATTGTCGGACACCAGGGCGAATGCACTCACGATCCATACTTGCTTACATAGACGGACATTGTACACACATCAATAATACTTGCACATACATACATATATACGTCTATATATATATGGAGAGAGAAAGAGATAGAAAGAGATCGACACACAAATGCGCAGGTGCATTATATGTACACACAATGGAGAACTCGGTACATCTTAGAACGCCCGCTGCGGGTCGCCTTGGCTGCAGTACAAACAGACCTTGGATAACAAAAAGGATCCTTGCTGCTCCGGAGATTTAAGAAGCTTTGCTGGTTTCACTGGCTAGTCAGCCTTGTCAAAAGTCCTTCATTACTGTATTGCCTGTATTTTATAAACGGACCAAGAAACTACGCGATCTTTCGACAAATAAAATGCAAAAATAATGAAATTCCGGGTTTACTGCACTCGGCTTATGACGCTGATTCCTTATTCGCGGAAATTAATTTACTTATTTAGGTTGCAGATCAGAGTGTATTAAATATCTGAGAAATGACAAGTTGGGAAAAAAATAAGCGTTACACAGACCGTCGAGTAAAATCCTGCACCAAAGCCTATGCAGCTCTTCTTGTCTCCACGTGTATAGACGTAAATTTTATTGAGTCTCGATTACTTCCGTGTTCTACATCTCGAAGATGTAGCAAGGTGATTAGCGTGGTATGTCGTTATGTCCTATCGTTCGATTTCTCGGTGTCACGCAACCCCAACTAGATTTATTCTCGATTTCAATGAACAGAGCTTGGCTAATTAAAAAAAACACTTTAATTATACGACATCAAAAAAGGATGATCTTTCGATTTCTCTATCGTTTTAGCTGTACCAGGTTATGGGCTTGAAGAGAAAAAGAGAGAGAAAAAAACGAAAATTTCGCAAAAACTTCTACTGCAGGCATTAAACGAAGAATAAGACGAAACTTAGAGAGCTTCGATAAGCTAGCGAGCAACAAGACTCTCTTCGGCAGTCTATAATTCATTGCAGAACGCGTGCCGCCGTGGGGCTTCTGGAAGTCTTGGTCTCGATGAATGGTATTTAGACGTGAGATATTTCACCGGTGTGGTTTGGTCGCCGGCTCGTTAACGCTCGTCAGAGTTGTTATAGGTACCGGTGAGAAACCTGGCTTTATGAATTTTAATTCAACACGCGAATTTAGCTTGCGGCAACGTCACCGATCGCGAAATTAAACAGGAATGAGGTATTTTGACAGGAAGCGTCTTACAGCCTTCTAGCCATACATATATATATACGCAATAATGAAAATATGCTAGGTCCTACTATTAAAAAAGAAAAAATAAAAAATTATGGCGTCAAAGATTCCACAGCGAATGAATACCGATCAATTTTTCTTTCTTATTACGAACAAAAAAGAAATAAGAAAGAACTAAAAAAATTAATGATATTTAGCATAACTTGACAGAAGTCAGACTAGTATATCAAATGCACCGACAAGCTCGAGACGTTCCTCAGATCTAAAGAGACTCATATATGCATATTGGAATAAGGATAAATTCGAGACGTATCGTTGGATAAGACAGGGCGAAATCGTTAACGGACAGTGTCACTGCGAAGGGAAAGATAAGACCAGTGACCGGCCTCGCTGACTCGTTCGAAGTTATATGTTCTGCAAATCAGCGAAGCGCGAGGAACCACGTTGACGTTCGATGATCGATTGGTGTCTTATTGGTAAAGCAGTATCGAAATATCAAATAGAATTTCTTCTGAGAAAGTTGCATCAGAATTTAGTGCTTAAAATTTTTTTACAATCAATGCCGTTGACATCCCTATGCATTTTCAAGCTCATTATTATATTCATAAGTTTGATTAGCAAAATTTATATGTACGATGTTTAAATGTCGATGAGAACAAAAACAGAAAAACAAAAGTTCTCCAATTGATTAATTCGCTAAAGATTATCGGTGTTTGAAAAATCGAAGGGGGGTTTATGAGGTTTAATTACCTGGCTTAGAATAGTCGGTTATTTTAATTTGCGTTAGGCAAATTATATATTACCTGGTAATATTATTTTCTGACTGGTGCAGGTTCTTTCGTATGGCGCCACGAGCTTATTTGCATTCGCAGCCATAGCCATAGCCATAGCCATAGCCATAGCCACAGCCAGAGACTTAGCCAGAGGTACAGCCAGCAGCTATCCTTTCCGGCTACCAAGTAATCGTGCATCTTCCAATTTAAACCTTCAGCATGAGTCTTTTCGATCTTATCTCATTCCGTATAGCCGTGTTACAGTTGAGTGTTACAAAGGTCGAGCTGTCCTTCGTTATTTTACCAAAATGATTCGAGCTATCAGTCGCAAAACTGTGGATATCAAAAAAAGGACCAAATTACATACAATAGAATTTAGCTAAAAGAATCCAGAAATCGCAGATCATTTTTTTTCTTAAAATTACTTTACCAACTTTTTTTTTTTTCAAAACCTATGCCTAAAATTGACTGACTGCTTTAGTCGTACCATTAGAATCTTCAACAACTCATTCATTCAAAAACTTTCACGAGGTGATAGAAAATTAAATCGGTGATCTATAACTTCTGATATACATGGAATGTGAGCGATAGATCAAGTTCGTGTTTAAAATACTCAACGAGTTACGCGGCTATGTTATACATATACATATATATATATACCTTTTCTTCTTATCCATGAAATTAAACGTATCGTAATTAATAATGAGCATTTTTCGTACAGTCTAGATTCCATATATTGATATGTCTTATTCATATTATGTATACGTTACGTAGTAAGTGGTTTTTACTTTTATGTTATACCGTCTGTCTCTTGGTAGCTTGTGTGTGATCAGTCACTGGTAAAAGCAAACTCACAAGATATTTTTTCCTGAAAGTTGGAAGCGCTTGCGTAAGTGGGGACAGACGGTCCCCGGTCGTGTCGTGGCAGTCTCTTGTCGCGTTCACGGTAATTTCTAAACGAAGACAAACTTCCATTCAACGTTTTTGTTCCATGCCTTTCAGAATTTGAAAAAAAAAAGAGAAAAAAAGAAAAAACCTCGTAGGCGCCTGCCTACTAACAATAAATATTTAATCTGGACAGTTTCTTTGAACTTCATCGTCGGGCCTGAGATCCTTCGCGAGAATTTGTGCAGCCTTACACAATACACAAACCGTGATGTACTCGAACGTAAATGGAAATGGAAGTTAAGTTATGAACTTTGGCATTAGAGCTCGTAAAACTTAATGACCCAGCCATGAAACGTTTGTTTCTTAAAATTCTGAGAAAATTTTTAAAACTTTTCACTAATAAGATTTTCTCTTCATATTCGACAAACTCGATTCGCTTTATATGTCTGAGGTCAAAAGGCGCCATGTCACGATCACCATACAACTTATTTGGTTCATCGTATAAACTTTCGTATCTTGCTAAGCGTGAAATATCGCGCTTTCAGGGTCTAACACACTAGCTGTACCAGCCCCGCGGCTGGATTAGAAAACGGAATAAGAAATACAAAGAGTATAGAAAATCTGCACCACGATGTCAAAGAACGGAGCACGATACATGTTAACATCTTGTGTAGCGATGAGAGCGTGCTTAGTCTTATCTGAAGAATTACGAGAATAGAGAATCGGGCAACGGTGGTGAATTGTCACATTTAGACAAGGGATAGCCTCCATAAACATCGCAATATATTATCGTGTGGTTGAATCAAATACGAGAGAGGAAGAAAAACAATAAATAAAGTTCGATTGATCTAAGAAACGTAATCGAATCAATGGTCGATTAATGAACACGATGAGTCATTATAGGATAAGAAGAATTGCATATCAACTTTCGGTAGAACCTCTAGGAATTACAATAATTTATTCATCATGAAGATATCCCTCGGACTAGGTACTAATTTTGAGAAGGAGCTCAATCAATCGAGCTCAATCAAATCATTGATTTGACTCGACTCGATTGATTGAGCTTCTTTTCGGAATTAATTAGAATAATTGTTTTGCCATACGATCAAATCTATCAAAGGTGGGGTAAGATTGAATTTTTCTATCAGGACGCGTTTCCTGAACTTCTAATACTTATGGAATCCGAGAATATGGAGTGCTGTAGCACGTGCACCAAAACGATGAACGGCATAGAACAACGTTTTGTTTTTGTTCATTTACGTATACAAACTAGTACGCACATATTTTTGGTTTCAAATCACACGACTGACACGGATAAACTAATGGAATCTCTATGTTGTCTTCTCAGTGCAGCCGCATTCTAATCTTAGAAAAAAATGGCAAAGGTCGACTGACTGTATGTAGGCGCTCTGGGATCCGTTCTCTTCAAGTCCGCTTTCCTGTTTTCTCATCTTTCCGTGTCTTATTCCTATTTCTTTCTCTTTCTCTTCCTATTTTTCTTCAATTTTCTCTTTATATTTTCTGCACTTTCCCTCTCTCTGAAGTATATATATATATATCTGTTCTTCGTTTCTCGCACAGCATCCCTAAGACTACCATAAACCAACCTTGTGTCAAAAATATCAGAAAATATCATAAATTGTTCCACGGAATAACCGAAGTCTTGAGAATCGAGGACGTACTCCGGACAATGTCGAGGTAGACAAAGTCGAATGGAGTTGGTCGTTAGTCGTGGCTACAGATGCAGTTGCAGTTGCAGTTGCAGTTGCAGTTGCAGTTGTTGCACTGCGATCGCTGGCGCGTGAACGAGAAACTGGCTGCACGTCGCGGTTGTACCGCCTGCGACTTCATTCCCACAGGCAACGTTATTCTAATTCAATTCTTCAATTTTTTTTCTTCTTCATAGATTGAAATAATAATCATCTACATATCTACGACCATATACCTGCACGATATCTAAATATCAAAATTGTCTTACACGGTTCTATTGCGCATAACATAATCACAATAGTGAATAATGAGCATAAGCACATATCCAAGCAAAGCTTACTCAGACAAAACTTTTTCGCAAATTTTTCATAGGCAAATATTAGATACACGATCGAAAGCTTTCGGATAAGCCTTAATCCGATAAGGAATTGCAAACATTAAAGATAAAATATTATTTTTAATGTACGACGATGCATTGAAGTTTTGATGAACGCATCTGATCGTGAGATCGTCTTTGGTTCATAGGTTGTATCATATCTGTGTTTGTCTGTATCGATATCCGTGGGACAGTCGAGCTAGGGCGTAGATATTGTACAGATATAAGCGAAGTTATAATACAGCGGCTTTCTAGCCCGTTCAAATCTTAACAGTGAAGGAAGGAATATAGCTGTAGATATGTAATGTACATACCTACGTATGAAACGTAACTCTAGGTTTGAAACAGTACCTATAGTTCTATGTACAGGTGGTTCTGTGGTTCGCGAACAATGCTCACGACACGGTGGCTACAATGGAGATCATAATCAACATCTTGACGTGTAATGACTTATAGCTACTTTTCCCCATCTCTAGCGAACAATACATACGCGACAGAGATGTTTAAGGCTAAAACCTCTGCCCTATTGTTATTTAAAACCGCAAACGTTGGTATTTTAATCGACCCGGTGAACGAAATGAACGAATCATGATCTCTGCACCTGCCTATTCCTGCAATGACATTTTCCACAAGAGTAATCTCCGTATTATTCAATTTTTCATCAAGTATTGATCAAGTATAGAAACGAACACGATACTAATTTCAATAAAAAAAAAAGTATCATAGATTCATGTCGTTTCTAATCGTCGTAAGATCTATGATTTAAAATTGATTACTTTGATAGATGAAAGGAATAGCGTTGTCCGTCCGGCTAATCCTAAGTCTGAAAGTTAACCATATCCTGTTTTGCATGGTATTTATTACTTCTTACACGAATGACTCTTAATGTAAGAAACTCGAAGTATGTACTACTAGCAAAGTTGTTTCGCTTCGAATCAACAGCTCAAGCTTTTTGTTCAATAAATCGGGTAATTAGAAGTAAAGAAAACTACTAGTGAATATAGTATAAGGTAACTATATGTAGCTATTTACAAACTGCAGGTAGTTTATTAGGTAACGATATGGATACGGTAACGATAGGACGTTCTACTGTTCTATACTGAACTTTACACTAATATTAACGAATCCGAGTTTGTAAGTGATAAAAATTAACGGTGATATAATAAATCGTTGTAATCCTTAGGTTCTTGGATATAACGGGGCTGGTCGTGCGTGATGGTGTATTGCACGCCGACATAAAGTCTGAATATTTGATTGGATCATTGCACCAAAAAGGCCCATTGATGTGTGGCGATGAAGGGGGTAGGTAAAAAGGTACATATATATATATATATATATATATATATATATACATATCTTCAGATAGGTAGAGGGGCAAACGACTTAACGCACCGAAGTGACGCGAACCTGCAATTTAAACTGCATTTTCGCCCGACCCGTTATAATTGAGGCTTGTACGCAAGGTGCCCACTCAACGTTACCGCAAAACCATTCGATGATGAGAACCCACGACACAGAACTTTTTCTTTTATGTATCTATGCTATAAATTTATCCGTATTGTTTCACCTCTTCCATTGTCATTATGATATGCGGTTTGGCTTTTTATAATCGCTAAGCTACGTCGGTTATTAATGTTATACAGAAATCGAAATTCATCGAAATTATCGGTGAAATTTATCAGTAATTTATGCACACAAGTAATACACCATACATTAGGCAACGGTAGAACAAGTGCAATATGTTGATACAGCAAACATCATGGCGCCAGTCGGTGTCTCATCGTCTGCGGTATCCCGCGCATATATATACATGTTGGCAATTGTGTTTGTTCGCAATTAGCAAGAATTTGTGTAAAACGAGTAACGCCACCCTGTCAATGACAATTTAACGTGTACCATCACGGACATTACATAGGTATAGCGTTAACGGTGCTAAATGGTACCGATATATATAAGAGTTTGAAAAAAGTTGTGCAAATTGGAGTTTCTCGAGCATTCGCATATGCCAAATATATTTGCTAACGAAGTAAGAGGTTCAAAAAATTTCACATTTTTTATTTTTTTTTATTTTTATTTTTTTGTTTCAACAACAATCGATATCACTTCACATATTATATATACGAAACACGTATGTGTTAGGTATAGTGAGTAACGCTGCAGTACAAGCGTCAAGATCTACGGAATTCGATGAAAGATTCTACGACCTTTGTAACAGCAAGTTGTAATGCAACCTGTTATTACAATGTACAAAGTATAGTACCTACCCATCATTATAAATTATAAAGATTAATATACGTCTATAGGTTACCATACGTGCTTATATGAAATAATAAAGACAAAGTTACACACGTTGTAATTACGCGGACATCGTTCCTTTACGAAGTGAGGTAGGTCGTCTAGGGTCAATAAAGGCTGTAACATTGGATTGTCGTCAAATTTTACGATTATTATTCACGTAGAGAAGAGCAGTCGCATATTGCGTGGGAAAAACGAACTCCCTATCTTTTGTGGCCGGGAATAATGGTCAGATAAAGAGTCCGTCCATAGGTTCATTACGACGACGGTCAATAAACTTCGAATGATTGTCCGTTTCAGTTTTATTTTATACACATTCATTCGTACGTATAATATAATAGAATAAATTGAAGTACATGGCTGATTGAAGATCAAAAAATGAAATAAGATAAATTTTCATCCCAAAGATATACAGATAATAAGAAGTAAGATTTTTAATTATAGATTCTCTCATCATAAGCGGATTAATTGAATAATTGCATAGTAGGAAGTTCGCAGATATATGCGAAGGCTGCCTCGCAAGATACGTCGTCCAAGCCTCCTTCCTTAAAGAAGGCACCACAGTGTTGTTTCCCTTCACCATTGTCCGGTTGTAAACCCCACTTGTCTGTCCATTTGGTGTATCCAGTACGGGCCAAAGATTCTCCTGAAATCGTTACCCATTCACCCTCTTTGTACAGGTCATGGATACCCACGAAAGCCACGTAGTCGTAAGCTGCGCTCTTTATCGGACCTGATGTGTTGAACATTTCCCTCAGGATCTGTCGTTTAGGAAAGAATATTTTATCTCATTGTCAGGTATCTGTTGTCGACCCAATTTCTATGATATTTTATTATTAATTTTCTCCTACATTCGTGCTGTCATCTCATGAAATGGAATATTTTGGACAAAGAAATGATCGTCGCATACAATCACTTGATCAATTTATGCTTAGAGCTAATCGTAAGCTAGCATGACGAATTTATTCCGTCTCTCCTGTCACATCCTCATATATATATATAGTGTTTGTCGATTTTAAACGAATACAGTTATATTGAAAGTGACAGATTTAACGGTGTCATTGGCAACATTGCCAACTAAGATCAATGAGTTTAATCTAGAAATATAATAACGTTACCTGAGCCTCGGCAACGGAGTTTATCACAGCTAAATGACCGCCTTCTTCATTGCACATTTTCCTTGCATCGTTCCAGGGCAAAGCTCGAGTATGAAATTTGTGGGAACCTACGCCTGGTGTGTATTTGTAATCGTCTCTTATCGGTAGCCTGGATGGACCGAGGCTACAAACACAAGGCATTCCCTGAAGTAGAACATTGTGGGTTGAAATGGTGCTGGTGCTGCCGGCTCCCCATGGAAGAGGGTGATTCGCGCCGGTTGGTGATTCGACATGGGTTGAAGGCTTCGAGGACGAAGGACAATGGCACGGTTCTTCCGTAGTTTCGTTGTTGCTAGGTCTAACCCGAAGCAATCCATCCTCTACGGGACTAGCGTAGACTTGTGTCACGATCAGGATGACCAGCAATTTCCACATATTGCGTTATAACGTGACTTAAAGATACCGCACTGGATAGGGACGTCCAAATTTCACCACGTCCTGAACCAGACTGAAAGTCCCTCTCTCGGACTTTGAGTACGACCACACTAATTAGGAATTTCCTATCGACAATCTACTACGCTTGTATTGTATTGTGTTTCGAGAGGAAACAAGATAAGCGATAAACGCTCTTGTTGAAGGACCCCCGTGGCGTCGTCCAAAGATTAAATGCATAGGGTAATAGGACGAGTCCGGCATACATGTATACGCCTACAATAACGGATCTAATGTATTTTACGTTTAGCCCAAGGGATGTGTTGATTTTGCATTGTTCCGACATCCTCGTATCTTCACGCGATACGTCATTCCTCGTGCCATGGTATTTTCAAAGGGTATAACGGGACTTTTTACATATATATACATATATATATCGCTTGCATTTTTAATGACGAGATATAACGCGACATTTATTTATAACGGAGCTTATGGAGTTCATACAAGATTCTTGACAAAAATGAGAATCTCTCGAATCCATGTTTCAACAGAATCCACGCATACGTGGGACTTTTTTTTTTTCTTTCTAAATCCATTTTACGGTCGTTAAGCAATGCATTAAATGCATTTGATTTAATTTACAGCACCAATAAACTATTCTGATATGGATTAACTTAATAGAATTGACATTTCCGGCCGCGCCCATTCATGCTGTGCATGTGTACTCGACTATGTTCAACTATTAATGCTATGTGAAGCTATATCGTGAAAGCAATTCAACGCTATGTCTATGTCAAAATATACTCTTATTGTGACTATCTTTCAACCTATAAGAAATCCATTTGCCAAACGCAAACGAAACGTTGTTCACAATCTGTCTGGTATTGGTAATTGGTAGTTCTTATAGTATAGCCTAGTTTGGGTATAATGAATTTCGGTACTCACTTTCATCCCAAAATTTGACCAAAATATATTTCCAAAATGGAATTTTAAAACTGCATTAGTTAAGTTCTTTAAATAGGAGATGAATTTGAGAAAAGTGATGATGTTGATAAATCGAGGTATGGTTCATCGTTGAAATTGTTAAGAAATTGTAAATTATAAGTAACAAGGAATGTGAGTCTTTGATTTAAGAATATTGATAGCACGTGACTGATTATGGGGAATATAAGATAATGAGGATGAGATAGAGAATTGCTACTTTCACTACCATATGCGTTTAATTCATATGTGGCCGTGTGATTTAGGATCATTGCTTATTGCGGTTACGACGTATATATTGTGCAGAAACATTTGCATAATAGTAATTGAATTATTTCATAATACTACGTTTCACTATTCTCACCACTTGTATTAAATTTTGATATCAATCTGGCGGATTATATCGTCGACGCATATATATAGGAAAATCAATTATCTCCATTGATATCATTTTACATTTTATTATTCATGATCAATTTCTCTCTTCTTTACACGCATACAAATATACAGCGTGTATAAGACATTTATTTATTCTTTCCTTGTGGTCAATAGACAATTTGAGGAGAGACAAAACCTTGAAAATTAGATTCGCGGATTTGGATGGGTAATTTAAAACACGAGTAAAAAGAACAGAGCATTTCACTTAGCGAAATAAATATGTGCTTAGTGGTTACGGAGATTCTGTTCTTACCTGGCGTTTGTTAGCATCATTTCTCAAAATTATGAGAAAAACGGACCCTGCGAGAAGCACAAGGTCTTTCTTGTTGCATTTGAGTCTCGAGAGAAATAGCGACGGTGATTGGCGCCACAAGATAACTCGGAGATCAAATATTGAATCTGCTGTCAAACACTGTCTACTGCAGTTAGAAGCAAAACATATTTTTCAATTTTTTCTGACAAATAAACCAGTCGATAAACTCGACAAAGATTGACTTGGTTTTTCAAACAGGAAGTTTGCAAATATTTTGCGTGGAAAATCTTACTTATTATTCGATAGTTGAGTCGAATAATGTTGAAAGATGCTCCATTTTGTATTTTTGCTGATATCTCGGTAACCGTTCATCCTATCGAGGTAATGATGTGAATAAAAAAGAAGGGTATTTAAATTTTCTACAAAAAAGCTTCAGGGTACTTTTTCCGTAGATCTATTATTTTCGCTGTATTCTAGCTTTGAATTTCAAAGTGTTTCCTGAACGTCTTTAACTATAATATCGACATATTGCCCTAGAAGGTTTATTTTATTTAAGTTTGAGGTAAAGTTGAATTGATTCAAGTTCAAGAGGCAATATAATACGGCTTTTGCTTTGTAATTAAGTCACAAAACACGCGTAACTTATAATATACTACGAGCAATGTCGAGGCGTATATTTCAAGTAGCCATAATTATGAGAACATGAAACTTGGGTTGACGTGTAGTGGCGTGGGTAGGCATCGCGACGCACCGTAGCCGCGGCCGCGGCTGGTCAAGGAAGTCTAATCGTAAGCGTCGTGACCAGGCGTACGGTGCGGCCTTAATAAGCCGTAAACTTGCCTGATGACTATTACCAATTTCTCGGAAACAATTTCTCTTGAGCTGTTCATTAATTTTAAACACCATCGACGTTGGATGCCCCAATGAAACACACAGTCAGATATTTGACTATTCGATAATATCAATATTATCACGGACTTGATTATATTTTATAAACAATTTTGATAATTCTAAAAAAAAAAACTGTGAATTTCTTTCTAGACACTCATGTAAGATTCCATCACAGACAAATGATAAAAGCCTGTACAAATGATCGTTTGCTTTTAAACGGATCACAAGACGTATTAGATATCTGTTCCTAAAATTACACGAGTGATCACGCTGTTCACGACTCGCGACTTCCGATTAATACGAGATAAAATACCGAACTAAGTTCAGGAGAGCGTGAAATTGAATTACGAGTGCAGCTGGTAGTGCGTGCATCGCGTGCAGCCATCATCGATAAAAAATTTTACACTCTATTTTAATCTCATAGAGGAGTATACCATTTCGTTTAAACTGATCATTCGATGGAGGCTGATCGTTGGCTATCTTATCCGTAATTCATCTGTCGTTTATAGGTCGTTTATTGCGTAATATGAAATATAATTTAAATTCGGACCATATGTAGGTATAGTTATATTGATTTTGTCTACTTAAGCTCTCTCCTTCTCTCTTTCTCGTAGGTCCTTTGAGTTTTAGTGACCTGGTTCGACGGGAGTAGGAGATCATCTTGCACTCGCGGCTGCACCATCGTCAAAGATGCTTAGTCATTTATAGTAGCTGATAACGACTGTTAAACGACCGACAGACAAGTGATTGGACATGGAGCTGTTCCGTGACGTGCACAGTAGCGTATAGTCCCACACACACACACGTATATAATATTATATATATATATGTATATAATATGTAATCGAAACTCTTCTGGATTTAATCTGTTAGATTTTAAGTACGATTGACCTCTACAAATGGGATTATTCCGTTAAGAAGAAACGTTACTATGCAGGAATGACTTTCGTATAAATGCGATTAGCTGTATGATGTAGGTATTAAAATTTTTTTTATTACGGAAACCGATAAGCAGAATCAATCCACGTGTTGAACGATGTTAATTGTTAAGTTAAATTGAGATTATCGTAGGCTATAAAACATAGCATAAATCGCGAACTCCATCATCTCGATAACTATGGAACAGAATGAATATTAGTCTAGGTCCAGTTTATGATTAATAATACGTGTTTAGTTACGCGATGCGTGACTGATTTCATAATTTCTCCATGAAGGTTCTGACTACATTGCTGAACGTGTGTATGGTGTGGATGTATATTTTCAATATACCTACGCATGCATGGTATATTGTATCTATATAGATGAAAGACATCACAATCAAGAAGACACCATTTTTTTTATTTTTATTATATTTTTTTTTTGCAAGACTGCACAGCACCGCGTGATGTTATAACATTTATCAGTGGAGAGATGCGTTATAGAGGTAAGTTTCTTGTATGACGTTGATGAACTTTAAACGGTTTAAGTACGATCGTGTTTTAGGTACAAGTAGAGACAGATGTACTTACCTACGTTCGTATAACTTCAACTAGTTACAAATAACTCCTATACGAGCTATGGCAAAGCAAGGAATAGAACGGACAAGGAAAGATGTTTGCGCTGCTTGAAACAAGAAAACTTAATACGTACCCACTCTTATTATAGTACTCTAACTTCCAAGCTTACATACAAAGAAATAACGAGGAAATACATGGTGTTTAAGGAGAACTAAAACAACATCTTACTATGACCATGACTCATTTAATTGGTAACATTATTTTTCGAACAATCACCCTACCTCTGATAGAACCAATTCTACGATTCATATAGCTAGGTATAAGTTAGGGATGTTAGGTGTTGGGAATTTGATACCGATTTTTATAGTACGTCATTTCGGTATTCAACAAAAACATTGAAATTCTTGAAAACCGAAAATCCGGTAGACTCCGATGTTCTACAAGAACGAGATTACACCGAAATTGAAATTGAAAATGTGGCATAAGTGATTTTTCTTATGCATCGAAATGGATGATCATGTCGCAAAGTTGTCGGAAGGATGAAGACCCTTGGTTCTATAATATAGGAATTAACGTCCCTCTTATATAGATATAAGAATGAAACTTATATTCATCTAATAATTGGGTAGTAAGCGAATCTCTTTGTCGCCTTAGTGGACTTTGTGGCGTTTGAATAGAGGTGGGATTAGCTGGTTTCGTGACAATATAATGGAGATGAAAAGCAAGACTAATGGTAGTGAAGTGACCAACTCCGTAGTCCTCAGACTCCACATGACATCAATCAACGTTTCTATCGGTTGTTATATGCCTTAATATTCAAGCTCGTTTACGAAACTTGAATCGAAACCCGATTGACTAAAGACTGGATTTGAATGTACAAAACCGACAATCTCCAGGGTCTTTGGAATGGATATCATAACTTCGTTCCAGTTCTATAGGATCCTCTTTTAATTACCGAGGCCTGAACGTAGCCGACGACACATCCGATCAGTCTCTGAGAAAGATTCGATCATCTGCGTCTCGAAAAATCGTCTCTTCTTCTTCTTTTCTTTTTTTTTCTTCTCCCCTTTTACTTTTTCTTTTTATTAAAACGAAGTAGTTCACTTCGTTTTAATTTATAGATTACATCTTGATATCTTGAATGACCCGGAGATATCGAACAAAACTTAAGAAAAAAAAGATTAGAAACAAAAAAGATATACTCTCACGTTTTGAATTATAAATTGGTAGGAAAGGAAAAAGAGTATTAATAGGCAATAGCTGTCGCACTTTATTGATTTACATATAATTAGCGTATCGAAGTTCTCTCAGATCGGATATATAAGAGGCGGCTTACTGCAGTTACTGACATGAGAAAAAATGATAAAATTGTAATCTGGTTAGTTTATCGATACAACAACTGCAGTCGTATTTTTTTTCGTGCATTAAGGTAAAATGAAATTTTATTGTTCCGAAGAATAGATTTTTTTGAATTTTTTTTTTTTTCTGTGTGCCGAGGTATTAGGTATACGTTATATATAGTTTATGGTTGTAAAATAGCTAAATCTTTCAATTGCCAAGCTGAACAAGTCAATTTGGACAGAGTTATATCGTTCCAGGTGAATAGAACTTCAAGACATCGTTGATAACCGTTGGTTCAAGTCGCACCATTTTCTCGTCCAATTAAGCCCATAAGACGTTTAACGATTTATGATTTTCCTTTAACCACACAGCATCGTTATAATATATTTCGGAATACCATAGAATGTAAATGTAAATGATTCCCTTGACTTGGGATCGAAGAAAAAAAAAAAGTAAAGAATATCATACTGCAAAATCCGATAATCATAATTGAAACTATGATATATAATCGTCTTGCAAAACGCAATGATAATCATTAAAATTCAAACTCTACACTGTAATTTTACGGAGCAAATTAAACAGCCGTAGGTATAACGTATAACGATCTAATTAACATAACTACATGAATTCCTATATATTCCACATCGTATATCTTACGTATATATTATAAAAATAGAAAAACAAGAAAATCAGATCAGTTATGGTGTATTGGGAGGGAAAAACCTTTTACACATCACCAACTTACGTGACGTATCAACCATCCGACATGAGTCTTAAAAAATCGTAAAAAAAACCTATAGGAATTACATCAAGGATGAAGTCCCTTATTCTAAAAAGTTAATTTGCTCACGCGAAAGATTTCACACAAATCCTACGTACTGTATTGGTCTGCACAAAATAATGCCACATCAGAAATGGCCTACTTTTTGACTGACAGTGACCATTCATTAATCGTGTGAAAGAAAAAAGACTATTAGACACAGATTGGTATGCCATTTCAGTATGGAAGTTCAACGATGATGTTCAAGTCCATTTTACATCGAACGAACGACTCGGGTCTATGATGTGCAAATTTCTAGCATAATCAAATTGGCGTTTGTTAAAAGAAACGGAACACGGTGATGGTGTTTCGTACCTGTTAGATACAGTTGTCAATCAGTTATGTTATAGTTAAAATATTTATATCGTATCTACCTACCGACCTAGGTGATTTTTGTACCATTTAGACATTTAGTAATGATATGTTTATATGTGACGGTGTCTCTCATACCGTTCTAAAGATTCGTCATAGTTATGGGTACGTACGTATCAAATTGTGTTCACTTTTCTAAAGCAGGTTATTAATAATCCTTCTCCTGTTTCAAAGCCTAGCTGACAGTCAGGCGTGCTTTTACGACATGATGGTAATTATTACGTAGGTGGAATATACCTCGTTCTAAGGACCAGGACACGCATAGAGCTGTTATAGTTACTAAAGGAACGGCTAGAGATGTGGCTCAAAAGAAAGTTGTTGAGAATCCAGCCTTTTCATGTTTTAGTCAAATGCAGTAAGTCGGTATTGCTAGTATAGGTATACATGCGTGACGGAAATGAAAATGAATTTTATAACGCAGGTGAAAGAAAAAAAAAAAATCTTTTATGCTAGTTAAACCACTAGAATCTCCCATATGTAAACTTTGCTCGGAAATAATACTATATACACAATTTTCCATTGATGTCAATAAAGTTTGTTGTTACTATAAGATGGGGATTAAAACTGCTCCACCGGATGACGCTATAAAGTTAAATGCAAATCGAGCATAGGTACCTAATCGACCAATTTATGGCAGTGTTCAAGTTTCAGGTAACATATAAACGTTAAGCCTTATTAAGAAACCAGTTTTTAGACGCCTAACGCTCTACACGTATATGTTATATTAAATTATTCATTTTCTTCTACCCAACAACCATTTAAATACCTCTAATTGTTGGCTAAATAATCATAATGATAATAATTAATGACAATTTCACGCGGATTATAATATTTGTAATCTCTTAATTTTGGATTAAGAAGAGAAATTCACAGTGAAGTTAAGTTAAGTTAAGTCTCGAAGGAATTCTCATATTTTATACTCATATTACTTCCTATTTTTACTTTTATCAGAAAGTTCTGATTTCCTTAGTACTATAACGCATACAGCGATGATATAATTAAGATTTAGTGAATCTTCCGTGTTTACGGATTTGATAAAGATATAAAGATTTGGAAAGCAATCAGCGTCTACTGTCCAGCACCTTCTCTTCATAGTTATATGTATGTATCTTCGACCACTTGAGATAATCAGAAGTCCAATAGATCCTCTCGTGAAATATGGCTTGATAAAAGCCTACTCTGGCTAAGCGGGACTTCTTACTATCGCAAATGTCATCTGATGGTACGGCGTGACGAGTGAAATGGGCGGACAGTCGATCATTCACTTTTTAGGACTAGTATTATTTTCTTTTTTTTATTTATTCAGAGTACTAAAAGTGCTTGTAGAATTTGTCCAGGAATAATTCTAAATTAGGTAGCTGTATGGAGAGTTGAGATGAATTTTTAAACGGTTCTTTTCTCATATACTGTCCCCGAATAAGATTAAGATAAAAGATAACCGTGGACCGTACGGTCATATGAATGCTTTGACGGCCTGGTATATTATTTACAATAAAAATTAAGAATCACGTACCGGATCTTTGGGAATGTGACCGGTACTTGATCCTTCTAGATATGATTCGATGGTGGCAATTCGAAGCCAAGAGGTCATCAGGTGATATATTGTTTTTGACAAATATCTATGACAGCATCGCGACTGGACGTTGTATAATGGCCAATCTCGTATGTACCGTTCTTATAATGCTAATAAAAATCCAGATCCATCTAATAACATACCATGGAATGATTTTTTGCCTGTCTTAAGATACTCCCAATAATTTGTGGGCGAGATCAGTGACCTTTTCGAGTAGACTAAACTCTAAACCGCAGCTTCGTGATCGGCAAATATGAGACTGATAATCAATTTATTAATTGGTTCAGCAGCATCGTCATGACGAACAGCAAGTTCAATATCAAGGTTGTTGAACTACGTATATAGTTAGTTTAAAAAACCATCAGCTTTTTATTCATTCGACGATAACTTTCTCAGCGAGTCATTTATTCATATTTAAAGTTTCCTATATCGTTTGAATTTCGTCATTACGAAATCGATAAGTAATTTTTTTGCCAAAAAATATCTTGAAAAGGCAAATTGCGATTTTTGAATCACGCTGTAAAGTCATGTTTTCAAAGGCAAAGAAAGATGCTTCTATGCACGACATATACCTTTGTTTTTGCTCTCAACGTAGATGCTATCTCACGATAGGTATAATCTATCGTTTTATACCTGGCATAGCGAATATGCGATCGGTTATTTTAATTAGCTGTTCATATTTCGTTAGCGAGTTAATTAAAGTGGCATTAACCTCGTAATACTTTAATGTTTATTCAAGGGTTCATTAAACACACGCCACCATATAACAACCAAGTTTGTAATAACATCGAGTCACGGTTATCCAGGTGATAAAATTCGATTAATACCTTGAAAATGAAACATAAAAGAAACACTTTCATTTCCCTGCACTTTCGATAGTTTTATTTATGAATTGAACTCGATGCTTGTTCATGACTCGGAAAGTAAATCAGCCGACTAACACACACACGCACACACATACATATACGCAAAAGTAATAAAAGATGAGACTGCTTTCGCTGAAGCTATCAACACCGATACACCACATATACACTTTTAGGCCATTTATATATATATATATACATTTTTATTCATAGCTTGTACATGAATTCATTCACGACCATATACACACTCAGGGACTATACAATAGCAATATTTTTGAACTGTCTAACGTCTACTTGCTGCAGGCTCTTTCAAGGCACGATTTAACGACCTAGAAGTACATATCTGTGAACAATGCTCGTGATATATTATATGGCAAAGTTCGTCGTCGGTTTGCCACAAGTTCTTCGACATTCTTAGTGACAGCCTTGCGCTCAAGTTCAAGATCAGAATAGCAAAGATAAAAAAGAAAAAAAAAAAAATAGTGAGAGCCTTACCATGTATGCAAACGTCTTTACTAGCTCATCTCTTTCACAGCTGATTACCCGTAATCCTAGACATGATTAGTTGAAGAATTTGCGATCTGTATACTACAATTATCGATTCGATGCAAGGCAAAGTTCATAGAATATGAAATAATTGATTCGATATGATATTTCTTCAAAGCCAATAGGTGATTTGAAAGTAATCCTTAGTTGGCGCCCTCGGATCAGTTAAAATGACGATAAGAATGTCGAGGAGTAGGAAAAAAATGGAAAGAAAAAGAAAAAAAAATAGAAGAAGAAGAAGAATAGAAAAGAAACTTGATCTACTCTTGAAGCCCAAAGAGAGAGGTATTCTTAGGGGCTAAAAGTACCACTCTATCGAGATCTACATAGTTGCATAACTTGCATAGGTATCGATGGTTACAAGAAGCAGCAACTGCGGCAAAGCAGTCGCCGGGGCTGGCCTGACTACCTGGTGCAGGATGAGGCCGGTGCTCCCTGAGATGCCCGATAACAGTCGTCGACGCGACCGACCATGTGACTACCGGACCAGCCCGATACTCGTTGCCTCTGTAGCCTCTGCCTTATTCTGTCTACTGCTACTGCCTACAACTATCTCTATACTCTTGCATCTACTACCAAGTTCTATACAGTCAACTACTTCTATACTGACTGGTCCATGGCTACCCACTTGGTTTCATACCAAGGTGAACCTCGTCGTAAGCGTTGCACCGCGCACTACACCAGACTACACTACACCACACCACACCACACCGCTCTTATGCGGCTGCCCGCGATGTACTCGGAATCGGATGACTACTTCCGAGTATCGATCACCTCTTTCCACAACCATGGGGCTATTATACATTGTACATTATTTTCTATAAAATTTTGCCACAATGTTATACAGGTAATTGCTGACAATGTAACTCACTCTGCCAATCTTCTGTGAAGCTAGGTATAATATGCGATGTAGACTGTAATTGCTCCACGATGCGTATACCTCGAGTTATAAACTCGCGCACCCTTTTCAACCGATTCCCTAGGTAATAACCAGGCGATTTTTAATCGAATTTGACATGCCGCGTCAAGAATATCGGAATGAATTCTCATTTGATGAATATTTGTTCGTATTTGAATGGAAAAAAAACAACAGAATTTGAAGACAACATTTTTATGGTATTTTTCAAATTTTTGGTCTTGTTCAAATTTTCTCATCATCGGCTATTCGTTCATTCAAATAAACTCGATTTTCTCGAAGGAAAATTCGTCTTTATAAACATTCTCCCCGTCGAATGAATTTGGATTCAACAGCGCAGGGAGAGCGATAAACAAAACGAGTGCGGGAATCGCATTGTACGCGAGTTGCGTAAAACATTTTTCCTAACGCCGTGTGCAAAATACGATTTTGCGTACTAATTTTCGTGCGGAAAATGAAGTTTCCATGCAACGCAAAAATGCGTTGGGAAATCTGAAAGCTTATGCACGCAAATTAGGGCGCCAAATCAAATTTTGCACACGGCGTTAGGAATAACAATTTGAACTTTGAGCGAAAAACACGCATATTCCACATCGTTGATCCTGCAGAAGGTGTTTCTTCATCGAATTGGACCTGACACCGGTTACATACCTAAAAGTTGCATTATTACGCTACAAGTATTGAAGATTGATTCTTATAGCTACGATATAAATGTTTCGTATGAATTAGACGCATTGTTGATTATTCGGCGATCACCCCGTCCCGTATGAACGACCCAGTTCTCTTTCGGTAAATGGATGTTATTGGCGCTTCTGGCCAGCAATCCATCAACCCACGATTGTATTCGTTGATATTGAGAACGCGGAAGTTGAACGAGATATTGAAATTGGGGGAAGTATGCCGTCGAGGCGTGCCTCTTAGCGTCCGTTTCGATGACCCTTGCTCACCTGTGTGAAGCTAGCCCCATCGACGTTGAAAAATTATTGAACACTGTCTGATGGAAGCGAAATTTTCTAACTAATCAGTCAATCCATATGCGTTCGTTTTTTTTTTTTTATTTTTCACGTGTTGTACAATCATCGTGAATCTTGGTGAAATTTCTTTGAAATTTTCATGATTTTTTATTCAGAGAAAAGATTCGGGCGTACTATATAAGAAATAAAAATGATCACATCGTTGAAATAATTCATTAAATTATGGATTATTTTATCCTTGAAAATCATTGTACCGTTTATCTTGTGCTTGTGCTTCGTATGCTAGACCTGAGCCCTAGAGGAGGTGTATTCCTTCGGGTATGTTGTTCTCGTTGTTAAATATAACCAACGCATTGATAAATCACACGAATATATCTCAATGGCAGTAAAGGGGCGGTGGCGCGCGCGTAGGCCGTCAATGCGTTCACAAGGCGTAAAAAAGTTGGTAATAACACACCACACTACCTTCCTCGACATCGCTGCATCTCTAGATATATATATATATATATATATACCCCTTCGAATGCTTGCAGTGCTTTGCCACAGCTCGCCTACGCGTTATTTATACATATTTTTTATATTTATTTTAATGCAAAAATTCAATACATTTGTGATAACGAATTTTTCTTAATTCTTCACATCATTTTCATGATGATAGAACAAGGATTAGAAATTCTATCACTTTTAGGTGTGGAACGGAATTTCATCGCATGTAGAATCCTACATTTAAATTCTAGATCGTATCTCCAGGTCTTCATTAAAAATTTGCAGAATCATTTTCGAACATCCACAATGTCTTCTATGGCTAATAAAAAATTGGTGTAATGAGAGCTGAGTGTAAGGACGAGTTTTTTCGATCGGGAAAGTCGAGGTGTAATTTATGTAAAGTCGATAGTAGTTACATAATATTAATGTTATTCATATATTATGTACTGATAGAATAAATTTAACCGACAGACACTATCATATCGTAGAGAATGAGTATTCGGTGTCTGTCATTATCTCTTCCCTAATCCCTATTGTGTTCTAAATAAGAGCTTGAAATGATATCACGATTACATACATCTTTTAATCAAGCACAATTTTATGCATTGACTTACGGCATTTAAGGCCAAGTATATCTGATACCGTTGCTTATATACAGGATTGCATACCTTTCCTTCTCTCTCTCTCTCTTTCTTTTGCTTTTTATTTTTTCTTAGGGATTAATGAAAATACCCAAAGCAGAAAAGAAGATTTATACTGTTAATAAAAAGACGTTTAAAAGCAAGATTTATGTTGTTATTTGGACATACGCCATCTCGTGAATATATACAACTATAAAGTTGGGTATATACATGTATGAAAAGACTCGAGTACATTTGGAAAAAAGGTAGATATGCAAGAGTTAAGGTACGAGGGCACGGCTTAACCTGACACAATTTGTAGTTATTCAGGAGTTTGCCGAACAATATACAATGCGACGTTACGATCCCTTGATGAACGCACTGAGCTGCGGGGTAAAAGCCTAAGAAATCAAAGGTAAAATACTTCCGTATAGTATATAGTTTATACCTATATATATATATATATATATATATTCGTTGCTTCGTGATTTGTGGATTAAATTCATTGAATCCTCTTCCGGGAATATCAATTTTTTCCATCCACTAATGAAAACTGCTCGAAACGTAAGGAGTTCCACACTTTTGAAAATAATTCCTTTTCTTCCTTCGAAGTATGACGTGATTCTCTATGAATTATATCCAAAAATGATTTAAAAAAAAAAGTTTAAACTAAAGGACTAAAAATTTCAAAATTCAATCGAATTGCTACCTATAAGTTCTTGAAATGAAAATTTTCTTTCTCATCTTGGAATTTGATTTTATGAATAGATTTGCGCAGCTTTTCGGTATCCAGTAGTTGTATTACTATGGTAACAGTATATTATGCAACGAGTTCGTAAAATCGTATATGCACAATTTTCATACGATATTTTTCGACACAGTGTGCGTAAAATGCAACTTTACGCACGCTGTATCGAAAAAATGATTTGCATGTATAGACCAGGTGATAAATTTCATGATAATTCTCGCGTGGAGGAGATTACCTTAAAAAAAAAGAAAAAAGAAAAGGGGTTAAATATTATTGGTTCCGATTTGGGTGATTTCGAAGACCAGATTGACTATCTATGATAGTTGTTCAAAATCTTTATCGTAAATAGCTATATAAACAATGGATGTTATTAGATCAATTACCAGACATAATAGGTTTGGTAGATTACGTTAGGATGGGTTATGATAGGTTAGTTAATATATAATACGATGTCCTCACTTTTCCTGCGCAGTTCGAGGCCCTTCCGGTCATCTGGAACCACTCCTTGTCAATATTCTTACTTATAAAGATTACTTACACGTTAAGTTTAACGTAGTGCATACATGCATAGGGGAGAGCGGGGCAAAAAGGGCAGCGGGGCAAAAAGGGCACCTCGGCCAAAAAAAAAAAAATTCTTCGAAAATTTTCGATTTTTTTTTCAAATTTTCGAAAGAAACATTTATTCGTGAAACAATTTTTATACAAAAAAAAAACGAAAAACTGACATTTTCGATTTTTTTCTTCAAATTATCGGAAAATAGAAAATTTCTTTGAGAAACAATTTTTATTGAAAAAAAAAAAAAAAATCGAAAATTTTTCAAGAATTTTTTTTTTTTTCTGCCGAGGTGCCCTTTTTGCCCCGCTGCCCTTTTTGCCCCGCTCTCCCCTACTAGATGTAGAATATACTTTCCATGTCTATATTAACTGAAGAACGTTAATTGGCGAACTGCAATAGATAATCCTGTTACCCTTGTGTCTATTACTAGCCCATGTGGATCAGCGAAGGTACTTCTGTAGGTTCTCTACATATATGAAACATAATGCGTTGAGATAACTGGATGAATAATTAATGAATAATCGATGGTATCATGCGGTACAATGCCGGTATGATAATCGCAGTATCAAATACCCCCATCCTAAGGGCCTAGGACTGATTCCATCGTTGCCCATGACTGGTGCTGGTGCAGAGCATGTCATGCCTTGCCTTGGTTAGCAAGGTCCGCGTTCTTCAGGTCCTGCTAACCCATGGGGAAACAAGAATGAAACTTTCTTATAAATTGACAAAAATAAAGGACCGGAATAGGTTGAACGTGCAACGGTGTAGTGCAGTGCGGTACGGTGCCCCCTGCAATCACGCTGAGCGGTTATATTTACCTTCGTCCCCCTTCTTTACTTGCAATATAACTACTCCGTCTACGTTACTGTCCCCAACTCTTCTCTTTCGTACTCTTCATGTCTTGTGAGATGAGTGATGCGCTCATTCCTGGTAGCCTTTAAGATGATTTATGAATAACTCGAAGAACCACCGCGCGAACAGGACAGAAAATGAATAAAAATAAAAAAGATCGGATGAAAAGTCGTGCCGATTTTTTCATTATCTCATCTCGATGGACCGCAATATATCTTCTGCAATTTCGCCCGGATGGATTATTCGTTTATCGCAAGATAGACGAGGATCGATAGATCTCAAACATGGGAAAGAAGATATTTCTGTCAGATTCGGATGCATTCGGATTAACGATTCGTCAGTTTTACAAAAACCTCGCGTATTATTGCGAGAAAAATGATGACAGATGGATCTGGATCCTAATCATTGAAGAGTCTGGATCTTTAGAACTATTGAGGGATAGCAATTTTCGCATCTCCCTTTCACCAGGAATCGGTTGTAGCATTAAACTGTGACTAAAGAACTTTAGAAAATCCGTAAATCTAAACGACGATGTGATTTTTATTTTCCCTTAACGAGAAACAGACTATATAAGCATGCTGACATGTAGCCTGTATAATAGACGATAAATATCGAGTAAAACAATCCAGGAACGTTATGTAAGGCGTACATATATACCTACATGCCTAAAATA
This sequence comes from Tenthredo notha, assembly GCA_914767705.2. Taxonomy (NCBI): domain Eukaryota; kingdom Metazoa; phylum Arthropoda; class Insecta; order Hymenoptera; family Tenthredinidae; genus Tenthredo; species Tenthredo notha. The sequence continues at coordinate 5,865,443 of OU611907.1, forward strand.
ATCTTGTAAGGGTGATTTTTTCAGTCTAATGTAAACGTAAGTAAAATCTCGAAGAGATTTCAATTCATCCCGTTCATTAAGATTTAGTTTTTTCATATTGAAACGCAAATGACGTTATGTATAACCGGTTTTTACATCGTATAAACATTTTAAAGATACGATCGAGATAGTCATTAATGTCTTGTAAAATAAATCAAGGTGCAACAGATCTAATTAATAACTTAAGTGCATCGGGCTATGCTCAATGTCTGAACAATTCATGATTCTGCCACTTGGCTCACTCATTTTGTCAAGGCTGACATCCTTGCATGATTTTTATTTTTTACATCAATGATTTTTTCCGTCTATGAAAAAAAATAAATCTTTGACAGTTCATATGATAAATTGTGCAAAAATTTCTTTCTTTAAATTCCGCAAAATTTCATTCGTCGCTTGCCTCTCTTCTCATTGCAATTTCCTGCTTAATAAAATGATTTTTTGATGATGGGTTTCAAATAACGGAAAAATTCGGGAATAATCTGTTTTGGCCAGGTTGTATTCCGGTAGTTTGTTTGTGGCGAAAATTCTGAAGATGGTAAATCTGTATAATACGTCAAGAATGTGGCTCAAGAGAACTGGTGAAAGCTGGAGGTATAAGAGAGTCACCGATAAATTTGAGAAATACTTTTGCGAAGTATATAATCCTGAAGTAGTACGCGATTCTTGGTGATTTGGGTCAGGGCCAGGTTTAAATTATATCCAGGACCTTGCAAAGATTACGAATAATAATTTATGACAAAAAATAATCCAACTCTCCCCACAACTCATACGAATATTTGAATAATTTCTTGTCTGATGAATAACACATAAACTTTTATGCAGGCCGGTATGAAAATATCATATATTTTTAATCAAGTAATACCGCATGTAAAAAAAAAAAAAAATGATATTAAACATCCGCGAACTGTAAAAAATCCAGATATCATTTTTTTTTTTTTTTTCTTCTCTTTTTATTCTGGACAAAAATGAAATACCAGATAAGAATACTTCCTGCTTGATTAAATAAAAATTTCTTTCCAAGACGTTCAGCGTCGCGTCGTTAGGTAACGTAATAAAATCAGTCCTCCGACTGATGATATCTGTGCGAGAGACCGGTAGCTGAAAGGTAGACATACGGCCAGTGTTCGCATATATTTATATATATATATATGTGTGTGTGTGTGTGTGTGTGTGACGTGTGTTAAAGAGTATCTGCGCATAGGTAGTGACTCGTAGGTGGCCCGAAAACGCGTATGCAGACCAGAACCGTGAGCAACAATGATTAATGTGATCCCCGGCTGACCATCCCCCACCTTTATTCCAGGTTCCAGGACTGGCAGCTACCCGCCAATTGCAGCTAAAAGCTACCAGCGAAAGAAAAAATAATAAAAAGTGAGAAAAGAAAAAAGAAAAAAAAAAATAAGGAAAGATAAAATGGGAAATAAAAAAGCTCAAGACAAGCCCGGAGAGTAACGTTCCGGTAACGAATTTGCACGTATCTTTCGTCCGCATGAAGCAAATGCAATATTCCAACGCATAGCGGGTAACTCGTCCGACTGCATTTTTTCGTTTTTACTTTCTTTGCGACGCCGACTGAAACGCGATTTGATCTACGGTACTAATACGGCACACCGTCGTACGTACACGCGATAGAAGTGATTATTTTAAAGTGGCTACAAGAAACGAGCCCAAAAAAAGAGGATAAAAAACCACCCAGAGTTTAGGAAGGCTCGGATTCCCTGCCAGGCTCATTGTTAGTTACTACCTCTACTCGGTGTAAGGTGTTGCCCGGAGATCGTCTGACTCATAAAATTCGATTTCAATTAAGAAAAATTTATACCACTGTCGGGCTACACTTTAAAATGAATCATCAAGAGAAAATTTAAGAAAATAAAAAAGGGCAGAGTCTGAATTCGTTTTTATCAATTTTTTGATTCAGGATTCATATTCAATGACGATCACTCATGTATCTATTAATCTAGTAGTCAGAAGACGTTCGAGGATACGAATACCAGTGGGATAAATAAGGATGTAATATTGCCCTGCAAGTATAGCGTATGGGAATATATATTCAACACACAAAATGCGTCGGGGTTATCTCAGGAAGCTCGTCGAGAGAACATTCTCCTCCGATATCAACTGTCCTCTACAGCTTCTCGTTCATACACGATATCGCTAAAGCGGTTTCGCAAAAGGTCTAAATCCGATCAGGCTACGACCAGTTTCGATAAAAGCTCACCCACGTTGCTATGGGTTTCAACTGATACGAACGGATTAGTGGTTTCGATATATATGCACCAACCGACTCGTTAGATTTCATTAATTCGCGAGAGCAAATATGGTATGACAGCCAGCTTACTTTATGGTCTTCAAATAACATTGTTGTACTTCATCAGCTTATGACATCGGTATGCACGTTGTGGTACTAGATAACACGTTCATATGCTGCATGTTTGTGCTCACATAATGCATAATAAATTGTCCAGTTTTGAGGAAAAATTTTGAAACTCTTGATAGTTTTTTTTTTTTTCAATTTTTCTTAATTTCTTCAATTACTTGAATCCTAACGGATATGAGATAATTTTAAATGCTCGAGATTTTCTCATCTGGCATCGGGTACCCCGAGTATCACCTCATAAAATGAAAAATCGAAATGAAAATAGCAATGAAAATATATCGCAATAATCATTCTACGGGTACCGTTTTAGATCATATTTATTTGATCTTTAGTTCGCAATCGAAACTAACGTCACCAAAGAGTATATAATAATATACCAAAGAGTTATTCCTGTATGAAAATTACCCGAAATAGAAAGACTTGATAGATATTTTAAGATTGGCGAGATTCGCACAGTCAAATTGCACTGAGAACTAACAACTTTATGGTCACGTGGATTAGTTGAGGAAAGTAAAGACCTGTCAAATGAACTAATTCACACCACATGCGCATCCGGTGATCGTGATGTTCTTTAGAAAATTAAACTCGGTTCATTATAAATAGAATAGTACTTTTCGATATTAGTGCGAAAATGTTGATTCTTGAAGAATTATCTTTCGCACGTGTATAGGACTTCGTTTTTTTAACACAATGCGAGAAGCGAAACGTGCGCAAAATCGAACTTCACGCACAGCGTGTTGACAAAATAATTCACCCCTCATTCAAGGTGGTTGCAGTATAATAGTAAAAATGTCTGATACTACGTTGGATTAATGAAAGATGAAGAGTTTATACATACATATGTACTGTAAGAAATTGTTTGAAAAAGGCAAATAATAGGAATACCTACTTTGAGTCTCGAGTTACTCGTAAGATTTCTGATTAGTTTCGCACGTGACTAGAGAACACGTTCACGTTGCCAGAGTAAAGTTTCTACGTCTGGTTTTTATGCTGGACACACTTTGCCAGCGAATCAATGGAATATAGGTAACCTATTCCCTGCAGAGGTTCATAGTAATCCCTTACACCTGTGTACAAACTATGACTACAATACTGCGGCTCTTTGTTGTGGACAAAAAGCTATTGTCAACTAATTGTAAGATCTTAGCTGGCGTGTCCAATAAATCGACTACACGAGCAATCGACTCTATCTTTAGATCAATCATCAGATTCCCAGGAATGGAGAAAACCTTTCGCTTCTTGTCTCATCGAACTAGTCTTCGCGTTTATATAGTAGCCACAAAACAGCCACGAGAAGCTCATTCTCAATGTACAAACAGAAAATCAGTTCGAATAAACAGCAATGAAAGTTCTAAAGGATATCTTCGATCTGTCGACTAGAGATTCATCCGATTTATATCCATTCATAAAATTTTCCTAAATAATTCCTGAACCTTAGTAGATAAAAGGGTGGAAGTACTAGCAACGATGTGAGTTATAACAAACGGGTAACAATTAAAACCGTTTGCGGAAATGGAGTTTTTTAAAAAATCAAACTATCCAACGACACCATATGGGCGTGTGGGAGGATTGTTGTACTCTCGGTAAGGCTATGGTAAAGCCCTCAGGGTATTGCGGTACACGCAGCATATTTTATCCAAGTAATAGCCTGCTGTGATACCAAGCTGTAACATTGAAATTGATTTTTAATAATTAAACCATAGGCCATTGGTTGTGCAGTTCACCTTTCATGCAATATTAAAATACATTCATGGCTTCGGCTATTCGAAAATGATATTCGATTATTGTTTTTGTTGGTAATAAATCTGAAGGGCTATGCCATACGGTCTTCATAATAGCGATTCCAAAGCTCAACAATATGTCGACACAACTTGTCGTTTAATTCTAAGTTAATCTAGTCAGATTCAATTATGGCTAAACACAATGTTATATTGTTATGAAACTTGGGATTGATCGTTGGGTGTGTCAATAATTGTCACGTCAATGGTTCGAGGTGTAGAATATATCGCGATAAGGTTATAGTTTCTAGGCCACTTACTGATCGTGAGCTTGCAGTACTCTGTTCTATGAGATCAAGGCCCAATAAGAATAGTAGTAACATACATTCTTACAGAATAAAATTGTTCATCATTTTACAAACGCCTTTACCAAAATTGACGAGATGATTTATATATATTGAAATTGAATTTGATAAAAACTTATACAGTTGTATAAATTCTCGTATAAGTATGTTTTTTTTTTTAACCCTTACTGTTGTATTAGCTAGAGTTTATTTATGACATGAACTTACCAAGGAGTAATAGACCGCTTGTGGTTACGAAGTCTAAGTATGGCGTTTCAAAGTAGATTATCTGATAAGACTGTAGTACTTTTTCCGCTTTATTATTACTCGATAAAATCAGGCACCGTAATAAATTGCAACCGAGTACAACACGATTCTCCTTTCTACTTAGAAGCGAAAACAACAAACTTGCTCACTAGTAACGTTGCTCTTATATAGAATAGATCGTAGTATTATGGTCCAACGTCAAAATAAAACTCGAAACAATAAAACTCAATTTAATTTAATCAGTTTGATATAACGCTTGATAAAATGAGAACAACCATAATCGATTGAGCGATTGGAAAAAACCGAGAAACAAAAGTTAATCATCTAAGATAATTAGTTTTTTAACGAAACCATTCCTTACACAAAGGACCAATATGGATTTACATCGATCCTTTGAAGCTCTCTTCGGTTCATCCATCGCATCCATAGAAGAGATCGACTTTCTCGTACATAAAATTGTGCTCTTTTCTCTATTCCTTTCTTGTTATTATGTTAGAAGTTTTTTTTAGTTTTTGTTTTCTTTTTTTCTTTACTATAAGTGTATCTTGTGATTCAGAGTCGTAGCATTAGCTGGTGTAATTACTCACCTAAGTGCGATGAGAAAATGAATGGAGAAATGTTGTAACTGCAAGTGCAGCGCGGAGTGTCGACTGCAGCAGGATGGTGTATTAGCGTGTTTCTGTCATACTGTCAATGAATCAAATGGAGATTAATTAACAGCGGTAAATGAAGCTTGGTTTATTCTACAGTATTAGCAATTAATTTTCGAGAGGAGTTTAATGCCGTTTAATAAAAAATCTTAAAAACGATATAGCAGAATTCACATTTCCTGGATAAATCTACTCGCGCTATAGTCGTCTATACCTCTGTTATACCTACCCAGTTGTTACGAAGTAATAAATGGCGGTGTACCTCCTGGGCATACAACTTCCCGTGTAAAGACAATACATCTCTATTTTATTTGCTGGATAATGGATAGAGCTTGGTTATACCTATCCTGGTAACAATATAATCGTGATTCAGCCAGCCGAGTTGAGTCCATTTAACTATTCTTTTACATTCATCAAGAAACAATATGCGGAAACGTTTGAAAATGCCGCACCGCACCGCACCGCACCGCACCCCGACGAATGAATATGATGTCATAGGTGAAGGGTTTCTTCGCAGCTTGCGAAAGCGATCAACTATCAATATAATATCGCTAACATAATAAACGAATGCGAGATAAGATATTTAGTTTTTGCGATACACGCGTGTGAGTTTTTTCTTATAGATTTTCGATCCCCCATACATCTGGGTTCTTGAATTTCACAAACTCGTCGTGCTGTAGATTTGAGTAAATGTTATGAGATAGGTCGATCTGCCCCGATATTCATGGTTGATGATAGGCACTGATTTGATTTATTCTGATCCCTCGTTTTATTCAAGACATTTATGATGATAAATGAAAATTAAGTTTAGGTGAAAGTTTCTCCTGCATTCGAGTTCTACCCCGTGTTAACATACGCATCCAGCCGTGAACGAACAATGCCAGCCAATTACCGATGCAATACGGTTGACGATGTCAAGTTTCACTTTTACACAAGCTAAAAGCCACAAATTTGCCGCCCCCAACTTACTATAAAAAAAAAAAAACACCACTAATCTTCCCTCAAGGGAGTAATATGTAAAACTTCTATATCCCCAGCCTTCCCACAGTTTTTTGATAGCAAAGAAAAATCTATCTGTGATAAAACTGGGCTGGTGAAAGATTCTCTCGGTACACACAAGTCTATGAAACGTATCCCTTTTCCATGTGTGTCGTGTATTATCCTCGTCGAGAATTTTCGATGGATATATTTTAGTACCCTTATATGTATGGAGTTAGAGTTGCCTAGTGTGATACTGCGTTATGAGAATCCTGCAAAGTCGGCTTACCGCTGTTAGTATTATAATCTGAAGAAGTCGTTCCTCTTTATACACGTAGGTATTTATCGTCCACACGACGCGAGCTAGTGGAATTTTCTGCATTGTATCTCTCGGCCGTTTTCTTAGCACTATAGAGAAGACCGAGAAGATGAATCTGAAAAGAACGGAAAGGATACGAGGTCCTGCAGGTGCTAATTAAGTTAACCAATGACTGTACACGCGCGCAATCCCCGTCTTATGGTATGTGATGTCCTTTATTTTTATTTTTTGGTCATAGCTACTATTACTGCAATGAAAACGTCCGCATGAGTCTTGTAAGAAGCGGTAATAAGCTAGTGGTGAGCACCATGACTACCATAAGTATCTGTGAGGTGACCATGACCATAAAGAAGCTCAGGATCGTTCTCGATGTGCATCAAATAACGTGAGAGAGAAAGAGTGAGAGATTCTTCTGTCACTTGAGTGAAACTGATGTAATGGTGCAGAGGTAGGAAAAAAATACCAAGAATTAACACTCTTCATCAGTCATTAGATTTCGCTTTGGCATAACAATATGCGACTTAGCTTGATAAATACCAAGAAATCAAATTTACTGCTAACTACTGTTATCGAAGTCTTACACGGTGGTTAAATGGAAGTTAATTCTGTTTGAAAACAAGTCTTGGAGGCCTTTATCGCAAAACCCATTATAAATGCTTTGTCTGTGGGCGCGAGTATCGCACGAGTCATTCTTATCGGTATGGAATGCCTGATCACGTCCTCGAGTCTCATCTGTGATAAATTTTCTTTTATTTTTATATACTGACTTGACTATCAGTATTCAAAACGCTATTTACATTTGTTGGTGATTAATTAACGCCTGAATAACAGGTGTCGCAACTGTTTAACACGAACTGAGTTTACCTTGCTGTTTAACCACTGCTCGTACTTTGCCAACATTCGTAACACCATAAATATCTTCACAACATTAATAACAGACATTTATACGCGATGCAGTGTTTATGCTGTTACTTGAGTCGTATGAGAAGTTCGGCCAGTTGTGAAAGCCGGACTGCTAGAGTCCTGGGAAATTACATTTGATGAAAAAATCATGAAATTTGAAACCGAAGGTACAGCATTTTGAGAATTTTACAAGTATCACACTTGGAAAGACCGAAGATGATGCATGTACCCTAAAAACGATGAGGTATGGACTCACCTGAGAACACGATAATATTGAATTGGCATTTTTAGATAAGTGGAAAAATGCAAACAGGTATATAATTTGGCGAAACTTCTTCTTTGGATCTTGTTGATTCATACTTTGAACAAATATATGCTTCGGAGAAACTTTAGCTGCAATTAACTTAGCCCTAGTGCTATTTCAGTCAAAAGTCAGTTTGTCGTATATACCTCCTTTGATCTGTAAGTACCTATATATATATATCAGTCGTGAGGATCGTAAAAATCACATCTGTGCAACGAGAAATGATCACCTTGAACCGATTCTTAGTTATCTCTTTCTCCCTTTCTCATAAATGTGAGATAATAATTATAAATGAGCAGCCAAATGAAAGTATATAAAGTCAGGAATAGACGACTTTCTGAAAAACCCTTCATGTCATCCCAAAAAATAGACATGGGAAATAAATGCCGCATAAGCACGGTTCTGTTCGTTGTCACTTCAGTCAATGTTTCCTATCCTTTTTGTATTCGCATGTCTGAGTATATTCGAGACGAAAATTGTCTTTGCCAAAAACCGCGACTCATATATATGTATAGTATATATCATATCATATAGGTATGTATGTGTAGATATATATGTCAGATGCAATGTATATGTATCGCAATTTATTATATACGTAAAAGAGAAACGCAAACGACCGCGACGCGGAGTATGTTCCATCATTCATCATAGTGTACTTCCTATGATCAGAATCCAAGCAAACCATTAAGCCTTGAGACACGGGCAATTAGCAACGGTCTTGCGATTTGGCTATACTTTAGAATTGTGTGGGTGTAAAGTGGTTCAAGTGCACTGTATCGTTGAGAAGAAACCACCTTGCTGATACCATTAGACATGTGTGTACATATACTTCGCGTCAATATGATGTAGTAGTGGTAGGTCATGTACACTGCAGTCTGCAGAGACGGCGACGCACGACAGACGACATACTACGCAATGGTTTCTCGCGAAGTCTGCGATTCTATCAATGTCACGCGGTCTTATTGCCTCGTATTCGTCGCATGAGGTGTTTTCCTTTGTATTTCTATTTGCTGACTTACTACATGCCTATACATGGCTTGGTGTCGTATTTTTTCATCAGAATTGAGAATTTTATTAATTTAGGTACAATAATTGTGAGAATGAGGAGCATCCTGATGTTCATATCCGTTAATTTGGTGCTTTAGAAGGCCTATTTTTATGGCATTCCGTTTTGCTACCAATTGTCAGATTTCAATATCTTAGAAGTAAGTTCTAAGCTGTGACGAATACACGCTACTATAATTTTAATCAAAATCTCACTATATTGCAAAGTCATTGGGTGAAGCCTTTGCTGCATCGTCTTAGTGACGCCAGTTGTACGACTTGTGACATTTAACACACTCACCTCGTAAAGCAGTCTGTATCGTAATATTTTCTACGCATTTATAACCCTTTTGAAGACTGAAAGTCTCGAACAATAGTTAAACTAGGGTGCATGTGCGTCGCACAATCACAAAGGTATAAGGTACGTGGAATACTCACACCTTTCTACAGTAGCGATAACATATTATATGCATGATCGCTCAAAAGTGTTTTTTTTTTTTTTTCTTTCTCTTTTGTTTGTTTATAGAATGACTATAAGAAAACATAAACCACTTATTTCACGCTTTCGGACAAGTGGGTTTAGCTGACCGTGAAATTAGACTTAAATTTACCCAACATCCCATACCATATAGCAGTTAACGATTTTTTATTTTATTTTTTATTTTATAAACAACACGTGAAAAATGATACAAATGTTGTTATACATACATAAAAAATTCTAACATACCACAAGACGTAATGTTCCATTTCGTTGTTGTACTTACATCATTTAGTTTAGGTGATAACAACAAGAACCTACCACCAACCAAGTATTACTTTACATGATAAGGAAGCACATGGACAATGTGATGGGCGCTATGGTTATCTACCAATGTCTGCGAACGGGTCTACACCCATTTCAGTCAAAATGTATTCTATCCGATTCCAAAATAGTCGGAATAGGAATTCTAGTCTTACTCTACAAGTTTTTCACTGAATACTTGAAGATGGAGACTAAAATTTGAGGGTAGGATTATGGATGTTCCTGAATTCTGATTTTCACTTGAAAGTCGAAAAGAATTCTGAGATGTTTCGTGATTCGGTGGTTTTGATCTATATCTCCTCAATCGTTAATAAAACGTCTTGTGAAACTGATGAACGAATGAATTTTGACTCGAAAATAAAACTAATCATCGCAGAATTGCAGAATCTTCATTCACACTTCTGAATCTTAACGTGTGACATAATTTAGCTGATAAAATTTCTATTCGAAAGCCTCAATCCCTACCCGTCTATGGTACCCATAAATTATAATATATTTTGTCTGTACAGAATGAGCATATTTTATTTACCAATGACATGGTAACAAAGTGTAGTCTAATAAATTACACTTAACATTAGCGTTATGTAATGTAAAAATATAAAGTCACGAATGCTGCAGTGAAGCTGGTACCTGTAGCGCTTTACTACTTCGATTTCTTCCTATGAATTGCACAATTGCGCACAAGTGCAGCTGTATAGATGATGCCAAGTAGAATTGTATGAATAAAACTTACGGTGGCTAGTCTGCAGACTAGTCTGACTTAACATTAGCAAATGCAGTAACCCAACCCTGTAACTTTACTATACTTATACCTACGTACCCTTTACGCCAAGTAAGTTAGCGTTTCGTTTCCACTATTCAAATGGCAATTATACTTTTCCGTTTCAAATTGACGCTCAGCATTTTTTCGAAACTGAACGTATGACCATACAAATGTACACAGAAAAACTGATTGACTTCGCCCAAGAAAATTATATTGAAGACCAAGAAATCTCCCGAGCCAAGTCAAAATTTTTCGAACCAAGAGAATTCTCTTGGCTCAAGCAAATTTCTTTCTTGACGTAAGAAAATTTCGGTTTACAATGCGAATTGCAGAAATTTTTCTTGGGATAAGCAAAAATTCCTTGGACCAATTTAATCGATTTTTCTGTGTAGGTACGTGGAGTAAGCCCCTTTACAGAAGTCGTTTAATTTCAAATGAACAGAAAAATACGCTCTTGCATATACTAGAACGTCACTCTGACTATTTTGCAAAACATTTGCGTTTCACTACGCGAAAAAAAAAAGAAAAAAATGCGCGGTGAAGAATTTATTTTATAACTAATTATTGATGAGAGTGAAATATGATATGAATTCTACCATATCGAAGCTCTATAGCTAATGGGGTATAAAAGTTTCTACCTAGATATCTTATACCTTAAGTTATTGTATAGGCATAGCAGTATTCATTTCGCGATCACCAAGCATTGGCTGTGATTTAGCGATTCAGTGAGTTAGTGATTTAGTAGTAGCGACTGAGGGGGGTAGAAACGGGTATTAGTTTAGCTAGGTCCGAAGTAGAAAGATATAAGGCCTTTGAGGCTGAGGATGTATTAAATTTCAAGACTAGCCTGAGGCCAGACTAACTCAGAGATGTTGGTTCCTGCGCGAATACGGCGAAGGAAGCGATAGGTGCAAGGTGCACCGTGGTGACCTACAACCTTGCCGTCACGACTGTGCTGCTCAAACTCTTGAGGATATACCGTTGTGTGCTCACATTTTAGTGTTCTATGCTTATTAAAGCTTTTTCATATTCCATCCGTGCACAAGCTGATATAAACAACAATTATTCACGGTTTTGTCCATGTACATATGTAGTATATACCTATATGTAACGTTTTAAAGATTTATATAACAAAGCGCGTTATAACTGTATATGTTATATGCGTTGTGAATCGACACCAACAGCTTTTCATACATTTAAAACTTAGTAATTTAACGACTCTTTTAACTTTGGCCAAAAAAGAAATTAGTTTCTCTCTTGAAATAGACTGAACATGTATACCTACCTATCTTAGATTTTACACGCTAGAACGCTTGGCAATATAATTCCGTCGTAAGAAATCCTGCAGAAGATTGCCTCCAACAGTTGCATTTTGCAGATTCGCTATATATACACTCGGAGCTGTACTTTGAACATTTTTAAAACAAGTTTTATAGCTTTCATTATTCCCACATTCATGTTTTCCCCATTTTTCAATTCATAGCAATTCGGAGTTTTTTTTTTTTTGATGCAGAAATGTTCCACTCTTGAGATTCATCCGTAGTATCAATTGATTGGAGACTTGAAACTTGAGGTTCTCGATGTCATGCTTATCTGATATATTGCTATACTCAATTCCCTCGAATAACCAGCTTGACAATTATACTTTAAAGTTTTATCCTGATGAACTGGGCTTCGATTTATACTGACTTTTATTATACCTGATAAGAGTGATCATTGAGGTAATAATCATTGTACTTAGGGTTACCCATAGGTATAGAAATTCTTTGTGTCTAACCATACGCTGCCACCCACGTGAATTCCGTATGACGTTTCGAAGCAAACCCCGATTACGGTCGCGTTCGCAAATGTTTTCCAAGGCGTTGCTATTCTCGGCGATAAATTGGCGGCTGTGTTTATCGGGGCGTTTGGCTCGCGCGATTTGTCTTCCGTAGGGCGAACGAAGGCAGAGATGATAAACCAACAGGATAGAAAAAGACATAAAGACGGAGAGAGTCGCGGGACCAGACGTTACAACCACGATGTCTCGCTCCAGGCTGAGCAGGGGCAAGTCTGTTACTTATACCTGGGAGCAGCACGTATTTTACTCAAGAATCTCGCGTTTAACGCTTCGCGGTTTAGCCTATGCTAAATATATCATACATTTATTAAATGGGCTATATACACCAGGAAATCATTGTCAAAGAAATATTCTATAGATTCAGATTTTTTTCATAGCTCATTAATCACATTTTCATTATATAATTAGAAATTATTTAGAATTTTATTCTCTTAGTTTTAAATATAAATTTAGTAATTTTCAAGCTTTTATTAATAAGCGAATGAGTGTTTCAAAATTTTGAAAAAAAAAAAAAAAAATTAGGTATATCATTGAAAATTTGCATATTATATTTATATAAGACGGTCGTTTATAATCCTGGTTTGTTTTAACGCGGTGTAACCGTATCGTAAAGAGGCCACGTGACCCTAGCGAATATATAATATATGCAGACCTAGACGCTAGCGCATCTAATTCTAGGTATACAGGCCAGCTATAACAGTTACGGTAATTTTTTTTTAATTTTTTTATTTTTTTCAGAAAAAAATTTAATGCGTAGCGTATCCAGGTAGTATTTTTGATTAATCGCGGAGATTAATACCGGCGAAATATGTCTGAGTCGCGGGGGTGGATTGAAAATTTACGTCAACGAAATTCGCCGTTAAAGAGATCGAGGAAATTTATTTTCGAATAGCACAAGTGCGTGACATATAATGCGTCTTCAAAACCTTGGCCCAAATTTTATCATCTCACATGACGGTGAGTATACTGATGCATATATAGGTGGATACAAAAAGTACCATTTATATGTTGCTGTAAAAATTTTTGCCAGAGCTGTAAATAAAATTTTTATAAACGATGAAAGAGTGTGGAATGAATAAAGTTGGATTGATTTAACGTATGATTTTTTTTTTTTATTTATTTTTTTTTTTATTTAAAAATTTACAATAACAAGTGACTAGCACTTTGAAATACAGGTTAACGCATTGAATTCAATATCTGTGTATATAATTTGAATTCTGATACATTTGGAATGTATTTATCAACGAATAATAATAATTATAATATATAATTAAACTCAGTTTTTATTTTTCTTTTCTTATTTTTTTTTCTTATTTTTCGAATGAGCTTTAGCTTAAGTATTTTTCCGGCAGGCACTGATTATGTACAGCTATAGTTGGTGTATCTATAGTTAACAGTTTCCGTATACGTAAAAAAGGAGAGAAAAAAAAAAACGAAAAATGAAAAATACAATTTCACAACGCGACTGATTTCACGGGATGAGTTTTACCTAATTTATTTTATACTAGATGTAAATATCTATACAGTGGAACCCAAGCAGAGGATTTTTAAACTAATGAAAATTTTTCGTAAACTAAGCAATTCACAATCAGAGGAAAATCTCGATTTGCAGTTTCTTAAACCGACTGGTGCGATAGAGCCGAATAAGATAATGATCATAAAAAAAAATCTCTGAACTTTATACTTTCAAATAATATGATAATATGTTTAATGTAATATATTTACTTTTACTCTAGATTAGGAACATTAAGATTTACTAATATTCTAAACGAGTCTCTCACTCGAAGGGAGGAGGTACTAGAAAAATACCACACATAATATATATTATTAGGGTGCTCCCTAATTCGGTCATATTCAAATTTCAATGCTCTCATTAGCCAGAACGTTTCCAAATATATATATATAAAAAAAAAAAAAATGTATTCAAATACCAGGTTCGTATCTCAATTTTAAGTACTGCTCCAAAGCCTTCGAACTTTTCGATTTAAATAACACACGATTTTTAGTACTTCGGAATTATTTTTCACTTCATATCGCATTATATCGTTTCGAATAATCCGAAACTCCGCACCCTTCTACAGTAGTAGGTATCCTTAAATAAAATTTACAGATTTTTAACGACAAAATTTTATCTATCACAATTTGAAGATAAGAAATTTTTTAATTTTTTTTGTTTTGGTGCGCTGTAGCTTCGAAAATTATGTCGTTGAAAATTTGTCGAATTTTTATGAAATACCTACTACTACAGGTAAGGAGTGTACCAAGTTTCAGATTTTTTGGAGTCATACTGCAATGGGAAGAAAAAAAAATTAACCGCGAAATGTCACAAGTCGTGTTTTATTAAGATGAGAAAATTCGAAGGTTTGGGGTCGGTACTTAGAATTGAGATAGGAACCTGGGGTTCTGGCTACATTTTTTTTTTATATATATTGGGATACGTTCTGGACCCATGGAAGAATTGTAATTCAAAAATGATCAAATTATGGACCACCCTAATAATAGCATCAATCAGTAATTTACATTTACATATTAATTTCAGTCGCTTATTTATATTAAGGGCATCGCTAATATTATATCGTAAAAAGTTTCATAACCGTTTTCGTTTTTTTTTCTTTTGTTTTTTTTGTTTTTTTTTTTTTCCATGCAGGGTGTTAATACTCTACATCAGGTTGGTAAAAGACTGCCAGGAAGTATCCTAAGGTGAGAATTCGAATAAAGGGTTTGCGATGAAACAGAGGCTTCGTACTTGAGTACAGGGTTCAGTAGGGTCAACCTATTCGACCTCCGACAAGGCTACTGGCTACCCTGAACCAACACACTCTAAAGGATCGCGAGCCTGCGACGAACATTTACTCCACGTACATTTCAAATACAAAAAGCTAGGAAGTTAATCCCAGTAGAGACAGGTTTGTTGGAAATAGTTAAAACCACAAAGTGTAGTAAAGATTCCTGAATGTATACGACACAAGTTAGCTTTTAAAAAAACTAACTAACAGATCCTCGGATTTCAATTAGGTATACTTTAAAGATCTTAAGATAAAGAGTCCTTTTGGAAAATAATATATATAGCTGTATCAATTAGCGGTAACAAAATTAATGATCAAAAAGATTTTCTTCTGCATGGTTTGAAAACAAGAAATAAATAACAAGTTCATGTAAAGTCGATTACTCAAAGTGCAGGGATATCAAGTATACCAACATTTCCGGGGCATCATCTAATGCAATTGCAAAAAAAAAAAAAAAAATAAAAAAAAAATAAACGAGGAAGTGACTTTCAATGATCGAAATGGCATGAAATGGTCGATAATTATAAGTGCAGACTTACACATGTGTGTAAAATCTAGCTTATCATCTTTACTTACTTATGTATTATGTGCTGTAACGCTTACTTTAACACCCTAAGATCACAAGTATAGGTAGTAACTAATAATATATATATGCTATGTAATTATTACCTCGATTTGAATCGCGCAACGAATTATAGGATTGTACTTTTCTAGCCTTAGGCTCATTTTTATCTCATATTTCATATCGCTTATATACGAATTATACTATACATTATACTGTATAGGTAAGTATAGACAAACGAACCTTTGGCATAAAGCTATCGCTCTCAAATAAAAAAATGTAAAAAAAAAAAAAAAAAAACCATTATTCTTTGTAATACAAGCTGATAGTGATCGATTTTTCACACTGATTAATGAGTGCGTTATATTTATACCAAAAAGGACGTTTTAAGGCACGAAAGAAAATTTGTCGATATGGACTTTTCCCTTTATTATCACACCGCGAATTATATTTCATTGCAAACAGCCCCGCACAATTATTTGCACGCATTAATATTATAATAATTTTTAAAACTATGGCACTAATTCCGTTTATTTTATACGATGATTTTCGTCTCTTTAATTTTCACACGATGTATCATTTGATTTGTTCTAATCGAATATATATCTTTGCGCTATAAAAATAGATGTGTTGAAATACGGAATGTTAAAGGCTGTATATATTTCCAACATTCGATGTGTATATGTGTGTGTGTGCAATTCGATATTTTTCACGCCGAAATTCGCCCAATTTTTTTATTAATATAGAAATATGAAAATCTTCTGGTGATCAATCGACCTGATTTAATGTCTGTCATATGAATTCGAACAATTTGATATCTAATCGTAGCTTTTTAAACACCTGTAACTAATCACCGCACGATTTAGTACTGCTTTAATTTTTTTGTGAATTTTCCCTTCTCTTTTTCTAAGTTTGTAGTAGATTCTAATTTCCGAAATAATCCTGATTGTAAGTAACAGGCTTTTTAATCAGATATACTTTTAAGTAGCACTTTATTCTTAGGGTGCTTTTTATTTGGCACTTTCCACAGAGTTAGGCAACAAAATTCGCGGGTCAAACGACATCCCCAAATTATGTGATTGATAATTTTGATCGATTACGGATATACGCAAGATAAATATAGTAGTAAGAATCTTGTTTTTGTCCCATTACGCGGTTCAAACCTAGTAAAAAACTATCCGTCGACATATAAATGAGGATATAAATTAATTTCCGTGCACGCTACTGCTCAGCACTATGACATCCGTTCTGTTTCTAGGATCGTCACTTCCTCCGATGAGAAGCGTGTAGAGGATACGTCATATACTCAAAGACGGCCTTTTCTTTCGGTCTTTGGTTGTATTTTTGCCGAAAATGGTACCGAGAACTCGTGATACTGAATGGACACCGAGTTTTCGTCGAATTGGTAAGGCACGAAGAAGTTGTACGGATCGTGCTTCTCGTAGAAGAGCTTGAAAAGCGAGGGCTGCACCAGCGGGACTTTCCGCTGCGCTGACCTCGTAGAATTGGCAGCCGTGTGCCAACGACAATTGCTGACCCTCGTCTACGCACACCTCTCTGAAACATGAAACAAACGAATTACAATGCATGTTACCTAACCCGACCGACTTATGGTATATGGACGTCACCAGCTCCGGAAACCAACCTTCGGTTTCATCTGACCGCCACAAAGCCGAGATTCAAAGTTTGCGCAATTCTGAGTTGCAATGCTAAATGATGAATCCCATGAAGATTATTTGTGCAAAGATCGCTAAATACGAAAGTAAAATTTCTGAATTTAGAAAGAAAGAAAAAACCACGCGAATCATTACAAATTATTTCTGCAAATGGCCAGAAAATGTTGAATTGGAAAAATGAATGTCTAATTTATACGGAGAGCGTTTTTGCTATATTTCAAAGTAGTTCCGGAAGTTTCAGATTTGAAAGATTTGACGATTATGAACTGACAATGACGGCTTACATGGTTTGAAAACGATGTAAAATTTCTCTGAAATCCCACGAAATATTTGTTCAAAATTTATCGCAATCTCGTAAACTGTTTCAAGACCTAATGAAATCATTCGAAGATAGTTGAAACGTTTCGAAATACTTCAAGTGCAATTCACACGATTCGACTGATATTCTAATCCGCGTTACTACCTCGTACTGTATTATAAATTGATTCAAATTTCACAGTATGCTATATATTGTCTTACAAATCGCTGTAAGATTCTGAAAAGTCTTGCAAATCTTTTCAGATCAAATTTTTGATCAAATCTTGCAAAGAATTCCATAACATTTCTGGAATCTCTTAAATTCCCTGTAATATTTTGTTATCTTGAAACGTCGAAATCAGATATAACGTATGTCTAAACATTTATCAGTACCAGTATTGCATATGGGAGGCCGCAGGGCTGGTATTGGAACACTTTTGAGATTTTTATTTCCAGTATTTTCCCGGTCTCGTTAGAAAGTCTTGCAATAATCCAAAGTCTTGAAGAGCAAACTTTTCGCTAATACAATGAAGAGTTGATTTCTTCCCAAACCGTGTACTGGCACAAGCGATACTTTGATTGACCTAGTTTCGTATTTTTGTAACAAAAGAACAACAGACCTGTAATTAGTATGTCTACTGATTCAAGTATAGAGAGTAACTCAACCGAAGTTCGCCATGCAACGACGGTGTTCTTTTGTGCTTTCAATTTCCCCCAGTGCAGTTTTAGATCGAAGATTTTGGTACTAAGCCAAAACTCGGCACGCTCTGAATAAGAGTGGTAAAATGGCAGGGCGACGGTGTGTGCCACATCGTATCAATTTCACGCACATAATACCAGTAGGTACTAGTAGATACTCTGTGCCGTTATCTTTTGCAAAAGTTTTTAAATCGTCCTCAAAGAAGCTCATTTATGTTCACTGATATCGGCTAATGATAGCCAGTACTTCGTATTCAGCGTCACTAATTATTTCAGAGATTGTTGGATCAAATGCATCAGTTTTTCTCAAACCACCAAAATTTGGAAGGCGTGCTTAGAACGCGAAAAAACCCTTTGAAGGAACCGGGTTGAAGTTTGGGAATTTTAAAACGATGTTGAATATTTAGAAACGATGAAGTTTAGATCACGAAAATTCCGAAAGGTCGAAATGCAGATAGCTCCGGAATACTCCGGGAATCCAGACCCCTGAAAGTTTGAAAATCCGAAAATTTTGGTCTATTTCTAAGGATGTGAAGACGAAGAATAGTTCATTCGAATCGAGACTATCCCGTGTAGAAATTGTGCTGTGGTGCTGGCAGGGTCCTAATACGGCGTGCCATAGTGCAAATGAGGCCCAGGTTAGGCTTAGCTGTGGCACCCTGTTAGGGACCCCGCTGGATGTTCCCGTTTTAGAAACCGCGCCAGGCCGGGGGCTAGTCAGGCTGCCAAACTCGCACCCCATTCGCGCCACGATTTAAGCTTTAGCAAACCGTAGCTCCTGCACCGTTGTCCCTAGAGTGAACTTTTAAGGACGTTTCTTGTTCCTTATTCAATTATCTAGCCACGCATTTTTCGCATTTTTTTTTTGATCCATTTTTTGATTTTTATTTTTTCGATTCTAGTTTTCGGTGAATTTAAGCTTTAGCACACCATAGCTCGTGCACCGTTGTCCCTAGAGTGAACTTTTGAGGACGTTTCTTGTTCCTTATTCAATTATCTAGCCACGCATTTTTCGCATTTTTTTTTTCGATCCATTTTTTGATTTTTATTTTTTCGATTCTAGTTTTCGGTGAATTTAAGCTTTAGCACACCATAGCTCGTGCACCGTTGTCCCTAGAGTGAACTTTTAAGGACGTTTCTTGCTCCTTATTCAATTATCTAGCCACGCATTTTTCGCATTTTTTTTTTCGATCCATTTTTTGATTTTTATTTTTTCGATTCTAGTTTTCGGTGAATTTAAGCTTTAGCACACTATAGCTCGTGCACCGTTGTCCCTAGAGTGAACTTTTAAGGACGTTTCTTGCTCCTTATTCAATTATCTAGCCACGCATTTTTCGCATTTTTTTTTTCGATCCATTTTTTGATCTTTATTTTTTCGATTCTAGTTTTCGGTGAATTTAAGCTTTAGCACACCATAGCTCGTGCACCGTTGTCCCTAGAGTCACCGGCGTATACGCCATTCTTACCCATATGTAATTTGTAGTCTTCTGCTGACCTTATAGAAACGCCATGTGACTCGTCCCCCATGATATAATACCCATATCTATCCCAATGTTGGAGTATAAATGAAACGATGGTCAATCTTAGCTCCTGATGCCTATCCTGATTTTTCGACAAGCAATACGACAGTGCGCGAAAAAGACAATTCCCATCTGGTTTCATGGGGCACGAGTCACATGGCGTTTCTATAAGGTCAGCAGAAGACTAAAAATTACATATGGGTAAGAATGGCGTATACGCCGGTGAAGTAGAGTTGACTGCAGCTGCATCAATATTCAAGGTAAATTTAAAAGTTTACATAAATAATAATACTCATCATTGCATCAATTATGATAGTCAGCTAGAAAGTTCACATCACTTTGCACTGTTGTTTACCGGTAACGGGTACAGTGGGCATTATGATGTTCTTGAAAGGTTTAATGAAGAAAGGATTGAAAATAGAAAGAGAAAACTGAAAAAGTTTGTCTTCCGTTCATGGGTAGTGTTGCAAGTCTGGCAAGCCACGAATCTGCCTGGTCATGCCGATTTTGATATCAAGGCACGCCACAACAGGGCCACTTTAAGGCCCTGGGTAGCGATGCAAGTCTGGCAAGACACAAATCCGCTCGATATGGCCCATGTTGATATTAGGGCATGCCACAGAAAATTTCTACACGGGATCTTTACGGAAACTAATTTAATCTACTTCGATCGACAACTTCATGATGTCATAAATGATTGATAGGATTTTAATCCTTTTTTTTTTCGCAAAACGTAAATTTCAATACGATTAATTTCACCACTTGTTGGTCTCGATAGAATTAATACAGCCGGAGTTATTAAATACCGAATGAACACTCGCGGAATTTTTCACCTTCGATGTTCTCCGTTTCAAAGTTTCGAAAATCTGTAAGTCGGTGATATTAAAATTCTGAATTTCTACCATTCGGGACTTTAAAGATTAGATAACTGACCTTTATCATCGTTTTGTTGACCTCGTTGTAATAAGATTGTATCGAATTGATTGGTTTGTAAACTATTAGGGTAATTTAATCAGAATCTACGGTTTCACCGAGTAACTTAATATACCATATACTGACATTATCGGCACGTGATATCGATCAGAAATAAAAGGATAGGTATAGAAAATTAGATTCCAAGTTTCTCGTTTACAAAATCTTCAGAATATATAGATCCGGTTTTACCTGAGGTGAATAATCGAGTTTTTCTTTATTTTTTCGTTACGTTTTTCATTTTCTCCTACCGTAAGTTAAATAATGTGTTGCATCTGAATTTTTGATCGATATGAAGTTGGATTAATGTTTACGAATGAGATATTAAATAGAATTATTCAAACGGATGGTAGTATAGGACATTGGCAAATAAAGCGTTGGTATAGTTATAAGATATCCATGAAATATCGAGTCCTTCGAGTAAAGTCTTAAGAAACCACACGTGACGTCAATCAGATCAGATGAGATCTTTAACCGAGGTCCAGCGAGTCTCGAGATTTAAATGACGTTGCGAATCGACGCACGCGGTAAACCAGTCACGAGATGGTTTAAACGTAAACTGTAGTATAATAGTCGAAGTGAAATGCCTCTTGGGTACCGACGGATTCAGCCAAGCCAGTGATCGTAGACTACCCGATTGCCTCCTCTATAAAATAATAAAACAAGAAAAGAGAAAAGCTTAACACAACCGAGCGATGTAGTGTGACGTAGGGGCAATGGGTGGCTGGGATGCTGTATGCTGGGTGCTGGGTGCTTCGATACTTCGATGCTGGGTGCTCTGGCCAGTGCAGGAACCACCCACGCGATATAGCTCAACACTACGGACATCACGTGTACCGCAAATTTAATTGCGTTCATAAATATAACTCGATAGTCATTCGAGCGTTGGCATAAAATACGCTGCAAGCTCGCGCGAGCTCTGGCACGATCCGGTTTATTTTCGAGCGAAATAAGAGAAATAAATAAAGAAATAAGATTTCAATGAAGTGGTGCTTCCCGTATATATATATATATATATATATACATATATAGGCGTTCACCAGCTGAATACTAAATGCCAAACGATATAATCCAGAAAATATCTTAAACGGATTTCTCCTTTCAATTCTGCTCGAGTAAGAACGACGAAAAGAGCGTAAGGCGCCCGCGCCGTTATTCGCGCTTACTATATACTCACGATGTACTGAGTATATCATCTACGTATAAATATATGTGTGTATGTGTTTAAAGGCAATCGTTTAATTGGGTAATCAATTATTAGTGTAATTATTTCAATACAGTTATGACGTTTGAAAAAATATCGAAATCAATTCACTGTCTACAGTCTGCTCCAGTTAAGACGGGCAACTTTGTACACTGATGCAGTGAAAAGAGTATACCGTTAATTATATATTATCTATTACTTGCAGTTCGTAGAGAGAAAGCTTGGACCTTGACTTCACAACGTCAGTTCAATAAGAAGGAACAAGTTATATGCTGTCAGCTGACATATACCTCTATTCACATTCGTCAGATAGTTTCATTCAGATTTCTTGAATTAGAAAAAAATATTTTTCCAAATTTAAATATATTTGAACAACGTAATACAAAAAATATATATACTTTCAATCAATCCATTGCAGACCATTATGCATTGTGGATATGAATGATCATTTCGTCATTTATCTGCGATATTTCAAGTTCTTCAACATGACTTTATAGATGGAACTTGATGAACATTATTTAACGGCAAAATTTCGAGACGATTCCAAAAAACACTAATTTTAACATATATTCAGACAGGTGTATAAAATATTTTTTATATTTTACCCACACCTTGTCAATAATTACGATCTTGATATACAAAGTGTTATCTAATGATATACGCCTTTGCTAATAGCACCTATCATTCGGACTCACGTACCTATAGTAGAAAATATATTTTAAAAAATTATTACTTGTACCTGTACCTAATGCACTTTCACAGCTTGGAGGAATATACGTTTCAATTTATATCAGCTTGGTACTTGATAGCAGTAAAAGGTTAACGGAATAGATACACGCCCTCTTTATTCAAGTAGATCAAAAATATTATTTTACGCTTTAATTCGTTATTGCGATGTATTATAGAAAAGGAAATGAATGATCAAAAGGTAAATCAAGGTATCGGACCGAAGTTCTGCGAGCTTAGTCAGAACGAACCATACGAATACCTGATACGATATCTACGAGACTATTTCTATAATAAATTGTTAAGTTTAGCCAATTTTATTGACATTATTTTTCGGATCTGACTTATTTTCCGAATTAGAAATGATTTTTTATACATTGATCCATAATTTTCTGTGAAATATAAATAAAGTCTTAAACTTTCTTTCATCCAAGTCACGAATTGTGTCAGTGACAAATCAGAAACGGAACGTCACAACGTGTATGAATTATTGAACATTGTTATGTCCGAAGAAAGCATAATCTAGATCGAAATACCTATGCGATAATTAGATACCTAAAAAATAACAAAAATATGATAACAGATGCGAGAAATAATTCGGCTTATCTTAGAATTACCAAATCGGATGTAAGGGATGCTTGTGATCGCGATTTACTCATTTATTACTCATATTCATTTATTTGTTTATTCATACATTTTTTTTTTTTTTATTTTATCAAAGGGAGGAAAAAGGAAAAAGAAGGTTCACATGGAGTGTGGAGATCGCGTGAATGGTTTCTAGGTGACCAGGGTCGAGACTGACCACTGCCGGGTCTCTTGCGCGGTGAATTGCGGTGCAGCTCAGATAGGACCGCGGCTCTGAACTGGCGCCGCGTTGGGTCTACTCATATTTCACATATACTATACATATGTGAGTAGGTATACCGGCGAACGGTGACAGAAATTGCACATTTCGATGCGTAATTCGTTACTGTTAATAGATTTACGATAGATGTATGAAGAAATCGTGCCGCACATACTAAAAATTTCAATTTTATTTCCCTATCAGTAAATTACCGACAAAAACCAAAATTTGAATTTATCGCTATATGAAACTTGTCACCGAAATAAATCAGAAAATTTCTAGCGAAAAAGAGAAGAAGATTAAGTCTGCTAATTGCGATATGTTATACCTTAGAGGTTTCAGACCAGCACCTGTATCGTATTTCAATTATTTTTTCTTAATTTTTTCCTTTTTTTTCCACTTTTTTTTTTTCGAGAAATGAATGAATATCTAAATCCACAACACAGCCGCATAGCCACATTTTAAAAATACTTAAGTATAACTTACCTCGCATGATCCAGGTCGCGCTTGTTGCCAAGTAGGAGGGCTGTGAAGTAGGAAGGTAGACGCAAGTCTGCGAGCTGTTTCAGGAGACCCCTCGCCTCCTGGAAGCTCCGCTTGCAGGTCACGCTGTAAACCACGACGAAAGCCTCGCCCCATCTTATGTGCGAGTAGAGACAGCCACTTTCCTGAAAATATAAATATCATTTTTAAATGACTCGAGTAACGCATAGGTAACGCACCTTTTACAGTTTTTTTTTTTTAAGTTTCTTATAATGCGAGATAACTGACAGTCAGCTGAGAGACAAGCAGAGAGACAGGTAGACAGGTTCACCGTTTCAATTCAACTTGTAGTTAAAAGTATTAAATTATATTCGCACCGGTATCAAACGCTTACTCTATACCAAGTTTCGTGAAAGAGTATTAGTTGTATTCTCATGCGTGGAGATTTCAATCATCCTATAAACGGAAATGTAATAACCGTGAGGCAGATAATCATCAAGTATTAAAAAAAAAAAAAAAATTACAATGACTGAAATGTTTGTTCATTTGATAGAAATGTCTTGTCCAACCAATTAGACACAATGAAATTAAAAATTCAATCATCGGTTGATCTGAGCGCTCCTGCGATACGAATTTTTACTTCGACTGCTATGCATTCAGACCAGAGAAATGATTGCTTATAAATTCTGAACTTGACTAGGTATATCGTGTTTGAAATGGTTGGTTGAAGAAAAATTTGGACCTTGAAAAAAAAAAAAAAAGAAATTTATTTGAGATGTAGGTACATGTACTTCTAAGTAAATGAAGCAATTGCAGCCTAAAGGACATAAGTAGGTACTACATAGATAGGACCTGTATATCGTTATGAGTATTTGACGTAATACATTAGATAGAATATACGTAGCTTGTATCATCGATATTGAGTTATGCTTGTGTACACCAATGTTATATTTCGTAGCAGCATCGCATCGTCCAATTAAACTGAAAACAGCTATTGCGATAGAAGAAGGGAGGGGGGGGTCTACATCTGCATATAATTGGCCGTAGAATAGTATATTGCTTAAGAAACATTGCTGCACACCACCACGGTATACATGCAGACTTAAGATGATTTTGTTTTATTACTTACAAGATAGATCTACACAAGATATAGCGAAGTATAGATATATGTATATGGGGGATAACGAATGCTTCTGTGAACAAACCAATCATGCAGACCAAAAAATAAAAAAATCTTATCACACAGGGGTGAATATCGATGAGCATAGTCCAGTTGTGAATTCAAAATTTGTCACAAGTCTTGAGAGACAATTGTATTCAGGGTTTAAAGTTGTATAGTATAAAATAAAGCAATTCAAATCGTGTGAGTAAAGTTTCGTTTTAAACGAACTGTAATGGCATTCATATTCGTGCAGGAAAGAGATGATCGGAGGCTGTATGATCAGTAGGGTAATACCGGGAACAAGAAGCTAAATAACATGAGAGTAACATCTGCTTCGCGGAGTTCGAACGAATACGTGTATATACCTTTGAAGGTAGAGTAGTAACGCGACTGATGTGGTAACGCTGTTTAATAGCTCATAAATATTTATTGATCGATTGTATCGAGACAATTGGATGAGATACTATATGGTTTGTTTGTGGTCGGATCTATGTACATAGTATATAGTAAGTTGCGATATTACGACGATACCCATAGACGTAGCTACTATACTAGCTTTGGCTTAAGCAATCGCGCTAGCCATAAGCATATACGCATTTATTTAATGGGATAAGGTACCTGCTCATATCATATGTACCCATAGACACGCATGCATGCATGCATGCAATACAATACATTGTTAGATAAATATACAGGCAGATTTATTTATATCTGTTTGTCTCCCCCTGGACCACAAATCGTTAGAATATTTCATAACGATCATGAAACAACTCTCGATACAAAAGCATATACCGTTGTTTCAATATTAGACTCTGACTATGAGGTATATAACATGAGACCTAAAGCCTGGCAGACATCATTAGGCAATTACAAACGCGATTGTAAATGATACCAACTTTTGGGTACTATGCATCTACATGTATCTATGGGTTTAAGAGAAAGAGATGAGGTAAGAAAGGGTTTAAAAAAAAAAAAAGAGATGGACGAGCATGGGTCAGGCGCGAGGATCAAATTAACCATAGATTGAAATCTTACGCGTATAGTCTGACTGCCGAATTTATTTTCGATTGTATGGGATGGGAATTGGGATTTATAGAAAATAACAATTCGTTGCGTGCCGAGATCACCTGTACAATGAACATTAAATAAGAGAATTTCATCAAGTGGTATAAAAACGAAAATGCTTTTTTTTTTTCTCCATGAAACAATATTAACCAGATAATAATAAAACGGGAAAAATAAAACTTGTTTTCAACCTCGAATTGAGACAGAGCAGTAAAACGTCGAATTATTGTGCATTGCGTACCGTGTGTAACGGTACCTTCGAAATAATGGTGTATAATTTATATGACCATCTGAAAATGACCAGAAAATTAATATACGAGTAACATATGTGAGTATGTGGCACGGATCTGTGAAACAAAAAAATATTCCATATACATAATCATCAGTTTTATATATACACAAAGTATTTGTATCCCCAATTTCAGCTAAGGGTTGTAATAAAAATTCAAGTTTGATACTATAAATTCTTCACTATTTTATTCCTTAGTTTTTGTGAGAGAAATTTAATTCTATTTTATGGATAGAATTATGACCTACGTGTATGTGTTCAGAGTTATAAATCAGAATTAGCATTTGCATTTTCATTTGCACTTGAAATAAATTTTGATCAGTGTCTCTACATATTTCTAAATTTTCAAATTCTCATTACAGTCTCAAGAGTCTCCGGGATGCAATAAACTAAATGATCGATTTTATTCCAGACTTTTTTTTTTTCTAAAAAGACTTTACCCTGTCCTAATTGATAATCAAAAGAAATATTGAAATGAATTTTTTTACTGTTATTATGTATACGTCTCTCCCATCCAAACGTCATAAATCCATGAGGTCTGTACCGGCCAGTCGAGTCTTGGCACACGCGCGCGTGTCCAAACACATTTGCTCAAGACGTCTACTATCGCATTATTCATATGTAGACCCTAGCCATACTTATGCATGCATATATAGTATATACGTATATAGGATGGTATATATATATTTAAACCTCCCTTGACCACTGACACAGCGGACAGTTTGGTATACGAATAAGCTACTCTTTCTAGACTCGTCTAGCGCGTAAGGTATGAACCCAGTAGGCGAGACGAAGCGAAACGAAGCAAGGTAAAGCAAGGCTACAACCACCTACATCGTTCTCGGTAAGAAATCTGCTTGGCAAATAGGTAGCAAATCAGTCTCCCGCATTTATCTGCAGTCCTTACGTACCCTACGTAGGCATTACCTTCGTCCCACGAACAAGGCACAAGGTACTCAGAATAACTACTAAAGTGAAGAAGAATAAGAATAAGAATAAGAATAAGAATAAGAATAAGAAGTGTCGGACATCGTAGAGGTATTTTACGTTTGTCGTCGCCTAGGATGTCGCGGTCTGATGTAGTAAAGAAGTCGAAGAGTGAAGTTTTCGCTGATGTTAGATTGATAAAGATTACGTAACAATGGTATATCTGTACGTTGAGTACGTAGATAGATCTCGTAGTAAAAGTTATCCGTATAGTAATATATTTTTTTTATTTTTTTTTTATTCTCAACTCTATGCGTTGAGATTTATAAAGATATAGAATAGAAAAAAAAAAAGAAAAATAAGAAATCTATACCCTAGGATATATCATTTAGTCTGGTTAATTGTTTTCCGCTAACGTATGTTACGTGCACTGGTATATCCGTATAATACCTATATATATCCTAGACTAATGATCCTGTTTAACTGAAGACTTGGAAGGTATAGTTAGAAGTTAGAAGTTGAAAGATGGCGTATAAACGAGTCAACTTTCTTATTTTTTTTTTGTCACCACTTTTTCGACGATATCTTTTCATATTCCTACTACTACTACTACTACTACCTACGTTTGCATCATCGTGATGATCTCTGACCTCTTTCTCTCTCTCTCTCTCTTTCTCTCTCTCTTGTGAAAAACTGGAAATATAAATACTACTCTATAGAGAAGAGGACTAGCGATCGCGCGTAAGAGACGAGAGGTTTGAAATGACGCTGTCAACAGAATCATTGCATCTAAAGGTATAGAAACGCGAGGAAACCGACGAGGAGTCCCTATCGGACATCGGCAACGTTATATCCAGCTGGCTTCTTGTAACGTAGATCTAAGCTTGTGTATAACTTAAGTCACATACATATTATACCCACACATGATACGTATATACTGCAGAGGGGCCAACCGGCTTCTCTGCGTGTCGCAGTCATCGCCACAGGGAGCTTGTACTCTCTTGATATCATTTCTGTCAACCTTTCCACGCAACATTCAAAAGAGGTAGCAAAAAATTATAACATAAGTTTTTCATTTCTTGAAAAAATAACATAAAACAAGAAATATTATACAATACAATGCAATAGATATTTCATGTATTCATCATCATAATTTATAATAATTAGAAATGAATATCATCATTCCGCCAAACTCATTGATTGAGGAGTTAAATCATCAACTCGGATATTTTAATTCGAATATAGACGAATTATGGAACACCCTAATGCCATTATTGCGAGAAATTGCATAGGAATACAACATTTGGTATATGTATAATATAAATTATGTAGGAATTCTTGAAATGGGCATAAAGAAAAGTGATATTTTTGACACGACACTGTGAGATGAAGTCAAACTGGCAGGAAACGCTCTTTATCAAAGGTTGATATACCTATATAGAAATGACCAAGGGGTTTTAAGATTTATACCCGTAACAGCAAAGCGTGAAGCGATGCGGTCGTACCTCAAGTTCGAATTCCTAAAAGAACTTGCTTGAATAGTGCAACTCCTCACATTGTCCTGACAGCCTTCTTGACTCTCATGTCACTACTATTTGTTCGCCCCCAAGTACTTCGCCAAGGTATGTATGTATGTATGTATGTATGTATGTATGTATGTACGGTGCAAGTCCCGCGGGATTCAGCGATGTACGATGACGACTGTATCGTATCTGCCTCGGGTATTTGCACGTTGAAAATACACGTGCATCATACACAAGCCAGAAGTATAAATCAAGATTCTGTGCTCTGAGATTCATGAGTTTATTTCAGATCCTTCGAATTTTAATTTAAAAATATCAATAATTTCAATTCAGTCTAATGGATTTTATGGGATTTTTTATTCCACATAAGATTCGACACACGCGAAGTGTTTTTAATCAAGTCTGTACTTATGTCCGTTGATGGGTTGCTCAAGTTAACATCAAGTCATAGCTTTAACATATTCGTCTCGATTCAATTTACGGAAGGGTGTGGAGTAAATGATAATTTGCAATTAACTGTGTTATCCGATTGCGTGGGTCTGTGATACAGTACATATTATAGACATGAGCGTGCAGTTATGCCTTTATGAAAGAAAAAAAAAAAAAAGAAAACTAAAGTATAATAATTATACGTTTAAGACTGTATAAAAGATGTATGTAGTTACAAGGGCAACCAGTGCTATTAATCTTATCATCATCCCCCCACTTATCTTTAGTATAAAAATGAACACGGAAGAACAATGAAAGAATTGGGGGAAGTGTGTCGCAAGATTGCGGATGTTTTGCAATTGACTTGGTAGATATATACCTATATATACAATTGTAATTCGCAATTGGTTCTTGCGGCGAGAGGATTGGTACTGCCTTTCGATTCTCGAGTTCTCTTCAGACTACGAGTATAAGGTACAGAAACTACCCGGACTTTGGACGGTGAGATTTACGTGACAAGACGATAAACGCACAATGCAAAGGACAACTTCGGGCGTGAATAATCATAAGCCCGCGCTCGTACACGAGTTAATAGCTTGGAATTTTTTATTTTTTATTTTTTCCTCTTTTTATCACTCATTCTTCGGTTATGTCAAAACAGTTACGACTTCGTATAAGATTTACGGCTTTTAGCTTGATATTTTTGACTAAACCACATAACAGGTTCGTATAGTGCAAATTACCTACCGCCAAATTCTGAACGGTGTTATTAAAAATGCAATAAGAAATAACTTAAAACAATTTATTATCGGCGAGATGAAATAAAGGATAACAACTCATTCAGATGGTTTTATGTTATATTAAAAGGCATCGATTTATCAGATATGAAAATTATTTACAAATGATCTGTGGAACTCCATTTGCATCCGGTTTGCATAAAATTTATATATTTATAACGATCTCGTTATATTCTATATCATAGTTATGGTTAAGTATGAGGAAGTGGTATGCAGAGTTGAAACTTCGCCAATCAACATCGACGGTGAAGATAGTTTGCCAAGCGAAGCCTTGAGGGTGGGTAGTGTACCTATGGTGGTAATAGTGGTGACGGGGATTCGTAAATTTATCAGGTTTAATGTCTGCACGTACGGTTTATTAAGTAGATGTCGAAGCTACAGCATCACGACGCCGTTACAAGTTACGGTTAGCGTAGGCAGCCGCACTCATAGGTTGTCGACGTATCGTCGTCGTTGTCGTCGTCGTCGTCTTGTGAAATGGATCGATTAAAATACAATAGCGATCGAGTGGATCGCGAGAAATTTTTATCTTCGCGCTTATCCATACTATCTACGAATTAACATCGAACAAGAAAACCCACGGCTTTATATAGTTACGTATATATACATATATATATATATCAGCAGCTATCATTCTTCGCTATCTATCAACTGAATTTCAACGTAATACTTCATCCCTGTCAGGTTTTCAAGGACTTTTTCATTTTCTTTCATCATAGTTATTATGCAAAAATGATTTCACTAACGTTTTTCACTGCAAGTATGAATTTTTATATTTTCACATCAGAAGTTGGAGCTGAATTAAATCCTGAAAATTAAGGTCAAATATTGAGATGAGGCAGTTAACATAAACCACCCTGTACAAAGTCAAATTAACTATTCTTTTGTTAACCGTGACAATTGAATGATTAAGTATAGTTATGTAATGCTCTAGAGAATGCA
Source organism: Tenthredo notha (assembly GCA_914767705.2). Lineage (NCBI taxonomy): Eukaryota > Metazoa > Arthropoda > Insecta > Hymenoptera > Tenthredinidae > Tenthredo > Tenthredo notha. The sequence goes on from OU611907.1 coordinate 5,896,694, forward strand.
TGAAGGTATATATAATATGAGTACCAGCAGGCATTCAAAAGTATCACAAATTCATCCACGTATCAATATATTTTAAGAATTAATTACGAAATAAGATAATTTATTATAATTTCTAATCGCAATTGTGCAAATAAATATTCGCGTGCTATAATTCTATCGCAACGTATTAGCATTTAGTAATGATATTAGTTATTATTTCGTAATTATAGTCACATATCGGTTCGAGGTGGTGGCCCATATTTGGATTTAAGAGAAATTTATTGGGTCGCTATTACATTTCATTAAGGCAATGTTCAATTTATGGTATTGCGTTAACGCAGCTGTTAGATGATTCAGATAAGTGACGACTGACGAGAGTGACGCGTGTCGCGTGTCTCGTGTCCAGACACACGGGCAGCTTGTTTGACGGCGAGCTTTAACTTCGCAAAGTGATTGGCATCGGGATGCTCTCTTGTTTGTCACGTGACTGACTCGAATCAATTACATTTTTTTATTTTATTTCAATCACTGAACAATCCTTACTTTTTTCTTTCTAATAATATCTTCCGAGCAAAGCTCGATCTAATCAGCAATCTTGATCGGATAGTCTCATCTTTACAATCACGAATCACCCAATCGAGTTATACTTTCAATAAATAACAAATCGAACGTGAAATTCTGATTCATTCATTAATGTCTCATGATGTCAATGATCAACTCATTGTCAGATTGATTTGACTCGAAACGACATTATTTTAGTACATTTTATAAAAAATTCTATAAATATCTTTAGAATATCTTCTTAGTCATATTTAGAGAGTCTTAAATATTTGATATGAATAGCTGAAATCTGTTTTCAAATTCTTATTCATTCATTCACAATGAGTTGTTTTTACGTGACGTTTTATGTTACGCGGAATAAATTATTTGGTTTGTGCAGTGTTTCCCCCGTTAATATCATTCGAACAAACGTGCAAGTGTACTTATAGAATAGCAAACAGTATGTCACTTTCGCATGAGTTAAAACAACAAACTAATAATCTTTCGTTTATACTCTCTCTCTCTCTCTCATAGTTAAAGCCAATATCAAACCAAAGTAAGAATGGCTTCGAGGAAGCCTTTGCTAATACCAGAGACGTTGGAGACCAACGACATGATTATACCTACATGTCAAAGTGAGTCATGGATTGGATTGCGGTAAAAGTCACTAGTTTGCTATAACATTTGGAACATATTTAACGCTTGGCTAAACATTGCCGAGTGCAAACGTCAGCTGAATTATCTACTATTATTAGATTTCATAAATTCTCAAAGTCCGTACGATGGAACGTAGTAGAATTTAGCCCCTCTGCACAAACCAGGCTCAGAATCCAAACAAATTCGGATTTACAAACGCCTATATCGCGTTTTCATTGCTTTTCCATAGTAGCCATGGCCTTGTACCGTGTCGTTCTTATAAATATGATGATAAACATCCTTCTAAGATTTTCACACGACGAATATGTACAATAAATCAATTTACCCAGCAGCTAAAGACGATGAAATAAAAATCTTGTTGTGCTAAAGTCAGTCTGAAATTTATTTCCGTGATTCTTATTCAACATAAATGACCATATTTCCAAACGGTTCGTCAAATATTCAATTTCCTGTTCTCCGAAAGTACAATTCGCTCAATCTTAGGTATCTTTAGATTGCATTAAATTATACATTATTGCCTGTATATGACCCAAAATTGATCACTTACTGACTCGAATCATTTCACGCATATAATACAGTATGAAAAGACGTGGTATAGGTAAGTTGACGGGTCAGTCGGCCGTCCTCAACAAAACGGTATTCGCCATTAGCATGATGTGTATAAGGTGATGGAAGCTCGATCAACGCCATCGATTGCTGGCCTTGATCGTGACACGAATATCTCACTTCCTGTTTCGCAATAGTTCAAAAGGCAACAATTATTCCTACGGAATTGAATTATTCTTCCGGAAGTACCATATGCAAATGAAAAATTCATCATACGAATGTGACATTAGCTGAGTGTCAAATAAAGAAGTCTATCATTTTTCTACAAAATGAAAAAAAAATGAAATTCTTGGAGATTAAAATCGGCGCTGTAGATCGGTAGGTAGGTAATAGTTATTTGTAAAAAAAGATCAACTCGTAAAGTATCGAGATATACGAGTATTGGAATCAGAGCGGGATCTGAAAGATCTGTATCGATGTGGAACAGTGTGGCAGTGGTGCTACGGCAAATAACACACAATGACTACTGCTTTTCCTGGCAGTAGTGAACGTCGTTCCCTGTACGGATTACCAGGTCGTACGTTCGAGCACATTGGATACAGGTAGAACCGTATATCCAGGTATCTTCCGGTAATTGTGTATCGTATACACATATATATATACAAATCTATATATGCGTGTATATATATGCAAGGGAAACGTTCAACTAGTACAAATTGCAAACACAATTCTCTGCTCTGTGTTCACGTTTATTTATTGAACCAATGGATGAACGGTACCTATTGTATCTTTATAATACATATATATATATACATATATGCACGTATGTATATCAGCTGTAGGTTAGCTACCATTCGATACCAGGACAGTATATAGGTCCATGTACTCATAGCACGAGTTACTCTGCGGGCGAGAGTTCAAATCTAGTATATCTGACTCGAAATCTGAATTGCCTTAGCAAATCACAATTCAATTTTGCGGTCATGCAATTTCTCCGTACTCGGCCACGAATTACAATCTACAACAACGTCAGTTCTGCCTTAGGGTAGAAGATGGTATATATGCATGTATGGGAACGGTGCGGTAAATGTCATTCTGTTATAAATCTTTATCCGTTGACCACTACTCAGGCTATTGCCAATCATAGGGATGCAAAGTTGTTGAATGACTATACGAGGAACAAACTACCAATCAACTATCGTAACTAGTAGGCTCGGTAAGCGGATATCAATAGATAAATAGTGGTTTTGAAACTAAATGTTAACCGAGAGCCATCCTTTACTTTGATATTAAATATATTTTTTTTTTCATCGTTAAAAATAATTGACTATAAATAATTATCGATTCTAATTGAAGATGACTTTGTAGACGTTATACGGATATTTCAGACTACGATCATAGATTAACGCGTTCAACGTTGTCACAGAAGCATTTTTTTCAACACGTTTCTGCAGGACTTGGTTTTGTCGTTTTTAACCGACAGGTGAAAACTTCTCGCTCAAGTCGCTAAAAAAGTTCGAAAAACGTTTTTAAAAAAAACTCTAATTACGGGGCACGTGAAACCAGTTTGCTAAAAACAGCCTACCTATCTTCGGGCAGTGTGCTACCGAATACGAAACTGCACTCACGGTCTCCAGACAGCGATCGTCTGGTGTAGGGCGTCACGCAATACGAGGAAAAAAATTGAATTAAAACACAAAAAAATAAAATCGAAGAAATTCGCCCATCGTTTATTTCCCCAAGTGTTAAATCGATGATGGATAAAAAAAAAAAAACTAGAAATTATTTCCTGCATATTTCTCACCCTTGAATCAATTAAACGTCATCTTTGATTGGAAAATGAAAAAGCTTGATATCGAATGAACGAAGATATAATTATGTAATCTTCATCAGAAATTAAATGTTGATTATTAAGTCTTAAACTCAGAGACTGACTAAGAAGACAAGATTTCGGTGATTTCTACCCCCAAGTCCAAAAATGAATGTCAACAAGATGCGTGGGTCAACGGTATCCATCATTCAAGAAATATGACGAATGAGTTTTGCCAGAGGCGCTAGATGTAAACATCTCCATTAAGTTGCATCTCTTCGTCTCTTGGTAACGTTTACGCCCACGTATACATTATTACGCGTTTGTATAGCCGCGTTCGTTCGATCATGTTGAGCTATATGTAAAAACTGAATGCAACCTTGGAGGAGAAAATGTGATTTGACTGAAAAAAGAAAAAAAAAAATCTTGGAAAATTCTCCGAATATAGTTATCGGATCAATTTATTGCAGTTTGAATTCTCGGTCGATGGTAAAATTACAGCCTATTGAAGATGATGCTGTTTTCCAAGAAAATCGGAACAGAAGCGTATCTACAATTTTCCAAGAAACGATTCTGCTGTCTCATTCTTCTTCTTCTTCTTCTTCTTCTTCTTCTTCTTCTTCTTCTTCTTCATATATCTTCGTGTATGTGAATCTTCAATTCGTGCAAGGCACCGTGAAGACGAACTAGTTCCGTTGTCCTGAGATCTCTTGCGGAGGGAGTCAAACCACGACGTGAAACGCTTCCAGCGTGGCTTCTTGCCGCCCATCTCTGCTATGGCGAGCCAAGGTCACTCAAGATGGTCAGACAGTTAGATGGACGGTCGGTATTCTTGACTATAGGTTCGTTGATGGGTTTTACCCTGACCCGTGGCTATCTAGTCAATTATAATCATGAATCGAACCGATTAGTTTAGGTTTTTAACCCTTCCTGGTCACCACGGGTCAAAATGACCCGAGCATCAATTTTGAAGGTAAATCCCGGTAAGTTCGCGACCGAAGAACGCAAAAAAAAAAAATTAAAAATTGAAAAATTAAAAAAAATCAAAAAATCAAAAACCCTAAATACATTGACCTTTTGACGATTTATTTTGATCATGTTTCCATGTGAATTTTGATATGCCGACTTTTGCTACATCTTCTAAAATGTTCAAAGTATTTTTCAGTATTTTTTCGGTGCGAATCGGACCGATGGTTTCCACGAGGCAACCGTTCAAAAATGGCTCGGGTCAATTTGACCCGGTGTGACCAGCTTGAGTGAAATCCGAGGTGTGACCACGAAGGGTTAAATTCATTATGAAATAACAAATTTCATTACATGCACATAATCCAACCCTAATATTGAAGTCTGCGATTATAATTTCTATTCCGAATTGGTAATTGTCTCGCAATACACATTTTCCTACAAGTTGTCATTATTCGTTTTGACCCGTGTACTCCCATCGTTGGATCAAGCTGACTCTTTAGATCGCATTGTTCGACCTTGTATCGAAGAATGAAGACTGAAGAATGAAGAATGAAGAAGAATGCGTCGTTTCAGCCCTCCTGCAATAAAGCCAGATAGCTGGGTAATGCGTATCGCTCCGTGGGTGGTTGTTGCATGGTTGTCACGCCTTTACGAATCTTCCAGGATGACTATAGCAGCATATTGGGGGACTGGAGTGACTAGCAGCACTTTTGATTGACAGGTTGAACTCTAATTTTATATTTAAACCTTAGGCTGGGTGAGTGTACAGCCCTTTGTGCAAAGTAAAGTATTCCTATCTATATAGATATAAACTTGGTTGATGATGTGGACAGAGATTTGTGCGAGTGAATGTACCCCATCTTTTCAATGTTATGTATACGAGATGATTGACCTTTTGGCTGTCATACGCTAGGTATACTATAATACGCACTTTCATTCTCTAATAATGCCCACTTATATGAATGATAGTTGACTGACGTATGACAAAGCTAATGAAATTAGAAGTGTTTTCAACATCTGAGAATAGAGAAGGCGGAAGACGTTTGAACTCATATCTAACACAGTGTTGGTATATAAGTAAATACATACCATACCGTTCACCAACGAGACTTATTGCACCATCTTTCGACAGTCTGAATTATTTATAAGATTTATAATACGAGAGGGGAATCAGTTCTGATTAAATGGTAAGCACAGGTCACGTTAATCAAGCAGGAAGTTATAGCTTCGTACCGTTTATAGTATTACTACCTGGTTCATGTTACCTGCATTTCATTATTCAAATAAATTTAGAATTGAAATAGGATAATCATGACGTTTCATCGCTACCGATTGTCAATTCTCAACACAGAATTCTTATACACAAATTTCAATTCCAGGGGTTATAATTATTATATAGTGCCACAAAAGTGTCCTACTTGCAAATTCATTTACATGTGAAGTAATTAGTCTTAGGATTTTAGTTGCTATTTTAATTAACTTCGTAATGATTTACGTAACCACAAACTCTTAGTTTATAGTTAGTCATATCACAGTGACATAAAAATGTTAAACTATGGCTTGAAATTTTGTTGCAACATACATTACATGTATTTATGTAGTAAGTAACGAGCACTATAGTACTATACCATCAAATATTCGTGAATTGAAATTGATTTGATAATCTTTGATCTGATTTTTGTGCTCTTTTTAAACTCTGGAGTGTGTAGATGCTGTGGATCTATAATTCTAACCAATGGAATGGGATGTATCTACGGTTCATTGATCTATACCATTTCGAATTATACCTATGGTAGAATCTTAGACCTTTTTTGAGTAACAATAATTATACGATTACCGTCTCGCCTAGGCTAGGCAGACATCTGTTAAAAACAACTTTGAAATGATCACAAATTGAATACCGTTAATGCGTCTACGGTGATAAACGAAATATACATACTATCAAATCACGCTTAGATACGCATTAGTCTATGGTCACCATAATGACTGTACGGTGCGTTAAGAACTACGGTGTTTTCAAGCTTACCGCAAGCAGTGAAAAGATCAACGTTTCTATAGTCAACAAGGATCTGTGCTTACAGATTTTTAACGAAATTGCTAAATAATTTCTTCAGTGTGAATAACGTTTTTGAATTTGAAAAATTTCTCTGATTTGCTTCTACGAATGATACAGAAAATTCTAACATCTGCATGATGCAAATTGCATTTCGATTACACTTCAAGTATTGAGATTTCGAACTTTTCTGGATAATTTCTGGGTATAGTTTGAAGAGATTCTATACGCAGCATTTTTGGAATCATTTTATGCCTTCTTGAAGTAAACATTTTTATGGTGGTATGGGTAAAGTATTCTGTACACAGTCCCCGAGTTATTTTACAACGCTGAAGACATATCTGACTCGCTCCTCGATAGTTTAGAAATCGTATTGGATGGGGTAAAACTACGATCACCGTTAGTAGTTTCAATCGAATAACAATCAGGTATAAATTCTAATCTGGATAAAACAGAATTAGTTCTCATGGTTTTAGAGCCTTTCCTTCCTTACCAGAATATTTCTGTCCTATTATACTTAGACGTATATATGTGTCTTATATATGTGAGTACTGCACGTAAACTAATCTACAGGTGTGCCCAGGTGAACGGTTATTTCGAATCTAAAACTGAATTTAAATTCAACTCGTGGACGTGGTTTTGCATAAAACTCATTGTTTTCGGTACCATAAACCGAGACTCCTAACATGAAATAACGTTACGTGCATTAACCTATGAATAAGTAAACAACGGCACGTGTTTCGTCATAATTTTGTCTCTCGTAAAGCCAGAAACCTCTCCAGCCATGTACATATCAAAAAAGAAAGAAAAAAAAAAAACCGTGTCAACAAAACGTATAGCTAATGACAACTTGGTTGAAGTCAAACTTGGTTCTAAGTCAATAAATAAAAAATGAGAAGGAAAAAAATGAATTCTAAAAATTGTGAATTCTGTAAATGAAATTTGAAATTGTTTTATTTGATGACATGATTTTGAATCCATGAATATAAATATTGTATATCGTGTTCGGAGTCTTGTGTTACACGTTCTTCTAGCTGATGGGATATAGAGATCGAGGCTGTGAAACAGCTTGGATAGACAGTGGAGCAGACTGGATGAGTTTAGAAATTCGTTCGTGGTATAACGATGTAATTTTTTATGCCCGTGGTTCTTTTAGCCTATAGAGCCAGGAGCATCCAAGGAGATAGAAAAACGCGTCGCACCTCGACACGCCTGAGGACGTCTGCTGCAGCATGAGGAAAAATAGTAAAAATAATAAGAAGCGAACGTGCCCAGAGCTGTACTACGCCGGTGAGACCGTAAAAAAGGTGTTGACCAAGACATGAATGTAGTATATATATATATAGTCCATGTGTAAAGCACCGCGAAGTACTCGAAGAGGTTGCTCAGTTCATGAACAGAGAAAGAATTTTTTTAATCTCGGAAAGTGTTGGATGAAACAAATGGATAAAGACTATACTTTTGGTTTAGGTTCGTTTTAGGAATAGTACTTTTCGATACTAGTGCAAAAGTGTTGATCGGACTTTGTTTTTTAATACAACGCGCGTTAAGTTGAATTTTATGCACGCAAAGCAAAATCAAGCTTCACGCACGGCGTGTTGAAATATTATATTGTGATACGAGTTACGTTTGGATACGAGACGGATATTTCCTATCCGCACGTGTATCACATGATATATTTTGTAAATCCTTGCGAAGAAAGTTTCATTTGAAAGACAGATTGATTAATTAACATAATCTCACATCGCTTTTGAGTTACTTTGCAGTCCGGCATGCAGGAAAGAAGCACTAGTTCTGAAAGTATAGTATTTACGATATCCACACCTTAATGAATGGTGCGTTTTTCTCAATTATGTTAAACCGTGATAATGCACCATGTATGCTTTTATTGCGTCTAACTATTCAATTCATTTATTCAGACATAAAACGAAACTCTGAAGTCATTTATAACGTTTTATTAAGACTCGTGCCCGTAAGTTCTTCGGAACCAGCCATTGTCAATCAGTGTTCTCAAAAGATCAGTTTGCTTAACTTATATTGTTAGCAAGAATTGCACCGATAAATCGTCTTGGCTCGTTATTTTCTATTACGAGAAGCTATCAATGAGATAAGTATGTTGCAAGCTGTGCAGTCCTACAAGTCATATTACGCACATACTATACGCGTATATGAATGTATTCAGGTACATGTTAATGTATTAGTTTGGTATTGGTATACAAAAGAGTGTTTATTCATCTTTTAAGCTTTTTAAACAACGTGGTTGTAGACAGTAAGTATTAAGAAACTTAATACTAGGTATATAGAATGAAAAAAAAGCTGTGAGAACATCCATTTAGAGATTTCTATAATCGTTCGTTTTCCACCTCGAAGACATATCTATTAGGGTGCTTTTTTTGAAACGACTATATTTTTTTTTTCAACTCCCAATTGAAAATCTTGTAGTAGACGTCGAAGAAGGAATCCTGTCCAATTTTTAGCTCTTAATTCTAATTCTAAGTACTCTCACTCTTCTTTTTAAGTTTTCCCATGCTAAAAGCATGTAAACATTACTAGTTTTTCATTAGCCGCGCACAACTCAGCCGCATTTCAATGGATTGTTCTCATCCAAGACTCATTTGACAGAGAATTTAATGTTTTTCAAAAGTGCCCATGATAGTTCGATTGATTTGAAAATATTGAACTTGACATTTTGTTAGAATTTTATATTTAAAAAAAATCGAAGTCCTTATATCTTTTGAAATACTGGTTTGAGAGACTTTATTTATTTGACTTTTTTGTAGAGAAATAAATTTCCTACACGATTGTCAAAAAGTTTTTTTTCTCCAAGTCCAACTGTTTATTCGCCCACAGTGAGAAAGAAGAATTATGCATAAAATCGACTTTGAAGGCTCACACAGGTGCAGCGGTTGAAACCACAGCCAAACTACCAAAACCACTTTTGAAGAACACTAAATTCTCTGTAAAATGAGTCATGGATGAGAACAATCCATCGAAATGCGGATGAGTTGTGCGCGGCGAAAGAAAAAGTCGTAATGTTTACATGCTTTTATCATGGGAAAACTTAAAAAGAAGAGGGCGAGTACTAAGAATTGGAATTAAGAGCTAAAAATTGGATAGGATTCCTTTTTCGACGTCTACTACAAGATTTACAATTGGAGGTTGAAAAAAAAATATAGTCGTTTCAAAAAAAGCACTACACTGATTTTCTCCTGAATTTCATCATTTTTGAATTTCAATGCTTCTATGGACCAGGAGCCCAGCTTCCAATTTCAATTCAACCACCCTAATCTGTAGATATGATATTTCTTTAGATTAATATTTTCTCGGTTGATCAGGAAACGTTTCAATTTTCAAATAAATAGCAGAAACTTACCTCGCACCTGGAAGTATCCAATATCTCGACCTCAGTAGCAACGTTATCAATCGTCACGCTGTGACGGTAGAGAAAATCTGCAACATGATAAATCAGATTTATATAAAAGGAGTTGCCCGTTGTCTGTGCGCATCTTTTGACGATATTAAGCGATCATGTATCAATTTCAAAATCGATTTCTTTCACTCGGGTATATATTACGTAAAATCTAATCGGAGCATATGAAGGAGGACATTTCAACGAGTGTTTAACATCGATACGCATTGCCCTCAGGACGTTACGGTACTTTGGTTGTTTTATTAAAACAATGTCTCGTAATGACGTCGCAGGTTTTAAATACGCCTATAGTAATACGAAATGGTATATATAATAGAAACTGAATAGAAGAAATAAAATGTTGATATATGTACTTTGAAATTGGATGTATCTAAGATACCGAAGGGCATTTAAAACCTTGAGATAATTCTCATATACCTCGTTCGGTACGTGAGTGGGCGCGTGTACTCATTAACGAAAATTTAGGTCATCTCATTGCAGCCTCGACAATGATAGCCGCAAGGTGACACCATTTTTTTTCTCCGTTACGCGTTCACCGAGGTTTAACTGTAGGGTAAAACGTTAATTACTCCATTGGTAGTCCTTAGGGGTCATCTGGACCAGACGAGACACGTGGCATTAAGATCGAGACGAAAAATGACTCGTATATGAATTGACACAATACCTGGTGCAATGAAAAGAAACGAGAATTGCTAAGCTTCTATAAATTCTATAATCCAAAGACCCAAACTAGAATTTCATTACTTGCACAATTTAATCCTATCCTGAAATTTTGACCGATATGTAAACTAGAAACGATATAATTTACAAAGAAGTACTGCGAGGAGAGATCAATCCATTGCTATGTGTGTTTTATGTATGTATTTGGAAATACTAAATCATCAGAACGAATTGGAAATGTGTAAACGGTAAATGCGTATACTACATCCGTTTTGTGTGTAGAATCGTAATAGAAATGGAATATGGTAAGGAGATGAAAACCTATAGGATATATGCGCGACAATTTGAATCAGCTGCGGTACGTATCACTGAAGCAAAGGTACCGCTCTGTCATTAGATCTTTCAACTTTCGCTGGATAAAGTCAGAGTTGTGATTGATGATTGATGATTGATGATTTAGCTCACGATTTATGTATATCGGTAAATTTTCTAAAAGATTGTTGCTATGGCGTGTGAAAAACCTTTTAATAAATGTATTCGTATACCTATGGCTATGAGATCATTAGTTAGAATATAGGTACGAGTATAGTTTTTGAAAAAGACAAAAAACAAAAAGGAAAAGAAAAGTATCAAACCATCCTATCGAATAGATAATTACAGAAATTATTATTAACAACAACAACAAAAACGGACAATTACTGATAGCGACTCGTGAACCTTTCTACGTTTATTACCAGCCAATGTCAAACAACTTTTCTTGTTATATAGGAAATTGCTGAGAAACACGCGATTCGTTCTTAGTACACCAAGCTATTCAATTACCATTAACCATTTGTCTCGTATATACCGTGAAGTTAAGGGGAAACCGAACGATGGCTGCACTATAGTTCGACCAACACACGCTCGCGTTGCGTACGTGAGCTTCTGCTCACTGCTAGTGACTGCCAACTCGATTCGCCCGGCGCCTCAAAGATACTAAACTATAGTTAAGCATCCTTGAGCCTCGGTGACAGGCGTCAGGCGAATCGAGTTGGCAGTCACTGGCAGCTAGTAGAAACTCAGGTACGCAACGCGAGCGTGTGTTGGTCGAACTATAGTGCAGCCATCGTTCGGTTTCCCCTTAACTTCACGGTATATACATTCACTGTCGAAGAAAATCATCGCGTTTTCCAAGCCCTTGAATTTTTTTGTTTCATTTTTCACGATTTTATAGACAGATATACCGACTATAGAATTCATGAGCTATAGGTACAAGTTAATCGTTAAATTCCGTTATAACGTCATATCAAAACGATTTGCAGATTGTAGGTCCCGAGGCATTGGATCGTGAATTAAACGCGAATGAAATGAAGGACCGTATGGCAATTGGAATGGCATTTTAATTCATCTGTCGTTTTATATTATTAAAGAAAAAAAAAAAAACGTGTCGTCTGCATTTGGTAAGTTGTTATAATTCTCGTTTATAATTCCCCCCTCTGAAATTTTTTGACCAACATATAGCCATCGTGATTCAATGAATATATGTAAATTATCTTCTATATAGTTATTGGTGGATGTGAAAATGTTTCTGAATTTTTTATTTTTTTATTATTATCATCATCATTATTTGTTTAAAAATTGCAATGAAACTATGTTGAATTAACATCCATGCGTGACGCATCATATATTTACTCGACTATTTTCAAACTCGAGTGGGCGGACAGATATATACATACACATATACATATATACGTACGGAAGTAATCCGGATATGCCTTTTATAACAAGGTAATACAAGAAACAAGATCTTCCCTCGTTAGATTAAGATCGCACATACAGAAATAAGCAAATAAAGACGGGTAGTTGTTATATTATATTACTCTGACCAGTATCCAATATCCACTATATGTAGGCATTATTTATTCACGCTCGTTATCTTGTAGAAAGTTTTATCACTGTACACGATGCTAGGAGCAAATGTTAAATCGTATTAACAACAGGTTGATTTCCAACTCTACATATACTAGATTCAAACATATTCATTAGAAAGCTCTATTTCTGGTGATAACGTACATAGAACTTTTAATTCGTAAAATGAATAGAATTCATTCATTCATTACCGCATGCAGTTATCAAAAAAAAAAAAGAAAAGTACGAAAGCACAATAGGATTATTTTATTAGTAATCATCATTGACAAGAATCATTGCTGTGATGCATCCGATGGAAAAATCGACACACTGCCATCGACACCTTAGAAATAAATTAGGCATTTTTGTGTAAATCTGACATATCTTGGCCAGATGTAAAATATTGAGAAAAAGGAAAAAAAAAACATGTGTATGTGTGTGAAATGTCGAGGTAATGAGTAGGTAGTATCTATCTATATACTCGTCTAGGTATTTAATATTTTCTATTTTTCTTTTCTTCCACTTAAAATATATTCTACTCGTTGACGTTACAACGATAAGAACAAATTACGTGGGTGTAAGCCATAGGTTAAGTACTCGTATGAAGTGTTTGTTAATCATGCGCAACGCTATATCCACTATCCACTATCCACTATCCACGGGACGAAATATTTCTCTGCTAACAAGGTAGTTTCTCACTTAATATTACGTCAAACAGTAGAGGAAAAAAATAAAATAAATAAATAAATAAATAAAAATAAAATAAATATAAAAAATTCAATTTATTTACCCAATGTCTATATACCAAGACAGGATATAGGTACATACGTTATGCGATTGAAAGACGTGATCTTAGACCTTGTAAAGTCGTATACCTACTACATGGTTAAATATACGAGACATCGATGTATCAGAGCCAAGCCAGGTTCTATACCTAGTCAATCGAACCGAGGGCATAACTAAGGTTCCTTTAAGGATCATTACACTTAAGGTACAAAACGGTACGGTAACGTCTAATTGGAATTGTATTGGAGGTGAAATGTATGCATGGTATCGTTATACATATATATATATATTCTTTCGCGGACGTAAATAGATGCAAATACATCCGGATGGTGGATAAGCGAGTTTGCTCTAATAGAGACAACGGAAAGTCAAGTCTAATAATTGGCTGGTTCTTGTCGATCAGAGATGGCGCGTTCCCACCGTACCTACCTACAGATCACAATGCAAACTTCGCTTTCTAAATCATTACCTAGAATTATTCCACGCAATAAGCGGAGATGGGAGAAATTTGCATTGTTAATCGAGATCGACATAATAACAGATCTTGGTATCCACGGTTTCCTAGGTCTCCTACGTTACAAATCCGAACTTAAAGATGAAAATATTTGATCTCCTAACTCAAAGTCGGAGTATAAATAATAAAAAAAATTAAAAAAAATATATCCTTTCCAATCGCAATCCGATATACCATTAGAAAACTCTTCATAAATGATTAACGGAGCTACACCGAGTTCTTCAACAAAGAGATTATAGATTTTTCTATCATGTTGCAATCCTATTGGCAATCTTATATATACGGACATAAGGCGGACAATCGATAAGCAGTTTCTCTCCACACTCGAATGATTCCAACTTGAACAATTCTGCACGGTATAATTACAGGTCAGGAATATCCTTATACCTACGTCTATACTTAGATACACGAAACGCCTGCGATATGTTGAAAGGCTGCAGCTTCTTCGGATGATCAATACAACTCGAATAAGATTGAACGATCAGAAATACCGATTGTGCAATTGCTCTCTAACTCGATTAATGAATTAGCCGATCCTAGCGAGGAATTAAACCTCGTTTAACATTAACGTACGTACGATGCCAAGAGTCACCCACTGACCTACAGGCACAACCTGTTCTTTGACAATTGCAATTACACATTTGCCAATTACTCAGCCACCGTACTATGAAAAGGTATCTTAAAACATTGTGTAAATTAGACTGGCTAGAAGATAGAATAACTTTGTCATAACTGAATTGGCTATAAGCTTGCTTATGCCTATACTAGACCGTTTTATCCCCAGGCGCTAATATCGTGGTCAGGACATCCCGGAGCGACCAAATGCAGATGTGATTTATGGGAGAGATCTGCATTCTGCGGGATCTCACCATCCCATCCCATTTCATTTCATTTATTTCCGCTGGTCTGTATCTCTCATTTATCTATTCATTCATTTACTTGATTTTTTTTTTTTAGTTATTTTTTTTTTTTTTCATATCAACTCGGAAGATCTACGCCTTCTTTGCTACTGCCTCGAGCATTTATGCGATGCACCCCCATTGTATACCGCATATATATATATTCGATAAATTATTACTCGCGGAAGCCTTGAAAACCAGAACTTTCGAACCTGATGGTGAATCTAGAATCTATCGTCCGTTTCGTAAATATATTGATGATCGGATAAAATTTCTATCTATGATATGGTAAATAATTTGGCAAATGAACAACAGTTTGTATTTACTAATATGATAGAAAATCGATAGTAGGACGTTTGTAGTCTGTCAGAGTAGGCCATTCGATTAAAATTAAACAGAAGATCGAGAATGCATTCGTGGTAATCGTTATTACCGAGAAGTTGTAAGAGATCGGAAGTGAGGGGGTATCCCTTGCAAAGCCCTATTTTAAAATCCAATCTGAACCATAAGAATCACTATAGTATAGATTTTGTCTGGGTGGTTACGGATTGACTACTTTTACGGTCATATAATGAGGGACATCTTTGTGGTAAGGAAACTTGAACCAGTAACGAAGACTAGTTTAATTTTATATGGTAGTCTGGTAAGTAGAGGCGAGAATTATTCCAAGAATAGAGGTGTATATACCTAACTACTGCAGTAGTTACAGTAAGTATAGAAAATCGGAAGATATAGTTAGTAGTTTTATTTCCTGTGGTCAGTGGAGCTATAGGAGGGTTTTCTTCCTCCTCTCGCCTTTTCGCCTCTTTATACTACCACCTCGTATATATAATATATATATCTTTATTATGAATGTAATACGAATACTTAAACGATATCGTAAATAAACTTAAATTATAATCAGATATCAAATTTCGATGAGATTCGGCGAGATTGGAACACCACGCCCGCTATTCCCCCTCATATCCTTAACTCATACCCTTAAATTTGTTAAGGACCTTGAACCGATATATACATTATACAACCGGTTTAACCGGAAAAATATTCGCTAAAGAAAGGGTTACTATAAATACATTTTTAATTTCAAATATTTTTACTCGTTTAATAATAAATCAGGTTCCTATACACACTGTCATTTAGAAATAGTTTATGATTACGGGCTTCGGAGGTCGTGCTGTGCACTAAACTTTCAGCATAATATATATATATATCTCTATATTGTATCCAACTTATACAACACGTGCTCCACCGTACCTGAATTATACTATATTTATAGTATCGTCAATAAAGGATATCACATATATATAACAAACCATGTTGCTATTGCAAATATAATCTACTGACAAATGTGTATATAGAAGACAAAGGAATTATTATAAAGAAGAGAAACGAAATGTACCTAGAAGCCAAACACACGTCGGTACATTATTATTGTTGATAATATATTTAGGATTAATTAAATTCGATTTATTCATCTTCTGATATTCATCTCCATAATGTTTCTTTGCATACGTTTTAGTAATGTCAGCCACATCTTGGCTGATTTAAATTCGTAATTAGAATTGCGACTCATTTCGTTTTTTTTTCTTTTTTTTTTTTTTTTTTTATCATTGAATTAGTTCAAACCGATTATCTTTGAATGAAACCGGTTTCGAACCCGTTACGCACGGTGAAAGGAAAGGAACGGAATGAAAATCATAAGAGAAGACGAGGAATAAATACGTACCTACTCGAAAATGAAAATCAAATTTTCAAATTCCTGATTAAATTTTGATAACATTTTTTGGAGGATCAGACCTCTGAAGGGTTTTGATGTAGGGAAATGAAATTTATACTATACTGAATTTATTTCATTATTTCGTTAATGCGGTATAAAAAGTAATTAAATGTCGACAATTAGCACCTTGAAAATACTTGGATTAATACCCACGCCGTTACCGAGAATTTACCCACCTCGTATACGTTAGAATAATCCAGCAATCAAGAACTTCTCGATCTAGTCGCGTTAATTAGTATAAGTATAAACCGTAGAATACCATGTCTTTACCGCCCACGCTGAGATTCTTAGAATTCTTAGAATTCTAAGGATTGTTCAAGCCGTGTTTTACAATGGGTATAGAAACCCCGGGTTCCATACCAACGGCGAATTAACGTATCAAGGTGTAATAAATCTCGCAAAAGAAAGAAAAAAAGAAAAAAAAAACAGGCAATAATTTTACGCTTGCATCGTTAAGCCACTGCTTCTATCAGCTGGTTAACTAGTTGCTGCTGGGCACAATAAGCTGCTTCCAATAAAGCAACAAAGTCTAACTTCGGAAGGCAAAAAACTAGATCGACTAGCCCAAGCTGTGAGTAATCCTCGAGTCTTAAGCCGAGTCCACATCATCATTTTCTACGAAATATAAGACATGGATTTGACGATATGTTCGATCAAGCATTTTTTTTTTTAAATTTTTGTTTCTGTTTTTTTTTTTTCAAGTCGAATTCTGTTCGATATAAATATAACCGCCTAAGTTTTACATTAGTTAGGATAGTTAAAAAATGATTTACTCACCACTGGTAGAGCTGTATTCGCCAATGTATCGCCTGGTCAGGTATCGGACAACCACAGCTGTAACAAACATCAATAGTTTTGTATTTCTCAGATATTTAACAACGGTCATTTATAGGAACATTAATTCCGAAATTAATTGACATTTTATCGATTCAGTTTTATATACCGTGAGGAAACGTGGAAAGAGATATGGTCCCAAGCGCGCAGTCGCTGATTCATTCGAATATTATGAGGGCCGCCAATTGCAGACTTGCCCCGAATATCTTCAAAGCCTGTCTGCTATTCAATTTCGATTTTTTTGAAATAAAAATGGCGCTGCTAGCCCGATTCTGCCACCAAGGATATTCGAATGAATCAGCGCCCGTGCGTTTGGAACCATCTCTTTTCACGTTTCCTCACGGTAGATTGAAAATATTACGAGTTTATATTACAACCTAGTCAAATTTCCTTGTACTCCGTTTTTCAAAGTCAAAAATTTTAGTTTAAGCTGTACAGCCCTTAATTCATGAAATGTCATTAGTCTGCTCCGAAATCACATCAAAATAGAGCATTCTCTCAAAATTTGGAAAAGTTGTCATCAATTATGACGACCTGTACCTCAAACGTAGAATTTTGAATTATGTCTAAAAATCCAATTGATCAGCTGTGATAAAACTGAGTCTATAAGAATAATTTCTTCGCGGCGTATTTGAAGTGATTTGAACAAAAAAAAAAAAAAAGAAAAAGAAAAATTATTTCCATAACACTGATAACTTGAACACTAAAATTTATCACTCTATCTCTTTTCGGCTACACTCTTTTTCTCCATCCTCTTAGATCTTATCTCTAAATAGTAACTGTGGCTTTGATCTGTATCTCGATGACTCGGATATATGTTCGAGCGTTTAACGTACTCCTCGTAGAATTTTAGGAGGTAATAGAAACTTTAATTACTAAGGAGTCCAAGTCGACTCAAGATTCTCGTTACCATAGAGATTGACACTTTCATTTCTTATTTTCATAGCTTTGCACTAGATTGATAAAAAATTTTCGTTCCAAAAATTTGACCGATTTTTTTTATTTCATTTACTTTTGAATAAAATGTCTCATTGTGATCAGCGTCTATAATTTTTGCTTCGAAAATTACTTCTTTTAACCCGAGTTTGTACACTATTCGCAAACTTACTACTATATATATATATACATATATATATTTCCCCGTATACCCGTGTGAGTGGAAAGTTGTATCTATTCTATCTCAATTTACCGGTTCACCTAAAGTTTACGACGTCACAGAAAGAGTTCATTATCTGCCAATCTTACGCCAGGATGAGGCATTAACGAGTCGTAAATGAGTAACCTTAGTGAAAAAAAGGGAATGAACGAACGTTAAACCAGATGGACATAGGTGGAGCTTTCTAACGCGTGTATATATATATATATATTTGTTTTTATTTACTGCAAAGTAAGTTATGAAATTTATCAGTGACAATCAGCATCGCGAAGGATCAGAAGGTACTTCGATCTCGTGCTCTGAACTGAGACTTGCAACGAAATAAGAATGTGCATGCTCACTACTCTCTGATCCACAAACTGGTAGATCCTGCGATATTGCACTTGAATTCCTATTGAGAGAATGGAGTACCTAAGAAAGTTTTATATAATTTTCTTATGTCGGCAGAATGTAGCCAGACCTTTGCCACCATACTTTGAGTATCAGCCCTACAATTTCGATCGTACTTTGCAGGTAGAAAATTGCGTCTCGATGAACCCTTATCAGAAGGTAATTACACGTTAGTACGTGCGGCGATGTAACACCTCAAAAATAGCGGATAATATGCTGCATAGGCTACATACGGTTATGCCTATGCTTTATCATGAGGAAAAAAAAAAATATATTACTGCTACAGATAGTTATGATCATAACACGTGTACCAGTATCATGATACACAAATAGTCTAATAGTAAAACCGATATGTATAGCTAAATAGATTTGTGTAAGATAAGCAAAGAAGACGATAGCCATACCACGAAGAGATTTCTAGTCAATGTGACGTTATGCTTTAGAATTTTTCACCTCAAAGTATCACAGTTACCGTTATCCCATCACACCTTGTCGATTATTGTTACATCAACCTCTGCATCGTCAAGTTGATAATATGGACGTAGAATTACCAGTCGTGTAATGAGCATAGCGTTAATTCAGTAATTAGAAATACATTTACCAAAATTTTTGTCATAGAAAGTTACCGGAGTTTGATTTTTCTATTTGTTTGTAAGATTCCTTAAAAGTTGATGAAGAAATTTGGAAAACTCCTTGAAGGCTTCTTAATCAATTATACAACTAGCTTTAGGTAATGATTTGAGCAAATATGTCGAGGTATTGCGATTCGAAATTTTGATATCTGCAGGGCTTAGGCTATGATATGTTATGTATTACCTACCCGAATATTTTTCAACGATGACATAAACCCCCGTAATTGCTACATGAATGCCTCTATACTGGTGTACTCATACCTACATGTACGGGGACGAAAAATATGACAACCATTATGAATTGTTACCGGAGAACCGGAGAACCGGAGAGCTGGAGGCAATTCTTGGAAACTGCAATATCAATATTCAAAGCTCGAGCTTTGTTAGTTTGGCGAAAGAGGAGGAAAAAAGAAATAAAAAATAAAACGAAATTTATCGAATAAAATGCATCTCAACGTTTCGGCGAATACCAGGAATATTTATGCACAACTGTGAATAAATAATACTGATTTAACTTGCAAATTAGTACAACAAAAGTGTGAATTTAATCATATGGTGATTTTTAATTTTTTTTTTAAAGTTTTTCAAGTTTTTTTTTTTTTTCAAACATTTTTCTACATCAAACTTGTAAGAACCTTTTTTATTTGCCATTTTGCTAAACACGCTGAAGGGAAATGCCACGTGAAGTACGATCGTGACTACGGCCACCTCACGAGGGCAAAGATCGCGTCGATGCACCTTGCACCTTGCACCTCGTGCCTTGCACCTTTACCGCCTGCAGACTAGTACTATCCACGAAGAAGAAGAAGAAGAAGAAGAAGAAGTGGCCGCAGCAAGAGGCAAGGCGAGAGTCGAAATAATATTTAACGAGAGTGCAATGTGCGAATTGCGAAGTATAGATATACTCTTGATAATACTGAAGCATGCTGCTTTTCTAGTCTGTCTATTTGTTTGTTTGCTTAGCTAGTTATATCTGTTCGCAGTTCTTGACCGAATAGACTATTCAAGGTATTATATACCCTAGGGTAGTCCTTAAATCAGTCATATTTGAATTGCAATGCTCTCATGGACCAGAACGTCTCCAAACATGTACAGAAAAAATGTAGTCAAAACCCCAGGTTCCTGTCTTAATTTTAAGTACTGCCCCAAAGCCTTTGAACTTCCCCATTTAAATAACACACGTGAAAAATTTACAGATTTTCAACGACAAAATTTTATTCATCACAATTTGGAGATAAGAAATTTTTTTTTTATTATTTTTTAGTGCCCTGTAGCTCCGAAAATTATATCGTTGAAAATCTGTCGAATTTTTATGAAATACCTACTACTACAGGTAAGAAGTGTACCAAGTTTCAGATTTTTTGGAGCCATACTGCAATAGGAAGAAAAAAAATCAACTGCGAAATGTCACAAGTCGTGTTTTAGTCAAATGGGAAAATTCGAAGGCTTAGTGACGGTACTTAAAATTGTGATAGGAACCTATGGTGCTGGCTAAATTTTTTTGTATATATCTGGAAACGTTCTGGCCTATGGATAGATTAAAATTAGAAAATGATTAAATTAAGGACCACCCTAAGAACTTGAGTTATTTTTTATGTCTTGAGATTTAATGATAATTTACGGAAAGTCTCGCTTAGAATTTAAATCTTTCTAAATATCCTGAGCTATATTATATGCTCGTATTTAACGGAAGCACGGTTTCCTTATTCGCTTATACGCGAGCTGCCACTTCCGGGTACCTTGAGTCTTATCTAATCAAGATGACCGCTAAGTAAGACTAGAAAACGCGTATAAGTTATGTCTAAACGTATGATGAAAAGAAATGAAAATAAACTTCCTGCTAATGCGTTTACAGCATAAATAAAGTCTCTAATATATATATATATATAAGGTATATTCAACGCCAATTCGGCTCACGTCTAACCCTGACCATTTCGGATATGATCCATATTTTTTTTTTTTTTTTTTACACTAATATTTCAACTCTAAAAGACATCCAAATTTTTTTTTTGCAGATTTATTCCTGAATTTTTTCCACCGCGTCAAAAATGAATAACGGTCTATGGTAAAAAATTGAAAAACATATGTCGATGGTTTTTGGAGTTGGACCAATGCTGTGAAAAAAAAACAAAAACAAAAAAAAATATGAATCAAATCCGAGATGGTCAGAGTCAGAACGTTGATGAAATTGGCATGGTAAACCCCATACGTTGTGTAGTTGATATCGCCAATTTCGCGTGTCTTTATTACCGTATAAATATAGTTTCAATAAAAACAGCTCATCGTTAAGCGCAGTGACAATATATGAATATATATGAATATATATGAATGCATGTACAAGATTGGTAAAAAGACGATTATTGCTATCGCTATTTATCTGAGTTAAAGCCCATTCATTGCAATTGAAAGGTTGCTCGCGAACACATGAGGGAATCATAAATTAATCAATACTAAGCGGCTAGAAGTATTGAAAGAAAGTAAGACGTCCCATTTTTTTCTTCTTTTTCATATACGTATAACAATATTTAAATAATCATAAAAATGATTGTAATAACTTCAGCCTGTAGTATGAAAAAAAAAAAAAAAAAAAAATTACTGACCTGATTCATGAGCTTCGGAGATACCCACGAGCTAGCTACTTATCTTATCACTTGTCTGCAAATATACAGGTAAATACCACCATGCGGTTAATAATCTCGCAAAATATATCTCTAACGTAATACGAAAGTAAAAAAATCAGCACAAAATAAGATGAGATTGAAGTAAAAGGTTCAGGAGATATTTTAGAAAATAATCGTTGAATGATATACCCCGGGTCAATGGTTAGAAATGAGGCTGCTATCCTCCGATCCTTCCTATGCACTGACTTCAATTACATCTACCGCGTACAAAACTTAGCAAGATGTGGCGCGGCTTAATTATTCTACTAATTAGCGTATTGACAATCTCGACTCGGGCATCAACGGATATCGAATACAGGGCACTGGGTTCTTGGGTTAAAACCAATCGTGGATTAACATCACGACTATGAACTAGGATGCTAGATTTCATAGATTACATTGCCACATTCGATACCTATCATAGTAAAGAAAAAAATACTAGTCATTTTAGTAATATAAAATCGCTGGCTTAAACTATTAGCACGTAAGTCAATGCACGGTGAAAACGAAACTAACAGAATCAAAAAAAAAAAAAAATAACGACGTTCTTGAAATAATCAGTGCACAGGCTCAGGGACAAGCTACTCGGCCAGGGCCAGGGCCATAGTCTGTAAATGTGTATAACGAGGACAGCGAAAGGTGAGAAAGGTTCCTTGGTCAAGGGAATAGATCCGCAGCCTTAACTCCCGAGGCTAACTAACATAAGACCAATTTGACCCCCATATAGGTACTAGATCAGTTCATGGTTGAGTGGGACCGTAAGGGCGTAGATAACTTGAAATAAGACAAACGCGTAGGAATTTTGGGACTTAAAACTTTAGCCTTAATGTACGCTATAAGACTCCGTACGGATATCAGATGTCTGCATCTTACTACCTGCCATAGTGCCTCTGCCTTTCTTGCCACGAAACTACTACAGGATCAGAAATCATCATATGTATGCATATATGTGTGTCCTATGCAGTTGGTAGACCGACAACTGACGACATTCGATCGCTCATCCGGAGATCCTAATTTCACGTCAGATTCATGCCACTTTTAGGGACTCTCTAACCCCTATGGGGGTCTCATGGGATACTTTAGGGATCGGTTATATGATACATATGGGAACGACGAGGTGGGGATTACCTACTGCGCTTTTAGATCTTAAGTGCTCGCTAAATTGTAGGAGGTGTAGGTATCGCTTAATGTCCAGATTTTATAAGTGTTTATAGTAACACTGAATGACGATACGTTAGTGATAGTTAGAATCCCTCTAATGCCTCGCATCGCTATCTTGGGATTAAAGTAGAAATAAAGATTTGAGAAAGGGAAGTTCTTGTAACCACTACGTAAATAAAAATTCAAGTTTTTATCAGATCTCCACGTTTTGAGGTACAGAAAATCAACGAAAATCGGTTTTTTGATTAAGGATTAATTTTTTGTTCATAGATATAGAAATAATTTCGACCTTTCAGGTATCAATCGATGCGGTTATTTCTGACGTAGCATCGATCAGAATTTGAATCAGATTGGTCCAGTAGTTTTCGAGTTATCCAAAGAACAAAATTTTGAGCATTATTTTTTCACGTGATGATATCTCGAGAATTGATCAACGGATTTTTACGATTTTGGTCTCATTCGATAGCGCTTGCTTCATCTCAAATCTAATTCAATTTCGGAATCAATTGAACGGGTAGTTTTTGCGTTAGAAAAAAGAAATGAACTTTACACAATTTTCTTTCTTTTAATCAAAACTATTCTTTGAGCTTGAAAGAATCTGAGCAGGAGATTTTAGTGTTTTGACTTTTATGGGAGGACAGCCAAATTTTCTCATGGTTTTAAATAGTTTTCCAAAAATTTTAAGAAATGGAGTTGAATCGTTCAATTTCTTACATGCCCATACGTGATCAATAAATTATCACACTTTAATACTTGTTAGATGAATATTTTTCGAATTTACTGCATATGCAGCTCAACTTCACCCACTGATTACTAATTCTGTCTATTAATTAAGTTATCAAGAAAATTCCACGATGTCGTAATAATTAACGTAACCAATTTTACCTCAGAATAATTATATTTTAATGCCTTTATATATTTAGGTTCCAGTATAATTCCTCCGTCAGAATACTTGTTTTTCACACTTTCCGCCGTACCGGTATACTGAGGATTTCAAATTTACATTAGGTTCTAAAAGTGTTTCGAAATTTCCAAAAATTCGGTAAAAATCCAGGCTGCTTCTCAATGTCTCTACCTACATAATTCAATAATTGATAAAATCGAATGCTCCGAAAGTACGGAACTCGTTCCCGAATTCAATTCAATATAAAAATCACAGTTCAAATTTTTGACTGCGCTTTAAAATCCCGGTGCGCTAGCAGGGGGCTAATTTTTACCTTCACTTCTATTTTATTAACAGCTTTTAAAATTTTATACGACCGGTTCATCGCGATTCGATTGTTATTTTTGAGTTACCAGTTTTATTATATAGCTATGTAGTAAAATGTAGTAAAAAAAAGCTATTATATTATGCAATAAAAGGTGATTTCAGATTCAACGATTTCTGTCAGTGCGCTATTCAAACGGTTTCTCATTTTTCAAACAATTAGCACTTTCTCCATTTCATATATAGGGCCTGGGTATATATCTGTAAATCTACGACTATAATAAAATCCAACGGTCAGTTTTGAATTGAGCTATTCAGCCACATATGAAAATTGTCTTTTTTTTTTTTTTTTCATATCATCATTTTATAAAAGTATAAAATTTAAGAAGAATACTAACCAGATTTTCCGACTCTGGGGCCGCCGAGGACGACCACCCTGATCCTATTGACGTTTGTCATCGACCAGCTAAAGTAGGGTTGAGGTCAAGTGTCGTTTGAGTCACGTGGTAGCATCATCGATAATTCTTAATCAATGTCCACCGTATAATATCGGTTAATTATATTAACAAGGTATAACCGATGTTACGAATAAAATTATCTTCTCGATATCGTTTAGGTATTACATTATCATACATCGATAATTATCTATGAAATTATTTCGTTGTCTCGTACGCACTGATCCAGGGCACTGACCTATTTAGAAAGGAAGTACACGTCTCACTGCGCTGTATACAGCTGCGCTGGACCGTTTGTGTACAGGTAAATTCACCGAGTCCCACAAAATGCGAGTATAATTATTATTCGAGCGTCTTGGTGTCGCCAGTAAAATGACAAGTTCCTGGTTCTTGGTATTATTTATACATCGTATTTGACGGTGTCTGAAAAATTAGTCGCGGTCAGCAAAACGCTACGTTTATATACCGTATAGGTAGAAACGCACCTTATACCAACCCGGCTCACGACGTGCTTACGTGTCGGTTAGACGCAGTGTTATTAAACGTATTTAATAACATAATAAGCAAGTAATTGCGACATCGTTAACATACACGGTAAACGACTATATTTTCAATATACCACAGATCGAACAACACATTATACATATATAATACATATATAATACATTCGATCGTAAGAATTATCGGTAAATACTTATAGCAGCCCTTGTGATCGGTTTTTTTTCCTGTTTCCTTTCTTCACTTCACTGTTCACTTCACTTTAACACTTGCTTTCTTTTTTCCGGTGAAGTTCACCAAGTTATTGGTGCACAAAAAACTTCTTGTATTTTATTTATTTTTCTTAAACTTGCGATAAATGCGATGTTTAAAAAGTTTCGTTTTTATCAATAGATCGGATCTACCGTATCAACGGGAATCCTATATTACAAGTACTTGAAATATGTTGTTGATCAGTGTTAAGAGATCTTTGAATCCCAAACGAAAAGATCGATACTTTTGGCGGGAATTTGATTTTTTAAACTAATTCTTCTCGTTTGACATCGTTAACGATATTTCATTGGATCCTTTATCCTGTAAATCTATACGACTTAAAAATAAATTCAAGTACAACGAGATGATCAACGACGTCTGATTACTTTTGGATCTAAACAGTGCCGAGGGTTTGAGTCAGCATGAATGTCACTTATTCGATGGTATAACAACACAAGGCACAAGGCAGGTTTGAATTGATATTTACGAATTTATGTCTTGTAATGTCTCTGCTGAATAATTCTACTCTCTATGTTCATCAGGGTTTTCAATTTTTTCTGGATAAATAATATGAAAGAATAATATAGAATGCGCACGTGTTTTTGATCGGTTTTATATTGATGAGCACATCTCGCCTGTAGACCGGTAATTAAACTAGTAAACAACGTATCAAAAAACCAACAGGTAATTAAAGTAATTAAAAACATCAGTCGGACGATTCGGCTGACGCGACTCTAACGACGCAATCGCGAACCGTCCCTCTCGATCGCAGCGCGCGCAGGCGAATGCCTCTCGCAAGGCTGTGCGTGCCGTCTAATATCCAGCGCACGCTTCGCTCGCTTAAGGCGCCAGTACACAGTATACAGTGCGCGCTGCGCACCGTACATACGTACGCTCCCGCGCCGCCGCCGCCGCCGCCGCCGTAGCCGCAGTCGGCTCACAGACTCTGTGTACTCTATACATACATACGCACATGTACGTACGTACGTACATCGTAGTAGGCTGGAGTGTATAAGTAGAAATACACGCCGTGGCGCCCGCCGTCATGCTGTATGCAACAGGTAAAGAGTTGAGTTGAGTTGAGTTGAGTCGAGTCGAGTTGAGTTGAGTTGAGTTGAGTCGCTAGTAAAGGAACCGGCGGCGTTCGCGATTCTGAACTGGATGGACGAACGATCGTTTCGTATAGAATTGACGTCGTACTTTAACCGATATCGAACCAAATGCCTCATACCTACTCGCTAAGAGTATTTCCACTCGTTGTTAATCGATATTCTATATATTCCACGTAGTTCGATGACATTATCAAACTGATCGTACGCTTAGCCATGCCTTATGGTTCACATTTCATTTATTATACGATTGGAGTTGTACTCAAAGTGTTATTCACACAGGAAATCATTTGCGCATTTTATAAAAAAAAAAAAAAAAAAATGGGAATGAAAACAGCGGACTAATCGATTTGAATTGAAATTATTTTTACACCAATATAGTAGGAGTAAATAGCTCATCGGTTCAACTATTCGATGTACACACATGCGTTAAAGAAAAATCAAGCATTATCAAATGCGAAATAATTGCATCGAATTTACAAATCGTTAAGAACTCCGAAAATACAGATGATCAAAAAATATTTGCAACATCCGTTAACGCATTGATGTACAGAGAAGCTAACAGTCTAGACGATATTGTGCACTGAACCGCTTCTATGATAGTAGGCGGATATTGTGACTTGGTACAAAACCAGCTGGTATAATGCATTATGACATATCGGTTATGAATCTATGTTAGAATAGTAGTTTAAAAATAAAAATTATAGTTACCAATTATCTTAGAGTGATCTTGAAACGACGAGATAAAAAAAAAATAAAAAATCATCAAGTTTCTCCCACTTTTTATAGTCATTACTATCGTATGAATCCTTCGAAGGATTGAGCAGAAAATCAGGCTAGATAATCTTATATTTATCTTCAAGGGTATTTCACACCTTTGAGACAACATAATCACAACTTTCATGGTGGCATTATTGTAAAGCAGATATTTCTCGAGTATTTCGAAATTTGAATTGAAGTCATTATTACGAGTATCGAAATAGCATTTATTCGAACAAAACAGTATAAAAATTAATTACAAGATGAACTAAAAGGAGTAGCCAATTTCCTCAAACTTATATGCTCCGTCTCTGAGGAGTCTTCAAATTGCTGACAAAGGACCGTAAAATTCATTCTTGAAACTAAACTGAAAGTAACTACGAATATAACTGATAATCGAATGATTTTCGCGAATAAGAATGCTAACGAGAAAAGAAAAAATGTGTCTAGTAACAGCTGGCAGCTACTATCTGGTCATAGTAGGTAATACATGTGAGCTTGACTAGACTTTATTTCATACTGATTGCAATCTGGATATTGCACGCTACATATAATCCGTGTATTACCTACAGTAGTGACAATGCGGGTGTGTAGTAGTCAATATGTAGATTAAAGATTGCGACTAGTATATTAAACAGTTAATTTTACATTCCACGTAGATACTATCAAGATAGTATAGCCAGTACTATATTTATGCTTTTTCGATTCTCCGCACGTAGTACGGCTATTGTGCAAAATTTCTGAGTTATGAATATTATACTAAGGCCGATTCGAGTGCCACTTTTATTATACACCATAGATTTATCACTTATTTCAAGAACATTCTGATCCAATCAGGAAAAGTTAGAAAATTTGATAACTTGTTTTTTTTTTTTATTAAAACATGGAAATATGTATCTCGGAATTTTTCACAGTACAAAAAAGTCATAGAAACTTTTATGCAAGGCATAATATGCTAAAGAGAATATAATCAATCCTATTGACGATTTGAAAACCCTCAAGAAGGTTTGGATACGAAAATTTCGCACAGTTTTTAAGAACTGATTGACAAAAAAAAAAGAAAAAAAAGGGTGGCATTCTAATTGCGTAAGTTTAAATTGTTGATCAGAATCAGTATCCAAATTGAGTAGGCCAAGGTCTATAAGTATCTATTTGATCGATCAATTGATGATTGATTTATTGATATGATCTTCACTCTTCGGAGAATAGATTAATTTCATAGTTTATTGTCTAACATGTTGCCTACGGTGATATATTTCAATTTGCGGTGCCACTCTTTGAAATATAATGTGTATATAGGATTTGATATATAGGAGTGAATGGATCGTGCTCTTCTTTATCAATGTGGAATGGTCTCTCTATGGATAAACGAGAAATTCTGGTAAATACTCTTCTCTGTAGCCATTTAAGCTTGCGTCGGTAGGTATCGTGTCTCTATCTGCAACAGTTGAAAATTTTAATACCGCCTCGAAAAATGAGCAGTTCATAAGCGCTTGAATTTTATTTAAAAAGAGAGAAAAAAAAAATGCAACCAAATGTGTTGTAAAAAATTGCTAACACAAGATAATCAAATTTATTTGAAAATCGATTAGGCTGTTAATAATGATAATAATAATAATGTATAATAATTATGAACAAGAAATTAAACTAAATCACAGGAACTTGAGTGCTAAATTATTCTGAAGTATCTTTGAAGTTGATTAAGTCACACTAAACATTGCGAAAAGAAGTTGTGGTCTGTGGTTTCGATCTTGCTGAACTAAGACGCTTGAACAGTAATGTTCATCGATGGTGTCCCCGTGGCTCACTATTTTTGCTAGCCTTTTTTTAAATCAAATTTCGCTTTTAAAAATATTTTATTCGCCCATGACCAGTGAAACCTTCAGGTTATTAGGAATATGACAGCTGCGAGGTGGAGCAGAATCACGAAGTAAGCCAGTGGTGATGGGCAAATAAAATATTAGTAGAAGGGAAATTTGACAAGGAGGACTGACTTAGGGTAATAGAACCTGTCACGGGGTCAGTGACCTCGAAGATAGTGGTGCTGCACAAATATGCGGACAAAAAATACTACGACCCCTTCTTTATATTCTTGGAGGCGTTGCAAGTAGCTCATTGTAAAAATTCTGAACAGCAGTAGAAAGAACTACCAACTCTTTATTAGATTCATTGATACAATGAAAGATAGTGGCGCGTGGAAATGATGCGAAGAAGTTGAAAAGAATTACTGACATTTTATTGCATTTATGTTTGCATTATAGGTATATCTGAACGAGTAGAAATAAAACAGTTGAAATTAATTTACAACCACCCAAATCACTGAGACGTTATTTTAGAATAGCTGAGCGATTATTTGATGTAATATAAATCGTTGAATATCCATACATTTAGTCAATACGGAGAGTTAAAGTGATGGGGCTACAACTGAAATGTAGAATTCTTATTTTATTTGTTCCAGAAAGTAGATTGAAGCGATGAATTGAATTATTAGGGCAATTGTTATTGAAACAGAGAAAAAAGAATGTATCATAAATCATTGCAAAAAGAAATTAAGTTGGGGGCTAATCTCGCATCTTTTACCAGATGTAGGAAAAAGGCACACGCCTCACTGTACGCAACCCGCAGATCTTCTGTGCGTTTCAGTTCTGTAGTTGCCTAAACCAATGGCGCGACCGGCATACACTGACCTAAGACAATGGCGTCCCGCACCCCGCGCCGCTCGTAGGTAAGCCAAGGAGGCCGTGCGCAAGGTGGCTGAGTTCAGTCACTTGCGCGGCCTCATCGAGTGAACATGGGTAACACGAGTCGAGGAAATTTGCGGCTGGGAAAGGCTGACATCAACGGAGGCACATTGGACATGAGTGAGTTTGAAATACTTCGATCAATATTATACGACGGCAATAAATAATCGACAATTTTGAAAGCTCGTTGAAAACAAGTGAAATTGTATTTAATACTTTTCCGACATATTTCACGCGTCTAGTATTTTAATCCTCGAAGTGAGTAACCGTTGGATTGCTACCGGCAGGCTTTGATTATAATTGAAGACATTGTTCATTTTCAAGTACATTCTATTCATACCAGTAAATAAATGTGCGAAAATCTAGATTTCTTACGAACGTAACCTCTCGGACCTGTTTTGAATACAGATATAATGAGCGAGAGAGTTTCGTTTGATAAGTTCGCGATGATTATCATCCCATTATATTATTAGCATATAATTCCGCGTCCCCCGCCCTATAGCGTCGTTTGTTCTACGGGCATATTTCGCGACTCCGAAGGGGAAACTAATTTGTCGTGTTATTTCGAGTCGACAAGTATTTTTCGGGAGAATGCTCGTTCCCCGATTTATTCTTTTATTCGATTCTTTGACAGAATTATCGGTCTACGGAGATGAGAATGAACATCGCCGATACTTGAACTGCATAGATCTTGCATGCCACTTGGTCGGAGATGGACGCCAACCAACACTGCCCGGCTAGTCCTGGATTAACGGTCGACAAAGATAATGGTGAGCTTTGTATTATATTAGCCAGAGACCCAATTTAACTATAAATATATGTCCGCAAAACAATCATTGCTGAAACATACTTCGCGATCCGATACAGATCTCAGACGGATTACTTTTCCAAGTCTATGTACCACAACACTCATCGGCCAAGTAACCGTGTTGCTCACCCTGTATCTTTGACTTCGACGACAACTCGGTTTTACTCAGCTGCAAGGGATACGATACCGACGCGTAATAAGAGGTAAGATATTGTCCGTCTCGTTATAGGGTAAGCCTGGGAGAGAAAGCACACTTAATTCTTGGATATAGCAATAAATTCTCAATTCTTAATGACAAACCTGGAATATGATTGATAAATCTCGAGAGAATATGTTTACCTTGGTTGAATATAGTAGACTCACCTCGTAGTAGAGAAATATTTGAATAACGAGGATCAAAATTTAAAGGTTTGAAAATAAATACATGGGTAGATTGCTGTAGGCCTAATTAAGCATCACATTTATTTTTTAAAATCCATTCATGCATGCACTAGTAATACTAGCTTATTGACGTTTTTGATTCTGTTGAAAATAGTTAGAAGTTTATATCGCATTTAAAAGTGGTTCAGGCTGGCTTACAAAATCAATGATAAGAAATATATTCGAATAAATTTAATACAGATGTATAATCACAATTAGAAATTCTTTGGTACTTAATTAAGAATGTTTGCTTAAAAACACATAAACTTTATCTATCGAATGTACCCTATGTTTATCTAGTTTTTATCTTCACAGGCGTTGTTCATCGAGGGAAAGTAGTTCCTGCCTATCTTCAACACAACCTCTTCGAAAT
Organism: Tenthredo notha; assembly: GCA_914767705.2. Classification (NCBI taxonomy): domain Eukaryota; kingdom Metazoa; phylum Arthropoda; class Insecta; order Hymenoptera; family Tenthredinidae; genus Tenthredo; species Tenthredo notha. Next base: position 5,928,653 of record OU611907.1, read on the forward strand.
TCATCGAGACAGGGAATTCACACCAGGGAGGGAAGCAGTCCAAGCACCGGGGGAATAATCGCAAGACAACTCTCCAAGGCGGAGTATTAATAAAGTAGCATAAGCAAATACAGTCCGACCTCAGGCACTGTTACCTCAGGCACTGTTATACCTCGGGCACTGTGAACAGCTGAGCCTCAGGCACTGTGAATCCGGCCAGGGCCGACTCAAATACCTGGAGGTGCGAAAAGCAAATTTGTACATAGTATTTAAGATACCCGGAAATAGCTACGGCTCTGGCGCTTCGATCTCATTGGCCCGCGCGAGAAAGCGTGGGGAGTAACAGTGCCTGGGGTGCTCGGTCCCGATGCCTAACAGTGCCTGAGGTCGGACTGTAGTTCGTAATTACAGTTCCTAATGAATCAGTTTTGGTAAAATCTCGCATCTAATCTAAGAATCGGTTCCGTTTGAAACGTTGTACAGAAAACAAGCTGAGCTGGTCGTCACTAATTTTCAGCCAGCAGGCTTTGTATAACCCAGTTTATGTGTGATAAATACCGAAAAACCTAATTACAATATTTTCTACGATTAGTGACAACCACAAGCTTTTATATCCCAGCATCTGCTGCCCGCTCTATGTAACATTGAAATCGACGTCCTACTCGAGACATGTCGGATACTAGTTTCAATATTCAACAAAAACTTTCAAATCATTTCACAAATCGCTGTACAGATTATTCCAAATCAATTTAATTATAAAAGCTATAAGCGGTAATATAATAACTCGTTTCTGGGATACAAAAGTGGTAGGGATTGGGATAGTTGGGATTACCCATTACCGTACGAAATATCCAAATAACTATTCAGGTAACAGAGCATAATACATGCATATACGATATATATTTGTCAAGTATAATTCACTCTTTTGTAAAATTGTCCATAACGAGTAGAGAGTAGACTATTCTCATTACTATCTTTGAGAGAACAACTATATTTATAGAGTAATGAATTATTCTACTATTAAAATTATCTGCTTCTAACATTGTACTTGGCATTCTGTAAAATATACCTTCGTACGTATACGTATGTATTATCGTCGCAACGATTAGTTCAAAGTATAATAATATTTTTATGATAGCCCAATTATAGTTCCAATCATAGTTATAGTGATATATGTATGAATTTTTCTTAATTACTCATTACTTTCGTAATGTGTCATTGGATTTTCATCTGATTACACATTACTTTAGTAATGACTTGATTCAATTACACATTACTTTGGTTCATTACTTTTCATTAACTTTATAATTACTCTTACTCTATAATTACTTGAAATTACTTTACTTTATAATTACTTTTAGTAATTAAATCGAGTTCAATTACACGTTACCAAAGAAATGTGTAATTAAATGAAGTTTATTACTTTTCAATACCTTTAGTTTATAATTACTTCGAAGAACTTCTACAATTACTTCAAATAAATCGAGTTCAATTACACATTACCAAAGTATCGGGTAATTGAATAAGTAATTTCATTAAAAATGTAATCAATGTGTTGGGCCGTCAACGCCGGGCCAATTATGTTGCACCTTATTATCATTATTATCTTGATTTTGAGTTTATATTATTGTTGTTATTAAGGCCCTTATCTAGAATAAAGTTTGTTTTGTTTTTACAAGTTCACCCCGGAAGACCGTTGTTTAATTCTTTAGTACGCCGATCGGCCGCCCGGGGACAGGGCTTTAAATACCTCAACGAGGAAGAAAATCCACCAGTCCACAGAAAATCTTTGAAAGTAGAAGTTCGATTTCGGGAAAATATTAACATAATATAAAACCTCACGTGTCCAACTATCCGCCAGTTGTTTGTTTTCTCTTTTCTCATCTTCCCGCCTATATCTGTCGTGAACACAGTGATTCGCAACACTGCAATTATCCATGTAATAATAAGATAGTTTATGCAATAAACATGTATTATTATAGTAAATTGGCGCATTCTTGAATGAATATCTCTTGAAATTGTAAATCATTGATCGATCGATTTATATAAACAGGTTGCAGCCGTCTGACTTCAACTCCTACTACTATTCCCTATAGAAGTTGAATACGGTGAGCTGGTGATTGTATTATGAGAATATTAAAGTGATAAAAAAAAAAGGTATATGTGTTTGTAGTCGCTATCTATTATTCATCGTCTTCTTCCTATTCTCTTTCCGTTTTAATCGTTATATAATTTTACTTTGAGTTGTTCTTTTAATTGTTTGTTCGTTCGTTTGTAGACATCGCTAGTTTTGATACCCCCTCGCGCAGCAACTACTCCATTGATTCATAGAGAGCGCTGGTCGCGTATGATAGTGGTGCTGCACAAATATGCGGATAAAAAATTTACTACGTTTTCTGAGAAGCGCTCGTTTATGAATGAAAAGATAGTGGTGCTGCACAAATATGCGGACAAAAAAATACTACGACCCTTTCTTTATATTCTTGGAGGCGTGGCAAATAGCTCATTGATAAAATTCTGAATAGCAGTAGAAAAACTACTAACTCTTTATTAGATTCATTGATACAATGAAAGATAGTGGCGCGTGGAAATAATGCGAAGAGTTGAAGTGAAAAATTTATTATAAATCATTGCAAAAAGAAATTATGTTGTGAGCTAATCTTGCATCTCTTACCAGATGCAGGAAGAAGGCACACGTCTTATTATACGGTACCCGCAAATCTTTTGTGCATTTTTAGTTCTATACTTGCCTAACCGGCCTAAACTGACCTACGACAATGGCGTCCCCCACCCCTCGCCATTCGTAGGTAAGATAAATAGGCCGTGCGCGATGCGGAAATGTTCAGTTACTTGCGCGGCCTCATCGAGTAAACATGGGTGACACAAGTCGAGGAGATTTGCAGCTCGGGAAGGCTGACATCAACGGAGGCACATTAGACATGAGTGAGTTGAAAACAAGTTAAATTGTATTCAATACTTTTTCGACAAATTTCACGCGTCTCGTATTTTAATCGTCGAAGTAAGTAACCGTTGAATTGCTACCAGCAGACTTTGATTATAATTGCAGATATTGTTCATTTTCAAGTACATTCTATTCATACCAGCGAATAAATGTGCGAAAATCGAGATTTCTTACGAACATAACTTCTCGGACCTGTTTTTAATACAAATATAGTGGGCGAGAGAGTTTCGTTTGATAACTTCGCGATAATTATTCCATCATCCCATTATATTATTGGCATATAATTCCGAGTCTCTCGCCCTGTAGCGTCGTTTGTTTGACAGGCATACTTCGCGACTCCGAAGGGGAAACTAATTTGTCGTGTTATTTCGAGTTGACAAGTATTTTTCGGGATAATACTCGCTCCCCGATTTATTCTTATATTCGATTCTTTGACAGCATTATCGGTCGACGGAGATGAGAATGAACATCGCCGATACTTGAACTGCATAGATCTTGCATGCCACTTGGTCGGAGATGGACGCCAACCAACACTGCCCGGCTAGTCCTGGATTAACGGTCGACAAAGATAATGGTGAGCTTTGTATTATATTAGCCAGAGACCCAATTTAACTATAAATGTATGTCCGTAAAACAATCATTGCTGAAACATACTTCGCGATCCGATACAGATCTCGGACAGATTACTTTTCCAAGTCTATGTACTACCACAACACTCATCGGCCAAGTAACCGTGACGCTCACCCTGTATCTATTACTCGATACTGGGGCCTCCTGCTTGCCTCTGTCTTGCCGTATACGCCAGAAACTTTCAGGACAACTCGGTTTCACTCAGCTGCAAGGGATACGATACAGACGCTCAATAATATACCCAGAGGTAACATATTGTCCATCTCGTTATAGGGTAAGCCTAGGAGAGAAAGCATTAAGCACACTTAATTCTTGGAAATAGCAATAAATTCTCTCTTTTCAATGACAAGCTTGGAATATGATTGATAGATCTCGAGAGAATATGTTTACCTTATTGAAATATAGTAGACTCACCTCGTAGTAGAGAAATATTTGAATAACCAGGATCAAAGTTTCAAGGTTCGAAAATAAATAGAAGAGTAGATAGCTGTAGGCCTAATTAGGCATCGCATTTATTTTTTAAACATGGAACATAATTCAATATTGGTGATAAATTACTCCAGAGTCTCAGAGTACCAGTCATAACGATTGAAATATTGAAAAATCTATTCATGCATGCAATAGTAATACTAGCTTATTGACATTCTTGATTCTGTTGAAAATAGTTAAAAGTTTATATCAAATTTAAAAATGGTTCAGGCAGGCTTACAAAATCAATCATAAGAAATATATTACAATAAATTTCATACAGATGTATAATCACAATTAGAAATTCTTTGGTACTTAGTTGAGAATGTTTGCTTGAAAAACACATATACTTAATCTATCCAATGTAACCTATGCTTATCTAGTTTTTATTTTCACAGGCGTTGTTCACCGAGGGAAACTAGCTCCTGCCTATCCTCAACAAAACCTCTTCAATATTCATCAGGACAGGGGATTCACACCAGGGAGTGAAGCAGTCCAAGCACCGGGGGAATGACCGCAAGACGACTCTGCACCGCGGAGTATTAATAAAGTAGCATCAGCGAATGGTTCGTAATTACAGTTCCTTTTGAATCAGTTTTGATAAAATCTCGCATCTGCTCTGGTCTATAATTATTTTAAATTACTTTACTTTATAATTACTTTTACTAATTAAATCGAGTTCAATCACACATTACCAAACTATTGGGTAATTGAATAAGTAATTTCATTAAAAATGTAACCAGTGACTCGTAACACTGCAAATATCCATGTAATAATAAGATCGTTTATGCAATAAACATGTATTATTATAGTAAATTGGCGCATTCTTGAATAAATATCTCTTGAAATTGTAAATCATCTATCGTCGAATCATTTTCCTATGTCCTTTCCTTGCCTATAAGTCGAAAATCATGAAAATCGCATGATTTCATAAAGCCCCGAAATATTTATAAATTTTATTTACTACTATTAGTACTATTTATTTATATTATAAATATTAGTCCGCCTTACCATATGCAACCCGCATGCCATTCGTGTAAACGGAAGGGCCCATGTTAATTTTTGTTGCCTATTTGGTGTTTTCCGAATGCCTATATTCAGGCGTATTGTAGTAGCTTAGAAAAAACGTCGAAAAAAAGGTTCTGGCAGTTGATACCTCGATTCTAGTCGCTTTACGATGAAATATCTACTGCCAGAAAATCGACCAATCAGGAGGCTGCTTGAGCCAATTTAGGCTCAATTTCTCGAAAAGGAGCCTCCTGATTGGTCGATTTTGAAATTAAATCAAGTTACGGCGCTACAGAGGCTAGCCATCAGCAAAATTCTGGATTTCTGGCAGTGGCTGGATTTTCACGGCAGCAATTTACTGCGGCAGCAACACGTGATTAACAACGAATAGCGTAGGTCAACCACGTGGTTAACAACGAATAGCGCCGCGGCAGTAAATTGCTGCCGTGAAAATCCAGCCACTGCCAGAAATCCAGAATTTTGCTGATGGCTAGCCTCTGTAGCGCCGTAACTTGATTTAATTTCAAAATCGACCAATCAGGAGGCTCCTTTTCGAGAAATTGAGCCTAAATTGGCTCAAGCAGCCTCCTGATTGGTCGATTTTCTGGCAGTAGATATTTCATCGTAAAGCGACTAGAATCGAGGTATCAACTGCCAGAACCTTTTTTTCGACGTTTTTTCTAAGCTACTACAATACGCCTGAATATAGGCATTCGGAAAACACCAAATAGGCAACAAAAATTAACATGGGCCCTTCCGTTTACACGAATGGCATGCGGGTTGCATATGGTAAGGCGGACTAATATTTATAATATAAATAAATAGTACTAATAGTAGTAAATAAAATTTATAAATATTTCGGGGCTTTATGAAATCATGCGATTTTCATGATTTTCGACTTATAGGCAAGGAAAGGACATAGGAAAATGATTCGACGATAGATGATTTACAATTTCAAGAGATATTTATTCAAGAATGCGCCAATTTACTATAATAATACATGTTTATTGCATAAACGATCTTATTATTACATGGATATTTGCAGTGTTACGAGTCACTGGTTACATTTTTAATGAAATTACTTATTCAATTACCCAATAGTTTGGTAATGTGTGATTGAACTCGATTTAATTAGTAAAAGTAATTATAAAGTAAAGTAATTTAAAATAATTATAGACCAGAGCAGATGCGAGATTTTATCAAAACTGATTCAAAAGGAACTGTAATTACGAACCATTCGCTGATGCTACTTTATTAATACTCCGCGGTGCAGAGTCGTCTTGCGGTCATTCCCCCGGTGCTTGGACTGCTTCACTCCCTGGTGTGAATCCCCTGTCCTGATGAATATTGAAGAGGTTTTGTTGAGAATAGGCAGGAGCTAGTTTCCCTCGGTGAACAACGCCTGTGAAAATAAAAACTAGATAAGCATAGGTTACATTGGATAGATTAAGTATATGTGTTTTTCAAGCAAACATTCTCAACTAAGTACCAAAGAATTTCTAATTGTGATTATACATCTGTATGAAATTTATTGTAATATATTTCTTATGATTGATTTTGTAAGCCTGCCTGAACCATTTTTAAATTTGATATAAACTTTTAACTATTTTCAACAGAATCAAGAATGTCAATAAGCTAGTATTACTATTGCATGCATGAATAGATTTTTCAATATTTCAATCGTTATGACTGGTACTCTGAGACTCTGGAGTAATTTATCACCAATATTGAATTATGTTCCATGTTTAAAAAATAAATGCGATGCCTAATTAGGCCTACAGCTATCTACTCTTCTATTTATTTTCGAACCTTGAAACTTTGATCCTGGTTATTCAAATATTTCTCTACTACGAGGTGAGTCTACTATATTTCAATAAGGTAAACATATTCTCTCGAGATCTATCAATCATATTCCAAGCTTGTCATTGAAAAGAGAGAATTTATTGCTATTTCCAAGAATTAAGTGTGCTTAATGCTTTCTCTCCTAGGCTTACCCTATAACGAGATGGACAATATGTTACCTCTGGGTATATTATTGAGCGTCTGTATCGTATCCCTTGCAGCTGAGTGAAACCGAGTTGTCCTGAAAGTTTCTGGCGTATACGGCAAGACAGAGGCAAGCAGGAGGCCCCAGTATCGAGTAATAGATACAGGGTGAGCGTCACGGTTACTTGGCCGATGAGTGTTGTGGTAGTACATAGACTTGGAAAAGTAATCTGTCCGAGATCTGTATCGGATCGCGAAGTATGTTTCAGCAATGATTGTTTTACGGACATACATTTATAGTTAAATTGGGTCTCTGGCTAATATAATACAAAGCTCACCATTATCTTTGTCGACCGTTAATCCAGGACTAGCCGGGCAGTGTTGGTTGGCGTCCATCTCCGACCAAGTGGCATGCAAGATCTATGCAGTTCAAGTATCGGCGATGTTCATTCTCATCTCCGTCGACCGATAATGCTGTCAAAGAATCGAATATAAGAATAAATCGGGGAGCGAGTATTATCCCGAAAAATACTTGTCAACTCGAAATAACACGACAAATTAGTTTCCCCTTCGGAGTCGCGAAGTATGCCTGTCAAACAAACGACGCTACAGGGCGAGAGACTCGGAATTATATGCCAATAATATAATGGGATGATGGAATAATTATCGCGAAGTTATCAAACGAAACTCTCTCGCCCACTATATTTGTATTAAAAACAGGTCCGAGAAGTTATGTTCGTAAGAAATCTCGATTTTCGCACATTTATTCGCTGGTATGAATAGAATGTACTTGAAAATGAACAATATCTGCAATTATAATCAAAGTCTGCTGGTAGCAATTCAACGGTTACTTACTTCGACGATTAAAATACGAGACGCGTGAAATTTGTCGAAAAAGTATTGAATACAATTTAACTTGTTTTCAACTCACTCATGTCTAATGTGCCTCCGTTGATGTCAGCCTTCCCGAGCTGCAAATCTCCTCGACTTGTGTCACCCATGTTTACTCGATGAGGCCGCGCAAGTAACTGAACATTTCCGCATCGCGCACGGCCTATTTATCTTACCTACGAATGGCGAGGGGTGGGGGACGCCATTGTCGTAGGTCAGTTTAGGCCGGTTAGGCAAGTATAGAACTAAAAATGCACAAAAGATTTGCGGGTACCGTATAATAAGACGTGTGCCTTCTTCCTGCATCTGGTAAGAGATGCAAGATTAGCTCACAACATAATTTCTTTTTGCAATGATTTATAATAAATTTTTCACTTCAACTCTTCGCATTATTTCCACGCGCCACTATCTTTCATTGTATCAATGAATCTAATAAAGAGTTAGTAGTTTTTCTACTGCTATTCAGAATTTTATCAATGAGCTATTTGCCACGCCTCCAAGAATATAAAGAAAGGGTCGTAGTATTTTTTTGTCCGCATATTTGTGCAGCACCACTATCTTTTCATTCATAAACGAGCGCTTCTCAGAAAACGTAGTAAATTTTTTATCCGCATATTTGTGCAGCACCACTATCATACGCGACCAGCGCTCTCTATGAATCAATGGAGTAGTTGCTGCGCGAGGGGGTATCAAAACTAGCGATGTCTACAAACGAACGAACAAACAATTAAAAGAACAACTCAAAGTAAAATTATATAACGATTAAAACGGAAAGAGAATAGGAAGAAGACGATGAATAATAGATAGCGACTACAAACACATATACCTTTTTTTTTTATCACTTTAATATTCTCATAATACAATCACCAGCTCACCGTATTCAACTTCTACCGTGTGATTCCTCGCTTACATCGCAGTGATTTGGGTAGTAGATCGTCAGGTATAGTCAGCATGAAAAATTATCTGTGATCGTAGCCGCGGAGTTCTATAGCACCGGTCGATGACGCTCTTCAGTCTTGACAGGCAATGACAGCTATGGTAAAGTGAGTGTCATATTATTACGGAAAAGAATTATTACACCCACAAAATGTTCTTTGTGCACCGAATGATCGTTATCCAGGGGATTGCGACTGATTGGGGATGGATAACTAAGTAAAACTAGTTTTCACAATTACGAGTGCATCTGTAAGAGCGTAACCTCAAAACTGCAAGTAACCTCAAGGACAAGTGACCGTTTTCTGGTAGGCCAAGGGGCTTTACGGTCCTAGTAATTGACACTTAGAGCCAGCGTGGCTCTGAGAGACCGGGCGTGCCGACCATGACACTACATGACCCAGAACTGGCCGAAGTTAAAAGTTCTACTTTTACTTTTACTTTTTATATTTTTTCTTGTGTTTTTTATTTTTTTTTTATATTAAATATAGCTGCGCGCTTTAGGAATTATTAACAATTTTCTGTAATTTTCGCACTACAATTTTTTACGGGATTGCAAAGAAATCATTAGAAGTTATTATTTCAGAGAGTATGCAGCAGCCTCGGATTTTTCTTGACCTGGCATCCTCATAGCTAGATTCGTACTAGCACAGGGTGTGAAGGTGTTTAATGCTGCCAAATCATTCTACGGGGTGTGTACAGGAACAGCTAATACACTGTTTAACGAGAAGGACATTAAACTGGGACGTCGGTTGCACAATGCTAACGAGTAGGGGCATTTTCCACTGCATACCAATAGACACGAGTAACATCCTAAGCTAGCATGTTCTGAGATGTACCATGTTCATCCATTTAATACCAGATCACCTAACCATTCACCTTTCAATTTCAAAGAGAATAGTGTTGCCACAAGATACGAGAAAAACGAAACAAGACAAGATGAGAGGTGTTGAGACCCAAGACGAGATGATGATTTTTCTCTTATCGTTTGATTCGAGACACTACAAGAAGACTTAAAATAATACTTATGAATCGATATCGTATGCTATTGACTTATTAACTTCAACACTATCAGATGTGTAAATTTCACCTAGACAGTTATTTATAACCTAATAATGTTTGAAATAAACAGAAACTGACATCTGCAATCAATTTAACAATTCATCACTACTTATTCATGGAATAGTATCGTATACCGTTGTATTATAAACGATATTACAATTCAATTACACAATATTGTATACATTATATTGCTCGATGAATGATATCCACATCGCTTTGTTCGTAACCCTACTTGTCGAAGAGATGCAACGGGTCAGTCAGTCTGTGAAAAAAAACGTGTTGCTAAAATTTTTTTAAATTTATCGGATACCCGTAACAAACTTTAGTGCAGTAGAGTTTTTTTAAATTGCTCCAGATGTGGAACAGTGGCAAGGAAGAGGTTGAACCTTTGACTTCGGCCAGTTCTGGGTCATGTAGTGTCATGGTCGGCACGCCCGGTCTCTCAGAGCCACGCTGGCTCTAAGTGTCAATTACTAGGACCGTAAAGCCCCTTGGCCTACCTGAAAACGGTCACTTGTCCTTGAGGTTACTTGCCGTTTCGAGGTTACGCTCTTACAGATGCACTCGTAATTGTGAAAACTAGGTTTACTTAGTTATCCATCCCCAATCAGTCGCAATCCCCTGGATAACGATCATTCGGTGCACAAAGAACATTTTGTGGGTGTAATAATTCTTTTCCGTAATAATATGACACTTACATTACCATAGCTGTCAAGACTGAAGAGCGTCATCGACCGGTGCTATAGAACTCCGCGGCTACGATCACAGATAATTTTTCATGCTGACTATACCTGACGATCTACTACCCAAATCACTGCGATGTAAGCGAGGAATCACACGGTATAGGGAATAGTAGTAGGAGTTGAAGTCAGACGGCTGCAACCTGTTTATATAAATCGATCGATCAATGATTTACAATTTCAAGAGATATTCATTCAAGAATGCGCCAATTTACTATAATAATACATGTTTATTGCATAAACTATCTTATTATTACATGGATAATTGCAGTGTTGCGAATCACTGTGTTCACGACAGATATAGGCGGGAAGATGAGAAAAGAGAAAACAAACAACTGGCGGATAGTTGGACACGTGAGGTTTTATATTATGTTAATATTTTCCCGAAATCGAACTTCTACTTTCAAAGATTTTCTGTGGACTGGTGGATTTTCTTCCTCGTTGAGGTATTTAAAGCCCTGTCCCCGGGCGGCCGATCGGCGTACTAAAGAATTAAACAACGGTCTTCCGGGGTGAACTTGTAAAAACAAAACAAACTTTATTCTAGATAAGGGCCTTAATAACAACAATAATATAAACTCAAAATCAAGATAATAATGATAATAAGGTGCAACATAATTGGCCCGGCGTTGACGGCCCAACACATTGATTACATTTTTAATGAAATTACTTATTCAATTACCCGATACTTTGGTAATGTGTAATTGAACTCGATTTATTTGAAGTAATTGTAGAAGTTCTTCGAAGTAATTATAAACTAAAGGTATTGAAAAGTAATAAACTTCATTTAATTACACATTTCTTTGGTAACGTGTAATTGAACTCGATTTAATTACTAAAAGTAATTATAAAGTAAAGTAATTTCAAGTAATTATAGAGTAAGAGTAATTATAAAGTTAATGAAAAGTAATGAACCAAAGTAATGTGTAATTGAATCAAGTCATTACTAAAGTAATGTGTAATCAGATGAAAATCCAATGACACATTACGAAAGTAATGAGTAATTAAGAAAAATTCATACATATATCACTATAACTATGATTGGAACTATAATTGGGCTATCATAAAAATATTATTATACTTTGAACTAATCGTTGCGACGATAATACATACGTATACGTACGAAGGTATATTTTACAGAATGCCAAGTACAATGTTAGAAGCAGATAATTTTAATAGTAGAATAATTCATTACTCTATAAATATAGTTGTTCTCTCAAAGATAGTAATGAGAATAGTCTACTCTCTACTCGTTATGGACAATTTTACAAAAGAGTGAATTATACTTGACAAATATATATCGTATATGCATGTATTATGCTCTGTTACCTGAATAGTTATTTGGATATTTCGTACGGTAATGGGTAATCCCAACTATCCCAATCCCTACCACTTTTGTATCCCAGAAACGAGTTATTATATTACCGCTTATAGCTTTTATAATTAAATTGATTTGGAATAATCTGTACAGCGATTTGTGAAATGATTTGAAAGTTTTTGTTGAATATTGAAACTAGTATCCGACATGTCTCGAGTAGGACGTCGATTTCAATGTTACATAGAGCGGGCAGCAGATGCTGGGATATAAAAGCTTGTGGTTGTCACTAATCGTAGAAAATATTGTAATTAGGTTTTTCGGTATTTATCACACATAAACTGGGTTATACAAAGCCTGCTGGCTGAAAATTAGTGACGACCAGCTCAGCTTGTTTTCTGTACAACGTTTCAAACGGAACCGATTCTTAGATTAGATGCGAGATTTTACCAAAACTGATTCATTAGGAACTGTAATTACGAACTACAGTCCGACCTCAGGCACTGTTAGGCATCGGGACCGAGCACCCCAGGCACTGTTACTCCCCACGCTTTCTCGCGCGGGCCAATGAGATCGAAGCGCCAGAGCCGTAGCTATTTCCGGGTATCTTAAATACTATGTACAAATTTGCTTTTCGCACCTCCAGGTATTTGAGTCGGCCCTGGCCGGATTCACAGTGCCTGAGGCTCAGCTGTTCACAGTGCCCGAGGTATAACAGTGCCTGAGGTAACAGTGCCTGAGGTCGGACTGTATTTGCTTATGCTACTTTATTAATACTCCGCCTTGGAGAGTTGTCTTGCGATTATTCCCCCGGTGCTTGGACTGCTTCCCTCCCTGGTGTGAATTCCCTGTCTCGATGAATTTCGAAGAGGTTGTGTTGAAGATAGGCAGGAACTACTTTCCCTCGATGAACAACGCCTGTGAAGATAAAAACTAGATAAACATAGGGTACATTCGATAGATAAAGTTTATGTGTTTTTAAGCAAACATTCTTAATTAAGTACCAAAGAATTTCTAATTGTGATTATACATCTGTATTAAATTTATTCGAATATATTTCTTATCATTGATTTTGTAAGCCAGCCTGAACCACTTTTAAATGCGATATAAACTTCTAACTATTTTCAACAGAATCAAAAACGTCAATAAGCTAGTATTACTAGTGCATGCATGAATGGATTTTAAAAAATAAATGTGATGCTTAATTAGGCCTACAGCAATCTACCCATGTATTTATTTTCAAACCTTTAAATTTTGATCCTCGTTATTCAAATATTTCTCTACTACGAGGTGAGTCTACTATATTCAACCAAGGTAAACATATTCTCTCGAGATTTATCAATCATATTCCAGGTTTGTCATTAAGAATTGAGAATTTATTGCTATATCCAAGAATTAAGTGTGCTTTCTCTCCCAGGCTTACCCTATAACGAGACGGACAATATCTTACCTCTTATTACGCGTCGGTATCGTATCCCTTGCAGCTGAGTAAAACCGAGTTGTCGTCGAAGTCAAAGATACAGGGTGAGCAACACGGTTACTTGGCCGATGAGTGTTGTGGTACATAGACTTGGAAAAGTAATCCGTCTGAGATCTGTATCGGATCGCGAAGTATGTTTCAGCAATGATTGTTTTGCGGACATATATTTATAGTTAAATTGGGTCTCTGGCTAATATAATACAAAGCTCACCATTATCTTTGTCGACCGTTAATCCAGGACTAGCCGGGCAGTGTTGGTTGGCGTCCATCTCCGACCAAGTGGCATGCAAGATCTATGCAGTTCAAGTATCGGCGATGTTCATTCTCATCTCCGTAGACCGATAATTCTGTCAAAGAATCGAATAAAAGAATAAATCGGGGAACGAGCATTCTCCCGAAAAATACTTGTCGACTCGAAATAACAGGACAAATTAGTTTCCCCTTCGGAGTCGCGAAATATGCCCGTAGAACAAACGACGCTATAGGGCGGGGGACGCGGAATTATATGCTAATAATATAATGGGATGATAATCATCGCGAACTTATCAAACGAAACTCTCTCGCTCATTATATCTGTATTCAAAACAGGTCCGAGAGGTTACGTTCGTAAGAAATCTAGATTTTCGCACATTTATTTACTGGTATGAATAGAATGTACTTGAAAATGAACAATGTCTTCAATTATAATCAAAGCCTGCCGGTAGCAATCCAACGGTTACTCACTTCGAGGATTAAAATACTAGACGCGTGAAATATGTCGGAAAAGTATTAAATACAATTTCACTTGTTTTCAACGAGCTTTCAAAATTGTCGATTATTTATTGCCGTCGTATAATATTGATCGAAGTATTTCAAACTCACTCATGTCCAATGTGCCTCCGTTGATGTCAGCCTTTCCCAGCCGCAAATTTCCTCGACTCGTGTTACCCATGTTCACTCGATGAGGCCGCGCAAGTGACTGAACTCAGCCACCTTGCGCACGGCCTCCTTGGCTTACCTACGAGCGGCGCGGGGTGCGGGACGCCATTGTCTTAGGTCAGTGTATGCCGGTCGCGCCATTGGTTTAGGCAACTACAGAACTGAAACGCACAGAAGATCTGCGGGTTGCGTACAGTGAGGCGTGTGCCTTTTTCCTACATCTGGTAAAAGATGCGAGATTAGCCCCCAACTTAATTTCTTTTTGCAATGATTTATGATACATTCTTTTTTCTCTGTTTCAATAACAATTGCCCTAATAATTCAATTCATCGCTTCAATCTACTTTCTGGAACAAATAAAATAAGAATTCTACATTTCAGTTGTAGCCCCATCACTTTAACTCTCCGTATTGACTAAATGTATGGATATTCAACGATTTATATTACATCAAATAATCGCTCAGCTATTCTAAAATAACGTCTCAGTGATTTGGGTGGTTGTAAATTAATTTCAACTGTTTTATTTCTACTCGTTCAGATATACCTATAATGCAAACATAAATGCAATAAAATGTCAGTAATTCTTTTCAACTTCTTCGCATCATTTCCACGCGCCACTATCTTTCATTGTATCAATGAATCTAATAAAGAGTTGGTAGTTCTTTCTACTGCTGTTCAGAATTTTTACAATGAGCTACTTGCAACGCCTCCAAGAATATAAAGAAGGGGTCGTAGTATTTTTTGTCCGCATATTTGTGCAGCACCACTATCTTCGAGGTCACTGACCCCGTGACAGGTTCTATTACCCTAAGTCAGTCCTCCTTGTCAAATTTCCCTTCTACTAATATTTTATTTGCCCATCACCACTGGCTTACTTCGTGATTCTGCTCCACCTCGCAGCTGTCATATTCCTAATAACCTGAAGGTTTCACTGGTCATGGGCGAATAAAATATTTTTAAAAGCGAAATTTGATTTAAAAAAAGGCTAGCAAAAATAGTGAGCCACGGGGACACCATCGATGAACATTACTGTACCAGTTGCAGAAAAGTGTAATTAACCCTTAGACATCTTTTGAACAAAGTCATTATCATCCATACGGAATCCCTCGGTCGACAGACGAATAAGAATAATGAAATTTTGCTCAAAATACGGGAAAGAGTTTGCCTCTGATCGGTCTTAAATCTTACATCATTCATTCGTTTAGTAATGACGAATGTGCATAAAGAATTTTGAAAAAAGTCCATAAGGTGTTGAAAAATTCTTGTCATGGGGCTCACAAGCATCAGTTTCCATACGTGAACTCTATGTAAGTTCATGTGATTATTGTATGAATATTGTATAAAATTGTCCTGGACGATGAAACGAGCTTTATCATACGATTTGTTGTTCGCGAGATAAATCATGAACGTCGATGATCCAATAATGTGACGTTTAACCATAAGACAAATAAATATTATGGTAGCTTATTTCTATGATCCACGGGACTTATTTCAATCGCTTTAGATGCATAGAAAATAATGCTGATGCACTGTGGCTTCTCTGTTATCTCATATTTAAAACCGTCAAAGGAAGAGGATGTGTGATAAATGCGCGATAGCATTCGACTAAATTGATATAAAGAGAGGCCGAGTGAATACCATGGAAAAATAATTAGACAATCTGTCGATTTTTTTTTTTTTTTATCCTCCTATTTTGTCATATTTTCCAGAGGAAATTATCTATCACACGGACACACCATCGCGGAAATGAAATACAAATTCATGCGAGGAAAACAATTTCGTTATCTTATTTTGCAGCGCACACAATTTTTGTTATTATATGCTTTGTTCTTTCAAAGATAATTCTACATAGTGCTGGATAACGAAGTTAGCATTAACACTCGATAGAATTTCTTGGTTTATTCAACACATTGTAAGTCATGACACGTCAGACCCGTACGACCAGAATTATAAACCAGACTATAGACTCTTAGCAATGCAATAAATTGTGCAGTTGGAATAGTTTACACATCGCCAAGTCATGCATGCATTCGATGTCGAAATTCCTATTTTCACATGTGTGCAGGTGAACAATAATCTTGCTCAATACCTGTTTTACTTTGTGTTTAACATTATGTTTTACTCACACATCTAAAGACTCTTTACAATTGTTCACGTGCGGATCACAAATCACGTCACTATCACTGACTTGTTTTTCTGACAATAATTTTGGATCCTTTTCACTTCGTTCATTCTTCCTTATAATTACAAATTGTAATTAAAAAGGTTCAATTTAAGTTTATGGCAGTTCAGGTAACCGAAGACCCAGCAGGGAACATTGAACCCATACAGTTCTAGCGATTAGTCATCAAAAAAATATATATTTACGAATAACGGCTAACATCTCAGCTGTCAAAATATAGTGAAGAAAATTGCCGAATATTGGAAAGCGAGAACTTTCCAGATGTGTGAAAAAAAAAAAATAAAGATTGGAAAGCATTTTATACCAGAGCTCCAACTTCTGTCGATACGTTGACATATGAGATTTAAAAATACAACTGCACGCACACATTTGGTCTCCTACAAAGTTATATTGGGAATAAAAATCTGGGAATTGAATGTGGTGTATTGTACCCAAGTTAACAAAAAAAAAAAAAAGATTCATATCCCTATATACTTATGAGGGATTCAGTCTGTTGGCTCTGCTTCGAATCATTTGCAAAATTGATTAGCCAGGATGTAGCTGCGAAATATATGGGCCCTTAGTAATTGCAGATTTATACCTCTCTAAGTAAGCCTGATCCACCACATTACCAGACCTATGTGATTATTACCGACGAAATCCGTGGTTTACATATAAAAATCCCATAATTTTCGATATCATCGATCTACTTTCTATCATAGAAAATACGGATGGTTTAAAAAAATCATTTGGAAACTATCTGTACCAAGTAGATAATGATGAGTTTGGTAATTCCTGTTAATAAAATTGAAGGATATGCACAAAATTCCAATTTCATTTTCTATACCCATTCGTGTATAAATAATACGAATTTATATTCAATCGAAGTACATACTCCAGAGTTTGCGGCTCTACGTCAGAGAAGAGACAAAAGGCAAGTGTTGAGAGGTGTACCTCCGCTCGTTCACTTGGCAGATAGCTGACACTTCACTTATGACTCAATGTACTTTCTTGCGTACTAAATAAACCGAACGGTGAACACATAGCCGGAAAAGTTATGGGGCTATTTTCCCATGGAGAATAGTGGGAGAAAATAGAAAGAGAGTGGATTTCTTCGAAATAAATCATAATTGTCGATGTATTGACAACCCGATAGAGTAATAGCCGATTTGTCATTAAATATTCATTTCTTCTTAACCAAATTGCTATTTGTATTCATACAGCGTATTTTTCATGATTGGGTAGCATGTTAGTCGGTATTGAAACTCCTCTCGGTACATCGGTTTCAAAAATTGTGTATTGAATGAAAAGTTTATTGATCAAACGATAAAATGGAAAGGAAAATCCGAAACGCGTAAGAAAAAACGGGATTTTTGGTTTAGGTTTCAGCCCCACCCTCACTCTATCCCAAACCCAAACTCCCCCTGGAATCGTGCAGATAGACCTCGTGGTTACGATAGTAGAACCTCGCGCGCCGAGGCTTGTGGACGTATGAAAATGACCTCCGATATTATCGTGTCTTTCGTTCCTAGACGCATCTTTATTTTC
This sequence comes from Tenthredo notha, assembly GCA_914767705.2. NCBI lineage: Eukaryota > Metazoa > Arthropoda > Insecta > Hymenoptera > Tenthredinidae > Tenthredo > Tenthredo notha. The sequence goes on from OU611907.1 coordinate 5,946,733, forward strand.
GTCTTACTATTTCTTATCGTTTATCTATTACGTGATGTAAATGGCGTCTACAGAAGACGAGAGGATAAATCAAAGTGCCCGGAAGTCAAGGCTATGCGTAACTTTGACATAAGTGAGGTGTGTGATTTTCGATCATTTATTTTATCGACATTATATTCATTTCGCGATTTAAAGATCGACTAAAATTAGTCCAGAGTTTATGGTTGATAAAGCGATTACACACGCTGCTTGTTTATTTGTCTTTAGCAAATTCCCATAAGAATTTGTATAGCTATATGCGTCAGATATAGTAAATCAGGAAAACTTATCACCGCAAAGTTTTGACGATATTTTAGAATTATTTTCAGCATTAATTACTGCCACATTAAAGACGCTCATTATTTTCAATTAGGTACTTAAAGGTATTACCAAAAATTCAATTCTGGACCACAGGCGTGTTCGCTTTACTTTACTACATGTATAATTAATTTATAATTAAAGGGCGACCGGTCATAGAACGAAGAGGTTAATAATCCGAGTTAAACAATACCGCTCAAAGCCGTGTAATTAAAAATTAAGTCTACATGGGGTCGCGAGCAACTGGTTGTACATCCGCACTAACGGAACGTATAGATCTGAATGAGCTGGTCTAATTATGAATTGGTTCAATTCATAGTCTGCGTGGATGAAACGAAGCAAAATCTTGACCGTTTTGTTTTGTTTCAAATTCTTTCATTAAATTATAAAAAAAAAAAAAAAAATTCGATGTTTCTGTCGTTTACTTAATTTCCATATAGCAAATTCTAGTAAAAGTGCCATACAGTGGCTCGTTGGCGCCCTGACGCGTGCCATGTCGCGACAATGGTTAAAAATATCCATCCTATGACGAATTTGTCGTGTGGCAGTGTGGCTCTTTTACTCTGTCCACGAAAAGGGTGCTTTTAAATATCTGGCTTTGAAGAAAGTTCAAATCACTGAACGTATCCCACATAAAGTCGTTAAAGAAACGTGACCTGGGATCACCGGGCTTATGAGCTTAGTGTTAGTGATATATCTCGATGAGTTTAGAGTTAACTCAATATTCTATATCTGAGGCCACTATCTGTCGGGGTCAGTGGTAAAGTAAGATTTAGGTTGAAACAACAACCAGTTGACTAGACGCGAAAATGTCTAAAGAAACTTGTGCGTTCTTATAGCCGTTTGCGTATAATATATACAGAGCGATTCTCTGGAAAGTAACGCGCCTAAGAGGTAGGCAAGCGCGAGACACCTGTATTGAGCACCTCTATCATCGACGATTGTGTTTTATTTCTCACGTAATAAATAAAACCCAATCGTCAATGATCGAGATGCTCAATACAGGCGTCTCGCACTTGCCTACCTTTTAGGCGCGTTAGTTTCCAGATAAACGCTCTGTATATATACGTATGCGGTTCAGTGACGGAAATAGATTCTATGTTAACTATACTGGAAATTCGAGGTTATTGGGCCATTGCGTTGGCGTAATATCATTATGACTGGAAGGTTTCAGTTGATCTTTGAACCTCAGGACTAAAGATTATGTAGCGCGATTTATTAATTCGGTGAACAATCCGCTTATTGTTCAATCCGCAGCTCGACATCCGGACCAATTACTATATATACGGATATATGTATGCTTCATATTTAATCTTGGGTATATAGACGAAACGTAATGGCATTATAGTACGTTTACTCCTATCAATAATCTACTAATTGATTCAATTTACTCTACCCCAATCGTAAAAGTTTATATTGATACTTAGACAGATCGAAGCGATTTCATTCTCCCTATATAAGAGATTAATTCTTATATCTTTTGTGAGAATTGTTTCGAAGTTATTTGAGATCTTAGATTAAAAAGAAACTTTTCACAATTATTTTTCCTTAACGTTCGGATATAGAATGAATTCATCAAATCTCATTCATTTGGTCCGAAGTCACATCAACGTAGAATATTCCCTCCAAATATTTAAACGAATTTTAAGGAACGATGCGATCTGTGTATCCCATGAAAATCCCTTTTCCTTTTTTTGCTTCGGTGTTATCGATCTATGCAAAACGATATCCGTAAAATGTCAAATAATTTTAATCTATGTATGAAAAAGATAATAGTCTAAAAACATCCTTATGAAGGATATGTATGAAACTTTTCGGATCGAAATCAGCGCCAATTTAGAAATTACAACGATGTATGCATGGGTATAACGAATTTAATCGCATGGGGTTCACTGCGTCAAATAGCATTTCGCTATAACCATAAGTTAGTACTGAATCGTGTATATGGGTACCTGATTTAATTATAACATCGGGTAAATCGAATGAACAGTTCTCCGACATCAATAAAAGTATTACCGCAAGTAGAATTTTCCCTATAATAGCATTTTCACCCTCAGTTCACATAATACGAGGGATAGTTAATTATTTATATACTAACGAAACGGTATATATAGCTTATATTGCATGTGGGATTTTGTACCTATGATCTTCTAATTTTCATTTCAAGATGATAAAATTTATCTCTCATTCTTCGCGACTGATAATGAATTTTTTTTTTTTTTTACATCTTAATTTGATAATTTTTATGAGAAATTCGTAATATAGGTTTTAAAATCGCGGGGCTAATTAGTACGTCCCGTTTTTCCCCCATTACAAAAGAATTTCATATATGGATTAGACTAACCCTGAATAACGGGTTACGGTATCGACTCATTAAATAACTGTTTGAAATTTACGATTTTCTGCAAATTTTGAAAACTGTTTAAACTTTCCACTATCGAAGACCCATCGATTTATGTATGTTTTGTAGCATTATTTCATAAAATTAGACAAATATAAGGAATCTTATAAATTATACAAACCTGTAATCACTTCAGTTTCTGGGACTCTGGTACATCGTGCAGTACTATGCGAGTTCAGAAGAAGCTCTTGCATATAGATGTATGAGGGCAGAGTTATCAGTGTCTTCAGAAATTGCTGAAGTAACGATGAACTTCACCTACAGTTTCATCGATGATCCAATAAACGAACAACTAGGTGGAAACATTACCTGGATTATTCCTTCACCGGATGTTCCTGCGCACTGGATTCATGCCGAAGATACGTGTGAGTGATTATACATCCACCTGATTATTTCTTAACGAGAGATTATCTCAATCTGAAACTAATAATTTCCAGAGGTTTTAGTTCGAAGAAATAGTGATAGCGTACCTTTAACGTGGTACCTAACAAAATTTGATATGAATAATGATAATACCTGCAGCTAGCGTGCAGGTGAATTATTTTGCCGGAAATATTTTATGCTCTGTTAAAACGATTCGGACAGGTATTGTGTGTTGTTGAAATTTATTGGTCCCGGTACCGCGACTGTTCTCTAATGTATTTAGCAAAACCAGGTACATAACTAACGGCGGGTTGTAGAGCTATTAATTTTCTGTTTTAGGAAAATTCGCGAAGTGATTATATTTAGAATAACAAACGTTGTACCTGTTGATTAATGGATACATACGTATTTTTTTATTTTTTTATTACACGGTATTGGATTCTATTGAACTCATCATCGATACATTTTTACTATCATCATAATTTTTACCCGCAGACGAAGGAGTCTACAACACATACGTTCTTGATTCTGACTACAAATCCTGGGCCTTGTTGATGCATTGTGCTGAAAAGAGCAAAAGCCCTAGATACCTTTCCAGTTTAATTATGAGCCGAGAACCTGACCTAGGAGTCAACGTCATCTCTTATCTTCGAGAAAAGCTCCCCAGGTCATATCAGAGTGAAAATTAATCCATTCGCCTTTTTTGCGGATCAATTAGGCTGATTAATTACTGAGCCGAGTAAAATCGTCCCATTTTAATGTATAATGATATTTTTTAACAGGTACTACATAGACCTTGAGTATATGTTTCCGATGAAACAGATCAACTGCACTATGGCTGATCCAGGTCTCGGTATAGTGACATCACCGATCGCCTTACCACCAAAAAAGCGAAACGGACTTCGACGTCATCCGCTGAAAAGAAAACACCGCAGATTTTAATTATCCAAAAATCTCTACCCTGTGTCCTACACGAGCGTTTAATCACAATTTTTGAATTAAAAAAAAAAAAAAAATCATGAATAAGAGTAAAGCTGTAATTTTATAATAATTAATCTATGGTGGATCAATACTCGCATACACTTTGTTTTAATACACGTGTAAGAGTTGAAAATATTTTAAGCTATTGTTAGACCGAAGTGGTTATCGAAGTCCGATAAGCCATTATTTACAGCGATGGAAGAATAGCCACGTATTCAAAACCGTTTCCGTAATTTTCATAATAAGGTACATTGATTTAGGGGTGATTTAATCGAGATATCAATGAATAGCTCAATTACTGTTATCGATAATTAGACTTTAATTAATACGAAACTGAAGCGTGGAGATATTGTATACCTATATTATGTAAATCAATTTAATTATTTACAGAATTGATTGAGTTCGATGTCTCTCTCATATGTGCGTATATAAATCGTCATTTTTATAGATCCATATATTACCTGATTTCTTCGACACTTTCATTCTCTTCGGCTGTTGGTGAAGAAATCTCGATTATATTAACATCAACATCAATAATTTTACCACCGAATTATTTAGAAAGATTTTTTAAGATTTTAATATTTATTCTGTCTTATGCATATAGTATACTATATACCGATATATATATATAGATATACCATAATTCTATACAAAACACGTTTTCTCAATTTTTTTTCTTTTTCTTATATACCTATACGTAAATTTGGTGTCGTTTACGTAAATCGCGTCAAATTTTGGATAAAAATAGATAATTGGCGAATAATATTCTGCGTGCAAAAACAGCCCAATCAAATTTTATTTCATACAGAAAAAAAAGCCTCGAATATAAGGAAAGAGAGAATCTCATTTTATTGCCGAAATTTTATTCAGAAGTAAATTATTGTCTTTGCAGAAAGGCTATATAAGACATAAAAAAGATTGCAGTTAGTTTTCGAATTTTTTGATCACGATGGAAAATTATAAATTAGATTTATTTTTTTTTGAGCTAGACCTAAGCTGTTCTTGCATCCAGGTCTTCGACTATAAAGAAAGTTTCGGATTGTCTCAGACGATGCAATTTTCGTATTAATTATTCATCGCCAAGCTTACCAGTCAGGAAATGACCACTTTTGTATTTTAAAATAAATTCATTTTTATAATAAACAACTACGTTACTCATTGGTGTTCGTCATTATAGTACGATGAATATTGGTCTCGATTTTGGGTCCAATATTGGGATTAGTATAGACACAGATTAGACGGCTGAAAATATATATATACATATAGTTACATATATATATATATATGTAATATTTAAAAATATACAATTTTAAAGAACATATGATATTATATAGGAACATACACATACATACGTAGTGTTGTTCGATATACGCTAGTATGTATACAGTTTGTAAATAAAAGAAGAAAAAAAAAAGAAATAAAAGAAAAATTTGTGCCATATATATAGGTATAATGCAAAATAGACTATTATACATATATTATAATAGGTTAATAATAATTGTAAGATAAATTTGTGTGTAAAGCGTATACAATCTGATGCGAGAAAGGTCTTAAATAATGGGTAGAACTTTTTTTCTTTTCTTATATCTCTTACTATATAAAATCGCCGTTACATTATAATATATAGTAGATATGGTTGAGGTCCTTAATTTGATCATTTTCGAATTTCGATGCTTTCATGGGCTAGGACGTTTATAAAATATATACAAAAGAAAAATGTAGCCAAAACCCCAGGTTCCTATCGCAATTTTAAGTACCATCCCCAAGCCTTCGAATTTACCCATTTGAATAAAACACGACGCGTAACATTTCGCGGTTAATTTTTTTTTTTCTTCCTATTGCAGTATAGATCCTAAAAATCTGAAATTTGGTACACTCCTTACCTGTAGTAGATAATGCGATAGGAAGTAAAAAATAATCCCAAAGTTCTAAAAATCGTGTGTTATTTAAATAGGAAAATTCTAAGGCTTGGTGGCAGCACTTAGAATTAAGATAGGAACCTGGGATTTTGATCATATTTTTTGGTATATATTTTGAGACGTTTTAGCCTATGAGAGCATTGAAATTCGAATATGACCGAATCAAGGACCAACCTAATGCATATGCCGCAGTACCTAATCAATACTCTATTTCGCGATAATTATTAGTATATATAGGTACGTCAAGTAATTATTATATTCTTGATGCACGTACAATGGAAATAGTTATAACTAGAAAACGTTTTTTTTCTTTCGTTAAGAATTTAAAACTTGTAAGATTGATGCCATGTTATTTCATTCTTTTTTATTTTTATCAAGAATCTTTATTTATATTCTTATCGTAACGGTGCAATAATGTAGGAAAAATCGTGCGGAAGGCAAACGAATTAATGATTGTGAATTCAATTTTTATTTAATTTTACTCGACATTTACTATCGTGATTCTCAATGCTCAATATTTATGTAAGATATGTAGTTTTAGAGTGCAATAATTCTCGTAACGTGAGAGAGATTTATAAAATTCGATACTAGAAAAAAGGAAAAGAAGAAAAAAAAAAGAAAAAAATGCATTTAGAGACTCGGGATGCACAAGTTTCTGAAAAACGCCTATATTGAAGCATTCGATGGTCTTATAGAGTCGTGAACGTTAGAAATATCATTAAAGGATTCTAAAATCGTGAAATAAATCAAAGAAGTTGCGTTTAAAATTGATTCAATTAAAAACTTGTAATTAAAATATAAATTTGATTATTTTTGTAAAGAGATTCGGAAAAACTATCAGCAAAGAATTCCACAAACTCTGATTATTTATAAATTTATTTTTGAAAGATTCTCAAAATCGGAACAATTCGAAAGTAGCATTAGAAATTTTGCAAAAAAAATTTCGTACACTTCAACAGTTTATCTGAGAACTGGAGAAAAAAAAAATAGTTTTAGATTCATCAGAGTTTTCAAGAAAATGTTGACAATTTCTTTTTTTTTGGCAAAATAGTTCAAACCATTTACGGATTTACTTCCATGGAAAAAACTTTTCACATCGATTTATGTCAGAAGAATTCTCAATATATTGTTTTTAGAAAATATACTCCAAATATCTCAAGAGATCATCTAATAAGTTTCTAGAATTTTCTCAGTTTCTAGATTCGTTGAGAAATCTTTCCGAAAAAAAGTATTTAATAAGAAATATATTTTTCTTTTTTTCTATCAAACAACCGATAATATTTTTATATATGGGTCACTCCATACGAATTCGACGTAAGCCTGACCCTCGACCTCTTAGATCTGGTCCGCGATTTGTCGTATCATAATTCTTCCGACTCTAAATAGCAATTAGAATTTCTATCAGATTTTTTCAAACAAATTTCACCGCGTCATGAATTTTTCAAGTTTTTTTTTTCATTTTTAACACCTCAATAGCCGTGATTGAAAAATCTGAAAAAATTCTCAAAAACTCTGTATCACAAGTAAAAAATTTTGAATTAAAATTCACAATGCCTGGGCTTTGCTTAAAAAAAAAAAAAAAAAATCACGACGCGGTGAAATTTATTTGAAAAAATCTGATAAAAATTAATAATTGCCTATTTAAAGTCTGAAAAATGATTAAAAAAAAATAAAATCACGAACCAGATCGAATTCGTATGGGTATTTCTCCATGTACATTATATACCTATATATATATATATTAATTGAATAATTATTAAAAATTGATTTAAGGATTGTTTTAATGAATTAAAAAATACAACATTGATACTTTGGGCTAGTTTTATTAATTCAATTAACAACGTTTTTATAATACTCTTCATTCCTCTCTCATTTATAATTACAATAATTATAATGAACTGTGTTATTGTTTCATTTAGACCCGTCATCATCTTTCAACATCTTATATCTTATGCAGTACGTTAGTTTATTTATTTATTTTTTTCTTTCCTGTTTTCTCTTTGTTTTCTTTTTTTCTTCAACCCTGCGTAGTCGATTGGTTATCAAATATAGATTTCCAAAAACCACGAGGGAGGTAAGTGTGTATGGCGAAGGTGGGGAGTAAATCCGACGCCTTATTAATACGACATATCGTATCGTATCGTATCGTATCGTAATATTGATATTATTTCTCGACTTATGATTTCTTTTTTTCTCTTTTTTGTTATTCTTTTATTTTTACGTTTTTCTTTCATATTTATTTAATTATTTTTCTTCTTCGTCGCTAATTATACTCATGGCAGCTACAACTTATAAGAAATATTACAAAATCACTTACGATCTTTAAGTTTTTATTTTTTTTTTTTTTGTTTTTTATTTTTCGTTTGCTTTTATTTATTGAGTTTTTTTTTTTTTCATTTTTTTTCTTTTTTTTTTTTTGATGAATTCCGCACGCACACATACAACATAGTCACGACAACGTGTGTCGACTTTTTTTCTCTCTCTTTCTTTCTTTCTTTCTCTCGCTTTTTCTCACTATAGAATTAATTATTAATTATTATTTATTAATTACGCTAGCCATATATTATTTTAACGGTAATACGAACAACTCGATATTTATCGAATTTAATGTAAAAGTTATTCGTCGCACCGTTTTTTTTTTTGAAGAGAAAAAAAAAAATAAATAAAAACCCGCGTATAATAATTATGTACCTACCGTCCGCAGCCAATCACGTTTATAACTGCACGCTAATCATTCTTCTCGTAATATATTCATCATTATATTATATTATAATAAAAATAATCGTAATAATAATAATAATAATAATAATAATTTAAACTCCATTATATGTATGTTTTATATCATCATCATCATCTGTTCTCGCTTATTATATATCACGCGCACGCTGTAATCTCACGCATCCATATATATATATATATATAGATATATATATATATAGTATATCATATACCTACTAGGGTTTTTCTTTGCGTATGGAAATTTTCTATTAGTCTTTATCTATTAAATTCATTATTAATTTAGTTACACAATTATTTAAATACCTAGGTCGTTAAATCTGTTTTTTTTTTTTGTTTTTTGTTTTTTTTTTGTGTTTTTTTTTTTTCTTCTTTTTTGTATTATTTTTACTTTTTTTTAAATGTTAAATTTTTTATTTATTTATTTTTTTTCATATAGCTGGTAAAACTATCTATTTATCTTGAGTGTATGTTTATAAATTTTTTCTATATAACCGCGTTAGTTCGATATTCGATTATGCGTTTGTACGAGGGTATGCAAACCAGGTGATTCTGGTTGTCGGGGTTGGGGAGAGGGGATAAGGGGTTGCGAATCAGTTGCCGCAGGTCGTTCCGCTTGCCCTATTTCAATTTTTTCTTTTTCTTCCTTTTTCTTTTTAGTTTCGTATTATTCAAGAAATTGTTTTCTTTCTTTATTTAATTTAAGTTAATTAAGGAGCGATCAGCCGAGTCAGTTTATTCATCGTCGAGAAATAGGCGGAAGGAAAATTATAGATTAAGTTTTATAGTTTTTAAAATAAAGATAAATGAGAAAAGTCTCACCGATAAACTAAAAATCAAAGATAATTTAGTAATACATTTAATTTCGCACTTAAATATAATAGTGAACAAAAATAAAATATATAAACTCAAAGATGCAATTTTTACTTTTTTTTTTTTCTTTTTTTGTTTAAATTATTTGAAACAAAAAGGAGTACATCAACTCACGAAATGAAATTCTATATTTAATATTATTATAATATTCCGATTCACAAACAATTAAGTTCTTTAATTTTCCTTCTGTCAATGATTTTTTTTAATCATTCGGTATATATTTGTATATGTATACTTATGATCGACGTCTACATCGATCGATTGATAATATATGTATGTATATATATATAGTACATTTATATATATACTATATATGTATATAATAATAATTATGAACACGCGGTCACTATCATCACGCAGTCGCGAATGCAGTGATATAATATATATATATATATGGTATATATATGTGATTGGTCTAATGTCCCGAGACGTGTCACTGACTACTATTTGATTGATTGATTGTTTCACGTCACTGCGCGACGTGGCGATTGGTATAAGTCCGTTTTTTTTATATCGTCGTATCCCAATCACTGTTTAGCGACCTTAGCTGGGCCATTAAAGCCATTGTATTCGGTGAATATCGCTCTGGTCGGCGAGCTCCGCTGTCAGTAGACCCATGATACGGGAATCCACTGTGCTGTTGTATGAACCCGTTCGATCGCTGCCTCCAGGGAAGCGATCGTCTCTTCGATGTCGTTGTTAACGATAGTGAGGTCGAAGAAATGGCCATAAGCTTGTCTCAGCATGTCAGATTCTTTCGCTAGTCTTTCCAAACTTCCGTCGTACTGAAAATATCAAGTTTATTTTTTTTTTTTATGTTACATTTATCATTCATTATCAAATCATTCTTTCAGAAGCTCTATGCATTCAATGAACGATCTTAAAATTACAAGAAATCGAACAAACGTACTCGAGGGTTGAATATATGTATATCAGAGTGGTCCTTGATGTGATCATTTTCGAATTTCGAAAATTTATTCAAAACCCTAGGTTCCTATCTCAATTTTAAGTACTGCCCCGAAGCCATCGAAATTTTCCATTTTAAATAACACACGATTTTTAGTACTTCCGGATTATTTTTTACCTCCGATCGCATTATCGCTTCGGATAATCTGAAAATCCGCACCCTTCTTACCCATAGTAGTAGGTATCCGTGAAAAATTTACAGATTTTTAACGACAAAATTTTATTCATCACAATCTGGAGATGAGAATTTTTTTTTTTGCTCCGAAAATTATATCGTTCAAATTCTGGCGAATTTTTATGAAATACCTACTACTACAGGTAAGGAGTGTACCAAGTTTCAGATTTTTCGGAGCCATACTGCGATGGGAAGAAAAAAAATTAACCGCAAAATTGCACAAGTCGTGTTTTAGTCAAATAGGAAAATTCGAGGGCTTGGAGACGGTACTTAAAATTGAGATAGAAACTTGGGGTTTTGGGGTACTTTTTTGTATGTATTTGGAAACATCCTGGCCCATGGCAGCATCGAAATTCAAAAATGATTAAATTATGGACCACCCTAATGCATATGGTACTTCGAACTCCATCATCCCTATAATCGACGGATGTTCGTACGCGGTGAAAATCTAATGGGTAGTCCTGTTCATGATAGGATTAATTTCAAAGTGGAGTAGAGCGTGGAATCAATGAGCTTTCGGTGAATTGATTCCATAGAGCTTCGTGATATTTTGAGAATAATCCATTCCTAAATTTTCTACTATTTTGATCAAAATTTTTTTTTCTCTTTTTCTACTCACATCTGCAAGGTTCTGTAGAACTGGTGCAGCGATGAAGACGACATAGGGCGCGAACTCAGCGGTGCGCAGCACCTTTAGTGCCTGAGGTTCTACGTCCAAAATCGCCATACGTCCTTCTTCGTGAATCTTACGAATAGTCTCTAACTTTGTACCGTACATCGCATCCTCATGGGTTCCTGGAACATTTCATAGCTAAAGAAATTGTCGTAGAATTATAATACGAGTATTTCAAATTTCAGTGAAATCTATAGATACTACGATTTCGAAATCGTTTTTGAAAACAGTTGTTATAATTCATCAACCATTATTACCGTATTCTAAATACTCGTTGGCAGCGATATCAGCCATCATTTCATCGTGTGATACGAAGTAATAATTGCGTCCGTTTTCTTCATCGTTTCGTGGAGGTCTCGTTGTATCTGTATTGAAAAAAAAAATTCTCATTTAAAGCTCATGATACACGTATATTTTTATGCTTCGTCATTTCGATTCAATATAAAATTGACTGGCAAAAAATAATGAATAGCTAATCAGTTAAAACGAACGTATGTAGCTCGTGGAAAAATTTCCAATCGATATAGCAAGTCTGTGTAACAATTTTTCCATACATTCGTACACTGGATATCATATAGGCTATTCATGAGTCGAAAGGCAATTAGTGAGAACAAATGGGGGTGAAAACACTTTATGGAAGATTAGTTACTCTATATATTTCTCTGTTAGATTGGGGCCGGGTGGAAGTTTCGAATTTTTTGAAATTCCGAACGATAAAATTTCGGGAGTTTAATATTACTGATTCACAGTTTTTCAAATATTCGAAATCGCCTCAAATTAATTCGGAATTTTGACCATTCGGACATTCAACCCGGCCTCGACAAGGTAAAGAGAAAATGACGAATAAAATCCCGATTTTATTTCGTTCTCGTTTAAATCCTCAGCGATGAAGTTTCTAGGATTAGGGGATAGGCTAACCGTGAGATTGATAGAATTGTGAACTTGATCAAACCGAAATAGAAAATGTCTGAAAAAAAAAAAAAAAAAATAAGAAGAAAATAAAGAAAAACGAGAAAGAAAAGAGGGAAAAATAAGGGTGTGTTAAAGTCGAGGGTACCTTTGCATAATAATATCAACCACTTACGTGGAATAGGATAGGCGTATTTGTCGGGGTGCTTGGCGATGATGGTATTCTTGATATGCCGACGACCCACCCCGTGAGCACCCAAAAGGACTAGAGTCTTGCGTTGGAAGGCAGGATCTGTTGCTATGTAAGATTTCGATTAAATACCACACAAAAGACCCAGAGTTTCGTAGCTTCGGGATTTCGGGGCTTGAGGGCTTCAGAGGGCTTCAGGGCATCGAGGGTATCGAGGTTTCTGTGCCCAGATAGTACTTCGCCGTGAGACATTACTCCTCGCAATATCCTCGGTATATACTTGTTTATTTTCATTTTTACTATTGAAAAGCCTGAGGCCGCATGGGTACGATAGCAGAATCGTATCCAGCTAGATATCCAACTGAGCACAGTAAACCTCTCTCTCGTTTAGCGTGGGATATAGTTTCGAGGGAAAACGTTTCATAAATTGAGGAAGAAGCTCTATATTGACATTGACATAAGAATAAAATTGAACTCACAAGGAAGCTTGACGACCTCTTCGTATGTGACCAGATCCAGCTGATCAAAAACCGCGTTGTGCTTTGCCAGATACTTATCCTTGTACTGCTTTTTCTTACGACCAAATATTGAGCAATTTACTGAAATCAGAATCGTTAATTATATAATGAACGAATGATTACTGACCCATGTTTACCTATGTCACTTTAACGAACACACACGTGGTCTAAGTTAGGCGTTTCTATATATATGTATGTGTGTATATGTTTTAGTATGCTATAAATGCATCGAAGCAATCGATTTGTATAAATGATTCGATATTCATTGCAGAAATCAATATTTTTTTTTTGATTGTAAAAGAAAATCGCTGACGATTGGGGTGGATGAAAAAGTTCAAAAAAAGAACGTAGAATCGATGCATTTTCAATGATACTATTCATTCGTATATTATTAATAACAAGCGAAAGCAAAAATTGGTCTGGCGATATAAATACACATTATAGTATAAAAATGGCATCGTGGATTATGTGCGTTAAATTATCTACTCGATTTTATATAATCCGAGTGGTTTTAACGATTGAAAATAAAATCGATTATAAATAATCGAATTATAGACCTGAAAAATTAATATATAAAAATTATGAAGCAAGAGAACTTTTATATCTCTGCAGATTGTCATACGAAACACGTGCATCTTTCCTCCGACTCCTGTAATAAAATCAATTGAACGATACAACGAACACAGATATATATATATATATATGTTAATTAAACTAAATAAGAAAACAAGAAAACAAGAAAGAAAAAAAATTACGCAAATTGAGACACACCAATTGAACTATTCTATAAATATTTATAGGATTCCATAAGCGTTTGTAATAACTGTGTATATAAAAAAAAAAAATAGAAAGCACAGTTCTGCCCACTAGTCGGTAATAAGCCATACATATATGGGATCGGAGATTTCATCTTTGAAATGTTCCAGCAGGTCACAATATCGAACAAACTTATTGTATAAATGCGAGGAAATATGGGTAAAAAAAACGTATATTAAGACCATTTTTCGACAAAGGAACATGCCGAAATAGTAAAATTGGGATTAAAATTGAACATGCACTTCTCAAGTGTTCAAAATTTTGTTGACAAACATTTGTTAATTATAATATACCTACATATCGCTGCAACACACAATGCGCATGTTTCGTGGATAGTGCAATTGGTATTATAGGACATTGCATATGTGCTACTATAGTGTCTACGGATCCGCCTTTATAACGTATACCTATAGATATTGTATTTAATCTATATTCTCCCGATGGTGTTTCGTCTGTGTGATACGGAATACGTGATTCGTGGTTTGTGATTTTAGGTGTCAATGTAGTTGCGAATAGTTTATTGGCAGTTGTGATGTACGTGAAACGTGTACCTAGCTTGGTATATGATATAAATCGTAAATAACATTTGGCTGGTATCGAGACTTCGTATGATACGATGATGATAAAGAATTAAAAAAATAAAATAAAAAATGACGAATGTGATCGAGTGTGTTATATTGTGAAGTGTTATAGTAATCGAGATCTGCAAGCGATTCGGGGTAGGATCAGCGCAGATAAAAAAATATATATCGTATGCGGATAAACTGATCTTGATTCTCATTGTGTAATGGACACAATGCATCCTCTCGTTTAGACTCGAGGATTATCTAGGTCTACGGTTTCCTTTACGACATGAAATTTATATAAATACGAGGTGCGCCGCGATGCGAGACATTTTTTTTCTATTTTTTTGCAATAATATCGCTATTAATGTTGTTTCACTTTTCAATAAACTGAAATATTTCATTTCGATAATAAACGATGAAATTTTAATGGCTATAGCTGAATGCCCCGTTCATACCCGACACCGTAATTGAAAATTGACTAGAAATGTCTCGCGTCGAGGCAATCGACGCTTTAAAAGGGTGCTTGTAGACGTGCACCCTATCAAGTGTCGTTAATGAAATTGATAGGTAATTAATTATATTATTAATTAAGATACGGCATGCTGCTATTCGACTCTACCAGTCCTAGGCCAGTCGGTCGTACCTGTGGAACCGTCGCATCCCTCTGCATGAGAAGAACATCCTCCTTCTCCTTCGGCGTCTAAAGCACGCACAACATACAATAACAAACATCACGAAACTGAAACTGCATCTATCTGACAACACTAACCCTAATCATCATCCCTGATTTTTGGAGGTACAACGAGCTGAGAAATCACCTATATATATATACCTATTGACTTTTTTTAATTAGAATTTTAGAAATTATACCGCAAGGTAGGTAATTATTAATCCATTTAATTTTCATTCCCCCTTCGCGGGTAGAGTGACGACGAGCTTGACAAACAAGCTGGATCATTTTTTTGGGGTCAGAAATTAACGGTAAATAATTCATTTTTAGTTTAAATATTTTTCTTTCACCGTATACTTAGGGGGTACGTACCCTAACACTCTGTATTCAAAACGTATATTTTTAATTTTGGAAAAATTCATCGGAGTATTCGATCGCATTGTGATTGATTTTATTGAAAATCGGAAAGAAAATCGTATTGACTCGACAATTATTTTAGTCATTGTAAATGAGGGGAATAATCCGTTGTCTTGGTTAGTGGAATAATAAAACGTTTAATTTTATTGTATTTTAACGAATGTAACGATTACTGGAAGATTATTATTCCATAGTTTTCCCTCAATTGGTTATAATCGGGAATTGATATAGTAGTACTTCAAAGTTTCATACCACAAATCTCACATGTATAGTATCACAAGTACCGTTTAGTAACGTAGGAATTTAATCAACTCATCAATAGCTGCAGGCTGGTAATCAGAGAAGTTTACTGTTCAAGTTCTTGTAGGGGTATTAAGCATTCGCAGAAACTCAAGGGCCAATTCATACACATAGGGTGTATATACCGAGTGATGTATATATTCACAGCAAATTTGGTATATATGTGACTAATTTCAATATGTCTTCAAATCAGTATTGCAAGAAATATATCCGCACATCAATTATCATTCTAGTATTTATAATCACATATAAAAGTTTTATGTTTAATTCGTTATCGTTTTACTCGAAAAGTATAATTATAAGCTCCGTATATTTTGGGATGCATCCAGTTTTGATTAGTCAAAATTTCTTCGACTTTTACGTTCCTTTAATATCTAACAATTAATAGTCACAAGAGAGCGATACTTTTACCCTAATATTTTTTTTTTTTTCTAATGATTATTTATAAATCCGTATATCCTTATAATACAATTAATATATTATATATAAATATATCAATTACCGCTGCAGTTATAGATGCATAGTAGATTAGATGCTATTTGTTATAAAATTTCATTAAAGCACAGATAAGCATGATGATTGGAGTCGATATTAGGGGCACGAGACTGTCTGACATTGGGTGCATAATGTACAATCAATGTTACACAGTATTTATATATATATATATATATTTATGTATATACATGAACATCCAATTATGGTAGGTTTATTTGTTAAAATTCGTAAATTTTAAAACATTTTTTTTTTTTTTAATTGGACAGAGGTTTGAAGATTTTATTAAACGAAAATCGTAGGTAATATATTTTTTGGGAATACTTTGACGGAATATCTGATCCAAAAATAGGATAAAATATTAAAATTTGATGATGAATTTTTTTACGGTAGGTACAAAACGTTTTTACGAAACGTTAGGCAAGAAAAAAAATAAAAAATTGTTAACAAATTATAAAAGAAACGAATGGATAATATATTCTGAAATAAATTCGGTGCAACGAAATTTGGATAGTGGATTTTTTTTGTTTCTTTTTTAGTTTATTCGATTATTTACTTGTCGTTTAATATTTGGGGATATTATATAGGTACCATTCGACTAAATGTGGAATGACAGTGCATGCTTAATAACAAAAAAAAAAAAAAAAAATCCCATACAATAATACTTAATGGTCGATTATATGAAATCTGCCTCTATGCTTACATCACAATATCACACGCATTCCACACGACGAGACATCATAGAGTATATTATGATAATATATGAAAATTAACGAAATTTAAATGTTAAAAAAAAAAATAAATATGCTTATAGTTGGTGGTGAATGTAGTGACGAGGGTCCGGAAAACAGGACGATGCGATCTGCTGGAACCAGTGGGCTTTGCTCACCGTTCAACATGTAGTTTTTTTTTTTTTTTTTTCTTTTTTCACTATTATATCTTTTATTCATGGCTTTTTCATGATAATTTATAATTTAATCCCTACATAACGTGTCGTACACCCTAATTACACATTTGACATCTTACTTGTAACCATCTTACCCTACGATTACAGACACGTGTATATTTCCTTTTTTTATACTGTAATCGTCGACTGACGGAGCAAAACATTCGCATAATATAAGAAAAAGGAAAAACAATAAAGAATGAAAGAAAAAAAGAAAAAAAAAGGAGAAATTGAATTAGTAAACGCACCTTGTTCCTGCTTTGATTTTTCCATTGCAACACAGGCAGTGCGCCATTCCTGAAGTTCCGGTGATGGTATGAGTCCGGCAGAACCAGCAGCATTGTCCTTTCGGGCTTGCCACCAATGATGATCGTCCTTACTAATGATCTGAAGGATATCCCCGGTTTTAAATGCAATTCCAGCTTGCGCACAGGGGATCAACTCGTCCTCCAGAGGGTCGTAATCGAACTGGGCTCGTACAAAAATCTGTAGCGATAGAAAATATCTCACGTGAATTGTCTTGATGGAAAAACTTTTAATGTAGGTATTGCCATACAAAGAGATTGGGATGGATTTTTCAGGCGTTAACGTAAAATGGATAAACAAATTGTTCTTTGACAAGGAAACATTTGAAGTATGAAAAAATCTCCGCTAATATATTTCATATTGAAGTAAATCGAACAGCTCATATTCCCCTGCCAAATAAAAATAAAAAATAGAAAAAAAATAAAAAAACACAAGAAACTATAGCAAATAGACACTAGAACGCTTGCGGGCGTATGTAATCATCTAACGATAAGCCGGCTAGAGAAAAGAAAGTGTGAAAAAAAGAAAAAAAAAAAAAACTGTATACCGAGGCAAGCAAGAATGGTTCAAATTTTAAGGCGATGTGATATCCCGTATAATTGCAGTCGCACAAACCACTCTGAGAGTAGAAATGAGTGTGATATTATTTTGTGCAAAATCACAAGAAAAAGTATTTATTTTTATAAATTTTTATTTACCCATATAAATCGGTGGAAATATCTGTTCGGACGACAAGATAAAAATTCGTATTGATAAATTGCAATGTGTGATTTATCGCGATGCTGAAAAATGGTTACGACCAGTAGAATTGACAGTTTTACACAAAAATTGGAATTAGTCACCTCGTCGGTCTGCTCCCACAACGATTGTGTATTCTGAATGCGTGATTACCTACTGCTTTTTTGCACATGCACTGCAGGGGGCAAACCGATTTAGTTAACAAGTATCACATCGCCTCAATGATTGATTAGATCTGCGCATGGAGGATGTGGGTGTAATTTATTCTAGGGTATGTCTATGTACATTTTTTTTCATATTTTCAATCTATAAAATTCATTTTTCTTTAACACAGTAACGCAAACCGGTAGATACCTTAGTGCAGATTTTTATAAAAATGCTCATGTGCAGTTTCGTAAGCATTTATGAACTGTTTCGGGTTCATTTTACGGTAATACGAGCACAAGTTAAGCGGCCGATATTACGTTATTTAGGTCAAAACTGAGAAAGTACTTAAACACGATACATATATGTATAATGTGTGGGAGGGTGATAATGTCAATCCCAGTTTTGAAAGTGAATTCAGATTCACACCTACAAACCCCCCTATAGTCTGAACCCTAGATTACAATTCATATATCTAGATTGCGTATAATTTCGAGTTTTTTTTTCCAAACTGCAAAGAGGACAACGATAAATTCATGACAACGGTAACAATATTATAGACTGATTATAAATAAATAAATAAATAAATAAATCTATCTATGGATATGATTAGTTAAATTGATTCGGAAAATAAAAAAAAAAAAAGCTGAAGCCAATTAGTTCGATCTAAACGAACAAACGGACGTGCTTTAACGTTCTCTACCAAACTGCAGTGCTGACGATGAGCTAGTAGTGATACGACGATGAGGCTATATATATGGGTAGAAATGTACACGTGAAAAAAAAAAAAAATAAAATAATGAAATAATGAAATAAGAAAAATATTTTTGGAGATGAATTAAAATTCGCGAATTGTAAAGGTGGGCGATGAACGGCAGGGTGCTGGCAGTTCGCCGTTGTGCGTTGCGAGAAAAATGATCGATCTAAGTCATTTGCTATAAGTACGCACGCGCACGCGTGTACATATATATATAATACATATATAAAATTTCATCCATATATGTATGTATTACCTATATATGTATAAAGCGTATTCACATATACATAGATATGTATACATGGTATATATAGGTGACAGACTTCCACGTATGGAAAGTAGGTACACGCGTGTGCAGGTTTTGCGATATGGTGTGCATAGGGGTTGAGGGGTTGGACTAGGGGATGTCCGTCGTTGAAAAACAAAATCTGAATACGCTACGCTTTACTACGCTACATGCCGGGTGTTGTGTGAAAAGAAGGAAAATAGAAAATAAAAAATAAAAAATAAAAAGAAGGAAAAAGAAGAAATTAAACTCGACAAACAAGACCGCAAACCAACTGAAAATCAATACGATAAAATTTAGTGAGATCCTACACATTATAGGCGTTATATAGCTGCATATATTATATTATATGTACGCATAGCTTCTAACTACAGCAGTCCAATCACACCAGATCAAGTCATGGTACTTACTAACACTGGCAGAGGCCTAATCCTGAACAACTAGAGTTTGGAAAACAGAAGAACAGTAATTATTAATTAATAAAAATTTATTATAAATAAATAAATTTTTATTTTTATTTTTAGTTTTTATTTTTTTATTTATTTTTAAATTCTTTTTTTTTTCCTTTTTTTTTCTTCAATATAATTGTCGTTCAATTTTACACTTTGCATGTCTGACGCATGCCATTTCATTCACTATTTATTTTATTTTTCATTTTCTATTTCTTCTATAAATAATTATAATACGGAGGCTGCAGTCATTATATTTTATATAATATTTATAACTATAAACGCGTACACCCCCTCTCCACCACCCTCTACCCCCTCGTAATCCTCCCAAACTACAAATCAATGAATTGTAAATCGCTAATCAATATCCATTAATGACACATAAGTATTATCTCATCTCTATAAATATATGAACGTATAATATTGTATAGAATTTTTACACTAAACACCAACAATTAAAATTCTTTTGTAATTTATGATAATCATACGATTTGTTAAAGATGAATTATATCACCTCGATTCACACCAATGCAGTTCTGTTTTAGAATGAAAGAGTTTCTTTATTTTTATTTTTTTCTTCTCGTATTGTTTTTAATTTATAATAATTTTTGGATATTTTATACGTTTTACAATCCGCTATTATATAGAGCTCTATACAGACTACTGCCTCCGTGATTTTTGCCTTGAATGATGTTAATTTTCAAATATTATTCAAATTAATAGTCAGACATGACTTATATATATACTGACAATAATTATTGACGCGTGAAATAAATAATTCTGATCGGACGATGGTAGAAAATATTGTTTATTAGAAGAAAAAAAATAATCTTTTTTTCTTTTTTTTTTTACTATATCGATACGAGTGTATGTTATGGTGATGACAGTACGGCACAAGTGCACTAAAATGATACAATCTACGGATTACGGTACGGAAGGTACAAAAAGACTTGGGTGAAAATAATATGACGATTTTTTTTTTTTTTTTCTTTTTTTTTTTTTCTTTTCTGTCTATATAAAGTGATTTGATATAGCAGGTATATGTACTATCGATACACAAATTGGTCTGGTGGACTGGCTGCTGTGGTTAATGAAAGTCCAGAGTATTCCCGATACCTTTTTATTAGATAATCAAGTGATAATTATATCGTTAATAAACTGCGATTAGGATAATTTTCAAAGCTTGAGAAAAAGAAAGAAAGAAAGAAAGAGAGAGAGAGAGAGAGTGAAAAATGAAACCAACAAAAATATAAAAAATAAAAACTTGAAAAAAAACTTGAGTGCAATGCTTAACTAGGTAATTATCGTGTAGATATGGGAAGGTGCTACGATGATTTAATGATTATGTAACAGTAAACATAAAGATATTACCTAAATAATCCACGCATACTGCAACAATACGTGTAATGAGGGATGGTCGAGGTTGGGGATGCAATTTATGGGAAGTTGTTGGAATCATTCGATGTTATCTTTTCTATAATAATACAGGAAACTCATTATAACTTGTTCTAAAATGTTATAAAATTAACGTGACTTTGCGATGTTCCTATTCTTTATCACAGATCGTTGGGCCAACTGACTTTTGCAGAATTCAAAGTATTCTAAGCTTCGTATTAGAATCAGAAAATTAAAGGCCCTGTTCTAAGATTTTCATGACGTATTCATTGATTATATTTACGGAACTTTTTTTGACAACTGAGTAATAGCTGGAGAACTTGATATCGTCGCGCTACTATAAAGCTTTCTTATCTCGTATGTATAGTATGTAAAGCTTCAAGTGACGGGGATGATAGGTGTAATGGATCGTGCACGTTATACTGGTGGTCGCAAAATGCAAGTGACAGATAAAACACAATGTATATATATTATATATATATATACATGTATGATAAAATATCACCCGCTACATGTATTCTAAGCTCTAGGTAAAACATGAACATATAAGAACATTTCATTGTCATATGTGTCTTCGGTTAATGCTTCATTATACGACTTCGTATAATTTGCACTGAATTTTCGTAGATCAAAGAGCCACGATGTCTCGACGCGATGATTCGGTGATGAAGAACTCGTCGATCATTTTTCAATCACACCTACATCTCAGACCAGCATATGGGGATTGAAGAAGAAACACCATTTTTCATCTCGTTTTAAAACAAATTCAATCTCATAGACTTTCCGCCATTATTTCACTAAAATATCCAAAAAAGAGATAGAAATGGGTTCAGTCTTTAATTTTTTTTCTTTTTTTTCTTTTTTAGGTAAAAAAACAAATCCTGATATCATCAAGATTGCGAATGGTATTACCGTTATAAGATTCCATGGTTAGAAACGATCTCCGTGATTCAATTAAGCGATGTATTGTTATTATTATTATTATTATTATTATTATTATTACTATTTCTACCAGTAGATGAGTTACCGGTACAGTTAAGCTTAATTGTCTAATCATTAGGGTGCAAGTCCCTATTTACGTTGTTTTATGACATTTTCTGCGGACAAGGTGGACGAAGTTTGCAATTGAATGAAAGAAATAAAAAAAAAACAGTACGGAAAACTTGGAGCCTGTGGGTTAACTCAAAGTGCAGCCTCCAAGGCAGCGAATCTTCCGATTTAATTTAAATGGAAATTTGCGCTGACTGCAGTATTTTATTTTTTATTTTTTAGTAGTGCTTCGAAAAATCTGAAATTTGGCATTCGTAAAAAATTGGGAATATTTTTTTTGTAAAATACCTATATGACGATTAGGGAAGACGTATGCGTGTTTTGAGTTGATATACAGGATCCAAGTTTCACGTACTTTTTTTTTTACTATTTATTTGTTGCAAACTTTTTCCCACCTTGTACACCGAAAATTTCAAAAATACTTTGAATAAGGAATACCCTAGTAACCATATATCATGGTCATGGTTTATGCTATACACGTTGCGATTTAGAAAAATTAAGAAACAAGGTATAAGAGACGTTGGTAAATGAGACCGAAACCGCGAGGCAGAGTTAAAATAAATTCTATCTTCAATGGTATGAATGAAGTTTGGAAAATTAATGGGGGTTTTTTTTTTGTTTAAGTTTTACTGAAATTTCAGCAAAATAAAGCATTGAAATAGCTGTATATATATTTCTGAACTTAATTTGACATTATGAAAATTATACAATAATTGACTAATAACAATAATAAATATCATCATTTTTCACTGATGCAGGTAACATAGATTTTCATTATTGCATTTATTTTCTTTTTTTCTTTTTTAACAATTTTAGTAACACAGTTGAAGTTTCGATTAATTAAATTTTACGAAATATGATATTAGTTATAGATTTGAATTTTCATAATCGTTTAATTTTTTCTTTTTTTTTTACATCGAAAATAATTTCGCACATATATATAAAGATAATTGATGAAAATTTAGCAATTTTCTAAACAAGCTAACGATCGTCGTATTCATAATATACTGCTGCACAAATTATTATTATTATTATTATTATTATTATTATTTTTGTTAATTTTTTTTATATATATTTATCCTATACTATATCTGCAGATATATATTTTAATTATTTAATTGTCAAATTCATTATAGATCTACAATATATATACCGTATCTAAATTTCACTACAAGCTATTAAATCACAAAACTTAGGCCCGCCGCCGCATTTGCCTACAAAAAATTTTCTGACTAATAATATATAGAACAACGCATAAATATTTAACAAGAATTTATTATTAGAAAGAAGAAGGAGAGAAAAAACGTGAAAAATAAATTAAAAAAACAAAGAAAAAATACTAACAATCAAAGAAATTGTATATCTGAATTTTATTTCAACCCTAGAACGACGGATATTCGATAGAATTATATTGATTAATAAATTCATTTTTATTATCTCGATGTTCATTCGATATTTTAGCACAAAAATTTTCATATCATTGCTTAATTCGTATGAAATAATTGGGTTTAAAATTTTAACGAAAAAACGTTAATCATCATTTGCGCAGGTCTTATTGAAGATAATTGGCAAAGCAGAAAACGGTGGAAATTTATTATCACCACTGTCGTTCTAGTGTCAATCAATTAATGCACATGATAATATGTGGCTGCTACATTGGATTTTCTTAAAACCAGATACATATTCTGTTTTTTTTTTTTTTGTTTTCTTTCAATCCTGTATAAATTGGGTTGCAAAAAACATATCGAACTGATCGAAATAACCCGTATTTAACAAGGCAGTGTGATATTACGACGTACAACGTACTGCGCGTGTTAATTAACGACAAGCTTTGTTATAATTGTGGCAATTCCTTGCGTAAATATATAGAATAGAATAAACATAGAATAAAGTAAATTTATTCATTTATATTTTCATTTTTTCATTTAAGGATTTTATTTTTAATAACTATAGGCACCTCGGATATATTGAGAGAGAAAAGCGGACTCGGAAATGGACGTAATAACAATCAATCTAATTGGGGTGTAACAATCGATAATCATTTCGGATTTTGGGCTTTTTAAAATCAATACGACGATCGATATTATCATTTCTAAATCTCGTTAGTATCCGAATTTGTTAAATTTTAGTATCGATTATTTAAACGAAATACTTGTTATACCCCAGTCACAGTCACAGCCACGCGACACACATCCTTCTATTTCAAGCCCCTTACCCTCGAGGTATAAACGATATTAATAAAATTATGATATTTATGTAGTAAATATATACACGCATATAATATACATAATATATATATATATATATATATAGGTATATAATATATGTACATAAATATTGAGTATAATAATCGAACCCCAAAAGTAAAACGCATACAGACAATCAGGGGATGGGAAATACGTGCGTATCAATGTAATTCCTAATAAAGTGTTATGCCATGCTATATTAACTGAAGCAAGATGCTGATCTGTTCTGTATATGTATAGTGTTGTATAATATTGTAATGGGCAACCATTGAAGATACTTTAAATCTCGTATACGGTTTTAATCATTTATGTATACGGGTATTTGAATAAAATGAAAATAAGAAGAAGAAGGAAAAGAAGAAGAAGAATAATAAAAAGAAACATAAAGCAAATGATAAAGAAACAGTGGAAAAGATAGGTGAAGCTTATTTTTGACGGGATTGAGAAGAGGGTTCGCAAGGTTTGTGTATAAAAGGGTGGTTTTTACGTATAGACATACGTATATATATATATAAAACATCCACCACTCGAGGAAAGACGAAAACATAAGTGGATGGAATGGTTGGTTCCGAGAGCTTTGGTAAACAAAAGTCAGGTCCCTACCCTGCCCGTCGACCCTAAATCCCAGGGTGTCTTCTATGGGGACTTAATTAAATTCGTTAGTTCTCTTCATAAATATTTCACGGTAGAAATTAGCCGCAGCCATCTTTATTTCGTCGCAACTCACAATCGCGACAACGAAAGTTGGCACAACCGTAGTACATCAACCGAAAGAAATCGATAAAATTCAAGTATAGAGTTTTTCTTCGAATATACTTTCATCTTTTTTTTTTTTTTAATATGCATCTTCTGTGTTTCAACAACCCAAATCTACACCTGTGTAAATTTTCATTTTTTTTCTTTTTTTTTACCACCCTCATCAATTGCATAGCATTCCATTACACAAAAAACTTTAATGCAGAGTTCGACGCTTTTAAAGCTCTGCATTGATCCGAGATAATAAACTGCAGCTAGCGTTAATCCGAATATATTTTAAAATTAATTACGAAAACTTCGAACAAATGGCGATTAAAATAAATCTACTTCAAAACGGACATCATTCACCTCCTATTATATAATTAATTCGTTAAAACTGTGGATTCTATGGCACAAAAGAGCCAAAAAGATGCGCTAGTTCGTGTAGATTCGGTAAATCCGTAATTAGATTTTGTGTTGAAAACTAATCAGTAATCAGTAATCAGTAATCGGGAAATCTTGACTTCTGACAATTATTAAGACTCTCATCGCTGAGTCACCGCATTCGTTTTATCCTTTAGAATTTATAGATTAAAGGAGCTTGATTAATAGCACTGCAGAGCTGAAAACGCGAAAGGTGAAAGTTGTACTAATCTAAGTCGAGGTAAGCCCGAGTAAACCTGAGTATAAGTTAAGCAGGGACAATCCGCAAGTAACGTAATTCAAGATACGTGGTCTTTGGCGAAAAGCTATTTAAGCAAGAATGTACATCCTACTTGGCTATGTCTAAATTAACGGATATATTTTCATTGACTAATTGTTATAGTTCAAAACTATCCTAATTACAACGCAAAAACTACCCTCTATTGAGATACTAGTCATACCATTACTTCGCTTATGATTTTCGAGCTGCTCTTAGCGCTGATAACGGATTGAGACGACGTCTAGGAGTAGTTTCCGCGGATGAGCTGGGACCGACTTTTGTCTTTTGGGTTTTTGAGGCTTTTGGGGTTTTTGGAGCACCGCTACACGAGCACGCTGGGGTCATTGGTGATTTTGGAGTATTTGTGGATACAGTTTTAACGGCTGTAGTGATAGTGGTAGTGGTGATAGTGGTGGTGGTGGTTAAGGGTGCCGAGTGAGATGCGGGAAGTGCGGTTTGGGAATTGGTGCCTCTGGGGCTGGGGCTTACTTGTACCTCGCAGGGGGGTGGCGCACTCCTGTACGATGGCACTATCTTGAAAGTCACAGATCCTCTCGCCTCTCGCTGAAACAGAAAATCATTTTTATGCAACCTTCTTTCGCACATATATTAAAGAAAAAATACACCGATTAGATCAAAGAATACTCTTAATACTCTTCCTAATACCAGTCTGATCTTAATTGCATCAGGACTCCTAATGATGGTAAAATATTTGTTACGAAAGCATGGGGCAAGGTATAACCGAACGAGAACCACCCTTCTCGCGATAAATTTATATCGCAATGTCGAAGATCATCGAGATAATCTGAAGTTCAGAACAAGAAAATCATCAAGAGAAGATAATATGGATGAAAAAGACTGGAAGTTCTATTCCAGCAGCTGTTTAAAAAGTATCGGTCAAATAAATGAGGTCAAAAAATGTCCCTCATTTCTCCCTCGAATTATTATCCTCATCAAAAGCTCTACATAGAATAAATCCTCTTTTACGACTCCATTTTCATTGATGAACCTACATTCAAAAATTACAGACGAGTGAATTGAAGGAACAAGCTGCATCATTGGACTGTAAAAAAATCCTGATTGAATTTAATATGCGAATCAGGTATGCAGACTTCGAAAGCATATGACAATGAACAATGAACACAGAATAGTAGAGAAAATTCTGTCTGGTATCATATTTACAGAATGTGTACACGCAGGTGGTTCGATAAATCTGAGGACCTGTAATCTCACAACTTACTTATCACGACAATATTTAAAAGACAGTTAATGATGAACCGTCGAGTTCGGCCTGAGGATAAATGAAAGAATGGAAAAAAACGAGACCTGATATTTCCTCAGGAAAAAATGATTCATTATATTTATATGACTGACAAATTGGCGTGGGTTAGTTCAACGTAGAATAATACTGCGTCAGAAAAAGAGTCTGTTTTTAGTAGGAAATTCATCGAGTAGTACTAGCAGATAATCTGCAAATAAAATTACTGGGGCTGAAGAAGAAGTTTGCGATGGGAGCTGAACGTTATAAGCTCTTAATATAAAAACGTTTCTATGTTGATTGAAGACATGAAAAAAGGTTCATATCTCTGGTAATAAAATTGAGATAGTAGTCATTTAGGGAGTAAAAATCTGGCTCACTTAAAACAGATAATTACTTTTTGGATTACTGTAAAAATCCTCATTGAATAAATTGGATTTGAAATTCTAACACTAATATTGTACAAATGATAGTTTAGTCAAATCTTTTGCATCGTGAATAGAGAAACGTCAGTTCGCTCTCGTCAGCTGGTACATGGAGATAGATGCAACGCTAAACTTCCGCTTGAGATGAAGCGGAAAATTTAATACAAACACGAACGGTTTGCAGAGTCGTATAGACTTATAGGTATGTAGATTGTGGATATTGGATGCACGTGCGCGGGAGTTGTTCGAGAGTTTAAGAGTGCGCGTATGTGCATCCATGCGCATACATACTGCACAGATTATGGATAGTAGGCTACCCCATACGTGCCCTTTATTGACAAAAAGGTTTGACTCAGAGAGGATGTGTGTCTAGGACGAGAAAATTGAACTTACATAGCGCAGGTTTATAGAGAAATTACTATATCGTAACCGGATTTCAAATCGGTGAAAAGTCAACAAATATTATGTTGAAGGGTATGACATGACCCGTATGTCATGTAAGACCTCGAGCTACCGTCAATGTACTTATCTTTTTTTCATTTCCGATTTCATGTGTTCATAAAATTCAATTAGGGTACGCAGCCTAATGCCATAAGCAATAAAGTACCGAATTTAAAATCGATGGCATTCGAACTTTGACTTGATTTTTTATGATCGAAATGTTTCACAATGATCACAACGTTCTCCAGTACTTGAAATGCGGCATTAAGTTCTTGTGAGACTTTCAGTTTGAGGTATAAGTTACCCTCTATCAAAATATCTTGTTCCAAAGAAACATATAAGTATTATAACTGCTGACTGGCGAGATTTGATACGAGTTTTTGCGAGTTCTACTATGGGTTGAATTAGTTGGCGTTTCTTGTTTACGAACAATACAATTTCACCCGAAATGCCATTCTGCAAGCTACGTACAAAAAGTTTCTATTTTCTTCTTATCTACCCTGCAAGTCACTAATTGAGAACGGTTTCGGGCAGTGAAGGGTGTTCATAATTGAAAACGCTATTCGGCAAAGTTTGTATTCTCGAGAACATAAAGAAACGTCAAATAAAATTGAGAAATTTGATTTTGAAAAGGGAAACCGAAGTATCGAAATCAAATTGCCAGTCAAGAAAAGTTTAGAACTTATAACGAATGAAGAGAAAACCGTATGATGGAAGTCTTTTTCATAAAGATAAACTCTTGACATGAAAATTTCTCGATTCTTTTGACTATTTGCTAAACTAGTATACTGGTACAGAGATTAATGTACTTACAAGAATTTTTTGTAACGCATTGACCGATTGATTGGCGACTGGAACTCCGTTGATTTCTCGGATCTCATCTCCAACGTGAAGTGTTGCTTGTCTATGGATCATTCCACCGTGCATAATGCGTGCTACAACGCACTTACCATCTTCGTTCATCTTTAGCGTGATACCCTGGAATAGAAACGAAATTTATTGAATTTGTTACGGTCATTTGAGACTGCGTATTCTGTTGCATTCAAAAATTGTATTTCCCACACATGATGATCATAGGTTTGCATCATGCTAAATGTATTCTGCATTAAATATCAGTTACATTTATTTCGCACCAATTGATGATTGATCAATGTACCGGATGAACGATTTGCAAAAACAGATTATTCTTCAGAAGTAAAACTCACCATTGGTTCATCAGTGTTCTTCTGGAACTGTACCAAACGGACTCGAGTGACATTTTCAAGGTCTAAGTCACCGTTTTGTCCCTCAAGTTCATCGCCTCCGTTTAGGTAAGGAAGAAGAGGTGGAGGTGTTACTCTGGTTGCTTCCTCACCGTATACATCGTGTCCTGCCACGTCATGCGCTTGAAGTAACGCCTGTAACAAATAAATAAAACGTAATTGTAGTAGACGAGACATTCGTTATAATCTTTAATAAAGAGACAATATTTTTATCTCAATTTTTCGTGGGTTAATAAACTATGAAAATTATAAACCTGAAAATAGGAAAATTTTCGCATCCCTTTGCGGATAAAAATCGTCATCTGAAAAGCAGCGAGAATATTGAAAGATGAAACATGCTAACAACTAAACGATCAATTCAGGAATAATCAACTTCTTGTTCAAATAATCGCACTGTTATATGTAAAACAGTTATTCGTACGATATGGAATGAAATTTTTCGACGAATTTTAATCTCCAAATGTAGTTGAAAAAAAAAAAAAATTGTGCAAAGCAGGTTTTTGCAATAAAACGAATCGTCTCTATAATTGAACAGATACATTTTTTTCCAAAGTAATTTTAATAACTCGACTGTCCGAGACATGAGATTCTGTACAATACCCTGGGTATAGGTGATAACGATAACGTGTGACCCCCATCGTGTATTTTTATATGAGAGTACAGGAACAAGTGGGACTTTTTGATGAATTCATTATTCATATTTACTTGCAACCTCACACCAACAAATCTTCTCGACTACCTCAGTTAATCCTTTCGAATGCGAAACACTGTTTTTTTTTTTCGTTTCCTTTTTTTTTTCGTGAGAGAGTAATACATATTCCCATACTGGTAACACAACAGGAAAAAACTCTCTCAAAGGTTCATGTATCTACATGAGTCCACGTACCATTGTTCATCCCTATATATAAACGTATATATATATATATATACATATATGCTAGCAACTAGTTTTGATTAATTAATTTTTTTTTTTTTACGGTTGAACAGGGTTTTATAAAAAAAAAACAAACCTCATTCAATTATAACTGTCCTGGTAAGCTGTATTATTGCCAATAATATCGACTAAAATATTTCCTGAATTCTGAACGATAAGAAAAAAATTTTTTTAAAATAAAAAATTATTCATCAAAATAACAGGAATATCGTTCTAAGATTATTCAACTATATTAAAGCAACATATAGGCAGCTTTCGATACATTCGTTTTGTTATACGGGCGGCAGTGATAAATGTGAGGCAGCAGATTATTGGGATAAAATTGAGCCAGAGGTAAGAACGTAGGTTTTTATCTGAATGGATTTTATCATTCAATAGGTTCAATGATCGCCGTTTCTTATCGGAAGCTATTTAAATACACATAGTTTGTCTTCGTCAAATGGTATAAAGAGAAATGTGTGCGTGCATGCTGAATGCGAGACGGAGTTGCATAGTGAGCTAGGGCAATGAGTAATGTATAAGAAGGCATGTATTCAAGTTCGAAGATTAATGCCATTTCGATAAAAATCCTAACGAGAGAAAGTCCCATTGTCAAAAACTAATTACTCTCTTTCTCACCCTCTGGTCTGATCTTGATTCGTTACTGATTGAATAAAACTGGTTCACTTAATCCTATCAATGTCAGAGTGACGGAAAACAGTAACGATTTTACGAATCTAATTGAATTTCTTACGGTCTGGTCCTAGAAATGAAAGACTATTTGTTATCTTAACAATCTATACATGGCAGACTACCCGTCACTTGAAGTGCAATCAGGAACTAAAAGATGCGAGGTGAATCCGGTTCGATAATGAGAAATACAAGGGTGGTAATGGTAGGTCGAGAGGACGTTGAGCAAATGGGTTCCCCATAAGATACCAGATAATTTCTTGGCAAAATTCCAACGGAAAGTCCTGAAGGATATCAGCTCCGAGTGGCATGGCGCCTCGCGCAAATGCACCAGCCGTTGAGAGGCTCACAGCTGGATGAGTAATGCGCGTTTGGGACGTTCGAGAGTTCTAGACCTTCGAGCAGATTTACCTATTTGAAACTACGCCAACCTCGTCACCTTTCATACCCAGTCGATGGTAATTTACATAAACATCAATGCCCTCATAGCTCCCATACAATTATTCATAATTAATAACACCGGTGAGCCTCTGCATTACTGCATAGAAACGAAATCACTGTGCGATCGAAGAACAAGAATTGACCCAAGTTTTTCTTCTCCTTTTATACTTTGAATTGTTCAATGGTTGAAATTTTTTCTACAACTTGTGCGAATACTGGACTGCTATTTTTTTTTTCTAGAGAATTGTGTGAATTGAATTAGGCAATGAATTCGATTTCTGTTTGAACGAGAATATTTAAGAAAAATGTCATTTTTCAAATTTTAGTCGTACAGTTTCATGTACTTCCGAGGGCCTTGGGCCATGTTTGTCCGTCAGTGTTACGTATTATCTAGGTATTACGTAACGATCGATAAAACCCTTATCGCGACCCGCCCCGAATATTCCATTATGCCTTTTTTTTTTTTTTTTATTGTCGACAGTTCAAAGAGAGTGAAAAAGTAAAACAATTTACAAAAAGCCTGGATCTTCGAACGAGAATAGATCCCATGTTTTGCCCCCGAAGATACAGACTCGGGTCCTTGTCTTGTTTCACACTACATTCTCGTTTTACCCCCATTACGAAAAAAACGAGAGAAGACAATAATTGGATGACCATCACGGTTTTTAGAAATTCTAACGACCGGGTAAAACAGATTTAATGACAATTTCGCACACGTTATTAGCTATTTATAAAAAATTCTTTAATTACCAATTTGATTCTACTTCGGGTTCGAAGTTGACGTTAGTCCAACCGAGATGTGAAGTTTACGACAAAAGATTTCAAATTCTATCCCCATGTTTCAGGCTATTCGTTTTATAACTTCACCTAGTCTATAGCTAGCGGGTGTTTAATTTCACAAAAATATGAACGAACTGCAGAGAGATGGACGATCGCGTTGCAAAGTTTCTTTCCCAAGGGAGATATCTCTCTTCCGGATGACAAGTGACGGACGGGGCTATCGCGAAAGCACAAACTCCATGCGCGAAAAGGTTTTTTTTTTTTTAAGTATTATCTGTCACCATATTTTTTCTAGTTTTTTTCATTTTATATTTTTTTCAACATTTCGAGGCAGGTGCAAGTTGCAACTTTTGTAAAGTAACCACCGGCTCAAGACAAGCAAGCTCTTGGCTTAATTACAGATGAAACGATAAACTCAACGGGTAGTTGAATAAGTTAACAAGAATACGAAAATAAAAGCGAAAAATAATGAAGAGGGTAAAATATACAGAGAGGAGAACGAGGACGTTTAACAGCCACGCTCGCTCCTTAACAAATGGATTTGCTCCCTTAGTCAACCTTGCCCAGGCAATTTGTGGGGCGGGGGTGGATTTCTTCATTGGATCAGAACAGCAATGAAAAATAAACCGAGAGTAAAGATTTTTGTAACGAAATCAAATTTATTAAAGTCAGGAAAATACGTTGATCAAATAGACATGACGAAATTACTCTTTTACTGATTGAAAAAATAACTCATTGTAGAATCAAACCAAATACCTGTACATCGTATGCGATGGATAGTTTTCAGTTGAATTAAATTTATTACAACCAAATGAGAAATACTTCGGAAATACAATTGATTTCCTCGCATCCTTTATCTCGTACATCCCTTTTCCTTCTTAGACTTTTTGCTCTTTCTAGGGTGAATTCCGGTCTGTATTATTATTTTATTTTTTTTTTACTTGTAATGAATGCAAATTTATATAATATAAATATAAACTGAATGAGCTAGGTACAAGGCTCAGTAAGCTTTGAAAAAAAAAAACTACAAGCATTTCACGACTTATGAGCTCGTTTAACCTGACGATTATTGTTGGTATAAAATTTGCTAATTAAGTGAAATAATCCATGTCGAGAGAGAAACTTCGTGTTTTTAAAGGCTATTGTGATTTTACGAGACCAAAGAGTAAAATATGAAAACAGAGATAATTGACGGGTGAATTTCGGTGACGGTTGAAGTACCGAGTTTATTATAAACGTTCTAAATTTACCAACATTACTTTGATGATGACGATGAACGAGGGTTCCTTTAAAAGTATACGAAAATCTCAACTATAATCTACACTATACGTAAAATATAATATGTCTCGTCTTTTTGTTTCTACAAATTGAAGCTGCTTTTAAAGGATTCTAGTCACTGTATACATTATAGTTTCAAGAACTAGCATCAACAAATCATTTCACCTCCCTTGAGAGACAAGTAACAGGTGTTTGTAACAAGTATTGTCTAGATTACGTGAGACCGACCATCTGCTCTTTCAGGATCACAGACAATGGAATTTCGAAGTAGATAATATACTAGCAGCAAAAGCTTCTTAACTTTTATTGTAAGGATTTAAAATCCCATATCTTGCAGCAATAGACAGATTTTGTCGGCTATTTTTGGTTTTTGAAAAAGCAATTGCGTAGAGTCGATTGATTCCTAAATTGCCTTAGAAGAAGAAGAAGAAGAAGAAAAAAAAAATGCATCGTTCGCCTAAAAGCGTATTAAAATAAAAATTTATTACCAATTAGATAAAAATTGATATTCTACGGAATAATTCAACGCAAATGAAGAAGTTTCACCTTGTAATGTTTTATTGAATATTATATCATTCCTAATTGACACCCATAGCAAGTACCAATTACTCGTGATTTTATTTATTTTCATATCTCACAGTGATATTATTTATCACCGTTGCCAGTAACCACGTTCATTATTGTCATATGTGACTTTTTGAATATAATGAAAAAATGGATTATCGAATTTTACTATTTTTTTTTTTTTTATTATACCTTCGTGTAGAACGATACAGCCTTTAGAGATGATCAATTTAAGCTGGTAAAAATCGGGAGGTATGGGTACGTGAAAGGTTGTAACCATTAGAGAAGTGAAATTGCTTTATGTAACGAGGGGATCACAGCAATTAAATACACGAATTTTTATAATAATAATACAAAATGGATTTAAAGAATGTAATAAGCTGGCTTTAAAAACTTGCTATTCAGATCATGATCATTATATTAGTCTCAAGTTTATCTAATTGCATTTCAAGCTTTCGATGATACCGAACACTCAACAATCGACAGAAGGCTTATTCAAAACTTATTCAAAATTGTGTTACAATTGAAGCAAAGAAATGAAATTCTATTATAATGATCATTTCTGAGCCAAATAAAAATCGTATGTATTAAATTATATAAAACTATATTATTATCGCGATTTTTGAGTTACTGCTTTATCTGCAACACCGTTTTTGAACAAGTTTCAGGCTGGAAAATAGCTATTCAACATTTTTTATCATCGTGACATTTCACAGCATTATCAAAGGCTCGTAAGCTCATCGCAGAACTCATTGTTAAACGATTATAATGGTCACAAGTGGGTTCGGAAAAGCTTTTACTTGGGGTTCTTTAATTTATCAAGTTTCAATTTTTCACGAATTTTCATACGAATTACCTTCATTTCAATGCTATCTTTATTCAGCTTTGAAGGCATACGATAAAATCCAGCGATATTAAATGTTGCCATAAATTATTACAGCTCATATTATAATTTTCCTGGCTGTTAGTTAACCACGAATTTCCAAGCTGCCAGGTGCAAAGTCTTCGTCAATTATCTTAAAGAGGTTTTTAAGCTACAGAAAACGTATCGTACAGATATGCGAGAAGGATCATCTCAATGAATGAGAAGCCTGCAGAAGTTCACTAGACCGAAAATTTATCATTGATATACATCTGATGTACAATTCATATCCATTCTTCGACTAATCGTTACTAAATAGAGAATTGTATTATCAATATCGTATGCTAGAACGTTCATATTCTAAGAGTTTAAAAATTTATAAAAAAAAAAAACCAGAAACATCGATCTTAAAAGATTCGACAAAAATTATGAAAATTCTTAACAAAATTGAGT
This sequence comes from Tenthredo notha, assembly GCA_914767705.2. Taxonomy (NCBI): domain Eukaryota; kingdom Metazoa; phylum Arthropoda; class Insecta; order Hymenoptera; family Tenthredinidae; genus Tenthredo; species Tenthredo notha. The sequence goes on from OU611907.1 coordinate 5,982,156, forward strand.
AGGGGGTTGAATTTTATTTTTTACACATTGTACACAGAATACAGCCGGGACTGATACGAGCTGACTTTTACTGTAATTGAATTAATTTTTGAAGTAATTATGTGGAATCGAAAGTATAAAAACAAACATATGTAAAAGTGTTTAGAACACCGGTTTATAATCGGGTAATACTTCTGGTTGGCTATTCGTTAAAATTTTTCTTCTTTTTGCAGCTAAAAAGCCCTTCGTCATTTTTAGTAAACGTGAATTTAAGAGGAAAATAAGAAAACGAAGAAGAAGAAAAAAAAAACGAGTAATTTAGTGCAAACTCGGTTAACGGGTTTCGTAAATAAGTTAAAGCTTTGCCGTTTACTTTCCTGCGTATTTCCTTTTCTTCCAACTTATCTTGAAAATAAGGGCAAACGAATATACCTACTTTACTTCTTGATGCTCATGTTTCATTGTCACTGACACGGTAGTATTATTCTTTTCTTATCCGTGAAGCCTTATCAAGCAATTACTCTCTGTACCTCTGAATATCTTAAATCTTTGATGGAGACCGTGTCTGTCGAATTTCAAGCAAAATTTTATCGGTTTGAATAATTCGTAAGAAATATATGAACAAGATATTCGCGCGTAGAAGTGAATTGTACTAAATTGAAAATCACAGATTCTAAAAGACAAATTAATTCTTCATTTTCTCCAAAAAAATTAATAATTCATCGATAAATTCTCTCCGAAAATATTCGACAATAAGACAAAAAAGGAAAATCATTTTTCGCCACCTCCACGATATACTATTTTCGGTGAAAAATGAAAATACAAACGTTTGAGGTTTTTTCCTCCAAATTTCAGTGTGCAAATGTTACCTTATGCAACAACTGACCTGATTCTACCCTATGTTTGATGTTCGAATGAAAAAAAAAAAAACAATCTCTAAAATATAGGTATATATATCGTTAAACGCAGTTTTGGCAATCATCATTCAATCCGTTACCATAAAATTGATTAAACATTGTTTCACGCTTCGCTAAAAGAACGAAGTTTCGATCATATTTTGTACTAAAAGCACATATTCTCGGTTCAATGATAACACAAACAAAAAAAAAAAAAAGTACCCGATTTCATTAATTATATTCACATTCATCAATCGCGAATAATACAAATAGATCCTTGTTTATTTTTTTTTTCTTCTTCTTTCAAAGTTCACTATCCAATTTTCGATCGTGATGTATTAAGCCCTTCGTCATACGAACACAATAATTCATTTCGAATTAAGAAGATATATATTAAATTCTGCAATTATTTATAAACAATTTAATTCTGTGCAGGAAGCTAATACTTGAATTGCGGTAAACATATGGGAGATAAATCGATCGGATTTATACTTGAGTTTAAAGAATAAATCTAGAAATTTATCGCACATTTTCGCGGATATAAACTACGGTCAGAGGTACCTACTCTACCGTGAATTATCGTATTTCGTTGAAAAAAAAATCTGACCACGATGTGGGAATAGGTATAGATGTTAAATCGAACAGTTTTGCCTCAAGCGTGTTTGATATACTTTATCCATTCGGGCGCGATGTAGATTTCGAAATTCTATTTCACGGACAGAAATGAACGATAGAAATAAAATCATCAGCTTGAAATCCTCGAATAAACGAATTCGCGATAGGCGTGTACCGGAATTTAAACCGAAAAAAACTTTTCTACGGAGTAACAGCATGAATCATTCATGGATTCGGACATGGAAATAAAATTTTTGATTTTGAACCATTATTTTAGTTTTTTTTTTCTCGTCATCCTTAAGCAAAAAGAGTATTACTTATTTCCAGCGATGCAAGATCGACCGGAAATGACATAACTTTAGGATATTTCTTCGAAAATTCAATAAATTCGATAAGGGACGTACCTACCCCGGTTTGTAAAAGAGAACCGGGCTAAATGAAAGCGAGATAGAAATGATGTTGAAAAAGAGCGTCACAATAGATCCGCAAAAGCATTATAAAGATATTCGACCGTTTCTAGATACTCGGCTACTACACCCTCGCATGCAATGAACCATTCTTTATCTTTGACTGTTGTATGGGCAAGTACTCCAGCGAGTTTTAATAATTGCTGGTGATTAAGTCGACCAAGGTAGTCTAGGCGTGCAGAAATTCCCCCTTTCTCCCCTCGAGAACTTTCGTGGATTTAGTTTTATAAATGAAACTTGTATCTGTGTTTCTATGTCTGTGCTGTTTTACTCGACTCGGTATATACCGAAGTCCCACGTCTCATCTGCATACATAATTTTCAAGCTATCCAACACCCTGGCCGAATATCTTATCTCTTTATACAGAGTATATACGCGATTACGTGTATAAACTACGTGTACAAGGTACATCATATATATATATGGGGCATTCCACGCCAACTCGACCTGAGTCTGACCCTCGACCCCTTGGATTTGGTTCTTAATTTTTCATATGGTTGTTCCATCTTTCGAAAGCACACTGAATTTTTTTTAGATTTTATCTATCAAATTTGTTCAAATAGAAAATCAATTACTTAAGGAAAAAATCACATCGAAGGACACTTTTGAAAAATCTGAAAAAATTCTCAAAAATCCTGTACTCGATTCCAAAAATTTCGGTGTGTGGATCAGAGTGGGCCGGCGCTTGCTTCCATCTGTCATTTGCGATTTTCTGAAAAAAAAAAAATAGACGCAAAAGTCAGTTCACTGTGGGCAGTTAAAATAATCTCAGAAAATTCTGAAAAATTCGGAGTTACGTATCAGAACGTTCAAGCAACTGCTCACAGTGCACTGACTTTTGCGTTTATTTTTTGATTTGGTTTTTTTCCAGGAAATCGCAACGGACGGTAGAACCGAGTGCCGGCCCATTCTGATCCACGGACCGAAATTTTTGAAATCGAGTACAGGATTTTTGAGAATTTTTTCAGATTTTTCAAAAATGTCCTTCGATGTGATTTTTTCCTTAAGTAATTGATTTTCTATTTGAACAAATTTGATAGAAAAAATCTAAAAAAAATTCAGTATGCTTTCGAAAGATGGAACAACCATATGAAAAATTAAGAACGAAATCCAAGGGGTCGAGGGTCAGACTCAGGTCGAGTTGGCGTGGAATGCCCCATATATAGTTATATGGCCGGGAGAGATTAACTTTAACAATCGTTACGGGTGGCTGCTCATTCGTTTCGAAGAACTTTGCTTAAATTAGTTTTCGAGAAATATGTTCATTTCAATAATTTTCAAGTTAAACTAATGCCACACTATTATCAGGGACAAAGGGAAACGAAACCGTGTTTATTGAAGTGATTAATAAAATTAGATAAAAAATCCTTAAAAAGCGAAAGAATCTGTTTAATATTAACTGATATAACAACGAAGCTATGTATTTAAGTGGATATGATAGTTTTGACGTAATTTTAGGAAGCGGGATAATTACGTATGAAATTTCGCTAACTTAATCATAAGGTGTTAATTATATTTTCAACGATTATGTATTATGTTATGGGATAACTGATTGGATTATTATTAACGAAGTGTGTTCCGAAACCGAGGATCCAGTTGACGTTTGTGTATAACGAAACGAGGATCGTAGATTTCAATCAAGATAATACCATGATAAAGCAATGAGAACAGGGATTATTGATAAGTTGATATCGAGCCGATACGATAATTGGATAATCTAGTTTTATTAACATGTTTACGCTGAATAATGTAATCTGTTTATAAAAGAAACGATCTCGGTGGAAATCCGTCTTCTTTCATTCTATCTTAACCCCCATAAAATATCTGGTAGATTAATTATAATTGAAAGGGTACGTATGGTGGTCAGGAAAAGAATTCACCTAACATAGGATCGACGATAATTGAGACAAATCTATGAAGGAGAAAGTATCTTCGGAAAAACAAGTTTCCCAAGTAGTATAGTAGAACGCTGGTAAAAGTTTTCCCGGCGACTTTTCTTGGGCTTTTCCAATTAGTAGCGAATCTTTCTTCTTTTACTCGATAAGATCTTTATGGTTTGCATCTTTGAGACTTTATGTAAGGAGAAGAAAAAAATGAATAAAAAATAAAATAATAAAAGTTTAGGACATATGACGATGGCAGTTTTTCTTAATAATATAAACCAATATCTTTGTTTGTTTCTTATTGAACTAAGACAATTATTGTAGGAAATTATAGTTTCCTCAAATGGTCGAAAGTTCGATCGGAAGAGATTGTAATCTGGTCCGTTAACCGGACAACTAATTCGCATTGATTAAACTTTCGCAGTTTCCCCGCACACTCGAGCTTTGGCAGCTTATGGGGGAAAACGTAAACAGCGTTTCATCCTGCCTCTATTATGCTTTGGTTTTAGAGCTTTCCTAAGATCATCTCACGTGCAAATAGACAAACGATTTGATATTCGCTAAATTCAACTAAAGCATCGAAATGCATACAGGATATTTTTCAAAGCAATAAAAAGTAAAGAGAAAGAAAAGTAAAATCGTATGAGATTTAACACGCTTATGCGATTAATCATAACGGTAAATCTTCTCGTTAAAATTGTCTAATCGTATAGAGATATGACGTAAGTTAATTAAATTTTAATTGGAGTAGGCATATAAATAATTTTAATTGAGTAAAAAAAAAAAAAAAAAAAATCGACTGGTCAAATAATTAGTTGTTAAACTTTAGTCTGATGAAACTTTAATGGAAAGAAAAATTCGACGAATATATTTCTCGGGTTTTTTCGATCTCTTTATATATGAATCGAAGCGATCGTAGAAGATGCTCAAGAGATTCGCTGAGTTGACCTGCAATAGAGCTTCTAGATGTGCGGACGACAGAAGCAAGTCGAGGGTTGGGTATAAGGATACTTCAAGATACGATATGGTTGCGATGTGAACGAGCTGCAGAGTTTTCCAAGGCTTTTTTCAAATCTTCATCAAGTTTATTTTTATCTACACGTTTTCATAGCAATCTCAACGAATGCACTTTTCTATATCTTGTAGTCCACTGCACCGTCTCGTACAGAAATTTCATAATCCAACCGAATGGATATATACATACATACCTATATAAATATAATATAATATAATATATATATATAATTGACAAATAATTTCATAGTAATTAATTAGAGCTGAAGTAATTCTGCGTCTACGCAGGCTTTTCGCATCGTCTGATGTTCAAAGCAGAGACAAAGGTTCTCGTTTTTAACCCCAGTTTGGGATATAGCAAAAACTAGACATTCCGTATGAAAGAACAGGGTTACTTTGTCCGTGTTCTCCCAGTTCATTAGGACGATAGACTTAAACTGACTAAAACTAGCGGAATTCATGCTCGTGGTTTCGCCTAATACCGCACATTCATACGGTGAGTATCTGCAGGATACATATTCGCGTTTTTTTTTTTTTAAGTGTGAAAAGTTCACCGCGAACACTGAACATACGAGTTCGCAAAAACGTTTTGGTTGTAAGAATTTTTTTTCATAGCTTTTTATTCGGGCAATTGACTGCACAGGGTACTGGCTCAAACGTGACTTTTGAGCCTAGTCATAAAAGTCGCCTATATTTCAAAGGGTCGTGATTTTTAATAAGCCCATTCGCACGAGTCTGGGTCAGTGGGATATTGTAGCTCAGAGTTTCCCCATTACGTTAGTCGATTAGTGTGAAAAAAAACACACCACTTTGAATATCTCCCACGTTAACTTTTCGCATTGTTTCGAACATACGATTACAGTCTTTATTATAGACTCGGTGAAAATCATTGTTTTTGATATGAGATTTTTTTTATATATATTTTGAATAAAATCTGACTATTTGTTTGATAATATTATAGAAAAATATCGACTTACGTAGCACAGCATTACGGATTTTGAGCTTGTAATTTCTCTGTTAAATATCGGTTGAAATTTCCCATGCAAAAAAATTGTATTTAGCCCATAGCCTCGGTGTGTGTTGATTGATTATAATGATCACTCACTGACTAAAATTATTAAAGAAAAAATGAAAAGTAAAAGAAAAATTTCTATACACTTCAGGATTGAAACTTTTATACCTGCCTACAGAGTTTGGATTGATGGACGCGATTATAAACCCCCAACGGCGCACGTGACCGCCCGCGCAAGGGGGCGGCTGGCCATGAACTGACTCTCAGCCCGCCGCGACGTCGAGCGTCGTCTACGTATCCACGTTGTCGCCACCCTCGCTTTCCCGCCAAGATACGAATTTCTCGATTAGATATTTATTGTTTACACAAACTATCCCCAAATACTAAACACTTACGTATGATACATATTTGTTCAGAAGGGTGGTCAGAGAAATGCCAAATCGAATATATGATATTAGTATTGCAAATACCGACCAATTTTCCCGATATTAATACGAGTAATTCATTAGCTATCGATCAGATGATATTTCTATGGGATATTGAAGTTTATAGGCAACTTAATGACGACGGTCCTTTCTTGATACGTAAATTACCAGTTTTCGGTTGAACCTTGATCATAATTTCGTACCCTGAATAGTAATTGATGTGTAGAATCGGCGGTTCCGATATAACTTCTACGAGTAATGCTAATTTCCATGAAATTATTCTATGCGATGTATCGTTCCTTTCATAGATTCCCTCGAGTTTAGAAACGCGTTATAATTGAAATATTCGCGCGATTAATTCTCATGCCAATACTGAGAAATTCTACTCGTAGGTACTGTACAGATTCACGTTATATATTTGCCAGTAAAAAGGTAGACTAGACGTTGCGAAATCCGAAATCGTAGCTCGGATGCACGTGACACGGTTTGGAAATTTTCTCGCAAAAAAAAGAAAAAAAAAACAAAAAAAAAAAAACCGAATGAAATAAAGATAGATCATAGAATTATTCTGATCACGGATAAAAACATAATGTATGTATCTGTATAACCGTGAGTTTGATTTATATCTCAGATGCAAGGTAAAAGAAAAAGTAAAGGGAAAAATATACGATATATGGTGCGTCGATGTTAATATTTTATTATAATATATCTGTGTTTATACATTTGTTGCTGAAATCATGACTGGACTAGGTAGGTACGTATACAATAGCAACAACGGGCCGATATTAGCGGGCGTAGTGATAATTTCGTAAATTTATTAGCGCGAAAGGAGAAGAAAAAAAAAAAAAAGTTAACAGAAAATTTATTAAGCGCATTTATTACGCTTGGTATTTGTTAATAAACGCTTGCTACGTGACCAACGCGTTACAAATGTCAAAATAAATGAATTATTTTAGAATTAGTATTCCTGGCGGAAGGAAGCATTAGCTCTCTATGCAAATTGCGTTTTGCTGTCAGCCAAGTGGTCAGTTCGTAGATTTTTTTAGTGCTACTATGAATGGCGAATTTGACCAATGACTTGTTTCGGAGATTCGGAAGTAAAGATCTATTGGAAGATATTCACGTTTCGAAAATTCAACACTGGGTATATATTCCCGTATTAGACTTGGGTTGAAAAAAAGGGTGGAAGAAAGCAAACCGATTAAAGAACTTTCACAATATCCGAAATTCTTCTATTGTTTTCTCTGGCTTCTTTTATTTGACAATAAATGTGCGAGACCCATCTGTCTTTCACGTCGTGCCCGTATTTTACTTCCAAAAAGCAATATGGAGAGAACCAGACATCGTCCAATGAGCCGGAAATTCCTTACACGAGATTGACCTCTTTCCAAATTTCGCATCGAAATATAGTCCTGTATTTTTGGATAGCTATACTGACCATGACAATTGTAAATGGGGTCGATAGAAGGACATCAAAAACTTTCGATTTTCATGAAATCGATCCAAATTCTTATCGATTGACTTTATAACCGAATGGCCGATTATCAAAGAGCATGTTTTCGAGAAAAGTTCAACGATTCTGTCTTAGACAATCAGCCCTGAAAGGTTGCGGTAATTTTACTGGACTTGACGGCTGTGGGATATGAAATTTCAACATCTGTAATTCATTCAAAATTATACGGATTCTATATAACCGTATAATGTCATTGAAGTTAATTAAAACATCCAGTTCGTTACGTACTGCAGAGTTAAATTGCGATTCCATTTTGAAATCTAATCAGAAATTTTTCTTGACGAAGCCTATGAAAATATCAATTTTGTTCAAAGCTTTTGAATAAAAATTTCAATACGAAAATTTCCTACGTCCTAGGACCATCGAACGAAATTATTTATTGAATTTATATCGTAGTTGGATATGAAGCAATTCGTTCAATTAAAAAATATCTGTATTATTGTCTTACGAATGAAAAGCTGAAAATGAATACATCTAGTTAAAAGGTATTTAGAAGACGCTGGAAATCTTTGAATATTTGAATTATCATGAGGGACATCTTCATTTGGAAGCAAAGTTTCTTAGTTTTGAATTTCTTGAATATGTCTTGAGAACACCATGTCTCGCGAAAATTGGAAATTCCAAGAGGCAAAAGTTTTGGTTCTTGTATTTTGATCGGACAATTCTTGGAATGTTGCATACCCATTTGACAACAATCCTTGACAAACTTTTGAATCATAATACATAGTTAATTAAGTAAAAGTCATGAACGATTCTCGTATATGAGCACATTCTCGTTATGCTGTTGTCAACTTCCGACAATTTTAACTCAAGGAACAATTCTTGAATGCAAAAACCGATTGAAGAAAGAGAAAAGTTTTTTGCTGTACTAAATATATGACTATGACACAATACCTGCAGTCTCGTTAAAACTTTAATTCAAGAATAAGGTTTCACAGGGTAAGACACACCGTTAGAAACCAACTAGCTGCATCATTAAATAAAACCTATTTTCTACATCAAAAAGGAGTAATGGGTGGTTAGCTTTCAGGTTGAAATATAACATAATATAAACTCACGAGATCGTGGGCAGAAAATGTATCATAAAAATCAGGGAGTCCATATCATGGCGAGTTACCCTCATAATAAATAATAACTAAAATCTTCGGAACATCAGATCCTATCTTGAGATTTCTAAAGGATTATTTGCAGAGTCAATTACTTCATTTTCAGTATATTGTAGTTTTCTATGCCACCCTAGGCCTGATATTACCGAAATCCCTTCTTTCCAAATCCGGATTAGTTTATAGTAAAAATGGCGTTAGATAATTTATTATGTATATTTTTCGAGAAATGTTTAGACGCGGCGAGGACGAAGACTGTAGAACATCCCCTTGTTATGATCGTGGAAAAGGAAAGCGACCGATGCGTTATTACGAGTCATTTTTGAGCTTTGTATACAAGCGTGTAAAAAAATTGGAAGCTACACCCCCTGGGGAGAAAACAGCAACGTTCGGCATAGCCAGCACAAGCTTCTCCCCACGAGGTGAAATTTGGTACCAGAAATCTGGAGCTTTTTATGAGCTCGAAGGCTGTTAGAGGGCTGAAACCAAAAAATTGATTCCAAACCAGCTGCTGATAAGAATGATCTTTTTCTGCGCGGGGCGAGAGAAAGCAAAGATAAAAAATCTTAATATATATGGGTTCTAGATTACATTTTTAATTCTTAAGGGTCGATATCGATGTGCGCCAGCGTCATACCAAGAGAGAAGTGTCTTGGGAAATAAAATTTCTTACGTACTCTCAACACGTGGGAATCAGAAGCTATTTATGATCTCTCAAAATGCGACCGTTCTGACTTTCAAGGTAACACCCTTGAGGGTATTACCTGGCTACTTTCGAGCTCAGAATTCAAAGCAAGAATATAAGTGCTTGAGGAAATAATTCTTCTTCGAAATCTAGCGATGTTGCAATGCAATTAGGAGAGTTACAAGCTCTCAAAATTCGCTTTTCATAATTATCGAAATCACAACTTCGAAAGCATATAAGATAAAGTGAAGTAATAATCGATAAAGAATTTTTCAACAGAATGAACAGATCATCACTTTACAATGAATACTTTCGTAAATATGAGATTCAAAATGCACCAATATCACCCAGCCGGTATGTTGAACTAGACGAAGAAATAATAATTACGACAAGTGGTTTCAAAGATTAAAATCCTTGAATTGAAATTTGTGATCGGTCTTTACTTTCCGGAGAGACCTTCGTCGAATATATCGCTACTCATATACACATATATGATATCTGATGTGACCTGAAGCACAATGTGAATATCAAGGGACTCCGAGGTCCTGATGAGTTTAAATTTTGCTTAAGCTGACCGACGAACCGCGGAATTATGGAAATTCATAACTGCGTGAAGCTAACGTTAATTAACGTTTGATCTATGCAGTGTATTTAACAAGCTTGGTACTTACGTATTTATACATCTTTAGAATTCTGTAATTCAAGATAAAAGCTTGATAAAGTTGTGCGCAGATGGTTGACTGTCTAACTATGTAAAGCGGGATGCTGTATGCAATTTCAGTTCTGCATAAGAACAAATGCCTCGTCGTTTTGAGCAGAGAATCTGGCCTTGTTGAAACTAATTAATTCACGAGACTCAAATTTACGAGGTTACGACACCTTCCCTGCGCATCTTTATGCTTTGTGGTATATCGCTATACATGTTGGTATATATGTAGAAATTTATATGAGCTAGGGGAAAATTTATGATTTTTTAAAAAGATGGAAGAGCATTATGCATAGAAGTAACTAGTCTAATAATTTCGCGGAATATAGACTATAGGTAAGTGAAAAATAAAAACATAAAAAATAAAGTAAAGCAGGAAACTCTGAATTGAATAAAAATGAAAATAATAATAGCTTGGAATTTGGTATATCTTTGAAATCTTACGATTCATGATCAACACATCGTGAAGTCATATAATATATACAAGATTTTCATGGAAGAGACAAGTGATAAAAGTGACTCGCGAAAGAGAAAAACCTCAGACAAAGAAACAGGCCCCTGCGGCAGCCGGTAAGAGTGTCGTGGGGGTGAATGGCAGTCGTACGACTCGCAGTTCTTAGTTTTCCAGTCTCCCAGTTTCCCAGTTTCCCAGTTTTCCAGTTTCCCAAGGGGCGAGTTAGGGGGAATTGATTCACTGCGCCAATCCGCAAGCTTCCGGCATTCGCCGCTCGATGGCGCGCAATGGTGCGTGACTTGCAACCCCTAGAGATTCTCTTCGTGCTTATCAATTATTACAACAACAACAAAAATAGAAAAAGAGAAAAATTAAACAGGCTTTTTATCAGTCACAATATGTTTGATTGGAGAGTTCGGTATCCCAAAAAAATGGCCAACCCTTTAGAATATAAAGAAAAAAAAAAGGAAGTTCAATTATTTATACTTTATCCACGTAAGTCGTTCAAGGGGTTCGTCATGGCAGAAGATTCGTTTGTATGTGTCATGGTACTGTCAACTTACATATTTTTTGTCAAAGAATTCATTTTTTTTTATCATTTATAAGACTGATCCCCTTTCTGTCACGCAAGTGACGAAGAGGAAAAGATCAAGACGCATTACAGCTCGACGCCTTTGTCGACTATTGCTGACATATATATATATATATATTTTTTTTTTTTGGTCTTCTTCTGTGTTACCCTACCCTCCGTCGTTGAGTTAGCTTTACGCTCAACTCTTTATTGTGAATAATCAGTTTAGCGTGAATAATGAGGACGATGATTGCGTTCTAAAGTCAAAAGAAAAGAAACAGGGGTGGCTTCTATCTTATCATACACCACTTCTCTGCACCGATCTCTTTCCTTAAGCTAAACCATAGCGAAACAATAAAATATTCTGGGCAATCTGTTACCCCTCGTTATCATTAGACTTTGTATACAATGTGGCCGGGAATCATCATCGTAACATTACAATACCTGCGGGTTATTGCCTACTCACCCTCAGCAATGCTACTGACAGATTGGTTACGCTAACTCTTGTCACCCGTAGCTTTGCGATTAACTCTCAGAGTATATATAATATACATCTCGTTTAATCATTATTTGATTCCCAAGGGCGCATTTTGCGAAAATTTCAAAAAGCTAAACGTTTTTACGGTATAAAAAGCATTTCAGATACATATCAACGGTTAGTCACACGGAAAAGTGTCACAGGCAAGAACAGCTTCTGTCAAGTTTCAAGAGGGGTAGATATTAAGCGAGTGAGATTCTTTAAGGCTCCAGCACACATTTTTCTCTACAAATAATGAAGGCCGAATCAGTTTTTTTTTTTTGTTCCATATGGACGGTCTGAGATTATCACCAAATCGATAAAAAATGCTATCGTTGATTTGATAAATTCTCAGGTATTGCAACCCAAATGCAACGAGCCTCGCGATTAGGCGTAAAAACCACGTTTCAATTCTGTACTTTGAATCTTTAGACATTTTTTAATCCAGTTGAATTTTCATTCAATTATTTCACACGGAATTTGCCCGAAAATTGAAACGCTAAGAAGGATGAAAAATTATGGCTAATTCTTTGATGTGATCTTTGGTCGAATTTTATCTATCATAGGCAAGCATACCCGAGGGAATTTTGAAATAGAATTCGTAGCTGCGAATATCCGGATTTAAATAGTCGGCAAATTCAATATCCGCACGTTGAATTGAGCGTTTTGACAATTTCCGTAATTTGACAATTAACGACGCAGGTAGATTTCGTCGAACTAGATGGAAGCTGATTGAAAAATATTCAGATTATGAAACTGGATACTCTGGAAAGTATAAAGTTTTTGATGTTCGTTGAAAAATTCATGCGAGAATATTATTCCGGCTACTTTTTCATCGATCGATAAAAAAAATAAAAATAATGATGATAACTTTGGTGAAGAATCAGGTTTCAGAGGTGTTGTGTGTTGATATGGTGATTACTTTTCTGTCTTTTTTTCGCGGGGGTGGGGGTGGAGGACTAGGTAAACGCAGACTTATATGTAAACTATAATTGTACGTGAAAATTTATCAGACTATAAAATAAACGAGGCAAATAATTGTTCGAAAACTATGTGCCAGAATCTATACCTGTAGAAAAAAAGTTAGGAGGCTTTAGTGTGAAAAAGGATATCGTAGCTGATTTAGTCTAAGTGGCATAAGTCTGAAAGTTGTTTTCACTCTGACCTGCTTTCCACAGTTTTTTAAAGTAAATGGTAAACTTCATCGCATCGGACCATTAAACCAGAGCAAACTTCTTCATTATAATTACGGCATTGAGTGCCGCTGTACTTTCAAATAGTTTTTCACATCAATTTTTTATCAACTAGTATTCAAACTGGTTTTAAGTTTCTTGAAATTAAATTTTCAATAAAAATGGTCATTTTTAATGGCACGTTGAATTTCATTCCTGCATTTATGCATTAGCATAAATTTATGAAAGATTTCACTTACGTTTTATGAATTTCTGCATACGAAAGGTAATAATTATTCATTATATTCCTTTGACACGGTGCATATGAATACCTTATAACATACCTCTGATAATAATTCATTAATTAAATCTCTCTTTGAAATTTATATTATATTTTCAAGCCGGAATCTAAAGCTAGACCAAAAATTTTACCAAATATAACACGTAGCTACGTCCTTGGCACGACTTTTTAATCAAATATCAATTATTGACGTACCCGATTACACAATTCGTGCCCAGCGGTACTGATTGACCATAAAAAATTATTTCACTTCGCACGTGATGATGCTGCGATGGGAATATCACGTACATCTATGGATAGTGGCTAGACTATGATATTGCTTTTTGGGACAACGGCATGATTCGAATATTTGTGAAATGACACAATGTACCGCATTGTATCCACTGGGATAGGTATATCAATCCCTGCGGTGAAAGGATACAAACCTATACATTTGTGCTTTCGTTAATTTGTTCGATAATTTACAAACCACGCATTGAGAATAACTAAAAATCATTCCTCATTCCTCCCGGTACGAATAGGACGAATGCTTTCCCTCCGGAATCAAAAGCTCTAATTTTCTTCGTTTCCCAATTTCCTATGCGGCATATATGCCGTTCAACGTTCCCCAGTCCCAAACCTGATTTTCTTATAAGAAAGATTTAGCCGTATCTTTCCTTTCAAATTTCATCCCCAATATAAAGAAATGTAATTTCAACACGGTTTATGACACTAAGATTGATTCAGGATATATCAGATGCTGAATATAAGAGCTGGTCGAAAAGTCAACAAGGGTGGATACCTACCCCAGAAAAGTGTCACCAGGACTCCGTCCCGACCTGACTTCACGAGGCCACGAGTCCCTCTCGTTCACAAAGGGGCGGCAATGGCTCTCGTCAGTTGACCTAGATCGTGCTACCAACGATCCGAGTGGAATGGCGAGGCAGGGATTGAACCTTGACACAGTCGACGCTAACGGCGACGTCCGAGCGTTGAAAGCTTTCCATGTATATATTTATCTACTACATAGATAATACATATAGACACATACACACACACACATACGTGTCGTTGACTATCCTGCACTATACCGAACTTCCTGCCCACCTTTCTGACTCTTCAAAACTTCAAAACAACGACGAAATTATAATTACTCTTTAAGTAGCTCCAAGAGTTAACGATCTCTGGAGGAAACGAGGCTTGACAATGGCGAGAGACCCTAAGAGGGTAATCAAACTGGCGATTAAACTTTAGTCGGCAAGCGGACGGACCTATGCGAAAGCACGATGGACGTTAGGTATATATAAGGTATAGTACTTTTCACCGGCACCTTGAATCTCATGAGTTTATGTTCTATTCCAAAGAAGCATTGCTCAAGATCTTGAAGTGAAACTCGTTACAGTAGTACGGGTGAAACTTAGCGAAGAGATATGCTACTGCATGAACGACACCCAGTTTACTTGGAATAATTAATGGTGGTGCAAGTCCACGGTTTAATCAAGCCTCGTATGACTGATTACGGACTATTTTGCACATCCCATTCACGTCTGAGACTTGAGACTCTGACGGTTGGCCACTTTCAATGAAATCCAATAAACGATGCGAGGCATACATCATCATTTCGCTACAGTTTTTTTTTTTTTGTCAATTCAAATCCCAAGGATTATACTTTCCAAATATAACGTAGGATTTTATTTTTTTTCATAAATCCTGAAAAGAACATCCGACGAAGTACCTTGTCCGATTGTTGGATAAGAACTTTTTGATAGCCTGAAACTATAATAGTACCGAGTCTGATGTTGAGTAAAGTTTTGCCTGATTCTTGACGTAAGTTCGGCGAAGTTCAGCGCCAGGTGATTATCCGAAATCGATAATTTCGGTAGAGGGAAAAAGCTTTTGGGCCAGTTTCACGCGTAAATCAAATCTTTCAAATTGATTTTAGTCTGGCCGATAGGCCTCGAGATAAAAAATGACAGATCGATGGTTTATCCAACAATGCGGTACCATGCTTGAATATACGGTGTTTGCGGGTACCGGGAAGAGCCAGGGAATAGACAGGAGCAATTTCAGAGCGCATGGGCGTTGAAACGACCATCCTCAGGGCAAATAACATACATATACCCTAACAAAGCTCTGGCTTCATGTTTGCCAATTAATCACTGTACCTGACCTTAATCTCCTTCCCTTTGAATCCTCTTACACTATAACCACGAAGCAGGCAGGTACAAGATAGGCTGTACGAATTGCACCCGCCACCAATCGGTATTCTAATTTCCCTTGGACTTCCGGCAAAGTTTAGCTCAGAATTAAACTTGCGAAACAATCTTTTGGTCCACCTGTTACTTCCACTGAATCCAGGTACGAGATTAATTATCGACATTTCTAGACAAACGAGATGGCTAATATTTTACCCGGTTAATATGCTAAGAAAAGATACCTACTTGTATTGTGAAAATAATACTATTATAAATAATAATATTATAAATGAATTAGCAATTAGTTGTCTTTGTAGAAATATAGTATAGTTTGAGAGAATTATTACCGCGTGACCAGCAGGTAAATTTCCATATGACTGTAACAAGCTTTAGAGCTTTCCTGAGCAGCAGGAAGCTTTCAAATCTGCTCACGTATTTCTTACAGGCGTTGAATTTCTTTTTTTTTTTTGTTTTTATCTTTTTCTTCTTATATTTTTTTCATTTTTTTATTTCCCTACCTTTCGGATGATTCTATAGTTTGAAGGAACCAAGGGGTTTCTCTTCATCAGCTAAGGGGTAGGCACTAGGCAGTATAAAAGCTTTCGCTGAAGCTTCACATCAAGAGTTTTGCTTTACGCATGCCTTTACTTCACAATTCCAGCCTTCTCGCACTTTGAAGCGTATTAATACTTCATGGCCGGTCGTAAAGCTACAGTATCGTCGATCACTATGAAATAACGTCTACTGAAGTTGAATATATACTATAAATTCTTCGAATATCGTGAACACTACACTATCTGTATGCAGCCATGCATGAAATATCGTATTTTTGGGTGTTTGTTCACAAATCATACCATATCATCAGCATAGCCAATTCGCACAAGTCTATTTCCTTTTTCATTTCCACAATGTAACGTGAGCTTTGTATATAGGTATTCGATAAAGTTATTCTTTGTGTGTTTTCACATCGCGAATATAGCGATCACGATAAGATATTTTTCGTTTATGAGAAAGCTGGTGCGTTTGTGAATTTCTTTTGCTAATCAGAGAAAAAAAAATGTTTGCCTGGTTTATTCATAACTGGCAATCAACCGTGCGTAGGAGTAAACGGGAAATAGAAAGAGAAAGTAGAATTTGACGAAACGAAATGAACGGCTTTACATTATTTATGATAATACGATGCAGATGAATCAGGAAAGCCTCGTGGGTCTTCAGCTCGTGGGGCTTTTACTGTTCCATTCAATTTCAGATAGGTAGAACGCAGCTTTCCGAGATTCACACGTTACCTCAAATACGACTTTTTTGACAGTGGGGGTAGAGGGTAGTATTGCGGATCTATGAGATAAGTATTTTGAGTTTGATCTAGGTCTAGAATGAGTTAAAGGAAATGATGAAAGGAATAATAGTAAAATAACGAGTTTTTCAGTATGATTCTAGTGACAGCGATTATATTCGTGTCACAGAAGTATGTGTTGAAATGTTTTAATGAAATTCTGTCACATCAAATATTCACCCTCTTTTTCAGTCATATTTCCGTCACGCCTTCGTTTTCCTTTAATTATGCATTGTAATAAAGCGAGGTGAGGTGAGGTAAAGCAAAGTAGGCTGAACTAAGGAAAAACAGTACTGGGTTAGGCCTTTACTTGGCAAACGAGAACGAAGCGCAGTCGAGTTCAGATGGAAGATCACATCTTCCTTTTATTATTCCACGTGACGCATCGTTAAGCAGAACCTCCTCGCCCCACTTAATGAATGAAAGCTTTTTTGATAATTAAGTTTTGAGGGTGTAGCTTGGTCGTTGAATGAAACACAACTAATAAAAAGAAAAACGCAGGAAATAATAAGAAAGAAAAAAAAGAATCGTCAAACAATTTGCCAAAAATTTTCAGGCTAACGGATGCAGATTTTTATGAACTAAAAAATAAAACGAGGAAAAAAAGAGCATTATGACATACTTCGTTACGAAACAACTGCACTCGAGGCAGACAATTTGTGCTTCAAGGATTTTCGACATTCTACACTTGGTAAGATTACCTTTATTAAATCGTATAACAGGGACAAAATGGGGTGTGAAATAGGCGATCGAACTCGTCACGGGATTCGCAACACAAATAATTCCCATCAAAAGCGGTTAACGAAATGATGATCGAGATAACTTTTCCAATATAAAACTTGCGGAAATAGCGATAAAAAAAAATAAAAAAAAACAGATGGATAACAATCGGAAACGTATCAAATGGTCACGATACATTTGTTGCACTTCAAACATACGGATGAACATGAAAAGTATATCCTTCTTCATCGCCTTACATGCCACAAAGTGTTCTGACATTTATTTCTATGTACATATTATAGAATCGGGCATTGACATTTATTTCGAATATTTTTTTAGGTCAAACCCTGAATTCATTTCGGAAAACGAAATCCACGCTTTTTCGTTACGCACCATAGCGCGAGCTAGTTCTCGTGAAGCAATTATTGTATCATATATATTTCCGAAGGGGATTATCTCCCTTTTCCGGTACGGTATGAGATTCGAATCACCCCCACGCGATTTATCGTACAACGAGATTACGCCGTATAATGGACAGACGGAACTCTATATACAGGGATATTTCTTTTCCTCTAGATATATATATCTTCGGTATAGATATGTCATATATACTAAGTATATATTTTATGGGAATAGATAGGTCTCATTCGAATCCCCATAAATATACCACGATTTCCTGTCCTCAAGATACCAATCGTAATTGATCGATCAGTTAGTCGTATTCGAACTATTTATCGTATAGCGATAGAGATGCTGTAAAATCACGTAGAATCGCGATGTGTCAATAAAGCTTTCGACTTATTAGTTCATTCTATGACATAGAGGAACTCCGGAATGTCTAGCTTCACAAAGCATCTTGATGGAGATTCTGTACTATATTTGAATCCCTGTGATGAAAAGTCGAGGCAGTGAACCCTGAGAGATTTTCCACGACGCAAATACGGGCTCTCGTTAACTCTTCAACTTTATAGTTACCCGTAATATAAGGGGTAGAGGTAGAGCAATCAAAATGAGATCTTCGCCAAAGAAGCTTAAAGTGATGTCGCTACGGTGATGCCCGTCTGATATGCGTCTTCATTTTACGCTTGTCGTTTACGACATTCGTACCATACATAATATATATATATATATACATATACATATATATAACTGTGATACCTTCCGCGGAGTAGTTTCAATAAAATTTTCTCTACTTACATACGGTGTGCTGATCTCAGTGGCCATCCTCTGAAGAGTAGATCGAAAATTAATATGAACATGGGATTGGAACTTATGGATTCAAAAGATACATACTTTTTGAATTATAAAATGTCTACTCTGGTCGTATGAACAGCACTCCGTGTGAGTTGCATCTACAGTCTGTCTTTGATTGTATGACTTTTCAGCCTATGTTCATGGGAGCTTTTTCACTGGTTTTTAATCGAGGGCCCAGTATTAACCTTCTGATGTGTAGTAGGTAGATTGAGCTCGAGCATTCACCGTAAAATTATGCATGATATAAATAAGTACCTATGTGTATATATCTGTGTGTATATTTCTTTTCAGCCTAAAAAACATACAGAAGAACTCGTTACTTTTGTCGGCTTATTTTCCAAAGTAAGGGACTGAAAAAAAGCGTCTAGATATCATTCAGCAGCACGTTCTCTTAATCCTGTCATTTGTAACATTTTCCCAACGAAATAACGAAATCAAGTTGAATTCCGCGACAGTTACCGGTCTGATTTCTTCCGGTCGAACCACTCAGATTAATCACTTTAACGCGACTAATGGAAAAATTCAAAGCCGCGGTGGTCCTAGGCTTGTCGGAGAAACTAGATTTTCAGAAACTTTATCTTGGAATAATTGACATAGGTCTGCTGTACGGCGACGCAAAACTCGATTGTCGTATGTGTGACACGTGTGAATGAACAGAGTGATAAAATAATTTGAGTTTCATTCCCCCCCTTGTGATTGTAAAACACTCGTCTAATCAAACATCAATCACCAATCCGTTGAAAGATATTCATTATATTCAAATATTTGCAAAACGAGATGTGCCCAAATAGATACAGTTATTTAAAAACCTTCGTGAAATATTGAGAATTCAAACTCGAAAAAGTCCCACGTAATTTTAAAGTACCTGGACACTAGATCCACAAACCTTTATGAAGGTATTATAATGGCGAAACATCAGTATGATCGAAATTTGTCATCACCTTTGTAGCATTTTTGCCAGATCCTAGCATGATTGTAATCACATGAAAATACTGGCAGTTATATTGGATGCTATAAGTCAAAACGCATCCAGCATATTCGTAGATTCTGTGCTGAGAAATCTGACTTCAGACATTGGTTATATGATAGCATTTTGGCGTTGCAGGCGGTTTCCTGGTAAGCTGGGATGAGTCAGCAAACGGTAAAAGTAGCTGGTTGGGTAAATGATAGTAGTTTCTGGTATTTCGGGCATTTCGAGCTACAGCCGATTCGCCCCATCCCACCCTTCCTGTGGATGCGTTTTCTGGCAATGAGCCGACCTCAGCAACGGGCAGAAACGGTTTTCTGTATAAATAAATCTTGCAAATGAATTTTTTAATTCAACATCTCCGGTGCATTGTCAACGACTCCCGGATGGCTTTCAATTATTCTAACTAGTTTGATATTCTCAGCAATTGTCCGCTGGCTCGGGTTTGTTCACTTTACCCTGTAGCTACTAGAGTTCAAGGTTCATGATTAAATCTACCTGAGCATTCCAGATCTCAGATTCCAGTCAAATTCAAAAATGCATCAATTTTTATGAGAATTTCGCGTGCATGTGTACATAATTAATATCTATATGTAGATACATATATATTTCATTTCACAATCTCTTCGCACGACAGTTGGCGACGTTGTGCGAACCACACGACAGTAAATCTTAATTTTCCCACCGACGTCAAGGGCGACGCAAATTTCTGTCTCACGTTGTTGACCCGCCCTGTTTCACGAGTTGGCCCATGACTTCCAACAAATTTGTAGCTACGACTACCGTTGCTTGTGCAAAAAAACAGATAACCAAACCATTTCGTTAAAACTGCCTCAATCTTCTCAAGACCTTAACATTTATAAATCGTACATGGGGCTTAGATTGTCGCGAAAATATAGAGCGACAAAAAAAAAAAAATAATTTGTTTTTATCGCGATTCGGAGATCGGTGAATTAGATTATCTCAATAAACTGGGGTGAACTATGCCGGTTTCTATGAAATTTTTCACTCAATTATAAACTAGTCACGGAAATAACTCACCATGAATAATCAGACGACTGAATTTACACAATTGACACGGTTAAATTTGAGTACGAAGTGTTTGCATTCGCCTTGTTATACAAAGTTAGTATATGATATTAAATGTAAGCGTATATTCGTATATATATATATATATGTATGTGTGTGTGTCTGTACCTAATAATGACAGTGGTGACGGTAATTTACAGAGGGAATGCAAATATGCTTTCACAAGTACACATATCTTCCGTGGTGATAGTTTTGAGCTAAACGTAACGAAACGTATATTCAATACGTATCGCATTTTTCACCGACACTAATCTTACGAGTAAAATATCGAAAAAGACATTTTCATGAATAGGGAACATCAAGATAAAGATTATAACCGTGTGAAGTAGATAATTCTGTCAATAAAAGTAGGCCAATTATTCGTCGTTTTCGTATATAAAACATTTTTCAATCTCCTTTACTATATGTATAGTCTAGGTAACTGTAAAATATGGGGAATAATTTTTTCGCTATGGACTTGAAAACAGCTTGAAACATTGAGACCCCTATCCCTACCTTGGAAAAGGGACTCTTTAGCAACATAAAACGACTCGTAGCCTTTGAAGTCTCACTGAAATCTGATCGCGACAGTTCGAGTAGCTTTGCTCTTGGTTTCTTCGCCATTTTCATCCTTTAAGGTACTCAAATCCTTCATACCTCGTCTCATTTCTCAAGGAAATGGCAGATGGCAATTACTCGCGCAACACGTGTTTGAGAGATATTTTTTTTTCATCCAGTAAAAGAAATTCTATCTATGCAGCAGCAAACAGGCCGTCATTAATGATATAGATTGCATGTGAAAGCCCGAGAGTGTATGCATGCGGTTATGGAAGCGTGACTTTCAAGTGCTTCGAGGATATGCAGTAGTTGATATAGAAATTGTATAAAGTTCTAATTGGTTATGACACCATGAGGCACGTAATAGGTGCTACAGGTGGACTCGACTTCTCGCTTGCATCGTTTTTCCGTCTCGCCAGCCTTTATTTCATTGCCCATTTCTCCTACGATCGATCGACTCCGTTCCGTAGTTTCTTCCTAAACTTTTTATCGAGTTGTCTCCACGGGATTCACTATTTTCGTTACACAAGGAAACCAACCCACCTTCGTTCTTTATTTCGTTTCGTTTTTATGGACAAAACATTTATGGTTGATGGTGTCAAATCCGACCTCTTTTTGGCCAGAAGAGAAACTCAAGAAATTACTGATTCGATTTGACTCAAATGGCTGCAAGATGGATATCGGATTTAGCGATTTGGGAAATTGTATAAACCGTTATTGAATCTCGGTTTTGGGTAACGAAAATCAAAAATCAAGCCAAGTGAGGAAAGTTGTTGATGACGGTAACTAACGGAGAACAATGGCGTATGGAGACTGTTCATAAATTCTCAAAATACTATAAATAATACTATTTTCAAATTCACTCCCTTATACGCGCTGATCTTCATCACGATTTGAAATTATTTGATTTCGTAATCAGAAAATATTACTAAATCCAAAAATACTCGAATTGTAGCTGCTTTTACTAGTCCGAATCGACTTGTCGTACCGAATTGAACAAATAAATCCTACGAACGCAACGTTCTCACCAATCTAAATGCGGATTTGTCGACGTTTGGACTACCAAATAGTAGAAATCAAGCGTGCAGATGTAAACATAGTAAAAATAATCGAGTAAATATAATTTATAGTCTATTCCGACATCGTCCGAACACGTAAATATAAACCTTCGAGTATCGGTGGTTTTAATCAATACTTTTTTCTCTCGTAATCGCCATCAGATGGCTCATGTGTTTCAATGCACGGTCCCTATATGAAAAAAATTCACCAAATTCACTGATTTCGAATTAAAGATACCAATATGTTTATAACTATATATTGATAACAGTTTGTTGGTCTTTGAAACTTATGTCCTACTTACGTCCTACACATATTGAATTTTCAGTCGATTCAGAATCGGGCGTTTCAGAACTCAGATATAGTCATTATATAGGTAGAGCAGCTAGAAGATTATGATTAAAATTAAGCTCTTGTGGGCGTAATAATATTGTAATCCGCTTGTTGTTTCGGAGTTGGCTACCCGGTCCCTAGGCGATAAAGCGGATTGAATACGCTGACATTTCTATAAAAAATAGTTTTGGGCACGATAATGTGAGTCTATAATTCAATCACTCAGGAATTGCAGACTTATTACTTTACAGTCGATTCCGACTCTTTCCAATAAATCCTGAAAGCTTGTTTGAGATTTTTTCAAAACGGTATAAGCAACAACTCGGTATAACAGAAAAGAGAAAAAGTCCCTGATTTACAAAACTGCAGGGTTAGCTGACTCCATCGGCTTCATCAACCTGATTAGCTGAAAGATGTATTGGTTCCCATTGAAAATGACTCATATTTGCTACTTGCAACGAATTTACGTTTACCTATCTACAGGACTTCATCATCAGAGAAACAGGATTATAGACATACGTCAGTCTGTTCGACAAATCCGCCAAATGCTCGCAAAAACGGTCCAGCTACTTAGCAGTGGGCTAATAAACCATCCTGGCTTCTTCAACGTGGCAGTGACATGGCTTAGCCATGGAAACGCACATGTTACAACTAGATAGCAGCAGGAATTCTAGGTGTCAAAATTAATGGCAACTAATTGGCATCCCACATTACAGTGAGGAAGTACCACCATGTCGCTGCCAGGTCAAAACCATAAATAAACCATGTTGTTTATCCAGCTGTCATAAAGGAGCAACATGGGATGATCGTTGTTGCTAGGTAAAAGCCAAGATAAAATTGACTACGGCCAACATGGTAACCATATTGGTTAGGTAGGTTGGCCACATAGCGGTCATATATATATATGGCTGTCACTTGATATTGTTACCCAGGATTAATGTGATACATTGATGTAGCCCAAAATATATTATCCATAATTCCTATTAAATTATATAAAATATTCTCGAAAATTCTAGTCCTTTTTATCTCCTTCACCCAGATTTGTAAAAATGTTCGCCTCACAGCAACATGCCAAACTATAACTTTTGGTAGACGCGCCAACTTGCAGACTAAAAAATTTTTAGTGACGTAATTTGATGCTGTGATCTTGATCAATAACCCACTTGACATAGTGAAGGGTTACTTGGTGCAGGCACCCTTGCATGGCTATGGTCTGTCGTGTCATTGCTGCAACTAGTATCTACCCTGCGCATATTGAACGGTTGACTTTAAGCCAACATTGGTTGGGTCACGCTCAGCCAAGTTTGACACCTTGATTGGAAAATTTCGAGGTACGGTGTGACGAGTCTGATGGATAGCGATGCGAGTGATCCAATTAAATGTCAACCTTGTACACCTTATTTCTCTAGTATTCAGTTTTTACACGTCAATGTAATGTAGGAACCATCGTAAATACATGCGTACTATGGAAAGCCGTGTCAGAATGATAGCAGGAAGAGCTAGGCAAGCAATGAAACGCGAAACGTGAAACTTTTATGATAGGATATTCTGCGGATGACATTTTACGCTGAAAATACCCGTACCCCCTTTAATAGATTTGCAGCCCATCGACCGAATCCGGTATGTGTGCATATGTATAATGTATATGTACACTATTGCTCAATTGAAGTGTCAATACGCGTCATCATATCGCTTTCTGATAACCGGAGAGAAAAATTCTTCAAATAAAATTTGTGTTATGTAAAAACGTGAGTTTCATATGCCAAATAGATTTCTCATGATTAAATTTGTTCACGAGATGATAGGTTGCATTTAGATTAAGTTAGAACATGCGATAAAGTATCCAAAGAACAAAACTGTCGGATCCTAAGCGAAAAAAATGGCAATGATCCTGATACTATGCATGAAAACTGTAAAGAGACGAAAAATCTGTTTTGCGCATGCTTAGATGTTATGCAAATCTTAATGGAAGAGTTCTTCTATGCAATCATCAGGGGGCGATGTAACGGTGTGTGAACAACTAAAACAGGCGTACCTTGCGAGAGGAAACACCAAAAGGAATCGCTCATACACTTTGAAGAATTTGTAAGTACCTATCCTGTGAATGTACAGGTTTGTTATCGTATCGTAGAGATGTACTGCGATACCATCTCAAGGAGATTGTTCGGTGAAAATTTTCAATTCATATCTGGATATGAATCTTGCTGAGGAGCAAATGCTCATACTATATCAGGAGCTGGCAGTGAATCAGTAATCTTTACTCAACACAACTGTGTTGATGGTATTGATCAAAATGTTGCAATATTTATTGTGAATATTCGCTGGGTTGATAAAACTGATCTAGTATTAGGTGAAACTTATACTTAGACTTAGGCTCTTATTCGAAATTGAATAACTCCTGCATCTAGTAATAAGCTTCAAATTTGAGTACAAGCACATTTGTGATGTGTACAGGATGTGGGGCTCTTAGAGAACTCTGTTTGAAATTATACCAAGGTACGTAAAAGCAGTTCGGAGTGGACGACGTGACTTTGTTTGACTCTACGATTTTGTGGGCACAAAAAAGAAACACAAAATACATTTAGACCGGACAAAAAAAATAAAAAATTTTGCGTGATTTGTTTTAATTTTTTTCAAATGGTACCAACAACCACGATATGAAAACCAGACAAATGAATGTGGAGGTGGTCGGGAGCCAGGAGCTGGGCTCAAAGCTTTCCTGAAATAAAAACTGAAATCCCACCGCACGATAATTTGTTATCGTTATCGTACCGCTAAACCTAACTTTGCCTGACTCGACCCATGCTTGGCTTGGCTGGCTTTGGCTTTGGCTTTTGCTTGGCTTGTCTTGCCTTGCCTTACCTTGCCTCACCTCGAGCACGCTCTTTCTCGTTTCGGTTGCGAGCTTATTATATAGAATAAGCGAGAGAAGAGTGTGTTAGCTTTCCGACGTTACAACACCTTATTCACCTCTATTTTTTCATCCACTAGAAACACGAGCCGAAACCACCATTCCGCTAAAGATGAAGGTTATACATGCGGTAATCCTGCCAACGAACCATACCAAACGGTAACCCATTTTCCCCGAAAAACTTACGAAAAAGCTCGTGTTCTAATTCGAATACGAGGCCAACTTTGCTTGGTTGGCATATGTATATATACATGCCTACCTGTACCGCCATGTGGTTAGTATATACGTATATGTTGAATGAAGTACACCGAAACTCGCTGATTGCCGAGTTTGAGCTTATTTGCTCTGGCAGAGCTACGACCTAGTTCACTCATCCACTTCCATCCACTGTTATGAACGCTGAAGTACCATTTAAGTATGTTTTGCAAACAAAAAGTCATACGCGAAATAGCAATATCTAATTCCAGCTTCAACGGATGGTCTCGAGTCAACCTGACTATACTAGTATCGGTATGCAGTATAAATCGTCTGGATACTTGTGTCCGCTGTTATTGCCAATGTCCCACTCGATTCGACGAAGTTGTACAAGAGGTTCTTTATTGCCAAGATACTCTCTATCTTCAAATAGCTTTACCATTTCGAACAATCTCGAATCTCCTTTCAGTCTGATTGTGAGATATTTATCAGTATTATGCGTATTGCTTTGCAAGCAAAGTTTTGTTTTCGGATAAAGGTTCGCGATCATTTGTCAATGCAGAAAAACTGTCTAGGTATTACGCTAATCTTACCTAAGACATTTTTGCTCTGATATTCCACGCTAAGAAAAACCACCCTGATATTTCAAGTGCAAAAGTTTTCGAATCTCCTGTACATGTGTATGAGTGTTTATGGCTGTAGGTGTAAAGTATTAAGTACAGGCAAGAGGCAAGATGGGCATTCGTGATTATCCACTGATGAGGCAGGGAGAGGCAAGTCTTCCTGCTAGCTAGCTGTTGGCGGGATCTAGTAATTGGTAAGCTAGTTCCATAATATTCACCAACTATGCGCAGATAAGGACTTTGGCCGCCTATAGTGGACTAACTACTTGCAGATTTCCACTATAACGTTTTGGCGTCAAGGTTAGCCTAGTGCTATTCGGGACGCGTAGTTCTTATCAAGCGAGTAATGTCCCCAGCTTTGCGTTAGTAATTCGGTACAAGTGAAATACCGAAAGTTGAAACTTACCACAAAAAAAAAAAAAAAGAAAATAGAAAAAAAGAACATAATGTCTTTCCGCGGAGCATTCACTTCATCAGCATTCGGGTTTCCGAATCAGTTTCCTAATCTCTGCTACTTTGCGACTTTCTCTAAGCTAGCGCTGAACATATTCGGATGATATTAGCTCGAGGATAGAGTATTCTTGTTTCTTTTATGATCGATGAGAATAGATTCGGTTAATCTCAGTTAATCTGAATGCAAAAAGTGTTTGATAAGAAAAAAAAAAAAAATAGGTTCTTCGTGTAAAGCAGTCATTAAGAAGAGGGCGTATGTAGGTGAATTAAGTTTTGTCGCTTGTTTGCTGTGATATTATGTAATGGCCCTTGAGAAGCTCGAAGTTGGGGACCGGAAAGTAATGGCATTTCAGATTCGACGCAGCAAAGAAGAGATCAATACGTCGCTATGTGCACCCCGTGTTTTCCAAGCTCTCCTACTTCGTACTTTCTCAGGTTAAAGGGTGAACAAGTTTTGAGGATTTCGTAGCTGGCATGGTGGAGTGCTTTCTTCTCTGGTATAATAGAAGATTGCGCGAGTAAGGCTGCAGAAAATTTTCCGGAAGGGAGCCTAGGCGTGTTTACAAAGGACGGGTCGACGGAGGTCTTGGTATAAGTAATATGCTTTCGTTTGATCGTGACGTATTGTCACTGGCGGTAGATAAACCTGAACAGTGGCTATGACAGAACATAATGGAGGGTTATTGTTAGCTTCCGTGCAAAACCCCAAGATTGATACATCGTTGAGCGTATCTCATGGTCTTCTCATGGTCGGTATCAGTTCCTTAATCACTCAAACTGTGAAACGTTTTCTTACATCATGGTCAGCCAAATACCTGGCAAAAAAAATTTCAAACATTCCTCCGTGCAAGACGAGAGGATTTCTACCCGAAGAAGCCTAACGTTCAATGCCAGGATTGTGTAAGTGTTATGGTATTCGCTAGCTTGACGGTTGTCGTACATTGCCATTCGCTAACAGAATCTAGGATAACGTTAGAGCCAAAAAAATAACCAAAGCTTAGATAGTTTCGGGTAAGAAAGTAGGGATTGATAGATATGTGTGTGTATGTGTATCTGAGTCGAATGTTCGGTATCAGTTTCGTAATCTCTCAAACTCCTACTTTATCCGGTTCGCGAGATAACAAGTTAGAAAGGTTTTGTCGTATAGTAGAAAATGTTTTCGTTCTTTAGTCGGAGGACATTGAATCCTGAGAATATTCAAATTCGGTGGTTTGATGAAAGACGAAGTACTCATAGATAGAAGTACGGTATGTTTTCGGTTCATCATATGAGTATTTTCAATAAAGTTGGAAAACTTCGAACGCAGTTGGATAGACGAAGAATAACATATCCTCGAATTCAACAGACCAAGAAAGGGGTTGATACGTCGCCTATATGCACCCTTGTTGAGCTTCAAACCTCCAGGGTATCCCAGGATAACATAGTAACGTATATACGTCGTATTTTGACGCCAATGTTTGTGGTTCGAATCCGAACGAATTTCAACATTCAAGCATAAAATTCCAATCTTTCCTCCGCATCTTCGAAGGAGAACATATATACTATGCATACTATACTAGGCGGGGGTTAAACTTGGCAGCTGTTACCACGTGGGGGTAGGTTGGCGTCGAACAACGTCGCAGCTTACGTTTCAAGATAGAGTCTATCGAATTCTGTGTACCAGCGTTAAAACTAAGAACTGGGCCAGTGTTGGCTAGTACACAGTTCATTCCTAGGCCATCATTTGCAACCCAGTGTTACCACAAACCACTGGGATAATATTTCTCCACTCATGGTTATGTGCATAAGTTAGTTCAATCACTTGTGACTAGGTCACGACGACCATTCTATGAGAAATTTGCAAGAGCAATTCAGGGGAGATGATATTACAAAAACGCAGACTCCCCAGCAAAAGAAAGACATTCATCCTTCCAAGTAGATGTTCTGTACGATAATGTGCATTCGACAGTTCTGCATATGTATGTATAATAAGATGTTCAAAACGCAGGGTTGTATAATGATTTACATTCATGATAACATTCACATGCCTATCTCACAATACATACAGAGGTCTGAGAATCATCAATGCTTGGAATCTGAACTTGGAATACTGGCACAGTACGAAAATCGCACTATATGTATACCAAATGAAAACTCCACATACTAGTCCAGTGGTGATCGGGTTGGGTGATGGTATAGCCGATGTTTAGTTGCATGTTGCCCCAGTTCTGGTAACAAGCTTGTGTCTGATCTTATCATTCCGTATTTATCGGTCTGGTCTGATACTGGGATGAATAGTTGGGACAAGATTACCACCGTTGGTTGTGGTACCGTTTCAACCCTTGGACCTTTGGTTAAACTCTATCTGGATTAGGGTGCATCGTCGTATGTACGACGTACTTAAAAGTTAACCACACCACGAGCATTTTTTTTTTTTTTTTTTTTTTAAAGAATGCTTGAAGCACCCGGGAAAGTAGATATGCTCTCAGCAATTCATTAGCACGAGATATTTCTCTCGGAAAAATAACGAGGAAAGTTGTACTTCGTGGTGCACTGAGTTACGCGCCTGGAGACAGGAAAAGAGGAAGATTTGGCCTCTGTCCAAGCAACTCTACCGATTGGCTGCACTGTATGCTGGCACTGCGGTATGTTTGGTCGTGGTTTCGGCCCCCGAATGTTTGTCCGTGTTCTGAATTCTATTCGTGGCCTTGTCCGAATTGAAAAGTTTTTTTTTTCTTTTTTTTTTCGTTGATACGAATTCGCTAACAATTTATAGTCAAAATTGCTACTCTGCATCGCATTGACCAAATACCGTTTACTCGCGTACGTATAAATACATGAGTACGTATTTTGCTCTGGAATCGAAAGTGCAGTTCACCCACACATAGAAGCCATTACGAATTTCCGGATATTCGTTAAATCGAATCCGAAGTACTAAACTACGGGTGTTTTGAATGCAAACCGTTGACGGTTGAATTTGAGGCTGATTTATACCTGGGAAGTTCATTACTTGTCGTTCGATGAAAATTCTGTTATTGGATAAACTAAACGCAACTGGAGCTACGCGACTCGGTACCATTGATGTTTCAAGGTCGACATTTTATGTTTGAACACAAATTTCAAGAGGTACAAAATATCTCCTCACACTCCTGCCGTTTTTAGATCAAAAGATATTCACAGGTACTCGACGAATCCGTCCTTTGTAACGTGGTACCATATAATTACCATCACCAGTACCATTAGCCATATAATATAGGCAATTACGTCTACAGGCGAATTATATTTAGTCATCAAAAAGCTTGAAGAACAGGAAAACTCACTGACTATTTACAGTTTGAAAGGAATGCAAAAGGATATGATAGAGCCGGTG
Organism: Tenthredo notha; assembly: GCA_914767705.2. Classification (NCBI taxonomy): domain Eukaryota; kingdom Metazoa; phylum Arthropoda; class Insecta; order Hymenoptera; family Tenthredinidae; genus Tenthredo; species Tenthredo notha. The sequence continues at coordinate 6,012,463 of OU611907.1, forward strand.
AAAGAGGACTGGGAAAAGTACCACGAATGTGAACGGAATACCAAAAATTCTGCGAGGAAGCAGCCAAGTGAAACGAACGCGTTCGACCATCCATGATCGAAGGCTAACCGAGCCAGGTAATGGGATTTACTATCACGGTGAGAAATTTTTGCTCACAGGATGAGATCGAAGGAACAAAATATTTCGAATAACCTCGGACATCGTAGCTTCAGAACTTGATTGCTAACGAGTGTACGAGATGGGAATGTGATTAATTACTTTTCCCTCATTACCACTGCAATGACCGTATAGTTTATGTCATGATTAATGAAAATAAAATGTGTTTCACAAAAAATCAATGACTTTGATATATAATGTTATTTCATTATTCGAATGGGTTTTATTTTGCAAAATTTAATTATTTAATTTCTGTGATCGTGATATTGGGATAGAATTATTTTTCGTTAAAGTACATGCATATATAGGTGCGTAGTTTGTTTCACGAGTTTAGTAGACTCTATATACTCAGTTGAGTCGAAGCTTTACTTATTTTATCCAGTAACATTAAAGGTTTACTCAAATTCGTAAGTAGCTGTACGATGTAAGGTTTAACAAACTTTTGTTCCCACTGCCCGCATAATAAATATTCAAAACAAGGTTGAGAATTTCAAATTCTCGTGAAAATACAAGAAATAAGAGGGGATCAGGCGTCTTCTTTACGTTAGAGTAAGAATATATAACATTTATATATAATGGCGGTAACGAAATTTGAGAAAACTGAGATAAACAGATACTGTGAATTATGCAAAACCTAAACAAATGTACAAATGTATCTCACACTGTGTCAAGTATTGAACATTAACCGGACTGCGAGTAATGAAATTGATATCTCTCTTGAGACGCTCTCAACTGATGACGTAGCTGATGGACAGAGCATTAGACGCTTTGTTCTAAATTGCTGAATCGCAAAGCTTTGTTACAGGCTGCTTCTTTCGTTACTAACTAACTATATAGATAGATGTACCGTCTATTGTATCTATATAACAATATAGTGGCAAATTATACGTGAGATGCGTAGGGTTTAAGTTAACACGTATAGACAATGGTTTACGTTTCGAACAGTCGGTTAATTCGCTAAATGCGGAACTTGCTCAATGCGGTGGTGGTAGTCGTTTTTTAAACCTCATGTAATCCAGCCCATATTTTCTGTCAGACTTTAGCATTAAAGTCGCAAGATTTATCGACTGAATTATTTATATAATGCAAAATTTCTTCTATCCGGGCTTAAAATGGCTGGCAAATCTACCATTCAAGATACAGTATTTTACATATTACAGAATCTAGTATAGATTTTGAGATTATACCACTCTAAAGAACTGCACAACTTGTGGCCATTCAAGTTCTGAAGAAACTTATTCAGGGATAAAAAAGGGGATCGGTAAAAGGTGATGGCAAAAGTGAAAATTTCAGGATTTTTCTAAACCATCTTATATTACAACGGGTAAAGCACGTATACTTTATTCATCTTTGCAGGACTTCTTATTTTCTGTAAGCTGATCGTGTGAAATGTTATCTGCTTTTACCGCGGAAGAAATTTCAATATCCAAACACGTTATTTTTAGATACGTTTCTGTACATCGAGATCATCCATGAAGTAATTTGATTTACTTCGTTAAACGAGGCCAAAAGAAATATAAAGACATAGGACATCGAGTTTTGCGTTTAATTATTCGAATCATGAACTGAACTGGAGAGTTTTGTTGGAGAAAATGTAACAAAAAGGAGAGAGAAAAAAAAAAAAGAATCAATTTGAAAGGATCTAATTTAGTCTAAAGCACAACGTTAGGTCGATTGCTCTTTAACAAACCGCGAAAGCAGAACAAAAACCATTTAAAAAAAAAATTCTCGTACACGCGGTCTGGATTCTGTTTTCACAAATATATAATTTGGTAATGGGTTCGTAATGTATTCATTATAATTTTAACAAAAAAAGGGTTTGGGTAGGTATACATACGCAGAAATTTGTGTGTATCTTGTAATCCCTTTGGAAATTAAGAGGAAAAAATAAAATAAATGAAAAAAGATCAAAAAAAAAAAAAAATGGAAAGAGACCGCAACGAAATAACGTCCAGAAGGTATAAGCCAACAATTTCATTGAAATCATTTCGACGACTGACTTTACTTCTTACCCTCTTCACCTACACATATGGGATTTGACTTCATTCATTTTAAAGACACGGTTTTTTTTTTTTTTTATTTTTCCACACTTTACCCCATCTCAATATACCTTTGGTGCAAACTGAAGGACGCGTGACACGCGCGTCGACGTCCAACAGTGAATACCTCCTCGACACCTATATTCATCATTATATTCACGAACAAGCAATTATACGGCACAGAAAAGCTGGGCTATATCTAGCACTAGGTGAATGAAGGCTGAGCAAAGAGTAGACTTGTGTCCATCGTGGCTCGGCTGACGGGTCAAGTGAATGATGGCAGCAACTGGCACGGCACGGTGATTCCATCGGGAAAACCGCTTCAATTACAACACTGTTGTCGAGATAACAGCAGGCGAGGGTTAAAGCGATCGATACGGACGAGACAGTAGCTTACAAAGATCTTGAATTAACATACCGATGTTCGAATTTGGGATTAAACGTAGCTCAGGATTGAGACCCATATATGTTACCTAAAAACGTTTGCAAAATATACGATTTTTACATATTTCATACGCGGAAAAACGCAGGGTTTAAAGTTTAAAACTGAATTTTAAATCACATTATATATGTGAAATTAACGTTTCATTTCACTCCGGGAGTTTCGACTGGCGAGTTTGACAATTTTTTTGTAAAAAAATAAAAAAAATAAAATAAAATGTAAGAGAAAACGATGTAGGGTGATTTTAATGTAAAGTATTTCGAGTTCAAAACTACTGAACTAGTGTTTTTGGGGTCGGATTGAAGTTCCAAATTTTAAGGGTAAGGATTCCGTAGTTCAATGTTATCGACTAGCAGTTTTTGGAAAGGGTATTTCACCGGAAGACTACATAGTAGATTTCAAAAACTTTGAAACCAGAAACACTGAGGGCTCAAAATTCTGAAAGCTGAAGATCCGAAACGCTAAGCCTCCGGCTGTATTGATCGTATCGAAGTCAATAAGTGGTCAAATTAATCATTTTAAGATGTAATTTGTTGAAAAAAAAAATGAGAATTGTATCAATTATTTACGATATCGAAGTTTTTGATCGGGTTAAGTGAATCGGTTTCGATTCACTATCTCATGATTCTCTGAATCTATACGATCAAATTTACTGTATGTAAGGTCAGTATGAAAAAATTATAATCATACAACGAAAGGGTGATTTAATTTCCACCAGGAGTAATGCAGCGTCAGGTAATATCCCTCACTTCTTTAAAACTCAGGCATTTCATATTTTCCACAAAATAATTTCACCAATGAAATGACGGGGACAGACCGTTGGTTGCTACCGCGGGAACGATGATTGAGAGTGATTTCGCCGTGGAGATTCACATCGCATTTTCTGGTGCAAATAAATGGAGTAATGGACCCCAATCCGCAATGCGGGCCGGCAATAATATACTTCATGGGTCTCTGTTTCGCGTGGTTAAACAAATTTTTCAAAATTTTTCAAACACGAAGGACCAAGACTCTCCTATTTCATTTCACCTCTTATTAAACCACACGACAACCCGCATATGATTCCGCCTCAGTAGCTAGGGGTGAGTGCAAAACGCATGCAAACTGTCCGAAAAAAGAAAGAAAAAAATAAAAAAAAATTCTATTTTACCTTAACAACTTGATGTTGGTATTACCTATACCTACCCATTACCCTGGGTCGCAGATTTGCGGCTTTCATGGGTCACTGCTTGTATACATTTTCCTTAATTACTTGTGCAATTTAGGTCATCGGGTCGACCAATATTCACGCGCATATGTGCAGACCGGCAATCTGATTTTTGTTAAAATTCTACCGCTCAAAGGTAACTGGAGAATTCTCGCCGGTTTTACGTAAATCAGAAATATATATATTCTTATGCTGAAATGGAGCATAGATTGAGTATAAAATATTGTGTTAATTTGTTATTAATTCTATTTTGCGAAAAGCAATTTAAGCGGCACGTCGATTATCGTTCAATTTAGAGATAAGTAAACGGAAGGAAGTCCCTGTTGAATAAAAATGCAGTATAGGTATGAGAGTGTAAGGCAAACAGTGAGTTGTCACGAGCAGCCGTGCGGGACTGTAGTATTTACCTGTTTAAAGTAGGTACAGGAAACTTTGTTGTGTACGAAACTGGTATAACTTTCGCGTTTTATCTTGAAGAAAATCGATTATTGATGCAGACGTACAATGTGAAGGACTCGTTCCCGGAAAGCCCCAAGCGTTGATTCAGGGTAAAGAGATATACGTTCTATTCGACGTGGCCGTGATTTCGTGGGAGGGCGAACAACCTACATCGACCGAAACCCCCTCCTACCGAAAGAGAAGCAAGAAAAAGAAAAAGAAAAAAAAAAGGAAAAAGGAAAAAGAAAACGGAAAATAAGCAAAAAGGGAAATCCATGGAGCAAGTCGCTCGCCTTATTTGCGAGGGTTGGATTTTTTTCGTGAGGCAAACAGGGTCTCATGATAGGCAAATATTTCGGAATATCTTACGAGGCTAACGCCCTGAGTTATAGGGTTGATCCAAGAAATGGAAATATTCAGACGTGCGTACGAAATCTTGGGTGAAGTTAGGTGCCTAAATCCTTACCGCTTTAAGAATGATGAATGATTTGGTCAAGACATGAGACAAATGACAGGACTTGAGTAGGATTTAGATTTAAAGATTTGTCAAGATTTTTCCTTGGATTAAAAAAACCAACAAATAGCGTAGGTGAAAGACCCTATGATCGCGACAAGCGGAGGGAAAATTTCGTTCCTGTTCCAATGGCTCACGCAATTAGAGTCAAGGATATTTTAGGTTGCCTCTTCAGAACCTACCCGATCCATCTGTCCTGTAACGAGACGTACATCTTGAGATTCAGTGAATTAGTTTACGAGTGAAAAATTTTTTGAAAACGATTTATTCCGTACAAAAAAAAAAAGGGTCTGCAAGGTCGGGTGAAAAACGGTGAAAGCCTTTCACTGCAGAGAGGTACTCTTCTTTGTGTAAAAAGCTGTGAAACGAGAATGAGGGAATGAGGTGCAAAGGTGAATAGGATTTAGGCTTATTGCTTATAACTATCATCAATATTCTGCAATGCGAAGTATTGCTGACGGTGATCTAGCTACATAGAAAAAAAAAGTAAAAATAATATTTATAATTAAAACTTTGGAAATTGTTGGTTACGGCAATAGCTTCACAGACAGAAAGAATGAAATTCTAACTATTTTATTGCCTAGAACACGGAGTGCGATGATACGAGCTAACCGAAATTGTAAAACCAACTATACGGAGCGTGGTTATGATAACTGCATAGATATCAAAAGTCTGCTACTGCAATTCTAGCAACAAACATTCTGCAATCAAAATTTATGGAGAATGCGGTAAAGTTAACTGCAGTAAACAGCGAAACTATATCTAGAATATTACAGTTCTTGAAACAGTACAGATCTTCTATCACATATGTTACTTTGCAAAAGGGGTATAATATATGTACACACTTTGGGATTGTTTCCGAAAAAAAAACAGGCACAGGGGGTTCACATGACTTCATCTTGGTAAAACGTTGTTCACGACTATCCATAAATTTTCATGCAAAAAATATTGAGAAATTGATAATAAGCAATCGAAATATCGTGTGATACAGTTAGTTAAACACAAAAAGGTTAAAATTGCGTTAATGTCAATGACAGTTTGTCAAAAGGCAGCTCTACTTCAAAGGGCAAAAAGTTTGATCGTTTAAAAGAAAAGTTATCCCGTTTTTACGTGGAAAACAAACTTGCAGACAAGTTCTTCTCAAAACTTTGATTCAGCTTGTGAATATTTTGCCGGGAATGGTTCTAATGAATTATTATAATGGTTCCGTGGTTGAAGATGTGATTTTATTATCCATTGCCAAGACGTGCGATATTTGAACTGACTTTGTTATAAGATATGAGTATAAAAGTAAGAAGTAATGTAAATTCAAAATGTGGTATTTTAAAAATTGATCCTAGGGGATGTTTTCTGCAACGAGCTTCAAAGGCCACTCGGATTTTTACCGTGATGTGTTGCATGTTCGCAAACCTCTGATGCTAAGGTTAAAGTCAAGAGAGATGAGAGGTAGAAACCACAGCAAGGGATTCGCGTGGTAGGTACTCGAGTACTCGAAGCAACGCAGCACCAAAGACGAGCGTGACGCCCGACCAGGATAGTATAGGGGTATGAGAAAGAGAGGACCTTTTTTTACGAGGCACAGCACGAAGCTGGATCCTTTTCACTGAAAGATCGGGACTTCTTTACCTATAGAGGCAGATAACGACCAGAGAACCTACCAGCCACCAGGCACCAGCTATATACATACCCTAAGCCTATAGCGAGTACTGCATACTTGCGAAATAATTTATTGCCTCTCTCAGTTTCTCCTACACAGTACCGCCTACGAATTCACCCCGTCCCTCTCGCTTTCGAGTACCTCTTTGCACGCCACAAATGCGTGAATATTAATTAAGTTACGCGTGGGCAATCTGCTGCTCGGGAATGTTTTATTCCCAGGGAATCCAAACTTTCGTAAACAGAGAAAAATGAAAAATAATAAGGAAAAAAAAAGAAGAGAACCAAGAGCGAGAAAAAATTGTACATTTATAGAGTTATGTCAATTAGATTTGACAGACCGGTAATGAGTGGGAATTAAATGAATGATATTCTTATAATTATTCACGAATAATAAACTCGGTATCAGACGAGACAATGCTCCTGTTTTTTGCGGGGTTTGTGATCAGGAATTTTGAACAATGGGTTTCGCTTAGCTGACGTTTGGGTGATTAGATCAGAAAAAGTTAATCGATCGACATCGATATTATAGCTATATTGATGAGATGAGAATGACAATACCTGTCAGAGGTAGGGTACTAAATTATAGGTTTTTCATTTGAATAAAGGGAATTTTAAAACGCGACAGAATATGATTGGTTAAGTAGTTATAGGTAGGTACTAATAACAATTGCCAATATGATGATGAGTAATGAATTGAAAGGTTCAAACTTTGTTCGGTAAATATTTACAAATGATTAAAGATTCGTTATATTATCTTTTAAGAAAAGGACCACTCGCACCCATAGCAAAAGTTTATTTCGCAATTAGCTCCGTGTAACTACCAGCGGCAAAGTTATTTTGTTTCACTGAAAATGAGTAAGATTCCAAGTTGGTATAGGTATATCCACCGGTTCGTTTATCTCGCAATGATCTACCGCCCTCGAAGCTTTTTACTTTACTTTACTTTACTTTACTTTACTTTACCTGTTTTACGTTAGTGCGAATATTTTTCTTTCTCCTATAATAATTTTCAACATAATTTACTCACTCTGGTTTGAAATAATTAAGCTTTTTAATAGCTACTCATCGAGCATTCACGACCACCTCTAAAACGCGACTCTATCTATGCCGAGAACGGAGAACATTAGTGTGTAGCAATTAAGCACTCATCCGACAGATCATTACTGTAATTAAATAAAAGTACTTTAGCAAATTATTCTAAATCGTCACTCGTCATTCTCTTGTCCTCTCTTTCGCGTGTCCATCGTTTTTCAGGGTTATTTTCAAGCGTTATCAACTCAGATAAATTCGAAACAAATATCTTGATATCGTACGGTATCGAGGTCAGAAGACTCGAAGTACTCCCCAAACGCAAGGCTTTGAGTCTGGCGGAGCCCCAATATATATGTCTTTATAATCTCTCTGCTTACAGACAGAGAGGAGAAAAGAAAGCTTCGTTTTTATACGGGACTTAAACTCTACCATCGCATTTGTACCGGGTATACGTATAGTATTTACTAAGGCCAAGCTTTCCAATAGATTCAGGCAATGGGTGAAGTTCATATCTAAGAATTACGTCTGAACACGCCATCAGGGGTTCAGTTCACTTGAAGGTACTGTACTAATCTTCCAGCTTTCACTTAAAGCTTAAAATGCTGAGAGTTTCAATCAGAATCTGAATCTGAATCTGATCATTGCATACAACTCTTAGTTATAGCACTCGTGTAGTGAATACTTGTGCTAAACTGAGAAAGCAAAAGAGAAAAAGTGGCGTAATATCAGTCTCCCTATTCTCAACATGAATAATGGCGATCTGGTCTCCTTCAAGTAATTTATTAACCTTAAACCAGGCTTCTGTCGATCCTTTCAGAGTTGTGAACAAGAAATTTAGACTCTTTTAGCCGAGGTATTGAACAGCAATATATAAACGAAGCCATCATTAAGGGTTTCACTGCAGAGTCCTGTTCATCAGCGAGTAATCGAGAAGAGGAAAGAATGAAAGAACAGACAATAAGCCGGAAAGGGATAAGGATTCGGCAAAAAGAGTGCGTGTCGATTTGAAGTGACAGGGAGATATATCGGCGTCTTCATTCTACATCGTTAAGAACTGTCAGTAGCACGTGGCACTTCGCCAAGATTCTCGTTCTTGTTTTGACACGTGACGATATATATTCAGTACATTTCTATGCTTCCAATTTGTATGCGCGTTCTGCAATTGAATTTGACACAACGTTAGCGGCAATATTGTTATTTGAAAATATTATCGGTGTGAGATAAAAATATGAGTGAAGAAGATTTGGGTACTGCAGCATTGAATCGTGGGAAGGCCACGAAGGCTTGTCAATGTTCGGTGATAAGTCCTGAGCATGATTAGGTACTTTTTGATAAACTGTTGGATAAAAATCGAGTTTACAAAGAGCTAACGACTTATGGACCACGAATATTCTACCTCTTCACCTATTCACGACTACTTCGTCTCAGGATGATGATTTAAAAAAATTTTCCTCCCGACGACGATAACTTAAAAGCCACTCTACAGATTATATCCAAAGTTTGTTGAAGACTAAAAGGTATCCCATGTTCGCGTGAGGTTTTCAACTCTGGGTACCACGTAATACGAACGCGTCGAGATGGGGCCTCGCAGTTACGAATGACGTATCGTCGATTTTCGAACCGGAGAATATTAAACCCCAGGCCGTTTTGTTCGTCAGCGTTTTATATAGAGAGTACTCTGAGAGGTATGTTTGATAGTATTTCCTAAGTTAGTTCAACGCGTACCGTACATTATCGCAATACTCGGTTGAGGGTGGGTCATTTCGAGCGACCCCCTTGAATGTATATCTGAAATTTCTCTCATCCTGTATCACGAGAACATAGGATACCGTAGTGGTTAAGAGAAAACCACAAATTCCTTAATGATAAGTAAAACGATGACCGTCATCATCATGCGGTATACCTAAATCCAACGAAAATGTGATACGACACAGTATTAACGATAAATAATCTGTGACGTGAATACATACCGGGACCATGGACCGGGTGTTGTTCTAGACTAATGCAATTAACCCCTCGATTAGATTATGATAAGCAGTAAAACTTTGTACAGGATCGAGACAGCGGTATAACGAAGAGCGGTTGCTCACTATGGAATGGTTGACGAGCCCTCGCGAGTGAACTCATCAACGAGCCTAGGCCACAGCTCATGAATACATATGTTCTCGAGCGGGGACGGAATGAGATTTTGTCTAAATTATCGAATTATTAGCACTGCCACCAGCGTGTCGTACCAACACACAATATCCAACTATTCAAAATTTGTGCCACACCACTACACCGCCCTAATCTCGTTTGTATTTTGTAACCTTTTGATGCTTTTGGCTTGAACGAATTATCGATCAACGACGACGACGACGACGACGACGACGCGTCGTTTCGTTTTCGGTTCGGCCAATGAGTTTCAACATTTTTATTCCGAGGGCAAAGCGACGTATACCTATAAAGGTTCTCTTTGTTCCTCATATCGGGACAAAGAGGGTGAAGTAACATTGGAAAGCTTCGATTCGATGGTAAGATGATACATGTTGGCTCAAGGAATTTCGTCTCGGCTGCAACGGTCAACAAATAACTTTAGGAACAAATTTATCGAGAGTGGGCCTCTTGTATCGATCGACAAGCTCGATTGGCAGTTTAGTTTTGTTCGAAGGGTCTGGGATTTGCCATAAAGAAAAAAAAAAAGAAGAAAAAGGACTTGACTGATCGGCCGCACGGCATTCAGAGCTGTACCGAATCGTAACAATCAATCGAGTCTTTTTCACGTCTGGGAATTATGTTGCAAAGCCGAACGTTCCGACGCCAATTCCGCGCTGTGAATAACAAGAGTTTCGATTGATTCACGCTTTCGTTTATGCTCGATTGAACCCTCGAGCGTGAACCATATATGTAACACTTTTTCAGAGCGTGTGATGATTGAATCTCGAAAGTTTGCGCTCGACGTGTCTAGCACAGAGTGTTGCAATTATTCGCACCTCAAGCTACAAAAGAATGAACGGATCTTAAAGTGGGTCAGTTTAAACGGGGTTTGTTGTTTGCAGATTAATTCTGCCGAGCGATTACACCGGTAAACAGATTTTCAAGTGGGTTTTAGAAGCCCTGTGAAAAGGTACTAGAATGGCGACACTTGAAACTTTAGTATTTCACGATGACCGAGAAAACAGAGTGAGGGTATGGAATTAACAAAATCGCGAATGTTCGCCAACGAATGAGAGAGCATGGGCAACTCGCAACCTGCGAGCAAAATATTTCATGAAATATTCACCAGAGGGTGATGAGGGTTGTCACGCGGGCTTAGTCTATCTTGGTCCCTTGGTGGATAAAGGACGGGGGTGTAGTGGCTGCAGCTGTCGTAGTGGTGGTAGGTAATAACGGTGAAAAGTTAGATGAAAGTGTGAGTGCGTAAAGTCGTGTAAATGTAGGTGGGGTCGGTCATACGAGAGAGAGAGCGAGGTCACCATGTCTATATGTATGTGATGACAGGATATAGACTCTCATGCTGAGGTAGACTAATTTTTTCTTTCAGCTTTGTAACAGAGGCTAATGTATTCCATTGAGGAGAGCCACTGACTACGGGTATCAACAAAACAGCTCGTCATTTAAATTATAAAGATAGTAGGTATATAAGAGGTACGACCGTGCCGCGACCGCTAAGAAACTTGGGAAATCGTTAAACGTATACCTTTAGCATCGTTTCTGTGCCAAACGCGCCGGTTCACTTTATTGCGAAACACTTTCCTCGAGTACCAAACGATCTACGCTTCGTGCTTTTCGGATTAGTGGTTTTCCTGAGGTTCTCGTGGTTCTTGCTCGGTTAGTCAAAGCGGGACGAGCTAACGCAATTTAACGTTGGTCTGATTGGATTAAGGTACTGACGGCTGAATGGTCCTTCTAACTACACCGTTGTACGAGACACGAGAATTAACAAACGATTTAAATACGCCACCAAGCGAAATCGACGTTCTATAATTTAAACTATATCTTTTGTTCGTCTGCTACCTGAAACGGCGACAATTATAAATTCACATCGGTATAGATGAAGATTTTGATAAATTTCGTGCCAACACATCCAAGTTCCGAATTGTTACCTTTCAAAATATGTACATATGCATAATGATATACGAAAGCCGTTATGATCAGTCGACATTTTCTTGCTCGTTTAAATCCATCCACTACGAACAAAATTCTCTGTTTTCTATGTAGAAAGCGCAGAAGCAACGAATTGCTTTGTGGAAAACAGTAAAACCGGGAATACTGCAGATTGACGATAGGAGTTTGCGGAAAGCAGTAAAATTGTATCGATTCTGAATAATTTTAGCTTCTCACCGACTCACGATTCGCTGAAAATTGAAATTTGTCTCTTTTTTCTTTTTCATTTCATTTCATTTCAGAGACAGGATCATAATTTCGCGTCGCGCATACGCGCGAATCTTCTCATAGTTATAACCAAAACCGCACGTGATAATCTTTCCACTCAATATATAAATGACGGCAATTGATTTGAATTGAAATGAAATTTCAATTTCAAAGATGTTCAAGGAAGAGTCTTATTTTTTTAAAGATCCCAACTTCCAACCGAGGATAAACCTTATCGGGACGAACCCTCTAGATTGGATCGCTGGATTTGATGGTAAACGTTTCGTCATGGAATTTAACGAATTCGTTCTATGCTGTAGAACTTTGTGTAACGAAATGGCATAAATGTAGGTGAAACAGGGCAACCGACATATTTGAATCGGGATTAAGGACTAGTACAGTTCTATAAGATTGTCTAAAAGAATCGAAAGAGAGTTATAATGATTGCGTTGGACGATCGAACGACGTTAATTGAAAAAAACGTGCGACTAGACGAACGAATTTATTGCAACTAACATCGAACACTACCATGCGGCATCGTGTTATAAGCATCCAAAAATTTGAAGAACAAAGGACTTCGATAATATTTGGTGACGTTCGGGAAATTGGTTTCCAAGCTTCGGTACGTTTTTTTTTTTTTTTTTTTACCATTCTTGGATCAAAGCGCGAACTAAAGCTCCGAGCTTGTTAGGTATATATGACGGCGGATGCCAACGATGAGGATTTAGAAAAAAAAAAAAGAAAAGTTTAAACCTCGCCGTCATACACAAACCCGCGAGACGAATCCAGGTAGTTCTTTGATAAGCCGATAGGTTTGCCGCGGTTAATATGGCTATATAAATGTTAATTTTTTTCACCCAAGTTTGAACGAGAATCTCGCGATTTGCATCACTCAGTATTTCATTCGTTTTCGCACCGAGACTTTAGCACAATAGCTCGGTTAACAGAAGCAAACAGCACGAATTACATTCGCAATATTTCTCAGCAATTTCACAACTGCGACACGCTAGAATATAGAGCATTGTCCATATTAAACTAAACAGCGCACGACTACTAATGAAAATGACTACTCGTGGCCCAATGTCACGAAATACTTCCACTATTGTTGCCAAAGTATTCAACGTTTGTTGTTTTCAGTCAGAAACCAGCCTGACTTGGCTTAGGTGAAATTAATTTCAGGGATCTTTCGACTTAGCGTTCGTTCAAAAAGTGCTTCAGTAACTAATTGTAAGTAAAATGTCCCGTAGTTCGCTTTCATTTATCTTTGCGCAAGTAAGTAGGTCGAACCGGCAATGAGAAGGAATAGAGAAAAGAGCACGTTGAAACGATTCGTCTAGCTTCCGCTAAACGGTTTCAGTCAAGAACGATCTACGTCGTGCTAATTATTGTCTTATAATTGACAATAACTGCGCGCCTTGCAACATAATTAATCCCTGTAGGGTTAATTGCTCCTTGCTTTACGATCCGACATTACGAAATCATCAATTTTACAAAATAGAAAGTAGAAATAGATTTCCTCCGGTACAGGAATTTCGTTGGATAAATTTCACCCCGAGAAAATGTATTCCCCCCCTTTTAGTTTTCCGCGAGTTAGTAAAACAGAATTTCTGTTAGGTGGTTTATACGTTGATAGGAGAGTATTCATCATTTATCCGTAAATTTCTCATGTAAGTGAGTTTAAATATACTTCTCAAGTCCATAACGAAGTGATACATGAGATGCCTACTTTTGTCTAACGAGTAGCCGAGATTTTTTCAACCCATGACGTACAATGATCGAAACTCTACGTTCTAGAATATCGTCGGATGATTCTCTGTTCCTTCTACACATCTCGAAACAGAAAGGGGATCAAATGAAAATGTCGAATTGAATTACCACGTCGCTAGTCCCCCTCCAAGTTTTCCACATTCTGCTTTTCTGGGAATAAAGTATGCCTCCCTATCTTCAATACCGAGAAAAGAAAACCTGAGAAGATCATCCAGATCGAATAATCTGTACACAGTCACGTCGCGTGCTTGTGATTAGAAATTCGAAATCAATTCACTCGGAGTTTAGAGAAACGATAGTATGATTCTGCTATAAGTAAAGGGAGAGAAAGACGAGATGTCTCTTTGAAACTTTATAGTAACACCTTTTCCAAATTGTATAAGTCCAGTTCAGTAAACCATATATAGCCATGAGTGAAAATAGATGATTCTATACGTTCATAGCATAGAAAAAAAACTAAAAAAACTTTGTTACCTACATCAGTTTTGCGATACATTTAATTATTCATTTTTTCGATATGCGGAGTTACAGGATGAAATATTTGCATATAACCAGCGTGCCCAGACTATTAGCGTTTAAAATCTGCGATCATATCTGTATTATTAATTAAAATAAACGAACGGTTATCTGAAATTTGCAACGTGGAAGCTGCAGTTGTGCAATCTAGGATTTATCCCGTATCAACATTTAATCGATAACAGATCAAAGCTCTCAGTTTCGGGTAGTTGGCATCGATGCGCGATGCACACTGGTACGACGTAATATAATTTCTGCTACTAATAAGTGGATATAGATATACATATACGTATATGAGCATGTATGAGGTATATTTCTCTTTCGTGTTGAAGTATTAACGGAATTTGGACACAACGCGTTGTCAACGACGTATCTATGGTCTATTATTCGTGAAAACCTGTCCGTAATCGATTACCTCCTTTCACATAACTGCCAATCAACAGATTGAATTCACACCATAGTATACTGGGCAAAAACCCTCGCCTACAGCTCTATCGACGAGCTCTTCAATGCGATGAAACGAAATAGTCAATCTAGTACGGGCGCAGACGCGATTGCGGTTGAGATATCGGAAACAAAAGTGAATTTCAACTCACCCCCATATACCTACCTAACGTTTCGGTCAATAGGACACTATTGAAAATAGAAAGTCTATTGCATGGGAGTCAATCGCCCGCATGAAACGCACAGCAGATGTTTATACAGCCAAGCTACTGATAACACGGTCTAAATAAGGGTTGCTGAACGCAGATCGAATCAACGATAGATATCACGATTGGGAAGATCTATAAGAGATTGATTCGCATAAATTCATGTATAGACTGTTATATGTGAGGGTGAAATATGCGGAATAAGACTATGTATAATTGAATCGATTTCTTTCATGGAATAAAATTCTATTATATTCTACTTTAAAGTATTGTCGCAAGATTCGTACCACGTCCTATACTGTGAATCCGCAATCATCATGCGCATAGCGTATTTTCCAAGAGTATTCACTCCGTGGAACGACAATAATCCACGACCCATTACGTGGCGTGAACGAATGTGAACCGTTTCACGCACAAGCCTCACGTATAAACCCCTGAGGGCGCAATAACGTCGCGATGACAAATGTTCCTTTACGTTCTAGCTATGACAATAATAGTGACCCGAAAATGTCGATAATAGGAATAGTAACCCCCTATAGTCGAAAAGCTCGACGGATCGTATTCAATCGAGAATCGGCGGGCTGTAATAGAGAGAAAAAAATCGTCGAATAAAGATATAATACTAGGGAATTTTACCTGGTGCGGATAAAAGTCTGATCCTCCGTTGGGAAATCGAAATCTGAAAGGACTGTGGACCGGGCAGTTTGCTCTGAATGGACTTTCCGCCGGCATTCGCGGTGGTGGATGAGTGTGTGATCCAAAAATGACAGAGTCCATCGGCAAAGGACGTCCTGGCGTATGTTCCAGCGAACGACATGAGTAATTGAGCGGTCTACACGTTGCTTCGACGATCGGTCTACCGGTCACGTACTCGTGAGGTGGACGATGTTCAACTGAACGACAACCGTGATCGTGTGTACGAGCAAGGTGTTCACGTGCGTGTCCCGCGTGGTCCATTAAACGACAGGGATGTTCCATAGCGCGGGAACCGTGATGATCAAGACTTCTAAGCGACGGATCCATTTGACGCATTTGTTCCGTCGGCCTAATCTGTTCCAAGGATCTAATTGGGTCAACCAATGGCCTCGACTGATCCATCTGTCTGATAGAATCCATGGACCTCATAGATTCCATGGATCTCATCGACTCGACGGAACGAAGCGCATGGTCGATTGGACGCATTGGTGAAGGGTCCGTAGATCTGCATGATCTTTCCCAACACCGGGGTCCAGCGTGTCCTTGCGAAGGACCCCATCCACCACCACCGCCAGCACCTCCTCCTCCTCCTCCTCCGCCGATTCCTCCTCCGGTACCGTAGGGATCCATTGCACAAATTTATTCCCGCACTTATTAAAGACACGCTAAAAATTTACAGTCGCGTCCACACTGACGGAAGCACATGGCCCTGTCCGGCGCCATTTGGGATAATTTATATCGCGGTAATTTAAATACTGTAGACGTATACGTACGTCACGCGGACTATAGAACTTCGCGAACTAGATAAAACGGACACTTTTTTTTTTTTTTTTCTTTTTCTCTTTTTTTTTTTCTTTCTTTTATAACGAAAACACGTTCTCACATTAATTCTGATCACGACACCGCGTATGTAGGTTTAGCGCACGGTTTGATATATAGTTATGAGTTAATTAGCAGCCATTTACAGACAGAGATAGATATAAGGAGAGAGTGCAAGAGGTAAGGCGAGTGCGGCAGCACCCGAACGCATGGCGTCGCGATGCCGCGCTCCCCAGCACTGAGCCCCGCCGTTGTCGCGCGGCCTCGCCGTCGACGCGCAATACCTCCGCGCAAACCGAATCCCTCTTCCGCGCACCAGCCCTACCAACCTACGTCCTCCTCAGCCTCTTTCATCCCCATGGACCGCAATATTCGTTCTCCCTTCTCTAACCCCTACTCACTCTTTCCTCTTCCCTTTTCCCTCTCACAACTACATACACGCACGAGATTCGTACGCGCACATAGAGACGGCGATCTTCTTGGCTCTTCGTCGCAAAAGCCCAACTGCTAAAATCCTGTCCTATGATCAAATCTGACATCATTTTGCAAGGTGCCGATTTCTATGTATACCGGGGGCCGAGGATAGGTTCTTCTTGGTGGAATTACTTGATCAGGGGTTAAGCTTAGATGTGTAGTGAAAGGCGTATACCATTTCATGAATGAAGAAGGTGAGATCGATGCTCACGGACATCGGTAAACGCGTTTCAGAGATTGCGAACATCTTGACGCGCCACAGGAGCACATATCTGATAAAGAATGTCTCATTGTGTGAACCGCTATCAAATCTTATCTGACACAAAAGAACAGCTTTAACGATGAATGATGAAAAAAGAAACGGTGAAAAAAAAAAAAAAGAAAAGAAATTTCTTTCTTTAACGATTCCCCCGAAGCCAACACTTGTTGCATAGTTGAAACTTTTAATTGACAACACTCTCAAGATGAAGTTAAACTAACAAACCGCAAAGTTACAAGCTAATGTAAACATCTTATTCTACTTTGTTAACAATTGTCTCAACATTGGCGAATCCATACGATAATTTTGCGCGTTTGTTCGTCAACTGTAACATAGGGTTACGTGAAAAACGCTAGTCTTCTATCCAGACCGAGAAAACCCATAACCCATTAACGGTTGCCCTATAATGCTCGAGTAATACAAGCTGCCAGAGAGGCACGCCAATTGTAACCTCAAACAAATTTATGTGCCGAATGCCAATGGCGGTAACTACTATTCGGTACACACTCGACCCTGTTCGGTCTCGCTTCACGACCCTGTCGAGGCCGCGTCTGTAGGCGATTAAGAGAATCCGGTAGTCGAGAGGGAGCCGAGTTCGGGGCAGAGGTGTCTCGGGAAACGACTTCGCTGTCAATTAAGCTTATCTTTTGCAGTAGGTATCGCCTAACGATTGGATATGGCTTTGAAGAAGATCCAAGGTAATCAGTGCAGGTATACAACTGATCCTGGGTTCGATTTTTTTCATGTCAGCTTGATACTCCATATTCTTTTACTGATTCAATTATACGGGGTTTAGACAACGCGAGAGATTCGTCAAGCTATAAATACTAACACTATCCCACGTCGGATGCGTTAACCTGCTCGTCTACGATTCAATCAATCTTCGAAAGTACCTAAGGAACAAGACAGGATATCATCTTTACGAACAATCTTGAATCAAGTAGCAAGAAGATGAGGCAGCTGGAAGACTTTTAGGGGGCTAGTGGCGGGCAGAGGCAGGAGCCTTAAATGTCTATTGCGAAAAGTTTTTCGTTAAGACGATGAAAAAAGCCTAAAAAAAATTCAATTAAAATATAATTTATGCTTTTTGAACGTTAATACGGCTTCGCGGCTTTGACAAGCACACCCAGAGATCTGATGAGTTTAAAACTTTTCCTAAACTGTGTTTCAGTGGGACTTCGCTCAATGTCCTACCCGATATGCTTCACAGTCTCATATCCCGTGTTCTACAATCCCTTTATGAAACTCGCGCCTAGAGATCGACGGGCTATTTGTTAAGGCGAAGGCTGTAAATGATAATCTGCTTCAAGGCCACATACCAGGTGTCGGAAAATCCAGACACGAGCGAGTCAAGGATGCCTCGAGCTAGTAAGTGAACGAACGAGCACCGCAGGACGAGGAGGAGCTGTCAGAAGCGGTAACGGTGGTGTGGACTCCGAATCGGGAGATCGATAGCTGAGAGTCGGGCAAATGCCGACGGTAGCCGGGAAACCGAAGGACGGACGTCGGGAGTACGAGGTGAGGCTACCGACGGAATACGACCATCCCTACACCTTGCTTATCCCGATTCACCAGGTGTTACAATTTTGACATGATATACGACAATCTAATCTCTACTGTCGTCCAAAATTTCGAATATTTATACAACAGGGTGAAATCCAGGAGATTTTTCAACACTGAACATCATTCCGCGCGTAGGATTCGTCCTTCGCGTCATGGTATTCGAAAAACTATAAATAAAAGTTTGAAAATTTTCCACATTGGATTAATGCGATAATTCAGAATAATCTGATTGGGAATTAGAATCTCGTTGTGAGCAACTTTCCCGCTCTGATAATATTGACTCAAGTTTCAATCACATGAGAAAAAAAGCCGTCGCAAGGTAGTGAAAAGAACTTGGATTATCAATTTTTCAGATCTATTGCTTATAACGAGATTGCACTGCTGTACCTACTCGATGTGAACAATGAAAGAGTACTTCGACACCTGATTCACAAGTTCGATGAGTTACTCCGTCAGAGATCTAGATCTTGATCTGAACTGAAGTGATCCTGATCGAATGCTACAGTTATCGGCTGACTCTGGGTGGTTTTAGAATCTAGATGCTTAGTTCTCAACGTTATACTGGAGAAAAAAGACTTTGGTTTTTATGAGAAGGAAATATTCCAAGTAAATGTCATCTGGTATTTTGATTCACAATACATACCTGAAAATAAACTTTAGTCATTAAACTTTCATGTTGTAAAACACTTTTTGCACATCTTTTTTCGATGGGTTGAAAAAAAAATAAAACGTGATGTCGTGGAAAAATTCTGACGACGAATTCATGGCATAAGCATTCGAAAATCGTTCGGTAACGTTTTGCAAACAGATGTAGTTTGAATTCTGGCGTATACCGGATCTTGCTCTTCACTGGAACCATTAGTATTCAGATATTTGCTTGTTCAATTATTTATTTTCGAACCGTATGACTGCGAGCTATTCGTGAGAAAGCACAAACGACATATGCGATATGTATGTAGGTCTTGTTTTGCTTCCGTAAACAGGCCCGGTATATTTACAATGATTCGAGTCCTGGCAAACAACGGCTATAACTCTTGACTCAAGTCAAATTTGAATTGAGATCAACTGAATGTTGTGTTCCATTAAAATATACAATATTTCTTATTTATAATTCAGTTGGAAAGGAAATGCGACGGTAGAGTCGATTTTTCTTCAAGCTTCAGTAAGTATTTACAGTTTCCTTTGACAGTGCCAACGCCACTAAGACTCTCATTGATTCTGGAAAGCAGCACTGACCCTCGAACTGAATTTACGCCAAATTGAGATAAACCGATTTCTACATCTTATTCAATTACAGTATTCAAATCTATGGGCCTAATCCAACCCTGGGGAGGGGAGAAAGATGGTAGAACCTAGATCACTGTTGATCTCAAGGATGCGGGTATACATCCACGGAAACCCTGCATCGTCTAAAATTCGGTTAACCGAGTCGTTGACAGCGAACAGTAAAAATGTCACGTCTTTAGCAAGCAAAATTTTGGATACTGCTAATATCGCATATTCGCACCGTTTCGTAATATGCTCCCTGCCGAGCGAAGAAATATAGCTGCGTTTTTTCCTCTACCCTCAGTGTTCCTCGTAAAGAATTTTTTTTTTTTTTTACGATTTCATTAGCGTTCATTTCTCCACTAATTGTCAGAATTCGTTTATCATCACGGAATTCTACGTCTCGTACGATCAGACGAGAAACATTCATAGATAATTAACAATGTACAAGAAATCCCTTAGTTGTTTTCATCTCGGGTGAAATAGAGGTAGAAGAAACGTATCTTATTTACGTAGCGCGAACAGTTACAAGAACCGTATAATGTGAGAATATACTGGCAATCCAATTGCTAACTTGAGTGTCTGCGGTTGGCATGGTACGCGATAAGTCAGAAAATTTGGTACAAAGTAGGTATAGACTTGTTTGAAGTAGAGTTGAATTGGCCTCCAGCATAAGGAGGAAATGTAACGTTAAGGCAAGAAAAAATAAAAGTAATGTAAGCAAAATTGAGATAACGCGACATAAGGGGGTCTTCGCTGACATGTAACTATGACCAGGAGATCCTACGGCGTTAACTTCAACCTCTAGGACTATTTCACGAGAATAGGTGGAGAACGTTGCATGAGAAGAATAAGTAAACAGTTATTTGTGTAAGCTGTTTCTCTCCAACTTTACGAAGAAATTTTCAGACTCAGACTCAGTCCCGGACCATGGCCGAGGGGGGGGGGACTTCCGAAAATTCTATTTTCAACTTTAAAATAGCCATATTATGCAGATAACATGTGAGCTCGGCCCACTTACAAAATAGCTATGATTATCAGGGGTACATGTGTGTAATACCGAATTAGATGGCTCAGGATTATTTTGGCTATTCCAGTAGGCTTTCAGGACATTAATACATGTCTGGCAACAAGGCATGAACTACGTGACATATTATTGGCAGGATTACTGGCCTGTTTTTGCTTATTAGTATGGCGGTTCGTGCTAGTTTTTTCTAAGCTACCCTTATATACCTGCTAGCAATATCTCACAATCAGGAAGGACTTCGGTATCTTCATCTAGTTCAGAGCAAGTCCATGCTAAAATTCGACGTAATCGAAGAATGACGATATTATAAAGCAAAAAAAAAAATAGGAAAAATAAAACAGAAATAATTTCGTTTCAAAAAAATTGATAATGGGGACGATCGCGGTTGAGTAAAAATAAATAATTTGTTTAAATAACCAAATATTCGTTGATACAAACAATTATATGTATGTTTGCGCGAAGCACATTGGAAATCACAGTTCTCTCTTGAATATATAAAATTTATTTCAACTAAATATTTATTCAATTGGTTCAGCCAGAATTCTTTTCTCTTTGCATAATATAACCATGCATAAATAATAAATGTGTTGAGATCGAGCAAATACCGTCAGAGCTTTGGGCAGTAAAAATTTAATATAGTTTATATTATGGTGTTTTATTTGGTAGCAATCTGATAAGTTTCAGATCCCTAGCTTGAGAAAGATCGATCATATAATCTCCGAGCTTGATGAGAGCATTTGTTATTCATTAATCCCATTTATTGAGAATGGCAGAAATTTTGATAGCGAATAATATCAGCGTTAACGATAAGTTCTTGCATATATCGTCTACGCAGTTATTGACCCAAAACAGTTTGACTCTGTGTACCTTATTCTACCCGATTCACATATCTGTAGAATCTGGTATTCTGAACGAAAAGTGGAATAAATAAAATCCTATACGATGAGATTATTTTGTACACCTTTATCACGGTGATGGATTATATAAAGCTGTGGGGTTAATTTGCCAGAATCGAAACGATGAGCCATTCTGGGTTTTGGTTTGAATTCCGATCAAATTTCGCAGGCTGCAAGCCTGCAATTCGTGATTAAACTCCACCACGATTGGTTAACCAGAATGGCAGGTCTATTCTCTACCGCGGTATGTAATTAACTCGACAATAACGTATTCTCATACAATCATTGCAAAGTGGTTGGTAAGACGTACGGGGGACCAGAGACACTTGTCCATATACTCAACAGAAATTGTTCTTACAAATAGCGTAATTGTATTTCCAACTACTTTTGTTTTCATGAGAAAAGTTTAGCTTCAAGCAAGTACATGGACGACGAAGGGTGACCCTGGTTTACCTTTATAGAACGTGCCTCTTTCATCAGTAAAAAGTTTGCCAGCTCGAAGCGTTACGTGCTTTACTAAAACTTACTTGAAACAAAAAAGAGATATGCAAAAAATTAGCTTTTAGTTTTTTTTTTTTTTCTTTCGCGAAGACTTTTCGCTCGGCAAAAAATTAGCGAGTGAAAAAGAAAAAGAAGAAGAAGAAAAAAAAAGAAAAAGAAAATTCAGGCTCATATGTTCGGAAGAAGTTTGTCTCTGGGATCTTGGCCAGGCCGCGATGCATTCCCATACTTTTTCTCAACTTTTCATGTTCCCATTCACGGAATTTCCGGTTCATTAAGATCCTGAACGACCAGATAGCTGATATTTCAAAGAACGAAAATAATGGTACGGGCGAATTTTCCGCTTCGATTATATTCATCTTCTTCTGCAATTTATCGTTTACCTGGAATTGCTGTTTTTAATTCAAAAGATGTCTCGTTGAAATTGATTCCTGTATTCGTGGCATGATTCAAACTCAAATCTAACTTTATTCACACGGCATTTCAATTGGCAAATTTGAAATAATACCATCCGTTCAAGTATTCCTGTCACATTTTTCTAGCTGATCATACCATGATCCCATAATGCACTTAATTGCATGATAAATTA
Organism: Tenthredo notha; assembly: GCA_914767705.2. Taxonomy (NCBI): domain Eukaryota; kingdom Metazoa; phylum Arthropoda; class Insecta; order Hymenoptera; family Tenthredinidae; genus Tenthredo; species Tenthredo notha. The sequence goes on from OU611907.1 coordinate 6,035,326, forward strand.
TATAAACGTGAACTTTTTCCCATATTTCTGAGGATAAAACATCTTATTCCATTCTCTGACAAAGGCTACACGTTCACTTGTAATTTCTAATGTCCTGATTTATTAAAACTCAGTTTGCTTTACAGACACGAATATAATGGTTAAGATATAAGAGTTTACTTCATCTCTCTTTTCTTGATTTAAATTTGAGTGAACTTTTCAGCTGGTGATCTGAATATCTTAACAATTCTTTCTTTCGTTTATTTTTTTACCACAATTTTAACGATAATTTTATCGAAAAACTCCGGAACTTCTTACATAACTGTAGCCCATATATCGATATGTATAAATATAACTGAAACGATAATTTAAGTTAATAGCATCCTGTAGAAAATATCAAATGACACATAGCAAAGATGTAGTACTCCATAGTTGCAGTAATATTAAAATCACTTCGAACTCTCTTCCGGCTATAACTCGATCTGTATACTACAGTTTCTTACATTTGTACAGCTCCAGTAGTTCGCAAAGTCTAAATAATATAAAGTTCGTTCGCGAAACGCAGCACTCGATTATCTTTCATTAAAAGTATTACCTTTTAATTACAATGGCTCTTACCAGTTTAAAAAATGTTTAAATTACCAATTTAAGTCGAATTGTTAAATTAAAATTGGGGAAATAAGGACCATAACGAAAGGCTGAATTTGAAATGAATTTCTTTTTCCTTTCTAGGTGGTTCTACCGCATGAAATAACACATCCATATTCAACCGCGTGGGTAGTCGTATATTTTTACATGCTCGTGGATACCCAGGCCAACGAACGAGCGTACGTGTGAGGTAGCGTAAGAAAGTTTACGATCGAAAAGGGACCTTGGCCTATGCCCCGAACTCCCTTCAGAGGTACCTTACCGCGGCTGAAAAAGGCAAATATATCGCAGTTCCGATCTTGCGAGGGGGTAAACTCGCTGAAAAAGGGATACGGCCAAAGTTTCACGTGATCAGTTCGTATTCCTTCGTCTGCAGCAGCGTGGGGGCTGTGGCAGCTCATTATTATTATTATTATCATAATAATTTGATAAACGACTAGATATGGTCTTGCGCGCATATTAAGTCTCCCACCTAGCTACTTCCGCCAAACTAGTTATGTTAAACTTTTTGGGACACCGACCAAGAAACTGCTAACCATTGAAATGAAGTACGATAATTTATGCCAGAATTTGTGCAACTTTTTTTTCATCCTATCCTTGATTTGCTGTTAAGTTTGGTCAAGCGATAGACAGCCAAGATAGTCTATACCCTCGAGCTTCGTGTCCTGCAATCCCAGGAAAAAAAGCCTGAAGGACCCTACGCACGATTTCCAATTTCGCATCAAGAGTTGTTCATGGTGCCTACGTTAAATGCTTCCAAAGACGGGGGATGATAACTTTTTTTTCATCTACGGGAGGCGAGTGACAAGTATAAAGGTTATCAAGTTGTGAAACCAGATATTTGTGTGTGCGTTTGTAACCTCAGAGTTCCATAACATGTTGGAGGTACTGTGGCTAGGTGAATGACGCCTTCAAAAGCACAGGTTGGGGTGTAACCCACGTGCAGCAGTAGCAACGTTCTACAATCACTCTTGGGAATGGGTTTGCGGTAAATTTGCTAATTAAGGGCGCGCAAACGAGCCTTGGGACGTGGCTCTGATTCAACTGAAGACGACATTGATCCGCTGAGAATTTGTTGGAATTAAACCGACTACACTCGGCGCACTCGGGACTTATTAAAACTCTGAGGATTCATCCCAGAAAATTTCATTACGAATGGAAAATCGCTTCGTTACATCTCGGACTTGAAAATTCGATGATAACCTGCAGGAGTTATACTCGCTTATACAAAGTGGGTGAGAATTCTGAAAAGCGTTAACAATTGGCTCGGGGTTTGATATACTCGAGTATATATTCTGAGATATATATGCGAATGATAAACCTGACGAAAACCACTTTTCGAGGAATAGAATTTTCAACCTCTGCTCTTTGACGCGTTGTACTCTTCGGCCTGACTTTCAGCGTGGGAATCAAGTAGGTACTCGTACGATTTACTCCGGAAAAGTGGCTCAGAGATATGACTCAAAATCGCCTTTATCATTCACATATAAGATTACAATATTTCACTATCTCGTGTATTCTCAGATCTGACGGATATCCAACAAAGCCGTTGCGCCATTGAAGAACGCACTTGAACCGTATATGGAGCATTCCAGGTCTCCTTAACCAGCTTACTATATATACTTACCCGTCTTTCTACTCACTGCTTACCTGTTTGATTATTAAGAAAAAGCACATTGAAGTATCCACTGCATAAGGAAAAGCATTTCTATATGAATCAGAGCTGGCTTTCAATTTGCTAAAGGATATGATATTTTCGAAATATTTTATTCGTATTGAAAAATTCGGTAGTTTTGGAAGTTGCATCTTAGTTAAAAGATCAAAATTGCGGTATTCTGATGTAGGATTTTTGTGTAAAAAAAAAAAAATCATCGCGATCACGAGAAGAAATGAATCCAAAAATATTGAAAGGCTAAATTTCTTTTGAAAACAGACAGAACATCGAATACTTTGTACAGAAAACTCCATCTTTTAGTACCTGATGTTTATGATCGGCAAAAATTTTCACAAGATCATATCTCTTTCGGAAATGGCTTTTTTTTTCGCAGTGATATGAAACGCTTGGAATAAATCTAAGACGTAAATGTTGTAGGAAGGCTGAATCGAGCCCATATACCCCATGTATACATATCCACGTGACTTTATCGACCATGAGCAGGTGACACGATTAACTGAGTAGTGATTATGCAAATCTACCCTCTGGTATGAATATAATAATTCATACGGTAAATACCTCTTTAAATTGATCTACGCCTTTCTTATTTCATCAGGCTATCGTACTCATATTTTACCTGCGACAATTATACCAGTCAAACATTAAAAAATACATCGCATGAACGAATTATGTAACCGAAATGTACTGCGTGTTAATAACACTCGACTAATTGCATCAATTAACGATAATCTTTCAATATAAATCGAGGTATTATCAGTGCCGATGTTACAGCTCACAATCGCATAATACCCATGAGAATTATGACGCAGTATCTGTTCGATATTCAATTAATGAGGTGTGAAAATAAGCTTGGTAATTTAAATGACCTTGTTTCAGTTATTCTTTTCTTTATTTTCAGACATTCTACGGTAAAAAAAAAAAGGGAAAATTGTTTTTGCGTGGGACTCAATGATTGTGAGTAAAAATTTGGTAACCCATCCCTGAACCATCCTCGAAAGGATTTTCTCTTCGAAGAAAAAACAAAAAAAAAAAAAAAACGGTGGGAGAACTTTAAGGTGAAGGTAATATTCAGAGAAGGTATATATTCAGATGCAAAGACAGACAAATAAACATGCCTTGGGGAATTTCGGCAACGCATCAGTCACTCATCTCAAAAAGGTAACATTCTCAAAGGAATCCTTTAGCTCAAAAGTTGTTGAACAATTTGCATTTACATTTTGTTTCCCAAGGGAAACTCATTTTCTATGATGTTATCAATAACGTGATATTTTCTCAGTCTACCTTCGACGAAAGGGTTATCTTTACAAGCTACGAGTTACTGAGCAGGATACCTACTTTGTGTCCTGGCTTGACTCCAGAGCTAAAAGAAAAAAAAAAAAAAAAGAAAAAAATCTCTACCGAAACTTAAGATCGATCTTGAAATATTTTTACGCAGAATGTGAAATGTGGAATCCTGATATCTCAAAATATACGTTATACAATTCAGGCTGTTTTTCTACTAAAAAAAATGCTAATTTCTGTCTCGAAATGGACGACTTGTTTTTTTCGAGTCTTCTTCCCTGTTTAGTTTATTTCATGCTTGCATTACGTGATGGAGATCGTGATTGCTCGCGTATGTATACATGAAATCATACATATAATCTTTACGAATGTAGGTACAAGTCCTCGATAACTCAATCCGGGTATATAGAAGATTGCTGTTTTTACGAACGGTGCTAGTGCCAGCTCGGAAAAAAAAAAAAAAAAAACCGAAAGGTTGGCAAAATATCAGGCAATAACTGGTCCCACGTTAAAAGCTTGGTTCAACAGCTTTAGGATAATAATAAAAATAATTGGAGGCGTACAACTGTTTAAGTAATTGGTGTAAATTGTTGCAATAAGTTGAAAAAAAATTTATTCAAAGTATCATCGTGGCGGTTAAAAAGGAGTATATAATTAACTTCGTCACTTCGCCAAGGACTGCAATGAAATTTTACACGTAATTTTTTGCCGTTTGACATTTTCTGTTTTTTTTTTTGTTTTTTTTTTTTTTTCTGTTTCCCGCACAGACTTGAGATTTATGATACTTCACTCGTGGCTGCCTCTCAAATTAGACTCGTATATCCAAGAGACAAATTTTAATGACAGTGTGGAGACTTCAAACAACCTTTTACAACCACGTCGTTGGTCAAATTTTCTGTTTCAAATAATTTCATGGAACAGTGAATAATAACAAAATAATCGAGAAAAATTCGACGCTCGAACGTATACGTGACTCAACGTGAACTCTTATGGGGGAAAAAAAGTTAGCGAATGGATTCCGAAATATTAATCAACAAAATTCTATCTCTGATTGAAGATAACCGAAGCGAACTTTACTCGGACTTATCTAACTTTCTTTTTAAACGAGACGGCAGAATCTTCTTCAATTATCTATGGATACCGTGATTCAAATTTAGGTAAAGAAAATGGGTCTTTCCGGACTCCGCTTCGCTGTACTTAAATTGGATTTAAGCGAGTTCAAAATAAATCCGTCTTTCCAAATCCACGAAATTCCTGTACATAGCGGAGACAGAGTTTATCTGTAAAATGATACCGCGCTCTTATTTCTATCTCTTTCGAAAAGCTCCGTTCTCGTTTATCCGAAAGCGAAAGAACGGCTCGATTCTCAATCACAATTTTTCACTCGCCTAGAGCCGCTCTGCTCTAGGGGTGCGCACCACTTTACCTCACAACAGTTTAATACACCCGTTGGCAAGAGAACGTCTTTAGGATAAGAACAATTCACGATAAATTCGTATATATCTTCAATCAATTTAAGTCGATTGAAAATATTGCGTACCTTGAGATTTTGACGACGATATTCTTGCACATGAGCGAGGTAATACTTGTAGACGTGAGGACGAAGCGATCTTCTAGTTTCTTCCCCGATCCAACGGTCAGGATGATCAAGGCCAGGGGGTCGCTGGGATGCCGAAGGTGAATTCCGACCTAGAGAACGACCCGGTGACCCAGCGCATGACCCGGACGGAGCAGAGTTCAGGCTTGGTGACCTGGTATTAGTCGGCGGATGGGTACGATACCGGACACTCGTACGCGGGGATATTGGGCCCGGAAGAACACCTTGGTGGTTTCGACAAGGCTCGCCGAAGACACCCCCGAGAACGTCTCCGGCGCCGCATACATGAAAGCTTGACGCGGGTCTGGCGCACAATCGACAAGCTGGTAAAACTTGAGGATTCCAAGGATGATAGCAGCACCCCGCCGACCTGACCAACCCGAACGGGTCCCTGGTCGCAGGGTGATTCATGACGCAAGTCACATCGCACCTTGCGAAATTATCTCCAAGGGTTTTTGGGAGAACACTTATCACCGATAACAGGGTATTACATTTTCGTCAAAAAAATCGCGCACACACAATCGGGAAATCGCGATTCTCGCGATTATAATTCCAGGAGGAAATAGTATTACTGAACGTCTCCTTCACTCGTTAATCATTCGCAATATCATTCTCGCGACAGATGATTTCGTCTAAGACAGAACAAGATTGGCTTGAAAAAAAAAGAAAAAAATCAGGGGAGGAATTATCCGCGAGGACAGTAAGAAAATGGTTGGAAAAAAAAAAAAAAAAAATAGTGGAGAAAAATGAGACAGTAAAAGAGACTAAACGAAAACGGAAACAGCTGTATCAGTTTTGATTACTTGAAAAGCGGGATAAAAAAAAAGTTACGACAACGTACTATTACGGAGAGCTTCACAATTCACAGCTAAGGTCTGCAGGCCGCTTGGGTGCAGTTTCAACTAGCCAACTATCCGCCTGTGATACATTGCTTCCACCTTTCCAATCGACAAGTAAGACGCTGCAGCTAGCAAAGAGACAAATGATAGAACGTACCAAAGGGCGCCAATTTCTTTTCAGGAACACATGGGCGCAGAATTGCGCATGTATCCTACTACTCCTCTTCCAGCTTATCCGTATCACCGTATTTCTATCTACTCCTTAGCTTATAATCGCGTATATAAAACAGATATCAAGTAGGGTAGGTGAAATTTTTCACTGGGTTAAATTCTGCCAATTACTAAAGCGAATAAACGTTTGGGGATAGGTACGTTAATGTAGTACCTATGTTATAACCTAGTAGTCGTGCGAATTATGCTTTTGATCTACTTTGTGCCATATAAAAGAATACTGGTGATGAAAGAAAAATTTTAATTCAATTTAAAAACTTACAGGAGTTGGTTAAGAGGTGCTTTTTTTTTTTTTTTCTTAATAGTCAAAAGGGAACACTAGAATTTTTTTTTTCTTTTTCTTTTTATTTTTCACGAAGCTTGAATTGACCGTTTGAACTGTGAACGTTCTCTATTTGTCAGTCATTTCCCAACGGCAAACAAATTCTATACACATAATGCATAGGGATTTAAGTCACAAACCCTGTGCAAATATTATATTTGTACAGTGCAAAGATATATATATATGGTGTGTGCTTGTACTTGTACTTGTGCATATCCTCTCAATCGTAGCAGCGGTACATCATTTCGTTTAGGACAATCAACAAATTGATAAGCTTTGGCAATGTGATATGAGATATACTGGAATAAGTCCAAGTAAATCTTTTATACAATTTTACAGATAGTCTCGAATGTTTTAATCTGTTAATTGAAAACTGTCCGTGGTAATATAGCGTAGAAATGATCTGTTAAGTATGATTGGAGAAACGAAGAAGAAGAAGAAGAAGAAGATGAAGAAAAAAAAAAAAAGAAAAATCTATCCAGCACAAAATGCCCAAAGGGGTGTTAAAAGAATGAAGAAGAATGAAAAATTCATTGAAACAAAAAATAAACTGCCGATCTTGTGCAATCGATGAGACTTTAAGGCGTTTGGCCGAAGGAAAGAGCGATGTGGAATCTTATTTTTATTTTTTTCATTTACCCTGGTTTTTTTCGCGCCCCAAACTTTTCGCCATTAAAGATCGATCCTTTTGGGGGTGAGGGGGGGAGGTGTAAGATTTATTTACCTTCATTAGAAATAATTCAACGTTGACGTTAAGTGTTTTTAAACTAACCATATTTATGACGCTTAGGAATTACGCATACCTCTACTTCGTCTTCGGGGTGAAGAAAATTTATATCCAATTACGTGATACTGTTACAGTTTTAACTGAATTTTTCCGCTTCTATCAGTATAATTAAAATAAGAAATAAATCATTCGATTAAAACTATTCTCGACAATATTTTCATCCTGTAATGATCAATTATTGCATCCAACTTTTCACATGAAATATTGGAAAAAAAAAATATGCAAACTGATTCGCACGAGTTGTAAAACTCCCAATCAACTTTCAACTCACGAATTCAAGCGTGCGGTTTCGAAATCCTATAGATAAGATCATCAGTAACCCTCATTAAACAGGCTGTTCTCTCTCTTGGATCAGTATTTAAAGAATATACTGTAAAGTAATAATACGAACGTCAATGGCTTTGAAATGTAGAAAAAAATTTCAGCTGCACCCCTTGGCAAGCGAATTGATGGATTGTTGCGACCCGGTATTATTTGTACGTCTTTTTCATGAGCTGGGATATGATATTGCGAAATGACAAATAAAAGCTTATTTTTTTGGCAGGCGGTTGAGATTATGAGTAAAAATGAAATTCTATAAGAAAATGCGAACCATACCACCGTGCATAGACACGGTACCAATACATTCCTTTTGTAATTTATGCGACAGTTGGTAGGCGTACTATATTTACTACATAAATCAAATGCATAGATATTGGCGAACCGAAGCATGGCGAAAGACATGGCAACTTAATGGCGGTTGCAAGAGAAGCTGCCTTGTGCGTGGCTGTGAATACAAAGCAGCCCGAAGTAGTGAAATACGAGTAGCTGTACGTTGAAGAGACGATACTTCAAAGGAAGGAAGTGGGTCTTCGTTCCTTTACGTGTCAAAATGTATTGCGCGTTGTTAAAGCTCGTCTCATCCTACAGTCTCTGTATCTTCGTCCACACATCATTCCATTGGTACGATTCCCTCTAAAATTCGCGAAAATAGTCTCGTTCGATTTCCAACTCACGATATCTGCAAAGCCTGATGGCCCCTTCCGTCTATTACCATTATTCGCACACAGGACATTTTACCATTCGATACTATACATCGAAAGATACTTACGTATCCGAGAAGCATATTAGTTTCGGTTTTCTAGACCAGAAAACGTGGGAATTAATACGCTTGGCTAACTTTTGGGAATATAATCAAACCTCCTTTATTTATGCTAATTGGATTTCACATCGAGTACTCTTCGTCGATAGTCCTTGTAATATTTCTAGTAACGGTTAGGTCGGTCAATGTTGGGTAATAAATAATTCGGTTTAATGAGTAAGCTTGCGAAGCTGTGATAGATATAGAACAAGTTTGAAAATAAATTGTGAACGGGTGGTATTCGAGGATGGCAGTGATTAATCGCGGGAGAGACACATTCCTGGTACCTACTTTTCGTCATTCGAAATCCAGAGGCCCGTTTTACGACTGACGTGAAAGCAAAATGTAGTACCTATCTGTACCGTACAGGGAATCTCTGAGCAGTACCTTTTACCTGGGGATGAAGGTGTAATTAATCGTTCGTTTGACATGTTTGGCGTATCCGTGATAAGCGAAGAGAGTTGTTACGGTATCTACCAGCGCTGTCACGTTTCGATGAATCTCTACTGCCTCGCAATTTTGATTCCAACGCACACGCACACGCGCATTACACTTTACCTCTACCCACCTGCAACCCCTTTAGCTGTACACAGTTCATGGTAAATTTAACTCACGAAACATGCACCGTACACCCGATTCAGCACTGTAACAAGAGGCGACAATATTCCGGAATTAAGGGGTGTGCCAAACGTGGCAATTTTAATTCTATAGTCGTTTCATGGATTTATCATAGTTCTATTTCCTCTTCACAATTTCGGCCATTGTGATATAAAAAAAAACAAAATGGAAAATATATTCGCGAAAAATAACAGTTGGCATAAAATTGCTGCACAAAAGTAGCTTCACTAATATTATCAGATGTCATATTATCATTCGAATCTTCAACTTTAAACTTTGGAGTTTAGTTTGGGTGAATTACATACTTCAACCTATGGTACAGGAAATCATCATCATCATCATCATAATTATTGGGACCTACAGATTTGGGATAATGGCTATCTGATCCACCAGTATCATAGTCGTTAAAACTTTCGTTTAGCGTCCAAGAAAGTTTTAGTATCAAAATCGTGGATTATGAAGGCCGATATTAACGGTTTAAATTTATTTTCAACGAGGATGATACTACGTATTTGCAGCAGATTTGGTCTCGGAGAACACCGATCATATCGTAACCCATCTTTAAGACAGACAAAAATCTGATATTTGCTAGCAAAAGTTTGTTAAATACTCAAAATGCTACAAAAGTGGAAAATCATAGAAATTTTGAGGACTTGATGATTTGACATATCATAACTGAGGATAAGGTTATCAAAATCATTAGAAAGTTTCGACAGTTTGATAATCCGATTATTTTAATTTACACATTGTTTTATAGGTGAAAAAAAAACATTCGCTGTTATCCGTCTTGGATATAATTTTTGAAACAATTTCTCTCGTCGTTAGGTCTTCAGCACATGCACGTAAAATTTTACAGCGTATAAGGTAACGCGTTTGGCACGCGTGCCGTCTACTAGGCGTCCCTGTTATCGGAAAATTTTAACGCTTGCGAGGGTTTAATGGTAGTCATTCAACTTGGAACGCCTGACGTGGCATTTTCGGTTCTAAATTTATGGGTGGAATGTCTAAAAGTGTCTCCACATCATAAAGAGATCAAGTTACCACATAAAAACAATTATGAAGCATTCACCTATCTTTTCTTATGCATTTTTGACTCGAGGTCAACCCATCGATACTCGCTTATCGTCAAGCTTCAAGCTCGCGATTGTCGATAGCTAGGAAATCCCCGATTTGCCTTTCACGTTGAAACCTTTCAGAGTATGGAACGAGACTTCTAAATAGCCGAGGCTCTTCGTTGGGTAGAGGGTGAAGTCGAAAGGGCGAGCACAAACGAGTATTGAATAATGATTAGAGACGGCAGACGTGGTGCACGCGCTGATTCCCTTTTGGACCGGTTTTCGGTACTGGGAAAACTAGTGTTCCCAGTTCCGAGGAAAGCTCCCAGGAATCAACTACCGAGAGCCTATTTTAAATTAGAGAGGAGTAGTCCGCGCTTTGCCATTCAATTGATTGCCGACACTGAAATCTATTGCCTAATTCGCATGGTGATCAGAATTGCCTATACCCTCGTCTGTCTCGTTCAGGATATGGACATTTCATGCAAGAGATACGTTCTACGAATTCACAGAAAAGGAATCAAGAACTTCAATCTCTCTGTATTTGAAAGTAACTTTCTTATCTTTGATGTAAATTTTGAATAGGGAAGAAGATTATGTTAAAAAACGACTGCCTTTGATAATATGTTAGAAATTCTAATTTCAACAGCTAAAAATAACCACGCGATTTCCATCATCTCGACTTTTCCTTTTGCTGCAGCAGTTCAGCAGCGAGGATAAGGCAGATAAGAATAAGTCATATTCGTGACACACCACGTATATTATAAATTCGCTCAAGCCAACAGGGTCTGCAAGGAAAGGAGAAGAGGATGTGAGGGAAAGGTTGGATGTTAAAGGAAAGGAGTTTGATCGTAGAGAGCTGGGCAACTCGCCATAAAGTGACTCGCATTCGCTAAGCTTTGAGGAGTAAACGGTGAAAATAAGAAACAGGAAGTTAAAAATAAAACGTATAGGTAAAACTAGGGAATAGAGAGAAGAGCCAAGGACCAAGGATCGAGGACTAAGAACGACCAAGCAGCAGAGGGTGGATGTACAGATGAAAGTAGGCATTTGAGCGCGAACCTCTCCGGAACTTTACATCCTTATTCTCCCCCGCACTTTTTTTCACGTTTGCGTCCTTTATATCCGATATAACCGTACTTCAAGCAGAGAAGGAACAAAATGGAATTGGCAATGTCTCAACGGTATCGAACATTTTTATATATTGTTATTTTTTTGACGAATTTGACGTAGGCATTCAAATGCCACTATCAGCATTAGCCTTAGGAAAATGGTTCCTCGTGAGGGTAGATCTTACCGCAAACTCATCGCGAAATGAAATTAAGGAAAATTCCTTTATGAACCATTCGTCCGCGAGTTATCGACGCAGAGGCTTGTGACTTTGCGTATTATTCCGAATGACTAGACGCCGTTCTCTACCATTGTAAATTTTATTCTTATATACAAATCGGGAAACGTTTTCAAATAATACGAACCCAGACACAGTCGGCTGGAATGTAAAAAAAAAAAAACAGCTGACAAACAGTAAAAACAGTCATTGGATCTACACGACATTTTTCTGTACGAGGGTGAGTGGTGGAACTCGCTTATTTCGAATGCTATAACGAAAACTGCTTATAGAATCGTATCAGATTCAATTTTTTTTTTTTTTTTTTTTTTTTTTCTCGACCTTTTCGAGTCTTTACTTTATTCCGAGTCATGAACGTCAAAAAAGTAACAAGCATTTTACTTCACGAATATAAGGGTCTAATAACAGTTTGCGTATCTCACGAAACTCTTCGAAAGTATGATCTCGCTATAATCTCGAAAGGTGAAAGTACATGCAGGTAATCTTAAACAAAATTCAACCGACTAGCAGAGTAGAAACTTCGTATAAAGCCAGGTGAATCACCTTTATAAATGAAATCATGAATGGCTAGTATTAATTAAGCGCATTTTTTACTTAACAGCTTTTCTCAATGTAGCTTATTACTTTTCTGTCGTAATTAACACCACGTGTGTGTTTTTATGTTTTTTTTCTTTTAGAATTTATCCTACTACGGTCTTATACGTAATGGACCGTATGATAAAGATAGGAATTGAAGATCTGACGAATCGCAATACCATTTCAATTCCAAATTGTATCGTGGATCGACCTAGTTCTTCGTGTAGATGAATCGATTCGAAAAGTAAAATGTTTTTTTTTTCACCTGGTTGACATTGAGATTTTCATTTTGAAATTTGAGAGTGATTAATGGAAGATTTGGTATTCAGAATCGAATATATATTGACGATGATGAATCAAGACGATTGAATGTAGCATTGTTGTTGTTGTTGTTGCTACTGCTGTATGGAAAGGACTCTGTTTAGGGAATGTTTGATGTAAGGATATTTAGGAGACGCGTGGAACCGAGGGAAATATACAATAGGGTAAAAGCGAATTTAGAGGGAAAAGGAAACGAGGGAAGAAGGGATGACGGGACGAAGGGATAAAGGGAGGAAGAAGAAGGGTTTCAGTAGCATCAAGCGCAAGAATGGCAATGTTTCCAACGCCGTTGTGGAAGCAGATGGTGGAATATGAAATTCGTGGCAGCCCACGGTCCTGGGATATCCTGGATACGCCAGCAACGGGCGATTTCGGCAGCTCGTGTCCACGGTTAAGAATCAATACCTACCTCTACCTAGCTTACGATGGGCCCGAGATTTATGGGACGATAGAAAAGCAGAAAAAAAAAAAAAGAACACTAACTGACCTCTCCGAAGTTATCCGTCACCAAACATAAATATGATTTATATTACACTATATTTTAGCCTTATTGACATTACATCAAAAGTGATATTGCCCTTGTATGGTATACGAATTTGATGTCTTGCTATAAGTACGAACTTATTGAACTGCGATAAAGACAGGTGCGATAAAGTACCGAGTTAGGCTTAATGATTATAGCAAAGAGTCACCATCCTGCATCTGTAATTACAATTTAATTTCAAAAAAATGTACCTATGTATAATTTTTCAATCCGTTGCTTAAATATAGATGATGATAAATTGGTTATAACTGAACATATATTTTGAATTTTGTACAGTGGGTATCGCATACATATTCATAATAATGAAATCTGCAAAATTAGTTTGATTGAAATGAGTTCAAAGTTGTATAAAATTAAAAAGCCAACTCAATCAAGTTCGTCTAATTATATCGATAATTATTATTTGTCATTAATTATTAGTGGATCAATGGTGAGATCGCGAAAGAAAAAAAGTATCATTTGGTTTCGTACCATGGTACGGGGTGAGGGAGGCAGTTGAATATTGAGGTAACGTTTTAATGGAAAAATAATTATTGAAAAATTTACAAAAACAGAGTAACAGAAGCTTTCGATTGGAAATATCTTATCAATAATTCTGTGAGAAGTATTCTTCTACATTTAATTATTTCTCAGCTAATTAATAAACGATCACAAGTTGTGTATACGATGAATCCATTTTTCGAACTCTATCAGTACAATTTCAGTCAATTTTACCTGAAATGTCAAAATCGTGCCAGAGTTGAAATGAAAAGCTTTATGTACTATGCTTCATGAGAAGTATATTGCGCCAAAGCTTACATTTTCACTTTGCTTTAATTATTTTCTTTATTCCCACACACTTGTGATATATTTTTATAAAACTTATACAAGGTACAATTTATTGATACCGTGACAAAGAAAAACCAGAAATAAAAATATTTCTTTCAAAATACCTGCAAGTTTTATTTCATTACTATTTAATTAATTTAAACTCCGGAGCGAATCATAAATTGTTATCTTTATCAAATCCATAGAATGATGTGGGTCTTATAACTCGTATCTCAAATTTTTGTATTCTCGAATGCAATTCGTTTAAGATTTCAAATTTTTCGTTTTATGATTTCAATTGGCCATAAAATTATTCGGTATATTTATAATTGACTGTAAAAATCGTTTATATTTATCATACAGATAGCCGAAATACTTGACGTTCCATATGCCGCAATATTACAACCCTGTGGCCTGAAGTACTTTTGCGTTGTTCTTTTACATTAAAACTAAGCGGGTGAATTTGAATAAAGTAAAAGTCTAAGTAGGTAATGCACGATTTCTTTTCATTTTGGTCGTTTTTTATTTTTTTTTTCTTTCAAATCATTCTGAAATCAATTCACGGATTTGAATACTAGCAACAGTAAAGAAACTTTTTTATACCATAACTGATTGTACAGATGGAGTAATGAAAGAATTTCTTAGCATTTTTACTCCGTAGCGATTTTTGCAAAATAGTATTTTCTTTCTGGTAGTCGAATACAATATTTACCGAGTTATTTATTCGATTAATTATTTCAAACGTGCCACGTCAGAATTTACTCTTAAAAGGCTGATTTACTACACCAAACAATACAAGTTTCGTCTGAAACAGTATATTAATACCAACACGGTAACACATGCTTACTATATCTATACGATGTGCAAAATACGTGCGAAATCTTGCTAATCACATTCGTCGGCTATGCAAACCTTTCCGCAACCCACGACCAAGGGGGTTTCTTGTTAATTGGAATAATACGGTGCTAAAGATTTTTTAAAACCTACATCTGCGTGACTGCAGGGTATATACATATATATTATATACCATACCCTATGTATGGTATGAGAATTCGTAAACGTATACGAAAACGACGTTTACACCATATGTGACACAATAAACGAAACAAAAATTGCAACAAACAAAAAGAAAAATATTGTTTCTCCAAATCTAATATTGAAGATACAACAAGATCGATTTTAAATTACGTTAGAATGTATACGTCGAGTGTAAAACCGTAGGGTATGCAATGGCATTGTATCGCGTGAATCAAGCCAGAGGCTAGAACTTAGCATGGATTTATGCCAGCCCTTATATGTAGATAAGATATTCGTCCGTGGTTTATAAATCACTTTACGCTCACTTTCATTCAATTTTTTTTAAACCAAAGTGAATAACAGCCGTTACCTGGTTCCGCGATTCATATAAATGGGTAGATTTTTTTTTTCCTTTTTCTCAACGTTTCTCTCAGTCATTCATTAATAATTGATCCTTGAGAAAAAGAGGAATTTTTTTTTTTTTTTCAACCCTTTAAAGTATTGATGTTTGAATCGTTTCACCGGCTTGCATATATATATACTACGATATACATATTTCAATCTATATAAACGTGATGTCGTAGTTTTAAGGGTATAATTTCGCCAATGAATGTGCGTCTCGTTATAATAATTATAAAGCGACTCGCACCGGCTTGAAACATTTAATTGTATGCGTTGGCGCGATGAAAAATCAAAAAACACAGCATAAGAAGAGGCACGATACGAGTGCAGAGGCAGGTGGGTAGATTCTTTATGCACAGGCACAGAGACAAAGCATCCCGATGACAAAACATGCAACGTTTCAATGCTCGTCTAGGGGAAACACACGAAGTAATATAGTCGACTGTGCCAACGCGATGCCTCCAGGGCCCATGGAAGTCCGGAAACCCCGAAGCTCAAGCCTCGGAGGATTCCCTTAATTTGGCACCCGTAGAAACCCGTACGAGTTATTGCAGCTTCGCGTTTCATTAACTTCCTCATAATTCTACGTTTGCTTTAAATTTATTACTGTCTGCATAGATGTGTCATATCCCTTTATCACTAAGATTTTTCGGCATTAATTATCATCGACGATTCTCGACCAGCATCCACGTGCAGGGTAGAAAAAAATAAAAAAAATGTTTATTCAATGCAGCAAAATAGATATCGTCAAATCAATGAAAATCGCACCTCCTTGAACTTTCTCGTTTAAGATTACAAGGCACATAGTGGTTATAAATGTTACATGTAACGCGATTGGAAGAGGTAGACGATCGCTTTAAGAATTCAGTCCATTGATCGTGGAGATATCGGTCCCTCGTGGATTCAGAAGTTAAACGAGTTTCAATGAAGGTAAATAGAGCATCTTTCCGCAGTATCATGTACCAAATCGATGTACCGAATTGATCGCGATAGAATCTACAAATCTATCAATTAATTTCCACATACTGATTAAAATTATCACTTCAAAATAAGGAAAAACGGAGTACCAGATAAACATCTCGAAGCTTTAGTTCCAGAAAGCAGAAACACGTCGATCTCAAGATCTAATGGCAAAGCACAACGTCCCTTGATCCTTGAAGTTGATCGGTATCATCAAGTCTAGCGTAATCTCTTTGGATTATTTTGAATGAGAATTATGCTCTAGAGAGGTCTTAAATATAGTCGGTAAAAGAGCTGAAGCTTTACTTAACTTTAGACAAGTTATAAGCGAGGGGTATAATTTGGCACGTACCAAAGCACAGGGGGGTGGAGGCCGGTTACCGACGCGGAAGGCATGAACGTTGTAGGATTGTAGGATATGGCGTCGTCCTTCTGCCATCCTATATATATATATGGTATGTAATTCTCGCCTGTACGTTACTTCACAGTTAAGCCAGCTGTACCAAATTCAATAAATGCGTGAGCGTCGACCATGCGATCATCTGTCTATATACATCTATGCATCTAAATGATATATATACACATGCAATATATAGTTAAATTCATATTATGCAAACAAATTTCGCTTCACATACATGCATGCATCCACAACGCGTAATTTCACCAACTGACATGCATCTGCAGCTATACCCCTTTGTGTTTGCTCAATGGTACTTGTCATTCAGTCAGAATCCAATGTACAGGTATGATACGTGATTCCGCAAGTATCGAGGGGTGAAATGATATGCAGATGATGAATTCCACGTTCATATGAGTCGACGATATATTGAAGAAAAAAAAAAATCAGGGATCAGGAAAAATTGGGGTAAGTTGATTCACCGTGAAAGAGACTTACGTTACAAAGTGATATAGACGCCACTCTCGTATGGAATTCACATTCAATCGAACGACTAAACGGTCCCATTCACGTTCCCATTTTTCCGCCTTTTTCACCCCATTCGGGACGACCAGTCAGAGTTAAACTCTGTGATCGAACAGGCGGTATCATATCAAGGCATAAATTCTAAAGAAACCAGACTACAGAGATCTCCGAACGTTTTACGGTTATCATATGTTAATACTACAAACGGGGATCTAATCTCGCTGCGGGTGAATAATTAGAAAAATTACTTTCGAGAGGTTCGAGTTGATTATACCACCGCTAGGCGTTCTCAAACACCCACCGTGCTGCGCGGGAATATAAGGTAGCGAGTATGAGGGCGAGGGTGGAAGGCTAGAGCTTTTTTACCCTGGCGGCAATGTCGTTGAAGAGCTTTAGCTCAAGACACAACTTCCCTGCAGGGAACCACGAAAGTGTCGTTCTTCCGTTTATCCGCAGTGTCGACAGCCCAACGCTTTAACCCAACGCACTTTCAAACCAGCTCAGCACATACACACCATACTTTCTCGATAATATTACCCCATCACTCTGTTCTGTTTATTATATCAGTTCAGGGCATTTCATGCATAGTAGTATGCAATTGTAGTAGTTGTCAAGTTAAGATAACAGGATGTCGAAATTCGGTATTCGATAAAGGACTAAGACGAGATCGCAGTAAACAAGAAGAGCCAGGGTGAGGTTAGGCAGATCGTAGGGGATGGTTGGGTCTCGTTTTTTACTGGAGGTCGATCACGTCATGTGAACGGTTTAGGGTTTCAGACCAAGTTATAATACGAAAGTTGACAGATAGCTGCAGGTAACAGGGTAGACTAGTATCCAAACCCTTGATAAAGAATCGTGTGCTCGAACGCGACGCGACCCCAGGGCGACGGCCAGGGTGACGGGCGCGTAGCGTCGGTCGCGATCCACGCTCTGCGGCACACTAGCTAGATGCCCTGGCGCCCGCGGCACCCCCATCCCCACTGCCGCCCCCGCATTTCGCCTCGCGCCTCCACCTCAAACTCCAACTCCGCGTCACTTCCTTCCTTCGTCCCCGCCACTTCCACCCCCGGATTGGTCCCGCCCGGAACTAACGTCCCACAGACCCAGGCAAGCGCCCGTTCTGCTACGTTTTTCTCTACCACCTTGCACAGCGTCGTCCCGTGACTTAAAACTGGCGTGTAGTTATTCACGACTCTCTTCTTTCTTTTTTTCTTGCTTTTTGTTAGTTGGTTAATGTTTTTTAGGTACGATGTCGTAATATATTTACATACTTGATTCGTACTGCATTACAATTAGAAGCTGACCACAGGACATGAGGCTGAACTTTGGGTGATATCTGGTCAATTGAGACTCGTGTATAATCTGGATAATGTGATCATTGATCAGGGGATTAAGCGTGGAGCGAAGGATAGCCCGGGTTAATCACTTGTCCGACCTCGGTGGTTGATTAGTATTACTGCCGTAATCGATTTCGTCCAGGCATTCGGCACCGCGTCGCCGAGTCGCCGAGTCAATGAGCAGTGAGCGGCGAACCCTCTAACAGAATGGATTTATGTGGGTGGTATCTATACAGGTATACTTTAACCACTCTCAAAAGAATCCAGAATCAAGAAGTCTGATGGATAAGGGTTGTACCCGATAACCAGGTTAACGAACTCGATATAAACGACGAGGTGATAAATACATTAGCTTTTATAAATAACCGATAAATCGAACCTCGTTTACTGCAGCCAATTTTGTATTCGCTCCCTTAACATGTTCAAAGGGATAATTCGTAGCAAATTTCTAGCTGTCTACACTGCAGATTAACAATGGATTGATATTTTTCAAAAGTCATCAGATAAATTCAGCAAACCCAAATTGATCAGTTTTTGTTTAAACCAAATATGAGATATGGTACTTGGAAGTGCAAGAGTGATACGGAAGTGCGGCTTGAGAATTTCGAACACTGGGTGAATACACTTAACCAAACGATGAATAATCGAGAATAATTTCTCGATGTTCAAACAATGGAAGATGGGGAGCTGACCCCACTGTACATTTCACACTTTCGCATTACTCGTGAAATTTGAACCACTGTATATCCGGACTGTTTCATCAAGAACGGATTAATCAAAGTCCATTGAACCTGTCCCAACTTCCTTTATGAAAATAAAAATATCTAGTTTTATTCGAAGTACTAGTACTTGATCTGAATATCGATGGAAATCTGAGAACCAGGTGAAATCTGTAGCGTGAATTATATGTCTCTTCTAATTATCTCACTATAATTACGAAGGATACTCGCTCAAGTTTCCCCACTAGAGTAATCAAAAGAGTGCAAAAAAAAAAAAAAAAAAAAATAGGCTCATAAATGATTAGCCAATAGCACAACCTGTGACGTAACAGCACTCTGGGGTTAATTTCTCTGAAGTGTTCTCGATGCAACAAGTGCTAATAGTCGGGCGGTGATCTTCAATTTTATATATCAATTATGTGCAGATTGGTAGGCGTGAAGAAGAAAAAAAAAACCGGAAGAGATTAACTTTGTGGGAAAAAAAATAAATAAAAAAAAATGGAAAAGTGTTTGTCATGAACTCTTCAAAATCTTGAATTGACAAAAACCAAGATTTGAAAGTAAGGGTTGCGATGATGATTTGCACTTATTCGTTTTACCCTGCACTTTGATTTTGGTACACTTAGAACAGATGATTAGACTGTTTCCACTTTACAGTAGAAATCAGTGGTGCCGGTTGGTTGAATTTTTAATCATCTGCCCAGCTACGCGTCCTTCGTTACGTCTGTAATTTTGAGGGTGAATCTTCGTAGATCCGCTCTCAGCATCCCCCCCATATAATAACCGTTCGGTATTCTCATTGAACCAAGGATGTAGCATCAAGCCTTCCGCATTAACTCCGAAATAAGCGGCGTGGGCCTCGCGTTACGGTCCCTCATCTCTGCTGCCTCGTTTTTAAAGAGACGCACTTTATGGGCTAAGGAATTAAGCCCATGGCTCTGACGTTCCGTTTTACTTCCGGCAAAGAATCTACCTAAACGTGGTTAACGGAACTGCTTCCTCGATCAAGTCAGGATTTAAACCAGGGACGAGACTTGAATCGGTAAAAAGCAACGCTCCAGTTTCGTATGTATTCCATCCATCTTCCTCGTCGTTACATAGTCAGATGTACCACAGTAGGTTGCATTATGCTGGGACGATTACCGCAAAAAAAAAGATAACATATTCGAACATCTCGGTGCAGAGAGACGTGTGACAGTAGCCAGTAATTGGCAAAATTGGCAAATCGGTTCCATGAAATCGGTCAATGCAAGGATTCTTAAGTGAAAATGCATCCAGCATTCGATTTATAGCGTTCTATTGGTATTTGCGAGAGCTGTAATAGACAGAATTCACATGCTGGATCGGATTTTGGTTTATCTATTTAATCGGTTCTTTGTTTTAATGCTGGTTGCATGCTAGTTGAAACAATTATATTGACGGAAATTTTAGTCTGCCGAAGAACCTGGGGTGGCATATAATCGACACATATATAGCTATATATCCAGATGCTAGCTATTGTACAAGACTGGAAGTGACAGTTGCTTATCTACCGAGCGGAAGTTGACGTTTAGTCCGGATGTCATTGGAAGTTTAACGAAGCGTTTAACCCATTTATTTTCTTCCATTTCACATTATAAGGTGAAAATTTACCGAATGTAAATGAAGAAGATATAGCTAAGCTAGACTCAGAGGGTAAGCATAGCATCGTTTAGCTTTCTATTCGCATTTGGAATCATGAGAAGGTTAATAGCTTGTCGTTTATTTAGTTTCAAAACACAACCGGATGATGCTCATTCAGAAGAAACATGAGTTGACCTAAAAGAGAGAGCTTTAAGGTATATAGGTGAATGTCGGGTATACCATACCTTGTATATATACATTATACGTATATACCTGCCCTCAAGGTGTGCGAAATTTAGGGTGAGAAATGGATAGCAAGGTTGTGAATGGAATCGCGAACGAAATGCGCGGAAGCTTCAACGCTATCTAGTACGGGGCAAAAAAAAAAGCTGGAAAATTTGTTGAGAGGTCAATTAATGTATACACTTGGGGATATTTATATATAGTATATATGTACAGAATGAAACTACATATGAATGTATGAGGTGATTGTTAATGGCTAGAATTATACGTATAAAGGAGTATATATAATAAAAATAAAAACTAGCACAAACGAAGTTATACCCAAGTGGGAATTTTTTCGGTAAATGCAAGTCCACAAAATTTCATAATAATTCTACTGTGCAGTTTTCACTCCATGAAACACGAGCAGAATCTAATTATTTTATTTCATAAAACAAAGTGCGGTTTTAGTTACTATTCAGAATGCTAGATCCAACTTCGGTACGTAGTTAGAATAACTATCTATAGAGATATGAAAAAATACTTCTGTAGCTCTGGTCCTTTAGGAAGGACTTGCTTATTTTAAAGTATAACATTTCTGTAACTCATACAATTTTGGAAAATAATCTATTATCAATTTTCCAAACGCCTGAATAATTCGTGTTTAACGAGCTCCGATGTCCTGCTATAAAACAGAAAGGAAAAGAAAAAAAAACGAGAGTATATCGAAGGAAAACGGATAATGCGGTGAAATTTACTGCACTTTTTAGCAGAAACATAAAACCACATTTATGCGGTTATTGGAACCTGTGCAAACCTACAGCTGTGTCACGTACGGCTATTGAAACTTCAATTTCGGTTAATACAATCTAGTTTTTAGCTTCGGTGTATAAAGAACCGTGAAAAAAAATTGTATGTGAATTCGTATGTATGTATCTAATATATTCGTAACTGTGATCAGTTTCTTACAATAAGGAACATGAAAGATAGAGTAAATCCTCGAGTATAGGATGTGAAGCAGATTTGTTGACAAAGTTAACCCTAAATCAACTCAATTTATAGAAAAAAAAAAAAAATACATTTCCTGACCTTTGGGACACGGCTGAACAAGAACTGTTCGACCACTGAAATTTATCACATTTACTTTTCACACAACAGCTCTTTGACCAGATGAATGAAATTCTGAATTTCGGTACCGTGTAACTTCTGGTTTCTCTTTTCCCCCGTTAATAAAGCAGGGTAAAAAAAAAAATGTATTTATTTTTTATTTTTTTCAGAAAAACAAGCTCGAATAAACATTAAAAAAAAAAAAACATGAAAAATCTCATTAAGGCTTCTATTTCATCAGTGAGTTTCAAAGCCTACATTCACAAACGATATAGACACTCTTCAAATAAAATCCAACCCCAAATACAAATGTGACTAATATAACACGCAGTCCCAACGGTATTAATCCAAAGCTAAACCTATTTTGAATGTAAAAAATTTCACCTGCAGTTTTTCTCTGATTTTAAAAACAGTCTCATTGGTGCAATTCGCCGTTATATTATTTATAAAATCTGGAAAAGGCGTTCTTGAAAGATATACCCCATTTCAAAGGCTGTAAACTCTGTAGTCACCTTCTCAAATGCAGTTATACCATATCGAATGAGGCCATATACTGCATTAAATAAGTGAACATTTTACCAGAGTTACATTTTGATAAACCTATTTTCAAGCTAGTGTCTATATACCTACTCGTATATAGTACCAGTTCGATGTTCACACACTTAGTTAGCCGACTTGCTTGGTTGCCACAGGATTTTTAAATGAGAATTTTAACGATCGACCTACATTTTCTTGCCCCATTTACAGTACATTATATACATTTTAGATATATATTTATATATATATGTATTTATATACCTATGTATTTATATGTGTAACTGTATTGCAGAAATGTCAAATACCGCGATAAAAATATAGGCATTCAACGTAGCGATCGAAAGATCGTAATTCGATCAAAATATTCGTGATGACAATAATTTTCTCTCGTTTAAATTGCTATGTGAAAATATTCAAGTCCCTGATAACTAGGTTCATTTCGAAGTGAGCGGAAACTTGCAGCTTAACAAATGTCTCTCTGGTTTCGATTCTAAATTATAACATTACTCGATTTCAAATGGCTTTTAAATACCAAAATTACAAGCAAGGAACTAATAATATACATCTACACACCTTGACACAAATAATTTTATTCCGCAAATCGAAATTTTTATTCTTTACTTTTCAGCGTCGATTTTTATTTTTAAGATATACTTTTATGAAAATACAGCCGTACAACCTCGACTATTCGATTCAATGCATATTTCGCAATAATTGCAATTCCGAACTCGGATTAACTTCACGCTTGAAGTATCTCAAATATTGGACGACGATTTACTCGAATAACGTAGCTGTATAAGTTTAATGCCGATATTAAATACGCGCAGTTTCGTATTTCAAACTTAATCATTCAGACAGTATCATTAGGTAAAAAGAAAAGCACCGATTAATTAAACTGGCTTCGAAATACAGTTGAAAATAATAATAGTCCGAATTTCCCCGACAGAGATGTAAACGGATATTGCAAACCCAGACTAACTCGTATCACTAATCAATTATTTGCATGTTGCTATAGCATTAACATAATAAATTGTTACGATATTTAGGAAATATTATAATCCACCGATACTACATAACGTTCAAAAGTGCCAGACAGAAAGAGAGAGAGGGAGAGAGAGAGAGTAGCCGTAATGCAGCTACGAAATTTCCATTTAACCACGCACTTAATTAACGCCCGGAGATGTATCCGATCTGGTTTACCGCAGAAGCTCAATTTTCCCAAGCTACTGCAACTGTTCTATAACTATATAATTGGCTAGCCAGGCTAGCACAGTTGCTGTGCTAGTTAAGTTTTAGAATTCCTTCATACGCAGCCTGCAGTAGGAAACGAAATTGCTTTGTTGGTCAAGAAAATATAATAAATTATTTTATCAAACCCATTAATCTCATTTCAGTTAAACTTTCAGTGGCTTTCCCTTTCAATCGCTTCATTGTCAATGCATGCAATTCAAATAATTAAAAAAAAAAATTCATTTTTGTATACTAAACGCGGTAAAAGTAGACAACAGATTGACTAGTGTCAGATTTACTTTTACAGAAACATTTACACATTTGCATAGAAAAGCTTGAAAGTAAAACTAATACTTCCGGCATTTCTCAAAAAAATTGAATAGATGTGCGGCCAAATCGAGCATACATGAATACTTTATTTTATAAAGGTTTTTTTAGTGCTGTTATGGTACTAATCTTTTTCAAATTCAACCCATTCATCAGTAATTTAATTATTAAAATGATCGTTGATTGTCAAATCGTGAATTAGCCGAAGTGAATTGGTTCTCGAAATGAAAATTATCGAATTTCACATGTGAAAAAGCCATCAAAAGCTCGAGTTAATTGCGAGAAACTAATTCCGAGATCAGTGGTGGTTAAGAAACAATAAAAAAATTCTGTCTCCCATTTCTTAATCTTTATTATAATTGAAATAATTATGATTTCAATAATTAAGGGATGGATGAAAAAGGGAGGTATAAACCGACTTATAATATCCTTCCGGAGATTGCTTTGAACATTCTTTTTCCCGCTACGTCTAGTTTAATTAGAGAAATTGTTATACGAACCGTAAGGGTGATACATAGGGTAGTATCTGAAAAAAGAAACTTCCTTTCTCATTTCAAAGACTCGTCAGAAGTTGACGAAGTGTGTGTGTTTTTTTTTTTTACTCATTCTTCGTTCGTTACAATCTGTCCCCTCAATTAATTCATCATTACTCAGTCTCATTAGGCTAAACCACAATAAAAATGAATCATTTCTCGCTTCGACACCCTCAAACTTTTTGAATTACAATGGTCCCAGTTTTACTAAGATAAATACGTTTGGTAAAAATCACTATTTCACATATATTTAATACCCTCTTTTTCTTTTTACTTTTGCACCATATTTCAACAACTCTAAGCAGGATATGATAGACAATTTTATTGACAGAATAGTTCAGAAATTTTTCCAACTAGATGACATTAAAGTCTAAGTTCGTGCTTCGCTCTCTCTTAGGTGACAGAAGAAAGATTTTCCAGAGACATGCATGTGAGGTAGACGAAGCCAATAACAACCATGACTCCTTTTTTACTATCGTATTGAGTGAGAATGTCAGGTCATCTTTATAATGTGATGTGTGTTCGCGTGTCTTGTACAATTTATTTCATCCATGTGTCAATACGAGTTTCATAACGATCTATCACCGATCTTAAATTTCTTTTCCACCCCAATTTTACCCCTTAACAGACACATGTCTATTTATTTATTTCTGATAATAAATTTGACGACTGACGTAGCCGGGAATCTATTTCACAATTTATACCGGATGAAAATATGGTGTCTTGTCACCAAGCCGGGAAATAGCAAAGAAATAGCTTGACAATAGGCTCAAGGAAGAACCCAACTAGCAAACAAACGGGGTATGAATTTTTTTGCAGTTTTATCACGATTCTTGGATGAATGGTGGTGGTGTTGTGATATCGCATACTGGCTGCTATACCGGAGCGAAAACCCTCTCTTGGTACAACCAGTACTATATACTGAAAGGTAGGAGCTTATGGGGTCACGTCCCAAAAAACACATGTGAGAATGGTAGCAAAAGAAGAAGGAGAAAAAAAAAAAACAGAAAAGAAGAAAAGAAAAAACAAGAGAGAAACAAAATGCGAAACAGGAAGTAGTAATCCTTTATTATTTATGCCTGACGGTACGATATTATTCCTTACACGTGGCCATCTTTGCAGTATTTGGATTAAAAACGTGCTTCATGTATGTCGCTGAATTTTTCCTCTCTTTATTTCATTCATATCTTTTTTTCTTTTACATTTTCTTCTTCTTTTCTATTTTTCTATCTCAAAAATCGAGTTTTATTTCCGGACCGTGAACCAAAAATTTTCATTATTATTATAACGTTTTCGAACAAAAACTTTTTGACAATAACATAAGGCATAAAATTAATCGATCAAAAGTATTGAGATGTTTTTTGGCCAAACCTAAATCCGAGGAATGACATATATCTGTTTACCGGAAAATCATATTTGCTAATGAATGAGCAAATTATTATTCCGCGGAAAATTATAAACCCTGATTCTATTATTTTACCAACAGTGCAAATAGCAAGAAAGTTTCTATTAAATAGAGGCAAAATTGTGTTATTAAATTCATCCGAGCCTTTCCGCAATATCGACAACCCCAGAGGGTAGTTTTCCCTCTCTACTTAACCGGTCTAATTGCACTTCCCTCTGTAGTCCCTATAGTAGGTACGAAGGTGAGAGTCAGAGCTTTTCGTCGTTACCTCACGCGTTCTAATTGCGCCCCCCCCCCCATCAGGATGAAAATGACGTGAAAGTACCGTGTCATGAATCCGAAACTGAGATGAAATTTTTTTTAAATTCTTGTCGACGTTATAAAAGAGCTCGTCTATAATTAGGTGAGTACTTTATACACGTATGAAAATTGGAAAAACCCTCAACTCTTACAAGAGGAGGATATCCGATAAAATGTTTTTCCAGAATGCTTGTATTATATCTATATATGTTCCTTGTCACGTCAAACCCGTTCCCATTGATCGAAGTTTACCAACAGAGTAGGTATAGTGACAATAGCCATTCATCTTCCCCATTATTTCATCCCTTAAGGTTGTAACGTGTAGGGTGCCTACGACTAAGCTCTTCGTTCATTATGTTTTGCTCTTTGGTAGGGCGTCGTGCGAAGGAAAGCTTAAATAATTACACGCCATATTGGAATCAAGGAATTAGACGATATACTAGAAATCCCACAAGAACAAGCCATGTAGTAAAACGGTAATAACAATACAGGATATATGTCAAACCATCCCTTGGACGGACATTGACTTCGGAATTATATCAACCGCAATAACGAGCAAAGGATTCTTTCTTTTCGATATAAATATCGCCTTTAAAATATCAGGGAATAATTATACGTGTATTCTAGTTCTATAAAACGTAATTATTTCGCTATTAAAGAACCCGATTAATACTCTGTATCCCAGGGTCTTTTGATCCGATAAATTTTATAACGTTTTGTACTTCTTTAACAAGGGAAACAAGCTTTTCCGAGTTGTTAGATGCTTGTAAGTATCCGTAGAAGAATAAAAGCTGTGCAAAGGTTACCATAAGTATCGTTTAGTCCATAATAGTGTCGTTCAAAGCTCTAGTTGATCCAATTTGATCCTCTTGTACGTGCAATAGTCAATAATCGATTGAATTGAATTCGCAATGGAAAAGTAAAGAGATTATAAGTTTTTTTTTCATACAGAAAAAGTATTCGCGACAATATTCTGAAGTGACATTTTAATATTTTGATCATTTTAAGAAATTAGGACATTATATAGATGATTTTCTTAATTACAATTCGATCATATTTTGTCGTTTGACGTCGGTTTAAATCTATGATAGCTTTTATAATCAAGAATAAGACTTTAAGCAATTATGGTGAGCGGAATGTAAAAGTAAACTGGAAATAAAAAAAATAAAAAAAACTGTTGTCATTAATTTCTGTCAAATCTTCGAAATAAAACGTACAAGTCTCGTTATTCAGACCAGGCTACGAGGCAGAGTCAATTTAACGCTAATGCAAACGGTGGATGAAGTTTTCGCGGTAATATACTCGGTTCATCACAAAATTTACTTCCACTTGATTCATAACGGATTTTTAATCAAAATCAAATTAATACAAGAAGAAACGTACGAGCTTATCAAACCAAGATGATAAACTATTCAAGTCTTTTCTCAATTTTTTTTTTCCTTTTTTTTTTCTTAAATTCATTCTCAAAATACTGCTCTAGCATCTTGGACCTTGTCCAAAGTGTAAATTTGACAAATCGTGCGCCATAAAGCGGAAAATAAAAGTTGTTATTCGTAAGTTTGAGTATTGCCTTGTTTGCCTGAAAAAAAAAAAAAAGAAAAAAAAAATCGCCTGTAATATTTTATAACATTAATTGTTCGAATAGGTGGTGTATGTATTTGAGAGCTTGTTCCTCTCTTGGCAGAAGTCTAATACCGACGTAAGGTGGCTGAAAGTTTTTTTTTTACTTTTAAAAAAAGAAGACTCTAACATTCCCTGAAACCGAGAATAGCAGTAATAGTTTTTTTTTTTTTCTCTTTGAGGCAATTACTTTCACACAACTTCTTGGAGATAGTGAATTTCTTGGAACATAGGGTTTTTTTCTGAAAGACATAACCGTCAGCGTGAAATTTTCCAAATTTGAAGTTAGAAGGATATAGAATAAAAACGGCAAGTGGGATTATTGCGCGTTGAATTCACCCTTTACAACAAAAATTCGGAAATTAATTGTGTGACTTAATTTTTGGTCTCGTCTTAATTGAATGAAGAAGACGTTGCTACCGGTCTTTGAGCTTTTGACACAATTATTCCAAAAATGAGTATGGAATGTTGAAGAGAATTTTCACACCTCGATTCAATGGAACAAAATTTTCGGGTGTTTAAATAATCCACTTAGAATCTAGTCAGAAAGTAAACCGCTAGAATACCAATTCAAATTATACGAGTTTCAATCATGAGATGCTTTCTTAGTAAGAAGGGGAAAAATTACAGACGTGATTCCTTATAAATATCCGAATTTCGTACAAGAATTATTTTCACTGTTTCCTCAAAATTCATAGTAAGAAAAATATCTTTCGAAACCTGCTGCTATACTAACGTAACGTTAAATTTCAATAAATTTTTAATCAATGATTATTCCGATGATGAAGAACAGTTAATTGCTTATGAATAAAAGCATTTTCCATATGTTACTGATCTTAGTTATCGACTTTCTTCATCATGTGTTGAATTTTATACGTCTGTCCGTTACAGACAATATATTTATTTAACAACATATAGTACGGACCTTCGCTTATTGGCAAAATAAAATATGGCCCGTCATGCTGAATAGGTTGATATATCAATCTTTGCATGATATACCTAAACAGATTTCAATATATCGACGAAAAATTCATAACTTGAACATATGCGCATAATTGAATGAACTTGAACAAATGTAGGAATCTGGTAATGAGAAATCAATAAATAAATAAATAAATAAATAAATCAATAAATGAAAATTGCTCACCCTAAGATGTGGCTGAACCAGAAGATCTCGAAGCTCGCGAAGATCGGCTCTATCGACATTTCTCATTGCAGAAAGCTCTGCTTCTCGAAGAACTTCTTCAACGTCTCTAGCTCGTTGTACAGCATCTGCAGGGGGCGCCCTTGTTGGCGTAGGAACTCTGCTTGAAATTCTATCGTACAGCTGAAAGAAATAATGTCAAAAGCTCAGAACGAATCATTTTTTATTTTATTTATTCATTTATTATTATTATTAGTTTTTTTTTTTTTCTTCTATAGATTTCTGAGCTTTATATGGGCTTTATAGTTATACCTATAGGCAGATATATCAACGAGGCAAGGACTCGGCTGGGAAAATTGCCAAATTAATTACGTCGTGCCGATCTGATAATAGCCAGGGGTTAGTCTTCGGTGGTTCTGCAGAGAAGGGGTTCCGACCCGTCGACGGCAACTCGGCAAACCCAATTACGCGAGAAACTTTCCGGGCGCGACAATAAACGGCATAAACTATGTAATTCAAGGTCAACACAATACGAAATAACCCCGGAAGGTAGTATGGCCGACGTTTATCAGGGCCAAAAAGAAAAAAAAAAAAACGCCACGTGTTTAATTAGGTACATGCTTCGGGTATATTGCGTACATATAGCAAGGAAAAGCCCCCCCCCGTATCAACGATCGTCGACGGGGTTACTTCAATTAACTTCCCAATTTTTTTCCCTACATTTTCTCATTTTCTCATTTTTTTTTTCTGTTTTTTTTTTCATCTTAATTTTTTTCCTTCAAC
The DNA here is from genome assembly GCA_914767705.2 of Tenthredo notha. Lineage (NCBI taxonomy): Eukaryota > Metazoa > Arthropoda > Insecta > Hymenoptera > Tenthredinidae > Tenthredo > Tenthredo notha. The sequence goes on from OU611907.1 coordinate 6,065,241, forward strand.
AGAATATCTCAGATCTTTCGAACAAAATAATTCTCAAAATTACACATCATTTGGGAAAATAGGAATATGCCATTCTCAAAAATCTGAAATATGATTGCATACAATATATGAACCATGTTCTTTGATTCCCATAACTTAACACAGAGTTTTATAGAAACTGTGTTATTTAAACTTGAGAATTCTCACCGAGCATCGAATCATAATGAATCTAATTATTCTTTATTTTCAAAAGCATGGTATAGTATAATAATGTGAGATCTGAGATTCCGGAAATTTGCTGAATCATTTGAACGGTAGAAATATTGTTCATCTCTTAACAATCGTGTGGGAAAATATTTTTTAAGAATTTTCCAATCTTCGTAGGGTGAGATTGAAAGAAAACTGATCGACCGTCCGAACTGAAATTTTTCCACCCTTGTTCTTCGCGGAATAATGAATTTGGTTGTCCAATTTTTTTCTTTTTTTTTTCTTTCTATTGTTCATGAATCCATATCGGAATAATTGGTTCGATGAAAAAAAAGGAAAGAAAAAACCGGGAATATAAGTATCACAGAAAATATTTTCTAATTAAATACAAGAAAAATGCGATTTTTTATAGGGATGAGAAATTTTTGTAACTTGAATTAATGTGACGCGATGATTATACACATTGTCCCAAGGGAAGTATAGTTCTCAAGTAAATGACATGGTTTCAATCTAAAATTATACGCTTTTAACTTTTTCTTTTTATTTACTCGGGTAAACGAAAATCCCTCGAATACTCAGACTTGTACTTTAAATATAAAAGGGCGTCTATTAACGCGAGATTATTTAAGCGTAAAAAAATTCGTTCTGTCTACTTGATAAAACAAAGATCTCCTCTTTGGGGTGATTCAGGCATAAATATACTTGATAGCTGAATGTCTTATTTATATTCCTAAATGAAGAAAAAAAAAAAAAAATATCGAAATAATACGAGAAGTTATAGCTAAACCAAACTGGTAAATCCTATTGTCAATGAAACTTCGAAATAGATTAATGCCCCGAGACAAAAGGACGATAGGAACATCCCGCGAGGTTATTCGAGTGAGTTTCTCGACCTATGACCATAGTCTTCGTATCACTACATCGCCGGTCTTTATAGTATAGACTTTGTGTGTTCAATTGGTAAAGTTTCATTGTCCCAGGCCATACGGAATGACTACGTCCCTCGAGTAACGACAAGAAAACTCTCTTCTATCTGCGATTTAGAATGATTCAAGAAAAGTAAAAGAACCTCGAATGTAAAGTAAAATACTATAGGTCGTTCAATTCTTCCAGCTCGATTGCCACAAGTCTTTAAGGGATGATTTGTAGAAGAATTTTCTCGAATTCAAATCAGCTGTTTCATATACCGATGATATACAACCCCTGCTGCACACGTTAGAACGAACAGGTTGCACACGTGACGGATCATGGGATAAAAAAAAACAACAAAAAAAAAAAAACTAAAATACATCGAGATTGGATGATCGTATATTTGAATCAACGACCCAACGCAATTCAATGTCCCCATTCCGTCTTACTATTCGCATGAATATTAACGAAACTCACCAGTAGACCCGCAATTTCAAGCAAATCACCGGCTAATTCGGCGTCATTGATGAACATGAGTTGGTAAAGGTGCATATTGGCTATGATACTATCACTCCCGATGACATATCAACGCGCACAATATTTCCCTGTATGTGTGTTAGTCGCTCTGTATACCTATCCTGACATTATATGGGTGCAATCGTCTAAGTTCTTTATCAAATAACGGGGATTTCCATTATTTCTATAGGTTCTATGACCGAAGATAAACTTTGCGATTGGAAGAAAAAAAATAATAATATATTGTTTATCGTTGTCACGATATTTTGATCGCCATCTTTGGGGTAGTGCGCTTGCTCGTATTCGCGACGCGACGGGGTGCGACTACGAAGCTTTTAGTTATAATTTTGAGGGTACCGCCTCTGTTGGCAAACCGTCGTACTATAGGGGGATGAAAGAAATTTTAAGGGATTAAATCCTCTTTGGCGCGCAACAGTTTATCCCATTCCTTTCTCCCTCTGGTACGACACGAACCAGAGAAAAGCTTCCCTTATCGTACATCCCTAGTCGTAACGAAAGCGCAAGCGCTAGGACGCTTCGGATAAATCGTTACCTCGCACCCTCGTGGCAAACCTTGTTGTATACACCCCAATCCGTAGTAGGACTCTGTATACATCTACGTACGTGGTGACCATTCACAAAATCTTTCATCGTAAAGACTGGCTTTATAGGGTAGAACAAGATCTGTCAAAAAGCCAAATGCCCGGATTCACGAATTTGGATGGGGTTGCTTTTCAAGGATTTACTGTATACTAGATAATACGTCGTTCTGTCATACGCGAGTTTGCTTCCTTTTCGCTAGCGTAATTCAGGATTTTTCAAAATCATATTTTTCCTGAATTTTTTGGAGAGTCATTCACCATCGTACGTCTTTAAAATTGTATTGTATACCTCGAACAAAAATTTCATTTAGCTACCCGCTATAAATCGTTTGGAAAAAAAAAAAAAAAAAAAAAAACGATTTCCAAATAAGAATAGGATAATTTATTAGCATTCCGGATAAGCGAAAAGAGCCAAAAGAACCATTGAGACATGGCGACGTTATGTCGACATGGGAATTCGTCTTTTCCTTGAAAAATAACCATCTTTGTCATATGCCGGTTTACATGATACAGAATTTGGCTAACCGAATCACGTTTTTTATCCATATACTTTTTCGACTAGTTTTATTCACGGATAATATATTAATCTGATTTCTTTTCGAAGAACTTTGTTTTTCACGCTGATAATTCTCCGAGTATGTAATAAAGCATACAGAATTTTGTCGCTAAAATATATGCAATTTCGTAAAATAAAAGAACGAAACAGTAGGATTGCTTTTATATTGCTTTATAACATTTCCAACCTTTTGAAAAGTCGTTTCAGTCTGAGAATAACATTTTCTGAACTTGATTGACATGGGACTCGATTTTCATGGTGTGACTTTGCTTGTGCTGCGATACGATATCGCTTATCTGTTCTTTAGAGATTTGGATCGTAGCTATTTTTTTTTTTTTTTTTTAAGCGTTCAAAAAGTCTTTTTCATTCCGCTTTTCAATTTATCTAACAATGCGTTTCTATATGTTAATTTTGACGACGAATATAGCTGAAATGAAACGTCGATATCGAAACTCGCGCATGAAAAATTTCTTCGAGATTTTTTTGTTAATTAAATTTTTGAGATTGGACAAAAAGACGAAAGGCTCAATTTGGAGTTTGTCAAAGAAACTTCAAGAAGAGATCCTAGGCATTTGTTCAATCTACTCGGTACTGTCGGACAAAATTCCATGAAAATTGTTTCCGAAATTGAATTCGATCATCAAACACTTAGATGCGATCCCTACGATATAAAACGGGACAAGTCTCTCGCATTTTTTTCTGCTTCTATACTCAACTCGGAACTCGCTCTCAATGTAAGGTATTCAATATTCAAATATAGCCTGAAAGCCTCCTTCTTAGTCATTCATAAGCAAAAAAACACGAGCAATCGAAAGAATGAACGAAACTGACGACGTGTGAATATAGAATAAACAAATGGAAAAAATCCGTTTTTAATCAACTTTACTTAAATTCGAATAATTCTAGTAGGTAATTAATTTGCTCGCTAGTTTTGATCATATTTTATTCATCCTAAAATCAGTAATAATTTATTTGAAACTGAATCGCAAAAAAAGGAATGTAAGTAATTTAATTTTTATTCGTTTCTGTAATAATTGCAGTATGAAATTCTATAGAGGAGTTAAATATGTCAGAATTGTATTCACTGGAAAATATACAACTGGTTTATTTATTAAATATTGAAATATATTTCCGTAAAACTCAAATGCAGGCATAGGCGCAGATAACTGCATAGATATTATTCACGTATAGAGATTTACGTTCAACAATAGCTCGTGTAGTACTGTTATTATTATAGGGATGAGTACCTGTGCCAAGAGAAGTTGCAGCTTGGAGCTTAAAAATTCTTTTTTTTTTCTCTCTTTTTTTTCCACTACATTCCACAATACTATACGTTATGAATTCGCTGGCTGGATTAGCCTCCCGGATTTTGTAAAATGTATAGAGTTCTTGCAATAATGGATTATAATGTCGTATAGAGAATAACTTTAAATAAATTACGAAAAAAAGATTTTCTCCGCTAATCGCAGGACAAACAAAAAAATAAAATCAAAATTAACTATCAGATTTAGATTTTTTTTTTTTAACGAATTTATAAACGAGGGAAAAATAATAAATGCATCGCAAAGCGGAATACTTTTACTGCACATTTTTAAACCGGCCTACTTGGACATTGTTTTTGAAAGTTTAGTGAATGAGCAAATTTTCAAAAATAAAAATCAACCTCCCGAAAAAGCAACGCTGTCATTAAAGTCTAAGTAGGTTTTTTATTTGATTAGCAGCAAAAGTTTTACACCGTTTTAATAAAGTTCATATAACTTGACCGGAACAAGTAGTACGAAAGTCTGTGGTAGTGCCCGGGTTCTTTTTGGATAGCTGATACAGAAATTTGAATTGAAAATATTTACACAAAACATATCTTGAATATTCGAATAGTTTAAATGCTTGGATTTGATATGCGATTTTGAATTTTGAAAGTTAGACCTAGGATTTGGAATTAGTGACCCAAAAAGCCCTCGAGCGTTAAGACAAACTTTCATACTGCTTGTTTCCGTCAAATTATATAAACATTAGTAACACGATGTAAGGTTTTGCGTGTTAATTAAATGTAAAACCTTATCGTCGATTGAGGCTCTGCGCAGAATTTAGAAATTTCATTATTCGACGCAATTCTAAATAATGTTGATTTTTTTTTTTGCACACTGCATGGATACCTACGTATACCTCGTGCTTGTTCCTTGATTGATCAAACATATTTCAAATTTTCACACCCAAATTAGGTCGGATAAATTCGCTTAATTAGAGTTTTAGAAATTATTTTGAACCTCTTATCTTCCTTCTTTGAAATTTCTGTCTCCTAGTCCGTCGTTCAGTTTCCCAAACCATGCAAGTCCGTCTTAATCAAATTTAATTCTTTTCAATCTCATTCTCAGTGAATATGTAGAACTCGTATGGATCGTTTATACAATAAGTTTATGTCAAATTTATTCATATGAGGTAAAAAATATTTGCAATCTTTTCTCGTCTCTATGTATATAATATATTCGCATCATTAAAACTATGCGACATTGATTATGTTTGTATTTGAAAATTATGATTGACTCTTGTTCATTTTATTTATTTTTATTTTATATATATTTATCGACTACAACAAATATGTTGAATCAAAACTTGATTTTTAACAAAGAGAAGAAAATTGAAATGTGATCGTTTCGCAAAATTTCACAAAGTATTAATTTTCTACACTCCTTTACTCTAAATTTGTTTTCCAATTTTATCGATTTGGCGAAACACTGTGGAAAAAAAAATAGATAAAAACCATAGGGGTAGTTTCGGTAGACTTTGCCCTTCGACAAAAAATTTGTTACGAAAATTCCGACTAAAAGATTGAGAAAAATCTGGAAAAGAAAAAAAAAAAAAAAATACTTTTGACACATCACATCGCTTTTCTGTTTCTAAAATCGAGTTCATCTACTTGTTGTACGTGTTTTATATGCATTTATTTTCATTCGTTGTGTCAATTTCTGCAACCTGCAGCATTAGGTATGTACAGCGAGATAGATCGACTATAAGGAAAAAGGAAAAGCGGAAATTACTTGACCTACGTATCGGAGATCTACGTGTTCCGGTATTCGAAGGGTCCAACTACCCCAACAAAGTACCCTCATAACACTAAGACGTCCAATCGACGATAAACGAACTACCTATACCCCTTATCACCCGTTCCTTTCCCAAAACCTAGGCCTTCATTTCGATCTCAGTTACGTGAGGATCACTATTTCGAGTTCGGTTATATTACCTCTTCGTATTTCACCTGCGATGGCTTACTATTCTCTCTAATCATTCCCTGTATGCAATTTGCCAATTGCCAAAAAACACCCGGGTTTTTTGCTCGCCATTTACCTAACGCTGCCTTGGTTTCTAATTCCTTAAAACACTAGGAAAAAGTTTCCAATGATCAATGAAAGTCTATAAATTACAGAATTTTGTTATTTAACACTCTCTAAATTATTTCGAGTGAATTTTTACTCTTTTCAGTCGGATTTGCACGTCCTTTTCACTCTTGTGAGAATTCGCACTAATTCCGGCCCAAAAAAATGTATAAAGCACGTAAAACAGATCCAATTCCATCATTGTGGCACGATAATATATGCCATTCGATTAAATGCGAGTACCATAACCAGAACGAGTAGATTTAGTAACATTTTGATTGATTTCCGATCAATTCGTTTTAAAATAAATTCTTTTTCATTGCAAATTGGAAAAACCTTGAAACTCGTATGCAGATTAACAAAGCTTATTTATTATTCTCAGACAAATTTTGAAGTCTATGAAAAAACCAAGCAACATTTCGTTACGGATTTTGATTATCGAATTTTACAATGGGTAAAAAATAATTCACAATATATCATAAATTCAAAGCTATAGAGATGAAGAATTGGACTGCAGTTCTGATAATTCATTGCTATTTTTATGCGATCGAATAAACCGATACCAGCTTTGTGAGAATTAGATAGATCGCTTGGTATAAGAATTTTGGATATAGAAAAGCAATAGATCGATTAGAAACACGAATTTGTTGAATTTTTTAGCTTATTATTATTTGGGAGGCTCATTAGTTCCACGCTTTTCTCAGTTTCTGTGATTTTAGTGCACATTAAACCTGCGATTTCATCTAAGATGGGAATATCCAGCGTAGGAGTGCATAATACGTGGAATAAAATCAGATGAGGGTAAATTATTCAGGGTGTAAGGTAAAAGTCCTCAAATTTGCAGAAATATACACGTAGATGCGATAAGTGGCTCAAAAATGAGAATTCGAAAATGTGACCGAAAATAATTATAAACGTGTGAGTTCAATTCAGTTTAACTACATCCTCGGTCTTAATCATCTTACTAATAGTAAAAATATTGCTTTTAATTTGATTTCAAAAAATCTATACGTTTACGAGACTTTTATAGTATGCGAAGAACAGGTAAAAAGAAAAACCAGAGTCTGTTTAAAAATTATTTTTGATGATGGGCATTAGGGTATTCCTTAATATGATCATTTTTGAATTTCAATTCTTTCATGGGCCAGGACGACTCCAAATATGCACAAAAAATGTAGCCAAAACTCCAGGTTCCTATCTCAATTCTAAGTACTGTCCCCAAGCCTTCGAATTTTCTCATTCTGATAAAACACGATTTCTGAAATTCCGCGATTAATTTTTTTTCTTCCCATTGCAATATGGCTCCAAAAAATCTAAAACTTGGTACACTCCTCACCTGTAGTAGTAGGTATTTCATAAAAATTCGAGAGATTTTTAACGACATAATTTTCGGAGCTACAGCTCGCCAAAAAAAAAAAAATTTCTTATCTCTAAATTGTGATGAATAAAATTTTGGCGTTAAAAATCTGTTAATTTTTCACGGATACCTACTACTATAGATAAGAACGGTGCGGAGTTTTAGATTATTCGAAGCGATAATGTGATAGGAAGTCAAAAATAACCCCGAAGTAATAAAAATCGTTTGTTATTTAAATGGGAAAGTTCGAAGGCTTTGAGGCAGTATTTAGAATTATGATAGCAACCTGGGGTTGTGACTACATTGCTTTGTATATACTTGGGGATGTTCTGGCCTATGAAAGCATTGAAATTCGGATAGGACCGAATTAAGAACCATCCTAATATGAACATAAAGAAATACTTTTCAATTTTTACTAACGCCCCAAATCCTTCACATACTTGTTAATATTTTCGAAAATCACATGGGTTTCTATAAGCTAATGAAAAAGTACCGTGAGAAATACTGTTTTCAGTACAAATAGTTTCTCGTGAAATGAAAAGAAAATTATTATTCAATTTTTCTAACTCCCTTAGATCTTAGATTTAACTTTAATCGAATGAGTTTTTTTTTTATTGCCAATATCATGGTATGGTATTCAACCTCAGATTTGAAAGCAGTCAACTTCGTCAATTCATTCAATAATCGCAATCCACGTAACATATACTAAAACTTCTAATTTCGCATTTCGCATTTTTCATTTCCCTTATTCAATTTGTAAAAATCGTGATTTCGTTTTTTTTCCATCGCTTTTACTTCCATAATATAATCAATCTATAATATAATCAATCAGTCTGCAAGTTTACACCAATCGTCAACCAATTTGTAATAAAACCTTTCTCTGATGCAAATACGTTCGAGTTTGATCAATTTGCTAATTGATTACATTCATTTCAATATTCATATATTATATACAGGGTGATTCAGAATTCGTGACGAATCTCTTGAGGGATTAATCCTCGTCAAAATTTTGATCAAAAGTTCCTCAGCCATTTTTTTTCTTCGCAAAGATGATTTTTTTCCTTGGAAATTTGTTTTTTCGGCAAACGATTTGTTTTTTTCAAACCGATTTTTTGAGACAATTTCAATTTATACGGAATATTTTTTTTAGTTATTCTTCTTCGATTCTCCAAAAGTCGAACTTGCGAAAAAAAACTCATATTCATCTTTCTCCTCGCTATCGTTGTTCGTAGTGTTGTAAAAAATCATCAAAAACAGGAAAAAAAATGAAAATAAAAAACCGACGAAGACACCGGCGAACTTGTTTCGCCCGTTGCGATGCCTGGCGTCGTCTTACCTCCAATATCGCTCGAAGTGGAAGATCGTCAACGGTGGATAATATCTCAGGACGTGAAAGTCGAGCGCTTTCCTGAAGGATTTCAATGTCGTCCAAAGAGTCTAAAATTTCTGCTACAGCTCCTGAAATTAAGAAATTACTCGATCAGTTCATTCGGTAAAAAGTTAGATATACCTACTCTGCCCCTGATTAAAGGACGATGTTTAATTTCCCAAAATCAAACGATCAATTGAAAAGAATTCAGAATTTCTTGTTTCTTTTCGCATTTGAGACTGTCCTTAAATTTTGTTATACGTACAGTTGAATGCGAAATCCTTTAAATAAATCTAATCTTTTTCATTGATCCGGATTAACTGTTTTATTAATTTTAATTATGCGATTCCAATAATAATTTAAAAAAAAAAAATGGAGAGTTGAAGAAAATTAACCGGAGATGGAAAAAATTCGTAAAAGATATAATATACCCAGGATTATTATTATTATTATTATTATTATTATTATTATTATTATTTCTTTACAAGGTATGGGGGAATAATTTACGGATGCATTATAAAAATTTATGAAACCCGTGAAATATATGTGAGCGTATTCACATCGCATCGGTAGTTATAATATATGAATATTCAACGTTTATAAGATTTTAATTAAATTCCATTATACGAATTGGACGGAATTTTTTCACCGCGTATATCTACACCCCAAGTTTAGTTCCCTTGATAAACTTTCGAATATTTTTTTAATAGCTGGTTACCAGTCGCTGATAAATTTGTTGATTGAATGGAAGAGAGTTACATGGGGTTTATTCATCTCGAAAATAACTTCTTATAAGAAATATTCTATCGCATTAATTTTTTCGAAGCTGATTACTTGGATTGTCGACAGTTCAACCCGTGTGAATCGAAGTTCATAAAATCTCGAATAATTTCGAATGACAAGTATTTGAAAATTCGATTTTTGAAATCGTGAATTTCAGAGCTTTCAAGGGTTTCTAATGTCTGTATAATAATAGGCTTTCCGGCAGTAACAAGTGTCAGTAAATTTCTTAAAACAAGGAACATAAATTTGACCAAACTTTGCCAAGTTTGAGTTTGAAGAGGGTAACAGTAAATAAATACTTTTGGCATCTGTTGATCTGACTAACCTGTAGTAGTGAGTTCGTCGTCACCGACATCCGAAAAATTGTCGGCATTCGTCTCAGGGTAGTGGGCGTTCCACTTTGGCGAAGAGACAGCAGCTATTACGGCGTCTTTCAGTTTCCGTCTTGCGTTAAATTTCTTCAGTTCTTCTATTGTGTCTCCTAAATGTGCTCGAGCTGCACCCTTGTCACGGTCCTATTGCCCACAAAACATACAGTGTTATTTAAAATTCTATAGTAGAAATAATCATCCAGTTTGGATTTAATACAAGATCGTGACTTTCTTTAAAGATTTTTTTTTTCGCCAATGAATCGTTCTAAATTCGGATGTGATTTTCACATTGAATTTAAGGTGAATGAAATTTCTTATAATTTTTTTTTTATGTATAAGAAGTGAGGTAAAAAATGTATGAACTCACCCTGAGCCATTTGTGGTTCAAAACCTCCTGAATCGTGATCCTGTGGTTCACATCTGTGGAAAGCATTCTCTTGAGAAGGTCCTTGGCGGTTTCACTAATTGTATCCCAAATTGGCGTCTCCATCTGTAAATTTAATCAAGCTTAATTCACCCCCTCGCCAAAATTAATCGTTCTATGAATAAAGTACAGATATTTCAAATATCGTTTTTTTTTTTACCAAAATCAGCTAAACTTTTAAATCTTAGACTTTGCTCTTACTTATGACTATATATATATATATATATATAACGTAAAATGTAAAATATTTAAGTACCAATGACAAATGGTAAGTAAAGTTGAAATGAATGTGTACTGGAATTCGTTCATGAATGTAAAATTAATAGGCCGCAATGTCTCGTAACGAAACAAGTTACCACTATATCGACAGGTCGATATTTAAGTGGAAATAAAAAGAGGATTGTGTATTCCTGCATGTATGTGTGTGCAATTGAAAAATTCCTCCACTTGGTTGATTTGTGTCGATTGTTCTTACGTGCAATCCAATATAGACCTATATAAATATATATATATATATATTTGTAGCTACTGCAAGTGTACGTAGTAATGTATATCCACCCCTATCCAAGTCACTATTGCTTTAACAACAATACCTAACGTACCGTGATACAGGGTGGATGTTCGATATCGATTAAATACCGTAGGAAGAACGTTCACCCTGTGCAATGGGTGAAAAGAAATTGAAGAGAAACATAAGCATAAGGCTGTGGGGTAAGTTGAAAGTAGAAAATGAGAGAAATATGAGGATAAACCGCAGAAATTTATGAAACAACAAGAAATGATGTATGCATATGGGGTATGTGTACGTATTGGTGTTTATCTACATATCTATCCATTTCCTAGACCAATACATGCATATATTTGAAACACCGTTGGGAATTGGGAATAATTGCTAGCTTTTGAGATTGTTCAGGATAATAGGATACACACAGCTAGAGCTACGTTACCACGCCAGGGATTAGGGGGTAGAATTTTTTTTCCCAGCATAGCTTTAAAAGGGAGACATTTTTCAAGAGGATTGCTAAATTAATGGCTGAAACAACGCTGCTTTTTGGGGGGGGGTTAGAACCCGAGACGAAGATCGAAGGTTGGGTTGATGGTTGATGGTTGATGTTAAGGGCGCTTGGAATTGACTTATCTCTGGGTTTCTTCCCCGACCCTTGCAAGGGAAAATGACGAGATAACACCGTGAACTAGGGTTCTACCTTCGTCCTTACACGCCCTACAGCATAATATGTACATTTATACATACAGTGTAGAATACACACACACACACACACGCTAAATGAACATTTGCTTTCTGGGCTGGCTAAATAGCGTGTCCAGAATTCGAGAGTGAATGCAGTTTGGATGATACTAATGTTTCCTAAGTATATTTTGTTTTAATATCAACCATAAAATGAAAACATGATTTTATTCATCATATACTCTTCTTTGCAAGGGTGTAATCGTACCTGTATACGTCCTCTGCAGATGGCTTCACGCAAACGTTCACGGGAACCAACGAAAGGCAAGCTTCCGGTCAAGAGAATATGAAGAAGAGCACCAGCGGCCCAGACATCTCCTGCTTTTCCATATTGTCGTCGTTGAATAACTTCTGGTGCCATGAAGTGCGGACATCCGACTCGTCCTGCTTACCCAGAGGGGAATAATCAAAATGATTTCAAAAACGTGGAGCGACTGTCCATTAAATTTTATTCATTGCATTCATTGAATGGTTAAATTCAGGCAGCAATAAAAAAATAAAAATTAAAAAAAAAAATGATCATTTCGATCGATAGATCAACAAAGCCATGCACTTGCTCAGTTTTTGCAATGCTAGTCTTATTTTCAATTAATTTTTCTTTTTTTTTTTTCTGTTCTTCTTCTTCTTTTAGACTAAAGTAGAACAAAGAATAGCGGGGAAAAATAAGTTCGGAACATATATTCATTAATTATTCATCGACGTAGGCGTACAAAGTCACGCGACACGCCTTGAGTTAGGATCTTAAGGACCAAGGGGTCCTCTCTTTACGACAGGTTCTACATTCACGACAGCACAGTAGTAATACGAAATGCTTTAACCTCTTGGGAAATACGGCCTAGAAACTTTTTTTTGCAATGCATTCACAACTCCCAACAGAATGTCCTATGTATACCCTAAGCGTTTCAAGACTATTCGCAAAAAAAAAAAAAAAACAGAATTCTTTATTTATTATAAAGAATTGGAGAATATGATAACAATATAAGTGATAAGAGTAATTTATTTCCGTAAAATTGTGAACTGATAAGATTATCTTCGTACAAATCATATGTCACCCTTAAATTTAGTTTTAGAGAAAAGGTCGATAGGCCATGCCATCAGTCACGACCCAAACGGTTCCCACGATATTATCACCTTGCTTCAAAGGCTCAATTTAGTTATAAACTAATGTCCAAGCTAACGTGAAACGCATTCATTGATTAATGCTAAAAGTTTCTGAATCTTTAGGCACCAGTTTTTGGCAAGGAATCACGAAATTGTGGAATAACTCGTTCGGCAGATGTAGATGCTGAATTTTTTGCGATCTTTCCACGTGAATTTCGAAATTGATAATACTTACGCGAACCAGTGTTGAAATTTATTGCATTATTCACAGTACCCGAGGTATGTGTGCAGTTTCAACAACAAAATTACTGTTTTAAATTTGAAATTCCGTCTTCCCGATTCGGCGAGAATAAAATTTTAAACGTTCTATGTATGGGCTGGTGTATATCGTAGCAATTCTCAGATACGATTTACGAGAGACAAATTAGATTCATTCACATACGAGTATTAATTTTTTATGTAGCCATTGCTGAAACCAAGTAAGTGAGGCTTTGAACTAATTTGTTAAAAAAAAAAAAAAAAATTGCAATAGATATTTCCGGGTAGGCAATCATATCTGATATTTTGCATAATATATAAAGATGAATACAAAGGACACGCGAGAGGGAGAGTCTCATCAATAATGAGAAATCAAAGGATTTATATTCTCTATGATTTTCGCAAAAATTCGCAATCTTTTCTCTCTATTTCTTCGACCATCTCTATCTTTCGTTCTCTCGTTCTTTCTCTCTCTCGCGGATACCTTTATTTCGTGCACAAGTGTTCTTGAAAACCCATTCAGCGGACGTTGAATTATACTGACTGTTCTCTACCCCCAATGAGTTGGGAACTAAATTGGGTGAAACAGTAACAGTAGATAAATCATTCCCGTAGAATCGGAGCGATTGAGCATGTACGGTCTAATCGAATACCTGGCTGAAAATAACGACCTGTTTCGATCCAGGTCGCTTTTGCACCCTCTACAACATCGCAATCCTCATTTCTACTGTATAAAAGTTTCAGGCTCTCGAAAAATGGAAATCAAAACATCAAGAACAGCCCTTGAAAATAATCAATCCCGATTTCGTTTTGTTTGAAAAAAAAACAAAAAAGTTGATTTAAGATTTCGGTGCAAATATCTAAGTGGTATTGGATTTTTTTTGTTCTTTTTTTTTTTTTTTTTGCAGCTAGGTACTCAATCATTCCTGGCAGGCTCCGCGGTTTCATTACAGTGAAATACTAGACTCGTATGAACTCTGGGCTTCTAAAGCTTCAAATTGCAAGAATGAACGAAACAAATGGTTTCGCGTGTCATGAGACGAATGAAGTATAATTGTTTTAATGGGCATAACAAGACGCAATGAGAGATACGCGGTCGAGAGATCATTTCAGCCAATAGGTTTTCACACACTGGCATCCTGGTTAGAAATTTTATCATTTATTTATTTATTTATTTTTTTATTCTTTTCTTCTCTTTACGTCTACCGTTTCAACATGAACAAAAAATACAGACTTTGTTCAACGATCTTTATACCCGTATCGTCATAACGATTATCATCGTTGAATGAAATTATTCATGTATGCAAGTGCGGTTTACATTATGTCAATTGAACACTGAACATTAATAACAATACAGAGACACGAGAATGACAAAGATTTACATAAATGGTAGCGTTTAAGCAGGGAATTATATCGATTAAGCTGAACAAGATAGAAGATAAAATATTCTTTAAAAGCAATACCAGAAGAACAGGCACTATACACATATATCATACATACGTTATGCGATAACGTGATATTATTATTATTATCAACTATTCATACTCTATATCTATATAGCACTGAAATAAAGACACACACACACAGTATAAATCAAGGCAGTAAGAATAAAGCAAAAAAATAAATAAATAACACAGCCATTGCCATTTGCCAAATAATGGATTGATCATAATATGTCAATGTGCAGAATGAACGAAACGTAGCAGCTTTAAACTCATTAAAGAGAAAAAAAAAATGCAGTATACCCGTAATGCAATCTTTAAATTATTGTCTATCAATGTATTATCAAATAATGTTTAAACCTTCGGTGAAATATTAGCGAAAAATCAAATCCGCGGTATGTTGATGAACTGCACTTACTTCTTATTGTAAGCTTGAGAATTAGGAATTAGGAATTAGGTCCCCGCTAATATCGGCGAGAATCGTTCCTGACACGGTAGTACAGGTAAGGTAACATATTATGTTATTGAAATCTCGGTTATACATGCGAAATAGATTCGTTGGTTGGTTGTGTGGTATAGGAGTATAGCATTGTTTCAATCTGCAAACTCTCTACACCCCCGTGAGTACCGCAGCTCTATTTGTCTTTAAAATCGATTACTCGTTCTTTCTTTGTCCCAGACGTCATTCTCCTTTTTTTTTTTTCTCTTCTCATCTCCTCTTTAAATCGGTTTTCGCCCCTTTTTTTCGGTCAGTTTTGACTACTGTTTCAGGTTCTTTCCGCAGCTTCGTTTCAACGTTTTTCAAAACTTTTGACCTTTTTTTTTTCTGTCCAATCGATTTAAACACACGCATGAAAGCTCACAACTAGCTTTCAGCTTTACTTTTATCATACGCGATCGTCGCGTTGGATATAAAATTATTTTTAAAGGGTTCATCCCTGTCAAAACATCCTGTGGATGTCGATATCGCCATTCGTGATCAAATACACGATGCGTTTTGTCGTTGCGGCTTATATATTCTAGGTATCCGTTTTCAGGCTTTGAACAGATTCGTTTCACCGATCTTTTGGCAGATTATATTTTTCCCCCTTTTTTTTTCTATCTTCTTCTTCTATACGTTCGAAGTGAAACAAAATGCAATAAATTCGTACAAAATCAATCTGCAATTTCAAACTATTTGTTTTTTCTCAGGTAGGTACAGAACTCACATCGATTATTCAATATCCATATATATTATTTGTTTCGTATGAGCTGATTTCAAAATCTTGCAAATACACTCAGAAAACGAAATGTGTTTTTCTTTTTTTGTCTTTTGTCAACCGCAACAGAATTTCTTTTCCCGTAGTACGAATTATTACACCCATTGAAAAAAGTCAAAATTCACAAAAAAAAAAAAAATGCGTCGATTATGATAATCGTCAGAGCATATTATAATATATCGTCGGTGTGTAATAACTGTTTTTACACACGTTAACAGAGTATTCATTCATTACTCATGCAAATTTATTATTTATCTATATAAGGCATATAGCCAAAAATTTTGTAGATATCTTCGAATTAAGATATCCCAGAGACGAATGATGACAGAAAAAATGTTCATCTCATAATCGACAAAATACCCAAAAATATGATCAAAAAATATTTGTCGGTGATTTAAATTCACTTATACGTATATACTAATTAACTATGAGGTGTAAAAACAAAAAAAATAATTATTATTCGACAATCACGACTATCTATTTGCAATGATCATATATACCCCTAGATTATATATGTTACATATATATCACAAATATGTATATCGGGAGTTGAAAAATTGTAATTTTCTGCACGTGACGAAGAGATAGACGGACGGACAGACGGACGGACGGACGGACGTACACATAGGAAATCTCTAAAGACTAAAGTGTCATTTCTATCTACAACTACGCATATATATATAAGTTATATATATATATATCTAGGCAAGTAACATATACGTGGTCACAGCCACCTAAACACGATTTTATAATGACTCTATTCATTTTATAACTAGCTATATAAGGCTAAGAAAAAAAAAAAAAAAAACTAAATGAAATTTATAGAAAATAAAAATCATACAATTAAATTTAATGAAATAATTATCATATCCCCTACGACGAAGCAGATTATATATATTTTACTAATAATTATTCGTACTGCAATAAAACAAAAAAAGAAGAAAAAAGAAAATTACAACATAATATTTAACTCGTTGAAAAATGCTACAATAATTAATTTTCGCAACGCTGCAACGACGAATGAATATTTACTGAATATCTATATTAGGGTGGTCCTTAAATACCAACTCGAGGAGTGAAGCATGGCAACCTTCGGACAAAAAATAAAAAAAAATTGTCCCTAAATATTAGATTTAAAAAAAAATTCCAATAGGTGCCTAAAGAGGTTCGAAGTTTCTCGTTTAAATAACATTGGATCTTATGATTTTTTTTTTCTTCCCATTCGATTTTGGGTCAATTTTGCTCCAAAAAATTCCACTATATAGAAAAAAATCAAGGAAATTTTTTCGGTCAATCTGTCTATGATGTTAGCCCCTGAGCCTGATTTTTTTGCACAATTTTACGCGAAAATATTAGAATTTTCGATTAGCACCCTTACGATGGGATTTTTTTTATATTCTGAAGGTCGTTTCCGAAGTAAAATTTCACGAGGAAGGCAGGAATATTGAAAAAACAAAGAAGAAACGGGAAAACTTCAGGACTCTTTAGGCACCTGTTAGAATTTTAGAAAAAATCTAATATTTGGGGACAATTTTTTTTTATTTTTTGTCTGAAGGTTGCCATACTTCACTCGTCAATTTGGTATCTAAGAACCACCCTAATCTATATATTGTTGCGCCAATTATAAGTTAATCATAAATCTGCCAATTAGAGTCTCAATTTTTTATTTTCTTTTCTACCCCAATAGAATGATAATTTGTCTTTTTTGAAAATTTGAACAATAATTAGTTTTTCGACAGCGCAACAATATTTTTTATAGCATATACGCATATGTACGACTGTGTAATCATGTATCATAAGTACAGAGATATACACGTCTTAATGGCATTGCGATTGTAATAATAATTAGTGTAATTATTAAGAATACCGATATTCTCTTCTGTGTCGCTGACAAGCGAGTCCTCGGCATCTGTCAGGTCCTCGAAAGGGAAATTGCTGCTCGGATGTGTAGGTCCTAACAAAATAATAAGGCAAAAATATGTTTGTCTGAATTTTTCTGCATCTACGCCTATTATTTTGATTTTTAATTTTTTAAATCACATTTTTACGTACATAAAAATGCGATTTAGAAACACTATAATATACATACGTCACAAGGACATACACAGTTTTTTTGTTTTTTTTTGTTATAATTTCTTTATTTTGTTCGAATAACATCAAGTGGCCCACAACTTCGAGTTCATACATCGCGAAATTCAAAATTTATGAGATTAATCGGAAAACGAAATGTTCTCGAACGTGGAGAGAAATACGTTCCTGTATTTAGTGGCTAACCCCGTATCTACCCATAAGTACCCACTACTCACCACCTACAGGATCCGGAAGACCCGAGTAGGTACATATAGGATTATATAAAATTAAAGTAGCCGCATTGCGTTACGGCAGAAACGTTTTACTCGTTTTATATTACATTTTCTTTTTCCCTTTTTCCTTCATGTCTATATTTTCTTCTTACTCTCATTTCATCCAAGAACCCCGTAACCTTTAGTGGAAATAAATTCTCTACGATATTCACTAGCTTCGAGCTTTTATGGCCACCGAATACGAAGTGGTAAAGATACTTGATCGGTCACGTTTTCGATTCGTATTCTACAGAGTGGTGTTAAGTGTTCGGAGTAGGATGATGTAGTACATGTACTATATATAATATGTATGTATGTACGTATGCAAGAATGCACTTAGATTCAAGTTACACAAGCATGCTGAAATGGAATTGCAGTTTCTATTTTATATCCATTTTTTTTTTTCAATTTTCTTCTTTTGTCCAAACTGCATCGTTCTACCAAGTAATTATGTTCTACTTATTTTCCATTCCATAATCCTCAAATCTTTAAGTATAATTATGCCAGATAATATAATCATGTATTGCTGTATAGTGATACGCGTATAGTTTCAAAATTTATGCACATAATTATTGACGCATTAATTACTCCCATTACGATAGCGATCGTTACTTAAAATTCATTATCGCTTATCAATTAGGATCCGATATGTAGATGTTATGATAAAGTCAATTTATCAATCATCAGACTGACATCCTGTAGGACTAAAAATCTAAATAAACATTTGACTGAAAGAATGATATCGAAATTCTAGACATCGAAGGAATATAGAAAGTTTTAAATCGTTGCGAAAAAGCTCTGGTCATATATATATATAAACGAACGTAGTGCAAGCTCAATTAAAGAGATTAATTTTTGTCTAGACAAGCAATGAAATGAATGTCTAATCAAACGTCATATTCCATGCAATTAATTGAATGTAATTAATTAACTCTCTCTTTCTCTCTCTTTCGTCTAATGTAAAAATACACTTTGAAATAATAATTAGATGTCAGAAAGTTTTCAATTAGCATTTAAATACGATGAATCAAAAGAATGAAGAGAAAAGAATATAAGAAAGGATATGCGAATCGTACCTACCTACGATGCTAATTCATGTCGTCTGCATTAAATTGCAGTCCATTTATCGTTAGATTATCTAACGACTGTCACGTGCAGATAATTATTAGGTACGTGAATATAATAATTCAATGAATTCGAAGAAAACTGGAGGGACATTTATTCTATTATTTTTTTTTTTTCTAGGATACCAAATATTGAAGGCTTGCTATCGCATCCTAAAGCAACGCGCTTTGAGATCGATGCTTTTGTCAATCCAACAGAGAAGCTGCGGTATCGAATCATCCTGTCAATAGACCTGTACACTATATAATAGTCTGACCCCCTGATTCGGGTAATTGATATCTGAGTTTGACGCCTGACCAATTTCCATTCAAATATATAGGTCGGAGTTGGTCCTCCAGGCTCTAGACATGAAGCGATTCTATCAATACACGTTTCTGCATAAGATAGCTGATCCGGATAGGCCCGTGGATCTCAAGATACTAGAAATTTTAGTCCTTATACTTCGAAAAGGGACTTTGGTCTTTTTTTTTTCACTATCATCCTCAGACCTCAAATGTGACAAATTTGAAATTGGCTGATTCGTATAGCTATATTTATAAAAATATGTATAAAAATTCGCAGGAGCCTACAGCAAGCGTATCTCACGAATGATAAAAGAAATCCGCGAAAACAATGCGTGCGTGAAAAAAGAATTGTAAAAAAGTGCACGAATACAAACGTATGTATACATCTACGGGTATAACAATGAATAAGAGATATTCATCGTTGATGGACCATTGTTCGCACCTTCAGCTTCGCTTCTTTATAGCGACTATGTCGCATATGTGTTTCTGCACCCACGCGGTAAATGTGTGATTGGACAGTTGATTATCCATTATGCATGTGTAATTGCAAGCCATGTATGCGGTTGCAAAGCGTGTAGATTTATTTCTTATAAATTAAGCAGCGCAACAGCGTTAATATTATATAAGTATACATATATATGCGAATAAATATATATGTACAGCTAATAGGCTGTGCCAAAATAAATCGACTTTTTTCTTCTTCAGTATTTCAAACTCCTACCGCGAAATTTTTAATATATCATGCGATTTCTGTCGCTGCAGATTCTGAATCTGACGTTTAAAATTCGAAAGTGTTTTTCTTTCGGAAAGCTGATCTAATTTTATGAATTTTTTATATCAGCTCGATGAGAGAAAAAAAAAGTGTCGATTTCTTTTGGCGGATTCTGAATATATATATAGTGAATAGAAATATAATATCGAAAAGCTTACAGCATGTACATATATATTTGGTAAATAATATTATACGATATATTCGGTATTGGCAATGCGGACGATGATGTAATAATATATTATATAGTATATATATATACACATATAATAAATATTATATGTAAATGAATGACGATGATGATGTTGGAATTATTTTTAGTGAAATTGAAAATGTTACGTAAATGTATTCGATGAGACAAGAGGTATAATAAGGCAAGCAGGCAAGCGATATAAGCGACGTTCTATAATATTAGGAAGGAATATAATGCGCGCGTAAGGGAGAATAGGGAAGAAGAATGGAGGCACGAGTGTATAGTAAGTTCGAGGGTGTAACGATACGGCACAAGGTCCTGGGGAAGCGATGAGTTAAAGTTAGGTCAGGCTTACCCTCGGTGTCGGCCTTCAAGTAGAGCTGCCCCTTTGGGCTCAGACTTCGCCGATACTCGCTCGCGAAACACTCTGCATTCATTCAAACCAAATACAGGTTATCAAACCTACCGTGAAAAATTTTCATATCACGGTGGTTAAACTCTACGTTTAATTTCGTTTATCAATTTTTTATTTTATTTCTTTCCTTAACAAACTTTAATCATCTGTGATGAAAAAAAAAAAAAAAAAAATATATAAAATTGAATATAAAATAAAAATTGATCATCAAATTCGAACGAAATTTGGGTACACGCATTCAGTGACAAAAAAGGGATGAAATTTTTCGACCGACAATTCCTCCACCTTCGATAGCTCTTATTGTTAGATAAGGTTGAAAGCGGATGAAAGACTTGATAAAAGTGGGTATATTACTTACCCTATCACCCCTTTGATGTACACAGATCATCGAGTGCCCATTTCAAAGCACTTATGGCACCCTATGATATTATACAGCTATTGATCTATAGACCGAGTTATATTAAGTGAGGGAGCCGATCCGGCGAAAACGTAAGGAGGTGAAATTATTTTGTCAAAAACCGATCGGTCGATTAATTTCGAAAAACGTTTTAATAGATTTTGTAATTTTTTTTTTTTTTTTAACGAATGGTACGTTTGTTTCTCCAAAACACAAATCTCAGGACAATTAGGGGGATTCGATCGAATGAGAGAAAGTCTGAAATGGACAGTCGGCGATTTGTGTAACTGAAATAAAAGGGAGGGATGATAGACTTACACCGAGTAAAAATTCTCAAAACCTCTAATAGCTACCAAAAATTGAGGCTAGCATAAAAATTGCATTTTATTTTTTTTTGTTTTTTTGTTTTTACGAAATTAGACGCGTGTACAATCATAAATTGATTGAGGCAGTCGATTTGAGGGAAAAAATATAAGGAAAATGTAGTTGCTGATTGAATGACACTATTTCAGGTTTTAGTTCGCGAATTTCGTTCTCATATTCAAAAATTTTCTTCTTCTTTACCTCGAACTTGGTTTTCGGAAAACCTGAGTTGAAAAAAAAAAAAAGTAAAAGTGAAAGATTAGTCTTCACGATTTTAGTTAATACTGGTTAAAACAAATTTTAACTTAAAAAACTTTTCTATATCCTGAAAAAATCTACTTTTCTTACGAGTATTTCGAATATCGTGGGTGTATCAATTTCATAATCTTTCATTCCCGTAATAATTGAACTATTGGTATAAATGAATAATAATCCGGGTTGTAATTAGCTAGATGAAAATGTTTGTTTATCTAAATATTGAGAATATCCGTCAAAGAGTTTAAAAAATTTTAATCTTCGATGATTGAAAAATATGTGAATGAGAAATTGACTCGATGAAACTATTTGAAATTATTTGAAAGTTACGTTCACCGGTATTAAATAAGTTCAATCTACGTGATAAGCGAAGTTATATAACTTGTCAAAAATGTCTAACAAGTTTAGATATTTCGTTCGGTATAAAGTTTACTTTACGCTCGCATCGTGCGATGTCACTTTCCAATCTCGATTTTACCTCTTTCGAATAAAACAACCGCAAATAAAATCAAAGAGAGAGAGAGAGTGAAATTTGAAAACTTTCAAGGCTTGTCAAAGGAGAAATAAAACCACCCTTACCTATACTAGAAAATTATCCAAGATCTTGACATCCGGTCTGAATTTCAAAAGCTATTAAATTAATTCTTAAAACACTGATGAAAAATTTTTTTAGTCTTTGCTAGAAAATTCTCAAAATTTTATCAATTCGAATAAAAATTAATCGATAAAGAAATAAAAACTTGTACCTATTGATTTAGCTACTTGATAATCGATCGATCCAAGTATAATTAAGAAAAAAAAAAAAATTTATATAGGTTTGCGTATTACAACTGCAGCTGTTATGATATGAGAAAATTAGCGAAGGATTTTTTTATATATTATACGATAACAATAATTTTAAAACCTATAAATATATGTATTTCTGCTGTTGCATTCTCCACATCTCCACATCGAACACCGAAAATAATTTCGAATGCGACTGCCAATGATAATGATAATGATAATGATAATGATAATAATTATATTTAAGCATAAAATGTTTATACCGCAATATAGATGAGCATCCAACAACGAAATGAAAACATTTATAATTTCTCACACGACCAAATTCATAGAATATTAAATTACTGTTAAATTAGACCGATAACAATGGCAACACTAAATCAGAGAGGCAGTATTCAAAGCGTTTCAAAATTCGTCTTGGAATAGAGTTATACAATTTTCAGGGGTAAAGACTGAAAATAGCCTCAGGCTCTCTCCCATTACTCAGCCCATTCAGTTTCACACCATTTAATAATTGGCCAACTTGAAGAACGCTTTAAATTAGGGGTAAACTTTCTTAATTTAATGTCGTATACAATATACATAATATACATATACCCTATTAAGCTCAACACAATAATTCGCTACCACGTTTAGTTCGCCAATCCGATTGGAAAATTTTTCATCATAAAAAACTAAAAAAACAACTAAAAAAAGGAAAATATAAAGAATGATGATTTGGACGGGGTTCGTTACGGGTTTGCGGTCTTTTTAACATCGCGGTATGTCGTTGCAGGGTAGGGAATACGGACGACCATCGACTCTGGCATGGTATAGCATGGGAGTTTGTAAGGTTTGAGAAAATTAAGCAGATCCTGCACGCAGACCCAGTAACCTTTTGGTGAAATTAAGCTCAGCTTTGAAACGTAAAGCGTAAACATAGGAGAGAGAGAAAAAGAGAGAAATGGAGTAAAACTCGCTCGCGTTGCTCGTTACGTCGTCAGTGTAAACGGAAACGTGAGTTGAAAATTCAAACGAAGGGTATATATATGTAGGCTTCGGTTAATTTGCTTTCACATTAACAAGCTCAACCAATACATACGTATATATATATATATATAGCCCCAACATACACATATATGTATATATCTAGACAGGGGAAAATGATTGATGAAAAATTGATTAATAATTGAACTATTGTTCACCGTAAATACTTTACTCCGTTAACGTAATGGGTATAAGCTTCACGATCTACCCCTACCCTATTCTGTATATAACGAAATAATGGGGCTTTAAAAAAGATCAGCAGAACCCCTTTCAAAATGATGTGAAAAAACGAGAGGAGTTCGTATTAAGACCTGACTTTTAGATGATAGAGTTGTCCGGGCAACAGGTCGTTTGAACTTTGACGTATTCCGGTCAGCGAAAGAAAAGCGTGGGAAAAATTGGAAAAATGAAAGAAGAATTTGATAAACACTGATATTCAAGGGATGAGTATAAGGCTACGATTAGGAAACGGGCAATTTATTATCTCGTATCTCTCGGTATAGCTAAAAAATTAGGGGGAAATAAAAAAATTGATGTGCCCCATAAGAATCTTGCCTCTCTGATGTATAGATGTTTATAATATATGAAATAAATATCAGCACAGTATAGTACGAAAAACGTCAGATTATATCTATAACGTGTCTTGAGATAAGGTGCTACTCTAAATATACGCAAACGATATTTGAGTATGAATGTGAATTTTTCTTTTGCTCTGATCTTAATTTTTATTACATACACATCATTCGTTTATGTTATATTCTTCAAAGACATGAGGGGTAAGAAAAAAAAAAAAAATAGCCTTTATAAATTTCGTGGGATGAAAATCGTGCGAACGTGTAAGAAAAGGAAAACCAAAAATTAAAAGAGACACGATTTTCAGATTCGAATAATGAATTAAATCTCGAATAGGTATAAAGATGAGATGACACTGAGAGGAAAGAATAGCTGGAATTAACACCGTGAATATCTCTCGTCACGATAATAATGATAATATAGTGTAAATAAGCCATGATTATAATAAGATATGTAGTAGGTATTAAAGGTATTAAAATTGATAAAATAATCTGTACACGTACCGACGCCGTTTGGTTGGGAAGCTGGTAATTGAACCGCGACACCAAATCCCCGGAGTTTAACAGGAGCTGAATTTTCACGACCTGCTAAAAGCGCGCACTGCGGCTTCAGATCTCGATGAATGATGTCGTTCTCGTGGCAGTAACGGAGGGCTTCAAGAATTTGTCGCATGTAGTGACTAAAATAAAAATAAAATTCGTATTAATATACCTACCCTTGAAATTTATTAAAATTGTTTTTTCTTTTTTTTTTTTTCATACACCCGACGATCAAGGAATAATTTAAGGAACATTGTGGCAATCGAATTTTCTTTTTCCAAAAAATTACGAGGACTAGGTACATCGGCTCAGTGGTTCGCGACGTACTTTGACACAATCGAGTGAACTTCACCCTTTAATGCGCCTTGGCGTGAATATCTTGGGAAAAATTTTCACCTCGCGATTTAAGTCGAAGAATATTATTTTTTTTTTTTCACTTTTTTTTTTACAGATGGCAAAAAGCTCGAGATAGAAAGACACGATTCGCACATGAATGGATTGTTTCAATCGGTATACCGATAATTAGTTCGAACGGTGATTCGTATTTTTATTAACATTGATTCTTTTTACGTGTTTTTTAACCCGAAAATTTTAAGCATATGGTAAAATTTTCGTCAAGGGTTTCCCTCCTGCAGAGCTTTATATGATTAAGGTAGTTTAAACGATGAAAAGGGGGAAAATTATCCGCTGAAGGGAAATTAGAGAGAGAGAGGAATGAATTCTCAAAGTGAATTTAGTGCCCTGACTATCTTTGATAAATTATATCCACGGTATGAATTTGTCTAATTTAGAAATAACGACGAACCGTCAAGTACACGTGACGTAGCGTTATCCACTTCCTGATCAATCCGAAAATCAATCATTTTCTGACTTAATCAATCCCAGCATAAAACATCGTTCGTATCCGCGTAAATAATTGGTCTTTATCTCGAATGGAAAAATTATATAAAAATAAAATCTGATCGGTTAATTATTACGAATTAATTACTTACGAGCCAATCAGTAATCAAAAACCAAATATATAATCAATAAAAGCTCATCGTAGATGAAATTATAATCAAATTTCAATTTCTTACCGTATTTCACCGTGCGAAATGTAAAAGAATAATTAAATTTTCACACAAAATCAAACAGACTGACGTATTTTTTTATTTTTTTTCGTTTTTTGGAGTCATGGCCAGATTTCGATGATTTTTAATGAAACCTAGGATGTTTTTTTTTTTTTTTTTGTCACGTATAAATAAGAAGCAAGTTAATCTCTGACCTAGCAACCGCTTCGCTGTAGACGAAACCAGCTGTTGCACGACGAACGACTTCGAAGCAGAGATCCGATCCATCCATACTGTGGAATAGAACGTTATGAATTATTATTTGGTAGTCGCAAATAAAGCCAACTACCTACTTCATAGTGGGAAAAATAATCGGTCTTAATTCATCTCAAGGTTTTATCAAATGCACTTGACGCCATGACTACGATGTGTTTAGCATTCGATAATAGGTAAGGCGTCAACCATTCTCACATCTAACGTCAATCATGACGTATGTCATGTATCAAGACACACACATAACAATACAAGAAGATATTCTGTATTGCTTATAAAATTTGTTCCTCAAATTTCCAACATAGAATTTTTTTTTTTCAAATTTGTGTTAAAATCTTTATACTCACTATTCGAAAACCATGTAAAGCATTCCTTCGGAACTGTAAGTTTCGAGTAGCTCGACGATGTGTGGATGTTTCAACATGTGACATATCGTTGCCTCGCGTTTCAAGTCTGTAACATTTTTTTTTTTATTTATTTTAATTTTTTTTAATTTTCAAATATGAAAAATATTTACGAATCGAATACCTCAGAGATATACTTCATCGAAGCGTAGTATTTTTCATCCCCTAGCATAAAATATCAACTAGGGGAACCTTAGGAAATTGGCTGAACGCTAACGAGTGCAGCTTGACCTATATAACCGTATATATGCATATACGACTGCATCTTGTCGCGAGAATAATTCTTCGACATGAAAATCTGGAGCTTTGCGATGAAAAGAAACCCGCTAATTAGCGGATGGTAATTAACTGCGTATTGTACGTTACTAGAGGGTCGGAGATTGCTGAGTACGAATTAGGCACTCTACCAAAATAACAATACCACACTCCGCAAAGAAAGAGTGACCATTCTTGTTCTGAATTTTGTTTGCTAATTACTTATGTCACTAAAAGACTCGTCACTGCATCGATGACTGAATGTATGAACATCCGTTTGAATCGGCAAAACGATGATAAAACCTCATCTCATTTCTCGTATTACGGTCATTCGGATCAATAATATGCCCGCGTTTTTTCATATGCAAATACGTAGGTATATGAGCATATTTTGTCGTCAGAATAACCCGTGTTTTATTTATCTTTACAGAAATTTAACCAAACTCATCCAATTGTCTTTTATCAGGTTGGGAATAATGTTGACTTTGGGTGTGGCCTCATGCCAGCAGAATTACGCTCATATGGTACCGAACAGTACGTGTACCTATACACTAGGTGTCTGATTTTAATATTTTTTTTTTTGTATCAATTGATTGCCACCATGTGGCACCGAATCATTTTTCATTTATTGACACGGTGCTAAAAATGACTGAGCATTTGATACACTGGCTAATATTCGAGTATGGAAAATCCCTAAATTAGATAAATTATATTGTTGGTTTAAGAGCGAAAATAAAATAAGGGTTGAGTGGAAAGCTGTGAGAAATTCAGAAAATACGATCCAGCATAGTGACAAGGGATCCTTAATTAGTATCCTGGGTCCAATTAAGTCGAATGAAACTCTTCGTCATCTAATAACGAAAAATTTCATTAACAAGTAAATCCAAAGCTGAATGGACCCCATAAATGCAGTACTGAGTGTAATTTGCGAATTTTGTTTTCTTTTTTTTACTTCTATTCGGGCTATTTACTCGGTTTAGTATCACGAAATGAAGGGAAACTATGCTTTGGGAATACCTTGACCATTTAAAACCTGTGTAAATATATTGTTCGCGGATTTTAAACAATGAAAAAGACAATCACGTAGAAATATCACAATGAAACACCCCGTATGTGCTATGCTTACGGTCACGAATATACCGTGCTCTGAGCTCTCACGCTAGGCCACACCCGAATCCCCATGCCACTCGTAACTTCCCTTGTGCTCGTATATATTTTCATCCTGAAGGTATCCTCCGAGCTACCAAAAAACTTGAGCTTGCGAATTTTCCGCCTTTTGCAGATATTCACGATTTTTTTGGAAAGCTGTATTTCACTCATTCTTTATTTCCGGTTATTTAGGAACGAAATTCTCACATTAAACTCGAAAGCGTTAATTGCGATCGATGTTTTGATGTACAATTAAGAAAGTGTGGGAATTATCGGTGATAATTTTCCCGCATCGAACATCGTCGGTCGTTTATACCCCCTTTTCATATCGCAAAACGACAAAGTCTGCGTGTTTTTTTTTTCTTCAGGAGCTACTGTCGCACAACTCAAACTTGCAAATTTTACATTCCAAATTTTGCCCTCAGCTGTTGTCGATATTCGATGGCATAATTGATTAAACCGAAAGGTTTGTTGGTTTCTGAATATTCAAATTTGGATTTAGTATTTCGCACGCGAATTCTGTTTCATAATTTTCTAATTCGCTAATCAGGTATAAGAGTGACGATGTCGTATATTATGTGGTTCAATCCGTTCATCTATGCGGATTAGGTGTATTCGCGAAAAACAAGTTATGGCGATAATATCGCGTCCTTTTTTTTTTGCACTCCTGCGGTGTGCGAACAGTAACTTCCACACAGAAAAAAAAAAAAAAAAAATCACGGTGGGACGTCTCAGTGGCATAAAAACAGAGTGCCCGCATTGCGGGTAAAATTATTAATGGTATCGCAAATTATTAGCACTTTCTTATTTGTTCGGTTTAACGGAAATCGATCGCATTTAATTCCGCGAATCTGCACATGTACTCCAGCGGAGATTAGGATGAGTTGAGAATTTCATTCATGCGATTCAATCAGCTGCTCAAACTTTCAGAAATACAAAAGTTACGAATTTCCTCAAAGTTTGCATGTCTACGATATAATCGAATCCAGAAATTTGGGTCTAGGTTTCAAAATCCGATTGAGAATTACATGATTTTGAATCGTGGATACAAAAAATCGGCACATTTAAAATATTTTGCAAATTAGATAGCAGAACATTGAAATTTGAAATTTTATTCTGTGATGCCGATGAATGCGAAGATTCAGTAATGCGAATTTCAGTAAAGTTTGGCCATCAGCCATTTCGAAACTGCAAATTATATATTGTAGGTCTGAAACGGTTGTCGACAAATTATCTCGGAGTAAATGATTTTCTGTGAAAATCTCATCCGAATTGTGGGACAGCGGTTTGTCCGCAAAATCGTGAATAAAATATCCATAGACGATACTGTTTCGAAAATACTTGAAAACATCTTCTGTAAGTGACAAAATATGTTTCGAAATTGATTTGTGAATTTTTATTAAGTATTGAAGTTATTCGTAAAGTCAAATGCGTATATAATGTAATAAAAATGTATTATATACCGATGATAACCTAATGGCGAACACCACAAGCTATAATATAAAAGTAACTGCGTTGCGAAAAATGGTTCGGCAATATCTTGGTAAAAAAATAAAGAGAAGAAACGATGTAACATAAAGCTCACGGGTAAGTACACATCTCAACTAACGTGGATATCTATATATCGAGGAAAGCTTGTTTGCCACGACATGAACAGATTAGTGCTGTAAATGGAGAAGAGTCGTAAGCTTGCCTCGTAAATCGCAATATATAACTTTGATGGATTCTGACAAAGTTACAAACAGTCGTTGTCACGGCCATTGGGTCCAGTAGCTTATGATTAATGATAAAGAATTGATATTCTTTCAAAGAAAATAATTCGAAAGAAAGATTAGGTACCTACAATATTTCGGTTAATGTATGTTAGGTACTTACCGGTAGTACTGAGTCCAGGACTTGATGTAAACTTTGCAACGTCGACAATTTTTACAGCAAAAGTTTGACCGGTTTGACGATGATTGCATTTTCTAACGACGCTGAATGGCCCTCTGTAAAAATAAAAAAATTAAAAAAAATAATAAGATAAGATGATGATTAGTATTAGACACATTTTATTTTTTATTATAATGAAAGACGATTGAACATGAGGATTTTTTAACAAATTGAAAAATACTGCGCTTTATGCACTTCGGAGCTACTTCGAACTCAACCATAACGATAGGGCAAGATGAATTAATGTAAAAAACAGACGACCTTGCTTTCTCTCGTATTTTAATCTACCCTTTTAGAGATTTATCTCAACCTGCAACCACGTAATATATTATTACTCGCCGTTGTCTGTCATGAATGATAGAGAAGGTCGCTTTAAACTTTGTAATCGATCCTTGCAGACGGATGGGCTTTGGCAAGAACTATTTTACTTAATTTTGGTGTAGGTATAGTAGCTTGTATGAAAAATCCTTTTTTTTTTTTTGTTTTCTTTTTTTATTCTCAACGGTTTGAAATTATCCCCTCACGTTCGTGCGTGAACATTTATATTGGTCATTTTTAAGGTTGCTAAAAGAGCCTATCTCATCAAGTGGCGTTACTGCAAAGCTTAATGAGTGCGCAATCCACAGTACGTGATGTTCATTAATTTATAAACACTGTAAAAAAGAAAAAGGGATATTTCTCTCAATCCTGAAGGCAGGAGCACTTTTCTCTCAACCCCGTATATAATTTCAGACGCTATTTCAAATTTTATTTCTCGCGTCTGAAGCAAATATGTTCATAAATGCGTTTTGCACTGTTCAATTCTGTTTAGCAAACAAAATTTTTCTTCAAACGCACAACTCCCACATGGCTTTCTTCAAAAGTTCACATATCATATCGTATAAAATGTTGGTGAAAAAAAAAATCTACTAGACGTAATATTTATGAGTCAATTATTTTCTGGCTGAAACGAATCGTGAGATGTGACGACGACAGGGTGAAAAGCGTTACTATAATACGCAATTGGTTTTGGTCGTTTTTTTCTCTTCTCTTGAAAATAACCTCGTGGTTATATCAACCCTCCAGCTCGTTCTATCGTCCTCATGGCACGGGCTGGATGTATATATGGGACGGGTTTTCAGGGAAACTAACCACCCCGCCCATTGCTATTTCGCCACAAAGTTACGAACTTTCATTTCGCTCACAATTTTCCGAGGCTGATCCCGTCGTTTCTCTCTTCTACTTCACCCGACCACAACTCTAGTCTCGTATTTCACCCTAGGTCAATCAACTAGGCGACCTCTTCCGCAAAGCCACTACCGAAAAACCCTGCATGTTTCACGATCAGTTGGCAAAAGCAGTTTCCTTCAAGGTATGGGCTTCCTTCCTTCCTTCCTTTCTTCCTTCCTTTCTTTCTTCATTCCCTTTCTTGCTATAATAGGTATGTTAAGCCCTTTCATCAGACTTGTTACAGTTATTCTCAACCCGTCATTGTTTCTGAGCTCATTTCTCTATATATACTAAAAAGAGTTAAACCCCTTAGGACGCGAACGTGAATCGAATAGAATTTCACCCTCTACTAAATATGTGGTAAAATATAGCGCAATCATCAGACCTGTTTAGAGTTTCTCTGATCATTTATTCAGAATCTCTTACTCTGTTACTTGATATGAACAACGTGTGTCCGGAAGTAGGTGCATCGCCATGTTATACTAGAACCAGTCGTTTAACTACCAGTATAGTAATAAGAGGTATATAATACCCGCAGAGTCGCATGGAATCGAAGTTTGTAAATGGAATTGATAGCGCACCCCTAGCGAATAAATAACCTACCCCAGTCTGCGGCTTTGCAGCTCCGCGTATTTCGATGAAATATTGCTAAAGGCTACCTATTCGGATTCGGCGTTGTGCAGATTCTGGATGTCCATATCCCGATATGCTATGTAGTATATTCGTGTAATTCTACATATTCTGGCATCTAGTATTTGGGCAGGAGACTAGAGATAGGAATTTAGATCAGGTGCATAACTGCACCAGGTAGGTTCCTACTTTGGTAGATATTGTACGATAAATGTGAATAACAGGAGTTAATGGATGAATAAAGTTCCGTGTCGCGGTTACACCCCAATGATTTGCCGTCTTAGATTTACGATTAGCAATATTCTGGATACCCTTAAACTTTCGAGGATTTTGCGGGTCACGAAACCCTCAAGAAAGGCGATCCGAAACGCCGCAGGACTTTGTCAGGATCCTTTGCTAGGTCACAAATTTACCTCGAGCGTAGAAACCGTTACTTTTAGGGGTTCTGATGGAATTGATAAGATTCCTGGCAACATTCAAGGACAGAGAATGTCTGCTTGTATAGACAATCTAACTATAAAACATTTGTCGATACAGAAACCTATTTAGTTTCTATAAATTATTCCTAGATATATACTTACAGGAGGAATTACCGAACGTAAATCTTTCTTTAATCCGGATGGTGGTATTTGACTTTTATTTCTACACTAATATCGATTCTCTCGGTATATAGCCGTTCTATTACAGAACTTAAGCCTTTAGAATTCAATGGCTATGCGAGTGGACATCCATCTCGACCAGTACTTGGCTGGGGTGAAGCTTGGCTTTGTGTCTTCGTGCTCAGGTTACGCGGTGAAATATAGAAAAAAAAAAAGAAAAAGAAAGAATGGGAGAAGACGAAAAAAAAAAAAAAATAAAAAAATAGGAGACGAGGAGTTATAACCTGCAGTCAGAAGGTAGGTAAGGTATTACGGTTACCATTGTTCTCAGGGTGTTCGGTTTTGCAGATAATTAAGGATATAAATTATTTGAATCTCTATAACACGGTAGCAAAGTGTTCTATTACCAATTACCTCAGTACTGATTAGGTTTTTGACTCGTTTCAATGATGTCATTATTCTCAAGGCATAAAGAGTAGCGTAGCTAATGATATCCTCAGGCACTAAGTAGAAATCTTGAATAATTAGCCATGCCAACGAATGTGAATGCGAATACCTACATTCATGGTATAAAATCTTATACAGCAGTGCTACACGAAATTTCATTTTTGTTAGTTTTGACTTCGCCTGTTCAAATATAAATGTTTAGAAGTCAGGACTCGGGTCAACTCGATCGCGATATACATACCAGATTTTATACAGCACAGTAGAAGGCATGAAACTTTTCAAATACAATTTTAGAACCAATGCATAGTGATCAAAATTTATGTTACATAAAATATTAAATGTATTTGGTTCTCCCGCGGTTACTAATAACAGAAAAATTGATTGCTGTGTTAAAAAATTGGCCATCCCGAAACGCCTTTTTCAAGGCTTAATAGGGCTTCTTAAAAAAACAAAATCTGATTGCCAATTTTTGGCCGGAGATGAATAGTTTCAATTGTATTTTTTTTTTCAATTGAAATTGCAGGTATTTGTTGATATTTGAAACGCCGTTACAAGAGCAAATATATTCGTGAAAAGCTCGGGAAAACAAGCTTCAAAACGTTACATATAGTTGAAAAAAATTTTCGTCTTTCAATTTGCTCAAATTTTTACACAAAATCAGTGAAAAATCGACTAACTTCTGTTGTGAAAATTCGTAAGAAATCGCGAACATATCGCAAATATATTTGTGAAAAGCTCGGGAAAATAAGCTTCAAAACGTTACGTATAGTTGAAAATTTTGTTCGTCTTTCAATTTGCTTAAATTTTTGCACAAAATCAGTGAAAAATCGACTAACTTCTGTTGTGAAAATTCGTAAGAAATCGCGAACATATCGCAAATATATTTGTGAAAAGCTCGGGAAAATAAGCTTCAAAACGTTACGTATAGTTGAAAATTTTGTTCGTCTTTCAATTTGCTTAAATTTTTGCACAAAATCAGTGAAAAATCGACTAACTTCTGTTGTGAAAATTCGTAAGAAATCGCGAACATATCGCAAATATATTTGTGAAAAGCTCGGGAAAATAAGCTTCAAAACGTTACGTATAGTTGAAAATTTTGTTCGTCTTTCAATTTGCTTAAATTTTTGCACAAAATCAGTGAAAAATCGACTAACTTCTGTTGTGAAAATTCGTAAGAAATCGCGAACATATCGCAAATATATTTGTGAAAAGCTCGGGAAAATAAGCTTCAAAACGTTACGTATAGTTGAAAATTTTGTTCGTCTTTCAATTTGCTTAAATTTTTGCACAAAATCAGTGAAAAATCGACTAACTTCTGTTGTGAAAATTCGTAAGAAATCGCGAACATATCGCAAATATATTTGTGAAAATCTCGGGAAAATAAGCTTCAAAACGTTACGTATAGTTGAAAATTTTGTTCGTCTTTCAATTTGCTTAAATTTTTGCACAAAATCAGTGAAAAATCGACTAACTTCTGTTGTGAAAATTCCTAAGAAATCGTGAACGAGTACACTCATTCCTTTCCTGTCTTGTCTATGATCCTGTGATTTACTGCTGAACAATTAAGCGAGTCGATTTCTTCGTTCGCACAATGCAGGTCACGTTTCTCTCAGACAGTGAAAACCACCGTGAAAACTGCGGAGATCAAGTTACATATAAAAAGAAAAACGATAGATCACAGACGGAACTGGAAGTGCAGTAACCCAGCGATGTGCAATCTCAGTTATCTTGAAGTGACCTCAAAAATGACCGATATCGAATATAGTACAATCCGAAATCAGTAATTAACGAAAGGATGGCTAGAGGACTGGGTTATTTCGCTTTACTGTCTTGCATATTCAATTTTCCTTTTTTTTTGTTGCGATTTGATGTGGGGAAAAAAAAAATGTAGAATTAAAAAAGTAATGTTCTCGGCGAAACTGTGCTCTTCGGGATTCTTTAATATTCTTACTTACCGTTAGAAACGAGTCCTGAAAACTCTGGGATTCCGGAAGTACGTTATGCTAATCGTGAGGGTTAAGTAAGCTGGGCAGAAAATTCTCTACGAACCTTAGAAATATAAAGTTTTTTTCAACAACTGTATAAGGCGACTGGTATACACCAGCAGCGGTCCGGACAAGTGTAAATGAGGTCTACGACCCATTCCCTATGT
Source organism: Tenthredo notha (assembly GCA_914767705.2). Classification (NCBI taxonomy): domain Eukaryota; kingdom Metazoa; phylum Arthropoda; class Insecta; order Hymenoptera; family Tenthredinidae; genus Tenthredo; species Tenthredo notha. The sequence goes on from OU611907.1 coordinate 6,100,154, forward strand.
TTCCGTATACATTTTTCAGATAATAAAAGAGAAACTTTTTCAACCTAAAATTTATACATCGAAAAGAGAACGAATTTTGTTTTTTTTTCTTCTTCTGCATACGTACAGATCGAATTGCATTTAGATTATGAATATTGAAGATGATACGAACTTTCCAGAAATACGAAATCTACTAAAAGATCGTCTGACTATTCGCGCCGGAAGAAGATAACGAAATCAAGATCGTAGCTTCCGGTTATTCGAATCTTAATAAGATCGTTCTTCGCAAACTGAGAAAAAAAAAGAAAAAAAAATCGTGTCCAAAGTTTTCGTCTGTTCGTATAAGCGGCTTTTGGGATAACGTGGTAATAGTTTATACAGAAGACCCTTAGAAGATTTTAAGTCACTTCTGTTTTTTCTTCTTAGAAACAAGTTTAGTTTGTGGCGTGCTTAAAGTACAAGTATAAGAGGGACTATAGTGTCCGCAGTCGGTTTAGTAAGTACCAAGAACAAAAAAGAAGAAAAAAAAACATAAAAATAAGCATGCTACTTCCGATGAACAGCAAAATCAATAGGGGTCGTGTTCCTAGCTGACTTTATGCACAACTAAATGTGACGTGGAATTTTTATAAACGAACATGTCCGTAATTCTTGAGTTATCGCACTGATAAGGGGTCTGACACAGACAGACGGACCAAAGAATAGCGATATTGATAATCCCAATTTTGGTATCAAGATTACTAATAAACATGAAACGAATCGAGGGTGTAAAAGAAAAAAAAAGTAACTTTTCACTAAATTTCACATAAACTTTGAGACTTTCACCGTTTTTTTTTTCTTCTTTTCTTAATATCCGGTGATCAAACTCAACATCGTTTGATTAGTTAAACGACGAAAAGCCTAAGTGTCGAAAAAAAACAATTATTCGAAATAATCGAATCGATGTAACGAAATTTTTACAAGATTTGATACGATGCAGTTTTGTCCGATTTTCAAACATTTTATCCTCGGAAAATATTGAGGTATAATATCGCGTGTAATTATGAATCATGATAAGTGGCTTGATAATTCATGACAGAGGTACAGCAGGGTAGAGGAATAAAATTTATTTAAGACCCTTGATGGCTTCTTATCGGACCCGGTAACGGTGTAAGATGTTGAAACTGTACGGAATTTAAAGTAGCACTTGAGTAGATGGGGATCGAAGATAAAACATAATATGATCGATAAGGGTTAAGTGCCCCCGTTCAGTTTAACGTAAACTTTATTACACTATGACCCATTAATAATATTGAAAGAATAAAATACCAATATTACTCTTTCATGAGTGATTAAAAAAAGCAGATATTTTATTACCAATGAAACAGACTCATTAATTACAAAACTAATGACTAAAAAAAATTCACGGTTCGTTAATGACATTGTTGACTGTCTCGAGATTTGAATAGCGATTTATTAAATTCCGCTTATTGAACTGCGGAGGACGTCGCGTTAGCTGATGCTGGAAAACTCAATAAAGCGGAAACGCAGACTCCATCGTCGACCAGTCATAATAATATCCCACAATTATGATCCTGATGGAATTATCCGAATAGAAAATAATTACGATTATACCTGGAAAGAATATCACTAGATTTAAACCAATGATTCAAAAATACTATCCATTAGATTCTATCCAATTACAAATCTGTATAGATATTTTAAAAACGTTTCGAAAAGATTGATTATAAAAATAATTCGGTAGTATAACATCTTGGAAATCGATTCAGAGATAATCATCAATCAGAAGAATTAAATCGTATTAATACATTCGGAATGAATGGAGGAATCATTTTTTTTTTTATGTGCGTAAAATTTCGTACTCTGCAAATTTTGCATAAGAAAAGTAGCGGCGTGTATTAAGTATATATTACATGCGACGTTGTACTGCAGTGCCTCTAGCAACAGCGAGATACTGAAGGAAACTAGATACAAGTTCTAGTTCTCTTCTCTAATTTAAAAAAATGTTGTTTCTTTTCTCTGTTCCCTTGTCATTTTCAAGCAAGAACTGCTGGAGGCTGAATAATCAGCCTTGCGCCACGTTGGCCAGGTCTTACAATGCTCGTACAGAACACGATATGAGTTTGTATGTATATAGATATATAATAGCTGTCCTGAATAACACATTCGGGGAAAAGAAAGAAAGAAAGAAAGAAAGAAAAAAAAATTATACATCATAAAAATACATTCATAATACGTGAATTATCTCAGTGTTTCAAAACACGGGCTTAAACTACGATAAATACGTTTTTAATTACCTCAGATAAAATTTGTTACACCGAAATTACACAGACCGGAAAAATCCCCCATCGATCAAAAGTTTTGATCATTAATCCGCGCAATTAGTTCCTGTTAAAGTATTCGATCAACAGTTTTATCGAATTATGTAAAAACGCATTTTTTACAGAAATAAAGGAGACGAAAAAGGGATTAGCAAATTCAGAGTCACTACTAAAAAATTAGCACCGATGATTCCAGGATTTTTCAGATGTTTCGGAGTTATGATTTCTCATCGACAGATTCTTCTTAACTAAATTACGATCTCCAGAATCATTGAGTATTTATTATCGCATGAAATTTTCTTCACTGGTAGAAAAAAAAAAAAAAAAATTCCAGGCTTTTCGACATGTAATACGACACCCTGCGAATTTCTGCGCTGGAAACGGAGCCGGGTATTCGATCATCTCTAATTGCAGATAATCCTGGAGAAGCTAGAATTCGTTGAAGCTAGGCTTGAGGAATCAGACAAGCGTGGAACAGCTGGATTTTTTTTGGCGTTTATACTAGCCTTAGTGGAATCACGACGTAATTACCAGCCGATATCAACACGAAGATAAAAGCCTCTGTTCTTTTATGCCGCGTGCGAAAAAGAACACGTTCCTATAACCATTCTTTTTGAAAATCATAATTTACGACATCCTCACTCCGGCGATCAGAGAATCTGTTTTTTTCTTTCCTTTTTTTTTTTCTTTTGCTTTTTCTTCCATGGTACAACAATCCCCGTACTTGATATAGATTTTTCACGATGGATGGATAAATTCATCTCTGATTACACGAGCAACGAACAAAATTATCGCGTCAAGTATACCTATCGTCATTTTTCTGTAAACGAATTTGTATACAAGCTCAATTTTTCACTCTTCAACGTATTAGCCCACATCGGCAAGACTTTATTTTTAATTTATTTCACAAAAATTTGATGCAGGAAAAAAAAAAATTCGATACTCTTCTAGTAGAAGAGATAGAAACCATTGACTGATTAACTTCCAAAGAAAATCACTCCGTTATTTATAGTATAAGAAAATAGATATCTTCAATTTGTTTGGCACGTTTATACCACACTATTCAAAAAAATCAAAGAAATTTCTACAGCGTTCGTGTCTAATAAACATTGACATGTTGTTTTAAAGAATAAAAAATGGATTCTTCTGATATAATTATTATCGATCTATTTTAAATATTTATCGATACGAAAGTAAAAATGCAATAATCAATTCAACTGATTTCTATTTTTCTCCTAATATATATTTTTGTTATTTTAATGACTTTTTGTTATATTAGATAAACTGATGAGGTCCCAAGTTATCCCATCGAGAAAACTGAGCAGTAATGAAGTGATAAATTATAAAATACTCGGTGATTCAAAAACTTGAAGCTACACTTTCGTAATACTAATATTGTAACCATTAGCTTGATTAATAATAATTCATAATTAATTCTTGTTAGATGAATTTAACACCGTAGATTTAAAGCCATGGGATAGAACCATAATTAGAATTATATATCGGTTCTATTTTATAACGTAAGATTTATCGCATAGCATAATTTTATATGCTCATCAGTCGACTAGCGATGCTTATGTAAAACCAATAAACAATTCGATCATCCACTCGCATACACATTAGTTAAAACCTCTAAAAAAAAAAATTGCCTGAGAAAGCTGAATAAAATTTGATTATTTATCCTATCGTATATGTATAGGTGTATAATCGGGAAAATCAACTCTTAGCAAAAAGCTCTTCACTTCTGAGTATAACAACTCGAGAATTGCTTCGAAATCAAAACGTTTCTCTATAAGTTTTCACGTACTTTCTAATAAATCATTAAACTTATTCTGATTCAGCTATTCCATAAATTAGACAAAAAGAGAAAGAAAATGAAATTCAATCTCTACTGTTGTGACGAAAAGAACTAGAAAACCTAGAAGATTATAGTCAAATGAGGGAAATTTGACAAAAAATGAAAATTTAGAAAAAATCCTCTGTGGATTAATTTCTTGTATGGCTCTTCGGTTTGACCAAAAACATTTTACAGCTGTGGTGAATAATATCGTTAAATACATACATAATGCATATAGGCATGTATAACCTGCGTGTAATATGCATATCTCTGTATAATCTAGTGTATATCAAGCTTTGCCGCAGCTACTTCATGCAAAGTATTTAACGTACACATACGTATAACATGGGGTAAAATTACCAACGAGTTGGTTGCATGACACGGGGTACGTTTCAAGCATATACCTAGTATAATGATTGGTATACAAGCTACCTCTAGGACATTTGCAACAACGATGAATGATAAAGAAACAACTAGCACACGCCTGTGCCATATGCAACCTGACCTGCGCGAACGATAGTCCAGTGCAAAGCATGTTATAGACTGTTGGATCGCATGCTGCTTTATTATTCTAATCATACACGTGGTGGGTACCAGCTGGCGGTGTGTGATACGCCCAGTTCTACTTTACTATTGATTAGATAACTCCGAAATTATACATTCGAAATGTTAGCCTTATGTATGTGTATTTATGGGTAGATTTAGCTATATATATGAGCACGAAGTAACCTTATACGCGTTTACTCCGATTTCAAAAAGTGTATTATTTAAATCTCACCCTTTCAGACCTAGAATAAAGCTTTTCCGAAATTCATTATCAAAGAAGTAAATGATGCCATTTATTTATGGTTTACATATCGATCAGTTTATTTTATCAATTGATTGAAGTGCGGTGGAAAAATTCCAATAATTCATTTTTTGACGAATGAATCAAAAAAAAAAAAAGGTCGTGTTTCTCTGTATTCAAGAGTGGGAAGTTCAGCCTGCCTTGATTAGTCCGGAGTGAGAAAAAAAAACCTTTATGGTGTTTTATTACCTAAACATAGAATTTCATCGATGGTTTAAAACAGAATACTTCTACTTCTAGTCTTTGAACTTCGACCTAAACCGAACCAAAAGTATCTATTTCGGTTCAGATTTAATATCAAATAACGTATGGAGTATATAGTTACCGGTATTTCTCTTCGTGATAGCAAACGTGACTTGGTTATGAAATAATGTTTTCCTGAATCTATGGGGATACAAAAACGGCTATTATTCGACTGAAAATAATTGCTGGAAATACGTTTCATAATTACCAAAATATATATATATATATATATGTATTGAAATGCAGCCACGAAATAACGGATTGTTTGCTCACTAGGAACTCTGACTAATGGGAAAAAATACTTTATGCTAGTAATTTTATACGAAATCATAGAAGACCTCCATATTTACTATATGAATAACACATTATTTTTAGTACTTTGGGGTTATTTTTATATTTACTGATTTTTAACAACGAAATTTTATCCATTACAATTTGGAGATAAGAAATTTTTTTTTTTTTTTTGGTGCGCTCTAGCTTCGAAAATTATATCGTTAAAAAATCTGTCGAATTTTCATGACATACCTACTACTACAGGTGAGGAGTGTACCAAGTTTTAGATTTTTTGGAGCTGTACTGCAATGGGAAGAAAAAAAATTAATCACGGAATCCCAGACATCGTGTTTTATAAAAATGGGAAAATTCGAAGATTTTGGGGCAGTACTTAAAATTGAGATATGAACCAGGGATTTTAGCTACATTTTGTTGTATATATTTAAAGACTTCCTGGCCCATGAGAGCATCAATATTCAAAAATGATCTAATCAAGGACAAGCCTTTTTTAATCGTGGTCAAGACAATCGGACAAATCCCTGTCGCGAATTATACATGCTTTGTTTTGTTTCCGCTGCAGTGATTGGCTCAACTCCAATAAGCAATGTATACCTAGTTACCTTTTTTCGTAAACCTTTTCATATATCAAAACTTGCAATTGTATACCTATCCTAGGTGTATATCCATCTAAGTTAAAACAAAGAAAGGCAAGCGATGTAAAGGTATGATATTTTGGGATGGGATGCCCGATCGTTGTACCAACTTATTGGCAAACCCGTCGTAAACTTGCCAATGGAATCCGGAAGTGATTCAATGTCGCGTGTCCGCCGACTAGGTATAGGTACCAAACGTCACTGAAACCCGTTACCCGAACTAAACCTCGTCCTCGGCCTTAATACCTACCCGGGTTTTGGCAACGACCAATTTCGTAGGGTCCGATACGGCTATAAGAACCAAGATTTGAAAATTTTAGTTCAATTTTAACAGCGTTGCGATGGATCAGGTGATACAGCATTAAACTGTTGACTATATTAAAATACATTTTTACATTTGCTAATAATATTTCGATGAATTCTGTTGCTGCTGGGCTGCACCTCGAGATTGAAATAATATCCGGTATAGTTGACGATTCGATTTATGCTGAAAACCGCAACCAATAAACGAGTTACTTATTACTAAGGAAATATTGTTAACAGAGAAGAAATATTGGATAAGTAAATTCTGATCGAGACAACATAAGTACAGTAACTACTTAACTTAACTAAACGAGTCGAGTTGCATCGGATAACTCGACGTCTTACAAACGGGACACTTAATTTTAATTCATGAGAAATAGGTGGCTTCCTAATAACACTCAACCATTCACGTTCAATGATCGTATGATTAAAGCATCAGTCTTTATCGGTAAATTAACTTCTATCAAGATTGATACATATATCATATACCTATAGCTCTGTGATGAAGATATTTAGGGACAAAATAATCGATAATTACATCTTCAATACATTAATATTGAATTTTAATTATGTATCTATAAAACTTGACGAATATTATTCACGCATATAAATGCTCTTCTTTCATTCCATGAATCTTAATAATGAAAAAAAACAAAAAAATTGATACTGCGTTGACTATTAGAATTCAAAAATTCGACATCTAATAGAAGACACATCTGCAGAGTGCGAAGAATTGAATTTGGCGCGCTTGAGTAGTTACAAAATGGCCAGGCTAGTAAGAGGCACGCTGTCTGTAGTACATCGGAGCTGATATTTAGCTAGGTTGTGATTTAAAGCTGATAAAAAAATATCCTTTGATATAAGGGATAGGTGAGTTTAAAACGATCCTCGATGATACGCGTTAAGATTTCGTCTGCTCGCTAAACGCGGAAGCATTGTGTAAACAGGTGATCCGTCGAGGTAGCTGTCAGTTTAGCTACGCTATATGAGAAGTACCTAGTTGAGTAATTCGATCTGTTTTTTTTTTTTTTTCTTCTTTTCTTTTCTTTCTTGCTTGATTTCGTTCGTTTTTACTCGCCGACGATAATACACTGACATAACTAATTCATCCATGTAATAAAGTGGTTGTAATAATTTGACAGGTATAAATCGTTGAAATTCAGCCGAATTTACTCACTTGCCAATAATTTCACAGAGCTCGTAAACATCGTCGAACAAAACCTCGTCTTCTGCCATGACTTGGTATTTGCCGGGCGTAAAGGGAGCCGCGTAGATATCGCGGCGTGGTAGTAGCTGCGGAGCAGTGGCCTACGGCGTTTGGATCACCTTACCTCCTCACCGCGTCTTGTCCTATGGTCGTTCGTTCGTTCGTTCGTTCGTTAGTTGGTTAGTTAGTTAGTTAGTTCGTACGTACGTTAGTCCGTCGTTCGTAACGTTCACTGTCACTTATCACGCACACAAATTCTACGATCACTTGTAACGAAGGAACGAGCGCGCACACGCAAACACCGCCTTTATCCCAGAATCCGAATTATATATCACCATGGAGTTGAATATAAATGAAGAATAAAAGCTGGAGGACACACACGCTGTGAACTAACGCTTTGACAGAAATGCTACTCGATAGAATGACTGACAGATAGCACACGCCTTAGCTGACAAGGGCTGGTTGGGAACTTTCAACACCAACCACACCAACCCGTTGCTCCGACGCAAAACTGGTTGCATAAAACACGGCGGCCTTACGGCGGCTGCGCTAACCTACCGAACCTGGCTGATACCGTGTCCTCAACGCTAGGAAACGGACTGCGTATGAACCTGTGCGTGGTGGGGCGTGTCTCACTGCCTTCTCGACCTACGAAAACGCTATGTTCACGTAATACGTAGAATACAAATGCGGATTTTTTTTATTTCATCTTTGACTAATAATAAGAGAAATCTTTAAAGAAATGTTCATTTTTTATTTGAATTTCCCACCATTTTAATATTACAGATATTATCGGAACGAGTCTATATATTGTCATCGGGTTGAACAATACCCTGGCATTCAAATTTTCAGATAAATGACGAGGAGCCGGGTTTTTGGCGGCTAATATCAAAAACAAAGAATTCAAAAATTGTCTGATCTATATTATTGTTTTTCAAATAAAGAATATTCGTTTATAACTGATGTTATGCATTTATTTTTATTCAACAAGAAAAGAGCAGTCGAATTCAATAAATGAAGAGCTGTGACATTCTGACGTCATATGAGAGAAGAATGAATTCGCAATGCATGTAATTATTTAAAAATAGAAAACTGTACACGATTTTAAGTTCGCTTCTATTGCAGAATTAACTAAAGGATGAGTTACTGAAAGATCTTTATACGAAATAAATACGAGGAGTTATAGAAAGAGATGTTAAAATTTGCGAAAACTTAAACTCTCGGGCTATTTATATTGTCCAGACAATTGAAATAGGTCAATGTTTAATAATTTCAAATAATCACATCAAGTTTAAACTTGCTAAGAAAACTTCCTCGCTTCTGACGTCATTACGTTATCTCTGCATATATGTGTGGGTAGAGATCGACTATAAACAGGGCATCAACGACTGGAAAAATCTGATTATAATTGTCGAGATAATAATTTGTCAACGTGCAGAAAATTTATTCAGATATAATGAATCGCGTATGATATAGATATCAGTATTTATAGAATTATTTCATTTTTCATAAATAAAAAGGACCAAATCTCTGCGCCAATAAAGAAAAATGGTATAAGATATTGATCGAAATAATTTTTCGGGCTGTTTTGAGAAACCAAGTCAAGCAGTAACTCGATTGAATTTCATTCAGAATTACTGTCGCAAATGAGTTTGAAGCTTTTTTTTTTATTTACGTAGTTGTTAGTTATTCGATACACAGACTTTACACGAACAATGAAATAGTGAAATATCATTGTAGTTGAATTGGCAATTACACGTACACGGGATATACATGTTCGAATGAACTAGTTCAGTGGTTTTAACATCAATGCAAATAACAGAGATCATCAAACGCTTCTTCCATCTCTTCTTCTCGGCCAAAAGCAGTCAGCACTAGCATCACTCGAGCTTGACCAGTCGTTTTGTACAGAGTATTTGATTCTACAGCTATGTGACGTACTTCCTTTGCCAGATATTGTAGATGTTTATGATTGTACCCTTTTAGCACGATTATCTTTTGTCTGAAAGAAAAATATATCATGTTATTATCGATAATCTTAGAATATAGGGTAACGAATACGTTGAACCCAGGTGGATGATAATTCAACTGAAATACTAGCTCTACAAACAATCTAGAGAGATGTATGGTGTGTGAATTTCATAAATAGCAGAGATGATTGAAATCGACAAGTAATAAATGATTGGGTAAAGCCTACCCAGCCTTCTCCCAAATGCTTAAATAGTTTGAATAAACGCTATTTTCATCAAGCTTTAGAAACAGAGCCAGAAACGATCTGCAAAGCTGTAACAAAATTGAGAGTACATATTAGTCAAGCACAAACTCAGTTTCTAATTGTTTTTTTCAATATTTCTATTTCCTGTTCATAGAAAAGGCTTAATTTTTCTCCAACAAATCAACAATTAAAGACACATAATTCTCAAATATTTATCCTAATCCTAGAACAAAATACATTTAAGCCATACCGCTGATGCAGTTGTACCCTGATCCATCGCCACAGCCGTATTGACTACGGAATAAAAAGTGTATTCAACAAGTCTGGATGATATGTGTCTGTTCACATGCTGAGAAGTACTACGTAGGTCCGAGCTTGAGCCTGATGAACTTGCGCTATCATCTTGAGAATTTGAATTCTTACTGAAATGAAAATAAAATGATGAAATCAAATGTACTTCCAGATATTGTCATGTGTTTTCAAGCTGGAATTAAGTGAATCACCAGCTTTTTGTTAACTCCTACGCCAGGCATTTTTTGATCACCTTATCACCAAAGAGTGTAAAAAAAAGAACTATGATTGTGATATAATCACAGAGTTTCCTGTCCAATCTAATCTTGAATAATTAGTCAATGACAAGAATAAGCTCTACCCATTCAATGAATTATTTTCTTCCAGAATTCGGAGTAGGAATATTTGTAGTTTGGTCTATTGAATTCATACCATTTAAATATAATAATTAAGTGATTTTAAACCTTGGAGAAGTTTTTCGACGCTTTTTAGACCTGATGTGTTTTTTTTCTTTCCTGCAGTAGCTACATCTCTTTAAATGCCTTGGAGCTTCTCTACAGACGCTTGTGTCTATAGATTTATCATTTTTGTTGAATAAATTTGGTGAATTTGTATAAATCCTTTCGGAATTATCGTCTTTGATTATCACTTGGTTATCTGAAAGCTGGAAAACCTGCTAAGGTAGTTCGTGTTGTGAATCATAGATTGAAATCTATACGTCGTTATAAAAAATACGCAACATAATTGTGCGAATAGATAGACTAAAAACTCGTTTACTTTGGCCAACGAACCATTCGATAATAGCCTCTTTACATTAAAGAACGTGTCTGATAAGAAATACTTTCGGCGCTTAACGCGTCTAGTCTGTTTTTTTGACATAATCACGTTACTCGTTAAGTAAATAGTCATACAGTTATTTATCAGGTTAGAAAAGTGGCGATAACCACGTCGAAAGAGTCACCCGGATTTATAAATTTCCGGAATATCGGTCACAAGGCACAACTGTCACTTCGGATTTTTGATAACTAACCTAACCTAAACGATAGACAAATACCGTCTCGGACCTCGAAATTGGCATATTGACGATAACAAGTTCGACAACAACACGACATTCACATATCTTACCGTTCTGCGCATGGCTATAAAATTACGACAGGTTTGCAGAACGGTGTGCGTAGTAGCTGCATCATACATATCACACACCGTATTGGTAGTTGGTGTCGTCGGTGGTGTAGTGTTTTGTGAAAATATTTTAGGTTAGGATACAAAGTTTCCTAATGAAAAAAAGTTATCTGACAATAAACCGGTATGTCATGTGATTACGGTGGCATATTTATAGTTAAATAGTATCGATAATCGACTTGGATTCTCGTATTAAGTGTTAAAATTTATTTAAAAACTGTTTTTTGTAAGGCTAGTTTCACTACTTTTTTCATAGACAGAGTTTTAAGATTGTCTATGATAAGATTTCGTTACAGTTTAACTCGCTCTAAAAGGTACAATAACATAAACTGATAGTATATTCGCAAAGGAACGATTAATCAACATTCTATAAACCAACAAGTTTATTCAAACCATGGCCGCTGGAGAAGCAACCGATTATCACCTCACAGGGGAAGATACAGATTGGAGAAAAAACATTATAACTCAACTAAGAGACAGAAATAAATCTGAAACTTACTGCTTTTATGACCTCATCAGCCTCCGTGAGTTATAAATAATAATTATATATATATGTATATTTTTTCTCTTCAAAAGTAAACAAGAGGCGTTACACTTGTTGATCAATATACCGGCAAGTTATGTTAAGAACAGAATTGCAGAGGTCTTCTTCCTGTTTTTTGAATATGTATAACAATTTTTAAAGCCTCTGTGATCTTATTCAACAGATAATCGACTCCTAGAAAGTGCAAACACGCTTAGATTGGAGAATTATCAATTGTCCATCGCTAATGAAAAGCTCAGATCCGAGGGTGGGACTGGAGCTATTGGAGGAACTGGTGGTAACTCTACTCTAGAAGCTAGGCTTCTCGCTCATGCAGAAGAGTTAGCTACTCTTCATAGAAGAAGAGGAGAACATACTCAGCAGATCGTAGATCTTAACAATAAACTTCAGGAGCTTAAGAAAGAATTGCAAGCAAAATCGATAAGGTAATGATCGATAACTGGATCAATAACACATTTCATTCCCTCTGCTGCATCATCGATCCCCATTGCTAGTGTTGATTATTGTTATAAGTGAGATTCTCAGATAGAAAATTCCAGGTTTACTAGAAACCGATTGCATTTGATTGACATAACGCTTATCCATCATTTTGTCTGAATAGTATTGCAGAAAGTTTGGAAGTTAATACTGGGCTACGTGCTGAGATCACGAGATGTGTAAACAGAGAACGAGAGCTGGAAAATGTAAACCAAATGCTAAAAGACGAGCATCAAGCTCTGCAGCTTGCCTTTGCAGCCCTTGAGGAGAAGCTTAGGAAAGCTCAGGTACACCGATATTTTCACACTGTAAAGCCGAGTGAACGAGACTTATTCTCAATGCAACAGTTTAGCAGGAACATCACATTATAGATGTTTGAATAAAGCTAGGACGTGGAGTGATTCATCCGTCATGTTAATGATAGAGTGAGAAAGTCACACAAATGTGAAATTAGAAAGCGATATCTTTGGTGGGAGGTTGCTTGAAGCTCAACTTTCGTGGAAAACTATTCTGAAGAGCACCAATTGGTTGTCTTATCTCCAATATTAACTGCATTGTATTGATCTTCGAATTTGTTACTCTCATGCTTAGTGCCACTTTATGATATGCTCTACTTGCAGCAAGGCTCGAAGTAGATTAGATTAAAATAGTTTTGTGATCTGTATCTTGAGTATTGTTTGAGTACTTTAATGTGTATCGTAATTGCACATACGAGGCAACAGTGTTCCATATAATAATCATTCACCTGTTATTCGCAATAGAAAATGATTTATTCTAGCAATTAAAATGTGCCCAAAAAACTCTCTTCAAGTTTTGTCCTGCAGAGTATTTTTAACTCTAAATCGTTTTCAGGAAGAAAATCGTCAGCTAGTAGACCGCCTGATCAGATATAAGGCTAAAGATGCGGACAAAATGAACGAAGAGAATGATAACTTTTTAAAGTAAGTCTCATTTGTTAAGGTTTGTACATTATCTGTTGAATTGTTCTTTGTTTATCTCTTTTTTTTTACAAAGTGTACAAAAGCTGTGCACTATTTATCCCCGAATTAATTTCTGATTTCAAACCATTGAATGTGTTGATCAATGTATTGTTTTTCACTTGAGAATTATTAATGCAGAATTTAGCTATCATCATATCGAAGTAAGGAAACCATGGAGAATTTATTTTCTGAAATTTCATTGCTGAAAAAATAGTGCAGACAGAGTCAAGTTCAATATCAAATCTGTGTATTCATTTGCTAATATTTTATCGCTGGTAGTAATCTACGCTACTATTAACAAGCCCTGATCAATGTTGTAGTCGCATTGCATAATAACAGAGCAAAAATTTTTCTTTGCATGTATTTCCGATTGTGTTCGGTCGATTAAAAGATTGCTAAAAATTTAAGCAAGCTTTCGAGACATTCTTGTGATACTTGAATATTCTGCCACTTGCTGGACACGACTATCCAACGGTAAATCAAAGTTTATATCATTTCCCTGCTCGTGTTTAGTTTGGTAAGACGTACTTCTCTCAATCTAGCTAAATGATCAACACCAGATATACATAGATACTCAGTTCTTAGCTACGAATTACATCACCGTTGAATGTAGATTATTAACTCACACACATAAATAAAAGTCTTATTTTGTGGGCCTATTTAGATAGATATTAACATGCAGATGTATATATCAGTAATTCCACGTCAATTGACGTTGACCTTATCAATTATGTTTCAACTTTGTAGTTGTCGTTTTTATGGTACATGAAGGGCCTATTTTACTACTTCATCAGCAGGCTTACATGAACGATAAATTTATTTATAAAATTGTATTCCTTGATTCGTTTTGTGTTGGGATGAGGCATGCAATTATCAGATAATTGAAAATCTGTCTTTCCTGAATAATTAAGAACATGTGTGAAAGTTTGAAACTAAACTAAAAACGTCGAGGTCGAAAAGATCCCGAAAGTGTTATCACTTGACACGAATTTGTTCATATCATATATTGCATGTCTGAGCTATGTTGATTTTAGAGCGTGGATAATATTTATGACTTGGAGTTTTTTTGGCTGTTGCAGTTAGTTTAAATAAACTTGACTAAAACTTCATTATTGCTGAAAAATTTCAGATCAAACTGTGGCTGTCCATCCTCGGAGTTTCATTCTTTTTTATTCTGTATCATGAAAGCTTCATGGTTTCTACAAATTCAATTACACCATGAACAGCTCGTGCAAAATAAGACTGAAACAGAAATCTGCAGTTGGCTTACCAGATTTCAGCTCAAATGTTCTGTGAAAGACAAAATCAGGATAGCAGCCTATCCGATGCTGAGTAACAGACATTTCACAGATATTAGTATGGAAATAATGCCCAGCATCGAAAGCTTGTTCTGTTATACCCTCTTCTGTATTATAGTACATAATTCTAAACATCATTGCACTATCTCAATAGATTCAAATAAATATTCATAAAGAATGGTGAAATTAATTCACACGTCAGATGGCGAGTGATCCATATGTAATTTTCACACCAATTAGTATCAAGTATAAGAGAATTAGGTGGATACTGCTTACCCTGAATACAAAGATGAATCATAAATGACTGTTCAAAGTAGTGGTTGGCAATGTTAGGAAATTATTTTATGAAAGGCGACTAGATAGACGAAATTATTTTCGTGTAAAGCATGGCTAATGTAATTTCACACTTTCTTGATTATCATCGAATACATTCGTTGACGCATACCGTTGCTGTAAAAGTATAGGGCTTGCTACACTAGCCAATCGACACTGCAGCTTGACGATTTTTTTTCAGTGAGGCTTTTACCAGCCCGACAGCGTTTTTGATGCATACACTATCAAAATTTAGGTAAGTTTGAAAATATCAGAAAGAAGGCAATGATCATGTTTCTGCTTTTTTTTTCAATCTTTATTCTGTTTATAATGACATCAGCTGCTTTGCTAAAATGAATACTTACTCTATGTATTGATCATTTTTATAAATAATCAGAATGTAGATACAACATTCGACTTTTATCGATGATCAATCGACGTAATTACAAAAAATTCTATACCTAGTTGGGAATGAATAAATAAATTATTTCTCTTTCTTTTTATCGAAAAAATTCTAGGCAATAGTCCTCTCGTTTTACTCTCATCGGTTATATTCATGTCAATCCATCATTCACATTGAAAGTAACAATAAATTGTTGTGAAATGAAAGTATGTTATCCATTATAATGGCATCCCATGTGTTACTTGTTCATTTGTGTAGTTCCTACTCCCATTATGTATTCATGTTTTCTAAACATCTTCATTTCCTCAGCTACTAGGATTGCACATAGAAATAAACTCAAACCCACTAATGCAGAGATGTAAATAACTTTGTTATTCTTAAAGTTTTCCGTTATTCACAGCATCCCAGCATCTTGTTGTTATGTGATTGACATTGCTAATCGGGTCGCTTATCCAAATCAAAGATATCATATCATACAATATTTTCATTCAATTTTTGATGTGACTATATTTTCCTACCTGTCACCGGAGGAATAGTCAGAACTGCGAATCGCGTCTGTATGCATACGGTTCTTTCATTATTTTATGATATAGAAGTGAAAATATCTAAGAAGAGCTTGTTAGGGGAATACAATTCATAAAACTGTGCAATAGCACTGCAAAAAAGGTCATCACACAGATCTCTGACGAGCTGTAGTTAGGTACTAGAATATTTTGAAATCTGAAACGTGGTGAACATTCTGCATGTTCACTAACTGGTATAACGAATGCCTCATCACCTGGAGTACTGACCATTTTGAATCTAATGGACTGCCTTGTTGTGTTCTGTGATGAAAAATACTCCAGATATTTACCTCTAGGAGTATAACAGTTGGATTTTATCTCATGCGATGGGAAATACATGTTTTAATTTGATTATTAAACTTTGTAATCTGCCCCAGCATACAATTCATATAACTTTTACATTGTCTGCTTCCTCGGTGTAAAATTTCCAGCTTTGTTATCCATTTATGCATGCGATGTTTAATTGTTTGTGTTGGGTGAGCCTCTTACAAATTTTGGATTGAATTATACGGAAGCATTCATAACACATAATAATTTACATATATTTATCTAATCTAAAGGAAAATAAATTCTATAAACAATGTGAACGGATAGACTTATGATTTCATTACCCAAACTTTGAAAATGTTTCAACTAGTCTTATTTTTATGTGGAAAGCTACGTTCAAAGTTACTATGAGTTCGGCTACTACATGTTACTCATTGCTGCTTCTTCAAGTATGAAATAGTATATCCACACCAAATGTAGATAAGCACATGGATACATCTTGGATTAGTAGTCTCGTGGCTTTCTTTGTACAGTCATGGATATTGTCATGGACCTGCCTGTGAATTGATAACGCATACTTGATTCATTCTATATCCTATATTACATATAGGCTTTTGTGATTAGAATTTCATGGAGCAAATGCTTACACCGACCAGTTTCACCGGCATGTTAATTATCCACTATGATTCTAACAAAAATAACATGAAAATATGTATTTTGTCATTATGTACTTATACGTATGTGCGTTTCATTTAGAATTTGTTATTTAAACGGTGCTATTCATTGATATTTATAGTGTTTTATGATTTTTTTTCAGAAAAAGACAAGCTAAGATGCAGAAGGAATTGGAAGATGCCGCACGTGATACACGTGGCGTTAGTCCAGATCGAACAAGCTTAAAGGAGTGTCCTCTTGGCCTTACATCATCTCTGCCCACCCAAGTCTCTTCCAAGTTTGTACGTTGATTTAAGCATGTACATACATTAGGGTGGTCCTTAATTTGATCATTTTTTTAATTGCAATGCCCTCATGGGCCTGGATGTCTCCAAATATATACAAAAGATGTAAGAAATACATTTTTTTGTATTCATTGCGAGACGTTCTGGCCCATCGGAGTATCGAAATTTGAATACTATGACCGAATCAAGGACCACCCTGAAACACATTTTTTTTTTCCGGATCATTACGTATATAGGATTCATTTGCATGCGCTTATAACATAATTGCGTTGAATATAATGCTAGAACGATAATTAACTTCGTCTCATTTGAGTTCATCGATGCAAATACAAGCTAATTAATATACTTATAGTGAATGTATGGATTTCATTAGCTTCACATGATCATACAAGCCATTACAGTTCACAAATAATTTATTCATTTACGGAAGGTAGAAGATTTTTTATTTCATCATTATAACAATTTCAAAACTACTACAAAAAATATCTCGCTATGATTATCGTAAATTATATTTTTATTTTTCACTATTAAAATAATTCTAATTTTTTTTATCTAAATCTACCATGTAATTGTAAGAAATTTTTGCGCTTCATTAAACACTTTAAATGATAATCAGTACAGCTTACGTTCGTACTGTACCCCTATACTACTTCGTACATACATTATGGGCGAGGGGTTGATCGCTTCGGAAAATTATCTACACCGGACTTATATAGAGATCAAATATTTAATGGAAATTCACAGACTTCATCACCGGGATTCAGAGATTTTACAAAATTCTGTAGGATCTCATAAAGATTTGAATGTTAGATTTTAAAGTAGGGACTTTACGAAACTTAGCGAAATTTTACCGAGAGGATTTTATGAAGTACAATAAATGTCGTAAAACTTATGTTTCGCGTATTTGAAATATCCAAATGATTCGCGGATATGTAGAGTCGAATTTCCTTTTACTTTATCCTTTAGCTTTTAAATATTCATTACAGAACAAGCCGTGTATTTGATCTTTCACAAAATATGATAAAATGAAATTTGATTTCATCATTTTCTAATAGCGTTCGTTTCTGTGTAATCTGTTGCCTTTGCTAAAGTCGCCTTTTTGAATAAAGTAATTATTCTATTATAGCGGAAACTAGAGGCGTCATTCTTGATGGAAATTGAAAGGGGTTCAAACAAATTGCACAATTTTTCGCGACAGCAATTTATTTTTATACAAATAATAGGAAAATACGAGTTTTTTTTTTTCTTCCATCATTGAAATACCGAGGTGACTATAAAAATATGAGTTTTCTATAAATAATTGTAGATCGATGTGCAGTTGAATAATTTCCACTGACTCATTGAATGATTTCTGAATTCTATGTGATAAAATAATGACAAATTCTTGATTCATTTTATTTTCTACGATAGTTTAGGAGCTTTTCCGGATTGCATATGAGCTCAAAAAAAAAAAAAAAAATTACATTTCAATCTTTATATGAGCCCTCTTCAGTTTTTGAAAAAGGCAAAATTTTTGTCCAGAATACACTTATATAGAAACAAGAATTATTTCCGAGTAGATATTGCTACGGACTAATAAGTTTTTGGGGTTGCTACCGCGTGCGATGATCTGTGGCGTCGAGTGGTGGTTTATTTCCACTTATACTACGATATGGTGTTCACCTGTGCACTGGTTAGCTGCAAATGTTGTTATAGGATTTAATTGTGTGAGAGAAGAGGAAATAGTAGAGAACTTGAGGGATTTAGACGTGGTATAATTCAGCTTGTTTCACACGTGATTACTTGCGGTTTTCGAGACATGATTAAAAATTATACGAAATTTTCATGGCAATCGTGTTACACAGATTGACTTTATCAGAAAAAAAATTCGTTGTCGCATCGTTGCATCGAATTTTTTTTTAAATTTCGAGGTAATATTCTGTGACGATGTGATTTCAGGGGTGAACTAATAATACTTTTTTTTTCTTTCTAATTGTTTAGAAAAAAGTTTTTCTCGTATCTATAAAGAATCAAATTCATTGAATATCGTTCGTTTTCGTTATACCTAATCGAAAAAGTGATACTTTGAGAAATTTAGGTCCGGTTCAGCGCTGTTTGAGTCATTTGTCCGAAGTGTAGAAAGGCGAGGATAGAAGTAGATCGAAATAGAGTAAGAAAATGGTGAAATTTCTTGTATTTCCGACTCGGAATTTCAGGAACACAAAACGGAAGACTATACCCCAATCTCATCAATTCTCGTTCGCTCGTTTGAGAAAATGAGAGTGGACCGCCTGCTGCCGTATATCGTAACTCGGGTAGCCATGTGTATAGGTCTTTGATGAATAGTCAAGTTCGAACGTTCGTTCGTTCGTTCGTTCGAACTGCGTTCATTTTAGGACTTCCTATGAAACAACCATCGAATCGCACCCAACAAATGTCCTACCCTCGTAAGAGTTTTCACAGTATATCCCCAGGCTTGCCCTAGAACACGTGACGTTACAAAAAGGCCGGTCAAACTGGCCTTTGCAAAAGTCTCATATTTCAAATAAAGAACCGCGCGAAGTGGTCCTTTCGCTATCGTATACCAACGTCGCGTATTTCTCTCACGATTCTACTTACACTTATATAATATACTACATCAATATACCCATATTCTATACGCGTATATATATATATATATATATGGGGCATTCCAGCTCAACTCAACCAACCATCGACACTCATGTCTTCATTTTATTTTCTTCTCGAAAAAACATATGTCGAAGTTCGAGAAAAAAGACAATGTTTATGTGAATTAGAAATCTTGCATTCAATCCTCTGAGAATCACACATTTTTTAATATAATCTATGCGGTGGATGATTTAATTTTTTATCGAATGTAAATATAGAAAATTTTCGAATCATTTTTCGACCCAATTTTGATCGATAAGAGTCAAAAATACGAAATGAGAAATATCGGGTGTTTTTAACTTCTGCCCTGTATTCCCGTTTTCGAGTAAAGGGAAATTATAGTTTATGAAAGAGCTTTCTGTAAAGGTTTTCTCGGCTTCCTGAATCCCCCCTTAATTTCATGAAATCTGTTAAGTTCTACTGCGATAATCCATTGCCCACTAACGTAAGCTTCGCTGCATTCGCCTGCAGCGTCCTCAATTTCCTAAACGTCACGTACAAGAGAGCAGAATTAGATAAGAGACGAGAAAATATATCGTGGTTGTAGTTGACTAAAGGGAAAATCCTTTAACTTTGAAATTAACAAAAGTGGAAATTGAATTCTGAGAAATTCGAAATTTGAACGCGTCTTTGCATTGTAGAACAGATTTTTTTATGTTTTTCACTTGCGAGGAAGCGACCTACCGAAATTCGAGACACGCGGAAACGCCGCAGTCTTTTATTAATTTTTTTTGATTCAATCTTCGAACGTATGAATCCAGTCCGAATCCAGAAAATATCGTAGGTATCCAGTAAACGCAGCAATCCCGCACCGTTCGTAATCGGAATAAACTTAAGAGTATAATAAATGTTGTAGACTTTTGTATGTCGAATAAAAATAAGGTGGTTTTAAAAGCTCGTGGAAAATTTTACTGTGAAGTTTGCGAGAACAGTTTCGCTAAAACTCAATTCATTAGCGGCAGTACGGTGCAATAGCCCGGAGTAGATACAGATAGGATAGCTCGAAGCTGGGCACGTCTTCTTCTTCTTCTTCTTGGATGACTTGGAGCGGTACGTTTCGTTTTAATTAATCTTGTTTGTCCATTTTGTGCCACGTGCGGAGCCAGCCAATTGAACGTGACGGAGGTAATAAATAATGAGCTCTTTCGCTATATATATATAACTTGGGAACAATGGAATAAGATAGAAGTGGCGATGGGCGGTTTAATTTTAGGGGACAAAAGGAAATTCAAATGGAAATTCAAATGGAACTGAAAAGAACCCTTTTTAGTTGACGTCTTCGATGTTTCAATCCAACTGACAGAACATCTTCATGACGACCCCTTTACTTCCAGCCGCACTATAGACTCTCGCCTATTCGCATTTTTCTCCGTATAGTACAATGCGCGGTCGTGTTAGTTGTACAACTCCCTATCCTACAGGATTGGGGTGGGTGGTGATCCCTCGTATAAAAATCACTCGGAAATGTTTGAAAAACTTCCTCTTTTTTTTTCTTTTTCCTTTTTCTTTTTCTTATCAAGCCTCATATTTTTTTTCCACCGTATAGAGATGACGAAAAAGTTCTATTGAATCATTATACAGATATATTCGCCTACATATTTTTCTCTCTCGTATATATGTATATTTACCAGGATATAGATCCATTTTATTTTCATACTCAACATGCCAATTGCCAAAGCGATTTTCCTCGAAAATAGTAGATGCTTGCGAATCAAGTTTTATCGTGCATTACTGACTTGCCTGTCCGTAAAACTCCTCGTTCTTTCCTTTCTTCTGCTTCTTATTCTTTTTCTTATTTATACCATACGCATATGCGAACGAAACTTGATTCAGGTTTGGAAGAAAAAAAAAAAGGAAACACTAAATAAAATAAATTATAAATTACAAAAAATTACGTATATATGGCAAATGAATTTCACATCGAGGATTTGCCATTATTCATATATATTGTAATTATTCACTGAGTGATTATAATCGTCTCCCAATTCTGGAGAAAGTGATTCATATTAAAGGTCATTAATCAGTGAGATCTTGGTTCGATAGATTCGCAATTAAAACTACAAGAAGTTGTAGGTGTGTTGGGAAAAACTTTGTCACTTTTAGATTTAAAAATAATCAAATTGCTCGCGGGTTCTTAATATATACGAACAAGTATATACGAAAAGATTCAATAGGCATTCTCCACGTCGCGATGAGAAAAACTAAGTTGGAAAGCTTTCGGATCGAAAGTATGTAATTTTTTTTTTTTTTTTCTTATTTTTTTTTCTCCCCGTATATGTGTATATATACACAAGACATCCGCTGCTGAAAGACGTCCCTTGAGGCGAGAACTCAGTTGTTGAGCTAAAAAATTGCATCACCTCGAAACAAATCTTGATGGAATCCGTTGTTTAGCCTTTTTAAAGCGATATCGATCCAGATCCTAAAGATTGTTTTCTATCCGTTCCCATTACCCAGGAGTAACGAGATTTCTAAAAATTGAAAGAGCTACGTTATACAGTTGCAAGAAGAAATGAAATGAAACGAAAAACAAACTGAAAGAAAAAAAAAGAGAAGAGAAGAGAAGAAAAAAGAAAAAAGGCTCAAGAAAATATATACACCCTATTCCGTGTATGCCCTTATAATAGTAGAAACTATATGCGATATCTTTTACTCGTATACGAATATTTTGCGTTATTGCATTTTCACTGCAGCGAGTCGGTTTTAACTCGAGATACTTTTTGGCATCCTTCTCTGCACTATATTTAATCATAGTTCTCGTTCAATTTCTCTAAATAGAATTTCTATACTTTACTTTGCCAGTCAGGTGGCGCCGCTCTAATACTGGAGTATACAGAGTATAATCTTATCCACGAATCAACCGTGCGGAAATTGATTGTGTGGGTTTTTTTTTTTTCTTTCTTTCTTTCTTTTCTTTTTCATTTTCATTTTCATCTTTTTTTCTCTTTTTTTTTTTTTTTTTTTCTTCGTCCGGCTTATCGTTGAACAGTATTTATGATATTATTTTTGAAAATCGCCTTTCATTTCACGTGTCAGTTCCCACGTGCAGGTTCGGCTCATTTCTCGATCACGTGACCCCTGCTGCTCATCCTATCTTTCTATACTCCTCATAACCCCCCTGCGATTTGATGTTCTTTCAAACGGTCGAATAAACTGGAATTATTATTATTATTATTATTATTTTTTTTTTTTTTTTTTTGAGTGCGTCAAAGAGAGTGAGAGAGTGTGTGTGGATATACATTCGCTATAGTCTTCCCTCGGCTACGCTATCGCGAACTGTGGTTGACGTTTAGCTCTACGATCGACCCCAAAAATCTGACAGTTACAGACCGCAATTGACACGCCTATTTACCTCTTTACCTTACGATATATCAGTGCTAGTATAATATTTGAGAAAACAAAAAATAAAAAAATAAATAAAGAAATAAGAAAGAAAAATAAAGCAACACGTTATAGATTCGCAATTAAATTTTTAACATATTGAGTATCGTAACGTCATTATAACTAGCTGAAATGCCAAATGTGAAGCACAATATCAGAGCTAAGAATCGTTATCAGAAAGATTCCTTGGTACAGGTATAATAATAAAAAATATTATCAGTACTACTGCGAATATCTTCCATAACGTTGTAATTGCCAATTTTTCTTTACAAACTTTTCAACCTTTTCAAACACGCGGTAAAATTTTTGCGATGTGCGTGTATTAGTATACGGTTGAAAAGCGGGAAATTCCAAACCTTAGAACTGTTTAAGATTATATCTCATATAATACTTTTAACGGTAATAAATGAGCATAACGCGTAATGATAAAGTGGAAATAATTACTTCTGAATAAGTGAGCGCATTAAGAAATCAAGATGTGAATTCATTTTGTTTGGTTAACGATAATTTTATTCTCAATTAAATAATTTCAACCCCCTATTGCGCGAAGCTCATGATCACTAAATAAATAGCTTTCTTCTTTTTTTTTTTTTTTCCATATCTTTATTTTCTATTTTTACAAAAATTTTATCAAACTGCGTTAATTAAGTGACGATTAAAAATTTCGCTAAGTTATTGAACCAGTTATGTGTAGCGTTTGAAAATAATTTCAGGATGCTCATGACGGAGAAGTAAACGCAGTGAAATGGTCTCCTGTAGATCGACTTGTGGCCACTGGAGGTGCCGACAGGAAAGTCAAACTCTGGGACGTATCAAAGGGTGAGTAATAAACCGTCAATTCTGGGATATGAATACAGGAGCTATAGAAACTGCAAGGGAATAATTAGTAGCAAGGATTTTATATAGCGTTATAAATAGCTAGGGTGCAATAATTCTTCGTGTTTATGTGTGTATATATATATAGTTATGAATCGTTGACTGGTATTAAACTGAATGAATTATTAGAATTTGTAATGAGGTTACAAGAGTCAACGAATTATAAATCAAAATGATTCTATGCGGTTAACTAACCGATTCTTCATTCGATCTATCCCATCCATATATTATTACAGACTTTAGTAACTAACGGCTGGTTCGTTCCAGGGTTATTGTTGTTCAAGTATATCTAAAGCTACCTATATAAGCGAGAACTCGTTAGCGATTTTGACTCGTAAGATTAAGTGGGTGAATCTGTTTGCTGACAAAATTACAAGGCTCAACTAAGCTGTGACAGGATTGTTACAAATTTGGTTAAATACCAAGTAAGGGTATAATATACCATATCAGATATTTTATACAAAATTTTGATCCAAAACTTCGGACTCAAATTACATATAGCTGTTTAATAATTTATCGAATGTTCAATGATCGATATTTATTCTCTCTACGGAGCACTCAACTCCATTGATGCCCATCATTCGCATAAATAATTCTACATACTCTACAGCACCATCACTACCACCCCATCATATAGAGGGTAAAATATGACTTTATAATGATATACGAAGTTCGTTCTTGTTTCGAATGGAAAAATTTTTCCATATCAATCACGCTATGGTGAACCGTAGATGGTATAATGGTCAGAAAATGTTTTTAACCCTCAAACACCACACTTCCGGAGCCAAACGTAACAACCACACTGGGTTAGCGTAACCCAGGGTTATCTCGGCATCCAATGTACCGATTTGGATGCTTTTTTTTTTAATCGAAGTGTCGAACAATCAGGAAACAAAAATGTCTGCAAAAAAAAGCAATGGCTCTCATAGCTTTTAAGATATATGAATAAATCTTGTAGAAAATGTTTGAAAATTTTGAAGTTTGAATAAAGGACTGGGTTACCGTAACCCAGTGTGGTGTTTGAGGGTAAAAAGTTGAATTTCTTAACTGTCATATATATTTTGGTCAATTAAATTACGTTATTAATCAAGTATCTCATTAATTTTTTTGCACATGCATCAAATTAAGAGTCAAATAGTCTCATCCCTTATCGGTGTATCGATTTTTTGTTCAGTTTTGTCTTTTTCTTCTCTCTCTCTCTCTCTTTCTCTCTCTCTGTTGTTGTCTGGACCGAATGTAGGGAGATAACGTTACTGCACGAACGCGGTACCGCACGGGTAATAAAAGTCTTATACCTACCAGGGATGTTTGAATGGTCTTGAAAAAATATTTTTTTATTTTTTCTCCATTCGTGAAATTCTTCCCTCTCACTTTTCCTTTTTCATTTTACTCTTTCCTGTCTCTCTTTCTGTCGTTTGCCCTCGGTTCGTGGCGGCAGGAAACTACGCTTGAAAAAAAAAAAAAAGGAATAAAAAAAATAAAAAAAGGGCGAAGAGTTTTATGTTATTTTGGGATTCTCGTAAACAGCGTGTAAACGCCAGGAGCAACTCACCGCTGAACAATTAAGGCACTCTCGACTAACTTTAAACACTTTTACGTCACTACAAGAATATTTAACATTAAATTCAAACCGGCTAACAATTTGCAAGGTTTTTAAACATTCGAGATGAATTTTTATAGAACCGCAGCAGCTTATGCGGTCGTTAAAATTTTATTGAAAAATATCCAAAGCCTTGGATATATATATTATACGTGTGGCACAAGATAACTTCAAAAATATTCTATATATTCTACGATACTATAAATAATATTAGCTACGCAATTCAAAGACTTCGAAAAAGATATTCTGTCAGTAGCAAACAAGTTGCAAAATAGCGTTATAACATCAATATATTTGATACACACACCTACGTAATCATTCGTTGGCAAAAAAAAACAATCTTGCGTCAACATCCTATGAAAAAAATAATCATATATATATATATACCTACATATTTTTATCTAAAAGGATTAATTACACGAATCAGAGATATCTGGATTATTTATAGACTGATTGTATCGATTCAGAAAATTTAAATCACTAATTTAGCCCCAATTTCTATCTCATTTCATTCTGTAGAAATTTGACAAATTTTTGACGGTCAAGTTTTTGTCAAACATTCAAACTAAACGCCCAAAAGAAAAAAAATTCGCAGTGAAACTTCACTCGTTTGGTTTTGAATGGCTTTGAGGGTACCAAGTATCAGATTTTATGAAGCTATGTTGCAATGGGGAGAAAAAAAATTAATCGCGAAATGTCAGAAACCGTGTTTCATTAAAATGGGAAAATTCTAAGGCTTGGGAACGGTACTAAGAATACATTTTTATTTTTTTTTCATATATTTGGATACGTCCTGACCCATGGGGGTATTAAAATTCGAAAATGATCAAACTAGGAACCACCCTGTACATGTGTACAGAAACTAAATTTGTCGTATATATCTACTAATCTAGACTAAACTTTGAACTAGGATCCTGCGATAGCAAAGGTATGCTAGTGGGAAGCAACGCTGGCGTCATGTCGGTGGATTTCGATTCTACCGGAAGTCTGATTTTAGCTGCATCAAATGATTTCGCAAGCCGAGTTTGGACCGTGAGTGATCTTCGTTTGAGGGTGAGTGCATATATATATATATATTTAATTAATATTTCCAGAATTCTACAGATATAAAAGATTTTTCTTCCGGTACGATTATAAAATTTTATTTTATTTTTTCAATGTTTTACACTAACCGATTATTAATTATCGAGATAGAGAAAAGAATATTGATAATATATATCGTTTAAAGTGTTGCAATTTCAGTCTTCGTGCGTAACCAATGTTGAACTGATTGCCTAAATTATAATAATCCCAAAGTTCAAGTGCGGAATTGTCAAGTTAGAAAGAAATTTTTCTTTTCTCAAAGTATAATCTGCGGAATCGTGTCTCTCTACCGATCTTCACCCCCCAGTCTTTAACAACGTTTATTCATGATATTATTATGTCTAACTTCTTATAAATTTAACGAAATTGTAAATCGGATTAACGCAAAGTTGTTTCGCCCTTTCCGCAAGAATTTCAAACGCTCGCGGAGTGTAGGCGAGCTTGCGAGCTTAGAGGAATGTATATAATGTACATAATGTATATATATAGATATATAGACCTCTCTGTATGTATATATATAGGTATATCATCTCGGTGTATAGTTACGCGCGGTGCAAATAAGATTTTTGGAAGATTGCCTACGTTGAGAAAACGGATTAACGGGTGAAAATAGCGAGAAAATTTATTGGCTCCCAGGCTCCGTCGAGGAAGATTGAAGCACTCCGTTGGTGTGGATGGAAAGATCGTTTTTTCTCTTCTTCTTCTTCTTCGTTTTTACTTTTTTCATTCTATTTCTTTTTTTTTCTTTATTTCTTCTTTCCTTCTTTTTTTTTTCTTGCAAAATCTGATTGGCTGAGTGGATTTCGCATTGGGACGCGAATGACTCGCGAACACCCATTAAATTATGGGGGGGGGGGGGGGGAATATAGGGGGTTCGAGATGACGAGGGGGATGGAAAAATAAGGGTGGAAAATGGGCCGGTAAGGGAAGGGGAATGTATTTGCAATAGAATATGAAATTTATCGTCACCTTCCCGTCTATTATAAAGCCCATCTACATTTACTGCTCTATCGTAAAACTAATGACGTTCCGGGCTGAAAAATACAGTCACCGAACGTCCGCCTTACAGGCGCCGCATGAAACTATTATTTTTTCGCTACATTTAGGGGCGGGTCCTTTTCTTCTTCTTCTTGCTCCTATTCTTCCTATACTATCCCTATTTTCGTTCATCTTCTCTATATATATATATATATGCCCAAAACCCATGCCGTTTTCCAACCCTCGTACAGGAGCTAGAAACGACAGCTAGACAGACAGATGGATAGCTCTAAACTATCCATACATATAACTTGGACATTTAGAGATAATTCTTCTACTCGATGAATCTGTGAGACTTTTATACGATTTTTGACGTTCTCTGTTCTTCAAGATTTGCAACGCTTTACTTAGCCTCGATAGAATATTGTAATTGTATCGTTTTACGGAAATTGGCTAATTTTCATTTCATTCGCCGTATATATTTGACGTCTTTTTCTTTTTTCTCTTTTGATTTCACATAATTAGCGTTTCACTATAGCGTTGATTAATTACAGAACTTAAAGACGAAAATTTCTGAACTCTTATATTCCGTAATCGAAGTCCGACCGTCGAATTTCGCGGGTTTTTAGATCTGTAGCAGCCAACTATCTCGCCGATAAATAATCTAGATTAGGTAAACCTGAGAGTGGGGATATAATCGATAAAAAAAAAAAAAATAGAAAAAATAAATACACCCCGAAACCGTCGAGTTTTCGCTCTAGGGACTCCCGCTGCCTTCCCGGATACTTAATTATTCTTCCATCAAACACACAACACAACTTGGTCTAGAAAATCGAGAAATTCTCCAGTGACCGGGCATTATTTTTCGACTATATTTTTTACGTGCGATTCACGATCCCTTGACATATTACTAATTTACCACCGTATAATTTAGTTTTTCTTTTTCTATTACCACATCATTCACACACCTTCAAATTATTTTTTTTTCATTTTATTTTTTACTCCCAGATATACTCGCTGACTGCATATTAATTTAATACGTTCGTGAAATTAGAGATGGAAAAAAAAGAAGTAAAAAAAAATACTTGTATGGGTATTTTTTTTTTTTTTTTGATGAGAAAAAATGAAATATAGTGAAATATATTCGTTGTTTAAATTGAATAATGAAATGTTATCGTTTATATCTATTACATATACGTACGTAGGTAGCTATACGAATATATCTATTCTGTGGTTTGATTTTCAGCAAATGTCGGTTATCTCCTTTAATGAAAACAGGAATACGGCTAAAGTAAATATTGACCTGGTCAAAATTGGGCCTATTCATACGGTTCGGTGTTACTCGCGATATATGCGAAATAAAATGTTAAGCAAATGTGGCTCGTGGAGATGTGGGAAAAAAAAATTCAGCTCGTAACTCTCGAGAAAAAAATATATATTATATATGTTTTTCACAAGTTACGTTATACTGTAATTTACCCGAATCGTAGGGTGAGGGGGGGTGTCTTTCAAATTCGTTATGCGTATGATGATGCCTCGGTAAAAAGGTCGAGAAAGAAATGAAACAATAATAGGTTTCGTGTATCGATATCCTTAAATTTAATATTTTTCACAGCACCCTTGTTTGTCACCTTCGTGAAAAATAAACGACGCGTTAAACAGATATTGATAGTATTGGAGGGGGTACGAAGCTACCCCGTATTTGATACCAACCTGGGCAAGGCGATAATGGACTCAATTTTTGGCTATGGTGTTCACCGTTCCGCGTAACCAACGTAGATCGATCGAGCTACTCACAATCATGAGAGCATAATATCTGGTACAACGTTTTCTATACCCTCTAAAAATATCCTCATGTGGATTTGTAATTTAGTAATTATATATATATCGAAATGAGAGTAGGTATATGTACATAGAATTTTGTCTGTTGAAAGGTTGAAATATACCCATTATATCTGTGAATGGGTTTCCATGTTCGTTCTCGCGTTCCTTTTAAGAACGAATATCGCTAGCAAGGTGGTGGTATATACTATACGAGGGGGATGTTTCCCAGAGCTTTTTTTTTCCAACGCTTTTCGACCGTGCGTGCACCAATTTTCACGCCAAGTCGGGTGGCGTGTTTTTTGGGGGGAGGGGGGGTGGGGGTGGGATTTATTTATCTGCTTCCGAGGAAAGGAAAAGTGAAAAGTCCCTAGAGTGTAACATCTCATACAGTTCGTCGAATTTCAGGCTCTCGGGGTCCCGGACGGCACAGACTTCTTTTGTGAAACGGTAAAGACGAACCCTGAAGCTAGGGATGGATATTAAAAGTGCCAATAAACCCCGTTTCATGCTATACATACATCCATCATTCTATATGTATCTCTTTACATATACGTATATACTTTCATGTATATATATTAACAATCGTATATGATCTATATCCCTTACGTATCTACAGGGTGATGAAAATACTGACTCAGGGTACCAATCTTCAAATTATCGCTTTTCTTCTTTATCCTAAAGAAAAGAAAAGAAAAAAACTTCGGGGTTGTACGACAATTTCTTCTGTTCTCTTTTTTTTTTTTTCTCAGACTTAGATTTTTTTCCTGAATAATTTTACCGACGAAACTTTAAGATTACCCAGTATATCGAGCTGATATATATATATATATATATCTGTATAGCTTCCTTCGTTCTCGATATTCGTCTCTTTTTAACAGCGTTAAGAAAGTTGAGTTCTGTTGACAGTCGTCTAAATCACGCGCCCCGTGTAACTTTCTTTCCAACTTCCGACTGTCTGGTTGAGGAAAGTATTTCCGATGTTGTTTTTTTTTTTTTCTTTCGTTGTTGTTGTTTTTCTCCTTCTTTTCCATCTTTTTCTTATTCTTTTTCATATTCTTTATATTTTTCTATTTTTTCTTTCTTTTTTTTTTTCTCAGGAATTGAAAAATATCAAATGAAACCTGTGGCCCATCGATACGTCGACAACTTTTCTGTATCTTTATAACGAAAACTATAACCCTGGCGTTTTCCATCTGAAATGTTTTTGAAATATATTTTCATTCCGATCGTTGCATTTCTTCTTTTTCTTCTTCTTCTTTTTTTTTTCTAATTTCTTTCTATTTTTATGAAAATATATTTCACAATTATTATTTAGCATAACAGATGATTCAAATTATTAGATTATTTCATAGGGAAATTATCTCTTACCCTTATAAAGTGATTTCATTTTATAACTTCAGTTTGATCGTTCTGACGCGTTTTAGCTTGACTATTCAGCGTATTCTCATCGGATATTATCTCCAAGAATTTACTGCCTGGATTTTAAAGTATTTTCATTTAATACTGACGATTTTTGAGTCAGGTATTCATTCCTAATAATGAGCTGCTCTTGGTATGCTGATATAAAACTTGGAGAGGAATTTAATTAATTGAAGAATTGACATGATATCATTGGCCTGAAAGTTATACCAACTACAGAACGCCAATCTCCTGTCCACGTAACCACCCTTAAATAAAATCAATTCAAAATTCTTTTACTACCCCCCGATTCTTGTCTGACAATAAAAACTTATGTCCGACTAGCCATCCCCCCATGAATGTCGACCGACAGAAATTCGGTCAAATCTTTAACGACTATCTCTTCTATTCCTTTGTCCGCCCGTTTGTATTCAGCTTTGTTCCCTTACCGAAGACAATAATTGGACTCTGCAGAACCGCGAACGAATATACTATATATAGTACGTTATACGATTTTACCCAACATCGAAAACTCCGGTTGAACAGATGTTTCCCTTCGGTTTATGGTCCTGGTGGGTTAATTTCTGCAAGTACTACTACCTACTTACGACAAATAGTCGAATTCGGATTTAGATTCGGACTCGGACTCGGACTCTTTTCACCATGAGGAAAATCGCATCGCATCGCCGTAGTAAATGAGGCTTGCGGTTCTCGTCCTCGAGGACTAACACTGGCGAAAACTAAAGCGAAGGCAATTTCCCAATCACCGATGGCTTCTCCTCAGGCAGAGCTTCCTGTTACATTCGAATCCCTGATCTAGCTTCAGGGCGTATTCGCACTAACAGGAGTTTCCTAAATCGAACAGTTTTCTGCTAATCTAGACTCTTCGTTTTCCATCACACTTTTCCTCGGTCTTTGTTTCCTGCCTTTTATTGTGTTATGTGAGAATTGCAAGCTGGAAATCACTCAATTCAATACATCGATAACATCCGTTCAGTGTCCAAGTCTTACGCACGTTATCGCTCAAGTAGACGCTTATACAATTTTCTTTTTTTATTTATTTTTTACTTTTCTCCACTTCACGAGAAAAGTGAGAGAAGTGCGATCGCTGGGTACGATCGAAAAAGAACAAATAACAGGGTTGTGTGTGGGATACGGTGAAACGGGGAAAGATCGCTTTCGTCGAAATTCGTGTTCAAGCCTCACGAAAGTACCACTGGCTCAAAATTTCTAAAGAGCAAATTTATATTCAAGCACACCTACCACCCGCGGTCCGGAGAGCCTGGCCGTATTGAATTTATCGAAGGCTCACCCTACTTACTAAAACGTTATCATCTTCCGAGCTGTATAACGGCATGCGCGTTTTTCAACCTATTCACAGTTATACCTACGTAGGTGCTTGGTAATGCAAACTCCTTTTTCTTTTTTCTTTTTATTTTTTTTCAAATCCATCATTGTTTTCCCCTCTCGCAAATCCTCACTTCTCACTTTATCCGAGTAAGCTGAAATCTGGATTTCAATATCGAGATTTACGTATCGATCAATGGAAAGGGTTGCCCTAATACTTATTTTTAGTTTCTCAAATTTAGTCGCATCAAAGGTCTTCCATCGTTTCAATAAAAAAAAAAATAAAAAAAAAAATCGTTCAGAAACGGTTCAGAAATTTGTTCAACATTTTCTTTTTTTGCTACGAAATTTTTTAGATGAAAATAGTTTATGCAGTTAGGGATTCGCTTGGATATACTATTTGTCCGTTAGTTTTTGTAATCGACGAATTGAAGTGGGTAACGTGTTTTCTACCTCACTGCATATACAGAAATTTCATTTACCTGTGCGGATCTAATGCTGGTTTATGCAGCAGCCTTGTGTAATTACCGTTCTTGTCTATCCCTACATAGCTGCACGTCATTCATTAATCTGACGACCTGAGTTAATGGAATTAGTTTATGGATCTACGACGTAGATACCGTGAGCCCTCGACTTCCACTCGCGTCTCTCGCTCTCGCAATTTCGAGAATTCCCTACCTCAAACTACCGCAATTTCTTCCGCGAAGCGCAGCTCTTCATTCGTGACACAATGGTGGGTAAATTCGCACGGACTGATCCAACGATAATTAAATCTTTGCTGGCAACACTGAACCAATGTGTATATACCTACTAGCTACTACCCCACTACATATTACATCTCGTTCCGTACGTTCCAACGCGTCACTCTTTTCACAGAATTTTCCTGCCTGCTGAGGTAATTCCTCTTTCTTCTTTTCCTCCTCCTCATCCTCATCCTCTTCCTCTTCCTCTTCCTCATCCCCCATCCTCTTCGCCCGTTCTGGTATATAATTACGTTATGCAATTTTTATTCCCATTCCTTTTCCACCCTCGACCTCCAACTCCCCGCAATCTTCCATCCCCCTCCCGATTACAATCCAACCCTGTGCAAAGTATTCGCGACATCTGTACAATGCGGTTTTGTCCTACAGGGTGCAATGAAATATTTATAAATCAAGTTATAGGTGTTATCGTTAAAAATTTCAAATTAAATTCAAAATTCAACTTTATTCATACTCATATACTCATCTACGCACTTACTCTACTTGCTTTAATCAGGTATCTAGGTATACGTACTTAATTCTTACTTGACTCAATATATAAATTACATATAGGTACCTATTTACGAACAAGAACAAGAAGATGTTCGTGCAGCTAGTCTGGTATAGGTAGTAACTATTGTATGCGGGGATAATCCGATAACGCCAAGCTTCGGGAGTCCGGAATAGTTCGTGACCCTGGGGTGTGCTTCCTGAATTGACTTCGGGTTAATTCACCTAGAGCGGAAAGAAGATACCGATAGCTTAGCTAACCCCAACCCTAACCCGTTACTAGCCACGATGAGTAGCCATATACCTAATAAAGGGAAAAGACATCACTTCAACCCTCAATTTTCTTAATTTTTCGTGCTTTCTTTTCTTTTTTTTTCTTTTTTTCTTGGATTAGATATAAATCGCTTCATTCTCTTACAGCTTTTTAAAGTTCAGAATTTGATATAGACCGCAATGCGATATTTTCAAACGTTGAATACCGTCTGCGATCACTTTTTAAATGTAATAAAAGATTTGAAAGGCGACGAGGGAATTAGGGAAGAAAATAATGGGAAGGGGTTGTAAGTAAGTTAGGGTAGGATAGGATAGGGAGGCCGAGCTACCAGTAGATATATCGCTATTTTGAAATATTACATTCGACTCGATCTTATCACGTTTATTTGTCAACCCTCAGCTATGTAGCAAGTAGATATATGGGCGAAACCGGGGTGAAATAAGCCTACGAAAATTTGTGAATATTTGTCTTTTTTCTTCTCAATCGGTGGAAATTACTAAAATTTATTTTCATTCAATGAAAACCTCGTTTCTCTTCACATCATCGACATTCATGATGATAATTTTGAAACTAAGCTTTTTTCAAAAAATTTTTTCTCGATGTATTCGTTTTCGCCCATTAATTATAGTATCTAATATTCAACTAATACGCAGTCGGAATATCAATTTAGAATTATCACTAACTGCAGTTTTACTTCGTTAGAAAAGCCCACTTTATCCCCTACAACCTCTCCCTATATCTGTACAACCACGCTTGGTCACCGTTTAATAGACCTCAATTAAAACGATGTGCTAGCAAAATTGTTTACCCATTACACCTTGTCACTCGGTAACGTTGAAACGGTGAAACTATCTCTCATCGTCAAATAGAGAACGACATAGGTAATGGGTGGGCAAACATTTGCAGTTATATACTGAATTGTGCAACCATTACACAACAATACAATCAAAGGTATTACTTATCTGTGTATTAGGTACAGTGATGTGAGTTAGTCCATCATATGTAATCGTTAGATATCTAATTAATAATCGAATTTCATTATTTTTATTATTAAAAACAATTTTACCGTTCAATTTTTCATTTTTTTTCTGGCTTATTTGTAGATAAAATTCGAAGAGTTTGACGTTGATTATTTAAATCTAAAAGCTTTGTTCTCATAGTATAAAATCTTTTGTAATATTTGATAAATCATTTGTATAGCCATAGAGACTCACTGAATACGAGTACAGTGTTGCTTATCGATGTGAAATTTCAATCGTGAATTTATTTATTGTACAAATTTTCTGAGATATGAATTTACGAAAATTTGATACTTTGAGAAAATTTTCTTTCGGAATCAAATCGTGAAAGCCGAAAGATTCGGCTCGATCAATCTGATACCGTGTAGTATAAAGGAGATTTTATCTGTTTGTATGAATAAATCAACGAAAAAGCAATAAAATTTAAACCGTATCCTACAGCAAAATGAAAAAAATTATATAAAATGAAAACTAGACATTTTGGTAACAAAAAAAAAAAACGTAATTTTTTATCCACTGTAGTTGAGCTGAATAATTACATCACGGGAAATTTCTTGGCGGTAATACTCGACGTGGAATAAATTTTCGATTCGAATAAGGTAATTCAGTTTTCTATATCCAATTTGAAATCTAATCAGCCATAGATAAATGCGGGGGAAAGAAGAAAAAAAAAAAAAAAAAACAGAAAAAAATAAATAAATAAGAAACAAAAAGATAGAAATACTTTTGGTTTCTCTATTTTATTACAAGTAATCACGCAATATTAATATCGTCTACGTATATAAGGGTTAGTTATAGCAATAAAAGTTGCGTGCTGAAATAAACGGGTGCACGAGGTTAGTCGCGGTATTCGCGCAAGCGCTTTTATTTTATTTTTTTTAACCGCGACGCGAGCGTCTGGATCGTAGAGAATAAGGGTGATTTTACGCGCTTGTGTTTTTGTGTGTGTGTGTGTTTATTTTTTAAGCATGCTGCACACACATTTCGTATGAAAGACGTATTAGTGTGTATAAAGTTTAAGGTGATCCTCTCATGCTTATTATATTCTAAAGTACAGCGAACCGCAAGTACCAGTCCTGCACAATTCTCGCGTTGCGAATGCGTTGCTATAGTTACGATGAAATGGCTTGCCAGGGTGGCGACGACGTCGGGGGTATCGACCGGTAACTGCACCACCAGACGGACCCAACTCGGTGGTTGGATAACTTGAAAACGAAAAAGAAAATCGAATGATATAAAAAATAAAATAAAGAAAAAAGGATGTAAAGTAAAAAAAAATAAAAAAAAAAAAAACAGAGCAAGAAGAGAGGGAAGATAATTAGATAAATCGCCTTTGAACAGGGACGATTAAACGACGCCGTTTATACGGACGTAGTAGGTACAGATCGAGGCTTTTGCTAATTGGCTGAACGTTTATCGGTTACTTCGCGCCGATCTAGTGTTATATAGGTATATAGTATACATATGTATATACTTTGTTAGTTTCTTTCAGTAGTCTCGGTAGGTAGTACCGATGTTAAATTGTAAAACGTGATTTGCCAAGCTCGTAGGTAGGTATATATAGGTAGAATCAGTCAGACAGGTACAATCGTAAAAGTCAAAGGTTCTGGAAAGGGAAATCCTCTGGTACCTAACTGAATTCCTTTGATCTCATAAAAATGCCTTGGCTTTCCGATCGTTGGTCTCTGAAAGTTTCGTACCAGAGGTATCAGTCCGACGACCGCAGGAGGTATATTTTCGTATATAAAATTCTTGTTTTATCGTTATCATTATTTTTCATCGTTCTTTACTTACTGACGTTAGAAGAAAGTGATTAGCGGATAATGAAACAAAAGTTAAAGAAATAAATAAAAAAAAAAAAAAGGATGGGTAAAGAAGAAAGGCGCAAGAAACTGTGTGAGACTACTTTTTCTCGTTATACCGTTTGTAGAAACTTTTTCAAACACTTACGAGATCGGGCCGATTATTTCTGTGTACAAGTTGCCCTGGCGTTAGACGAGGCGCGAAACCGTCTTAAAAACTTGATTCGACTTTAATTGGAATTGAAGAATTTCGGGGCTAACGATCTAATCATAAACTTGAAATCTCTCTGTGATACAAGGCTCAAGGAGAAGATCTAAAATCATCCGAGCGTTGCACTTCCTGATTAGAGTTACCGTGTGTACGTGATTAATTATACGGATCTGCAGAAACGGTGTCTCTATCAAGGCAGGAATATCTCCCTCTCTCTCTCTCTCTCTCCACAGTCTCGAAATTGCTTGTTAATTCCACTACGGTTATATATATGCAATGACACTTGGAATATAGAACTTTCAAGATAACATGAACACTGCGAATCACATCTGTACCCCATGCATCCCGTCATAGGTGACGTGGGATTGTGAACGAGTTCTTTCATTTTATTTTTTTTATATTTTTCAACCCTATTCAGCCTCTTTGAGTATTCTATATCCAAATACGAATCCCTCGATTCTTCTATCTCCGTGTATACATATATATAAAAAGGGCTGAGTTTTTCCGATAAACATACGTAAATCAAACGAAATAGCCTCTTTTATGCAGATAATAATATGTTTTCATGGCCTTCCCCGTGAATATAATATTTTTCTTCCATTATCTGTATTATGTCATGGTTTGAGAGTGGCGTGTGTATATAGGTGTAGTAAGCCCGTTAGACGTCAGGATCTCGTAGTATTAGATAGGTATATGCATGTGTACCCTACTTTAGATCCAGGTTTGTAAGTGTAGACGATTCTAAGATATCCAACGAGTGATTTATATCCCGACTATTGTTTTAAACTTTTTACTTCAAACTTTATTCCTACTCTCCCGGCACTCGGGCAACGCTTTATACAATCCCGATTTACTCCTGCAGAGTAACTTGCGAGCAAAGTATTGTTTTATCGCGTTAATCTCCTGACAATTTTCCGGGAATGGAAAATGCCCTCAGTTAAAAGTTCTTAAAATTCTCTCTCGCCGCACACAAACCCAGCTGCTAGTTCTCTCTACTATACACAGTAAAGTCCTATAGAACACATCAAGCTCTGGGGTATAGGTGTATGTCCCTATACCTGTATTATTTTCAAGTAGAAAAAAAAAATAAAAAAAAAAAGAAGAATTCCCTTTCCTCATTTTATTTTCTCTTAACATTCTCTTTTCTTTCCTAGGACTGTATTAACTAAAGTGGTACAATTAGTTGGGGAAATGGTTAATTCGGATTCTGTGCCGTAGGGTACGACGTACTGCAGTAACTGCAGTGGGCTGCATGTAGCATCCAAAGTGGTCTTTTTCATGGAACAATCGCTTCTTTTTTTTTATTTTTTCAAAAAGTAACATTAAATTTCACTCACTTATTACTTTACATGTCGCTTTAATTTCGATCCTTAGTTTAGGCACGAGAATAGCTCAGTCCCTATCCAAGTCTCGATTAACTTTTCCCACCTCGTTAAGCTTGCAAAGTCTTATCATGGTAGTTACTTTGAAGACTCGTGACTAATCGTCGCGACAGGGATCTTATCCAACGGGTACGAAGGGATATATTCTCTCATCTCAAAGGCTTCTAGACCCACTGGCATCACTTCACCCTTCGTTTTCAGATACTCTCACATTTCTCGCCTTAGCCTCATGCATATATATGTATATACGAACTAAACCAAAACTGGGAAACCCGATAGTCGGTATATATAATCTTAGCCTTTGGTGACATAAGCTTCTTAGACTATTTCTAACAATTTACCTGGATGTATACAGCCACGTGGCTACAAAGGTGCAGCACGATAATTGAAGAAAACTACTAAACGAAATATTTTTCTGCATTTCTTTTTATAAGGAAAATGTTTACACGGTGTAATAAGAAAGCCCACGAAAAAGGGTAAAGAAAGTTGCACTACGTAAAGTTCTTTTTTTTTTTTTCATTTCATCTCTTTTTTTTTATTCCAGCTATGGGATTGTTTCTAATATATGTATGTGTGTGTGTAACGTAGCCGCAAGGTTTCTTGGCGTCGTTTATAAAACCGCGTGAAAACCGCTAAGTGAATGCATAAATTTTCCGTGTTTTAGGCGCAACAAGACCAACCAAGCAATAAGGTAACGCGTTTCTTTGCGCTTTACGTTACGATCTTAACGGCCTCGACCGTAAATGGGCTAATAAACAGCCTGGCTCTAATACCGACAAGCGGTTGGCCACCCGCTGCTTCTTCTCATCCCAATTGCTCTATGCTCAGCTTTCAACCCCATGGGCCCAAATTCAACCCCTCGAGCACCCCTGCGCTCTTGGACCGGGCATACACCCCGAGAAACTCTGATATATGAGCCGAATTAATAACCTTTGCTCTACACACATACACGCAATCGTAAAGATGGTCTTATACATTTGTAAAATATATGTTACTGTTCACTGCAATCCAGATCTAGCCAAAAGACGATGGCTTTCAGATTCGGATATTTAGTTTTTAGTTTCATGTCATTTTTGCTTAATAAAGCTGAAAATTCAAGTGTATATAATCAGAGTAAGACGGAGAATATTTGGATAAGTAATGTCGGAAAATCTTTGACTGTACAAAAAAAAATTCTTATCGTCAATTGAAAAGTTAATTAAAGAACGAATGAAGACCACACCATACGATGTTTGTTATGGATTAATAATTGGAAGGTAATATGCGATGGAGTAGAAACAGTCGTTGAAAAAAAAGCATAATAGGTGTTGGGAGAAAATATATGAACAATTAATAAACTTGAAAAAACCGTTCAATTATCGTCCAATTAGCGGTGGTTTATACTTACCACAATTTGATTCTATATGATCGCTCGCGTATGTATAATATCCTCGTAGTCTGAATGAAACGATTATAATCACGCAATATCTGGGGGTAAATAATATGAGCTTTAATCAACGGGTTATCGATTCTTATAATGATATTGATGATAAATTTTAGTTAAATATTGATTCACCTCAAGATTAATGTACCTGATTGATAATCTCACATGATTTATGAGTCTGTTCGTGTCTCTTAAAATTTCGATGTAATAGTATGGCAAACGGAGCGAGAAAAACCATTATTGAACTTCGATCAAATGCAAGCCCGTTTTGGATAAGAAAAAAATTTCCCATTATATTTCGCTAGCTTTTGTGTCGTACAATGCATCAATAAATAATGAACAAATTTAGTACATCGCTCGAATGACTTACTCCGA
Organism: Tenthredo notha; assembly: GCA_914767705.2. Taxonomy (NCBI): domain Eukaryota; kingdom Metazoa; phylum Arthropoda; class Insecta; order Hymenoptera; family Tenthredinidae; genus Tenthredo; species Tenthredo notha. The sequence goes on from OU611907.1 coordinate 6,140,180, forward strand.
ATTACAAAACGAGATGAGAAATTAGAAACGTTCTATTTGCATATTGTCATATATACTTACTTTTATTTTTTATTACGAACTTTTACTTTTACAGCTACAGAATCGATATTGTAATCTTCATAAAGAATGACTTCAAAGATACATATTTGGTTTTAATAACGGAGATACCTTGTCAAATTTATTTTGAAAATGAGAATACCAAGATATGCGTGGGAGACAACGGAAATGGAATTTTTTTTCCTTTCTTTTCTTTTTATATAATTTTTTAATACACTCACAATTTCTCTTTACTTAAAAAAAAAAAAACTGAAAAGTTTCTTGACATGTCTAAATCTCTTGAGCAATTTTTCAAATCTCTCATCGATCATGCAAAGAATCTTGAAACACTCGGTGAGCCTTAACAGTAAGTATTCTTTCGGGATAACAAAAGTTTCTTGAATTTCGACTCGATCAAGTTAACTTAGAGAAACGTTGAGATAGACGCGACTCAAGTACCTTTTATCTGATTTTCTTGCCATTTATGCGGATCACTGTCCACAGAGAGCTCGACCACTCGGTTTATCCAACCTTCTTTTTCTCCTCTGTTCTTAGGTATCTAGATACCGAAAGACCCTCGCTGGTCAACGATCAGATTTCTAGCTCCTGCTCTGAGCAAATGTCTCAGACTGGATTCACCGCGAAGTCCCTTTATCCCATGACCAATCCTAGCAGACTGTCCCCAGACAAACATGTACAATAAATAGCTACAACCTCTGTCAATATATTGGATATACCCTATCACACAAGTAAAATTGACAGATTGACAGATTGGGGTAGCGATATATTCACACGTTCATTTCACAACGATAACTATTATGTTTCATTTCAATTAAAGAAGTTTTTATACTTAGGGTATATTTTTGAATGGGATGCTGGGCTATCGGTTTTTAGATTTGTCGCGCGTATTTGAAACTAGATAAAATAATAGAAAAAAAAATAAAAATTTAAATAAAAATGCGAAGTGATAAAGATTTAGCCTCCCTTCCGTCCGAAACTAAATTATGTTCCATCCCTTTGGAATTTTTTCATATTATAAAATTATATTCGTGCAGATTTATATGACAGCTGTGGTCGGAATCTCAACGAGTTGCCGTATACCATGAACGAAAATCGTTGCAGGGTAAAAATTATGAGAGTGAAATTAAATCTCAGCTTCGTTGTGATTTTAATTATAGAATAAGTAAAGGCGTCGACGTTTCTGTGAGGTATACATATATTATAGTGCAATTCTAAACGGCATTTTGCAACTCTATCGTTAAATTGAAAACAACGAAACGATACCGCCGACGATATTCAATCCCGTATAATTTATATTCGCATTTTATGTCTCTTTCATTCGTTCAGATATCCGGCTACTTATTATGAGGTAGACTGTAGTATATATATGATAATAAATATAAACAGCATATCTACTTAGCTAGATAACCGTAAAGTTATAATGGTGAAAGCGATATCCCGTATACCTAAATCCGTCGCCTCAGAGATTAAAAAAAAAAAAAAGTAAAATCCTATTACGAACTCCGTAACAGATAACAGCATCAACGAGCTGAAAGTATCGGTTAATCGAATGATGAGAGAGCAGCCGAAGTAAACGAAGGGTGAAAAAGCGTAGGAAGAAGAATATTGTGTCGTAGTTCGGTTAGTCCTTTGCAAGGATCTGGTAGGCATTCGTAAATTCTTGTTGAATTTCTAACAGGGTTGAAAAGGTCCTCCTGGGAAATAAATTAATCCGGTTACTCGAAGTAATTCTGAAACTATCTTCAGTTATTTCCAGTTATTATCGTCAAGGATCGACCCCCTAGCAGGGTTGGAGCAATGGGATTGAGATAAATCACTGTAGCTATACGTAACGGCCTAGTGCCCGTCTGTATCGGTCGAAATTCTCGTATTCGAGGCTCGCCTTCCATCTGAAAGCAAATCCGAATCTATTGGGGTGTGTTAGAAGAAGGGATAGAACGCGGTTCACATATTACATCCACCACAACCACCATCATGACTACCACCACCACTCTTATCTTTTGTGTTCAACATCCAGCTGCAAAATTTACTTCTCCTCTACGATGACCTCTTCCCATTAGTATTTTTCATGGAGCCGGTTAACTATGCCCGTAGAAGGGGTTTGCTATTATGTTGGTTCCCTTATCGTACAACCGTTCCATACATATATTTTCTTTCTACTCTTACCCCTATCACAACGAATGGTACTTTCTTTATTTCTCTTAAACTTTTGCCAACCATTTGAATTCAATCGTTTTAATAGTTATGTCACCTAAGTTTGATCGTACATGCGGCCGTAGGTTTCACCCTTAGGGACATATACTTCAGTTATTAACGAGCATCGATTCCGTGTAACAATCTGTCCACGTATGCAGGGGTATCGATGCTAGATATGTACACAGTTAGGTAGGTATATACCCTATATACACGTTAAAGTGGCATGCTATCGGGGGATATTGAGCTATGCGAATTTGAACTGGAATATAGAGTCAATATTGAAGGTTGGGGTAGGAGAGCACATCTGCCCACTACCGAGTGTACAATGGGTGGTGCGCGGCGCGGCGCCGCGACGCCGCGAGACAGGCGGGGGTGGCAGAGAGGGGGGTGTATATTGTTACGGTACGTCGGTTTGTTTGATTACGTGGTTTCGAATGACTCTCGGGCAAATATACACCACGCTGCTGCGTTTGCGGCAGGAAAACACTTTCGGCAGGCACTGGATATATGTTTTCAGAAAAAATTTTATTTTATATATGAATACCGATTTAGAGAGCTTTTCTCAAAAAATCATCGGCGAGAGTTATACACCGAAAGCAAACCCTGCAGTAAAATTTATATATCTACCAGGTGGCCGCGAACTATATGCTTTAATTTCAAGGGATGATCGAGGGGGTCTAGCTCGGTACTCTGCCGTTGGGAGTAGTGCTCTTCGTTGTAGCGTCTATGAGATACAGGTCGTTTAAAAAAAAATCACGATAACGCCTGCATTTAGACAGCCAACTGCACAAAAGCGACCCCTGGGTTTATGAGTACACAACCACAGAAAAAGTCATAACGCTTTTTCAGTTCTAAAATAACAAAAATCATTCCTGGATTGTGTTAATTAATTCTTTGGCATGTCGTTTACGTGCGTCAGTGTAGTAGTCCAGTGATTATGCACGCCTGAAATCATACAACCCACTGTTCGCCTCTGTATAATTGGCTGCCTAAACGCAGGCGATAGCGTGATTTTTAAATGGGCTGTATCTCACAGACGCCGCGACGGAGATCACCTTTTCGAACGGCTGGGTAACAGGCCAGACCCATTCAATCATCCCCTAAAATTAAAGTACTTAATTCATAGCCACCCTGTATGTTTACCTGAAATGAACTCTAGTTACACTAAATACAGTTTCAACCTCTATCACGGTGCGAAATGAATTAAACTGCGCACTATCCGCTCTACTCCATGGAATAAAAATAAAATCTAATTCCGGCTACCGTAATTCAAGAAGGGAATGAATGAGATAAAAACGCGAAACAGTTTACATCTGAAATATCTTGAATGGTTTAAAAGATGGTTGCCCCATGCTAGCCTAATGAATAGCCAGTGCAAACATTTCGTTTCACTGCAAGCCTTGCGTTTTTAGCTTTGGTATATATGCATGTATGCATGTGAAGGTGGAAGGTGGAATTAGAGGTGGAGGTGAAGTCGGAGATGGACCACCAACGTATTTACTTTGGTTGCTGTACCTATAGGTGTTGTTATATTTAGGTATATACATACATTAGGTATGTACAACGGGCACCCTTAGCTCACAATTTTTACGCGTCACCTCTGAGGTCTTTTTCACTTACTACACCCACCTCTCTGAAACGTTCGTTGGTGTGAAAATTAACCAGGTTTTAGGTAGTGCCTGTGAGATAATTTATAAAATTAAGTAAAAAAAATTCAGCGTCTTGAATTGTCATCAATTTAACTCAAGCAGCAATTTGCGAAGTGAATATTTGAACGCTTTTTAAGGGAAGAAAAATATAATAAAGGTTCTTACTAGTGAAGGCAATTTACGGGATTAAACAATTATACTATATCTATATAATATATAGGTATATTCATTCATTCAACTTGTATATTAATTATTTTTGTATGTACGAAGTAGGTTTTTTCAATTTAAAAAGGATCTCGCGTATCTATATATGACAAATATACATATATATATATTTTTTTAATTATAGTTAATGTAAAGTGCGGAGAGATTCCGCAATTCTCATAATATAAGTGAGATTTGTCGACAAATGGTGTTCCAATGGTGATTTATGTTTAATATTAGAGTAATGAATCAGATGACAATCGATATTGCGATCGAATTCGCACAAAAAAAAAATCTAATGGCAGACAGAAGACGGATATAAGCCATCAAGTAGGGCCCTCTTTTCAAAATCCTTGTCCATTGTCTGTAAAATCAAAAATTATTCATTGATCAATTTTTTTGTCCGACAATATCTCGAGCACGAGTTACCGGATTTTGATGATTCCAAACTAAGAACTGATTAGATTTTGATTTCGATCATTTGAAACCGTGCAGCATCTCTCCGCACTTTACTCTATCCGAAATCGTTGACTTATCTCCCGCAAAGATATGAATAGGAGGTGTTTGTGGAGATGAAAACTGGTAGGGAATTACCTTGCATCGTATATTTATGGAAATTAGTTTGTCAACAATTATTATCGTATCATTCTCACCAGGTTGAGATACTTGAGGGTTGACGTTGTGTACACACGTACGTAAGGTATTATACCTATGCATGGCGTATCCCCAACCTCGACATAATCTATGCACCATGGTATTAGCTACGTTTCGTAACTAGCTTGACTGCGGCTAGTTTACTTATTTGCCATCAACTTGATACCAACTTAGAACCCTGGCAAGTTAGGAAAGTGCCAAAGCCCCAATACCGTTGAATCCAACCTAATTAGGTTAATGGATAATGGCAAAACTTCGTTCGGTTTGACAGTTTATTGTTAGATAGTGGTTCGGTCGATAAAATTCTTCAGGCAACAATGGCCAAGCATATAAGCGTTGACTGGTGACGCTTTTGGCTTACGGTTAAGAGGGTTAAGGTTACGATTTCACCACTGGTATAGAAATTTCGTAACTCGCTTCAACTTTCGCTATTCAACAAATCATGCTTTCGCAAACGATCTTTTGCCATTGCCATTCGTATACACATATAATATATCTATATACATACATTTATATGTTACGCGTATAATACATAGTTATATGTATACGTGCATGTACAAAAGCTTTAATAAAATCATTCTCTTTTCAGAACAAAAAATATATACTGAAAAAAAAAATCTTACAGACTAAGTTTAGCGGTTCAACATGACCTAATCAGATTTCGTACAAACCGTGCAATTCGTTTTTATCTCTAAACGTGCCCTTTCGTTTTTTTTTTTCTCTTTCCCCTTTTCCTTTTCTTTATTTCTCCTTGCTTCTACCTCATAAAACAGGGTCTTTACTCATCATAAAAAATGTAGTGGATCTTGAGACGATTCCAACGGCACGTCATTTAGTATCATACAAAAAATACGAACCGGTATTGTCCCCTTTTTTTTTTTTTTTCCTAAAGTAGGTAAAAGATAGTATATATATGCTAGTCAACCTACCCTCGACTCGAGCTTAATCTTGCATATGTGTGCACTGTGAGGATCACCGAGTGACGTACTACGGTATGGCATCAAGGATCATGTCTACGTATTTGTTGACTCAATTGACCACTGTTCGAATAACCACAACTCCGGGTTCTCCTCTGATTATTATTTGTACAGAGTAAACGTCTGTCGATTCATCTGTATGAGTATGGTTCAGCTGGTCTGATGATATCGCTTCAAACTTGTCACCCGAAAAGGGTCATACCACATATGTCAACCTATATCTATGATTAGGGTATATCGCGTTATCACGCTCAAGTTAGGTGACATATGGACCAATGTATTTTCAAAAATTCAAGCTAAGATCTTATTTCGACAATTATAACGAATTCAGGTATAGAAAAAAAGAAATACCGAAGATCATTTTCCCCAATAATTTTCTCTATAGCGGTTGGAATCGACATGGAAATTTTTACTGTTGTAGAACTGGCTATGTAATCAGCTTGTATATTATCTCGTGGGATTGTATTCAGATAAAGATATATGTATTTATGAATACATGTAGGCACATAAATCAAGAAAATTGAGACCAAACATGCGAAGCGAAATGTAGCCGTTCCTTTTTTTTCCCAATTTCTGTTTTCCATCTTTCCAATATTTTTCTTTATATTGTTTATTTTACTGTTTTCTTCTTATTCTCTGCTATTCGTCAAATTGATCCATTTCAATCACTGGTACGTGGGATTGTAGAGCACGTGTAGTCTATATTAATCCCACTACAATGAGAAAAAACACGGACTATGTTACAGTAATCACATGCCCGGATTTTCTAAAGAGATAATCAACGTGTCAATTGAAAGATATAGGATAGGTAATATCGAAACTCAAAGCTTTTATTTCTGTCCGAAGCTTACAACTGCTGCAGACCACTCGTAACAGGAAATATATTATCCAGGTTCAATAAGTTTGGATTATTCTCTATACTGGAATAAATAACCAAACTGTAACAGAATTGTATGTGTATGTATATATTGTAAGTAAAGCTATGTTTGTTAAAATCTGTAATATCAATATTAGAAATGAAAAAAAAATGAAAAAGAAAATAGGAAGCAACGTAGATACTGTGCAAGCATAGCATATCGATATTATAGATCGTTCAATATTGAGGATAATCTGGCAATAGTAAGTATCTGAAGTTTGGCGAGGCTACACCGTCAAGGGAATATGGCTTAGTCTCTCGAACCTGATATCAATAATAAAGTCCGCCAATTCTCCTCTCTTCTATTATTCCTTCGCCCCTACCCCCCATCCCCCTCGGGCCTATTGTCAACTTCCATAAAAATGAAGATGTCGAATATAAATATATCGTTGACGGGAAATAATAGATTCTCGATATTAAAATATACGAATCTGTAAAAAAAAAAGAAAAAGAGAACAGGATCATGAAAGTCCAATTGATTCGGACTCGTAAAAGAGAGAATAGTAGAAAAAAGAAGAAATGAAAAGAAAATAGGAGAAGAAAAAAAAAAAGTACCAATCAAACAGACTGAAACAAAGCGAGGTGTGTATTGCTTGATGTTTGATGCAGATAATTGCAGCAAATTGGATCGACCTATTTTGTCGTGTACGATATTTTGTTCTATCTCTAGACTAAAACTATATGCTTTTTACTACACGTCGGGATGAAACGTAACGACTGGAAAGTATAAGCGAGCGGTGAGGAAAATTATTGCGGTGGACCACCTGCGCTAGTAACAAAGTAGTTATTAGACATGCATATAGCGAGAGTTTTTAATAATTCATAACTTGTGAAAGTATAGATATACCTAACTACATATAGATGGATTGGCACCGGTATACTCGCTTCGTTTCTATACCCACAAGCTAGAACGAGATGAAACAGGGAAGCTGCTCTTCTCTTCTCTTCTCCTCTCTCCTCTTCTACTATTCTCTTCTATTCTCGTCTCTTCTCTTCTCTTCTCTCTGCGCCGTATGATGTAAGGACGTGGTGCAGCATAATATTATGCCGTTAATACAGTGCATATCGGGACAGGAGCAGCTGCTGGGCGAATTACACCGCCATCGCTCCGCGTCTGCTTTTCAAATCTCAGTATCTCTCTCTTCCTTTCTCGAAATTCCCTTATTAACACATAGTGGCAAATTATACCTTACGTTATACGACTATGTGGTTAGATTTTAATATCAATCGTTATAGAATCTGGACTCTATTGCACGGATTAATAAATACTCGAAAATTTGACTCATTCAATTCCGCATTAATCCGCTAAGAATTTAACTTTCAAGATAACTGGGGCGACAAACTGTGGCAAATTACTTCGATTTCATATCGACACGTGATATATTATGTCCGGGTATAATGTTATTACTCTAACGTAGGACTTGTCGCAATCTATCAATTATAAGTGGTCAACTATTCCTCGGGGTAGACGCGAGCGGTTCGACTTTTGCACACCCCCACGTACCCGGACCGGGACCCAGACCAGGACCTGGGTTTGGGTTTGGTTTTGGTCCTACAGTATTCAGGCAGATATAAATAAAGCGTTATTTCGCCGTTACACTGTCGTTAGAATGTATTTATTCGATGAAATTTCTCACCAAAGTAGGGCAGCGTGTACCTGTTTTAAATATTTAATTTAAGAATAAATTTTCTTTAAGGTATAAGATGGGTATAGGGTCGGCCAGACGATACAGAAAATTTGTAAATTTTTGTTTCCCCACTCGACTTTGTTATATACCTACTAAATTTCGCGAAAAAAAAAAAAAAAATTGTCACCAACAAAATATTCAGTAACACGTGTTTCCGTCACTTTATTTACCGCATACGTTAACCCTGCAGAGGATCTCGATGCTCCTAGTGGCGGATTTTGAACAATTTCATAAATATTTATGAGACGACGTTCTGCACCTCTTTTAGAATCGATCTAGACACACCAAACTCGCGGATAGTTTGAAGAAATGTGTTGATGTTATACCTATAGCCAGTTATCTTAGCTATCTTTACACCCACATACGACCCTGCAGATTTAACAATAAACGAGAAGATTCGCTCGTTCGTTCCTTCATGTCAAATTTTTTCACTCTTTTTTTTTCTCTCTTTCTATCTCTCGTTTTACTTTTTTTTTCACCGGAAATTGATTTATTTGCCAGCAGAGCTGGAAATTATATCCATTACACCATTAAATCCATTAAACCTGCCGCGAGGGGCCAGAGGTGGGAGAATAAAGGAATATCGGTGAATTTGGGGCGCGGAAAAGCTGGAAATTCCGAAATCCGCACCCGTCAACTGTACGAGTGAATTTATGAAATTAATAATTGGGTACGCGATGATCCTCGCCATTCAGAGCCGCAGGTTTCATCCCTTGAGGTTGAGGTTTCTTAGCCTTTATTCAACAACAGAAATATCCTGCGGATAGAAAGATGTACGCGTTACGTATTGAATTTAATATCAAATACATTTTGAAAGGAAATTTCGTTTTGTAAATAAAATCCAATGTTAGAAATATATTTGCCTCTCGGCCAAGTTTTCGTCGCACCTCTTTAGCCTCCACCCCCTCTTCGTCTTTGTCGCATTATGCGAAACAGACGGAGACGCGGGAACCGGAGACAAAAATAAGAGAAGCTACTTGAGCCAGTCAGGCACATTGTACCCACGGTTTTCGATCGAAAATTCTAGTCACAAAAGCGATTCACGTAGCCAACTAAATTTCAAAATACTCGAATTGAAATCCCACGGCGAGAATAACAGCCGTCTTACATCCACCTATAGCTAAAACGACGTTAAGTATATTCATACATTTTTAAGGACGAATACTTCGTGTTAACAATAAGCTATTTCTCCACCCTCTGGGTATAATGAAAAGGTGATCCTTTTTATTCTCAGGATCTTCACCAGTTTTTAATTCCCTGATATACGGGAACCATTCGCTAATATATATAAATATTGGTGTGTATTAGGGTGTGCCAGAAAGAACTTTTTTTTTTTTTTCAATCTCCCACATCAAAAATTAAAGCGGTTTTATGAAATAAGAAGCCTCGATGAAGGAGGGCACTGAGAAAAATTGCGAAGTGGTGTCTCACTCGACCAGAAGTATACTGATGAGGCACCTTTTCGGCTTGATTATCAGCATCCCCCTTTCGGCAATTGAAATATTACATGACATTCAGCTGTCTCAGCATGTGGTACAATAAGTAGGAAATGAACAAGAATTGTTAGAAATTAATCTATGAATATGCACTTTTTTTTTTCAATTTTGTTCTCAAAACATAATTTCTTATCAGTCTATTCCCCATACCACCTTGTGATTTTATTCAACTTGCTGTGAGATTTTACCTCGCAAAAGGGGGTTTCGGTCAATTGAGTCTAGCAGGTGCCTCAATCACCTATGACTTCTGATCGACTGAGACACCACTTTGCATTATTTCTCAGTGCCCTCCTTCACCGAGGCTTCTTATTTCATAAAACCACTTCAATTTTTGATGTGGGAGATTAAAAAAAAAAGCAAAGTTTCTTCTGGTACACCCTAGTGTGTATATTATAGATGTGTGGCTTGTTAAAGTTCCGTGTACAAAATTTTTGAACCCATATTTCAGAAGACTCGTGTATTTATGTGCGGCTCGCGTACAATGATAGGATCGAGTGACATTCTGGTTTATTTTAGAGCCGCGCTTTATGTCGTGCGCTTCGCTGCGATTTATTGGATTCTTGGTATAGTATCTATCGGGGCTTCGTCCTACGTTGTACATAAATATTCGTCAAATACCTTAGCTGCAGTATACACATGAGGCAACGAGATTTTTCCGAACAAAAATTTAATTTTCTTCTCAGTATTCTTAGACTGTGAGCTATTGTACCCATATAGATATGATAACCAAGTTTTATTAAAGACAAGTTAAGAGCCACTCCTCCAACCCATTACACCGTCATAGGTTAGGCTCCAGGTGCACCCACTACCCTATACCCGTATTTATCTATTCACCCTGACAGGCATTGCCCCAAACACTAACTATTTCCATGCCTCTACCTCCTAAACTTTGAAACCGCTAAGAGGAGATACTTGGGTCATGAAACTTTGGAACCTCGAAGTGAAGAGAAGACGATGATGCACCTGGAGCCCATTTAAACACTATATGTATTCAATTGCGGTTACCCTGGTTTTCGGAACAACATATACTAAATGGCGAACGTTTAGCACTTGAATATGGAAAAAGAACTGAATATTTTTTGAATTAATCACTAAAGTCGAAATATGATCCTCATAAATGAGACTTGAAATTTCGTAGTCAGTCCCTTCTGGCATTCTCTGTCACAGATAGAGGCAAATTGGGTCACGAAATGGCACTGGAAACTCGCAAAGTGAATAGAACGTGGGCTAAGGGTAGGCTGCACCTGAACCCCATTGAACGGCGTGTATCCGGCTGGCATACCGTTTTGCCAGAATCTAGAGAACAACAAATTGGGGTGCCGAGAGTGGCGTCAGTCTGGCAATGGGCGGACATTCGTCTGCGTCAGTAAACGGTCTGAAAACGTTACGCGAATCGCATCTTAACCGTAGGGCGCCGTCTGGAAAAGGTCGAAATTCGCCTTTGGGAAGAGACGGACAATATGGCGGACGAGGCTTTGTCGTTGGGGCTAATATAGGCGCGCGTGCCGTCGCACCGAAGGCTAAACTCGTCTCTGCAGATTTCATAGAGCAAAACTTTTCCGCTGGTCCCAGACGAAATTGCGGTTTCTACTTATTTCGACGGGAGCTAACATAAGACTGGTGGGTAGTTTCGGGCCTTGATATAGAAGGGTGGGAAAAAGCAAGAGGCAAAGAGAGGCGGGTCTCAAGGCCATAAAAGTAAGCAATATAGTTACTCACAGTTCGGGATCTCTTATGGGTATTATAGCGTTATTTGGCATAATATCACAGCCTCAGCCAAGTGTTGGAAGGTAGTTTTGGCGCGTACAAGGTCTTGTAGAAATCGCAACCCTCCGTATCTCGTTACTATCCATAAACCGAGTCTAAGTCATAGCCGAGGATTTAGGAGTGAGGGAATCTCTCCCAGTTTCGCAATTTGTTTTTTTTCTTCTTTTTTTTTTTTTGCCAAGAAGTATAGAAGAGCCGCGATAATCCGGTATAGGTGATAAAATTTCATTTCATATCTAGTTTATAAACCGAAATACTCTGCAGCGATAAGGGTGTTGATTTTTTTTTCTCTTTTTTTTTTCTTCACTGTCTTAACGTGACGCCAATAAGTCGCGTCAAGCCGCAAATTCCCCCAGGTATAAACCCCCCCCCCCCCCCCCCCCCCGAGAAGATACCATAATCGATTACGTCGAAAGGCTCGAGTTGTTTGCCCGTGGAAAATCTCGTCGCGAAATCGTGAAATCAAAGCTAATATCTGGTGCTCATGGAGAATGTCGTAGCGCGTTAGGTTCTAAGGAAGTTCATTGTATGTATGTAAGTGTTATTATACTTATGTAGGTACGTAGAAAGCGAATAAGTAAGTTTCCCTGTTTGACACTACTGCCGACTGCGTTCATCTTTGTTTTAGTACTCTATACAAAGGTATACCTAGATCTGTATGTATTTGACTTTGGTATAGTGTAAGAGTTTGTAGTGAAGTTGAGGGTGGCACTAACTTCGTTTAGACGCGGTGAGAGAAGCGGGACCGCGCGGGAGAGACGTAGAAACTACTGCCGTTAGCGGAAACGGGTGACGCGGAACTTCGATTAGATGCCGAAAGTCCCTGGCGCCCAAAGGATGCGGCGTCGTCACGTGTCATCGAGGAACTTGCCACCCCCTAGTTGGTGTCCTCGACTAGATGGTGCGGCGCGGAACCGCTATAAAGGGTGAGAGTAATTCGCGCGGAGAATCACCTCAGACTATGTCTTGCCTTCTAGGCTTGCTCTCATTGCTACTTCATTATATTCCTTAATTCTCGTAAACTAAAACTTAACGACTTACGGGATACGCGTTGCGTGACATGAAACTCAAAAGCCAAAAGCTAAACGCGATAGAGAGATAGAGAGAGAGAGAGAGAGAGAGAAAGGGTAAAGGTGGGCAGGCAGGAGTAACGCCAGGAAACTGTGACGAAGGTTGTCGTCGAGGTTTCCGAAATTAACCTCATTTCGAACTCCTCGGGGGCTTCCAGCCACTTGCCGTCGTCCCCCAGCTTCGGAATCACCCTTGCCAATTCCCCATCGTAGTAGAAACGGGCGACAGTCGTACGGATTGCTCCGTCGTACATCAAATACGACCCGACCAAACCAGCTGGCAGTTGCCCCGTCATTCTACGTTGCCCTGATGCGATAACGCCCCTCTAGAGCTGCAGGGCAGATATCGATATACCGGATTGTTTGCGGCTGCCACATCGTATCAATTCCGTATTGCCCTTGGCTCTATGGATATCTACGTGTGTCCACCCTAACCAACATAATTATTCATTCCCTGCCCTTTTATTCTCCTCTTTCTCTTCAGTGGTTAAATCGTTTTCACTCTACAAAGTCTGTGTCCAAAAACGTTCAACGGTATATCGACGACAGCGAAGAGGATCGCGTGCTCGTTTAATGAACCAACTAAAAGGAAACCGCAATAGACACAGTCGACAAATTGGATTCGCTAGTAAGATACTAATTTGCGGAATACCTCAGTACGTTTGTTTAATACATAATAAATACGCTTCGACAACTCGCAAAATCACTTTGTTAATACAATTTCGCAGAACTTTATTGGTTTCTCAAATCGAGATTTGAGTGCTAGTTTAATAGACAGATCGGACAAAAGCCACAATAGAAGTCCTGGACGAATTGGGATTATTCCTTCGTACCCTTAGTCGAACGAGTTGGTATACATAGATAAAATGGGAAAAGGACTTTGCTGTTTTCGAATACTAACAGCGGTTTGAAAAATTTTGAACAGCTCTTATCCCCTGATCTAGACAACTCTTGCGTCGCTGTTTGTATGTCCGATACCTTTGTCGAACAACATAAAGCACAAATGAACCAATCCTGCAATATCAATGATTGAAATATGACCGTAGATTGCATATGTACCGTCTTGTAAAACACTAGTTACACGTCGAACTGTTAAAAGTAAAAATAAAGTCACTATATGGAGGTAAAAATGATTATTAGATGGAACATTTCTGACCGTTGACAAATGATCATCTTTGTATTAATACCCTGTTATAAATCAAGCTTTGTTTGTACTGATATGTTGGCTATGTACCTTGGCATGTCCGTTAGATGCCCTTAGGTGTCTATTAATTACATTCTTTTGAAATTTCATGTCATGTTAGTTACTCATACTAGGTATGTGGGTACCATGGTACTAGGTTGTCGTCGAATGTTGTTATACCAGTCGCTTGAGAGACGGGCGCACTTGTCATACCTATCTATCTATAGATGTGCGTGTGGCTGTGATACAGGCTGGCGCCAACCGTCGAGGTGCGCTTTGTAATGAAGTACAGGGATTGTAATGGAGCCGTTTACACACCCGGACCCGCTGCAAGACCCATTAATTATTACCAACATTCGGGTCTAGTATCTATGTTATACCACCATTGGCCCATTTACGCTAGCAGACAAACTCGCCAACGTTTGGCTCCGTTACGCCCAGTAGCACTCAAGAATTTCCCGCCAGTGTGCTATCAATCGATTTGCGATGGGTTCTCTAAATTAGACCCTGATATATACCGTTCTTGCTAGGGGGATTCTCTACCCCAACGGGTATTTCCTCTATTTCTCGCAAGATATAATTATCAATTCTACATCTCTCCTCAAGAAATACAGAGAAAAGAAAAGTATCATTTCTCCATAGAATATGAAAAATTTTATGAATCTCAAAATTCGGTACAACCTGGAAGAAGGAGTATTTTCAAACCATTTGCTTACCATTTCTTTGAAAATTGAATCAACTGATAAAACCAAACGAACCGATTGTTTAACTATTCTTAAAACATTCCGATTTAATTTACATTTTCAATTACACCGTAAGCAACTCGTGATTGTCGTCCAATGAACCCCGTCGACGAGAGAATCATTCTGGTTAGTTTGGGTTGAATTTGAATTTCAATCGATTGATCACAGCTAATGTCGCCTTCAGTGGGCAATGTCAGTCGGTATTTAATTAGAGAACCTATTGCGGTATTGGGCTTGTCCGCTTCGTCTATCCGCGAGTAACTTCGTCGAATTCAACCAATTCGCCTGTTTCGCGGAACATAAACTATGCGCTGCTGTATCTAAACACGTCGGTTATAGAACCTCGGTTATACGTACGGTTGCTGCAGTTTGTTTAGCCTCAGGCGAACAATCATCGTATCTCGAGCTGTACCAAAACAGATTAATAAGACCGCACATAATCCCTGGAAACGTGTGCTTATAGACTCTGTGTTGAAGAGGAATGGGGGGGCCCAAGAATATCCAATCTGACAGCTGGTTCCTTGCGATATCGATTCCCAAGCTACAAACCTATTCACTTTGATCGGTTTAACCGGTTGAAATTATGTGACCAAACTGATACTTACCATAGACGATTCCCTAACGTTAGAGTATTATACCTACCTAATATGTGTATATATATATATATATGTTCGACAAGGTACGAACAGAATAGTTCGAGATTAGTCGATCCATATGGCAGATGCCTAAAAGCTGCAGGGAGAACGGCCGCTCGTCCATATCCTTGGAATCATCGGATTAAGGGGCAAATGGTACGCGTTCGAGGGTCGAAATTAATGGACTTTCATTTCGGGATCCTAATTACATAATATTGTGTATGTGCATGTGCGTGTGTATAGGACGTTCCGTAACAATTTAGCTACCGGAAATTTGATGGCAATCAGGAAATTCTACCGAAAATAAAATTAACGTTCGAGTATATTGTATACAAGTACAATACTTGTGACAATTTTTACATACATTTGTGAAAATATTAATGACGGTTTTTTTAATCAAATATTACGTTTGATGGATAAATAGTTTTTCGGTTATGATACGAGGAAAGATTTTCACCGTAAGGTTTTTCCGATAAAATCTAACAAGGTCAAACTGATCGTGAAAATACTTCGATACTTCACACTTATAGCTTCTTCGATTTGCTGGTATGTACTGGAGAGCCTGAGTTAGTCGAAAACTCTTTTGAGATAACATATATGCCCTGTACACCAGCATACGTGTATACAAAGCCAGACACGATCCACCGCAAATCGAAGAACTCCCTTGATGATACAAATTTTTTATATAATTCTTTTCATAATTCTAAGAGACGGTTTTAGAATTCGTTCGTATAGTATGTGTATATCATAGTTTTATCAATATTCTTATGAGTATTTTATAAACAGGGTGACTTTGACTTTGATAAAGCAATAATGAATCCAAGTGAGATATAAACGAGGGGGCGCGCACTCCTCCTCCTTTAATTCTATAATATGATACCAGTGCTTCTAACTTGTTGAGAAAATTTAGTTTGCTTGAATCGTCGCGTTTTCGCGACCTTCAGACACTGTCTAAGAATAAGCTCGAACCACTCGTCCTCACTCCGGGGAACACCTCGGGTGTTGCCTAAGTGGGAGTCCCTTGAAGGGTTTGGAAGACTCCCTTGAAGAGGTTCTGAACAAAGCGGTATCGATTTGACTATATTTTCTCGCCGAATCTAGTAGCTCCGAGAAAATAGATAAAACCCTGCACCGCGGTTGAAATAAAAAAATAAAATAAAAAAATCTAGCTTGGGTAATCAAAACTGCTAGCTCGTTTGAAAAAATGCATTTAATTCATTTGCACCGCTATTCTCTAACCGCGTTCCGTCTCCCGGTTTCACCGCAATTAGTAGAGTTTCACATTTATCTCCGTTTCTCTCCGTCTATTCTACTCTTTCTCTCTATCCGCTTCTATTCGCACATCTAGTATGTGCGAATCGTGTGCATTTGTTCAATGTTAGCAGGCACGCGCTCTATGCTACGCTAACAACGCTGAAAAACCATCCGAAACCTTCACCAGGTTGCAGATAACGTGAAATTTCAAACTACGCTGAGCTAGAATTTATATCGTTCGAGTAAATCGGCCCTTAGAATTTTTCAGTCGAGTAGTTGAGCTGTCTTATGTACTATCGATATGCTATTTTCGTCTCTTTGACGCCTTGGTACTGTAGATGCTAAAAGTAAGCATGCCAACCCGTTCTTCCGCCAACGTAAGCCCGTCTTTGCAAGTCCGATGTCTACTTTGAAATGTTACTTTCCTCGGATCGCACTCTCCGAAATAATCGATACGAAATGGCATTGGCTCGTTCGCTCTGGGATTCCTCGAGTTTTGCAGTAGAAGTAGAAGTGGAAGTGGAATCTCCGCATCACCATAACCACGTTTAAGAACGAGAATCTTGGATCTCCCTACCGTTTCTGTACGATCAAAATCTGTTAGGAACCTCGTTAGAGTGTCGAATGACAGGTTGGTGAACGAGAAGGCGTTGGTTCGGTTCTCGTTACCTTTCTGAAATTGAAGAGGGTGGAAGTGGAAGTGGAAGTGGAAGTAGAAGTGGAAGCGGAAAGAGCTGGCAATCTTCAGCTCGACATATTGACTAGTAGGATGATATACGCAGCTATGTATATAGGGATGTACATATGCGAGTATGAATATGGAGTTGTATGTATACCCAGTTTGAGAAGAGAATTAAAGCAAGAGGCCTAGAACATATCCCGTATTTCTAAGTTACGTAATGGTAGCGGACGAAATTAGTTTCTACCGAATCAATTAAATCCCGACGACACTCGGCGCTACAGAATTCACCATGACTAGAAACAGCGCGTCGACGAACTAGGTACGTTAAGACGGTGTGTAGGTATTCACCGTCTAATGGAGTCTGGCTTGAAACAGAACCTGGCCTAGTTTTAGGTGCAGGTTGATGCGGAGCTTTCAATAGGCACACTGCAGAGTGTGGGAAGAAACTTTCCACGTATGGCCCTGGTCGGCGAATGTAACTAAAGCCAAGTTTTCCGATCGAAGTACTTCATAACTGCAACGTATACCGCGATAAACAATCGGCCATACTATATCATAATATCTGTTTGCACAAATGTCATTCGGATTTTAGCATTCGGTGTAAATTTAGTACGTCAGTTTACGAAGTCCGATGTTGCAATGCGCATGCTATCCGCACCCATATTGATTTAGTTTCTGCAAAGTGCGAACGCCGAGTACTTTGAAAACCATTGTAACTTGTCACACACATCATGCTTGGGATTTCATATTACCGATTCTATGTGCTGGGATGGTAGAGCCTAGCCTGTTCTCATCTTTGTTTTTATTTATTTATTCATTTATTTATTTATTTCTTGTTTTTTCTTGTTTCTAAAAAACGTTGAAGGTTTAATTAACGAGATTTAAAAATTGGTAATTGGTTGCGGTACGGAAAGAACACGCTTGGGCAAATACCTACTACCCAATTTGAGTACCTAGTGAGCTTTTTATTATCAAATTTATAAACTCTTCGAACTTTCTGCAACTCGACGTGCGCCGGGGACGCATTTTTAATTGGAATTGGGAATTACTCATTTCCAAAGCAAAATTCAAATAATCATAATGGTAATAATAATACCGGTATTCGAATACTCGGATTTTAGAATACGAAAACTTGACGTTCTTTGAGTACGAGTACCAGGAGTAGGCATTTGAATATTCAAATCTGGGCTTTGCAGTCTGTTGAGTTATTTTATTTTTTTTTTTTAATCCCCATTTTTATTTTTTTTTTTTTCATTTGCTTCTGAGATCGAGAATTTCTAACTGTTGGATTGTCAAAATTCAAACAGCGATCCAAGACTTAATATCGAGAACTTGGGGGTAAAATTATGAATTTAAACCCCCCCGCCTCCCTTCCCCGAGTACAATTTATTACCACCTGCAGTACCTATATATCTAACGCTATGAAGAAATATATTCGTTTACAAGAGAGAAATGATTATTCATCAGACGGTTCTGAATAATAAAGATCTCCTGGTTTTCTGGGCGTCTAATAAAAAATAATGTAAACAAAAGACATACCCCCCCTAGTACCTAGTACGACGGGTGAGCAGCAAACTTGGCAATCTGCACGCGTATAACCTCTGCAAAGCTACAGGGCGAAATGTTCGCATAACTTTCATCGTGGTTAAATTTTCAGGCATGGAGACAAGTTTAGTAAAAATATGATCGTTGGAAATTGGTATAACCATGTGCAACATCACAGCCGTCGTTTTCCTGCAAACTGGAAGAGGTTTTGGTTCCTTTTTTTTCTTTTTTTCTTTTCTTTTTTCGAGATTTCTTTTTCTTTTTTTCTCGGCAAAGTCATTTTAGCGATTCTCCTAACGTTATTTTTGATAGCCTCACATTTTCAGGAAAGTGTCACGGGAGTGACCCTTGCCAGAATTATCCGTTCAAGTTATCAACTTATACTCTGACCGTCCCGGAAATATCATATATCTTTTTTTTTATCGATCGCGATTAATATCATATAGTATTTTTATAAAATACTGAAATTCTACGGGAGTTTTATGCGGAAACGACGCTTCGCGGTTGGTTGTTTCAAACGAAACTGATTGATTCTCAGGAGGAAAAAATTCGATAACTTCATCCACATCAAAGGGATTAAACATTTCCGTGCTTCGGCAGCTGGTCTGATGCAAGTAAAAAGAATTTTATAAACGCGACTCGGTTTGCGAATTGAATTTTTCATTTGATACAAAAAAAAAAGAAAAGAAAAAAAGAAAATCCTGAAGAGCTTTTCCTCCTCTCCTTCGTACTGTACAGAAACTGTGTTATAATTTTTTTTTTTTATCAAAATTGCGTTAACTTTTCTTTTTTACTTCTCTCCAACGACGTACGTACTTATACATACGATTGCCTTTCATCTTCGAAAAAAGTAAGATAATAACTCGATATTTGCTCGTTCCGATATCCAAAATTCATATTTAATACCACATACAAAGTTTTCACCAAGTTGAACACTATCAAACTTCTGTTACGCTAAAATTGTTAATTATAGAGACGCGCACGAAGTATATTAATCCCATGTGGAACTCTAAAATGTTGAACTTGGTCAAAATTACGACCAAAGACTCACTCAAATACTTACGTGTTGAACTCTACTCCGACAAATACCTACTCCCTTCGAAGTTTCCCTCTCTCTCTCTCTCTCTCTTTCTCTCTCTTGAGTAGCTTGGTTTCAGCAAGCTCGGCACAATTACAACCACGCTGTCTCAAACGAAGTGACTAATTCGGTTTATCGCTAAAATTTTCGCTACTTATATTATCAATTATATTCATGCGTATGAAAAGCGTTTAACTTAAAAAGGAAAGGTCCTGTCTAATTAGCTGTGTTCCTCAAGGATTTCATTCGTTTATTCAATATCTACAAAGTAAATCGTTTATCCATATGATAAAGGCTTATATCGTACAGGGTGAGTAAGGTCCGATCAATTTTCGAGGCAAATTGTAGCCAAAGCTGATTATATTATGTAGATGATCACCTCCACCTCGAGCCCACAAAACGCACTCAAGGGAGCTTCTTGTCCAATGGATAGTCGTCGCTTCGGGTCGACCTTCGACCTCCGATATCCGACCTCCGCGGTACCTCCTGTCGGTTGAACTACGTAGGACGAATTCAAACCCCTCACCCTTCTCTGCAGAACCTTGGTCGTCGGTCTAAATTCACGGTGAAGCCCTTCGACACGGGATGTGAGAGTCCAGATCCGGGGACTCGCGTAGCCTTCTTCGACCTTACGGCCTCCCTAAGTGTCCTATGGTCATCCTAGGGTCAAGACGGGTTATCCGAAGGTTTGAAACTGCGCAGATATCCCGATCCCATGCGCACGTGTCATATATTACTTGTCGAAATGCGTATAGCGAAGAGCGTATACCACCGTAAACTCTACGATTCGACGCTAGAATTTCTCAGATGTTCTTCAGGAAGGATGAAGGAAAATAAAATGGGAAAAAATAAGAAAAATAAGAAAAAAGAAAAGAAGAAAAGACAAAAGTTTGATAACTCGTGCGATAATACAAACCTTGCGACGCGGTACGTGTCTCCGGTAGTCATTTACGGTGAACTCACCCTTTCGTCTACAGGGTCAATTGTATTTCTTATACATTTTTTTTTTTTTTCATACTGGAGACAGTGTTTTCTGAGGGCAAAGGCGTGACGAGAAATCGTGGGGGTTGCGGGCACGTTTCAAAGTTTTAATACCTCTTGAGCCCGTGTCGTCAGCCTGTGGCAAGATACGAGACAACAACGCACGAGGCACAGTTATCGAAATAGCAAGAGGGCCAATATTTTGCCGGCTTGAAAGTCCGAAGTTTCCTTATTGGAGTCACGTAGAGCCGTGGATATTGTGTTCGCGCGAAAAGTATCTCTCTCTCAAATGGAACCGTCGAAGCCACACACACGTCTTCTTAATCGTTTGTCCGATAACGAAGGGGACGAATATGGATAGAATTCCTCAACGTCTATACCTCCTAGCCCTCTTCCTTTACGATCTTTATATCCTTCTTCATACTTTACCCTAAGGGTTTCAGAAGGGTGGGGGGTGGGAACAACGTTGAATGTAAAGAGCAAAAAAGAAATGACTTTTTCTCAACAAAAGTGAATTTAGTTTTACTCGTAATTGTCAATTGGCTAGCTGTTGACAAAAGCCAATTTCCAAATGACGGTTTACATTCTGTTGGTATAGACGACTATACAGAATTTCGTGTGATGCAAACGGTGGTAGGTATGCGGTCTGCCTAGCACCAGTTCTCCCGGTGATCCCAGTGGTGTTGGTGGTGATGGTCGTGGTCGGGGTAGTTGAGGTAGTTGAAGTAGTAGGTACCGACGACCTTATTGCCGGAAGTGGCACAGAGAGCTTGAATCTGTGATCGAACTTGGTGCTCCGTGAGGGGTCTATTTTGGTCGGATGATGAGGACGCGGTGCCACTTCAAGATACCGGAGGTACAAACTGGCTATTGAAAACAGGTATTCTCTCCCCAGGGTCGTTGGACAACGCCAAAGCGATTGGATTCTCGAGATTGAGAGTCTGCAGGTGTTTCCACGGACCCTAATCATAAGCTCAGCTAACTCTGAATGCAACATCTCCTTTATATTTCACAAAAGGAATTTATAATTCACGTGGTATAAGGCGAAACCAAGACATCGCATGTCTGTACCAGTAACTATAGTAGGATTGCTGATTACAGTCAACAATAATTAATCACCACATACAGGTAAATTGTACGAAGAACTCAATCAGCTTGTTGATTCTAGAGTCGTTATATATTATTTATACAACTCGAGTCGTTAAACCGTACAATCAAGTTAACCTGGAGCGTAAAATTTACTCTTTAAAACCCCCTACTTAGTTTTCTCATTCGCGTTTTATACCATCCCAGTTACTTTCTGGATCAAAATGATTCAGACATTAAAATGCAACCGCTCTTAGGGGTGAAAAAAAATTGCAAAAGGTCTAAAACTTTACGTCAAACTCTCGACGAAATTAGAACCTGAAGATGAATGTTAATGACATGTCGACTGTACTAATCAAAAGCCCAACGTGCCTGAGTGCAAATCGAGTGAACGACAATCAATGCATTTACACATGACCGGAAAACTGGGTCATCATATCCCACCTGATCGGTAAAGGGGTTGTAAAATCCCATGCGTCGTTTATGTTTGTGATGTGTTAATTTTTCGAAAAACATGGTGTTTCACTGATGAACTTTGTTCCTGGGTGTCCTTTTTTCCGGACATTTCTTTATTTGTGAATAAAAAAAATGATAATTCCAAATAAAGTTCCATCTTATCCCATCTTACCTTATGTTACCTATTTGCGATTACGAGAAAGTAAAGGATCGCCTTATGGTATCACTTCGTGGTACCTCTCTTGCTCTGTTGAGCTTCCGTAAAGGGCGGATGTAGAGGTAAGAGAAAGATCGGAACAAGATACGGGGACAGCTAGGCGCGTAAGCCCCCATGGACACCAGAGGGTCGAATGTGGGGGCCACTGATAACCCGACGAAACGTAAAGGCCGTGCGAAATAATTGTAACACGAACCGTGCTCTAGGAAAGATATCCTTCGGTAACACGGCCAAAGAGCAAATGGTTGACGACAATGGCATCGATCCGGTTACACGGTTTCACTCTGGCCTGGGTAGATATTCGTGTGGTCACTGAGCTGATGCTGCTCATCCAACAAAGAATCATTTCTTCGAGGCACTTTCGAGTAACCGAACCTTCGAATATTGGGTCATTTGATCTCCGATCGAAATTCCCTGGCGAGAAAAAAAAAAAGAAAAAAGAAAAAAAAACCTTTCGCTTTGATAACGCGTTGTGCCTGGTGAACTGAATTTGATACAATTTTATTCATCAAATGGAAATCATCGCTGAACCCTTTTGGGTAAAGCCCTAGTTATGTAGGGATGGCTTTATTCGCTAGGTTACGAACATTCGATATTACAACTTACTTGTTTGAAAGGTGCAATGGTTCTCACGAATGGCCCTCGTCCGGTTCATTGGCGTCGTCTTAAGCCGTCTTTAATCTTCTTACCTTTTTTGCCCGACTTCCTTCATACTTTTTGCGTATATCTACTTTCCAGTTACCACTTCCACTGTCCCCGGGTGAAGTACGACTCGTGTCTAATCAGCGTTTTCAAACCCAAAGTGTACTTAACTCGTCAATGCTGTGTACTTATCTTTAATCGTTTGAGGAAAATCGATCGTTAAATCAGCAGAAACTAGACGGAGTACTCAATTACACTCGTTCAAGAGCACCTGTGTACTTTCAGGATATATTAGAAACTTACTAAGAAATTCATTGCCACTGAGCTTTGTCCGAGTTATAACTAGTCCCGGCTATGCAACGCATAGAAACGATCCAAGAATTCTTAGCTAACTGCTCATCTCCGTAGATCCCATCCGCAAGCTTTTTCTCCCTTTGCACTCTTATATTCATTTGTACTTTTGCACCAGGAATATGAAAAAAATATCGCGATAATCTCCTCCTGCACTGAGCCTGGCCGAAACGAAATTATAAGACAAAAAAAGAGAGCTCAACGATTTTTCTGCCGTATTTTATGGCACAAAAATTTGAGCTCTTGAACAAAGCAGGTATAAAGTAGGGAATGAGGTATGAGCTAATATCTATTCTACAGCGTTTACCGGTGCTTGCATTTAATTTAATTTAGAAAGGCGTTGTGCCCGCGCGACTGGGAATGTCTTATTGTATTAAACAGGAGCAACTGTACCGGCTATGAAATTAACCCCGTGCCAATTTATGTTTCCGTTTAATAGTGACTCCATTGTTCTCCAACTGTACTCTGATCTCGGGCACGGAAGAACGGCCCCCCATAGTCATTTGTCATTGTCGTCTTACGAATAAAGCCAAACAGCAAACTCGACGTGAAGAAGACTTACTCCCTCGTGTTGTTCCGATTCACCACAATTCCGCACTCACCCCATCGACAAGGATTTTTTTTTATTTTTTTATTTTTATATAGTTTAGAACATTTTATCCCAGATTCTGACTGATCGTCGATTTATAGTTTCCCTTCACAATACAGGGTACAGGATTGCCAAACATGAATTCAGTCATACACACGTATAAAAATTGAGAAATGCACAAACAGAAACAACTTTGCCTCTTCAATATATCCTCTTTAGTCTATCTAGTCAGCGACAGAATATAATGCGGAGTTTACAACCAGATTATGTAAATAATAAATAATTTAGTACCGAGGACAAACAGCTTATATAACTATGCGAAACGCATCTATTAATATCAATGCAATGAGGATCGTCAGGCTGCCAAGCAGTAGGATTTGCTGATCTTGCTCTACTGCCTATTAACGTAATTGGGACATCTCATGAATAAACTGAATACATTTCTAGGTATTACGTTTTATTTCAACACTATCTATAGTTTATAACTAATTAAAGAATTACATAACTCCGATGATATTTAATATTTATTAATTTTATATTTTGATTTTTATCTTATAACTATTATACACGAACTTTTATCAAGATTTTTCATCCCTGAGATGACAGTATGAAATGAATTAGTATCAATGGAATTCTATGTGTAACTATTTCGATTTAATGATGATATTAGATGGACATAATATCCTCGAAGTATATGGGTTTCAATCCGTTTTTGATTACTATGAACCGGATTGAAACTTAATGGCAAATCAATACCCCCGACGTGTCGTTGGATTCAACGAACCTTACAAATATTTTTCTGGCTTTACTACAATTCTCCGTCACAGTTAGAATATTATTTTTTATTTTTTTCTAATTTTTTCCACTAAGAGTCGACGATTTTGATTAAAACATTTTCTAAAAAAACAGTAACAGAAAAAAGAAAACATTTTTTTTTTTTTTCATATTGGTAGCGAACAAGATTTGCGTATTTTGGAAATTGGCTACATCACATTCTGTGAACTGGGTGTGACTCGATCAGCTATTGATCCCAGACCTAAGAATCTGTGGAAATATATGTTATAGGCATAGGTAAGATGTTCCCTGGGAATAAAGAAGAAGAAGGGTAAGACGGTGGATGGCAAATGAAATTAGACGTTTCAGGGCAATCCAGCCTAATTGTATTTCTACAAAAAAAAAAAAAAAACTTGATTGATAAAAACACCACAGCTATTCGAAGCTTTGTTTGGTAGTAGATTGTCGGAGAGGTGCGGACATGTTTGCTAATAGCTACCCTTTTCGCTAGGGATGAATTGAGATTCTTTTCTATCTCATTCCGAGGCTTTTTCGAGACTTTTAATTCCCTTTGTTTTTTTTTTTTTTTATATATTTTGATTAACATTACTCAACTCATCACGCAATAATATTTTTTTTTTTGTTTACTGTAGGGTTTATTTACTGCAAATTTACTAACACGACATTAACGGTAATGGAATTCAGTGATCAGCTTTATTACTGCATAAAGTGCATATTGGTTTTTGTGAATAAATATTTAATATGTTCACCGGCGAATTCGACGTTTATACTGTTATCTGTGACTATTTACGTAATGTCGATAATATATGAACGTTAAAAACGAACGGGTTATTAATAAGTGTTTTTGGATTCTACTTAACTATGCGTTCTACACTTGACTACCCGCTATCAAACTAATTACAGAAAATTAATTAAACGTCAGGAAATAACCCGCCTCGTAATAATTTTGAGATCAGAGAATTATTACGCTACTCTGGAATTTCCTAGCACGAAGACCCAGGGCACCTTGTGAAAATGTACAGTATTCCTGTTTCGTACGGTACGATCCCTGCAGTTATACGCCCGGGGTACGGATATATATCTCAGTAACCCATTCACTTAAACGGGGAAACGTGGTTTTATGCTACTAATATTGATTGGACGAAATGGTTTTGTGAATGTAGGATATTACCCAGAACGCGGAACGTGTTTCTGACGTTAAAACGACTACGCTTCATCACGTCGATCCTCATCTTTCGTCGCATGAAAATCTCTACGTGATTCTACGTGTTCCGTACATATACCTTCGTACCAACACTTCTCGCTTGCTATTTGCATGAGATTAGAAAATAAATCCATATGGAATCGTAGGGTCAACGATTCTCGAAATCTTAATGCACGTGAAATATTTAAATAATCTTTCAATTATTTTCAATTCATTTGAAATCTGATGTAGACTAAAATTTTAGGGTGCAAACCTCGCGTTCATCTTAAAAAAAAAAAAAAAGGCAATTCTAATTTTTAGACTCATTCTCCAAAGGTATCTATGCTCAATCAAATTTTAGGCTGGATCTGGTTACAGTACGAACTCGGGGTTGCGAACCGAACCTGTGAGCCAAATATTCAAAATTGTGCTTATAGCGAGCTTCGGGCTTCGGGATTCCCTGGGTCTCAAGTTTTCTCCATTAGCGTGATGTAGCTACTATAGACGTTCGCTTTTGTATTTGTGCTCACGTATTACCCAAAACTTTACGTCGGTGTGCTTAATCTTGATATTAAACAGATTTTGCTTCATTAATTAGCGTGTTGAGTGACAACCTATCCTCGTTTCATTATTATGGGTTTCTGGCAAAATTTAGTTAAAAATTATCCCTACGACTACTCTTCGTTCGTTATAAATGCATACAATTAATCCCTCCTTTGTTTCCTCCCTAACTTGTATCCTCCTTCCCGTTGGGTTGAACGAAATTCGAATCCTTGAATTATACTGAAACTACACACACTCGCATTTAAATTTTGAGCACATGCATGCGCTTGTGCTTACTCTTCATTCTTTATCGAGTGCACTGCGCTGGCTCTAACTATATAGAGTAGAAACCCATAACTTTGTGTAAACATAACTAGTATTAGTCTATGCATGAGATTAGATAGGTTCTATCGGGATAAGTTCGAGCGTGGCACGAGAGCACGGAACTCTCGATATCCCTAGCGAAAGCGAGTAACCAGGTAATGGCAGGAATACTATTCCCGATGCCGTGTGCGGATATGTACCAAGTTTAGTAAAGCTCCAGCTGCGTGTAGCCATGATTGGAAGTTGGTTTGCATGCTGCAGTGGGCAAAGTAGTACCGAACTATACGGAATCTGAAATATCTTAAGGGAACCAAGCGACGAAATCCATATACCTAATCTAATCTAATCTAGACAAACTCTCTACCATACGCGAGGAACCCTAATGTGGAAACTTTGGGAAAGGATAACACGACCCAGCTGCCGCGTCGCGACGCGATGCCATGAAACCCGCAACCCTGAAAGCACTGTCACCCGTGCAGTCACCGGCAAAACTTTCTAGTGCCGAACGATCAGGAGATAGATATTAATCGATCTTACTATCGCTTATGCCCTACCTCGCGCTATTCCGATCACGATAGTAATGCAAGTCTTCTCGACTGTATGGTTCTTACGTTGGATATAATGAGTTGGTTTAGATATTATTATACCTGTAATTTTCCTACGTACAGATCGTTATTGCAATTCGAATCGCTCCGAGTATTTCGCTAATTATCAAGTGTCGAATTTTTCTCTCATTATTTGCGTACCATCATAAGTTTCGCTTTGAATTCCTACTTTAATGACATATTATATCTTAAGTTAAACGAATTGGTGATTTTTTTCCTCCACCTATGAAATTTCTTATTAACGCGAGTTTAGTCTAGTTCGCTTCTTCCCTCTCGCCATAATTATACACCGGCGTCGCGTCGTCTGGAATCGCGAATGCTTCGTTTATTTTTTCGCTTTTTTTTTTTTATTCTACTCTGCTCTACCACGCAACCATGCAACATGGATGGGTGACTCGCAATGCGAAGTAACACGCGCTGGCGTTAATTTCAAAAAGATATGTAATAATGTGAAAACTTGCTTTAGCTCTACACGAAACACTGCTACTACTTTTTCGAGAGCTCTGCTATTTTTTTTTTTTTTTTTACGCGCTCCTTCACGTGCGAGACTTTATTTCATCATCTCAAAGTCTGTATATCGTGGTTTCACGCATATGACGCGCACTCCTGAACCTTATCCAAAGCAACTGAGAAGTGGCGAAACGAATCTGCAACATTACGCACGAAAATAATACGAATGTGCGAATGTGTTCATATCGCACGATATTAATATATACTGCGATTCATTACCGATTAGAGGATTAAATTCACATTATCAGTGGCTAGTTTATCTTTCGCGGAAAGTGCTTATCGCTAGTTCCAACTGATACTCGTGAAAATTGCTGTTCGATATTTCGGGAACTTGAAATATAGAATTTCATCGATGTGCGAAAGTTGCTACGTTTGTATTTCAACCATCGTAAAGTTTCTATCGAAATTCACTACGGGCTTGTATTCCTCGCGGTATGCATATACAGTATGGTATATCTATATATATACCATATATCCCATGTGCATACCTTGTTCGTGGTTACGATTATATCCTGGACTTGCATTGCAGTCGGTCTTGAAAATGCGAATCGCTTACCTTCGCAAAGTTTCACCAGCTTTCAACGCGTTCTGACTTCGGTAGTGATCCAACCCCCGGTATCATCCCTTGCCACTACCTCAGCAAACCCTCTGGCACACCGCAACGGAGGTAATTTTGTATTTTGTTAAATGACTACGCCCGACTCTGATTTCTATGCAAATTGAGATTTCCAAGTCCAGGATGGTGGAACGTTTCTGCTTTTGACTTTGGTGGAATCGTGTGGTGCTATTCGTCCTTTCCATGTCAAAGGAGCGAGAATCAAGTTTTAGCTATGGAATTTTTTTTCTCCACATTCTTCATGAAGAGTTGGTAACGGAAGTATCCGCGAGCAACAGACTCTGTCCCGGCTTTGACGATCGCTTTTGTTGTATACCGTTGACGCAAAACCGCGCTCGCTTCGAGTACACGCTTACATTTGTCTCGAGTCGCAAGCTCTTGCACTGAGTTTGAAAAAGGTACCCCGTCGAGTCTCTGTATATCTATCATACATTCTTTGTTCTGCGTGTTTTTCCGAAATCACGTAGCCTACCGTATAACCGACTGTAAAACGGAAATGAAAGCATTTAAAATACGCAGTATGAGTATCACGCGTCGTATCGTTTGAGGTCGGATATAAAAGGGTGTTGTAGACGGACTACCTCATCTGAAATAACCCTTTCGTTCATAAATGCGTCAGAAATCGCAACCCTCAGAAAGAGATTATTCAATAACTCCTAAAATATAAATTTCGCATTTTTGTTTCTAATGTGACAAAATTTTATCCCCAAAATTTTTCGAGTAAATCGATATAACCAATTGAAGATATGATTAGTTTTCTCGTTTTACCGGGAATGATAGCCACTATAAGCATTCAGCTTTGTTCTTCAAAGGCGTATATATGCCCGAGTCGTATACGAGTGGTCTGCTAATCAACTGAAATGCCTGCAGTCTCGTTTCAGTGGAAATAAAAGCTGCGAAAGTTTTACACTTATTAATGTTGGCTCTGATGAAAAGGAACGACAGAATGAAAATCTTTATCTTTTTCTTTGTTCACACATGATGAAAGTTTCATGAACAATTCCTATTCCTTTACGTATAAACCTAGCTCTGCAATTAAACTGAATTGACGTTTCACTCCGCTCACTTCGATACGATTGATACGACGATATATGGTTTTTATTCCAGATTTGCAGAAGGTTGCGTGGCAAAAAAAGATTCGAAGACAAGCGAATCACTTGAACAATGTTAGTTGACTGGTACGGTTACTGGAATGACCTGTTTATACAAGGCCAGTTACTTACACACTGGCATCGTACCATGTACACATCTTTATAGAATAGCTAAGGAAAGCATACCCTTGGGGCATTACCGAGGAAATGTTTATACTGGGTAAACTAATGCAATCCGTACCGTAGCCTAACTAATTTCAACGACCCTCAAGCTTTACGAAATCTGCGGCTATAATTAAGTGTAACTCGTTATACACCGCGGAGCTTGTAAGGTAAGTTGAAATTACTGCTCTGTGTGAGAGTGAAAACTTGCTGTGTGAAAAATGACGCTTTGCCTCCACCTATTTATGTCGAAAAAAAAGAAGAAAGAAAAAAAAAAGAAAAAAGATAAAAAATCCCCAAGTTGGTTTTTGTAAGGGCTGGTTCTTTTTCGCAACTTTTACTTCAACCTATTCGACTGGGGTCAGCCTTAGAAGGTCTCGATAATTCATCAACGCTGTTTAAATCGATAGAGAAATATGGCCGAGGTGTTTCCGCGCGAACGTCGAGTACCGGTAATAACAGTTTGTAATAGAAACAATTTCTACATTATCGTATTGAATCGCGTTTAATTCAATAGCTCGGTATACATCAGGTTCGAACGTTCAATAGAGCAACAATTCTGGAATATTTGTTTCAGTTTCGCAATTCCTCGCAAACGCCAATGCCAACGCCAACTGTGGGGACAATACGATTATATTTCCGAGGGAAGATCATAAGCCGAATCCTCAAATGTATGGTAAAATATGGATATTAACCACCGAAATTATTTTACTTGAATATTGTTTAATTCAATAGCTACATTTCCCGACGAAATATTCCACGTTCTCGGATTAAAGGGTGTAATAGAAGCTTGCCCTCGGGATATATAAAAACTATATTGTTAAAGCGTCTATTAGAAGACATGAAATACAGTAAAGACCTTGATTTTCAAATCTTTAATTTTGGTGTTCTCACCAAGTGGGACACTCATGCCTAATGTTCAATCGCATATGATGTGCGTCTGTCCATCAGTCGAATAATTTTCGCAATAGTGAACCGATTTTGATAGAATTTGCAACCCCAGATACTTTGAATATTTTATAGATCTAGTATAAAATTTAATTGATATCGTACTTGTGGTTTAGGAAAGAAAAAATTGACGAGATGAAAAATCAACCCCGCTGGTCGTTTTATTTTTATGAAATTTAGATAGCTGCCGATATTTTTCACGGCTTGGAAATAATTTTTCGTCCAAATAAAAATATCAAGCAATTGAAAAAGACAAGTGTGCGAGGGACACCAGTTTGGAATTTCATTGCAGTGTATCTCAATTATTGTTGAAGTGATTTTAGCTGGGAAATTGATTCAATTTAAAAGCACTTTTAGCAGTAAGCAACTCATTTCATTACAAAACAATTACCGGGTATTAAACTTCAGCCACGTTTGATACATTTGTCGAATATTTGGAAAAAAAAAAGTAGTTACAACGAAACAAGAAAAAAAAGAAGAAAAAAACTGTCTGGTTGAAACCAAACAGTCGGCGCTCACGATTCTAGTTAAAACAACGAAATATGCATTGGCTTTCGCAAACAAATACATATTTGCGTCAATTAGAATGAAAACAACAAGTTTGATAGGAACAAATATCAGCTCGATACGCAACTGATATTTCGACATTTTGAATAGATATATATTGGCGTTTTCCCGGATTCAACCACCGACATAACTTTTTTTGCAATAGGTATACATTCACAATTCACCAAATGATTCTTTTATATTTCTTTGTATTTGATAAAAGGGTAGTTACACATTAACAAATGATCTATAGATCTATAAAAAAGTTTGAATACAGAAACCCAATGTCTGTGATGGTTGTAGCGTTTTGATTATATTTCAAATATTGAGATGTTCAGACAGAAAAAAATGTTTTAGGGGTACATATATTAGTGTGACCTTAGGCTATTAGACTCAGTCCCAAGAAGCATCACAGTCAGTTAGAGTAACGGTGTGCTTTGAAGGGGTTGTTCCATAACAGTTTACACAAACATTCGCTTGGTGCACAACAATCGACATACCTACTCTGCATGATGTGTGTCCTCGGTTTTGTTTCGATCCTGAAATGTCTACGTGTGTGTCGTTTTGTTGTCGGTTTGTTAGCACGGAGGTTCACACCCACCCACCCAACAAACCGCTTTGATGTGAACGTAACAATCTCCCTGCACCCTTCCTTTGGCCCACAGTCAACGCACTAAATGTAATTTAAAGCCGTCAATGTTTCCCCCCACTTTGACGTCGGTATCAACGCTGTCGATGCGTGACGATGCGATCTGTTTTATCCCTCAACTCATTCTGCACCCCATTCACCCCCGATTACCAAATGTATTTAATTACTATTAATTAGAACAGAGGGGATGAGTCGACGGAGGGGATTGTTGAGCGTGAATTGTGGCCTTGTTTGACGGCTGACTGACGGCTTTATTTTCAACTTGGCAATGGCCTCTGCACCTTATCGAATTTCCCGACCTTTTTTTCCCCCGCAAAAAAAGGCCAGATGGAAGGTAAGGCAGAGCCACACAGATCCTAATTTATACCCAAGTCCATATCCCTGTTTTTTTGCACCCAGCTATTTGTCTCTTCTAGTAGGTAGGTATATACTTCCACGTACTACCCCCTTTGTTTTATTCTTGTGATGATTATCGGAAAACAAGGTTTTTACCCCTTAATCTCTTGATTAACAAAAGATTTCTAAGGAAAAATTTCATCTCAAACTAGTGGAAGTGACTTAATTCCGATCACATAAAGGCATTCGGATTATCCGTCAGAGAGCTGATTCATTTCTTGTGGGTGCAGAACGGAACTATTTAAATGCCCTAGATTTCAAACCGCTGAACCCGAACCTTGGCTTCAGAAATATACCATTACTCAATCCAGTAAAGGATTCGTCTAATCAAGAATTGAGTGCACTGCTCCATGCGAGATTGGTTTACATGCATGGAACAATGTGGCACTTTTCTGTATCATAGTTTGGAGTAAGTGGTTTTGTACATTTCAAGAAGAAGAAGAAGAAGGATTGCCGGGTATATCCTTTACTGAATGATCCATCATTTTCATGATTTCATACATTTTGTTGTACAGTGATCTCATACTAGTTTCTTTCTTAAACTCGAGACAGCAGTCAGTGTAAATGATCACCAACAAAGGTTGCCAGACATTTTTCTCTGTTCACTACATGAGTTTTAGGTCTTGTGACTCAAATTATTAAAGTTGATGAACTACTGGAGGCTTGAAAATTAAGCACAACCATAATTCATTGCATCTCGTTAGCAGAGGTAGGTGGTGTAACACAAGAATCCAACTTCGACGAAGAGAAACCAGACAGGGGTAGTAAATGGCAAGATTTATGAACACGTTTGGTCAATGGATTTTGATTCCTATGATCGGGAGTTGATAGTTTGTGAGTTAAACTTGGTTTGAGCACTGTTTACGGTTATTGGAAAAAACAACAAAAAAAAAAAAACTAAAAACCTTGATATAAATCAAGATGGCGCGTGATTCGAGTTTGTATTTGCTAAAGCGATAAGCGTAAGATTGTATGAATTAGAGGGAAAAGTCTTAGCATTGAGTTTCAATGGTTGATAAATCACGTGCTTCGTGAATTCTATAATCGGTACGTTATTCACTCCGTAAGTTATACAGCTACCACTCGACACCGTAGATTCTATCGCGCGAATTGCCTGGTCTTAGTTATTACGGGACAGAAGGAGTCGTGACAACGTGGTACCCGTTTTACTGAATAGATACCAAGCTAAACGAATCTTGGGCTCCTCTTCGCTTGATTTCTTTACTCATCCTTAACGAGGAGAGCCTGCCATCGTATAACTTTGTACTCGTTTTAATCGCAATAGGAAAATACCTTCAAAGACCCAACGACGTTCCACTTTCTCGAAGTCTCGTGTTCGTATATCTCGTTTTACGCGCGTATATAAATACATGAAACAAATTGAAGGAATATTTACTCACAGTCAAAAGTTTTATTCGATATTTATCCGAGGGAAACACTTCCTTAAAATTTCACTAGACACGATTCTTGTTTCGTTTAATGTGACAATAAAATGCGTATCGCAATATACAAGAATATAAAACACGTTTGAAACGCGTTTAAATGAAAGAAAAAAAATGAAAAAAAAAAATACACACATACTTTCAAACATTCATCCATGATGAAATTTCAAACTGCGACTCCTTCCTCAACTTTATTTCAGAATTTTTACTACGTTTAGACAAAAAAGTCTATATACAAATAAGTAAATTTCATGCAAATCGCACAAACGGTAGACGAGATAATAATATTTCCTTTATACCATATGTTCGCCTTCCCGTACCAGGGACTTCCTCGGCTTTTTCTCAAATTCAATACTGGATCTATAAATTGTTTGAGGTATCAGCTGTGCAAGAAATTTTATCAAAATCGATTTACTCTTTTGAAAGTTATTTGACGGATGGATATACTGGCTAAAGGACTTAAATTTTCAGTAGCTAAAAGATATTGAAATATATATATATATATATATATATTTTCGAATTTGTTATTCGCCCTATAGTAATATATACATATATATATTATATATATACTTATTCTGCAATAAAGATAAAATAAAAAGCATACCAATGGATTAAAAATGACTTTAATGGAAAGTCCTGAGAAGATAAATTCAACGTAGTCTTATTCAGTGTAGTAAGTAAGGCTATAAGGTAGGCCAGGCACATAGGTATATAGTCTGCACGGTATCTTTGCAATTATTCTAATCAATTCGTATCATTATACCGGTGAGTCTACAAGCAGGAAGATGAATATCTTGCGCTCGCATTTAATTCAGGGTAATTCATCTTTTACACCACAGTGAGATTACCTTGATAAAAGATCTTGCTCAAATCACTATCTCCTTCTTGGTCTAACTCCATTAATTACATCACTCTCCCTTTCTAACTTTGTTCAAACTTTTTTTATTTTTATTTTTTTTTTTTCACCTGCCAACCCAAAAGAAACTTGCAACGGCTTTCATTCGACTTGTTAAAAGAAAGGTTCGAGTAATGACATCGATTTAAAACTCCTCTTTTTTTTTTTTTTTTTGGTTTTTTATTTTTTCTATACCACCATTTCATCTCGCGGTACACTATCTTCCATCATTTTCCCCATTCCACAATAATTCTTCGTAATGGTCCCTTCTTTTTTTTTTTTTTCCACCCGTGTTAATCATCAACAGTGATACCCAATCAACGCATATCGCACCACATACCAAAACGTACCCCCCTCATATCATAAAACAACAACACATGTCCGATTTTGCTGTGTGAATATTTGGAGGAAAATTTATCAATTTTTTTTTTTTTTTTATTATTATTACTACTAGGTGATAAAAATGTGTAACGTAAACGGCGTCGCTCATCAACTCTTTATACGAGCTCTAAACTCAACCAAGGTTTACATTGTGCAATTAATACCTCGCCGTTTTACAGCCGGTTATTTGACGACGTAGGATTTAATTGGGTCCAACGAAGGTGGGTGTATATATATGTGGTGTTGAGAAAAAGTAGCTCGTTTGTTTGGTCATCCGTTTCTTTGTTTGTCCCGCAGGCCGTTCCGGGGAAATATCACACTCCCGCACTGTTTCCTTCCGTATTCTGTGAATGTATACATATATAGATGCGATATATGTATATGAACGTGTAATGTTAACGCCTCAACTATATTTCACCTCGATTGTTTGCGCTGTCGGTCGGGGCGACGCTAAGCTGTAACGATCGTTTTGGGATTTGTTAGAGAAACTGTATATGTATCACACAGTGACCTGCCAAAGCGGTCAGTCGGCGCAGCTCTTTCCCTGTGTCAATAAAGAGCTTCGCACAATATGGTGGCCACAGTCCGCGAGAGATCGGTCGACCCTGCACCCGGTCCCGAGACCCCCCCCCGACCCCGACCCCAACGAAGTTTCAGCAAAACCAAACGAACCCAAACTGGAGCTGATGCGAGAAACATTTCAGGGTATTGCCATCGAAGGATCAGATTGAAGTTACGCAATGTTATATTTCTTCGTTTAAATCTTGAAAAAAAATGAGTAAAAATATTGAAATTTTTCTTAGACCGAGGGATGGGGGATACAAATTTAAGGGTAGAATAAGGCTGACTGCGTTCACGCAAATATTTTACATCCTCGTTGCGCTCCTCCGTTTTATACTTTATGGAATCATTACCCCATACCTACGGAACTCTTTACAGGCTTTTTTTTCAGCACGAATTGACAAATTTGGTGCTCA
Source organism: Tenthredo notha (assembly GCA_914767705.2). NCBI lineage: Eukaryota > Metazoa > Arthropoda > Insecta > Hymenoptera > Tenthredinidae > Tenthredo > Tenthredo notha. Next base: position 6,176,359 of record OU611907.1, read on the forward strand.
AACACTTTGCGAGTTCAAACCGAGAAGGACGAAAATCGCAGAGGCGTTCCTTTGGTCCTGTGAAAATTACAAATATAGTTTCAGTTTCGGTTTTTACGAAATTCGCAATAATTTACAATATTAACAAAAATCCATGTATACAGCAGCATCCTCTTACTTCTTTTCTATTTTGAAATTATAATTTTCGAAAAATTGTATCAAATATTCAACCAAAAAAGACTGCAAAAATTGCTGTTGAATTATGTGCGGTACTCGGTGGCTCGTATCATGCTGACCGAATGAGCGATCTGCAAAAAGCATCGCTGTAGCTCTGTAAGAACTTATTTTGATATCATTACGAAGTAGACCAGGCTTTTCAAAAGAAAATAAAAACCTGACAAATCTAGATACGCAAAAAGTTATTCTTCCTAAAATTAATTGTTGAATCCGTTAGATACCCCAATTCCATTATTATTGCTCGTAGTTCACGTTGTTAGAAAAGACATATTGAAAGTCTTGTGAAAATTTCTGTCCTCTAGAATGAACGGTTGGTGAGTTACTGTGCAAGTCGTTAGCAAAAACCGTAGTTTCGCAGAAAATTAACTTAGTTTGAATCTACGTATACGTACACGTGGTACAAATGTGGAGTAATTTAAAGTTTCTGTGAATTTCTTTCATTATTTTTAAGCTGACAACATTATGAGAAATGTTTGTTCTACCTGAAGTAAAAAATTTTCACCCGATTGAATCGTTTTTTTGTGAAAAGTTTAATGGTCAGGGTACGCGGGTTATTTAAAAAATCGTTAGAGGTTTCGATCTATCCTTTATTTAACTCAGTTTTAGCACCCGTACCGTTCGCTTCAAGACACTTCCGCCGCTTTTCTGATGCGAAATAATTGATGGAAGCCTGACCCGCTACCTCGTTAAATTTGGTCACTACGTTTCGGTAATCGTTCGCCCGAGTAATTTCGCCTGAGCTTGCCGCGCGCTCTCGTAAGTGCTCTCAAAGAGTCATTTCCGGTTTCGGACGGCCACTGCTAGTCTCTTTCTCCCATTTTTCCGAGATTTCTACTTCATTTTCTATTCTGTCTACTCTTACGCGATTTTGCTAACAGAAACGAGCTAGGGAAATCTTATATAATTCCCCCATAAGCTGTAGCACGTAGTACGATTGCCGATATTTATCGATACCTATACCTACTCTTTTACGGTTCAAGTTCTCTCTGCACCAACTATTGATACCTATATTGCGCGGCTAAAGAGCGAAGCGAAAGTGTGCAATAGCAATGGGCGAAGGATGATGGAAAATAAAATTCTATCGGCCACCACCATCGCTCGTAGCAGCAGCAGCAGCAGGAAGCACTGAACCATGGAGAAGCTGGTGTGTAGCCTACGAGAGCATAGAACACTACGGAACTATGCGGGTGTGCCAGCTCGTGTACCAAAGATATTATCTGTCCCCTTGTACGTATAGCTACGTGTGGTAGAGCGAGATGCCGGTATGCGAATGGATGCTGGAACGCGTATCCGTAACTTGGTACCTTATCGGAATTTTATTTCTTTTTGTTCGTAGGACTTTTCATACTTCGTAGTTTTAACTTGAGCTAATTTCTTCTCTACTCATTTGCGAACCGGTATAGTAGATAGACTTTATCAAACCCTGAAACGAGTAGCCGTTTTGCATTTATTCTCTTGTTGTTGTTGTTGTTGTTATATGCGACTCGTGTTACGTTCATTTGTGTCATTTTTTTTATTACTGAATAAATGCTGTGCTACACTATCGCTATCTCTTTATAGCCCGGGTGGTTTGCCATTAGATTAATTTATTCACACCATCTCCGAGTCAATTCGCATATTCTCTCGAGGTTCTGATTTACCTTTTTTTTTTTTTTCCCCCAAACCACCCGTTGGAAATATCTGCTTCTTTTCTCAGCTCGTCGATCCGCGTTTTCTTCTACCCTAGCCCTGCCAAAAGGCTTAGTAGATTGAAAAACCGTGTCCAGCGATCTCCCTCGGCGGGCATGACTCGGCAGCTCTGACCCTTCCGAGGTAAGCCGTTTATTTCTGTTACTCTAAAGTCCACGTAGGTATACGCGTATGTCTGCGCTTACGCGACTTTATTTCAACCTCCATCCCATTCTCAAAGAATTATCAATATTCGAGAAACATTCCTTTGATATCATCCAGTAAAAATCCACCTCATAAAATTAAACTATTTCTTGAAACTTTCCAGAGATTATTAGAAGTTCAGTGAACCGAAATTTTGATCATCAAATTAAAAGCCCATCAAAATTTTGGTGACTTAAGATTTTCTACTTTTCGAAATAGACCTCCTAAAAAAAAGTCAAATCAACCCTCTTAAAGTAGATACGTCACATCGAGTGAGTCTCGTGGATGCTGAGCGGTCGATATTCCTTGATATTACTGGCCACAGGATAGGCTGAGGTGCTCGAAGATTTATTAAAAAATTAATAATTTACTCAACGCGTATCGTGTTCTATAATCACTTTATCGCCCTTGGTTCAGAGCTTTTCTTGCTTCGTCGCCCCCAGCGTGCGTCAGTAAAGGATAAAGGGAGCGATGGACTCTGGAATTAGCGGGTGTCGAGCCTCTTGCAAGAAAAAAAAAAAAAAAAACTATAAAAAGAACTCCGCGGATTCTGATACTCCCTTCCAACCCCTTAATCTTCAAGAATCAGTCGAGGGTTAGTTTCCACTCGTACAAGGAAGGGCTGGAAGTCAGACGATACACGAGGAGACAGCACGGGTATCTAGTAACGGTAAGGTTGAACCGTACCTCGCAAATACCAAACAGATCGAGGTGCAGGTTGTTTAGTGTGCAGGGTGTGCGCCGGATGTGCAGTTCTTACGCAAACTGGCAACCATCCAAGACCTGGTATTACGAGGTGTCAGTTGTGTCACCAGACCGCGTCGAGGATTGGCAAGGGTCTGCGTCTGCTGCCGACTCCTGAATCTCGAATTCCGGCTTTCGAATACTACTCTGCAAGCATCCCCTACATGCGACTGTATATATGTGCATATAGAGTACCCATGGATGTTGTGCGAGGATATAAGACGGGGTAACAGCACTAGTTGTGAATCTAGTACCATTTCTTGTCATATCACGAGTTAAGTGCATAATTAATCCGCATGCTATGTCATTGCCATCCATTTGGCATCCGAATTCAACGTTACTGTTGTTCACAAAAGCTGCGAATATGATTATCTCGAGGTTTTAGACTTCATAGGAGAAAATAATAAGACAGCTTCATGAGGGTGCATAAGTGCCCGAGGGTGTCCAACGAAAAAAAAAGAACCTTTCTATTTCATGATGTAGTATTTCATAATATTATAGACATTTTAGGAGTAAAAAAAATTGACGAGATCAAGACTAAAGTGGTTCGTTTAATCAGGGTATAAATCTGGAAATCAAATAAAGTTATAATTAAAAGTACTGAGTAAACCCTTCACGTATATGTCTTTCTTTGATACGTACTCAGAATCTAATAAGCCAGAGTTTCCATTGCAGCGAGGCGTCGAGTCGGATCCTCAATTAGTTCACGGTAAGCTCATTTCTAATGATTCATTACAACTTTGTAACAGTAACACGGCATAGCGTGCGTCTCACCTTTTCATTTATAATTCAAGTGAAGCTAATTTACAAAATTGTCTCTTACTAAAGGATCCTCATCTAATACCAATGACGTTCAATTTTAGATAGCAGTGATCATTCAATATTAAAACATCTTAATGATCACAACGAGAAAATCAGAATATATATATTAATTGTATTCATTACTGGATATGTGCGAAATGGGACTGCTAACAAATTACGAAATTCGTTACAATCTCCCGATTTCGTTGAATTTGTCTCGTTTCCTGAAATACGAAACGATTTGCCAAAGCCATGGGCGATTACAGGGTTGCTACCAAGGGAAACATACGATTTCTTTTTTTTATCTTTTTCTTTTTTCTTCTGAGTTATAAACGAATGAAATCGGATTAACGTTTAAATATCACGTGTTAAGCCCTCTAGCCATACAATTTTTCGTGCGAAACATTTTTCACTCTACTTTCAACAGCAAGTGAAATACTTGAGAAAATAAATTTCAACTGCGGACACCTCGTTCAACTACACCCACGTTATACCTACGCTGTGCTGCATTCATACATACATATATATATATATAATATGCGTGTATCATAGGAACATATATGGCCTGCAAGTTGGAATTAAACGAGTTTCCAACGTCGTACCTATACCAACTTATACCACTGCAGCTAGCTTCTACCTGAAACTTTACCTGCCAACGGTTCACTACTGCATTTCAAAATTATTCCAGATTTCTCTGAGCCTCATGGTTACCCACCTACGACTTCAACCCGCTTACTCATGCAAGATGAATATTTGCCCTGTCGCATTTACCTAGTTACGTGACCGATCTCCGTAACACTATTCAGCAAACGGGACTTGTCTCGTGTGCGACAGGCCGCAAGAGATTCAAGTTATCGGATAATTAGTCCACACAACGCGCCTTCCACAAGTTCTGGCTGTTTCCTCGAAACACCTGATCTTGGCACGTGACTAACCGTCTATATACCAATAAATTCGATTTACATGGATGGCAACGAATCCAAATACTAAGACCTTTGTTCGTTAAATCGCTTACTACTTTCGGCACAAAGCGCTTCAATATGACTAAGAATTGGGCAGAAGAAAGAAAAAAGAAAAAAATTAAGTGGAGGAAAAATTTTCACAAAATTTCCCTAAATCGGTTCACGTCAGATATATACAGTAACGTTAAAGAATACTAATGCTGTTTCTCAATAGAATATTATATTTCACCATTGATGAAATTTTACGTTTTTTTTTTCTTTCTTTCTTTCTTTTTCTCTATCAATATTATAGGTATGGAAATTTTCAGATGGTGAATTATATTTCAGTCACTGATCTTCGAGAGATGAATTATTCAGAAATCCATATAATTTCCAGCTAGGTACTCTTTGGATACGTTTTTCTATCTTATTCAAAGATTTTTCGATTTCACCTGCAATATGGTAATGATAAAACATCTTTTAACCGATCTCCTCATATTCCTATAGAATAGATCTATACGTATATTTCATGAATATACATTACTATATCTTTACAAATAGACATAAAAGACTAGGAAGAAATTGATAAAACATCCAACGTCATCATCCTATATTCAATAAATGTATAAACGGCACTATACAATACTGTCTCGTCCGTTTCAACGAGACAGTGTACCTACACGTTTCTATTTTTTCTTACCTTTTATTTTTCAGAAAATTAGAAGAAAAAAAAACAGCTAAAGCTTTAAAGAATCAATTCAAGTTGCTATCAAAACGTGAAGTATAATTTTTTCATCTTAATATGATGATTTATTATTTTATATAACTTAGGGACACCCCGTATATGTCTGGGTTGATTATCGTAGCTACTTGCCACGGGGTGAATGGGGGGTTACATAGGTTACGCAAATGACAGATATCCAACACACGGGGGAATGGTAATGATCTATAGTTCGTACCATCGCGAATAGATTCTATATAATATCGTTCGCTACTGATGTGTATAATTTGAAGCAATCAATCGACACCTGTGCCTCGGCCGCACCATTGCTGCACGCTCATTCTTTGGCACAAAAAATAAAATAAAATTAAAGAAATAAAATAAAATGAATAAAATTCAATAGAAAAAGGTCGTCTCGCCCCTCCGGCTGATTTTCTCTTTCTCTCTCTTTCTCTCTCTCTCTTTCTCATCCTTTCTATACTACCGTCTGAAAGTCGTCTACGTTTTTCTCTATAATAAGTAATAACCTCAAGCAACCAGCTCGCCTATGCGGTCACTCATGCATCCTATAGCCTGTAGTTGCCACAGACTGAATCCTTAATTCGACACGGTTTGCATTAGTACAGGCATTAAACATACCCACTTTTGACCATATGAAAACTTTTTCTACAATGTTGGAAATTTGCACAAATTTATACACATGCAAAGGTAACACATATCTATGTGCATATGTGAGGGAGTATCATTCGCGCATCTATTAACATCATCGGGTTTTTAACTTCGCAAGAAATACACTCGATTATATATATCTATCTATCCTGTCATTTGAGTTCAAAAGTCAAGTTTTTCATTAAAATTTCATGGCATCAGGCGTTGCGCGTAATGGTCACGCTAGATTTTCAATATCCATATTGCCCCTGGTTTTTTTCAATAAAATACAACGCCCGTATTTGTATCATATATCGAAAAGCTATCTACACACAAAAAAGAAAAAAATATTTTTTTTCAGAAATTGGTGATAAAATTTGGTGACGAACAGAAATTGGTATTGGATATCGTCGGGACAAATCAAAAGTTACAAATTGACAGACCGGACAAAGAAATTTGCGAAAAAATGTAATCATGATCATAAAATGTTACCCTAAATCATATGCAATTTGTCACAGTTACCTTTTCTTGTTTTATTCCCTGATTTCTATTCTATACAGATATACATAGATCGGTGATTTATTTTCAACGAATTGCCATATAACTATGTGATTGTAAAATATAATTAACCGTGGAATATAATTGTCTCGGGGGTTCTCTGGTAATAATAATTGAATAATTGTTAACTGGTATAGGTACGCATGCCGGTAACGTAACTAGTTAGAATCTGAGACGTGTAACGATTTTGGAATATGAAATCCAGTATTTAATCAGCTTCGAGTTGTACGATTTTTTTTTTTTTTTTCTTTAATTTAATTTATAAATTCGATACCAGAAAAGTAGGAACTGTTTAAATTTTGGAAACGTACAGCCTGGGTAGGAATATTTACTTTAGCGAGCGAGGTAATTAAGGAAAACAAGCTTGTACAATTTGACGGTATGGTGTGCAATGACCCCATCGTACATTAACTCGCTGTTTTACAGTGTTGAATTGCATATTTATTAGGTTCACTGTACAGAACGACGGGTGTTATACCTATATACTAACGAACGCGGGTAACTTGCTGTGGAAGTCTTGGCCGGGTAATTGAACTGTTGCTCTCTTCTTATTCGGTTTAAAAGCTGCGCTTAAATTCCTCTCAAAGGACAATATTACTCTATTAGAGACAATACTATTGCCTATTAAAATAACTACCTTTACCGACAATCGCTTGATTACAAATTAACTTTTAGACAATTTCATTACGTTTCAATGAATTCAGATAATTACATTTTATACGAATAGCCGGTGGTACAACGAGCTCAATCATTATCTGAAAAAAAAAAAAAAAGAAAAATTTGAATTATATAGGAACTTATAACATAATTTAAGTTCATGGTATAATATAAGTACGATTCTGTGTATAAAACATGAAAACTTATCTGCAAGTGAAATTTTCATTTCTCCTCACGGCGTTGGGTCATAGATCTCTCTTAGAGCATAAAATATATTTATATAAAGTAACTGCAGGAGCGAAAACGATGAAAGTCATTAAAAAAATTTCTTTATACTTTGCATCATATGCCCCCTTATGGAAAACATGTATACACCATTCGTGGTTATATTCGGTAAGCTATAACGTATATATATACACCTATAAGAGAAAATGTTTTTTCTCACCGCTGCCAGTCGTAAGACACAGCAATTACTTCGGCGCCACTTCCTGCTTCCTAGTGTGCATTTCCTTTCTTCTATGAAACAACGGACCAACTTGGTATTTCACGCTTCTTGCAACCTGCTTCTTCAACCAACGTCCAATACCTGAACAGAATTATATATATCTTGTACTTCGTTGTCTGTAATCGCGTCGGTAACAATTGTTCTAACTACCCATGCGTAAGAACACCGCAAGCGTAGGTATATCCATCCTTTGCTTGCGGGCTTTTCTTGACTGTAAAATCATCCACATGAAACACCTGCTCGAAACCATCGCAGCATCACACCTTCGAGTTTATAACGAGGATGAGACTAGTCAGGTAATGTTTTTCCATAAACCTTTCTCAAAAACTTGTTTCCATTTACGATAATACTATTACACGATATGTTGGCTGAACAATTGTTCCTCATTGTTCATCAGGGATGGAGTTTTCCCAGTTTTCATAGTCCATGTGTCCAGACAGTCCTTCGACTAAAATACCTCCGCTGTCTTACGAGTGCCACTCTATATGGCCACTGCAAGAACTTGAGAACCAACTGGTTAAGGCTTGATACCACGACTGAAAGACGTACCGACGTTGTAATAGATGCTCCAGTCCCTTAGGAGCCAAGGGATGCTGCCTGTGTATAAGTATATGAACGTTGTGTATAAATGTGTGTATAGATACAAACCGTTGCCCGAAATCAAGACCAGGCAACTACTTAAGACGGGGAAAACTGATTTTCAACCAAAATACAAAATTTGATTCACGAAATGAACACTTCTTATCGTAGTTCTCTTGCGTTACGGGATCAGTTTTTTAATGTTAGCTTATCCCATACCCTGATTTTGTCTAGTTTCTAAAAAACTGATGTCTGAACGATCGGATGTACAGAAACCGTTCCTCTAAATCATCGTTAATCTACTCGTTCGAGTTTATACCGTAAAATTTTACGATATTTTCATTGGTTCGAAAAAAAATATCGCTAGTCTGGGCTCCTGCTGTGTGTAAGGTTCGATTAGTAATGCAGACTCGAGAAAAACAAAACAAAAAACCACTAAATTTGAAACGTAAGTTTTGATTATTGCTATTTTTTCCATCCCATTATGCTCATCATATTTAAACAACCGCGAGTAGGTATCGTTCGCTATCAATGTATCGAAGCTTAACTGCGTAGGTCACGCATCGCCGCCGTCCCTTTACTTTCCAAGTCACCCTTCGACGCCCTGGGGCGCCGCAGGAGCCGAGAGACAGCGTTATATTTACGACGCCACGCGCCGACGAGCCAAAGTGATGCAAACACTTTACTGTATCCTCTATACGTCTAACCACGAACTACTGCCGCTATCAGTAACAATCGTGACTGAAAATATATTAAACTTACTGATATACTGGTGAAATAAGGAAAAAAAAAAAAAAAAACTACCGAACTCTTTTTGGTAAAAAACAGAAAAAAGAAAAAAAAAAACGGAACACGTAACACAATTTCAAATTCCCTTCATTAATATACGTGTTTTTTTTTTTTCTTTTTTTCGTTTTACTTCATACAGTTTTCGATTACGTTTCCGAGGGTCGAGGATATACATATATATGTATACCTATATACGTAATGGTTATAGCAATTATTAATCAAAACGTAAAGAGTAATACGAGTTACGTTTCATGTCGTGCTAATGATGCAAGATGGAAAACGGCGTAGTTCATTGTCTTAATTATCAATCTACTTTCGAGATACCAAGAGAACTGGATCCCCAGCATAGGCACGTGTACATACATATAAATTATTATATTATACATAACGTATAAAGAGTAATTATAAAGGTATAACATATGTGATCAGTAATTAGCTAGATGTTTCGTTAAAAGTTATCATATAAAATTTTACCCCGTAATAATAATTAGAAAGTTGTCAACGACGTACCCGAGCTTATGGGTTCATTCAACATTGCGTGTTAATGGTACCTAGTATAGGCATATGGGTATGTTTTGATAGACACAACAAGAAGTTGTTATATATATATATACGTTGTTATCAAACCGGGTAACGGTGACGTCAATATCCTGTACCTACCCCTTGTCTAATATCAAATAATTCATTTACAAAGTTTGTCGGTGCTAATTAACAGCAGAAAGTACGAACCACATTCAGTCATGTAATAACGAGTAGTTGATATTAGTCCCAAACGCGGTCGAATTTCTATTGTTCATATTTACTGGCTGGTAATATGCTAACGATTTCTATAACTCGTTGCATTTATTGGTAAGAAGTGATTTACAACTGTAGTTATTTACATCAGTTGTGAGAAATGGGAGAATTGATCATGCAATTGCAATATCTTGAATTCGATCGTTCGTTCTAACAATTTCCAGATGTTGTAAGAGATTTATACTATAGGAAAGTTATAACTAGATGGCTTTATACCTATCGCAAAACTTACTTGCAAACTACGGCATATATAACTTGATTTTCGATTCACGTTACGCCGTCAACGTCATATTCTTATTCATTGTTAATGAGTAATTACAGCATGATCTTGAAGGGAATTTCAACAGCTAAATTTCTGCAAGTAACACTACCGAGTAGAGGTAAGGTACTTCAACGAATGAAATGAATACCATAATGAAGCATCTATCCATTACCGTCATGCTGCAATTACATTCTTTTTTTTTACGTCATATTACAATCGCCGCTTTACGTCTCTCCAAACGGTTGATGGTATCACATAAAATTCTTTAGAGTATACTCCAACAAGTATACCTATGTATATCTTTGCCCATCAGTTCTTTTTTTTTAGATTTATCGATACCACCTCCATCAATGATAGAACAAAATACAAAAATCTTGTAATTTCGTTCCCATGTGTACAACTCTCATTTCATCATTTCTAAACATGGCATATAGGTATAGTTATGGTGAAAAAAAAAAAATTTATCCTCGTAATATATGTACATAGAGAATAAATCAGTAAGCAAATCTTGCGGGTGGTTAACGATAATATGCGAAGTCATTTGCAGTACGATGAATTAAACTAAAAGTAATAAGTAGAAGAAAAAAAACAAAAAAAGAAAAGAATAAAAGAAATTTTTATTGCCGCGTTAAGAGATAACTTTTCACCTCTTTATGACATAAGTTATAACCCCTCGGATACTTAACTATGCTTTAGTACCCTAGGTATAACTTATTAGCATTCAATTTCTGTAGTACAATTTTTTTTTTTTTTTTTCTTTCACTTCAATTTCTCATTTCGTAGCTAATTATTTCTCATAATTTTATTAAATTTCTATAACATGATCGTTATTTCTTAACATCCAAAAGTTTTTTCTAGTCAAATTGAAAACAGGGGCAAACTATTGCGTGTCGGATTCACTGTGTGCGAATTAATGCCTCCTTTTTTTTTTTCTTTTACTTTTTCTTTTTTCTTCATCTTTCACACACGATTTATATTTATACGAATAAACGTCGACGCTCGTTTCCTCCCTCTAACTTTCAACTTATAGACTTCACATTGCGTGCGAAAATTCTTGTAAAACTTTTCAAACGACGCCTTTACCCATGTTCTTAAAGGCAAACCACCTTGGCTTGGTTACCTGCGTGACTGCACCATTGTTCTCGACTCTAAGTCACGCGTTAATATATCGCCTGGCGCCTCGCATAAAGTGTATCGACTCCCTAGCACTGGGTACCACCTCATCCATTGTACTCTTATGGTGAAGTGATGCGCCTTCTATGATACATAAAACAGTTATAATTATGATAATGACGATCTAATATTCTCATTTCATTCCTCGTCAATAAACACCAACTCCTGTTCGGTTCGTACGCTTAGATTCTGTCCAGTGGTGCTATTTGACGTGTCATTTATTCACCCTTAGAATATCTAGCGTTAGATTCTAACGATTTAATCGCAAGCGAAATATGTGCATCTAAGACAGTTGAGAAAGCAAAGTTTGTTCATAAAGGATATTGTTTTGGCGTTTGTTATTTGATGGGTTGCCTACTCGTAGTAGTACCCACGTTTTATAGAATTTGTCTTTGTTCGTTGTAAACATGTGCATTATAACTGCCTAGTCTGGTTATTTCCACGTCAGAGATCGCGTATGTACGGTATAGAAGCATTAATTCAAAATGCGATTTCAGTATTAGGTATTCGTTACAGCTGTCTGGGTTTGCGATATTGTGCATCACGTTCTCGATACGACATGCAATTAATTATTAAAATCTACTCGATGATTTGTTCAATTTAATGATAAAACTGTTTATAGCTACTGTAGTGATAAAATTACACTAGTAACAGCAATTACGGTAATTTATTCAACAGCAATTATCCAGGGTACCTACCTACCTACCTACCTACCTACCTACCTAGTTCGCTCTAGGAAATGTTCTCTGTATAGATATAGCATGTCTACATACTTCTATGGGGGTGTATGTACACCTATGAATACATGTATACGCGCGTTCAATATTCTGTAAAGTGCAGGGTGCTTCCGAGTGATAAAGTACCGCGATAGACACAGGTAATGTCAGAAAATTTATCCAAGTCAAAATAGTCGTCTGAATGTCGTTGAGGAAACGCTGATCATAAGCCAAAGTCATTTTATCAACTACGTATATGCAATTTAATGAATCAGAGTGATCAACCGGTTGCGTTATTCGTTTATCAACATTTTTATTATCAACAAAGATCAAAGGGATCAATTGCGGTGATCGATTTTAATTGATTAGCGACATATTTTCACATTGGTATGTTAATTAAATCTTGGCTATAGTATCGGGGATGCAAGTGTCATAAAAAAAAAAAATATTATCTACTAAATTTGAATTGCTAAGTGGTTAAACGAATCAATCAGTATCCACACACACACAAAAAAAAAAAACGGGGTAACTGAACATTCGAAATTTAATCTCACTGATTGCAGAGTAGAACAAATAAATAGTTATAATGTTTACAGAAAAACTTGTGGAAATCTCCGGTTTCTATTAGTTTTAGTTATTTTTGTATTAAAACTGACTAATGATATAAAGCAAATATGTCTACTACCGGAGGTGGAAACGAATGAGGAAAAGTCAAATGAAATCCTTTTTCCGTCTCTAGAGACCGAGAGTACTCTCCGCATACCAAGGTAGGTGGGTACTTCATTTTACCAACGAAAAACTGTCAAGATTTTGTATTTACAAGTCTAGCTATACAAAAACGAGGGTATGAATGAGAAACGAATTATGTATCCTTTTCCGTATACCAACGTAGGCGACAGCATCAGTCTGCCACAAGGTGTGCTGGGGTAAAAAAAAAAGATAAAAAGTAAAAAAAATAAAATAAGGAAAATAAGGAAAATAAGGAAAAAGCTCTGCTCAATGTGAAAGCAAAAGCACCAGGGTAGGGTAGACGTATAGTCGTATATCGTACAGGCAAGTGACGTTGAACATTTTTAAACGATAAAACAAAAGAAAACAAAATTTTTGCATTTGTCGACGAAACTCGTAGGTATGTACATCAAGTCTATTGCAGTTTCGTGTACGGTTTTAAATATTCAGCGAAGCATCTGCAGGAGCGCTGAGTGCGAAAATTGGTTTTTAAAATTGCGCCCCGCGATTCAGTGCAGGTGATTTTTTTTTTTATTTCAATTTTTGTTTCTGTCTCGCTTCTTTCACTTCGATTTGATTCTTTTTTTTTTTGTTTTACCTCTTTTTGTATGTTTTTCAGTTTTTTGTTTTTTTTTTTCCTACTGATATAACGCCGGGGCTTTATCGCACCCATGAGATCAGTGACCTCTCTGATCCTCGTGCGGATGGAGCTTTCCGCGTTGACGACGGTGACCTTAACTTCCTGGACAGACTAGAGGTATAAACTTCGAAGTTAATTTACGACGACGGTGCACTTGCTCTTATACCCACCGACCAGGATCTTCTTTCGTTTGAAAAACGATAACTTATTTTCTACAATTTGAATAAATCAGGTACCCACTCGCACGTTGTTGCTGTGGGCGTAACCAACTTCGTGACTGAAACCATGGGCACCATATACAATGACTTGAGTGATATTCCATTATCCACGCGATCGTAAAAAAAAAAAATAAAATAAAAACTCGATTTGACAGTTTCGAGATTATTTCACAAACGACTCTGTGATCTTCTCGCCTCTTATTCGAACAAGAATTGTTTCCTTTAACAAACCAATCGTTCTCACATCGCTACCCTTCTGACCCAATTCTCCGCACGAGCTAACGGTAAGAACTAATCAAACGTAAAAACTTACTCGCCTTATAGTTACAATCGTTCACATTTATTTTTCTGCAGTTGAGAAAAAAATAAAATAAATAACAAAAAAAATTACAACAATACTGACGTCGTTCAAAAGACATATATATACACGTATAGTTTATACAATTTATACCTTTAACACGGGGCCAGGTTCAATGCACCGTGTAAAGACATCTAGTCAATGTCTCTCTTGCCATCCATCTCTTCACGCGATATATCTCCGAGTGATTGAGATATTGATTTGTAATTTGACACGGGGTTGAGTTAGGCTTCAGGAAACAAGACGCGATCCAATCATTTCCGGGATGCACGAATCGAGGGTGTTTCTTGTTGAGCCAGCGCTGCAGGTATTCAACTCGCGTTGGGATTACAGGAGACTGATAATGTTGTGTGCAAATTAAAAAATTCAGACTGCTTGATTGATTGCAGACGTCTTCAACAACGTACTTGTAGCCACTCGTCATTGTCATGGCATTTTGTCCATAGGTCATCGATTGGGTCACGTGGCAATGATAAACTTGCTAATGCTAATGAGTTCTTCTTTAAATAGCCTTATTCCACCCTAATTGACAGTACAATGTAGGTTTATGAATACCTGCGGGAAAATTCAATATATTATATTTTTCACATGGTTTTTAAAAGTCGCTGAAAAATTTTCGACTGATCTTTTGCCATACTCTGGGTATGCCAGGTACCGTCCAAATTATATTTTGCAATATATTTTTAAAGAACTGCAGTACTTTTCAAACTTAGTCTCATCCGATCGTTGGAAAAAGAATCATCAAAATAAACCAATGAAAATAGGGTCTGAGGATTTAAAGAAAAGCAAGTTCTGAAACTCGTGAAATTTTAATTCAATTAAAGGGATAAATCTTCGAAATATTCCGCAAACTTCACCTTTTTATTTATTTTTTGTTCTTCGACATATGATCGGGGCAGCACTAATTTAAACGAGCAAATGATAATTGAAAATTTGAAATTTATAATATTTGAAACGATCTGAATTATAATTTCAACTTATTTCGATAAATTTTCTTTCGTAATACTGTACAGCGAGAATATCTGAGGTGTGAAAGTATCTCTACAATATTTCGACCCCTCTTTGCTCTCGTTCTCGCTCTCGCTCTCGCTCTTAGCGAAATTCTGCCTCCGCGTTTTTAATCTTTCGAAAATGGGTCTGAGAAAATTAAAACGAGATTTCCATCCGGGCTTCAATTGCTTTGTTATAATCCGAATAGCTAGCTATAGCGCGCAAATTGTGCTGAGAAAGTAGAAGCAGAATAAGAATAGAAATAAGAATAAGAATAAGACGAAGTAGAAGTAGCAGACGAAGAAGAAGAAGAAGAAGAAGGAGAGAAGAAGAAGATCGAAGAGAACGCTGTGAGACGGCAGGCGATCGAGATAAAGATAAAGATAATGATGAGAAGATAAGAGCACTGTCGTGATACAGCCATGCAGCTATATAGCCACATCGCGTCTAGATAACCTGCGTTTAGATATATATCTATATGCACGCCTACTACAGGTACGCGTGCCCTTCTACGCTTTCTGAGATATATCCAGCCTCCGTATAGCATACCTAGTACGGTATAGCTACAAGCTCACGCGAGGGCCGTGCCGAGCTTCTATATCGCGCGCTAACTATAAGATGCCACGATGCATATAAGAGGCATGCAAGAGTAACGAACGGGCAAGGTCGAGCGTGGTATAGGCCAATGTCTCGTCCTCGTACTACGAACTGCCGTATTGCAATGGAACCCGCAACCAGATATGCCCGAGGAGAGATACCGAGAGAGCGAAAGAGAAAGAAAGAGAGAGGCCATCGCAAGGCCACACCAAGATGCGAAGTTCTTCGGTCTCTTTGCCATGGGAGGCATAAAGGAGAGAGGAAATCTTACGCTGTCATGCTGTCATTGTTAGGCTTAGGTGAATCTCCGTGAATATATATCATGCCAAGAGAAGTTGGAACGACGCGGTGCTGACCATCCCGCCATCCACCGCCCGCAAGATTATGCAATTTACAGTCAGTCTTTCGACTTCCGGAAGCATCGTTAGCTGCTGGATTCCCAACTGCAGGGTGCAACTGGGCGGAACTGAGTCTATGTAGGTACTATCTCTTGTATGAAACACGCGCACGTGGCCCGGGGCTAGAGTCGCGAATGAGACGCTCTATTTGCTGTAAGCCGATCTCTTGACACAGAAGATATATCACACTCGAGCCACAAATTTCGCTTTAATCCGTGTTGAGGATCATTAGGTGGTTATAAAGCGAACTTGATTTCCATTCGGGGCGAAGGAAGTTGTTCTCAAAGATTTCATACTCGTATCCAAAAGCTGGATATAGTGATTAAAAAATCCGATAAGACTAAGTCGGAACACTGTGTTCGTCAGTTGATCAAGATTTTATACAAAACGCACAATCAGGCATTGACGATTAAATGCGTTTGGTCACGTTCGACAATGAGCATGAAACGGTACTATAATCATTATGCTCTGAAATTTATGTTATTCCAATCACAGTACCGATTACATTACGAGGTGGTTGTCATCACATTGAAGCAGCAGACACACGTTGTTGCAACGATACCCGTAACCAGAGGCTGTACTAGGTTTCGACAATGCAATCGAAACAAATACCTATTCCACTAAACTAATTGTAATCAACGATTCTCCAGCCTGAGTATCTCTCTAATATCGTTTTGATAATCGTGGCTCTTTGGACTGAGCTTCTATCGCATTTGTAGCCAATATTATCATCACCAGCTTTGTCAATGGTACAAATAGTTCCTTATTTTCGATATTGCCAATTATAAAGTGTATTTTCTGTGGAGTGGCTAGCAAATATTATCATCCATTCAACATCGATCGAAGAATGGTAAAAAGTGCTGGAGAACAATCTCTCGCTTTTTCACATGAGAGCAATCCTGAATTACTTAGATTATTGGTACCAGATCGTTGGAGCTGTAACACAGTCAGTAAAACATACCTAAACGTTCGATTGATAACATAATCGTTTCACATTTGTTGCATCGGATCTTCGCGCGAGTTACCATTTCCCAGAAAATGAACGGTAGTCCATTTCCGGCGATATATTACACCCGGTTTTTGCGGGGTTGTCAGTGTACATAGTTCTTTATCTTCGGGTTTCATCACTTATTGTACGCTTGGAAACTTAAGCTACTTGCTTAAGAATCTTTCCTTTTTTTTTGTTTTCTTTTTTTCTCTTCTGACCAAAAATGAGGAAAGAAAATTCGCGGTGGACGAAGGGCTGCAATGATTTTGATCTCACTTCAGTACGAACAGGGTGGCCATATTCAAATGTAACTGTACCCTGGTAGTGACGGCGTAATATATAAACCTGTTATATGGAAATAGATGCATGTTTTTACTGCTTTCTACTCGGCGCCTACACACTCCCGGTTCGTTATTATGCAAGCCGATTCGCATATACCATCTGCAGGACCAAGCTTATTACCTAGTTTATGGCCGTTATTTTGATCCGTATAATTACTACTGGTAATTAATGACAAATATTTGCAAGTGGTAAGACTATCCGGTGTATAAATGGGCGGAATCTTATTAGCAGAGTTTTATCCACTTTCGCGGTATCGTCTCGGTGAAAAACGAAACCGGAAATATTCGAACGAGGGTAGTTAATTAACCGTCACCTTATACCTTCTGCGTGGGTTGCGTAGTGGATCGGTATCAGCAAATACAACGATGAAATCTACAAAGATACAGAGATTTCCGATTATAATTTATCGCTCGATCGATTCTCGCACAGTCGATCCATCTTCGTTGCAATTATATACCAAGAGACGTCATCTCTAAAGATTCTTTACTAATTTTGGTATGGCGTCGATATTATAGGCCGTTAGGAAATCGAATCTGTTGCTTTGATGTGACAGGGAACTGATGATAATTCTCCATTACCAGGAAACCATTATTATACAACGAACGCGAAACCCATCATGTGTGTGTAAGCCCCTCGTTTATTTCAATTATGCAAAAGACAATAATAAACTGGGCATTGCTTGATTCTGTATTATTGAGCTTTCGCGTTAGTTAACTCTCCGTTTGTCAGTTAGTTTAATTTGCCTTCTCAGCCTTCTAAAAACAGTATCGGTCTCGCTGCAGTTTCGGTAATGAAGAAAAATTGATAATCACAAAGTCTTCAAAAGACTCTCGGGGGATAAAGAAATATTCTCACCGAATATTTGACGTCCATTATTTCTTATTGATATTGTATTTGAAAAGCAATTATATCATTCCGTAAAAAAGACAGCCTTTTTAATTAAGTTTTATTATATAACGGATTCAATTGTTATTTCTGATCGTTTTTCACAATCTATTGATTCAACGATTTTTATTTTCCATTAGTAACAGGGCAGTCACGTAATCACGTCAAAATTTAATCCCTCCAATCAAAAAGAGGGGCCATATTCAATCCAGTTGATTCCATTGCTGTACAGCTGCAACGAATCTGGTTCCATACTCGAAGTGGTCAATTATAAAAGTTTACTTATCACATATTGTCCCTTCGCCATCCTAACTGGATGAGTACTGCTTAATAATTATGCATATGCAGTACGCTAACGAGGATTTGCTTCTTCTTTCCAAGATTATTAATTTCAAAGACTTATTCGCAATATGACAATAGAACCTGCCATCCTATAGCCATACTGCGTTATAAAGCAATCACGTATTGATGTGCTTAAGTGTGCAATAATAACGAGCTCCCATGTTAAGCCTCTGGCGATTACTGGCTAGCTCAGACTATCTATCATTCCTTGCTGCACCCTCGTTGTGGCTACCATTCAGCAATCTTATTATTGCCAAGCTATTATCTCGCAAAAGACTCTCGCTCACATCTTTCTACCTTCTTTGTATACCTACAGCTATTCTTGTTCGTTCATTTGCTTGTTTGTTGTGTTATGTTGTGTTGCGTTGTTCAATATTTTATTACCTCTCTAGAAAATCACCGTACCTTGCACAAATGACTACCCCTAAAAATTGCAACGTGGCACATTTCACGCTTCAACAATACCTCTGTACTCGTATACAGGCAAATATGAATATCTATACATTTATCTTCATTCCCATTTTATATATAATATGATAAAAAATATTTAAATATCCTGCAGTTGCGTATAATTTGACCGCGGATCCGCGGTATGTTATGGTCAATTTCGTGGCTCACCATTTACTCTATACTTTGCTGATTGCCGGCTGTGATACTCATAAGGGTTGAAAAAATTTGACGAAACGGATATTTGATCGCTCTTTATTTTTCTACTTTATCCGAATGAAGGTGGGTGAGATAGGTACTATCCAAGAGAGCTTCCAGCGGTTGTCTGAAGCTGCAATCGAATGCCCTTCCACATGGACATATGTGCATGTGTGTGTACATAGATATATATACGTGCAACACTCACGATGGCTAAAACCATGCTAGTAGCGAACCGGTGGAAACGGATTACAGTAATGGAAGTCCGCGACGCGCAGTTGGAAGACAGATTGACAAAGTAGAAACGATCTTGGTTCACCGTATGACGAACTACTCCTCCTTTATACCATCTCGTAGCGACACGACGCTCTGGTTCCAGTTGGTAATCCGAAGCGCTTTCGTAGACGCATTTAGTTTCTACATCGAGGCAATTTTCACAATAGAATCACCGTCGAATCAAATTTCTTGTTCATACATACGTGCAAGTCCGTGGCTCGAGTCTGGTTCTTACACTTCATTGCAGATCGACAGAAGACAATCCGGTCCGTAGTTTTTATCAACAGCTATCCTGTTTCATGGCTCTCTTGCCGGTTCTCCGTGACGTTTCGAATTTTCATCAACACGCCACAAGACGCTTAATCAAGAAACAGCAGTTATACCTCGAACGATTTCTTTCATTCTTTATTCTTACGCCACCGATTGATCGTCACGCGATGCACTTTCTACCGCTAAA
The DNA here is from genome assembly GCA_914767705.2 of Tenthredo notha. NCBI lineage: Eukaryota > Metazoa > Arthropoda > Insecta > Hymenoptera > Tenthredinidae > Tenthredo > Tenthredo notha. Next base: position 6,196,201 of record OU611907.1, read on the forward strand.
TTTTTCCTTTTTTTCTCTCTCTCTCTCTCTCTCTCTCTCTAATTTTCTTCCATTTCAACATCACAATATTTCAACTCCCGAACTGTTATAGTGTTATCGAAGTAGTAACATTACGCGTTGTTAATTTACAATTCGTGGGCGTCAATCATAATTACCAAAGATTATTGCATCCTCTAATTCACTGTCATTTTTTTTCTTATCAACTGAAATCTTTCATATAATATCCAGACTTCGTCTCAACTCTGAAGATCTTAAGTAGACACATCTGTAGGTGTATAGGTACTCGGCTGGTTACTTTTTTGCCAATTCGCTTTAAGCGAAAAAAAAAAAAAAAAAATAGGATTGTAAGTTTGTTTATTGAAATTGGCACGATAATGAATAGAATTTATGGGAGGCGTGAATAATTTTAGCCTTGTTGAATCGATACCGTAAGGCAGCTGTTTATCCTTCAATATAGTAAGGGTATATATACCTAGGTGTTCGACAGGAGTGAAGAATTGAAAATTTACCGTTTTTAAACTGAAAAAAAAAAGTAAAAATAAATAATCAATTGAGTATGATACATGATTGATGAATATTGATGTAATATTCACGCAAAAACGATATGTTATTTGAATTATAAAAATACTAGCGTACCCAGGCGATAAATCGCATACGTATAGGGGAGACCGAGGAAAAATCAAATATCCCCGGGGCGAGATGGAATACTGCGGTGGGAAAAATATTTTTTGCTAAAGAAATGAAAGAAAAAAAAAAAGATCAATGCAAATGTGGTTTAATCGATGTTCATTTTTTGAATTGAATAAAAAATATCACTTATTCTAACACCTTTTCCATATTTTCTTCGGTTGAACTTCATCTTGCGGACGGAAATACCTGAACAAACCCTCCGAGTATTAATTCTCTCCGATAGCTAGATAACTCATTGTCAGTAGATATGACGTCCAGAACTTTAGTTCCAGTTATCGAGCTGAACAAACGGGAGAACACAAGGTTGACTGCCTAATGTATAGAAATGAAGTTGAATATTCCGTGCTAGTGAATTTGCTACGCTTCTATATTGACAGAACGTCATTGAACGGCCTGAGTAATTGGTTTCTTCTTTCTGTTAGCAGTCAGCTAATCCAACGTGATTTGCCAAATTCGTGGCAAGGATCAGGAGCAATTCGATCAACGTCAATCTCAGAATCTGTTTGTTTTCGAAACCGTAACTCACATGGAATTCTAGGTTTTTTTTTTCTCCTTCTCCTTCTTCGTTTTTGTTCTTTTTTTTTTTTTCTTCTTTTTTATATCTATTTTATTTTCTTATGCCTCGGGATTACCGTCCGTTCTATTCAATTTGTATGCAATAAATAAGTCGCCAGTAAATCCAACCGGTCGATATTCCATGGCGAAGGATCAGAACAAGAACTCTGTCCGTGCCAATATAGATTCGCGGAATGATCGCCTGAGATAAAAGAGTGCCGAGGAGAATTCGAGGAGAAAACAGTTTGTTATGATTATGTGCGGAGAGCAATGAGATCCACGTAGACGCTTGATTCTCCACGCCTTATCCTTCGCATCTTTTTCCTTTTTTTCCTTTTTTTTTTTTAGTTTTTTTATTTTTTATTGCTTTTTTTTTTTTTATTCCGTTTTCTCTTTTCCTTGGCTCACATTTTTCGATACACGATCGCCAGCAAAGTAATGCATTCTTCACGGGCTTTTTTTTCTCTATCTAGATACTTCTCTCTTTCTCTAGATTCTGCCTCTTGAAATCTTCAGGAAAATATATTTTCAAGAAGTGAAATTCTGATGACTTTTCAACCCCGCAACTCACCCATTCAGCTCTTAATGAAAATTAACTTTAGTGTTATAACTGTAAATTACACATTTTAAGATACTCTGATTAAACACGACGAAGAAAGTGTCGATCAAAATTCTACCCGAATAGGGTGGGGTGAAAACACTTTTTCAAAATCAATCATTCCGATAGCATAACTATGAAACGTCCCTTTCACTGTGAATAATTTTTCACATCTGTCATCTACCACCCTGAAAACTTATAGCAAGATTCGAAATATATTTCTCTAGTTTTACATATGAAACATTTACATCGAGTGATGTATGTAAATACTTGCAATAGTTCGTGTCATTAGAACAGATGAAAATCCATATTTACTGGTTCATCGTTATTTTATCGGAAGAAAAGTTGCGATTTCATATCACCCAAACGAAATTTGCTTCGAATCCAATATTTGACTTGGCTGTCTTAACATGTCAAAATGGTAGGTCTGCAAATAATCTGCCAATCCAGATTTTGGTATATTTCAACCCCTGTTTCATGTTTGGCTGCTGGCAAACGACAGATGCCTTTCAAAAAACGCTGCCAATCATTGAAAATCCTATTTGTAGCAATTGATGGCGAATTTTCCATCCCTATTGAAAGATTTGCTATTTTGAACTAGAGCAGCCAGTTTATTGGTGTGGTAAAATATGGAGATAGAATATGTATGAATCTGTTATTGCCCTGCTACACTTTGGGGTTGAACGATATACTCATTCAAATTTGAACCACAATCAGAAGCGTTTTGAAAAGTGCGTTAAACTGGAGACGAGTTAACAATACTTCAATATAATGGATACACGTAGCACGCCAGTTACAGCAACACCAAAAACCAGGGGGATTTATGACAATAAACAAAGGGCTCGTTTTATTGTGTATTAATTTATGTTTAAAACGGAAAAAAAAGAGATGTGGCTGAAGAATATAAAAAAAAAAAAAAATGTTTCAATAACGCATTTCTGAATGATCGTGAACAACAAGGCAATCGATGCATTCAATTTGGAGAGAAATTATGCAATTCCAATCGCTGGTTTATGTAAGTAGCTTTAATATACGTAATATATATGGTATGGCATTACGAAAGCCATTGCCAATTATTACCTTGATTATATGTATGAGCGAAATGCTGATAAAAGAGAAAAAAAAAAAAAATGAAAGAAAGAAAGAAAAATCCTCTCCACTTTATTTTGCTTTCTCAGCTTTTCCACGCCATCCCTTAGTCCCTTATTTTCATCTTCCTTCCCCTCGGCAAAGCCGAGAAAATATTTTAGGTCCCTGTTACAGTAAGTTGTCACAGTTGACTTCGTCGCGCTTCGTTGACTCCGTTGCTTCAAGGAAGCTTTTGTACTTTTTGGCTAAGTTCGTTAACAGCTACTTCCACTTTGAGAGGATGACCGTTGTTTGAAGAAGTTGAATATATATAAAAAAAAAAGAAAAAATTCATCTCGCTTGAATGAACGGCCTTTTGGAACCGAGGGAAACGTTACCCTCTTTTCTATATCCATCTGTGATCTAATAGCTGAGTAAAGAAGTTGACTCATAAACTGAAAATGGTCAATAATCCTGATTTATCCTCCATCTCGATTCCACTCATTGATTCGTACGAACTGGCTTCTTCTTCTTTTTCTTTTTTTTCTTTTTTTCAGTCAAATCACAAGAGGGCTCAGTTGAAAAAATATATTTTTAAACCTATTGAACACAGAAAAACTTAGAAATTTCAAAGAAGCTAACTTGAGCCCTTGTCGAGGATGAGATAGGGAACATAAAACAAGTTATTTCGAAGGAATGAATTCAGGAAGAAGTTATCAGATATAGTTGAAAAACAGTAAAATATATATTTTTTTTTTCGAGTATATATAGCCTTATAAAATTCGTGATTATTTTCTACTCGAAAACTTTTTCAATTTATACTTGTTCTTTCGTCTCCGGTCTCGTCAGTTCAGGCTTCTTTGAAGTATATTTACCAAAAATAAATAAAATCTTGCCAGTATTAAGTAAACTTGTAGTTGATTTGGTTTTTTTTTTTTGTTTTTTTTTCTCTCTCTCTTCTTCGCGACATCCTGCTTCTTTGAGAGCTTGCAAATCTTTGAATCGCAACTCGAGTTGACAGATATGGTGTTCATCGCCTCGTTCCTTCTCTGTGTGGGTGTAAATGGCTTAGCTCCGACAAAGTTGGGAATTTCCGGCTCTGAAAACCTGCCGGAAGAGCCGCCTAGCTCCTGGACGTGCTCTACAACACGCTACTGGATCTCGACTCATCCGTAGGATTTGTACCCCCGTCTACCAGTATTCCGTTGTTAAATTTCTAGCCGAAAATTATACCCCCATGGCAAGGGTGACCGAATGTCAGTTCCGTTTTCACGCTTTACACACTTCCGGTACCTTAAAAGCCTACCATAATAATACCTTCATGGCTTTATGTTACATACTATTTTTAATTGAATTTCAAATTTCAATTTCAGATTCGATTTTATTTCAGATTCAACCATACGGCATCCGGTCATTTTCCGATTAAATAAAAAGAAAAATTTCCTAAGGCGAGAAAATTTTCCTTTAAATAGCAATTAATTTCATTAATAGTCAATAGCTAACACCCGGGTTGGTCCTGCAGGCGTATGAGAAAGTTTTGCCTGAGCAGTAGAGGGTGGCGGATGGCAATCCGAGGCGAAAGGAGTTGCGAGGGGCCGCGTGGGGATTCCGGTCTCTCAAGTTTGTTTACTAATCGTTTCTTCGTCGTCGTCTTATTCGCCTACTTCGTCGAGTTCCGTTCCCCAGGACTCGTTTAATTCACCATTCTTCCCCTGTCCCCAAACCCCTGCAGTCTCGACTACTCCCACCGCCAACTCTATAACCCAGAACAAACCCGTCGCGAGTTGTTAATTAAATCGGAAATTAGAAGCGCCCCGGTTATATTTTCAACTCTAAATTGATTTGTTTTTCATTGTCCCAACTGAGTGGGGTTTTGTATTCGACATCTTCCCATAACTCGCTAACACCGTCACCATCTACCTTAGCAATATTCTATTGCTTTAATTTATACTCGAAAATGTTATGTAATCGAAAATTTATCCCTCGCTTCGAATCCTGGATACGCTTTAAGCTAAAACGACATTTTTTTTTTTTTTCTTTAGCCAGGTTAAAGTAATCAATTAGATCGAAACGAGAAATTCAAAGCAGCTATAGCTGTAGCACATATTTAAATTTTTTTTCCCACAACGCAGAGACTATAAGCTATAAGATTATTTAATTAACACACAGGAAATTGCCGTCTGCAGACAACCTTTTACCGGTGGTGCGCCTTTTCACTATGCCGCAAAATAATATTGGTCTGAATCCATTTTCATAAGCGTCAACAGCTGCAGCATGCGTCAATCGACGTGAATTTGCTGACGTTTATAGTAGGTACGTCATATCGTCAGAATCTGAGAACCTGGTATATAATCCATGTGATATGATGGTGCGATGAAATTGATTTGATAAAAAAATAAATCATTTTTTACTATATGTGAATCGAGGGTGGGTATGTGGGTATAACCACCGCATTCAGCATAGATTAGTGCTAATTTTCCCTCACGTTTGAAGATTAATCGTAATCGATAGAATTCCTCGCGACGCGCTTTCAAAATCCCCAAATTCCGGCACCCCTGGCATTTCCGGCGTTCGCGTGAAACCCGTTTGATTTCGTGCGTAATCCGGAAAGGCCAATAGAAGCGGGAGGGTTTTAACCCTTTCACAGGGTGGATGGCCTTGCTACGTAGAATTTAGGCATGTGTGTTTTACACATTGACCTCCTTTATCGGTTAACGTTATATATATATATTGTAGGAGTAGATTTTAGGATTTTGGGATTCTAAACCTCGACGCAAAAGTTTTCCCCGTACGTAAACCGCGACAAAGATACATCTCGGTTAAAACCACGCTATTCTACTAGCAATCCTGCAGTCCTGTAGCACCTGCAGTTACCACTGAGATATTCTCAAACTGCGCCGGTTGATTAGTATAATATTACGATTTAATGGCAAATGCGGCGTGAGTCATACTCCGTAATCGAGTTTCTCGAAGTCACACTCTCCCGCTTTGCGGAGAGGAAGCCACTCGTGATTGCAGCTTCCCGCCCCGGGTGAAACTTACTTCACTTCGTCGTTCTATGTGGGCCATAGATGTATGTATCTCCCGCGTGTATAAAGGGTGGTCGAATTCCAATGAGAACCAGATCATCCACAACTTGGGAAATCACATCGAGAAAGATTTTGCAAATCGTTGAAGAAGCTGCTGATCCTTTTTTTTTTGTCCATTAAATTCTTTTTTCTTCGATCCAGGAATATTCTTCAAATATAAGACAATAAGATAATGATACGTATATGAGTAAAATAACTTCCTTTGAACTCCGACTTTGTGTTTCCATATGAACCTCCGGGACAAAAATTCGGGATTTTGATACTAGTACTGAAAAATAATACCTAATCATAAAAGGAATTCGAACATATGCCACGTTATTGATATAATTACCCCGAGGTAGGATGTATTCTGATCATGAATCATCAATAGCGGATCTTTGTGACGTAAGTTAACATTGAATTTGAGAGTCTTGTGTCTTTTAACGATTTCTTACCCTCTTTGGCATTCGAGCACCGCTCGTTTCTTCTACATCGTGATTTTCCTCAATCTCGCAGATAACTCGTAGATTCCTGGAAATTCTTGGAAATCTGATTAAATACCTACCCCATTGTAATAGGATAATGTCAAAAAGATTTCAGTCACTTAAATTCGATCCAGTTAATTCCTTACCTCGACGACTTATCGTCAACGTTTCAATCCGATAAGTTCATCGGTACTAATCATGGCCTTTGATTATCGTCACGCTGGATATAGATATTAAATGGTATTTACCAAGCTTACCATTAAGCTTCGAACCTATTGATGAGATTGTATTGGACATATTATCGAATGATTAATTATCCCATGAAATTGCCTCGTTTCATCCGCTATCACGATATGCCTAGATAACCGACGATCCATGGTGCAACCAAATTATAGGACAAAACGATTATCACCCAATTGATGAACAATGTGGTAGATAGTCTTCCGGTAGACATCCAATCGCCACTAGAATACGCCAAAACAATTTCCCCCATACGTATGGGATGATATTCGATGCATATTACTTTTCTGTGAGATATTTAAACGAAGGTTTGAGGGATGGATTGGTAATGTGAAACGTGATTACTTGCTAGGTAATAACAATCGCATTAGGCAACGAATAACGCGAAGATATACACGGGGGTTGGGAATCTCGTACTATTTACTGTGACGTCGTATAAAAATATTGTATAGCTTGGTAATAACCGGCATGGGAAGTTAATTAAACAGAAGCCATCCTAGTCCGGTAATATACGGGTGTACACACTCGTTTTCCTTCGCGCCACTTTATTCCAGAAACGATCATCAGCGGTAAGAATTACTCCTCTATAGGATGGTAGACACAAGTAGCACACGTTTGTGGTGAAACAGCATCCACACCCACAAACTGATCGAACAATTTCCTGGGCGCTCGTAAAGCTAATCGAGCGAATTCGAACGGGCTTGAAAAGTTATACCAAGAACGAAAGAGGATACACCTCCTTGTTGAGGGGTAGATAGGGGTGGGTGGGTAGGTATACCTACTTTTTTAAAATAGACATTTCCAAGCTTCAACCGGAGACTTTTGAGACGAGATAAGAAGCTGGATTATGCTTGAACGGTTGATATGATCCGAGTTAATTCGCGTTGACTAGTAATTATGCAAAAAGCGAAATTCCTCGATCACTTGGTCTCCGTTGCAGACGAAACGTGAGTCTGGGATAAAGAACGAGGGAGGAGAATAGCGACTTGGACTCATTCCGTAGTAGGTACTTAACTGATTCAATTATAATGGACCGCGCGAAGAGTAAAGAAAAGTTTTAATAAGTAGTAAGTCGTTTTTATAATCTTTTTTTTATTTTTTTTATTTTTTTTTCACATCTGTCAAAGTGACATGATGATAAAGAACAAGGTCGACGCGGCGTTGCATTCGATAAACGCAAATAACATTAATATAGTAGTACGTCGTGACAGCCGAGCCAAGAGGCTGATCAACCGACTGCACCAGAACCTCCGGGCGAATTCCCTGTGCGTATATATATATATATACATATACTTGTCTTATAGTATATTTCAAGCCGAGTATCAGCTTACAGATAAAATAAAGACTATAGATCAATAATGATGAAAGTAATGTAAATCGATGAAAGCGAATGTGTTCTCAATCGAATATGTATATATATATATGTATGGAAATAATTATACATATGGGATTTTGAATGATGGGTTGAGCTTTGGGTGGCCCTTTTCGTCTCACCATAAAGTTTCGAGGATGAGGTTGACCAAAGGTTAGTAATGTCGACATCGGTCTGGCGAACAAGAACTCGAACATGTTTTCTGGCCGAGGGAAATTATCAAGCTGATCGGAAGTAATTCCAGCTGAATTTACTCCGGGTAGTTACAACTTTGGTTTGGTTGCGGCGATCGATTTCTACGGTAAGTAAAATTGTTCTTTTTGTTCCCGATCCCAGGATCAATTGCCACAAATCGTTTCCAATAAATTACGCTACCCGAAGTGGGTAGGAAATCGTTCCGAAATCTACCTCTACTACGGACTCTCTGCCAACGAGGGAAACTTTTTATTTTTTTTTTTATTTTTTTTCATTTTCTTCTTTTTATTTTCACTTAGAGTTAGTTAGTTAGTTAGTTACTAAACTTCAGATTACTGCCAACGCCAAGTTTCAATGTTCCACATAATGACAATACTGTAGATTTTGACCGATAATTTTTTTTCTACATTCATATAGATCATATCATTGGAATTATCACACGTGGATTGATTTATATAACTATACTCTTTAATATACGGTGAAAATATCATTTATTTCGAAAGAAGTAAAAGTCGGGAATAAAATACTCGGATAAGCCTCACTTCTCTTCTCTTCACGACAAGCTTTAATTAATTAATCGTGAAATGAATTGAAATATCGATTTCCAATTTAGCACCAACTTTTGTCGCGGGTGTAAGGAGCTTATTGATTTTTAAATTCGCTAGGCAGGGGCTAGCGGGCTAAGTTATATGTATACGAATACCTTGAATAGTCTTCATTTTCATATTATCTGCGTAATCGTATTTCCTGAACGATAGCTTTTAACAGTTTCCATAAAGAAAGAAGTAGAAGAGAAAAAAAAAGGAAGAAGAATGTTCATCGTTGAGCAGGGGGATGACAATTTTGATAAAATCAAATGCAGGAAGTTAACGCTGCAAGAATTTACCGTTAAAAAAAAAAAAAAAAAAAAATGAATCAACGTCTTTGTTAGTGAAAACGATCTTTCGGTAATATCTGATGGTTATCAAGACTGCAGTTTTAGTTCATTCAAAAAGTTTCAACTGAATAATTTACAGGAGGCCTTTTCACGCGTACGTGACGATTCATTTATAGTCATCAAATCTTCGCTGAACAAAAATTGTTAACCGGTTAAATTATTATTTTTTTTTTTGTTGTTTTTCCTCTTCAATTTCCGGAAATTCATTACGTATATGAAGTACGTTGAGTGATGATGAAAATTAACGACATATAAATGAATTAATGAAACTAAGTTCGGATAGCTATAAAAAAGGAAATATTATGGGTTGTTATACAGTTGCAGAGGAAATATATAGAAACGATCGCAATCATCGGGGTGCGCATTTATATTGAATACAACGATGGAAAATTAGAACTTTGTGCGCGCGATCGGTTCACGCTATATATGTATTTTTTTTTTTTTTTTTTTTTGTACCCAGACTCCTCTGATTCAATATCGATGATGGTAGACATTTCGCACGCTGGCCACAATAATTCAGTCGAACAGGTAATATTGGCGCGGTAATGGTTCAACCATTTGGCTCTGTGTCGTTATGCTGTTATTGGTGGTCACTACGTAAAGGGTCGCTCGTTTCAAATGGACGTAGATTCGTATCAAAAAAGAGGAGTACGGGGGCAAAAAAGGTATAAAGCATTTTCTGGCAGTTGTTGCCACGAGTGGCGAAAATTCTCTACGAACAATTTTTATGCCTCCTCCCTCCCCCCGCCCCCGATTATTTATGTGCTTTAAAGGGACCATCGTGGAAAAACACGTTTTAGAACGGCGTAATCCAAATAAAGGAGACAAGGCTTACGAGCTTTGCATTGGTATGTATGCAGAGTAATAATTTTGTTTTACGCAAACGGCGAGGAATTATGTGCACTTGGATTACACCGATGTAAGTATGACTGGCATTGTAGAGTTTTTAAAAACGGCAAATTTTCATCAAGATCCTCACGCTTAAACAACACAATTTTCTTTTTCATTTTCACAACCTGGCCCAGGCCAGAATTTCTCCAACATTTTCTTTCTAATTTTCCTTATGTTTTTCTCTTTTCTTTTCATTCATTCAACTTTATTCTTGTAATCGTAACATTTTGCGATATGCAGACTATAACTCTATTCTACAGTCACTGCAAATGTCATATGGCAGGGTACGCACGCGTTTGTGATCGAACGCTCGATATGAGCCAATTAGATCATCCATATTTGACTCATCGTCGATTCCTATTTGAACAAACCGAAATATTATCATTGGGTGAAATATTGCCCATATTATTGCATTTCGAGGAATGTGGCTTCGTAATTTTTCAACTGATATTTCGTTCTGCAGTGGATATGTTCCATTTTCACAGCGACTGTCATTCGTATACCTACAATACTGCGGTATATATATATACGTATTCGAGAAATTGTGCGAAACGCTTGTGAGTTTTTCTTTCTCCTTTTTTTCTTTTTATTATTTTTTTTTTTTGTTATCAAATGCTTTTTTAACGCTGTGCTTTTTCAATGGGCAACAGCGTTCAATTTTTACATCAACATCGCTCGAGTTTTCTGAAGCTTAAAAATTCTCTAATTTGAATTTATTGTGTACAATCTCCGCGCTGTTGATTTGTTTTTTATTCAATTAAAATACCGTAATTTTCCTATTTTCGAGCTGATATTCTCGTTCGTATAATTGGCACGAAATATCGAATCTCTGATCCGCGAAATATATCATTAGAGCCGTAGCAACCAAACGTGCAAAAAAAAATAAAAAATTAAAGCAATAATAATAATTTAAGAGATGGATGGAATGGCAGGGGGGATGAATTGAAAAATACAGACTCTGAAAAAAATATACGAAATATATATTCAAACCCCGGAGTATTTGAAAAAAATTCGGCTTTATAGTCACTTCTTATTTCAAACCACTAAAATTTCGCTATTCTCTTGACTTTTTTTTTTTTTTCTCCAAAATGCGAAAGAGGTTTGTGCGTAGGACAATCTGATTCCGGAATATGACAATCCGGACGTTAAATAGGGTTGACACTAGTGATAAAAAATTACCCGAAAACCAACTCGACTGCGGTTCTCTGACTTGGCTAACCCGTCGTCTAGCAACTATTACCAAAGCGCAGGAAGTGAAATAGGTAAAATACTAACTTGAACAGAGAGTGGTGTAAATCACTTAGAGAAAACTGTACCTATCTACGTTTACAGTAGTAGTAGTAGTCGAAAAAGGAAGAGAGAAAATTCAAAGCGTGGAAACAGAGGACTTAGAATTTTTCAAAACAAATAAATCGCCTCGGAGATGCTTTGGGATTTTCCCAAAATGCGAAAAGAAAAAAAAAAAAAAACATCAGAAATAGAAATAAATTGTTCGGTTTAGTTTCTCTGTGATACCAATCTGTCGTGGAGATTCGAATTACTATTATAATTGAAAGGTGACGAGAAAAACGGTAAACATCACGATAAAAGATGTTCATAAAATGTGCAGACCATCAGATATCGCGGAACATATGCACGCATGCATCCACATATCTACACACACACACATGTAAGCGCGCGTATACGTAGAAGGGTATTTCCCTGGGCGATACAATCTCGCCGTCGTTTCAGAGCATTTGAGAGGGTGTTAAGTGTAGCAGACCCTCGAAAGTGCTTGGTTACTCTCGTAGGAATTATACTCGATTCGGCTAGCTTAGATTTGGGAGGTTGTTTCGTATTATCTTACAAGACTGGCGATATCATTTCAACTTTTGAGATATCACAATTCGGAAATTTTCATCAGCATGTTACAAATTGGGTCGATGGGTGTTGATTTTTTAAATTATTTTTCATATTTTTTTCGTTGATGAAGTAACGTAGTTCTCAAACGCCACCGTTACCATGATTCAAAGTTTGATAATGTGTAGTTTTTATATTATGAAGGCTAGATCGTAGGCGAGAATATAAATTAATTTAAATTTCATTTGGGAATAATATTTACGTCCGAGATAAAACTTGATCCAAGGGGATGTATATATATGTATAGGGGATTGAAGAACTTTTTATACTCTCCGAGTAATATATTTTGAAAAGCGTCCTACAACTTTGCATCTACGTTCAGAATTTTAGTTCGGTTAATATCCTACTCTTCGAGATCAGTGCGGGGGTAAAAAAAAAGAAAAAAGGTAGTAGCTAACGTTGGAAAGTTACCCGACTGACTTGATGGGGTGGGATCCCAGAATACCCACGGGAAATCATCTGCTGAGGAGAACCGCTCCTGTAACATATTGTCATCTATCCCCTAATAAAAGCTTAGGCCACTAATGATCGTTATACCGTCGTAGAAACGATCGACGGACCTGCCTCTTTAAATTTTGCATTCAGCTAACATGCCCAGATTTATCTTACCCTAATAAATAATTCCACCTTTTTCCACTCTCGAGTAAATAGGCGACGTTACTCAGGCATATTGAATTTTTAGTACCGCGCACACATACCGCGGGCTCTTTAGCTCGTGTTTTGTAACTTCGGTGAGTTTTATAAGGCATTTGAAAGAGGAAAAAGAAGTAAAAAAAAAAAAAAATTATGTCTGAGCGTGAGAGCACGACTTCAGATGTTCAATGGCTTATAATAACTGGCTCTCAAAGTATGACGAAGATACTCTCTGCTCTCGGTTCACTATTATCTCCATTTCTTTCGACACTTTTTCATCCAGACAATGCAAGTCAAATTAATTTTATTCACCGCCTCCCCATTATAGTGATCCGTGTGTTACGTGATAAACTTTTTTTTTCTATAATCTCACCCAGGAGAAAATATATACTTTCATCGCATTTTTTTTTTTTTTATTTCTTTTCTTTTATCTCTTATAAAAGTACAATTATTTATTGTCATTTTTCATCAAATATGTTGAAAATAAAATTGCGAAACTACGTGTACTCTCAGAAATATCTCATCTTTTAACGTGTTCAAAATTCTTTAAAGAGGCAAAAAGACTTTACCGATATTCAAAACCCCTGGTACTCAGTGAATTGGACGCTAAAAGATCCGGAGCAATCCGAAAAGTCTTCCCCGATACTCTTCACTGTAAAAAATAAAATATCTGATGTTAAAAATTTAGCTGTGTATGGATTTGGGGGTCGATTTTCGTCAGAATATAATTCATCTAACTTTAACGAAAGAAATGCTTCTAAGTATCGAAAGGCGTGGGATCGAAGATTCGTACAGTTTACGTGAAGTGACCCGAGAATGATTTCATTCTTGTATAATCTCATGCGGAGCAGTATTACATGAGAATGAGAAGAAGGGGGTTCCCTTTTGATGGGAGCTTATTTTGGTTTGAGGATAATCGGTCCACGTTTCAACGATTGTATAAGTATCGTTATTTGAGTTATAATTCAATTTTGAAAGCAGAAGACTTGAGACGCTTTTGTTCTAAATTATTGAGCTAGAAGAGACGTAAGTGTCGAAACCTCGTACAGTTGCTAAAATTTATAAAGGTAGTCCGTATTACGCTTCAGGTATGCCTAATCACGCGCTGAAAGCGAAATACAAATCAACCAAAGCTCTTACTTAGATACGCGTGATTTGATCTTTTCGTTGAACTCTTTAATTTCGGTACTTCTACGCCAAACTTTAGATTTGCAAGTTTCAAAAGTCCAAACTTCTCAGTATAGGTGTCGAATAAAGCGGACTTTATTACCTTCTGTGTTTTGTTGCGAGTTCTATTACTCACCTAGAATTCAGAAATTAGCTAAATGATATGAATACACGTCTAAGGGATGCTAGCCCACCCTAAACGCCCGAAATAAAGACTGAAATTCAACAAATTGACAACTTTTATCCATATCTTGTCATTTTTAAAAAGGGCTTTCCTTTTCTAATCCAATTCTTCATCGTATTCTATGATGATATATAATATTGGGCTATTTAAAATTGGAGTATACAATTCGGGATTAGTCGTTGGGGGTCGGAATATACGGATTCTAAAGTGCAAAAAGGCGTTGAATGCGGTGACCTGGAGGTGGAAAAGAGTCCTACTCGAGCGCGAACACCGCGTAGGTATTCCAAGCGTATCAATACATAGGTATAGCTACATGTGTGGTAAACGCGACATTGGCTGGCGAAACAATGGATTCTGGATGACTATAGCTGCGACATTTAGATCTTGAAGGTAGATTATTTCGATGATGCAAGTATAAAAGAGAGACAAACCCTGACCTCGCGGCGTTGCGCGTGAAAAGCATCCTTTATCCTGGTTATCCTTGTTATCCTGGTGCATCCGCTATTGTTTTCTATCGAGGCAGCTTCCACCCTGACGACATGCGCGACGGTAGATCGAGCAAGATTAAGATTACAGGTACGACGAAAGCTGCCGTTGTATACGTATATGTATAGTTTACTAGGTACTGGTACGTAAACTTATTAAACTGCGGATCTGCTCGATTTACAATCCGCTTCGTAAACGAGCCGAGTTTGAATCGGTGTTTAAAGTTGTCGTTCGGGTACGAGAGCAATTTCATTTCGCCCGGGTTTGAGCGTAAAATCACCCGAGTTTGCTCCACGCTCCCAGCTGTGTGTTTATCAGCGTCAAGTTCAAAGGAGACAGGCTCCCCAGTTGGGTGGAAAATACTAAGAAAGCTGCGAGGCACTTGGGTGGTGTGCTACTGAAAAGCAGGAGAAAAAGAGGACAGGGTGGTTATTATTTACTTCGCTTATCTCTCCCTGCGCGAGGGGGAGGGTAAGAAGTAAAAATCGCGGTCTCTGATATCGAGGCTGGTCCTCTATGGCTCAACAAAGGACTACCTCGCTCTTTACTGAAAATAGAATCGTGGCACCGCCATCTCTGTCGCTAATTCCTTTGCCATGGTTCAGGAATTTTTTTTCTCCCAAGCTAAAATCGATATACCTACTCGAGAAAATACTCCCCCTCCCCCTCCTCGACCCCCCACCACCAAAGACGTATACAGAAAGACATACGGTCCTTGGAAACAGATGCGGAGAAAAGAGATATGCTGCTCGTTCGGTTTTGGGTGGCGATACACCCGCAGTACCTACAAATCGAACCCGAGTTCAAGGGAGCATTTACCCCCTGGGAATGCGGGTCCTGATCCTGAACTACAGACCACATCTTTTCACGCTTATCACAAATAGCGGCGAATACTTGGTTCTTATCCATTGCTCAATCCGATCGCGTCATTAAGCTAGAAAAAAGAGTGTCATAAAGTGAGCCATCGTCAAGAGTCAAGTCTGCAGACTTCTTGAAGTAGAAATATTCGATCGATATTGTGAGGGTTAATAAATGTATAATTGCCTTTGGATAGACGGTCCTGGTGGTCAGGAGGAGACGCGGAATTTGGCACCCTACCCTAAAGCCCCGGGGAACTGTCGATCGTGCGGGTTTGCCTTTTGATAAATGGCTCCGCATTACACCTAAGACCTTCTCTCTGGCCTTCCACGTTGCCCGACGTTGAGTGAATAATGACCGCGCGATGTCACAGTCCGTGGGGAAATTCGGTCTAATAAATCCAATTTTCAATCATACGGCAAAACGCAAATCACTACGCAAATCTCATGTTTCTATATCTACCTACATAGTAATGCACATAAACCATCCACAACCTCAAGTTAAGGACGAATGTATGAGTATAGAGGATTCGCTGTTCACCTATACAAATGCAATCAATCCGTCAGACCCGCATTGTCCCATCAAATTTCACTGCTATGCTGCATCACGGTGTAGACGCCTATTCGTACATCTCCTATTTTCAGACTGAGACTTCGTTGGTGGTTGACATTAGAGTGTCGTTGCATATGTACGCCACATTGCACACGACATAGCTCCTTGGCACGTCCTGAGAACTATGCCTGAGTGCTGGCGAGTTGAACCGAGTAATGCACTGTCTAATAATCTCACTCATAGAACGTTTTCTAAGCATCGTCAACTACGCCGCCATCTGTTAAAGTGGAACATGCACAGCATAGAAATTTTCTAAAATTTATTCATTTTAAAGATGGATGCAAACAACTTTTGGGACGAGGAATGAAACACTTTTTCAATTATTGTCTTTCAGCTTAGTTCCACGTCGAAGAGATACCCGTAATTCTTACTTTTCATTTTCTGCGACAAGATACATACTCGAATAAGGAATAAGGATCGGCGCAGCATTCATCAAGACTTGAACTTCCAGTTATACCTTCAGTTTGTTCTCACTTAAAAGTGGGTACATATTCTGAAAGCGCCGGTATGTCCGGAAAGAATTTCTCATCAACCCAATTTCATTAACTAGTTTCATTAAACTATCAAAGCCGATGGCAGAGAATTCCGAACTTTTAATTCATTATACTTCAAAGGACCATGCAAACTTATGTAATAAAGGTTGATCATGGAAAAAACTGTCTCTCAAATTACCTCTTGAAACCTGTCAATATTTCCAGAGCCAATATACTTCCGATACTGCGAGCTGTAATCGAAACGTTAAAACGTTGTTCAATACCATAATAGAATTCAATAGTTGTCCGTTGAAATTTTTCCTCATCGTAAAAATAGAAAAACCGCGAGATATTCTATCCATGAAATAATAACGATACACTCGAGTACTCGGCTACTACCTACCTACAGCAGCTTAGTTTTCCTGCGGCTGCTTAGCTCCCTCTCTACACCGTAAAGTGCCTTAATCATAAATATTTTTCTATCCAACCGCGAGTAACCACGATTATCAGTGTGAACTCAACCACCATTACACCCTCACACCTACTAAAGCAGATAGTTCTATTTCTATGTATATATCTATGTAACCACCTACCTAGATGAGCAAGTAATAATAGCGGGCGCGTTATTCTCCGAGGTAAATTGCGGGCTGGAATATCGCGAATATATACCAAGTGCTTATTGGAGTCTAGGAGTTCGCATAAGAGGACAGGGTTGCTCGGCGTATGCCAAAGAACGTTGATGCAGTCTTCTAAGTCATCCGATGTCAGTAGCTAGTCATTGCCTCGTCACCATTGCAGCAATCTCCAGAAATACTAGGAACCTATAAAATCTTTTACGTTAAGCAACTAGCGTTCGCTTAGTTGGGTCGATAACCTTGTGGTGGAGGTACTCAGCTACTCGGCAAACTCTAGTGATATTTTCATCCTCCTGTTGATATTGGCGCGAACCAGGAACCTGCGAATCATCCTCATCCTCATCCTCTTCCTTCAGGTCTTCGTTGCTTCTTCCCTTTTACTCCTATACAGTATCTCGCGCTCTTATCTCATCTAACTGCTGGAAACACACTTCCTATCCTGACTACTAGCGTTACCACTTCGAAATAGGAGCATTGAAACGATCTTCGGTTAGAAATTGATTTGTCCGTAGACGAAGTGGAAATGGATCGTCGTAGTCGGACCGATGTAATCGTAGAAAGTTCATTAATTCTGTAGGCATTAGCGAGCTGCGACCTTAGTCCAGCCAATTATACCTATATAACATTTGTTACGAGTCTCTCTGATCTCGTCTTTACAGGATTGTATAGTTCTCTGGTATTTTATTTCCCGTATTCTTATAGGTATACATTGGGTTATAAAAATCCAGCTTTTCCGAGTGGATTTTCCCCCAACGTGGAAAAGCTGGCGCTCATGCGATATATGACCGTCTAGAACGCGGTGAAACGGGATTATAGTTATATGGTTATGGTTGTCGGATGAAACCAGGGATGAGGGTTAAGGTTTGAGAAACACATAGTAAGGCGACGATAACGTTCGTTAGAAAATGAGTTTATTTCGCTTTACCACATTATAGTGTGTACTTATATGTATATATATATTCATGTACAATGACCTGGTAATGGACACGTACCTGAAATTCGTTTCATTAAGCAAACTCGGTAAGTATAAAACAGAGAAAAAAAAAATTGTAAAAAAAAAATAAAGTCAACACACACAAATGAAATGTTACGAAAATTATTGATGTATAATTACCCTTAAATTTAATACACATTATATAGTATATTTATATCGCATATATGCATCGTGTGGTGTATATTGTAATCGTGTAATACGCGATGGTAAAAAACAACGTACGTGATATAAAAAATAAATAAGCAGTACTTGGTGCGGCACGATATGGACGCTCGGTCGCCGGGTCGGCTCTGTACGTGACGGCTGTTGAGATGATTAAAATAGTTTAATCTGGTGGAGTTACACGGAAAGTGGCTTCCCTAGAGTCGGAGGGAAAAGGTTGACGGGAGACGGCAGACGGGTGGCAGGGGCTAAAAGGGAGGTTGAAAAGAGGAGAGAAAATAAAAAACGAAGAAATAAAAAAAAAAATAAAAAGAAAATACAAGCTTGTCAGGGTACAGAGCAGACTCGGGCGTATTCCAAGCCTCCACGAACTTGGACAGCTAGGCTCGCACCTCAGGCTCGAGGACAAGCACCGACGTCTACATTCAGGCATTTGGCAGTTACTTTCTCTATATATGTATATATATATATATATATATATATATCTAATATCTATGTATAGAAAAAGAGTGTGCTCAAAAAACACTCATTTTGAAAAGATTCGCACAAAGAAGTATTCATGCAAACTGACGCCACGGAGTCCAATTTGAGGAAAAGCGGTCGTCCTCGAGCCTAATATTATACTTTCGTCTTTTCTCGTCGTCTTTTCTACTCTTCTTCTTCTTCTTCTTCTTCCTCTTCTTCCTCTGCTTCTACTCCTTTTCCTTCCTATTTCTATTTCTTTTTTTTTCTTCTATCTATCTATCTCTCTCTCTTCCTTATTTTCTCTTCATCTCTACCTAACCCACATCTACTCTTCCACTCGTCCACTCGTCCACTATTACTCTTACTCTTAACGTCACTCTCACGTTCACCATCTGCGACGAGACGAACTCTCTAACCTTGCACGAGTGACTGCATCGGTTTTTCTCGTACGCGTGTCTATTTTTTTTTTTTTTTTTACTTTTGTTACCATTAAAATATATATTTTCCTCAATAGAGTTATCATCGTAACGTGAATATTAATAATTATAGTATAAAAGAAAGAAAGTAAGAAAGTAAGAAAAAAGAAAAAAAAAAAGAAAAATTTATAATAATATTAATATTATAATGATATTTAAATGATATATGATAGCGTGTATAATATAATATTTTAATAATATTAATTGTATCAATAGTATAATAATGACGATAGCGCAATATCATAAACAGTTTCCATTGATTTGAATCAAACGTTAGTCGAGAAATGAAAAAAAAAAAAAATATATATAAACGTGGTTCGATCAAGTCGATGAAAAGTGCTATTCCGTGAATTATACGCCCCGCGTATAATATTGATAGGCAGTGGGCGTAACATACACGTGTAATATTGATATTGCAGACAATACATACCTGTGTCATGTGAAAAATAATAATAATAATAATAATAATAATATTAATAAAAATACAACAGAGTACGCAATTGTATGTTACATGTATGTAATACATGTACGTACGTACATTTGCAGCGCATAGACTGATTACACGTGTTTGGCAAGAGATAGTCTTCCACCAAACTCGTATAATTGGCACTACCCTCTCACCATAAGCAGTAGGCTGGATACGTGATACCTCAGCTTTAGCGAAACATAAACCTTATAATCTTTAAATATCGTTGAAATTTAATAATACTATAAAATGATCGTATATTCTATGATCATGTCATGTATGTATAATGTATTATTATGCTAGCGAGAAATTTTGTCAAAATTTTTTTGATACCACAATTACAAACGATACTTTTAAAAACAAACAGAACAACAACAACAGCAACAAGAATTATACATCGTTGTTTATACTTTTCTATAGCTAAAAGTTAAAGGTGTGAAAGTCTAAGTTGTTGTTGTAGCTGAGTAATGGCAAGTACGCGGTAGCACTTACATTGGAGCGAGTTCAGATTTATATGGTTGGCGTGGTAGCGAGGTGGCTAAGGTCGAATAGTAAGAGTACGCGGGGGTCACACGATGGAGCTCAAAGTGGTACAGAGACGGTTCGGCGGACTGGGATATCCTTGATACGATCCAACTGGTCCAGTGGGGTGAATCTCTCTTCCTCCCTTTCTCTCTCTCTCTCACTCTCTCTCTTTCTCTCTCTCCCTTGACCTCATGGGGATCTAACCACCTCGCGTGTTTGGCTCAGGCAGAGGAGATGCCGCCACAAGAGGCAATTAACCTTATGCGCCCTCCCCTTAACGCGCATGCACCCTCTGGTAGAACCCTAGGTGTTCTATACTCTGCCACTCCCTTGATATCCCACTCTACCAACATCTGCATAATCACGCTTGATTCCCAATGCTAATTAGAATCTGCGGTACGTTGCAAATACACCTCGACCCCCATCACCTCTGACGTCAGACCCATGAATGCGTGTCGACGTACCCATATCTCCCAATCTCTATATGTGCTTTTGTACGTAACAAACATTCGAGTTAAAGGGGGAAACTCATTGATGAAGTCTCACTACCCGCTCCTTCTTTATGAGCCCCAAACGTTACAGGAGAACGGGAATTTCAGGATTTACAGGATTTTCACTGCGGCTACACTCATTTATACTTTCAACAGTTCAGGATTGTGAGCCATCAATTAATTCAGTAATACGATAACCGATTCGATTATTTATGACATTTGTATCATGTAGTTGAACATTTTTGTGAAGTTATGGTAATTGAAAATCTAATGGAATTATATTTTTAAATTACAATTTTCACAACCCTGATACAGTTGTGTATTTGTTTTGTTTTTTCTTTGCTACTAATTAGAATGTTTGAAGAGCAGTGGAACGTTGGTTTAAATTCGACGATGTAGCAGCAGTGAAGATACGTTATATCGGCAAGGGAAGTGGACCCGTTCATTAAGGTTCTCTGTAACTCGCTCCAATTCAGTATACAGCCAAAAGTGATCTTGTTTCGTGGTATTATAACGCGCATTGTCCATTCGCGAGTAAATAACTCAGGAACGAAGAGTGAACGTAAATTATTATACGATTGTCGCTTTGTTCGAATGGGACAATCCGTGTCGTCCCATTCGGACAAAATTAATTCTACTCACCGTAATAATATATTCGAACGCGTTACTATCCCGCTAATTACTGTTGCAAGTCTCGATATCCAAGTACAAAATGATATTCGCGTCCTCAGTCAAAAGCAGTCACTATATAATATGATTTTAGTAATCAATGGCAGACCGAATTCTGGTCACCGTTTAAAATCGGCGTGAAAAACCAGCGTCGTACAATTTGCAGAGACTGTCTGCACGTCCGGGAATACCCGTGTGCATGCCTGGCACTGAGACAGAGACCGAAAGTGCCTCCTGGTGTTTTAAAATTTGTCGACGTCGCTGCCAGGTAAAGGTCCATGCTGCGATAATGGCTATTTGAGCAACGAGGAAGACCGTTCCGGCGACAATCGCTTCTCCTAAATTGATGCATACTGCACCCGGTGAAGACTCGGATTCAACGAAGATCGTGTCCTTGGTTGCTGTCGCGTTACCCGTTTTACCGTCACGCTCGAATCCGAACTTATCCGTTATCTGGATCGACTGAACGACCAAGAGATCATCTCGCGACTGAGAAACTGCACGACGACGACGACGACCGTATGAGATTACGGAACGCAGATCACCCGTTGATTCTTCCTGGTCACATTGCACCGGTGGACAACTTGGTATGCACGGAGTTACCAAAGCGCGGAATTGCACCACCTCAGAACTCGGAAATTTGAAGGCGTCGAAGTGGGATAGCAGAATCTGAAACAAATCGTTAATTGTAGAATTAGGATACCGAAACATACGAAAAGACAATTATCTCCGTACTTTACAATCTTCAGAGTGACTTTATGTCACATGAAGTCTTTTTTTCATTTTGATAGTACTCAATTTCGAAACGGAACTAATTCAAAGAATTTTATTTTCTACATATCCAGGCTTTTCTTTTCAACGATTCAATTATTAGATTTACGCCAATACAAAGAGAAGTTGTTAGCTCCTTGTATCTTACTAGGAACAAGTTATCATTAATTGAAAACGTCTCGTATCGACACTGCTTCTGTAATAATTAAATCAGCATTTTTCCAATTGCTAAGAATTATTTCTTATTTTTTTTCACGAGTCTCCCGATCTCGCGAATTGCATTGATAATTCCTAATCGGCATGATGTTTCCATAAACGATTGGATAACTGTATCAGAAATTTGGTTACCATTTGTAAATGTGTGTAAAGTTGTGGTTGTGTTCCTGAAGTGGGAATTAATTACGCAAAGTTATTTGGCGCGCAATCCGAATTCCGCGGGGGAGTTTAATAGGCTGATACATACGTGGGGCTGGTGTATATCTATAAAACGTGTACTTTTTTTGCGAACACAAAGTGCAGCCCAATTAGTCGACGGTGGTAACGGTGGCTTTCAAATAATATTTATCCGCGAGTTTATACGGTATTTAACTCGAGTCGTTTCTACTCGCGAAAATACGTTCTTTGTAATAAATCGGTAAACCTATAGCTTAAAATTATTAACGAGCTGTTAAAATTTCCTTTAACATTCGAAATTTTAACAACGATTAATATTGAGTGCCAATTTTCAATATTTTTAGCTAATTTCAAGCGGAATTATTCGCGGATTGGGAAACAAGGCCAATTTGGTAATAAGAAAAAAACATCTCACAGCATCTTGGGAATTACCTTAGCCTTTGCCGTAAACGATATTACTCACTTACAAAACTCGTTTTTCTCAGTCGTAGCTCGGTCTCTCTTTGTTCTAGAGTCTCCGCAATACCCACGCGAATTTGTGGACACGTCCGTTTTCATTACACGCTACTAACTTTTGAACCCTCTACTCGGTTCTGTCCACTTTTAAACTCAGCCAAGATACACGCAAGGCTGAGAAATGTTTCCAATTTCATTCAAACCGGTTGTAAAATGGGAGCTCTACGCCAGACGTGACACACATACCTGGTAAAACTTTTGCCAAATCCAAACCAGAGAAGCTGCGATAGTCGCCAAAGCTTCTTCATGCTTTGCTAAATAAAACTAGGCTTATTTTACGATCGAAAGACCCCAACGATTAGATCGGTCTTCCGTTCAGGCAATTAAAAAAAAAAAAAAAAAAGACTAAGAAATCGTGGTTTCAAAAGTTCGATGAACTGTGAAATATCTCACAACTATAAGCGGAATGATAATAGCGAATTTTTTCATTCGCAGAATGTCTGACGAGTTAAGAAGGATTGCTTCAGTAATCTTCTCATTATGGTTATAAATTTTGTCTTTGTTTACCGGGCGCCTGGTTATTACTTTCTAATAAAGCAATATTGTGGTGTTCTTTGTAGTAAATGACGTGGAACGAAGCCGCTAACGAGAATGTACAACTCTCCTCGTTTCTCGTCGACTTTCATTGGGTGCTGCTACGCGATAGGATAGATTATGCATACCGTTTCGTTTCTTTTCTTTTCTTTTCTTTTCTTTTCTTTTCTCTTCTTTCATTTCATTCTCATTTACCTCAACTTATTTCTTTCTATTAAATTTTCTACCGCAATTCTCGTACCTTTGCCGCGAGCTACAAAAGGAGCTAGAATTTCTATCTTGAAATAATAAGACCGTAGGCGGCACTAGCTGTCAAGTCTCGTGATAATCAATAGCACAGCTATATACATTTAGCATTTATTCAACCTTTTAGCAATCTGCCCGGAAAACTGCCTACCATCATGGCAACGAATTTTCTCCCGAATTTTCCGGAATTCAAACATTCTTACCCTAGGTTTTGAGTTTTATTCTGAAACCTTTACAAACACGTTCTCCCGTACCGCCTGCGCCCATCTCTCTCGTAATTAAATTGAGATGAAAGTGAAGAAAGTGAGTTACAAAAATACCTAAACCTGCCTTTGGGCTACTCAAATACTGTACAATTTTTTCAACATAACTTACCAACAGAATTTACCTTCCAGGTGATTGCTCTGTACTCATGAATTTGTCAGAATACAATACGTTACCGCAAAGTAAGTCAGGTTTTTATTTTTCAATTATCTCATTCCTAGTACCTAAATGCTGCGCATTACGTATTCACAGTATTTACTCTGAGCTCAACTCATGCGCAGATCAATTCCAATTTACGGTATAATTATTACCGATGAAATTAAAAGCGGCTGGGAACCCTCGAAATATTTTTCATTCTTTGAGAACTCCATTCTTTAGGAACATTTCCAGTCATACAAGAGGTGGAAATTCACGAAACGAAATGCACCCCCTGAATCTTTAGAATACGATTTATTGAGTTTTATTTTGCTCTACTTTCTGCATTATAACTCAAGAACGTCTTGATATACGAGGCTGAAATTCGGTCAGTGAATCCTTTGCATGAATTTTTGAAACCCGAGGACTTTCGCCATTTGGATAAAGAATTCAAAAATATACAACCACGGGATAATTGCCCGGATTCATTTGCGGCTATATTTTTTTTCAAACACTGCATCTCACGGATGTATACTTTTCTATTCGAACCCTGAAGCGATCGCAGAAATTGGAATTTTCATCCTTCTCAAGAAACGAACGAACGATCGATCGATTCGCCTGTCCGGTTGCATATCGGATGCAACGTCCCACGCAAAGGAATAATGTCTTAGGTACGCCTACCTTGCCAGAGTTAGCCGACTTGTAGAGGGGCCCCATGATGAGGTGATCGGTAGGGCATCCACGCGCGTCGATGAGCACGATCTCACTGGAGTCCACGCCGTCCATCGCTACTAACTCGCGGACAAAGATCTCGTACGGGCTGTTGGGGTTCAGTATCTGGAACTTGAGAGCCAACGGGTCTCCGACCTCAGCGGAAGGTACAACGTCGTTTCCGCTGCGATCGGTAATCTTCATCGCGACATTAGGTGAGTCAACGATCACCTCTTCCGAAAGAGCCGGAGTGATTTCACCATGAACGCCCAGATCTACCTCATTCGATACTGTCTTGTTGGTCAGATCGTATTGGCATGTTATGGCAAGTCCTAAATCTGAACTAGTCACTATGGTGTCGTGATGCTGGATAACAATGTCGTTCATGTATCTCCCAAGACCTTGTTGGCGAACGTTGCACTCTAGGTCATCGTACTCCATACGTAATTCAAACTCCAGATTTGACTGGACATCTTGAACACAAGAATTCGGTGAACCCTTCGCGTACACTTTACCGTTGAAAAGTTTGCTTGTTTGTATGTGGGCCACCATTTGACCGGCTTGACAATCTATCGTTACGTTGTAGCAAGAGCTCAGCTCGTATGTCGATCCTTCGGGTATGTCAAGATAAGGTTCCTGCACAAAAAAACAACACGTGTCATAACGTATATCGAAAGCCCACTGATTAATGTACCCCTAATGCATATAACATACGGTACATTGGATGGCGAGATTCGCAATGGGTAATCATTTTTTTTTTTTTTTTTCTTCTCCTTGCAATTGAAATCGCTGTAAGAAAATCTATTACCGAATGACTAATGTGACAGGGTGTGTATCGCACTGGGTAAGAGTGCGGAAAAAAGCTTTTCGTGGTAACAAAAAAGTCTGTTAACGAGTTCAAGCTAACTCCGATTCCACAGGTGCGGTTGATTATTTTATGCATTCTATATACGTAGAGTGGAAATATGAAATTGAACTTTTGCGAAAACAAACTGAATGGTGAAAACCGTGAAATTCAAGACACGTATTCACTCAGCGTAATTTAACGAAGATTTGAAAAATGTCATAACAATTCTGAAATTCATTTTAACGTCTTGTTTATGAACAGTTTCTCTTCCACCCATTCAGTCGAGAATTACTTTCATTATAATCTATAATTGGTTCGTGTAGAATATATCTCTTTTCAAAGTCAAGCACCATTCTGGGGGCTTTCAAAACGGCGTTTAACCAGTTTGTGTATTCTTGACACACCGAGGCCATGCACAACATACGAATTCACCATCCAGTGTATGTACACGTCGTCAGTTCGTTATTTTAACGTAGAATATACATATATGTATATTTATACCCTCAGAGAGTTAATCAGCGAAGCAAACCGTGTTGATATTACGTGTTAATCGAGGACTTACCTGGATGTCTGTGAGTGTTGCTCGAGAGTGATGACTTAGACGGCACACCATGTCCCCGGTATCACCGTAGTCATAGGAGTGACAACGGAAGGGTGAATTGAGGCAAAGTTCACGACATTCATCGGCCGATCCTACATCCTGGTAAACAGAGTCCACCGTCTTCAATATACGTCCGCTAAGTTTCTTGAATTCGCAAAGTTTCATCGGTTCATCTACGCAGTGGTTTTCTAAATAGTCGACGCCGTTTGCTACGTGGAAAGAGCTTGAACCAGCAACGGTCAGACGGTCCATTTCGGAAAGTTCGCATGTCTTCGTTGAGTTCTCGTAATTTGCAGATCTGAAACATTGAAATTATTTATATTATTAAAAATTCGTTCGAATTTAAAGTTTCGGTTGTATTCTACTACAAGGTGAAGTTGAAAATAAAACACATACGTATGTCAGGGGTATTTCACGTGATGCTTTGTTAAAGCAATCACTTCTGCGAATGTCCTGAACTTGGTTTAGAACTCGCGTTAGAACTCTTCGGTTCGTTCGTTCCCTTTGTCCGTCTTATATAAAGCGTGATTTTGGACTCCACCTTTTCCATTTACTCTATAGAGTCATGTGGCTCAGTCCAAACGGAGGGGTACAACACCAGCGCGTGACCAAATAATAAAAATAAAATGTCATAATAGGTGCTCGGCCATCCGCGGACCTCAACATCTTACGTGTGATTAATCTTGATTCTAATTTTATGCTGTACAAGTTTTTTTTCATCATCAATTCCCTCGCTCACCGTAGAAATTCTAGTCCTATTCAGAAAGCCGAACTCGCTGTACGTATCTCGGGGGTAATTGAATTTGTTATCGAATAACGTGAGCCCACCTTGTACAGCTAATCTCATTTAAAGCGTAACTCTTTTTATAGTCATCCTTACGTACGTGATGTTAAAAAGAATTGATAGATTGCCTATAGCTAAGAATTGTGAGGCATATTCCCAACTGTCTGGCGTATACGATAAAGAAATATACGATATCCCGTCACCTGCTAGCTAGGTTATCACTTTCAGCAAGCTACGGATGAAAAAACACATTCCCAAAGAGTTTTTCTAAACGAATCTATGCCGTTTTTTAGTGCAGCTACTACTGCAGGTACAATTACAGAACACGAACTCACAAGCTGATGCCGTGTCTGTACGTGGCATTACGGGTTTTTTTTTTTTTCAAGTTTTAAACGCAGCTCTGCGTAAACGATTTTCTCATAATTACTTTTATAAATGTATTCGCGCGAGCTTGGATCCCTATCGTTATTATTAACGAAAATTTTCGTACACTGAGCCTCTCGGTACAGGGATGGGAAAATTTATTCTATCAAGCTTCATCGATTTGGGATTATATTCCTTATATTACTTTAAGTCCTGAATAATATTCAGGGACGACGATGCTATAATTTCAATATCGAGAGATTCTTCTTTGGTAAATTTTAAAATCACACAACTTCCGTTAATGTTGTCTTAAATTTTAAGGCATACTTCCGAAATACACACAGCTAACGCCACAGCCACCTCCTGCTATCGACTTTTACTTGTATACCCATTATCAAGACCATTTCGGATCCAACGTGTTGAAAGGGACTTTTCAAAGCCACGCCTTACCCAACCAAAGTTAATGAAATCTCCAAAGTGGTGTACCTAACCACTACACCTGCTTCAGAACGTCTATAGGCTCATTATCCGTCCTTTCCGACAACACGGTAAAGTACCATGGCGTAAAAGCTGCAACTAGCACTACTCGATTTATCCCTGAATCACGACAGAGATACGAGAATCTCGGATCCGGATACGGATACACCAAGTTAGAAATCGCCTCGATTTTGATAAATAATGAAAAAATCAATTTCTTTAGCACATCGAATATTCTATACATCATATACTATATCATTGCGTATTCCGACATGTGTGTAATACTTATTTTCCGTTCACATAAAAGCTGGGTAAAGCCCCTGAATAAGAGTGATACGTAGAAGCACTGAATTCGTCTCCGTCATACGTCAACCAGAGTCAATGAAGCGTTAGATTCAGCAGTAGAGCCAGCCCGAATTAGCCACCTTATTGGTTACTCGACCAAATATGATGGACGACGACGACGATTCTCAGTTCCTTTTCCTTTTCCTTTTCCTTTATTCTTTCCCTCTGTCAGTGGCCGAGCACCTTAGCTGTATAGTACCTTTTTCCCCTCGTTGGTTTTCTTCTTCTTCTTCTTCTTCTTCTTCTTCGAGAGAGAGAGAGTCTGACTCTGAGCCCAGCTTTTCCTCGAATTCACGATTCTTATCTTAATTTTCGGTCAACTAATCGGACCGTTGACAATTCCACGTCAAAGAGGGCTGCCCTTATTGCTTCTTGATTCAACCTCTTCCATTGGACAAAAGACACTCACCCGTAGCTAACTTGAAATAAACCCCAAGGGAAATTTTAACCTTCGCGGGCAGATGTTAAACGCAAAGTTAACTTTGTCCGAGTAGAGTGAGTACCAGCTACTCAGTCTTGTATTTTTCCAAGCTATTTCCAGCAAATGATGAGACAAAAAAGAGGCTGTGGATCAACAAGGGAATGGGAAAGAATTACAAGTGGCATCACGGCGCGTTCGTTTCTCGAATGAATCTCAATTATTTCAATTTTCTCATCCAAGTATATGTACATGTATATACTGGCTCTGTCTGATCTACCGCTATATGCAAGAAACGAAACGTGGCACTGAGGACTTGACCATAAACATATACGTATATGCCTCTACAAGGCTGCTTTCGGAAATTCACGCGTTGAGAATTACTAGTCTAGATTTATTCCTTCACGTCTAATTAAAAATTTCCAAACATTTAACAATCATTGCTAAGTTCATTCTGTCAGATTGAGTTTCAAATAGAAAAAAATAGAACTTATCTAGTCATCTGCAACGAAGATTACTCCGAAATCTTAGTATGCAAATTTTCGAACACCTTGGAGCTGTATGCCTCGTGGCATCAAGTGAAATTTAATGAAAATTATTCCGAGATAGAGAATACGATACCCATGATATTAGCTACTTGGCATAGTGAGTAATAGGAGAAATAAGCTTGCTAATTTTCACCTTGATTCTCTATACAGAATCTCGTAGACCTATCATCATCATTGCGAGAAAACTATATGATGTCAAGTTCATATTTCCTCAGGCAGATAAGTTCGTAGTACAAAATGGGTAGAGAATATCTACGCAAATTTCAAGTCGACAGTGTAAAACACCTTCGTGCTGAGGTAAATACCAGAGGTGTAATTCTTGGCTAAGAAGAGTGAAGGAATAGGTGATGGTCATCGGTTTAGACAGATTACCGAGCATCAAGCAAGGGCTAAGTATTTACCACGTGATTATCGCGTGTTTGCGGTTTGATGAATTCATTAAATCATTTTCATAGAAATTTGCGAGTTATAACGAGAGAAATTCAAAGATTGAAAAGAAATTGATTGATAAAAACTCGTTAAATGATTCAAATAATTTTCTTAATGATGATAAATGGCACAGACAGAATTATTTTATGTCTTAAAATATCGAGGAAAAGATTCGTACGAATAGCGCCACATTGAACTTCGTACCCGTCTATTATACCTTTACTTCTTGATTTATGTGTACTAGTTGGTAAAACATGTTTGCAGTAGGATATAAAATAAGAAAGGTAGTGTACATTATGGAACCTGTTATAGACCTGGATAATGAGCCTCAATTAGCGATCCGTAACAGCGTGCCATTATAGTAAAGATCGCGTAGTAAAAAGACTGATAAAATAAATATATAGGTATATGAATATATCTGACGCGAGAATTATTGACGCGTTTAAGAAAAAAAAAAAAAACGGATCTGATGATAAAAGGCAAATACTCGACAGACCGAGCTTATAATTAACTATTAACTCGTTTACCAAAAACTATGAAAGTTTTAAAGAAAAGCTGTTATCTCGAGTTTGGAAGTCAATTAAAGTTTTAAATTAATATTTTCTTAGCTTATTCCAGGATGGCTAAAACAAATCCTTACCCTGCGGACTCAAACGTGCGTCAAATCTCCAATCTTCAATCTCATTCGGTAAAGCATTATGTAAACTCTTCAAAACTGGTCCGGTCTCGTTTATTGTTAGGAAAAAAAATTAAAAAAAAAATGATTCATATACCTATATTTGTTATAAAGTTTGATGAAGTCGACTCCGTGCAGCAGCTAGTCTTGTAAATCGGCTTTATAGTTTGAAACAATGATCTAAGCGATAATCTTATCTTTTCGTTAAACGAGACTCGAGGCGTTGTAGTTTGGCACAAAATTCTAACCCTTACGTGCGGATAAGGATAGCGGTAGTCCCTACATGTCTATCGATCTCAAAGTCAACATCAAACTAAAACCTAAAGCCCAATTAACAGTAGACTCGCGAGCTTCAACAATTTCGTGGATAGGGGTGCGAGATTGAATTATACGAAACTGGCAGTAAAGAAGAATGGGAGAATCGATAATACATAGTCCCCAAGAAATGTCTTCACGGCTGATGAAACACAGATTTCTTTTTTTTTTTCTTCTGTTTTCAAATACTGCAATTTTTCCAGACGTGCAAATTGTGTTTTTAGTTTATCTTTTTTTTTTTCCCCCCTCTTAATTGATGAAGTTTACTATTTTTTTTATCACTCTAATAGTCATAACGATATCAAACAAACTCCAGCTAAATCTACTGAACTGTAGTTTTGTCTCCCAAGCGGGTTACATCGTCCCCTAGGTACATATGTTTGATATTAAAGAGGATATGACTGTCTGAAAAGTGTGATAACACACAACATACGCCGAGTGATACATAACTTAGCTATTTTGGTGCTGAAAAGTAGTTTTCGAAATCAGAAACACTGTTTATCCTGCAATTTATTTGATTTCGACAAAAAAAAAAAAAAAGGAATTGATAATGAATCTGAAACGGCCTATAGCAGACTTGGACTGGGTTGAAGTTCCATATTTTCAAAGTTCTTTACGGTCAAAATTCCGAAATCATTTGAGACGATTTCGAATCTCGAGAAAAGTTGAAGTTTAGAAAGTTGAAATTCAGAAGGGTCAGAATGCAGACAGCTCAAAGTTCCAAAAGTCCAGACCTTTCAGGATGTGACCCTCTTTACGCAAACTCATTCCATCTACTTCAATCGATGACTCCGATATCATAAGTAATTGATAGGATTTTGGAACGTTTCTTCCTTTTTTCCCCTCAAAAAGAACATCTCGAAACGATTGATTTAACCACTCGTTGGTTTTGATACGATTAATACAACCAGATTTATCAAACACTGAATGAACACATTCGTGAATTTCAAATTTCGGAGGTTTGGTTTTTTGGATCTTCAGCTTTCGGAATCTCCAACCTTCGACGTTCTTCGTGTCAAAGTTTTTCGACATCGGCTATGTAGAATTTCGGGTAAAGTTTTTCTAGAAATTCTGTGTCAGGAATATTAAAATTCGGAATTTTTTACCTTCCGGGATTTTGAAAATTCGAAACTTCAACCCAGCCCCAAAAAAGCCGCGCACGAATGCAAGGATCAAGTGTTTTATACAGGAATATTTCCTTATGTCACTTTCGTGAAAGCCAAAGTGTAGTCCTGATAAAATCCTTGTTCAATCTTTCTTTACATTTTGCATTGCTACATGTCAGTATGCGATTCTGCCTCCTGCAGTCGAACATCGTATTCTCTGACCATGCAAATTCATATTTTGCATGTAAGTAGCTGCTTCTCGTAAAACACCCTGGGGTCCTATATTTGCTGATATTTTTCATGGTTTTAGTGGTGCCTCTCGCTTATGGTATAATAATTCATGTATTATTTTATATAGACGTACATGACACGTACATACATCGCCCACGCAATTCTGTGATGCATTACTCGCTCAGCCGCAGCTATGTCTGGGCTAGACGCCCACCGAGTGCAAGTCTACGATAGACACTTTCCAGTCCACCATCAGCAGCTATACTAGGATTCGTAGGAGCAAGTCGACAGACGCCAGAACCAGGAGCCACCCTCTATCCCCTCAATAAATGGCTACAATTACGTGCATGTGCCAATACATAACCGCGCGTCGACGCCGCAACCTCAGTACGAGAACAGAGCGTTTCCCAACTTGTAATTCCCAGTAATAATTCAATGATTGCGTCTACTATATTTCGATCAGAATTTCACGAGACAGATTTTCTGAAGAGCTCAATCATGAACCAGCGATATTCGTCGACGAAAGAAAATCATCAAAGTTTCAAAGCACGGAACAATATTATTGTTAGATTTTGTTATAAGAAATCTAATAAAGTGTATACGACGTTTTTTAATGTGACGTTGAACTTTACTCAGGAATCTGAGACCATTCCTAGAATATATTGTCAGCTATAAACACGAGCAAGGCAGTATATAAGCCCTGCTATACAAGGAAAAAAAAAAAAGAGGATTTGATTACATTGCATGAATAGCCAGCGCAGAATCGTAGAATTCACCGTGTTGTTTTTTTTTTTTTTATTTTTTTTTATTAGAAAATAGGTTGCATGGTACAAGGTTCGATTACACCGTGTAATCTTGAAACCCGTTAGCTTAAAGATGCTCCGTAAAATCATCATTTGTAACTTCCTGTATGTACATAAATTCGAGTAGGTACAACGTATCTTAGAATACCCAGTCATCTACTAATCTGTAAGAAATCAGTAATTGAAAAATTGATTCCTAAGTTAATTTCACTTTAAGATACTCTGATACTACTTAGACGTTTTTAGCATCTGGACCAGTTTCACCTAATAATCAATTTTTTTTTTTTCTTTTTTATGAGAGAATGAGTGATTTTAAACATCAGTCCTCGGCTATATGTATACCACGGTACTTTACGATCGGTAAAACTTTGATGGCAAGTGAGCATCCTCCACCTGTCTGTGAAACTGAGACTTTAATTGAGCATTTTTCTCATCTCTGAACACCCTACGGGGCCTTTCCGTTTCCGATCCTGTGATTTCCATATCATTATTTCGTTCGCCTCGTCTCTCTGTTCTTGGTTCTCGGTTCGTCGATTGTACACATCACAGCTACGTTGAGTATAGAAGAGTTTAGGATGAAAAGAACGAAGAGAGTGAAATATCGGAAAGGATGTACCTATTCCCGGAGGTTCTTTTGCTTCAATGGACCTTGCTGTCCATTTATACCGTACCACGGACTAACGTAACGATCCGCACACTTAGTGTTCGATAACTGTCTCGAACCGGACTATGTGGGTGGTTCAAATGGCCTAAATCAGCACTAGCTATTTGGCTGATCGAATCCCATTTTGCAAAGAAATAAAGCGGAAAGATTTCTAGCTCAACGATTTACAGACAGTCACTTCTACGGCGTTGCAATCAATTACTTATATACAGCTGACGATAAGTACGTTGGTCATTTAATCTCGCCAGTCCACTAATTTAATTAGTAGGCATTGCGCTAATTAATTGTATCTGTCGCGAATAGCAGGTCGATACGGCTGCTGATTGTCAATTAATTGACTGTATCGGTTGATTTGCATATATGCAAAGCGTGAAGAAACCTAGGAAACGACAGCAAGAGAGAGAGAGAGAGAGAGAGAGAGAAGAGAGTGATAATAAAAAAATAAAAAAATAAAAATAAAACCACAGAAAACGTGAGAATATCTATACAATTTTCGGCCTAATAAGTTTCGCACATTATCGATATTTCCTAATCACACGCTATTTTGAATTCGTAATTTGTTTTCGTTCGTGAAATTTCCTAAGCTTTGATATAAAGGATGTATTTCACGGGACTGAAAGCCAACTAGAAATGGAAGTGCCTCACGGCAAGAGTGGCTGTTGTATAACCCATAATAACCCACGGAATAACCCAGAATAACCGACAATATAAGCCAAGAGTCAACCGGTGGCAGTATGCGCCCTAATATGCGGCCTATCCCACTTGCATCGTTGTAATATGGTGTATTCATAGCAATGTGTGTGTGTGTGTGTGTGTATAATATGTACATGGTAAAGGCTGGGCGATATAATAGAATAGTACGTACGACGCGGTAACGACGCGTTTCATCCAACTATTCGAGAGAAGCAAATCAAATCGTCTATGCCCAGGTTTAGGCATACCTATGGTGCGTCTAGTTTCAACAAGCAACAGAAAGACTCCTTTCAAGTTCCATCTATAGGTCCTAGGCGAGGAAATTATGTAAATAGAATCTGAGAAAACGTTGCTGCTATCAGCCAAGGTATACCCATCCAATGATACGAACCGCGTGGCAGGCGCGGCTGCAACATATACCCTCCTCGTATTATACTTGTATGCCAGATACCTAGAGAGACGCACTACACAGTGAATATAGTAAAATAAAAAGAGGGCGAAACGATCGTGCTTATCTCTTCATGCTTTACCTTCGATTCGCTACGAAGGATTTACTCGCTGGTACTGCAGACTGCCGCAGTGCTATTTGCCAATATAAGAATGTGCAAGCCATGCGATTGCAAAGAAGCAAAAAGAAGACTTTATTACCGCAAAATCGCGGATTGTTATCATAACTTCGTGAAAGTCTGGAGCTTTCGAAGTTTTCTTTAGATCCATGTGAAACTTTTAGATTTCATCAAACAGCCTATTCTACGGTCTCATTAGCAAAGCCAGACCATTACCGTCGATACATTTCTACGTGGGAAATTATACCTAATCTTTCGATTGAAAACATCGATTTTACATTTGCGTTTGAAATTTCGCAGTGTTTTTTTTTTACAAAATATAGAATATCGAATTGTAGGGTCATCGTGATCGGTTCGTATGCGTGATGTTCAAAAATTCTGAGCAGGCTATTGACAATCCATAACTAATATACGGCAAATATAAATGAAACATTATAACGATTCGTATACGCTGTGATAATTATTTGCAATGATCTCGATACCGGAATAATAATTAATTAATTACCAATAATGATTATTGGTATAGGTACTCATGAATTTACGGTCGAATAACAGTTTGCACAAAATTTGATCACTGATATGTGGTTTTTTTTTTTTTCTTCTTTTTATCAGTAATAAAATAAAATTGACTATATATATATATATGCACGGAGTTTGCTGTCCAAGGCGACGATAGCGAGTTGTTTCAAGTTGCAGAACTCGAGATGAGGCCCAACGATTACGAAGGAATCATCCATCGCTAAGGACGGCCCGCGACGCTCGGCGTCCGCCTGGCTTCGTCCGGGCAATAAGTACGGCAAAGCACGGCAAAGTACAGCTGCGTTATGGTAGACGAGGTACGATCGGTACGCGGCCCGTTCGGAGTTAACCCGCCCGTTGCACGCCGACTAATGCTCGTTATCTGGACGTGCCGGCTATCTAATGGTGCTCCGTAATGGCTAACCAACGATATATTGTCCGTCCTCGGAAAGCGCTAACTTGGTCCCCAATCTCCGCATTATTCCCAAGTTATTTGAGCCGACGATCCATGCTGGCTGTCCAACTCTACTGACTGTTCTTCTTGCTTCTGCAGCATCGTTCTTTGACGGCGATGTACGGAAACGCCGCAACACACAATACCTGGATATAAACATGCGGTAGCAAGGATCTGACGGCTTGCGGGAGGACCTGTCTAGCCGGCTAAGCACATAGTAATCTTCCTTACTTGCTGCGGTTGCTGCTAAGGTTGGTGACATTCTGCGTTACGCAATGCCACGCACATCCGTTATCGCGACGCAGACCTAACTCGTAACTCACTCTATCGTCTTGTGTAAAGTTTTGCTACCGCCTCGGTGGTAAGATTCTCTATTATAATAGAAGAGAATTTATCACCAAGACCCCCATACATACATACCCCCATGGTACCACCCCAGCCTATACTTGGTATATCTATAATCCATACGATACCTTGCAATCTGGATAGCACTCGCGCGCGGTGTCATATATTGTTACATTTAGTTATACGTATGCCCATATCGAATACTGTAACGAACTCAACCGTAACTTGGAACGACTTGCTATTATCGAACCTTCATGATCCCTAGAATAATCTGGTAGCAGCGCATTCTTTTTATGGTTTTTTTGTTTTATCCCTTGAGACTAAGTCAGAGATTTATTATTTTCAGATAATCTTTCGAGAAAAAAAAAAAGAAAAAAACCATTGAGTTTCAAAACGTGTTAAACCTGGGAATGAATTTCTTGAGAATTCTCTCTGATTTATAATGTACTTTGAAGACTTGCTATCAGTTTTACGATCCGCATTATTCAAGTTCAATACTTTCAGCTATATAATTCTCGTAATTTTACTGATTTATTATGCGAAAATGCCAATGCCTAGCTCACGTACGTTGGCGTTGGCGTTTAGTCAAAATCAACTCAAAATAGAAACAAAAAGTATCGAAGGAGGCTCAAAAGGATCCCTTGAAAAAAAAAAAAAAAAATTCCGAAACCCTTGCTTTTCTCTCCTGACACAGTGGCATCTGTTGATTCAAGTGTTGGTTATAAAGTGTGTTAGAATTGAAAATCGATGGGCCGTTTCATTCCACAAAAATGATGAAGATTCCCGATCGTGGTAATAAAACGAGGGGAGGAAAAGATTCGCCAGTCTTGTGGCAAAAAAAAAAAAAATATCAAATAAAAAATAACAATCCAAAGACCTATCAATTACTGTTTAAAATGATGAGTAATTTAGTGGACGTCTCGGCCCGTTCGATATATAAAGATAATAACTAATAATTGGATACGT
Source organism: Tenthredo notha (assembly GCA_914767705.2). NCBI lineage: Eukaryota > Metazoa > Arthropoda > Insecta > Hymenoptera > Tenthredinidae > Tenthredo > Tenthredo notha. Next base: position 6,233,215 of record OU611907.1, read on the forward strand.
CAAAGTATTGTGTTGTATATCACTATAGCTAAGGCTGACATCTCTTTTGCTAGTGTGTGTGTGTGGGGTTCTTTCGAACGAGAAACAAACAGAGCCGCGAGAATGTCGATAGATTAAAAGAGTGCGGGGATATAATTACACTGCCATATCCTAAGGCTACTCCGAGTCCCTATATCACTATTGACAGCAAAATATCCCATCGAATACGTGACTATAAAATTAACGCTGCTTAGAAGGTTTACTCTATAACTAATTACTAATTGCGATATAATTATCCCCGAGATATAACATATTATATTATATATATATAGATATGTGTGTATATATTTTTTATAACGAATAGCCCAATCTTCTCAGAGATTTTCACGTCTGTTAAAAATTTATCGATTTATGTACCCGCTTTGGTGAGCTTGGCTAAGTGCACCCCTTCATACTCGGTGATAAAATTCCCATAGCTTTTTTGTTTTTTTTTTTGCCTCTGAGAGTAGCTTGCAGAGAAGAATTTGAGACACCATTGGAACAGCTCGAAACTACTGCCGACCGTCGCTAATGCAACCTCTTTAAAAAGGAATGAAAAATTCAAACAGTTTTAGCCACGGTTCATTATATTCATGCAAGTAACAGATACCTCTCATCCATATATAAGATAGTTATATACAGAGGAAGGGATGAAAATCTTGATATCTGATATAATAATTTAATGTATAGACTTACTACGAATTCCTGTCAATTTTTCGATTCCTATAACGCGAATTGACTAATATCAGAATTATACCATATCAATAATCTCCTAGGGGGGTATAATCGCGAAAAAATTATAATAAGAAAAATACATCGAGTTAATTGAGACAAAAGTCAAAGAGGTGGCGAGACGGTGACAGAAAAAAAGAAAAAAAAAAAAAAACTGAATCAATCCATTAGCTCGCATATATATCTAGTGGGTAATCTATTGTCTACGAGGGGTACGGTTTCACGGTACTATAGCCAATCATTGGCAAGTTTTTCTCGCACATAGGTATAAAAGTTTACTGTTCGGGTAGAGTACTACGTAAAACAAGCTAGTGAAAAAGGTGATATCTTTTGAGAAAGAAATCTCTGCACCCAGACTCTTTTCGTTTATGTAATATCACCGTAGAGAAACTATACAGCCCTCATAACGTAAAAGATTTAACTAAAATTCTATCGATCATTTTCAACTTTACAGATAAAAGATACGTTTTCATGCCATACGAATTAGCTACGTAAACTTAAAGACAAACGCTCTATTCCTCTATTCAGCGTTTAAAATAAATTCGAAAAACTCGGAATCCTCAAGTAGCATCGAAGACATATTTCTCACCCTAGAGTGGCAGAAATTTGTTTGCTTTATCGATCAGGTGAAATTAGCCCGGGGCCTTAGCCAGTATAACACACGACGCACGGGTCGTGTCGCCCCAGGTGTTTCCATTTTCTACCGGGTATAACGAGCACTCAAGTGGCGAGGTGTCGGGAATTAATATCGTCGGGTGTGTGACGTCCTCGACTTCGTCAATATGGATCCACGGTCACACACACACACCATTCACACCAGCTTTCTCGTTACTCCGCGATCCTCTATAATTTCTAATCTTCTTTATGGTCACGTTGGTCATCTCGATGCCGAGTATAGGTACCTAAGGAGTCTCGAGAAATAATTTCCCACAGAATTTCCAGAATTCGTACGAAAACTTCAAAGAGTTATAGCAACCCGCTACGCCCCCAACTTTTTTTTTTTTTTTGCAAAGCTACCTGGTCAAAGACTATAAGCTATATGTATAGCGATGCGGGGTAACAGTTTGCCAACTCGTTTGGTGTTCGTCTCGTGGTAGGTGTACAGCTTGGTAACCCTAGTGAGTGGCTTGCGGCCGGTGTTGCCGTTGATGTTGTTGTTGGTACCATAGCTGCTTCCGCCACGAGACGGGAGGGAGGGTAACGTAACTCTTCTCTCTTTTACCTGACAAAACCGCAGTTGTTTTTGCACTTTTACATCAAACGAAGATCGCCTCGCCTCGCAATTCCGTCCTTTGCTTCGCTTCGTCTCGCCTTCTCTCTTTGCCGTGCAATGCTATTCCTTGTAAAGATCGTTGCTGAAGAACGGAGCGTCGAACCCGGCAGTGTACACCGCGCGTTGCATTCGCCGGATTGTTACACACCCCAGCGTCGTCGTACTCTTTGAATCCGCTAGCATTTCCTTCTCGCCATTTGCCGCCACTATTTCTGCGGTTATAACGATACCACAGTCATATATATATGTGTGTGTGTGTGTGTGTAGAAAGCACATACATCAATGTTTTGTGCATAAACACACGCGTGTAAAGTAACAATGTATGGCTTAAACCACACCATGTTTGCTTTGGCGGCCTCCGGGTCTTAATACCAAAGATAATATTAATATCGTCGTCAGAGGTCTTAGCTAGTAGGAAATTTATCGTATAACAAATAGTCGAGATAACTAACGCGGCACATAGCTGATTCTCATAAGTTTATAGAAGAACTATAAATATATACTAGTATTCATCGCATAACTATATTATGAAGTAAGTATTGGTCTTGGATATCACTTTTCGGGAAGTAGAACGAACGAATCAGTTCTTGCCACGTAGTAAATTACTCGAACTACTCAACGCCGCGTTTCCGTGCTATAGCTATGCTCCGTTAGAGCTTTTTCCTCGTTTGATTGATCATGATCGGTCCTACTTCCGGGTAGCTTTGTTCTTAATTCATCGGTAACTCCCATGATCGAAGGAAACTACGTCCATCAAACTCTGACATCGTTGTCGGGTGGGCCATGCACTTCATCTGAATCTATCTCTTAACATACCTTTCCAAATCGCTGCAAGAACACTCCATCTGCCTTTGGCTACTTTATTAGGTATGCATCTGGTGCATAGTATATAGGAACAAGATGGCGTAGGCAGTAAGACGCTGTGGATACTGAGGATCGGATCGTGATCCGTTCGGCATTATCGACAGTCGAGCGCCAGCGGCGAAGGAGAGCGAGTCCGATTGCATCTCGTCGGTGATAAATCGGTTCGATCGGCCGATGCCTGTCTCCATACTCTTTGCCTCTCCTCACTCTCTCTCTTTTTTTTTACTCTTCTTCTCGCCCGCGCTATTTCTTTCTCTCTCTCTTTGTCTTTTTGTGTCTTCTTTTCTCCCTCACTGGTTTTTTTCCCGCTTTTGTTCTTTTAGCGTTTTCCCTCTTTACCAGTGTCACGTACGTCGACCCTCTCCTGCACGGTTCGCTACAAATTTCGTGTGCTGCCGCTCCTACTGTCGTCCTCTCAAATTGATTGCTAGCAGGGGGGCAACGCCTTCGACGAAAGTGAATATTTATGTCTTACGAGCGACGAGTTAGTTTCTCTTAAACGAAACCGGGAACAGACTTCTCGGAGGAGGACACTCCGAGTGATGGCCAGATCTTCCCGAATTCGGGAGTTGGTAGTTTTTTTTTTTTTTTCGTATCAAACATTGTGTCCGAATATTATAATCTTCACCAAAATCTCAACCGCGACATAATCAATCATCGAAATATATACTCGCCTCGAAAAAATGGTAGTATACCTCTAAGAGTCCCACAGGTAGAACGCAGGAGCGCGTCATACGCGTAACTTTTCTTTATATTCTGAGAGGTAACATTCTCGTAACTTTTGACATACGAAATCCAGTCATGATGGTGAAAAAGGTTGTATATAAAGGTGCAAAATTTGATAAACAGTATTCGCGAAAATTATTTCACCCAAGAAGTTCAGGGTTCAGAGAACGAAAAATCTGCACTGCGTTATGTACAACGAATGTCGAGTAAGTAGTCGCAGAAACTGTCACGACGAAGACCATTTCATAAACGAGAACGCATATAATATAACCACGAGGGAAAAAGTGGTTCAAAGTGGTTGAACCTCGTTAGAAAAAAAAAAACTGTATTTACAAAGATATAAAAAATTTACTGAAATTTTCTTCAACATCTCGCAAACGGGCAGACGGATTGCTTTAGTCCAAGGCTTTCGTGATCCTTTTCATTCCTGAATTTGATAAAGCTCAGACATCCTTCTTGAGTATTTTTTTCAAATATCAAGACTCGTGGAAATCTATGGTTTCAAGATTATCGACAAAGTTAGAAGACAAGTCGCAAAGTCAACGTACTACCATGGGCCGGCGATACAACGGTGCATAAGTTATTGCCGAGGATTAAACAACTCCCTGGGTGATTGATTACTTTGTGCTTGGCGGCGCTAAAACCTTTTCGCGGCGAGCCGCCCACGCGAACACCCTATCCATTCTGTGAGCTACCCTCCACCGTCCTCACCCTTTTCCCATTTGCCCCACCTATTAACCCCTTCTCTTCTGCGGGGAACTTTCGACCACGAAGAAGCGTTCCTGTACCCTTCGCTCGTGGTACGTTCACCTGTGTCTCTACCCATACACCATACCATACCATGTAGCGGGTGTCTAAACGCTTAATGAACCAACGATTCGGAAGAGTGGAATGAAGGGGGAATAAGGGTGGAAAGGATGAGTCCACATCCACGATCCTCAGCTATAACTCTAGACTTGCTGATCTCTACTCTCCTACCTAGATCCAACCTATACTCCATGATTTCATTATGCTCAGTGAACTTCCTATACACGCGAGGTACTGACACGAGTAACGTAACTCAGTGACCAGTGGTTGATCTCGTGATCATCCGATATCCGCCTTGAAACTAGGCAAAGAAATATATATTCAGAGCTGTGTACGAATTGGCTATTTCACTCTAAGTGATTTCTATTTTTATTCTATACTTTTTTTTTCCCCCAAATACAAAAGCTGATATATTTTCTATTGGTTTAAAGCAATATAAAAGCAAAAATAAAACGAGGGGGAGATAAAGGCCAGAGAAAAAAAAAAAAGAAAAAAAAGAAAACACACGTACGCAACTGTATCACCGAGTCGGAGCCTTTTTCAGTTGAGAGAGAAAAGGCATGCGGGGGTGTTAACTCCCTGTGCTGACTGTGGGGATTTAAATTAACACCTTAAATCCCCTCTGGCTCATGACGAAAGTGAATACCGTATCTATACGTAGGTGTATAGGCATCCTGGGAAAAAATGATAATTAATGGTTTCCATAACAAATAGTGTCAGATTAGAGCGCATCTTAGTCAAAGGATCTCATAGGCTTAGTTAAAGAAAAAGTTAAATGAATACGTCGAGTGCGTGTCTTCGGTGCCTTTCATCCGCCGGCGTTATACCTACTAATCGGTTAATTTCAACGAATTGAGTTTGTATCTGGCCAGTATCCAAGGATAAGTACTGTATAATTACGAATTAGTAAGAAATTAGCGGAGTAATCGTCCTCGGACGATTAGAATATAACCCTCCGATCTTACGATCGTGCACGCACGACCGCAACCGTACCTACTATCGGATCATCCGTATACGCATTTGCGCAGAGGGTTTGCCTTCGTTCGCGTGACATACAGATAATTTTCGCTTCGGCGCCGCTCTTATCCGCGCACGCGGTCGACCCAGCACCACCATTACCTCGGTCTCGCGTCTCGCAGTTATATCTCTGAGTTAGTCTATATATAGGTATTCGCGGACGTAGGTACATGTAGTTATATATATATACACCTATAGTATAGATGTATAGATGTATAGATATAGATATAGACGAATTCAGACGGCATGATGTACCTAAGTATGTATACGAAGGTATGCCTATCCCTTGTTCTACCCTCTCATTAGAGACCTCATTATATTGCTTCGCGCCGCGGGACCTTGCGATGATTATATTACATTATTGTAATTGATTGAAGCATAACTATGGTATAACTTTAACACAATAAACTTATTACTTCGAAAGTAAAGGAATAGAGACGAGGAGGGTGGGTTACGTTTAAGAGGTAGAGGTATATACACCTTGGGAATAAATTTTCGTTCAAATCGATCGTAAGCTTCGAAAAAATATTCTATTAAATCAGTTGTCTTTTTTTCTTTCACACCTGATTAGTTGGGATTTAACAAATAATTAGAAATTATTTTAGATCTTATTAAATACTGAATTTTATTCAATAATTAATTAGGAATAGAAATAGCGTAACGTTGTACTTCTAACGACCGTTTAACCACAAACGATTGTACAATTTACCACAATTCAGATTATACGTTAGAATATCACAATCTAATGGTAACGGTTACCTTCGAAAATGCCTCTACTTTTATTTATTTGTTTTTTTTTTTCATTTTTTACTTGCGAAAATGCTAGACTTTATTACAGTTGATATAACGGTAACTGAGGACCTATACGCAAAAACTAGTTGAATCAATTGTAAGGGTATAGCATATTCCTATTCTTGATCTTTGATCTTCGAACTATAACTGCCATTTGAATCTCAGAACTCGAGTTCATTTCTTTATTTATTTATTTTTTTCTAAATCAACTTCCTCGGATGGTTAGCAGTCATTGACCGATGAAAACGATAAAAACGAAATCATCAAAGTGTTTGGAATTATTTATTTTCATTCCCACTTAGAAGCTTTCGTCTGTTAATTTATTAAAATTAAAACCACAAATTTGAGTCAAACGGATCATCGCTGAAGGCAAACTACGCCAATCTATTTGTATAATGAAAATATACGTTGAAAAATCTCAGCTGTAAACAAAAAGTGAGAAAAATGCGTGTAACGAAATTCTGAAACTTGAAATCGAAGTTTAATTATTATTACGGTTACTTTTAGCTATGGATTTCTTCTGCTTCGATCGAGTTCCTAAACTATGCTTTCGTAACACATTTAAGTAATAACCAAATTCTTTTTATCACTATTTACTTATCCATTTATTTGTCGACAAAATTCTCTAATCGATTTGTTACGGTGAAATTAAATATCTTTGAAAAGGTCATGGCTAAGGCACACCCGTGCCGTACGCTAACTGTATTAATATTTATTACTACTTTCCTATGGCTTAATTCATCTGGTTGACCGGAGCTAACTGTTTCCATAATTACAAAACCCCGTACGAGCTAATATCAATCCAAGGAATTATATAGCTGATCTACGTCGTTAGAGAATTTTCTGATATTAAATCGTGCCTTAGCGAATTTTTTAACTGTTCAAAATACAAGGCTAAATAAATCTTTGCAGAGTACTGACTTCTCGTTGTTCCTCTATCCTGGAGTGGCTGTTTCACAGACGCAATAAAGTAGCTCGGTATAGAACTTAAGTAAGTACCTATCCTACGCTCGTACCGGGCCTGCGCGTAATAAAAATCTGTTGCATGCTCGTAAACCCTTTCGGTGACTGGTACACGCCTAGAAAATGACATAATAGTCCGCTAGACTAATTTAGCGTCATAAAAGTGCACGCCAAGCCGAAGAGGATCACGTTTAACAACAACGTGCTGGTGATGCCGCCTTATTCGTCTAAGGAGTAACGTATAGAAAACTGTTATCGCAAACCTTAGTACCTAGACATTCAAGAAGGAACAGGAAGACAGAACCAATGGGTTCCTGGGTGGAAACCGCAAGGCTGTATGAAGAACAAGAAGCATCTCTGCTAAGAGCGGTCCCGGTAAACAGCAAACGTTGCAGAAACACAGCGAGGAGTAAGAGGGAAGATCGTATGTACAGCCTAGCCGCTGCAGGTATAGAGTGAATCGGTTTCGAAGAAGATCCCGTTCCCATAGAATGTTAATGCGAACTGCACGGTCTAAGCTTCTGCAAGTTGAATCCTTCGCTCGTTGTTCCGTGTTTAAGGCACCAGCTTCGCAGTCGCACGCATGCATTGTCAGGTAATCGAGGAACTTGATTATCTCTACCACGTGATGCCGGATTCGTGACTATGCTCACCTTTTACTGACCCCTTACAGTCTCATCTCTGCAATTTAACGTGGGGACAGTTTTCCCGCTTCTACTTCCGGTTTCTATTGCGGAATGTCTCCTGTTGCTGTGCGGATTAGTCGCTATCGCATTTTCCACCAGTTCTTCATGCAGTTCTACCAACGTTCAGCCCGCTAACTATAAACCCTCGGTTTCTCTAGAGCCCCGGGTGCGCTTCCTTGTTCTCGGACTTCCTTGTACAACGCCACTTTACCGCTTCCTGCGTTCCCTATTTAATTCTAATTCCATCTAATCTTCGCACACGCACCCTGCTGCTTATACGGATAGTGTATAATAAACGTCCACGCGAAACATGTATTATGAAAGTATAAAATAAACTTACCGAAAGCACGTTTTATTACAACTTCTTGATTCAACCGGATGGTGGGAAAATCCTATAATCATTATTCTACCATATTAGGGTCATAATGTTCGAGACTACTTTTGAAGGAGGAAAAATGAGCGCGGTGAAGCCGCGTTGAATGCCTCAAAGTCGAGTTCTCGAAGCCTTCTTGAGCGCACGGTATTCAGAGAATTTCTTATATCATCAAATTATATTATGGAAAAAATTTCAGATTGTTATAACGCGTAACGATCAAGATGCCGAAATGTCAGACAGTACATAAACGCGAGATGACTCAAACAGACTTTTGATACAGTTAAAACATTCCCGTTATAATACGAATTTTTTTTTTTTCTTTGTTTTTGTTTTTCACTGATTTCAAACAGATCGCAATTTTTTTCTTAGTACATCCGTGATTATGAAAATCCGAACTTAATCTACTTATGATAAATTAGCTCATCAATTTCGTGACGTGGAGGTATGGATTTTTGTTTAGAATGACTGGAAGGGACGTATGTAAATTTTTTCAAAGAAAAACTATGATCGAAAATGAGGGTAGAATAGATAAAGCTTCGATGTAACCGTTCGGCAACAAACGTCACGAACGTAACGTCAGCCACTCTAGGGATTTATCTGCAATTTCACGTGCGATTTTGACCTATAGGTCCCCCGGGAGATTTTAGTTTTCGCCAACGGTGTAGCATGCCATAAAATTTGCGCTTTGATCCAGGCAATTCTCCATGAACTCGCTTCAACTTTGGTCATTACACAAGCTATTTTTCTTTTTCGCCAATTCGCATCCAGATCGTGGGAGCTCCTTCAAAGTTTCATTTCTTCTCGTTTATTATTAACCCTGTACAATGGAATGGGTATATAGATATAGTCGCGGAAAAAGTTTAAAAAAAAAATTCTCAACTCCTGCGAGCGTTGACAAATGAAGATTCGGGGACAACGACACTAGGCCAGGACTCGTGGCTCGTGCGGCTCGTGCGGCTCGCGGCTCGTGGCTCATAAATTAAAAATTCATTAGATTTGTAAAGTGTAATTTATTTCGCAGTTTATGCACCCTTGATCACCGTTCTCGTCATAACGTTGCGTAATTTTTCACTTTTGTAGTGAAATTTTTTTCTCTAAATATGAGCCACGCGGTGTTAAACTCTACCAGATGAAACGGAGATTAATTTTATAGCCTTTTCACCGCCCCACGTTTCACGTCCGGCCGTTTGTCTCGGTGTTTGTTCGTTAAAAGTAACCAGAAAAATATCGCTAATCATCCTTTCATATCTTGACGCTGGAGTAACCCGTACCCCAATTCCTCAAAGAAACTGACTTTTACCAGTTTCCTTAATACGCAACGATCAATGACCTAGAAATTATTATTCACGGAATATCCAAGACCACTTACCGGCATAGGAATTCTCTCTCTCCAAGACAAAGCTCAAGGCAATGTTGACGCGATGATGCAGTGGTAGTGCGTCTCGTATGTCCCTGAAGACGATATCCTTGCACCCTGTCGATGCACCAAGCTCTCTCGCAGGGTTTAACACCCAAACAGCTTTTCTGGGCGTAGATTGTAAACACCGGGAACTGGGATTGGGACAGCGCACCTGTGTCACAAAGGGATGAAATATAATTATCGCCCGTTGGTACGCGAGAAACAACAAACATTAACATCTTAATTCCATGCAATTCGCTACACGGTATACAGAAACCCATTTAACATTAAGCATTTGGCTTTGTCCACGAAACTATTCCGTATAATTTAATGGATAGAAAAAATGAAATAAAAAATGTAGCATCATTTTAGCCTAAGAACGACCTTGTGTGAACTAGCATTATATAGGAATTACAATTACAGAAGCTTGAGTGAAAAAAATTCTCACCTCTTTTATATAGTGATTTTAAGTGGCCTTTTTGGGTGATCGTTGTACGTATACATATAATCAATATTATGCTTAAGATTTATAAAATTACAGTGAATGATGTGATGAATTCCTCAGCGTCGAAGTATAGAGGTATATTACCGGTTAATTCGATACGGTGTATAGTGGTAACATTAGTTGATCATATTTTCGAAATTATAATTTGTCACGGATTCTTGAAATTATTCCGTACGGACACGTACGTGGTCACGTCCTGTTATTAATTGAATAAGTATCGTGTAGCACATGCGCGTTTTCCACAGGGTGTTATTAATTAACCAAGGATATTATCTCTTCAGGGTAAAAAGTTTGTTCAACCCTAACTTCAACCGTTACTTGTCAGATAAAAGTCAGCTGGTCATTAACTCATTGCCCTTAGGGAATTTAAGGGGAACAAAATTTTTCGTGGTTTCAATATCTTAAGGTCAATATATCGATATAGTATTAGAACATACGTGCGGGATGATAAAGAAATACAAAAATAAATAAATAACAGTTCCTCTCTTTTCGGAGATTTCAAAACCCGGTTTGTAAAATAACCAAATGTGAAAAGCGGAAGGATTCTTCCAGCCAGTTTTATTACGGCATCTACATACGTCGTTTGGGGTGTTTAAGGTCGGAAAAGTCAACCACCAACGTATTCATCTTACGATATGCGTTCCTCAGGTGAGAAACTGGGAACCGTATACACGGTCAAAGTAAATAAAAAAAATAAAAAGAGCAAAAGAAAAACTGGTTTACTGGTTCACCGTCCTATTTCCTCCGTTTACATCGCGTACCACATACCTTTGCAAAACCCTTTTATTTTATCGCATGTATAAACGAGAGCAGATGAAACTGTGGATGAGAAAAATGTATGAATAAATGATTGAGGAAAAAAAAAAAACAGGAATAATTTTCCAAGCAACAAACTGCACCTGAATCAACTAACACCATCAACATAATCATATGGGATATATTATACCGTTAAACGCCAAGAAGCTAATTGCTTAGTGACACGAAATATCGAGGTGGAATTACGACATTAACGTTTGAACTTTTACATAGTATATCTTTTCTATATGGTAGTAGGATCGATCTAATGAACGGGTACCTACTTACACCGTGAATCGATTATGGCAACGAAATAAATCAATTCGTTCAGCACCCAAAATTATTTTTAGCTATAATCTATTTTCGTTACTTAAATAATTGGATGTTTATGATATTAAGTAATTGATAGAACGTCAAGTGGTAGTAGCCTTCAATAGGTACAATGTTAACAAGTAGCAGTACAGGCTTCATAATATTAAACTAAGATTAAATAAACGATTTGTGATATCATCGGCAGCAGCAACCTGTTTCGCGTTACGATCATCGGAATTTCTGGGACGACAAGCCAAGCCCACATACACAGTACCTACATACACACCTATACTTATATAACTGAATCTCGGTCAAGACCCATCGACAAAGTGGATCCCACGATTCTCTTTGACGTCAAAATTGCAGTGCCAATATCTGACAACTTGAATGCACATAGCCATGCTTTGTATCTTTACATAGATAGGTTCATTAAAATTGTCTAATTACAATCGACAGATGTTGCATTCGTTTTCCCGCAAGAAAGAAAAAATTTACCCGAATTGATGAGATTGTTGAAAAGGCAAAATTCTTCTGAGGTACGAACCTATATCACCGATCGGACGAGTATATTATATTGTTTTCTGAAATTATTTCTAAAACCTTCTTCATAACGATGGGTAAAAGAATGAAATGAAAAATAAAAATAAAATTAAATAAAACTTCAACATCAATGTTTTTTGCCATCACAAAGGCTCTATTGAACGTACGTCGCGATCCTTTCGACGACGATACGCCAGATTAAGCTCGCGTGCGTACCGATTTACGATACACTCAGATCGGACAATGCAATTAGTTCTGTCAGTCCACGAATAATGGGAGCTGTTCGCCCGTCACGTCTTCCACTTGTTCGCCGTGAAGATAAGCGCAAAAACTATCTTATTCCACTATGGGTAAACTATAGTTCGTCATTTAACCGCGAGTCTCGATATTCAATTACACTATGACTGGTAATCATTTTAACAAATTCTCTCCCATCCCGCTTCCCCCGATTGTCACGTGCTGAACCATGCCGATATAAGATTAGAGCATACAATTGAACGGAAAGGGGGAATTGTCCACCGTGATTGATTCTGTCAACTGATGAGACATCCACGCAGAATTTCACTCTGGACATGTTATTTTTTCATCAACTCATTCTCCAGTTCTACAATCGGCCGAGGTCAATGGCGGGTGTGTCGACACAAGTCGTCGTCGTCCCGATGCGATATAGTTGGGTCTCAATACAAATACCGGTTCGATTTTGTAACGGGAAATAATTCACCGTCACGATTATTCCGGTCGGTGGCAGTGCTACTTCTTCCAAATGTGGAACGTTACTCGTTCGGGTCGGTATAAGGTTGTCTCTTGCTGCCGGCTCTTCACAACAGCCACGAAATATCTCAGGCCCGCATTCTGTTGAGATGATTTTTCTACCTTTGAGGGGTCAAACCGCCTATTGCGTACAGCTGATTTGTGGAAATGACGAACGTGCAGAGGATTGCCGTGGGCCACGTTCCTCAACGAGTCCAACTATAGGACTCCGATTACGTGACACGCAGCCAACTCTAATAAGCTAGTTGCGTACCTCTCACACGTCTATAATCATACGCTCGTGTACTTTTATACATGCGCACAATACTCGCACAACTTTTTTTTTTTCATCAAACTCACACCAGGCGACATTTAAAAGTGTATATACGTACACAGCCAGGTCATACATATACTATTTTATCCAACTAGCCTTTAATAACTCGCTCCAACGCAGAAGCAATCACATCCAGACATTCGCATGAAGTATGAAGAAAAATCCAATGACACACCGCACATCCATCTGTTTTCTATGTCCCAGTTGCGAAATTAAAATATTGGAAATTTCTGACTGAAATTAGGTTCGTATCATCGTTCGATGTTTGAGTGTTTGTAAAACGAACGGCTATCAGATGAACGAAAAGTTTCGGGAGGGTTATTTTTTCTTTTTTTCTTTTTGCTACCGATTTGTACATTTTCTCTGTTTGTATGATAGAGGCTTGCTTTAACTATTTATGCAAAATTTGAAATTCAACACGATTATAGTTTAAGAGTTTTAGACTAAGTCTTGCAATAGTCATATTACGTGCTATAAAAATCTCTGTGTAATGTGCACGCATTTGGGAGTGGGTGCGTGCGTGCGTAAAGAGAGAATAGAATTGTGAATGACTTTGGGCTGCGGTTTGCGGGTAGGTGATCGTGTTCGGCGTGCGAGTGAGTGAGCTATACACATCTGCACTAAGGGAAGTGCTTTGATCGTTCTCTCGTTCGCGTTAAGTATTCTCGAGACAACGCGCTATGCCATTTCCCACGGCTATTTGGAATCGAAGCGCGCGTGGGGCCGCGGACCCGTGTGTTCTCCTTCCATTCGTGGATAGATGTAAGTACAGGTGTGTGAATGTGTGGAAGGGTTTCGTATTCAATGGCATTCGTGGCAGACGCAGGATGCCTTGATGCGGTGTGTGGCGCACCAAAGACCTCGAAACCCCGAGACCGAAGCTCTGAAGGGAAGGCGACTGGCCGAGGAATGGAAGGTAATGGAAGGGAAGGGAAGGGAAGAGAAGAGAAGAGAAGAGAAGGGAAGGGAAGGGGAGGACATAGAACGGGTAACAACGCCGTTGTTAAGTGGATTAAACTGACCACCACGTGAAACCTGGCTTGGTCTCGCGGCCCACTGGTCGCTCAATCGCCGGAGCTGGACGGCTGACCGACCAACCGACCGACCGACCGACCGACCGACTGGACAGCCATGTGTGAAATTGACTTGTGAATTATGTGTAATTTGTCACACTGGCTGGCAGTGTGCTGTCGCGGTTATCTCGATGCTCGCATTCCTTCCCTAAACCGCAAAGATACGTGTCAGTCACCAGTTTTCTCCAAGATTTCCCAATCTCTTTGTCTCTAGGAAGTCTCTATTTCTATCTATTTTCTCATTCCGGTCTGCTACACTTTGCGGTGCTGTTGCAACTTTGATATCCCGACTATGCCTTCATTTTATTCATACGTATCACTCCAATAAACCGAAACTGCGAAAAATATGGAAATTTGATGAGAAACTTGCTATTTTCAATCTCCTATATATCCCCATATCCAAGTTCTTCGAGTTTCAAGTTGTACGAGTTGATAAAAAAAAAAAAAAATCTTAGATATATACGAATAACTCAGAGCTCGTTCTTCGTACGGCTCGTACGTGTATACAAAGACGTTAATGTTCCTTATTAAAATATAAATCGTATCCGTGTATAACGACTTTATGCATTTTATATGGAAATCGTTATTATGCATTAGTGCGGTATGTGGTATTATGGTCAAGTGCAGTCCGCTGTATCGTTGGTATGCGGCAATGCCCCGTTACTTGAAGTATGGACGGTGAATAACCCATCGTAAGGTTGGCAGTGTTGCAGGACGAACATGACACGACGACACGTGGAATCACGAAATGACTTATCCCTGAGAATCCCTTTCTCTATATCTTGACCTGTGTCCATCGGCACGTCGATTTTGATACTGTTTTTATTCCTACAACTCAGATGTTATGTTCATCTGGTCCAAAGGTCTGATGTGTGACAAATTGTAACGATAAAATTTTTTTTTTAAAATGAACATAAAACGGAAGGAATACTTTTTCAAAGAAATTACGGAATAAAGTTATCAAATGATAACCGCTACTAATTCCATTATTCAAGCTAAAGTATTTGTGAAAAACGATCGATCTTAGCTCACCATTTATATGCACATTCGTCACTGTATATCTACTACGATAAGATGCTGGTTGGTCCGGAATAGAAGTATTAGAGGAACTGGCGCGTGAGTGACCTCTTTCACCCGGCGTTATGACAAACGGTTAAATGAAGGTCATTCGCACTGACTGACTGACTGTTCATCGAAAGACGAGCGAGTCGAACCGCGTAACGGATTTCATGGAAGCGCACGAGAACGCTAACGGATATAAAAGTTCTGAATAACCGAGAGTTTTGTGATTTGTCATTAAAATACAAAATGATCAAAAAAAAAAAAAAAACGAACGGAAATCATCAATTAATAAAAAAAGATACCCTAATTTTCCAGGAGCCTCACGCGCATTGATTATTACCGGTTCACTCTTAGCTCAGAATTACTTCAACGTTGAGTTAAATTCTGACGCAAAAGAAAAATACCAATATCATACTTATTATATTAGTGTTTAATTAATGTTTCTACTTCGTGAGGAGCCTTGGACGGATAGTTTATATTAATTACACCCCGGAAGATTCAATTAGTGCGTTTCTCGTTACACTCACTTATACCTACATCCATTATTCATACACTAGAAGGCAGCCCGGCAGCAGGCACACCCTCTGACAATGCATAAGATACTGATGACTTATTTCTGGCTAGTGTGAGTTTAAATAATAGATATTCAATTCGAATTATCAATCTTGAATTTTCCTCGCTGGATTATATTGAACGAAATTGAAAAGCCTGAGGTTTATTTGTCAGCGTTTAGTATCACGAGTTGAAACGCATTATTCTTGTTGGAAAAGTAAGAGAAGGAGCAAAGGGCTCAACGGCTCGAAATTGAGCTTCCTCGATCTTTATCAATACGCGGGTTTGTCTTATTTCACCAACCACAAACTGATAATGGAATAGCTTCCTTAGATAGAAATAAAGGAACGAGAGAGAGAGAGTCCCGGGCAAAGAGAAGAGATGGGCGATAAACGCTATCATCTCAGAGGTATTAGGTGTGTTTGATATAGCTGCCTTTGAACACGCGAACGAAATACCCGTCTGAATTCAATCTCTTATAATTACATCCTCTCACGTGTACAGTTGATGGTCGACTTACCGCCTCGCATCACGTCACAGCTCGACGTCAGAAAGTGCATATACTAAGCGATTCGTAACGCGGTAGCATGTGGGTATATCACGGTGTGCACGCGAGCCTAGCGATTAAGAATTAAATCTAATATTCCTCTACCGTGTAACAATCATAACAGTAATAATAACGATTTTAATGATAATAATATCAAGGAAAGATCTATTAATTGGTATACTATATCCATATACAGTAGCTAGTGGTAATGGCGTCCCAACCGCTATCATTCACCGTTACTTAGTCTTCGAATTGCCGGTTCGAAAATTTTCTTCAATCTCTCACGCCTATACGTCGACCGGGTATTCTGCGTAGACACCGGATACTTAGGATCGAGACCACGACGGTTAAATAACGAAATATCTAACGATGGCTTCACATATTCAGGGAATCTATTCGAATTTAATCTTACCTGGATTATTATCCGCGTTTGAACTGAACAGCACGCAGAGACCCGTTTCATAGTTGACTGCTTGGCAGGAATCGTTCGCTTGACATGTCTCAAGGCAGTCGGTGAGCATCAATGTCCCGGGTATAGAATCTAGCATGTTGGCGGGAGCTGTGTAAACCCAACCGGTGACCAGCTCGAAACCAACCATCTCTGGATCACATTCGTCTGAGCCTGCAGACGGACCCGTATAATCGGGACCAGATATTCCGGATGGTTCTGCCGACGCAGATATGACGGAAGCATCGTCCGCCGATGCAGCAAACCCGAGTATGAGTATAAACACAGCTAAAATCGACTGGAAAGTCACCATCCGGCAAACTGGACTACTGCTCATTGTCAGGCGAACCCTCGAACCACGGTCTTATCTGGAAAAGAACAAAGGAAAAGGTCGTTCGTTACAGAGTTTATATCTCGTGGATTTCGCCTTATCGGTGGAAGCCGGTTCCCACCTGAAATTTCACCCCGTACACCCCGTCAGCTTCCTTTTCCTATCTATCCTTGTCCCACCACCCTCGGCGACTCGTGGGAAGGTCGGAAGAAGGCTGAACGCTATTGAGGGACTAACGAAGCACCCTGGGTACGCTCATTATCGCTCACCACCAACCTTACTCGACCATCGAAGGCCCAGTTCAGCCGTGAATTATGCAAGTTTGTGTTCGTGCGTGTGAACCTATATAACTATCGTTGGGTCGAGCAAATATTGGGACAACGATTTTGATCTATAGAAACATCGGACTCCGCGCAGGGCCTTTGGCAAATATTTTACTAGGCCAGTTTTCCCAGAACTCTGTCACCAGCTTCTATTCAACACTGTCTCACTAACTGGACATAACTGTAGGCTAGGTGACACTATACTAGAGTTCACTTTCATATGTCGTACCGATAGCGAAAGTCGAAAACTCGGAAGATACAGAATTGACAGTTTAAAGTGCCTCTGTCAACGGATGTCACTTTATTTGTTTCCACTTCCTCCACCCAATTCGATGAAACAAAAAGCTTATTTGACAACCGAGTCACCTCGTATTAACGGACAACTAATCAGACTATTTTCAACACACCATGCCGGAACAAATCAAAAACTTAGCACTTAGTACAGTATCTTTGGATGAGGCCAGGTGAGGCGAAACAAAGACGTTGCCATAACGGATACGGTTGAGAACTCGTGCTCTCGTAAGAAGGCGTGAACATTCTTTCACCATAACGACCGACGAAGAAACGCGTGAGTTTCTGTAGCTATCGGTAGCTCACCGTATAGCGGTAGCTGCTGGTAGTATGAGATGGACCGACAATGGCAAATGATATCGATTATCCGTGGATATTTTTGCGTTTCATCGTAGTAGCCTTCCAATTTTTTTGCAATATCACGTGGCATTAGCTTCGTATTAAGAGCTTTTCGTGATAAAATCTGTATTCTCTACATTTTTCCTTTCAACGATCTGAGCTCGAAACGCTTTAGCTAACCCTCGGCTACATATACACATCCACACACACACACGTCATATAACATCAGAATTCAACAATGATTGTACGTGCTCGAGGTAAAATGAAAAGCACAGTGGCATGGGAAGAATTAACCAAGCTAGTCTTTCAGGAAGGACCTTAGCTATCGCACGTAACTCCTTCGCACGATTCGCTTTAACTGAAAGCCCGTTAAAATGTTGATTGTTTTTCCTGCAAGGGAACGGAATGCTTGGATATAACCGTCCATCCGACACGTTTGCAGAAATATTAGACACGCAGATGCATATTCTTGTATATGCATGCGCATCGATGTACCGACAAGTCACACGCGTGCATAAAGCCACGTACCAAGATCTCGCGATTGAGGATCGAGGATCGAGGATCGAGGATCGACGATCGACGATCGACGAGAGAAGATGTTGTGACTTTGCAAAAGAGAGCGAGGAGGATGGTACACGCACGTGTGAACACGGCGACCTGGCCGTAGCGGCGACAACCGACGCGACGCGCGGCGTCTTTGAATACGTGCAGACGGATGTACCCTCGCCAACCGCTACCTTTTCACTCTTTCTTCGTTTACTTCTCCATCTTTCTCTCTTTAGGTTTAGCACACCAGGTGCCGACGCGTCACATGGCAAAGTAACGGGTCGCAAAGACGTTCTTATACCCAATCGCAATGACAGTCGTGCAATCGCAGTTGGAGATCTGCGCGGCAACGCCACCTTAGAATTCAACTAAAACCGATCACGAACCGGCAAACTGTTCGTCGTGCTGATTCTACGCGAACTTCTTTTGTTTTAATCGCTAATTAGCCGATCTGCTCATTCTTATTGGTTCCCCATAGTAGATAACGATCCTTGACCTGGGTCGCGTTACCCTCGAGGGCAAAAAGCAGTTCTCTCTTCTCCCTATCCACTCTTGCTCACCTATTCCGTTCCTTCGAAACAAGAACCTGGACTGTAAAGGCTAAGCAATGCGAAAACTGCCTTTATTCAGAACGATCATTCTACTGTTAACTCGTGCGAAACTAACTAATTACAAATTCAACGTCGATCGTTTCAATCATTAACTCTGACAGTATTTCAATATCACATAAAGTTTCAATCCAAACTCGCGTTGGGAAGGACCGATCGAAAGACAGTGGAATTTTTTTTTTCACCACTGAACAGCCCCCACGAAGTTAGCTGATTGACGAGGACTAACAGGCATACCGGGTCTTATAACTGCCATGTGAGAATGGTCGTCACGGGAATCGTTCGTTTGCAGAGAATAGTCGAAGCGTCGGTTAATGGGCAATGGTAGGTAGTTCTGCGTTGGTTCGCGCGCGACAGTACGACGGCCAGAAAAATGGCATTCGGATAAGCAGGAAACTGGTTTATGTCTGGCTACCGTCGTGTCTCTAAGTGGGTACTACTGCCTTCTATAGCCGGAATACGGATACTGTTACCGGAGAGGTATGACTCGCGTCATTCGCTAACAAACACCACTTCTCTCGGTTTCAGATACAGAAACAGTTGTACGTATCCATGCATAAGCCATCTACAACCATTGCCCACTTATATCCAACCGCATCATACCGTATACTACTCTAGGCCTAAGATATTTGCGTTTAGGTAACGTGAACTGCCTGTCGTACGGTGATGGATCCGTCCCTCTCCTCACACCAAGAGTTAGGGATAGAGCCAAAGTAACGCGGTAATTAAACTTTAGTCGTATTATGCAGGACCAACTTGGAGTGTCGCGGAAGATTGATGAACCGTTCCCCCTTTTACGTTGCCACCCTGCCACAAGGACGCTTATATGTATACCAAAACCCCTGATGCCTGTCCGCCTGCGCCTGCCTGCCTCCTTGCCTAGAACTATTCTTATCGTTCACCACTGTACAATGGTTGGCGTGTAGTGTTTCGTCGCTAAATCGTGATTAAAGATCTTGTCATGGGGTAGCAGAACGTTAAGTATATTCTATCTGAATCTTTGCATGCTTAATCTGCGCTCTACACTTTGCGGTAGAAAGTTTCTAAAGAAATCCTAATCATCTATAGATTTGCAGTAATCGAGTACAGGTGTAGGAAAATTCAAAACCTTTAAGTAACGTTTAATATACCCATAAGTAGGCACTAGTGCATGTGTTACTAGATGAACGGATGTTTAATGATTAAAAAAAACTTAAACTACTATCGTATATACATACAGACCTAAATATATACATATATGTGTATATATTATTAACCGCGCACTGCATTCCACTTGTGGATTGCGGATTTATATGCAGATTCTTCGTCGATTCGAATTTCCATAGAGGTACTAGCCTCGCGCATCGGGAGTCCTTTTTTATAAAATGGGAAAAAAATTTTACGCTCAGCTTCCCGCTTCCCGCGTTCTTCACTCTCGTGGTACACTAGTTGAAATTCAAACGTCCAGATTTTAATCCTTCGCAAAAGTTCGGTTATAATCAGCTTACACTATGAGTTGACAAACCAGATATACCGGACAACGTGGCGTATAAGTCTACGCTACTTTGTTACCATTTTCACGCCTTGACGATGTCCTTTCCTTCCTGAGATTTGAGATATGAGACAGCAACTGTCAACCGTTCAATTACCTACTCACCTACTTGTCACACCGGAACACCACGCTCCAGTACTACAATACATTTTCACAGGTGGCAGAGCCTAACGATCACCATTATATCTTACGTGCACGTCGAAAAGGCGAGAAGAAGACAGATAGATGAGCCGAAGGGGCTGTGCGTGCTAGACCGAACATGCTTCTCGCGTTGATAATTGCCACTTTGTGGCAATAATTCTATTACATCCGGGTGCAACCGGTGAAAAACCACAATACTCTGTGGAAGTAGTATTGTTCCGTTATCTGGATGATTGCATCTCGTCGCGTCTTATCACCGTTGGATTTTAGCCGCAAGGTTACGTCACGTTGGTCTTACAACTCGAGGAACCGCTAATTCAGACTGACGTCATCTAGCAACAAATTCTAACCGATCAGGAGTCGCTCTGATAAAAAAATTCACAGATTTGTTATCTTTTTTTAAATATTATTCACCGAGTCAATATCGCTCATCTCAAGGTGTCAAAGTGCCTCATCTTCGCTACGAGATTTCTTAATGGAATATAATATCTTGTAAATGAAATGTATTAACGTCAATTCGCGGACCCCGGTTAGAGCAGAAGCTAATCGTGAGACACGGGATGGTAGGTACTTGACACTTTTGACTGACGGTAGATTATTTCGTTACAGTACCTACTCCTTGTCCCGAAGATGGACGATGGGTTCACTGTTGGAAGCCTACTGGTCTTGAAAACGAGCTAATCGTAACTGAGACTCCTTTCAAAGTATGACACGCAACTGTCATTCCCTAGCCGTATACAAGTCAATCAATTATTAACGCCGATGGGATTCTTCACGCCCACAATTATCGCGAAATACGAATAACATGAGCTAGGAGATGACTTCGAAACATAGATTCACAATTTATGCCGATAAACAGCTAACAGTACCTACTGATTTTTGAGTTGTGTCAATTTGCTGACAGATTTGACTCGTACTCGCTACATCATCTTCCACTTAAATTTCACTTTGTGTGAAGGATTCGCGCGCGACAACTTGTTGAAAAAATGAGATAAACGTAATTATTTATTTCCCGAAATAAAAAAACTGTTCTAATTAACATCGATGAAAAATATCCGAATGTTACCCTTTAATAATATGTATATGAAAAGCTTCCGTAACTTGTTCATTAACGAGTAAGTGCCCCTCTCCCTGCCCTCTGAAGTTCTAAAGGAACGCTATCGCGATTTAAATATCTTACTAAAGTTTGCAGGTGAAGGTACACATTTTGATAAAATAACTTGATGGAAGTAAAACAGCTCTAAACTACTCAACTCGTGCATAAAGATTGCAGTCTGACGTTAAAATTCTCTTCTTATAGTTCAACCCAATGGGACGAGTTATATCCTGCCACTATACTATATATTTTCATAAAAATAAACAACTTTTATTCTCCTAAACAGCTACAGGAAATATTACCAGAATATAGCTAGACGTGCGACAGGTACGATATAAGTGGGTACATAGTACATCGTTTCCCTCAGAGTTTCCATTTGCGCAACCTACCCTCTACACCACGTGTCATGGAAAATGTATCTCCTTTCTTTACACCGACGGCGTAACCATCGCTAAATAAACGTAGATGATAGTCAGCTTTATTTTGGTAAATTTACACTCCCATTTTCATACAAAAAAAAATGAAATCTAAGTTATATTTCCACTCTGAGTTGTAATTTTTTTCTCCCATCTTTATACGAACTATATTTTTCTTCCCTCTAAGAGATCATTCGGTCTTACAAATTAGGCATAGCTATAATATTTTGATCGATTAATTCTTATTATGATTTAATTGAAAATTAATTAAATCGATCACGGTAATGACGTACTCGAAGTATCGGTATAGATCACAACTAGCATGACACGACGACTACACCGACTCCTCAAGAAATACGTCGCGGGTGGGCTTACTCTCTCCACGCCTCATGGACCGTAAGTTCACCAGGCACAGTCATTACTCATAATAATTATTTTCCCATACCGGTGGTGGATGGTAACGAACTGACCGGTAGCTAGGGGCGACTGTCCTTCCATATGATTGATAGCAATTCTTGTAATACTGTATTTCATTTTTATATATATATATATCTACTATACAACGATGGGTATTCTTTTTTCCTATCTACTTTTATATAGATATTATTAGTCCTTATACGTGCTGTTATTTATCTTCTGTACATATATAGGGATGGTTATTCAATTGCGCAAGTAGAAGTTATGACTATCTGTGCCCCGTGAAGCTTCTTCGAAATCTCTGTCGAGAAAATATCGTGCGCGCCACTTTCTTGTACGAAACTTTTCTTGCCCGGAGTTTCCTCCGTGATAAAAAAAAAAGAAAAAAAAAACCCCGTCAGGATTTCAAGATACGTTGGTGTAGGGTATACCTACGTCGGTTTACTTACAAGGAATAGAGAAAAAAGTCTATTGCAGGTGGCATGGCACGCCGTGTGCAGCTAGTGTAATCTAAAGAAGTGGTAGGATCGGTTTCAAAACGATATTGGATTATCGTTAGCTAGCAGATATTGCCCTCGAGGATGGGCGTCGACGCTTGGTTCTATCACTTTAATTCGCGATCTTTTTTTTTTCTCTTTTCTCTTTTCTATTTTTTTTTTCTTCTTTTTTTATTATTATTATCTCAAGATATTAAATGACGCAATGTAACCAAGACGCCCAATTGCCAACAGTAAATGGGTACGCCATTGAAGAAGATAAGTTTTCCTCTCCTGGTAGTAGGTACCCTGGCTACGCTATAATAATCCACGTGATTATACTTTACTCGGCATTGTCAAGGAAAGACGCAATTTCTGTCCATTCTTTGCACATATATATGTATATATACACTTTTCTTCTTTTTCTTTTCTTAATCATCCTGCCCCCGCGATACGCACTAAAGCCATCTAGATATGACCTATTGTTTTCTGACATCTCATCTTTCACTAACGAACGAGATATATACTGAATTGAAGAAAACATAATCCGGTATAACGCCCCCGCTAAATATTCTCAAGGCTTGGTATTTAAAAATCTTTCTTTCTTTCTTTCTTTCTTTTTAACCAAACACGAAACGTTTTGTCAAATGAAAGTAAAACAGATACTATTTGTAAGTATACATGTATAAACACGATAGCCAGAATGTACTCGGAAGCGGGAAACCAGCTGTGGTGTTATAAGTCACGCGAGCCTAATCGTATGCAAACAGGCTCAATGGCAAACGGCGAGTTGAAACATTCCACTGGCTTATGTCTACCGTGAGGGTAGATAGGTAGGTAGGTAGGTAGGTAGGTAGGTAGGTAAATATACAGAATAGAGTTTCATTCGTACATTGTTATATGCAATTATCAAACGGTAATATATCAAAGTATGGTATAGATATACGTATACCTCTACATATGTAGTTAAACTTAAGACAATATAACGAACTGAAGCAAATGAGATAGATGCGAAGATGAGATGCCCAGAGTTATATTATGCCTCGGTTCATTAGAGCAAGAGTCACGTGAATCTCTTGGTATGTACCTACCATCTACACATGTATACCATACCTGGTCACGTTAGAGTTTCAATCGGTTATAGGGTTCGAGTCTTCCGAGTTACATGCAATCGTATCGTAGCCACAAGAACTATAAGATATTAATGCAGATTGAAGTACAACGTAAACGCTAAGTACTAGTTGATACCACCTTTAATAATTCAATAAGAACGTTGTAGGTAACGCCCGTTTGAATAAGATAGCCCATTAATCGGATCAGGTGAACACTTTAACACCGTCGGCATGTAAGTTAATCGACAAATGATTCAGGGCGTGTCAGTAAAAGATACTACGATATTCACATACTCGCTTATCATACGATAAATACGCGGATGCATGTAGCATATGATATATTGGAATATGCCTATCGGAAGTTTAGCTACCTTGAATTAAAATGATGAAAATGAAATTTTGTTTAATTAAAAATTGCCAATTGAATGATATAACGTAACTAATTGCTACTTGTCTGAGATTTTCTCACTCGCTTTACGAATCGCGTTGTGATTTTCATAGATTTCTGAATATCACCGCGATGTCTGAAGAAAGTACGTGGAACAATACTACCGCGAGGACCACCGCAGGATGTTAATCAGCCTTTCGCGCTTGGCTATTCATAATTTAAGAGGCTTTCAAGGACTTTGGGAAAAGTGCGGGCTACACCCGGGGTCGCTCCTGCCTCGCAACTCGCTCGCTCGCTCGCCTTCATCGCGTGTCCTTCTCGCGCGGAGTGAAAACGTAACCGTTGGATTTATAGTGTGGCGCGCGGGTCGGTTTCCTTTCCTTGGTTTTTATTAGAGGTGTGATTTACTAGGCAGTGGTATTAATACCAAGGAAATAGTCCAGACCGTAGGGACCAACCCAGCGAGTCCCCGAGACCCGGGGAGTCCCTGAACTCCCAGTTAAACCCAGTCAGCTGGACCGGATATATTCCTGTTCATAGGTAGTGTAGATTCAACCATAGAAACGTAGAATTTATAATGTACAAATTATTTGTCCCCAGTGTAATCGCTGCAGTCTCCGATGGCGCAGAGAGTGACAAGATCGATAATTTTCAAATTACATGATATAACCGTGTGAAATTTTACTAATTGTAAATCCCGTCTTTGTCATAGAAGTTATAAAACTCTGTGAGGCAATAACAGTGCAGGTTTGTCGCCTGTTTTTTCTTTTTTTTTTTTCTTTTCTTTCCCCCTTTGTAGCCAATTTCCCGAGCAATTTCTGTCAACAATCGCGCTTGCCATTCTCAACTCGCATTCGTTTTTCCTTGCTGTTTATACTTTTAGACCGTTTCCTTTGTTGCTAGTGAACCGATGCAATATACAGGAAAAGCAACGGGGATATCCTTGCCTGGCCAAGTTTACCTTGAACAGAATCGACTACGTGGCGTGCCTGCAGCCCTGTATAAACTCCAAATATTCCCTTGGGTATCCCTAATATCGGTCGCTCGACTAGCACCTATCCATAGAAACCGGAAATCTACGCCTGTTTCAAAACTATATTTCTAACTATACCTATGTACGTGTGTATAAGGTATAAGTTGATTATAGAGATGGATATTTCTCTAAGCACGTTAAGCTAGTTTTTAAGATTACTAATCGTTCATCCGCCTTGATGAACGATTTAGTATTTATACATAACTTGTATCCCTGAGAGCATTCCTGCTAGTCAACTTATTATATTAGTTAACCGTGTGACCGGAATTAAAGACGATAATATTGACAGAATTTTTATAACGATTGTAAAATTTTGTCCGGTTACGAAGCCAGTTGACCGTAGAATTCTCACTGTGGTATAAACGTATATTATCAGAAACTAGGCGCGTTTAATTAGACGCGACCTGTCTTCAAGGATGTCTTCGCCGACGCGATGCGACGCGACGCTACGCTGCGGCGAAAACCAGATTCGGTGGGTATAGGTAATCGGATTTCTTAGCTAGTATCCGCAACGAGTCACTAGCCTCACTCGCTAGCTAGCTAGGTTGGATAAATGCGACGTCAAACGAATACGGTGCTATAAGAGACACGTTGCGGTAAATGGTAGACGCGTTGTCACTTTATACGAATGTAATTTATTTTCTATACAGAATATACACTGGGTACGGCGTTTGTCACCAAGGCGCGAGCGAAAACTCTTAAACCAATAAGGTAGTACTTGCACCTAAGGGAAACACTTCTCTAACCGAGTTATTCCGTTAGACTATTCAATTATTGACACAAATACATTTACCTAATATCCACCTATATACGAAAGAGGCGCCAAACGTGGAATACGAGTTACGATTTTTGCGTGAAATAAATATTTCACTTCGTTCCGTATTCGCCTACTGTTTCGCAACATTTAATACCGTGAATATCAATTTTTTCTTACGCCTCTGTACAATCAGCGATCTGTGTCTACGTTGGGTGCAGGGTGGGATAAGGTTCTTTTCCAAATATTTTTTTCAACTTACATTTCGTATTCCACCCCCGTATACCACGTGACGTACACAGAATAAAAAAAATAAAAAGGAATATCTATATAAACTTTCATTTCCCGAAAAAATGAGCTAAAAATAGAAAAAAAATAAAAATAAAAAATGAGGATAAGAGAAAAATGTTCACAGATTTTTGACTGCAGCAGAGCTTTAGCGGTACGTATTAGGAAAACGTGATCTTAATTATGAATTCAGTTTTGTGCTGTATATTCGTATACGTATATATAGTTACGTATAAATTGCAGCGAATGAAAATAAAATGAAATGAAAATTTCACAGCGGGTTTTGTTGAGCGTATTGTTAAATAAATGGTTCTTCGTTGTTAAAACATGATTTCAGTCACAAAGCATTAGTCACTGTCGTCTCCGAGTCGCACGAATTTAACTCACAAGAAGTGGCGGGGTCCGTATGCTGGGCTCGTATTACGGAAGCCTCAATTTGTATTCTTCCCATACAAAGTGACAGTATGTGGAAGCAATAACTCCTTGGTGACTCTGTTTCCTTATTCTTTAATATTCTAATGCCAATGGTAATGTGAAATGACAATTTTCCCATATTAATAATCCCTCTTATTCTTCGTTATAACGTAAATGTCAAACGTATATACTATATGTATATATATAAATATATATGGCATTGCCAATTATTAATAACAAGTCCTTTCATTTGAACAAACAGATTTCTTAAACAGCTGATTATTTCTTACTAACTGTACTGTGCAGCATATATGTTATACACAAATAATTTAGATTTATTTACATATTGATGATATACACTGCGAAGAGAATATAATAGAACCGCCTTGCATAAGATCCACGTGAACCAACCCAGTCGTGTGATTGCTTCTGGTTACCCTTCCTCTTATTCCCTAGTCGCCTTCGTTGCCTTAATTCGAATACCAGGACAGAGTTTAGCGGCCGAACATTGAATATTCGTGGAATGACAGTAATTGGAGTATGTTATAGAAATGGTAGTATTTTGCGAACCTGTGGGTAAATATACTCCTATATATCAACCCAGAACATGATGATGTCTATATATATGTATATGCAACCTCGAACTATTAATTACGCGAGTCTGCGGGAGGCTTTTCTCATGGCTGTCAAATTCAGAAGCTTTAGCCGAAAGCCGGAAAAAAATATATCCTAGCTTCTGCCTTTGAGATTACTACGGAACGGTAGACAAATAACGAATGTTACCGCAACGGAGCAATAGGTAAGACTTTGAACTAGGTATACTATATCTATAGGAACGTGTGCCGTTAGAGTTAAAGAAAAGTCAGATGCAGGTCGGCTAGCCGTAGGTACGTCAACCGATCCCCCGCTTATAGGTAATAGACGTTTATAACAGATTTTAAGAATTGCAAGACCGTAAAATCATCAACCCTCCCACTCATTTAAATGGGAATTGTCGCGTTGCTGCGCAGCCTTTCACCACCCTTAACTTTCTTTCCCCCCCATTGTTCTTATAATTTTATTTTATCTCGTTTTCAGCAATTTTTTTTTATCTCATTTTTTTTTATCTTTCATTGTTTCCCCCAATTCGGAAAAAAAAAAATAGTAGTACTACTACGTTATTAGCTATTCTGAGAAAATAAGGTAACAGTGGAGCTGCTTGTTACCGAGTAAAATGAGAACGGCATAACCCAGGTGAAATTGACTTTAGAGCAAAGTAGGTAGTTGCCGAAGTTTCCGCGAGTAGCTGTTTCAGTGACGCGCAATGAAAACACGGTAGTCAGCGAGTTGACTTGTACCACCCCCGCCGCTCTCAATCTTGAACACTGTTCCGTTCCCACGGAATCGGCCTGGCGTACGTTACCCTGCCTTACGTCGACGGAAACGGAGCGACGCATCGCGCACGAACGGCCTGAGTTGCTTCACCATGACCTTTCCCACCCAGGTTCCCGTGATTCGGGTTTGCGAAAACCTCGTCGTGGATCTAACACCAGATATTCCTGCATCCTGCCTTCTGCCTCCAGCATAGGTATGCCTTCAACATCCACCCCTGACGGGTTGCACATTTTCCACTCACGTCATTCCGCTTGTATATTATATGAATGTACATTGGTACTTGTGCTACGGCCCATTGAACTCTCGATGTATCAGAGATATCGGGTGAAACAGTACCGATTTTTTTTTTTTAACTTGGTATAGAATTTCACGACTGAAATAAACTACATCACGTCACACGTTGTTTGATAGTGAAAATCAACTGGCTATATACCTTATCGTATTGATCGAAAGTTTTTCAATATTTTTTCAAACTACAACTACATGAAGTAATGAATTCTTGTGAACCGTAAGAGATTTACTCGACGGTAATAGGTACTCGGGGTGTTGCACCGTTGTCAATTAAAAATTAATTACATGTATAATTTGAAAATGTCACGTTCGCATTTGGACCTGAGGCATTACTTAACCGTTCTCAAGTATACACGAGATATTTTATTTTCGAACTTCCGTTTATCTTATTCATTTTTTTGTTACCCTCCAAAACGAGCGGATAAATAAATAAATAAATAAATGAATAAATATATATATATACGTATAATGGTATTATTGTGCGACGTTAATAAATTAGGCCCTCGTTATTGGCCAGGAAAGGCCTGGGTGGAATGAGAGCCTGACTAGATGGGATGGGGTGCCATTATCTCTAATAAGCAAGCAGCCCGCGCCAAGGCATTCCCTAGGGAAAATTCCTGGATGCCGTTAGACTGCTTCTGTTTCTGGAGGCGGTAGAGGACAGGGAAAATCAGCTTCGTTGTCAAATTTTCCGCGGGCCTCGTTTCCGACGGACACGTGACAACATCGTTACGAGATCTCGATATTCGCAAAATTTGTCCGTAGTCTTTTCACAAATAATAAAAAAAAAAAATATGATTCTCGAGTTATAAACGGGGCAGGTTTTACGTAGTCACCCTCTATAGTCGTTTGAGTAATATTTTTTACATTATTCCCGGCATTCTACTTCCCCGCTAGCCGCGAAATTGCAGTCACAATTCTTCGCCAGACAGATATTACGTGGGCGCTTTGCGAAACCACGGTTAAACCAAGCGGACGCGCCTCCAATTACCCGGAATGCATTTAGCGCTTCGATTTAGACGGGTTCTCACGCATCTCCTGATTCATTAACGCGCACTACGATCTTGTCGGATAAAAACTAATTACCCTGTAAGTTTATCGTGGGTACCGTGTGCAACGACAGCCAACCTCGCTTATCATCCTGCTAGGTCAGAGCTATAGCTCTAGGTCTCTTTCTATATCCCTTCCTTTATTCGCGTATCCTTATTCCCTGACCTTACCTGACTCGCTGGCCTCTTTGAACCTATGAAATAGCAACAGTCAATGAAGGAAGCTATCAGGATAGTTCGATATACCAGATTGAGTGACTGCCACGTCGATGCTCCTGATCCTAGAGGCGGGTCTACTACAAACTTGCCTCAATAAAGTCTAGGCGACTTCGACGTGTCTCACCTCCCTTTCGAACCTCAGCCATAGCCCGAGGCCCTGACTAACATGATTCGGGCTGTCGGTGATCCCAGATTCTACGGTTTTACTTATATGGTGATGTATTCCGAGCGCACCGTCATATGGATGGGATGTATCGAGTTATCTCGACCCACACTACGACCAGCTAGCACAGCTGGTTCAGCCACCGTCTAGACTACCAAAAAGCAGCTGCTTTACATGCTTTTGACTCTGAAAGCGCAACATCACTTCTAGCATTGCCAATTTCCTATTATAGCAATGTGAGGGCCAACTCTTTAGTCGAATTTTTCAACATTAGTAATGCAGTCATCAAGCAATGACTTTTTCTATTCATTGCCCTGAAATACTCTCTTCCGGATAGAGCGAGATAGAGAGAGATCTCTTTCCTCTTCCCGTCCTGATCAGAGTGAACTTCCCGCCCGCTGTATTCTGGCCTCTTCTGCACCCTCATAGTGTCCTCCTAGCTCCTTCCCTTGTGATATAGTTATACATTATTCGATATTGCTGCATCACGACTTCCAAGACGATATTCTCATTGTATACCGCAGCGCCGCACTGCACTGCACTGCACTGCACTGCACTGCACTGCACCGAAGCGGGGCAAGTACAATTCAATGTACAATGTTTGAACATTACTTGAATGCTTAATGAAGTCGTGTCTTATATCGAACAATGCCTGGAACCATTCGCATCTAAATCCCCTCCATAAACCAGCTTCGTCCCTCCAACCTTCCACCCTCGTCTTTGGATGCTACTAGCTTTTCAATACGATTGTGCTTTTCTCTTTCTACTATCACCATCTTCGTAAGTTCTCCTACTTCTTAGCTTGTCTTCCTAATATACACGCACACATATGTGCCATTAGCCTTTATGCACACGCAGAAACCATCGCGAATCTTACAGGCGTGCTGCATTTTCAATGATTCATCTTGTGCGGTAGATGCGCGCATAATATAACTTATGCTACTGCCTGATATGCTACCTTAACGCATCTCAGCTATCGACCTCAACTCACCGACTAACGACTAAATTTACTGACGTGCTTATTATCACGAGTAGCCGGTAGTACCAAAGCTGCACCGAGATATAATGGATAACATGGAACGACCGACGTGTCTGACAAGCTTCTCTACTCTACGTCTACGAACGAAATATATCAAATTCAAGAGCGATATTTCTTCAACTATAATGTTTCGCTTAAATATTTGCCAAGTTTAATTCAACCATAAGAGAAACCTAAGATACGTTACATTATAACGCAAAGTTGGGATTGGTAACAATTAGACACTCTCTCTCATCTGGGAGCAGTATGATCTCAAGTTACACGTCGCGTCGTTGAGAGTAATTGAATCAGGATGAATTTCGAAAATGAAGAGCACAGCTCAGGGTTTAATCGATAATTCAATCTAATTATATCATGGCTTGGAAAAGTATCGACGCTTTTCTATGTAAACGTAAGAGTTTATATCTCATTTCTTTTGAGATACTATATAACTCAGGTTTTAGTTTAAATATACAAAATCTCTTTCAATCTTTCACATTAGGCACTGGTCATCAACATGCCAACGAACGGTCAGGGGGAACCCATGGCAACCAACCGTTAGAGCATATAGTCGTAATTATGAAGCAGTCAGAAAACACGATATTGGTAGTGGCTACGCTTGCCCACTCTCGTCTAATACGCACATATAGGGTGTTCCAATTCAAAGATTATATCCATACGGTCTTCTTTTCAATTATCACAGAACTGCTTTCTTTTCTAGTAAAATGTCTAGTGTGATTCGCACAATGGTGTATTTATTGAAAGTGTACAATGTTTTTTTTTTTTTTACAATGATTTTCTCTTTGCATACTGATTTTCTACACTTTTAAATCGTCCACCCTGTATGTATACGTATTACATTAAAGCTCGTAGAATTTTTTTTTTTTTTTTTCTAGTTAGAATAACGAGAGGACGTTGTCTTTCCAGTAGATCAACAGTACCTACCTACACCGCTTAACGCCATTTCACCGCTTACTTACTAGCCGCACTAAGTTTACATCCCAAATTAGTATTCGTTGTCTATGCTATGCTACTCTGAGGTGCGGGGCAGCTAGCTAGCTAACCGGAGACGAGGTAATGCGGTTACCTTGTATCCGAGAATTATTTCCTGGTTCAATATTGAAACTGTGCTCCGCCCTCAGCCATATATGACCTCCGTTTACACGAAGGTACGCCGAACAAACACACATGCATACATACACTGTGCGTTGTATGTATACACGGATGCGGGTGCAGTGCACCGCTATCCAGATACCAGAACTTCTCGATATACAACCGAGGTTACGGTGTAACGCAGGTCGGGCGACGACTTGCTCCTATGGAGGCTGGGATATGTGCAGGGTATACTCTCGACCGGTCGGAGCTAAGCTAAGTGTCAGCGGCGCTTCGGTGGGAGCTTGCGAATAAATAATGATGGATCTAGATCGTAGCAACCCGATCATTCGTTCCCTCAAGAATACCTGACTTCCTCCCTCGAATAAGGAAACGAAAAGAAAAGAAAAGATATAAAAAGAAAATAAACGCATCTGCGGAGAACGCCGACAGAAATATAAATATATCAATAAATCAGTCAGCCAGGAGAGCCTAAACGTTCTTGTCATTTTTATCTCGTAAGAGGCTTCCAATTTGTGCCAAGTGTGCAGAGTTCAGGGAGCTCATAGTATATTGAGAAAAGGTATTCTTTATTTTTTAAAGGAAATTACAGATTTTTCGTAAACCATTACGATCTTCGAATGCGATCAATCTTCCCGATCGTTAAATGTAGACGATATTATTCTCTGACAAAAAAACAATTTTTGTTGTTAAGATATCACTAAGGAAGTCCGTGGCTAAAGAAAATCATTGACAAGATCCTTTTGGGATTTAGAAAATGCCTTTTTTTGGTATACAATGTGGAGGAAGACGAGTGTGCCGAGGTATAGATATGGTGTACCTACAGGATCTAGTTTTGTTATCTCCTTTCGAAACATGGCTATATGCCTAGATCCAGAACTCCGTAGTAGGTATGTGGCCACGTAATAGGTACGAACGTACATAAATCTTCCTTCTAACGCGTGCCTCGGTATCGGCGTTACATCACCTCCGTCCATTTTTCAATGAAACGGCAACTGCGTTAGTTGTAACAAATAGCGCTTTGTTCTTTGCGGTCGGTGACTGCGGTAACTATAAATATATCCGAAAAGTTTTTCGCCTTTGGTGATTCACCGAAAGCTAACCCCCCACATACGTATATACCTATATACAACACCACAGCACGTGTCCGACTGCACATAGTATATATGTAAAAGAAAGTTTCAGTTTTTCATGAAAAGTGGAATCGTAAAAAAAAAAAACGTCTCAACCTTTTTTGGTACTTCATCTATATAAAGGGGCTAAAGATTCCTATAAGACAAATAATTTGCAAAATCTAAACCCGTTGTCGAAGTTAGACCTCCCCGTTAGCATTTATATTATCTACACGAACACCATATACACATAGGTAACCTACGTGTAGTTACATTTATATATGGCCCCACCTTGTAACCTCTGCGACCGGTAGAATACGATGGGTTGCCCTGGTCCGATCCGCGAGTACTTTACAACCGGTATCGTTGTTAAGACGACATTATCATAATACAAGGTCCGCGCGCAGCTTCGTCGATAGAGACGGAGCACAGAAACGAGTCGGTGAACAGAAAGAAGCACGCGGAAACGGCAACAGTCAGTTCGTGCCACAGCTATAGCCTCCTGTCCGTTCGCTACGTTATTTTGTCATCGATTTTTTCTCATTTTTTTTTTTCTTTTTTTCTTTTTTTCTTTTTTCTTCTTCTTTTATTCCTTATCGAAACGTCACCGGTCGCAAGTATAGGGAACGAACCGCAGCTATCTACTCAGAGTATAACAAAAAGGCTGCTCGAGGTGGAGAAGTTATTTGCGCTAGATGAAAGAAAAAAAAAAATATTACTCGAGACGCCTGGCGTCGGCAAATGCATACATACACTTAGGTGGACAGGAATTTACACACATGGGTGTTATATAGTTGTAGATCTGTCTATACGATAATAAATTTCTATATATCAATATGTATGTATGTATATATATATAACCGTTACCATGAGCTAGGACGACAAAACCGATCATACGGATCAGGAACCGAATGCCAGGCAATCCATGCGTCACGAACTCTACTCATTTTAGTCGGTCATCACTAACCGCGTATTAGATCCGGACGTCTCAAATTGCTGGGATTAGGAAACGCGCACAATCAGAATTTCCATTAACTAGGCCGAGAATACGAGGGCGAGGGAGGCGAAGGCGAAGGCCAAGGCAAAAGCGAAGAGGGATGGAGAAACCGGAGTGCTAGCACATCCTAATCTCGATATTATCTGAGAGTAGAGACTAGCAGAAATCGGGAGCTGAGAAGTGAATCGTGACTTGTGTAGGTATATTAGGGTAGCCAACCTAGCGAGGCAAAATTTCAAATCCATATACTATATATCCACTCAGTTAGGATAGATAACGGCTGGCGTAGGTTTTGATTGCGAGCAATTTCT
The DNA here is from genome assembly GCA_914767705.2 of Tenthredo notha. Taxonomy (NCBI): domain Eukaryota; kingdom Metazoa; phylum Arthropoda; class Insecta; order Hymenoptera; family Tenthredinidae; genus Tenthredo; species Tenthredo notha. The sequence goes on from OU611907.1 coordinate 6,267,937, forward strand.
CTATCGGTGGTCAAAAATACAAAACTTCAAAACTGTTTCACTCAGTTTTTTACCGCTGATCGTAGATTGCCTATACTCGGACGCATATAACGGCGCTATATACGCCAATACGCTGCAGTTCAAAACCAATTTCATAAACTCGTTTCTATGCCGTAAACGATTGTGATTGCCGCATAGCTATGTCCGTGTTTGGAAAATATTTCAAGATTATCGACTATACACCATTCAACCTGTACAATATATATATACTTCTAGCTAACAACTGATGTGACCTGACCAACCCTGGAAACTATTATAATACGAATATAAACGAAACGATTTTAAAGCTGTTCATTTTATTGCATTTTCGTATTTGCAAAGAATTTTTTATTCATTTACACTTGCGATTATAAAATACATCTAATCGCGACAGGCTTCGATGTCCGATGAAAGAAACGTGCACATTTTCCATTTGCCTTAACTTACTAGATTTGGACCGTTGATGGGGGTGAACGATGCTGTTGACTCTGTACTGCGGTCACAAAGACTTGAAACCGGTTGCGTAAGAATATACCTGTTTTTCCCGGAAATCGATGATTTCTTCTAGTGCTTGCCAATGCCGCGAGTATGTCCACTCTTATTCTTAGCCACACTTAATGCGCGAATATCTTTTAGGATAGGTACAGGTTTTAATGTTTCTGTATTTCATTTAACGCGAGTTTGTTTTCGTGCGTCGCAAGCCGTTCGATTTGAGATGCCAATTTGTGATTATTTCGGTGGAATAAAGTAGATTTTTCTACAGTAAACACCGTGATTCCGATTTTTATCTTGATTCGACTTTGGCAAACATAGGCTTCGAACCGACAGAGACGACACAGACGACACTTGCCCAAAAGCGCGCCGCGTCCTACGCGCCAACTCTGAATATTTTTACCATGCTACCGTTCGCTCACTCGACTGTCTCTCCTGGTTCATTTAACCCTCGAATTTCCCACTATTTACCGTTCCGATTGAAAAATATTTACAAGCTCATATAAGCGTGTGAAATATCAACAGAATGCTCGATTATATAATTCCTTGAAAAAATAAACCGTTCGAATACTTTGGCAACAAATTGCTGCACGCAGCTTTTTTCGCTACTGCCTTTATTCCACTCAAAGTAAGCCTTATACAAACATATGAACACTATGTTTTTTTTTCAATTTTATCCACGCTATTAAATCCAGACAATTAATTGCAAATTTTTGTTTCCCAACAATCCGTTGTGGACTCAGAAGAAGAAAAAAAAATAATATATAATGTGACATTTCCTCATGCTTAACTGTTCTCTCTTTTGTTTCAGGTAAGTACCCGTGACTGACTCGTGCTCTTTAAAATAGCGTTTAGCTATGAAATCCGTGTAAGTATCTCACCCAAGCTTTTTCTACGCGACTAACCATCGCGCATTTTACTATACTGAGATTCTAGAATTCATTCGACGAATGCTGATTCGATTCAGCTACGATGATCATCATATAAAAAATGTCACGAATCTCTTTTGATCACTAGAGCATAATTTTAAAGGTAAATATATGAAGCGCTTGTTTCTTCCTAAACCCCTTGAGCGAGCGCAGAGCTTGAGTATAACTGTGCGAATCAAGTTCCATGTTGTGGTACAAACCCGATTCGGTATAGAACGAAAGCTGTAATCGTAGGCGTGTTGGGGATCCACACTGATCGTCGTCGCGGTCTCAGGGCGCGATCGTAGAGGCCACGACACGGACCAACCGCGGTCATAGAACAACGAACGGACGTTGGGTAGTAGGTACCTACATAGCGGAGCGAAGTATCTCACATACATTAGAAAGTTTCGAACAACTTTTAGCCCTAGGATAGCTAGGGAGCTAGTGATCGGCCGTGGAAGAGGGCGAACTCTATCTTGACATCCTTCCTGCAACTCCTTTCGTTCTCGCATGGATAGTGCCAAAGCACCGCTACAACAGAATAGAGGACGGGGACCCCTTGATCTTTGAACGTAATCCACTACTCGCTGTAATACCGAACCGCGACGATACTCGGCAAAGTCAAGAACCTCACGATTTTACCATGTAGAAGCGATTCAACACCGCGAATACCCGTACCTACAGCCTCCAACTAAGCGTGCAAGTCCGTTGCCAGACAATATTCTGCCCAATTGACAGTGGCGAAAAAAACTGATGGTTTCAGTAGCAGTAACAACAGCAACAGCAGCAGCAGCACAGTTCCCTCGTTAGCATGCTAATTTATCGTTGCATTATATCTTGAGCTGTGCGCGATATCGTGGGCCACAATTCATGCTCCAGATATTTTAGGATCAAAACGGATTACTGCCAAGCTTGCCTTTACGGGTCTTATACGCGGTCCTCTATTACCCACATACGTACATACACGTGTGAACGTGTGGGGTGTATTTTCCCACAAATTGTACACGCGGGGTACTGTATAATATTCAAAATTCATACTCAAAGATATCTAGTCTCTGACTTCCAGCTGTCATTGCTTAAGTATAATGCCGATCGATGTGACTAAACTTGTGGCTTTTCCATATATTGCCAACATTCATTTCAATCACCAAACCATGCGAAAGATTTCTCTTCGACATTTCATCGCGACTTATTAACATTTTTGATAGAATTTTCTAAACACTTCTGATCTCGAAGTGTGAATCTAGTAGTTTTAAATTTTGACTTGAAAAATTTTTTCAAGAAAAGATCCTGCATAGTAGTACACGAGTCCTCCGAATCGAGAATTATTTTCAAACTAGCAAATCATTTTGCCCGTTCCCACACCCAGACACCAACTTTTGACAGGGACTTGCTCTGATCTGAATACTAAGTGCACTTTAGCACGCGCCACATGACCGGGTGGATACTAATTCTCTTAGCAGAACCCAGGATGGGGTCTATGTATATGCCACAGCGGTTGGCTTGGACTTTCTGGATGGTAGCCGAATCACGAAACGACGAACGAAAGGTTTCGAGCCAAAAGGCAAGGTCTGCCTAGATCCGTATTACGCGTCTCACGCGCCTTTATGGCTTATAAAACTTTAATTTTCCTTACTGCTAATCTTGACTACGGCCGAATTTTCTACTCGGTTGATTTCCGAAAGCCCTTGCCTTTACCTTTCTCTTTGCCTTCGTCTTTCATGGGGTTAACATTCTTCGCTCTCTAGCCTTTACTCTCATTTTTCTTTTCTTTTCTTTTTTTTTCTGCTTCCTAGATTCGTTGGTTATCGCTCGTAGAGCCTTAAATGAAAGGTAATAAGACACGTTAAGGAATCGTCTGGAGCTACGCTAACGCTTTTGCACAGATATATATATATATATACCCGTGTAACTGTGTGATTCGCAAACGCCGATGTTCGCTGGGCCTCCCAGCTTCCGTTGGGTGACATTTTACGAGCCGTGGGTTGTATATATATTTTTTTTTTATATATTTTACCGGTGCCTCGGTTCTCAAGAAATTGAATAAAATGTCAGAATCAGCTGGAGAGACGGTCACGTGTCGTATTTTTTTTTTTTTTTTCTCTCTCTTTTTCTTTTTCTTTAACAACGCTATGCCTATGCCACTTATCCACATCTGTTCGAGAGTTGGACAATCAAAGATTGTGTCCGCGACGTAAACCTACTACATACCTACATATGACGTAATCTTTCCACCTACCAGAAATAATACCAGTTTCAATAACTGTTTTCCGTGGACAGAAAAGTTCAAGCTATTAATCTCACGTATATACCCACTGCTGAAGCGGAGAACAAACGTTGGACTTCTCATTTCGCGATCATAAGTTCCCTCACCTCCCGTCGTTTCGTCTTTACCTAAAAACTTCTCTTTTCATTCTTTACCAACATTGTTTAACGACGAAATAAACAATGGAATTACACGAACCTCGGCCTCACGGTTTTCTCAAATTAATGCCAAACTCAGGATAATAACTTCGGATTAATTAAGAACATTATAACGGAGTTTGTCCGCCGCTTTGTTTAACTCCGTGTCAAGGTTGGTATCTGCCTACAAGGTGCTATTAAATACATTACGTCAGGAATCCCGTTTTATTTCTTTATTTTTTTTTATTTTTTATTTTTTTTTCGATCAGTTCATCTACACCTAGACCTAGCGCGATTAATTTGCGTGAAAAGAGGTACTTATTTTTTTTATATCTCACGTTAAATTTACTCAGTTTTATCTTTCCTCTTTCCTGGTGATCACCGCCGCGCCGGCCAATACCTCTGCGTAACATCTTGTAGCCTCGTAATGTTGTGCCGCGTTTGAAAGCCGGCACTCTCGCTATACACCTATCGCTTCTATTGCTCCTGGCACTTTTACGGGCAGAGTGCCCTGTTTCGCAATAGCTAGTGCGCTACCTCCGATTGATGAAACGAAAATATAGACACGAGCAAGGAGACGGAGGATATCTCGTTGCGTTTTTATTGCCTCTAGTCGAGAAACCCGCTCAGAAAATGACGAGGAAAAGAGGAGACTCTATACTGTGAACTATATATACATTGAAGGTATACGTCCTCCAGAGTTCGCGGGACAGAAAATATAAGGGGCTGCTCTATTGAGTGGCAGGGCTTGAGCCCTTCGCGTCGAACCTACCACCGACCGTCTCTTGGTCGTCTACTCGAGCAGATAGCCAAGTTAAGAGAGGAGCCAGACGTGGAAAGAACGAAAGAACGTAAATAAGAATCAGACGAGTACGCACCGTTAAACAAAGCTCATCCTCTATACCTTTTCCTCTTTACTTTCCATCACACCCCTAGCCTCGACCCTTTCTTTGAACCCCAGTCCACCGTCGTGTCTAGGCTGGAAGAACTCTTGAATAGTAGCTCATCGTCAAGTAGGCAATGTCGAATAATGATTACGATACTTGATCGAAATGACAAAGTAAATACGTCTTCTTACTTTTTTTTATCTCGTATTGGAATTAAATAGGCTAAAAACATGGGGGTTAAATTTTTTTTAGCCCATGTCCGAGGTCTGTTAGTCGGTACCTGTGAGAGACTCAGGTATTCCTTTCCCTGTTGAATCGTACCCCTTTAATTCCAAAAGCCTTTACGTCTCGCGGTCGATACGACGCGTGTACGTTCATCCCTCACGATTTTCGCATTGATACCAAGACGTATACTCGCTTTCTGAAACCCAGAGACTAAGCCCTCTCATGACCCAATAGATAGAACACGACTCTTTTATCATTTCAACAAGATTTCGTACTGATCAAGATCTGAGTTTCTTAGACCAAGGGTTTTCATATCATTCACACATACGTTGAAATAATTGCAACACCATTGATGATATTTTTTATTAATCAGGCATCAGATGCCCAATGCAGACCCTCTCTTGTCTCGTTAAGTTATGAATCCGTTTTCCATAAGTGGACGTTGCTCGTCATGGACTAGCAAACGATAAGTTTGCTTTGCTGTACAGAAAAGGTGTTTGTTTTCGTCGTCCACAAAGCCAGAATGAAATGCTAGCATAATAATCAGGAAAATGGAACTCGACAATTGTCATTACTGTATACCATCTCGCGTAGAGTATGAGGGTGGAGTTTGTTACGAAAGCGTTAAGTTACACTCATGGATAGTTGGTTAGAATCGTGAGTATAGGGCAACAACGAAAACGAACTAAGAACCGTTCCACCTAAACTCACACTGTGTTCCGGTAATATTCCGGCTGCTGACCACAATACAATGGACACTTTCCTCCACTTCGTCCCTTGGGATGACCAGTGATCAATAACACGAGCGAATGTCTTTGTCGTGCTCCCAACTAGGCATATACATGTATGTACCTTACGTACGTACACACATAGGTTCGAACCGCATCTACACATCTACAACCGCACGTCCATATATCTCTATTCTTTCCCATTGTACACTTCTCTTTTATACCCACCGCCACCATTCTCGCAAATACTTATTACGATGGATAAGATATTGTGCCATCTACCTACCTACCTACCTACCTACTAGCTATAATACGTATATCCACGTTCTTCGCTTACAGATACGTATACCTACCTACCTACCCATATAAAAATATCTTGTCGTAAGATGAACCCACTGCATGACACGCTACATGCGTCGCATAGGATGATACACGTATGTGATACAAAGACGGAGAATAGGTGGACTTTTATCGGCTCAACTCGGCTCAGCCGGACCGTGGAAGGTTATTACATTTGAAGGCTTGTTACGGCTGATTATTTGTAGACAATCCGTGTAAATATTGGCATGATAGTATATCATATATCTATATACGGGTCAGTGAATTTTTCCAATTCCCAGTTTCCTCACTTGTAGAAATCCATAGGCTACTATATACACTGTGATAGAGTATACAAAGGTGTACTGGTGGTGATGGTGGTGGCGATGGTGTGTATGTACGGCTCCTCTTGGCTTGGCGGATGCTCACCTTATATTGTGCAACTATCGAGCCACGAAGACGCGGCGATATAAGAGGGCTTGCGCTTGCTATTTCATTTGTTTGGTGTTCCTTCGGGGTATTAGAGAACGTGCTGCTGGCTGAGGGAACGTGCTATCCGTGTAGACACCTAATAGAAGCAAAGCAATCTGATGAAACCAATAAGCGTGACGGAATGCGATGGAGTATCGAGGATATCCAATGGAGCCGGGAGCCATCCCCCAGCTCACGGTCGACATCCAGGTCGCCGCCGCGTCTTACGGGTTCGACGTTCACGAGGAAGTCCGTAACCTCAACCGAGACGTGAAACGGATGCCATCCGACGCCTGGTGGTCCCTCGATGTCAACTTGAGGCGTGACCGTTCTTCGAACGAACAAAAGACGTCGCGACGAATTTAAAACGGATTAAACAGGTGGGTTACGTCGCGAACACCCCCGGACCCGGGTCTCACTATCTTACTCTCCGCTTAGCCTACGACTCTTCTTGTTTTCGATTAATCTCAACCATCTTTAGAAAACGCGGAGAAGAGCTATGCGATGAAAGTTTTCGTGCAGATACTACGCAGACAGATCTGCTTTTCGTACTTATCTCTCTTATTCTCTCGGCTTTATTCCACTTCACTCCGCTTCATTCTACTACGGCACGACACTACAGCCTGGCATAGCGGCATTCCTCCACGTCTTAGAACTTGGGCGGCTGTTGCCGTTTCTACGTTGTGTTTGCCCTGTCCTCCGAGGATCTCGGTATGGCAAGATACTACATTGGTACAATGGAGAAGGAGGATCGGTGCCCCGGCTCTTCGATACTCCCTGACTTGTAATTCCTCTTTTTGTTTCTTTTTTTTTTTCCTACTACGACGCACACAGAGTTAGGAAGAAACGAGTATCTCTGGCGCCCCCATGCGTCACCATACGTCTCAATTTATTCGATTCACAATTTTCGTAGCTGTCACTAAATAAATAAGTCGACATGTCCCAATCCTTTCCCCTGTTATAGCCGCCTATCCTATTCCCGTCGAAGTTCGTTCCCTTCGTGAAAAGGATAAAACGAATTTTCCCCCGACACGAAGACACTCTACACCGTTGTACTTCGTATTTTTCAAACAACATCTTTCACGCTCCTTAAACCTAAAAAGCAGAGAAGAACTTTAGGCATTCATTGTCAGAGGAGTCTGCTAACTTTACGTCGCCGAATTTAGCGTAATGGTTTTTGAAAACTGAAACGCCTCTTGACCTGATTAACGTAGTTCCTTCACGACTAAATTTTCATTATAAAATGGTTTTCTCTTTGGTACTTGCCGAGTACTTCCGCATACCACTAAATAATGCCAGAGAAACGAACAAAGGAGAAACCAGATAGTCAAGAAGATCAGAGAAGAATAATAGGTGGACCGTATGATCAGACGTGATTGTTCTTTTACGACACTGCACACGTTTTTCTTTGGTCAGCTTAAATTCTTCTAAATCGTTTCTTTCCTCATCCACTGAAATTATTCCTTGAATCTGTCTATTACAATTAGAAATTTACCTTCTGCCAATTCAACCTCTGGCCAGCAGCTGATGCTAACCGATAATAATATTCCATTAAGCTAGCAAGGCTGTACATCACAGGCCATCATGGGCCATCATGAACTCCCTGCGCGTACCTCTCGAGTGATAAGATCTACACGAGGCGTTAATTACCTAGACTACCGCGTTACACTGGCACCCGAGATATTTGCAGCTGGTTAAATCGCGACTATAAGATCAACTAGGTCCAGTGCAAGCGCCGTATGTGCCTCTCTAGGAGTTGAACAGCTCTGAGTGGCTGATAATGTTTGTTCTTTTTGCTTCTCCTTTCTTCTCGCTTTCTTTCCGTTTCCTTTTCGGTTCTATTCATTTATTTTACAGATTTTTGTTTCTTCTTATTTTGTCTGCATCCTCGTACTTATACACGCCGCTTACGTCGTATTTCGACTTTACACTTGGCTACCCCCATTTTTCCATCAACTAGATTAACCTTCTGCGTATAGTCGGTCTGGTACAGAGGGGTGGGTTTCAAACAGAAACTTTCTGATACAAACGTAATCTTCCCTGGCTATAACTTTGCAAACACGTTGCGTAGCTCAAAGGCCCGTACCTCATCAATGTAATTATTCTAGTTACGCTCATACTCACACTGATACCAATTTTAGTGTTCTCACGCAGCTATGTAATTGTTCATATCCCTAGAGGCGAATCTCTAAACGGAAAACAATTATTTATGAATATTTTTTTCAATCTAGATTAATGAAACCGTTACGGATAATAAAACACGAAGTATTTAAGTCATTTGCAGTAATCGAATTAGTGATTACGTTGCAGAATGGATCAGCAATGCGTGTTACATACGTTTCATCTGCAGTATATATCATAGCGAATATACAGGACTGTCCCAATTTCATAAAACTTTCATTCACAGAACTATTTCCTGCGTTCTTTTAACGGAATCGGGTAGCAAAGTAATTGCGAGTTAGCGCTTAAACCCGAAACACCGTTATATACATACGCAATATCACACGCGATAAACTTCCCACAATTTGAACCTTTTACTGTTGTTGAAAATTAGAATTTATGAGGTGTTATTGCGGTCTGACGGACCAGTGGGAACGAACTAGATTGGCAATGCCTGCGGGTAACAATCATGTTTAAATCAATATTGGAATGAAACTCAGCCGAGAATAAGTAACTCACATTTATATATGAATATATATGTATATATGCCTAGATCTATGAAGTATATTGTGTGCCTTTTGCCCCTATTACCAATACCTAGATTACCCAGTCGTTTTACACGTCGTAAAGTTTTTAATTAAAACTTGTTTATCAGGTATCACGTGTATTATAAATACAAGGTGTTACTTCCCTTAATGTGAACGAAGTTTTTAAACTCAGGAAGTAATTTCTAAAGTTTATTCTTATTACCAGCATCTGTAGTGCCGGTCATAGGTACGCTTTGTATTAGTGAAGTTGAAGCGAAAAGTTACACGGTTTCCTGTCTAATACATATGTGAAATTTTCGATTTTATATCAAATATCAAAATTCGAATTAAAATCATCCATTATTCGTTATTCGCGAACTCTAAGTGAAAACGAAAGCAAATAATAGAAGCGTGACGTGCGGAGGACCTGCCTCTCTCGTGCGTGACGTTGCGTTAAACGGTGAACCTTGAACTATATGTACGTGCCTACTTTACGTAAGGCTTATGACTTTTACTTTTCATTCAAGAAATGAGACGGACGACTTTTACCCAGTAATTTTCAAATTGAGAATGACTATCGATCAGGCTTCTGGTCCGTTTAAATAGTATCACTGTCATTTTCTTATGTCTTACGACTCTGATATAGATATTGGCAAATAAATTATTCAGTATTTATACCAGACACCTAAAATAGGACGGAGTGAAATTGTGCCTTATCGATACTCACCCTTTCTGACTCAGTGTCAATACCTCGATGCCATATACCCTCCTATCATCCAAACCGTTTCGAATACCCTCCGATCAATGTCGACTGATGATGATCGGAATCCCGATTTACCCAATTGCACAACCATCCCATCGTAAACTAACAAACATCAATGATCACGTAAATTGCGAATCAGAGAGTACTATAAACTCTGCTTACTAAAGCTTACTGATCCCGACCAGTGGTTTAATTATAATCAATCAGGCACAATTTAGCTTACTATAGCTGCAGATATCGCGTAATAGAACAACGTTATCATATGTCGTGATAATGATGGGTAGAGAAATAAAAGTCAATCTTAGACTAGTAATAATAAGAATTAATATAAGAACCGTGACAACCGGAAGACATGATCTAGGATCGAGAATGGTTTACGAAGGCGTTTGGCCGGCCTCCTCCGGCACCCGTGGAAATAAAGATGCCGATATTCTTAATGGCAATACGCAATTAGCTACAAATCACTTGAATGATGTATAGATCTATAATATACCTACCCCCTTTGGCGTAGGTATGATATTTTCTTAATACAAAACCAAAGCGCAGATGACTCTACCATAGGCATTGTAGATCCATGAGAAAGAATGCGTAAATGTATAGAAAGAGGCCGATGGCTATTGCGGGGAAATCGAGACTGCCGGAAGTGTATACACCGGGATGGTTGAACCAAAGAAGAACAAGATGCCTACGTTGATAGTTTACAACTGTAGAGAGCAAACGCGTTAAGAGAGAAGAGTCCGAGTCAGTGACTGACGTACCTACGTACAAAGGTAAGGAAAGAAAAAAATAAAAAAATAAAAATACGTGCATCGTCAAGAACCGTCGTGTGAGACGGAGGGACAGAAACGTCAACTGTAAGAGATATAAAATCCATCAACTTCACTGATTGTCAAGAAAAGGATCCGCTGCTACTAGAAGATATCGTCTATGTTGTACCTACCTATAACATGAGCTATCAAGAAACGCCTATCGTGTAGCTATAATAATAACGCCGTATAGTTTATCGTAGCAATTACTGACTTTGTCATTAGCGATTTCATCGGTTAACACACGTTGAAGAAATGATTTCAGTCCAGTTATACGTGTGGATAAATTTTCAAATTCTATCACCGGTAGTTATTAAATAATTAGAGTTATTATTTTACGCTCATAAAGACGGTCAGGTTGTCAGAAGGATTCGCGGAATATTATACACCGAACGATGTAGCCGAGACGTTAGACCCTATAAAACTTCATCTTTCGAGTGGTGTTATTATAAATTCTCTAGGAGTAACTACACGCTATAAGTACGTGGCACTGGTACATACATGCATGCTGAGGACTACTCGTAATAACCTTAAAGCAGAGAGGTGAGTGAATATACCCGAGGGAAATGGCCAGGTCAAGCCGTACCTTGAATATTAAAGATTGCCCGTGTCTGAAAGTGGATTTTCATAAGATTCAAACATTGCAAGGTCAACTTCTTTCCCATCTCCCCATCTCCCACATCTCTGCAAAACTCCATGTGTTATGCAACGTGTGCTATGAAGACCCTTGCTGTTAGTTATACGCATCTTAATTGCACGTAAGGAATACTCGCTTCCGATACTATCGTGTTGCAGCTGTTGACAAGCTACGTTTCTTTGCAATCTAACGGGTGTATGTGATACGAGTGATAAGTATACGTATAAAATTAATGTTGATTTTAATGCCTATGCTTTTAAACTAGCCAGAAACTTGCCAGGGAAGATTAGCTGTGACTATTTAATCCTTTATTTTTTTTTTTCTTTTTTATTACATGGCACAAGTCGTTATACGATCACACGCATCGTGAGAAAATCTTACCGTTTCAATCTCGGGCACACGATACTTTCAACTTATACATGTAGGAGCTGCAACACCTCCCAGAATGACTGTGTACAGTACGAAGTGTTCACGTCAAGGTGTTCTTAAGCGCTTGCCAATAACGGGAAAGCTGCGTAACCGCTTATTCCACGTTCGCAAATGCGTACGTTAAATATGCTACAGATGAGATGAGATGAGGGAGAAAGAGAGATAGAGAGAGGGAAGGAAGAAGGGAGCTCTGACCTCGCGCTTCGTTGAGCTGCAGTGCGTAGGAAACGTGTTGACCGAATTCATTATCAGGCTGATTCATGAACTGCGTATACTTACGTATGTAGTTACATACATACACATGCGGGGGATGAGATGTGGTTCTATTTGCAAGCCGCTATAGATCTGACGTGAGATAGTCGTCGTACCTGGATTACCCTGACGCTTAGCTAAAGTGCGCGTGGGTGCGGAGAACCTCTCTCTCTCTCTCTCTCTTTCTCTCCATGCGTATCATCGCACGCACTCGTTATACAAACGCCAGCTAGCGATCAACTCGCTTATATGCACCCTCGAGGCTAGCTGTGTATGCTTCTCTATCGCTTCGGTTTCCTTATACTCTTACTCTTACTCTCTCGGCCGCAAATCATATTCAAGATGCTAGCTAGCTAGCATTTCCTCGTCCGTTCGTTCGTTCATTCGCTTCCGCCCGACTCTGGCTCGTTTTGCCTCGCATGGCACACACGGTTTACGTTCGTTCGCAATTTAGAGATTAAAATCGCGTTAGCAAAGCTAAAAATTTAACCCGCTAATCTATCGATCAGCATTTACCTAGCAAGAATCGAAAAGTCAATTATTACTACATTGTCAGGACTTTGAGTCCATCATATTATCAGCGTCAGACATTTAACGAACGTCGTCTCTAACTAACGCTGCCAAGATCCTTACCAGACCCTAGTTCCTTAGCTTTGCAGTAGATTTCCCCTTTGCTCTGTCTACTCTCCAAGCATACCGTTCTAGGAATTCAAAATTTGCTTAGAATACGCCCCAGGGTCGGTCGACGGAGTCCGATTCTCATCCATGAAGGAAATGCCTGCGGTTTAGTCTACACTTCTCTAACCACCGTCCTCGTTGGCACTTCTGCCCCTTGGAATGCTTCTATGTCGAAATTTACTTCGTCCTTGTACGGCGTGTGCCCAAACCGTCTCAACGTCGCGACGCCTCTTTAACCCGGGCGTTGTTCTAAACCGTCCAAAATCGGTCCACAGACAATTCTTAGTCTTTGACGAACACTTTGAGGAAAAAGAAGATCAAAAGTTGAAATACGAAACCTACTAGCGCCTTAGCTGAGAAACAGTTATCCTGCTATTGAATTGCGGTTGCTTGGTGCATACCGACGTCGATTTCTCGTCATAGCTATTACCTATTACCAAAGAACCGCGCTCCTTTCATTGACCCGTACGAATCCACCTGGAGACCCGTCTGGTCTACCGCCATTCCGTATCTCAGCCCCTGGCAAATAGCCTACATGTTCTATACTCGTCTTTGTACAATGTAAAGGATGGGCCATTTGAAATGACTGATACGATTCATACGTGACCGGTGCCCGATATAAAAATAAACTTTGGATAAAAGTTTTCCCCACAAAGGAAGACATATTTTCACGATAAAGGATTCGGGCAATTCTTTTTCGAGCACAAAATCGCCTCTTCAAATGGTGTTTTCGATTTAAAGAAAAAAAAAAAAGGAAGGGAGGGGTTGTACAATTTCTTATTTTATACACTTTAAACATTTATGGATAGATTTTGATATCGATTATCGTTGTACTCGTCTCAGTTCAATAAATACTTGAATAAATCTTGTAATTTAGTAAAACTTCTTTGAATATAATTTGATTTTATCTGATTAATGAACTGATGATTTAAAGTCTATAATAACTGCATTGAGAACGATATGTTCAATTTGTCATGATATCGAGCGGAGAAATCGTGGCCGAATGGTATCGGTCAATTGAAACGAGTCAGCTTGTATACAAATGTATACATATTTACATCTAGGAATGCAAATTGCAGCTAGATCTCGCGATGCCCGCGGTGTCGGAACAGCGGGGGAGCTGTCTGACCTGGCAACTTCGTTTTTCTTGCTTCACCTAGCCAACGACATATAATGTTATACACGAACGGCAGTATAAGCTGCATATCAGACACGTTACGTACCCCTATCTATCTGTACGACATGTAAACGTCTATACGCTTGGAGCACACGTCAGCGATAACTTTTAACGTAACCAGGATCCAGGATCCAGGATACCGACGAATCCGAATTCCATGAGCACGCACAGATACGTACATACATACGTGGTACACATATACGTGGTACACATATACGGAAAGAAAAACAAGAGAGGAAAACAGAACGGGAGTTTTAGACCGAGGAAAGTATTCAGATTTCAAATGCTTCGTCCGCGAAAGTACAGAATTCAGGGTAATTCACATTTCGGTAGAAATACCAGACGATATTGGAGCCGGGTGTTAAAAATGTCCACGTGTATAATTCGGTAAAAATTACTGCAAGAATAACCTTTGTAAATGAAATTCAACACACGTGCGACAAGAGTGTCCGCATACTGTCAGCCCTCCACTAGCCGCAATTTTGGCACCCCCACATTTGCCTCGTTATAGGTACCGGATGTCAGTAAGTTTTGCTACATCTTAAAACTCTAGGCTCGTGATTCTTCTCGTTATTACCAACTGATTCGTTCGTTCGATCATATGTGAAAAACTTATGGCAGGATTTGGGCAAAAGTTACAAAGAAAAATAGAAGAAAATTGTCACGGAAATGTAGCGTAAAATTTGCCTCTCATCGATTAATCGTTTCGAATCTATACCGGGTTGAAATATGATTTTTTGCTTTCATAAAACTTTGAATCTGGACTCAATATTTGGCTATAAATGATATAATCGTGTGAATTCTAGCCAAAAGCATAAAACGTTGGTTACTACCGGCGGATTCCCTACAGACACACCTAATTCTACTTTCGCAAATCCAAGCACCGGCAACGAGTGAGGCTTTGCGTGGCTTACAATTACCGCTGTTCAACACGTTATTCAGTAATACAGAGTAGGAGTTTTTTAGTCGCATTCTGCAGCTTTACAGAAATCGGAGCTAATTGTGCCTGTTAAACGGCACTTGTAGCTCGCCAAGTTAACCTCAGAGTTGTAACAGCCAAGAAGTGAAGAGAACTAAACAGTAAGCAAAAGGTAGCTCGTTTACGGTTTACGGATGGCTAAAAATTTAGCAATCTTGTAGCAATTCGACCACCCGGAAGGTGTTTATTGCAAACGGTAGATCGAGATACGGGACTGACTCGACTCTTAGATACAACAGATGGCAAGGAACCTGAAGGATTCAAATCAAACCGCGAAGAACGTAAAAACAACTCTGCGTTTTAACCATTGCTTTTTATCTCTCTGTAAAACGGCATCTGGCCAAAATAATTCGCACGATCGAACATCGTTCAAAACAGCTTCGGTTTCTAGGCCAACACCGTGCGAACGTCACCTTATGCGGTTAGAGATTTACACGCGTACGTGCGTCTACGTGTCTGTATTGAATGGCAAACATTTATACACACACACAACATACAGACGTGTTTCAATCCCTTGTCGTTATGCCAAATTAACGTCATACGATGCTTGATTAAGTAAAAACAAAAGATATTGTAGAAAGACGGTATAAGAGAGGTCACAGGCGTCAGGAACCTCTAATGAAACGGTTCAAGATAGCCAAGAAAACCGGGAAGAAATAAAGTCAAGCTTGTATATACCTACCTATAGAGTTACCCACGTTTTCAATTATACACGATGAACCCTGACATCGAAATAATTATCTCCTCGGCCCGTTACTTGGAACCTACGATAGAACCGGCGCCAGGACGCCGAAGCGAGGAGCTGTTACACGGAGTGACCGCAAAGGTTTACCGATCGGTGCTACTACCCCATCTCCGATAGTTAGCTCGAGCGTGATAATTACATGATTTTCTGTGGCTTAGTTAAGGGCCGCAGTTTCTACCGCCCTATTTTCCGTCCCACTTTACCTTCCCCACTCGACTACGGGATCAGACATTAGGCGTAAGAGGCTTAGAGGAAGAAATTTACTTCCGAACCCCACTAGCCGAGGTTGTATAACCTTTAAGCTCGGCGCTTCTTCCCCGTCTGACGACCGAGCGCACCAATTGCCCCGTAACGTCTGCAGGATGATGGGTATAGTTCAGGACAAACGGTAGTGACTAGAGTAAGGGTGATAGTTCTGGATCGGGGACCAATATACGATCTTTTATCATGTTTCTGATTTCTTGGCTACAATTAATCAGCAAAATGGTCATTTGCCGTCCTGCTTACTATCGCACCTTATCCATCGGTTCACATTTCAAGATACGACCTTTTTTCCAGATCTCTGGAATGATAATTGAGAAAATTTATCCCTTAAGAATTCCGAACACGATTGAAACAAATCAAAAAAAATAATTTGAAACATTGAAAAATGACTTTTGACACAATTTCACGTTACCTTTTTCACCCGCATTCTATACCCTCTCGGAATTTTAAATCAACCTATTCGAAATCTAAGAACGTTGTAAAGATCACCTAAAGATTCGCATAACTCGTTGATTTTTTAAACCGATAATAGCGAGAAACCACGATCAGGAAATACCTACGTAAAACCAAACCAAGACCTTTGTTTGAGTCACGGAAAGACACAGGGGGGGGAGCGGGGGGATAAGATGCTGTACTGCGTTAAATGATGCTGAATTATCTGTCGCTCGCGCTCTTCAGATGGACAAGAGAGTTAACCTTGTGCAAGGCTCATATACTGAGCTAGTCTTGCATCAGCGGACATGTAGCTCCTGGAGCGACGGTGGCGATGTCCGTGATGTCCGCGTTATCTTACCGAGAGTACCGAGTGTATGCATACATTTGCGTGCATTCGCGAAGCAGTTCCGTTTTCCATTGCCTATTTTTATTCGACGTTAGGTAGTATCCCGAGCTAAAAGCTCCTAGGTAGAAAATCGGATCTTGTGTATAAAATTGGTTGAACCAAACTCTCGAAGAACTCAAAGGAGTCGAGCCCCCTCTCTCTTCTAACTCCTCTTATTCCTCCTCCCAGAAGAATTATATCCTCGATGTATCACTAGAACAGCGGGCGTTTTCTTGTTCCCGTAGCTTCTTGGATCGCCGTTAGAACGGGGTATAGTTGGGGTTTCCTTTACCCATACCTACCTACCCCCCGAATCCCCCGTTGAGACACAACCAACCGATCGATTCGCGATTCCCTTGAGTATACAAAATACCTTAGAATCTAGTTTCTTTGTGACATTTGCTATACGCAACTTTCACATCACGTTTCTTCATATCCCATCTTTGAGAAGACATTAGAAATTACGCTCTAATTATACAACCACAAATGATGATCATCATACATGCCATAGACATAATTTGATATTTAGGTACTGCATCTGATTGGAAATTACCACGTTCCTAGTAGATAATAGCTAGATATCGTGCGTGTCGAGTGCCGATCTGAAATGATTTCTTTTGATGTCGGGTAAGGTGATGTGAACGTGAACGTGGTTTTATCGAGACCAATTCTTGACGGTATACTCATCTGACAGCTAAGAGCGCGAATGAATTGAGATGTTGATTGCACCGTACGCAATCATTCTTGTATTATTGCGGTCGAGCGGTATTGAAGGTACATAGAAACTGTCTGACGGGTTATATGTGCTAGTTTGTTTTTATCAAGGAATGAATTATCAAATTGAATCTCTCGCACGTACCTATTTGCTTTACTTGTTTTCGTCTCTTCTCAACGTACGCCGACCGTGAATAAAGCTGATATTAATCTTATGATTAATAAATAGCCTATACCAACTAGCTAGACAATAAATTTCAATTTACGTCACGGGGTATCGAATTCCAGACAATTTTATACAGCTAAGGTTCACAAATCGACTGCATCACCACAACCATGCACTGCATTCAACACTGATAAGTTAATACAATGGTTCATTCATTAACCTGTCATCATAATTATTGTTCTCATCGACATCTAATGATAATAATTATGCGAATATCTTTTCTGTCAATTGATATGATGATTAAAGATGATTTTAAAGACCCTATAACGTTGGAGAAAAATTCTATCAGTTACGAAAAAGCTACCCTAAAACCCTGTCCAGGAATACAGATGAAATTGGAGCAGTGAAGTGAGTCTTTATAAAATACGAGCAGAGTTACCGATGACAGGCGACAAATACTGTTACAGCCAATTTCTTTAATAAATGATGCTATTACTAACCGAGGGACGATAAAAATTTGCATAAAAATATATTATACCCTGTCTTGAGGTGAAATTGGATATTTATAGACGACGGGTAGAGGTGCGTCACTTCGGCGGATCATGTCACAAAGCTTTACTCGTATGACAGTAAGTTCTAATATTATTTTTTTCTTTTTTTTTTTTTCATAACAGAATTCATCGATCTGGTTACACTTGACGCACGTCGACAATCACTTCGAGACAAAAAAAAGAAATTCAACGACTTGAGAATAAATCTTGTTCTTAGATTTTATATTTACACCTGCAGTAATCATACTTGAAATAATTTTAAGATCTGAATAGAGCACTCCTGAGCGAAGTGCAGTTCGTGAATAAAATATAATTCGCTCTTATCATCGACCCGCCGTTAACCACCACATCTACGTGTTAGAAATATTCACGTTCAATTTGAATTTCGAATAGTATATCTATAAACGATGGTAGATATATACGTTACGTGTTAATTTACCTAGAGTTGGTTAATGGAAAAATGAGTTAATCGAAAGGGTTGGGTTGATCGATAAATTTCGATCAGTGATTTGCAGCAACTTGCTACCGTAAGATACGACAAGAATTTACGTCAGATGGAGAACTAGATGGATGGACAGAAAACCCGAGGACGAATACCCTACTCCATGCAGATTACAGGTGTAAGACGAGTGCAATACAGCAGAAGATATCTTGGTGAACGTAAAGTTGTAGGTCGCAACTTATTATCTGGTTTTTACCCGATTGATCTGAAAGATTTCCTGCACAGCATCGTGGAACCCGTAACGTCGATTCGATTAAGCGTCAATAATTCAATCGATCTTCTCGTACATACGATCGACTCAGGGTTAACTCGAGGTCGTTAGAAATATGAGCCTACCTGATACACACAGGTATTATCATTATCGTCATATTGAAATCCACTAACGGTGTTAATTCTGTAATAAGAACCTCAGGCGGACGTTCTTTTTTAACGGTTCAATCCCATGTATAGAAATTAATTTGGTTTCCGAATTTGGCACGAATTTATCTCGCGTAGGTATCAAATGTGTAATGAATTTACGTGAATTCTTTACAGTGTATTTAAAAATTTGAATCGAGGATGCCTTCGGGGATAAAAAGATAAAAAAAAAAAAATTAATTATTCGAGAGTGGACAAAAAAATATCTGAAATCATTTAACAGAATTTGGATATTGTCAATATTCCCGATACTTGAATTCTGAAAATAAAATCGTTTGGGGCATTGTTCGTCCTTCTTTAAACCGAACAGCTTTTATCTCGAATATTTTCTCCTTATTTCACTAATTTTGGAAATAATTGGACGGCTTATATCGAACTATATTTACTACATGGTAGATTTAACGGGTCCATGATCCTTGTCTCGTAATTGGTGAAGGTCGGACCTTTCATGCCTTGTCGAAGTCCAGGATCATTTATAGCCATACGTATATGGTATATATAACCGGTACGAGTACGCGAGTGGGGCAATAATTGGTATCAAATTTCTGAACATGTGAAATCCTGGTTATTGAAGTGAATTTTGAAAAAAAAAAAAAAAAACCAATCAATTCGTCTATAATCTATTAAGAAAAAAAGTAATTCTAATCATACAAAAGTTATACTGCATACATACTATATATGTATGAGAAGTAAAGTAAAGATGTTGGGCTTATTTCGTGGCACGTGCTGGTAACCATGAAAACTTAATTATCGTGAGCCTCACGATTAGCTTGTTAAAGCTGGGAGAAGAGATCTCTGGCGATAATCGAGCAGCAAATATTTGTTTGGAAGTTAATTCAAAGGTTGGTATATAAGTAAGGCGGCTGAGTAGGGTTTTGATAAAGAGGGGAAAATGTTTTGATGAAGATTTTACCAACGATCTTATATACGTATAAATAAATATATATTTATATAGGTATATATACTTCAATCGTGTTACGTGTTTAAAATTAGGTAAATACCTTCTACGTGCTCTGTCTACATACGATTATTGATATATTGTTCCGTTTTGCATAAGTCAATATTGTCGAGCAGAGTAGAGTATCGCTCGTACATTGACAGGGACAAGTTATTGCATAGGGTTGCTTTCCTGACACCTTCCTATTTACAAACTCGTAAATTACATCCACGTTTAGGTGTATATATTTGTCAGTAAGAAAAACGGTTAAGAAAAAGTCCAAGAAAAATGTATTATAAAGAGAGCTTAGCCTTATATTCAACTTTTCTTGATCGGTATGTAACAGCGTTGTATAATATATATCGATGGACTAATGCCATACGGGCGTAAGAGACAAAAAAATTATTTTTTTGCGGATATGCCCACAAGATTCTCCATTGCATGAAAAAGATTTTGCCACTAAAGAGACGATTTTTGTTTTTTTGGGGCTTACGCCCGTTTGGCATTAAACCATCGATATATATATATATAAATGTATGGGATATAATAGAAAAAAGTTTGAAATATACAGAAAATCGCATGTGAAGTAAATCCACGCCGCGTGAAGTAATCGGATAGCGCGAGTACCCAACCGATGCATCGACTCGATATGCCAATTTAGTTGTTTTGTGCTTGCGCAAGGAAACAGAATTTCCAGGTCACTTGCGTCTGCTATATATATATAACATAACAACGATATTTACTACTGATATTTTACCTTACCTACGAAACACAGAGAGACACCATTCTTTGCAAAAGTACAAAGTTAAATAAAATTGAAGAACCATAAAATGTCTGAGTATCAAATTTTTCAATAACAATTGTAATTGTTGTAATGAAGCATTCTCTCTATCTCTCCATCAATCTTGCTAGCTAAATTCGATGTGCATAGTTGAAATGAAGTAGGATTTACAGTACTCGTAGCTTTGATGAGTACAAGGAAGTTCATTATAATGGTATACGTGGCAGGTTTGTGCTGCGCAAATTGTACAGGATAATAGAAACGGATCGGGAAGTAAGTTCGCGAATGAACGGACCTGCAGAGAAGCGGTACAACAGTAGGAAAAACGAGAACTGTAATCCGGTCGCGCACCGTTCCTTTTCTCGATCCGGACGAGCTGCAACGGTCTGCAAAACTCACGATCGTGACAATTAGATACGTCACGGGGGGGGTAGAAAGGGGAAACGATGACCACGATGACCACGTCACTTGGTATCCTGCGGTATGCATTCATATATTAAATATGTGTCCGAATAATAATTCGTGGATTAAGGCCATGCGAACGCATTGCTATGCGCGACCCGAATGAAATTAGCCAGGCAAAAGTACTTTGTACAGTTATGCGCGTCGTTGATATGTGGGACGAAACGTGACTCAACCATAGTCACGAATAACCCGAAGCTGTGTGGGTCTCATACGACAGGCACCTCGCTTCACCAACGTCTTCGATCAACCGGACAACGGTTCTTCTTATATTCAGTTTCCAAAGACAGAAGGTCTTCTTCAACACAAAGATGCAACGACGAGTTAAATGTTACCCGGAAATCCTCGTTTGGTAGAAAAAAAAGAAAAAGAAACATTTCTTTACTTTTTCTTGAAATCTGTCACGCTAATCATTTTCTGCAATAATGATTATAGTCCGATGTTTTAACGGTTAAAAATTATGTGTAGGTTTTGATGATCCGAGTATATTTATTTGTATACATATCATTAACGATCAGCTTACCATAATTAGTCAATAAATTCTACCTACGTAGAAAATCTATGGCATGAACTGTGCCCAAAAGTTTAATCCAAACTTCCTGGTCTACCTTGACCCGTAAATTACTCACTCGATTGTGGCACTCGGCCTGGATATACTAAAGCAAGACTGTGAGGTATACTACTTGGATAAACGAAGCACACGCAAATGTATATGTGCTTCCTTACCTTATAACCTATTCAACTACATGCGTGTATATATATATATGCAACTATGCCAAGAACGACCAAGCTACCGGGGACAACTAAGAACTAACCAAGTTCTCGGCTAAGGACTGACTAAGTAACAATTCCCTGCAGTATCTGACTTCCTCCTTATTCTTGATGAAATGTGAAAATTATAGTCTTGAGTAGGTGTAATGCATGTATAAATGCAGTAGATAAAGAGAGTTGCCTGATGACTGTTGAACGGAGCGGACCATACCGTACCGTACCCAGTGCTTTTCGAATAGGTAGCTGCGGTGGTAGCGGTTGGTAGCTTATATTGCAGGGAGTCAGTCTTCTCCTGCTAGGTAAAGATACATAGTGGTGAAAGAACGGGTGCCTTGGGGGCGAACGATAAGAAGCTAGCAACAGCAGTAGTAGTAGCAGCAGCCTAGCAATTCTGACTCCCTATTCGGTTGGTCCTGATCCATGGAATGGAGTGGAGTGGAGTGGAGTAGAGTGGTGGTTTGGTTGGCTCTAAAGCACACGGGGGTAGTAGTAGTCAACCCGCGTATATTTTTGTCTGAAGAAAAATAGTAAAAAAGTTAAATAACGTGGTGGGAAAATTCGTCGGTTTGAAAAGCGTCGTGGACTGGGTGACGCGGAAATGAGGCGCCGAGTTTTCAAAAGTCTTTGCTAGGGGTAGGACTTTTACGGCGCCAAAATAGCAAGCCTCGTTTGATCGGCACAAAGCGGTACATCGAGTGGTAAACTCAACGGGGTACAATGAAAAACAAAGTTTTGATAGCCGAACCTCTTCTCTTCTCTTCTCTTCTCTTCTTTTCTCTTATTCTCTTCTCTTCTCCTTTTCCTATCAACAAACACGAGCTATCTTTTGCCGTCAAGGACCAGAACGATATCCGCGATCCACAGCACGCGAAACTAATTACGCTCTCATCCTTTATACATATATATATATATATCTACCAAGTAGTTGTGCGTGTGCGCGGAACGCGTAAAGTCGACTGAAAGTGCCCGGTTCGTTCAAGCATCGCTGACTGGCGGCTTGTCTATTCACTATGTATGTACCTCCCTGTCTCTACTGAACGGCTAGCTAGCTGACCGGGTGTCCATCACTTTGTCATCGTGCGGTACGCGCCATCTGATGCAGCGCAATGCCGTTGAATCACGTAACTCAGTCAATTTGCGATAATTAGTAGCGTTGGATAGTCACTTTCCGTACGAATCGTGTTAAACAATAAGATTTTAGTTAAATACAAAAAAAAAAAAAAAAAACAATATACAGTTCACGATATAGAAATTTTCGATATAAAATAATGATATAACGTGTTTAGAAAAATATCTCTCACGTCGAGAAAATAAAGGATAAAAATTTTCAATTCATAAATAAGTTTTCCTCTGAAATTTATGGTTTAACCACGCGGGAGTAATTATCTAATGAATAATAAAATGATAAAAATTGTCGCGTTAAAGTTGGTTTTACGATCGCTTGTAGTACAAACTGAAATAAACTTTCACTATGTAACGCTAGTTACAGAATTAATTTTTGCGTAAATAGTTAAGGGGAGGGTCTACTCAAATTTTACCGACTTCGTCTATTTTCTCGAATATCTCCAAAACGGGGCTATCAATCGACTTATCCTTTCGGCAGTCAATGTTTGACGAGTAATGAGTTCGAACTGGTATGTTGTATCGGATGAAATCGTTTTGTTTTTTTTTTTTTTTATCGAAAAGTGTGGGCGTACCATTTATTTCGACTTATATCAAAGCCTACGCATCAAAAATGCAAAATCGGCCTCTGTAGCCCGATTTTTTATGGAATTCCGAACATAACGATCCAAAAACATCTTTGTTTCCGACAACGATGAAGGCGGACTATGTCGAATACGATTTTGTGGTAATTTTCGCAATTGTCAAGGGCTGTGAGCGAAAATGGCCGCTCACAGCTGTCGATATGATGCGGTGGTTCCCAGGACGACCGTCAGATGTCGCCGCGCGCGCCATTTTAGAGCTTCTCCTTTATAACTATTTACATGTTATTTTATATAAAATGGCGCGCGCGGCGACATCTGACGGTCGTCCTGGGAACCACCGCATCATATCGACAGCTGTGAGCGGCCATTTTCGCTCACAGCCCTTGACAATTGCGAAAATTACCACAAAATCGTATTCGACATAGTCCGCCTTCATCGTTGTCGGAAACAAAGATGTTTTTGGATCGTTATGTTCGGAATTCCATAAAAAATCGGGCTACAGAGGCCGATTTTGCATTTTTGATGCGTAGGCTTTGATATAAGTCGAAATAAATGGTACGCCCACACTTTTCGATAAAAAAAAAAAAAAACAAAACGATTTCATCCGATAAAACATACCAGTTCGAACTCATTACTCGTCAAACATTGACTGCCGAAAGGATAAGTCGATTGATAGCCCCGTTTTGGAGATATTCGAGAAAATAGACGAAGTCGGTAAAATTTGAGTAGACCCTCCCCTTAATCATAAAAATGTTATTTTTTTTCTAATAGTTTCTATTTATATATTAGTTCGGTTCGAGTAGTATCTGAATTTTTGTTAATTACTAATTTTTTTTTTTTTTTTGTCACGAATTATTTAGAGTCTTAATAATTCATGTGATATTTGTATTCCGTAAATTTAACGATAAAATAACAAATGACGGTGTATCGTTAAAATTTTTCAAAGATAATAAAACAATGGTGATGCTGTGCAGGAATAACACGCGAAGAATAATATACGCGGAAGAAGTGCGTACCTATATAGTCTGGTAGGGATCGCTGAGAGCGTGTTTATTGCCTAGCAAAGTTTAAAATTGCAAGCGGAACGCGGTAGGTTAACTTATATATATATAACTATATATATAAGTTACGCGTTACGTTAGGACGGGAAGTGTAAAATTCCCATGATTTTAGTGGTAACCGAAGCAGAGCCATTTTCGGTATGCAATACCCGCAGTATACTTGTGGCTAACGGTATACACAAACCGAGCGCAGCCGTTTCATCCTCATCGTCGTCGTCTCGTACTCCAACCATAGAAGAATCATTCCAGAGTTGGAACGTACGGAGATCGTCGTGCGGCACGTAATTGCGCCCGAGTATTACTATACGAGATACGTCTTCCGCGGTACGGTTCCGTTCTCCGTTCCGTTCGGCTCCTTCGCGTTGAACCGATCGTTTTATATTCTTTGCTATAGGCCTACGGGGCACGCATCATCTGGGTCGCGGTCTCTGTACCGGGTATGACCGCGTTTCTGTGGGCGGTCCCGTTTTATGTACCTTTAACAAGAATCAGCTCCTCATCTCTTCACAATTCCTTCAGCAAGTGTTCCCACACACATATTGAACCCCCTTTCGTATAGCGACAATACCGATATCCATCCCGAAGCGATAAACTCAGTTAAACGCGTTCGTTCTATATTCGTTATTTCGTTTCTCGACGAACTATATCCTACCCCCATATGTTCATATCCATATCCATAATCGGTTAAGGACAATGAAAGGACCGAGAACCGTTCCTTTTTTCTTTTTTTTACTTATTCAGGAATTCACATTGCCCTAGAATACACTGTCGTTATTATTCCGTAGCGGTTAGTAGCGGGGGGGAGGGAGACAAGATTTCGTCTAGCGCTAACTCCATACGTGTGAACTTACATTAGACATAACTGCGCGTCGCGTGAAAGGCATTCGCAATGTCGCGAATAACGTTTTCTATACCTACCTAACTATTCTACCTTTGGCACATTTCATTGATTATAACGCAATACTTGATAGTCTCTGGTCAAGTCGCGCGCTATTCCCTTCAACGAACTGTAGCGAAACACGTCCTTAGCCTTTTTTTTTTTTTTTTTTTTTTTTTCTTCTTCATTTTCATTTTTCATTCCGTACGCTGTGAACCGTGTCGACGGTAAGTTCTATGAAATATTTCTCTATTGATTACGACACTTCTTTTCGATTTAATACTCATATATATGATATCATGAATTTGTCGCGTTCGCATATCCCACGCATGTTATTAGCTCAAAGTATAACACGTCATTCCAAATCTGAGATAACGTCTATTCACGTATATATTTCGTATTAGTTGACGCCTGAAGAACCGCGAAAGACGCGCGTGGATGCATAGAGATAGATAGATAGGATGGATAGATGGATAGAGAGAGAGAGAACGTGGATGAGAAAGAGAGATAAAGTCACGATGGGGGCCCCAGGATCGGAATAACGGTACTCACCTGGGCAAGCAAGCGCCACTTAAAACTTTATCCCATCGCTGTCTCTGGCACAGCACAATCTTCCCGATAGTAGAAGAATATTTTTCTATACTCTACATCTCGTAGTAGCTCGCTACGTCTATTTCAACCCGTCCGTTCCGTGGCGATGGGCACACTTTTCACGCAGGGTAAAACTCACTAAGAAATAAGGAGAATTCTTCAAGATAGAGTATCCTTGACTCTTTGCGGTTCGTGAGTTGACATCGTCAAGGGCCGGAACTCAGGTTCGAAGAGTCAACCTTGAGGAACTATCGCTTCCGGCCACGTGGCGAAAGTAATACCTATATATATCTACCTACCTACACTACTATATCTCGTTGCAATTAGCTGTTAAGTTAACTTACTTGCGATTAATGGTATTCAATTAACTGGCAAGAGTCCTCGACTAACTAACAATGGTTGTGCAACTATACCAAACGAATTTTAAATAGGAATTAGAAGAGGCATACCTGCACACCGTGAATCCGTTTTCGATGAAAGAACTGGATTCACGATCGTCGAATAATTTAATCCACGTATTTTTCTTAACGTTTAAATAAACACGTTACTCCGGGACTTTTGGACCGGTACGTTAAACTCGATATTTACCGTTCCATCGAATTTAAATACGCACGTTTAAGTAGCAAATAGGATAATTTCTGTATTTTAGTTACGAGAATCTAGCGAATCGGTCAATTATTTTTCTATAATTTTATCCATTTTTATTTTTCAATAATCATGGAAAACTCGGCTCGTATACCTCTATATAACGTAGTCACGATCTGTATACGCGATTTACTGGATTACTGGATTACTGGATTACTTGATCGAAGGTGTATAATCTCTGGTCGCCAGGTAATCCCGGTTAGGTGATTCAAATCTCTTGAGACCGTAATTCAAATCAGAATGCATGTGTTTTCAGCGGTACTCTTTCCCAGAGGGTGGCATCCCTAATTGGTTAAAATTCTTGTCGGAATATCTAGTCGGATGTGTATATGTCCTCTAATTTGCAAGCAAATAACGAATAAAACAGCAGGAGTTTGTCCTCTGCCTCTTTTTTTTTTTTCTTCTTCTTTTTCCTTTTTTTGGTCTTATAGTTCGCATTAGCGAATAAAAACGCTTGGTCATACCTGTCACCGAATATCTAGACACCCAAAGCGTGATACGAATAAAACGCTGCCGCGAGAAGGTATATAATCTTTACGCTCTACGCACGTATAACAGACGGATTTCAACCAGAATATGACAGATACTGAGCCAGTGGAGTGCCCCGAATATTTTCACCTCGGTATGTGCATTTTCATCGAATTTTCTTTAGTGATTGAATGTCATTGTATGACAATGACTTTGAAGATAAAAAAAAATTTATAGAAAATTTGGATTAGCTGATGTACTGTGTGGAATATCAAATTCGTGAGTTTAAAGCGTCGGGCTTAGACTTTCTCCCTTTTACCTAAAACTTGAAGAATTTTGGGGTCCTCAAGAAATTTACTAGCTAGAGGATCTTAGCCTCATACTTTGTGCATACGCCCACGGGGCTATTAACCGTTCGCAAACAATGATTCAAGAGCCGAAACGAGGCTTTGCCTAACGCTGCTCCTTATCAGTGTTACCTTTGGTTACCTTTAGCTACATTCCTACGCTTTGTATCTTAACAGTACTGCCTGAGCTCACTATGGGAAACACAAACTGACACTTAGCACTATATGAGCTTTTATACGTGCGATAACCTTCTCTGGTAGGTAGTTGGTAAGAAAAATAAAAAGGCAAGGTCGGAGTATAACGAGGTACCACAGGTAAATTTATGGCAATTACGCGCTCTGCTCGTGATAATGAAAAAGGAAAAATTAAGAGTTTAAATCTTAAATCTTGGAGTGGCTATGGGTGTGGGAATTTTTTCTTTTTTTTCTTTTTTTTTTTTCTTGTTCACTTTTAAACAATGAATTTTGCATAATTGTTCGTAACGGTTGTTATAAGAAAAAACAATGCTAATATTGATGATAAATTTTTTTTTTTTTCGCAAAACGGCATCCGTTTACCGGCATATTATTACCCAACTCCGGAAATATCTGTAGTTGTATAAACGGTGAGCGGTTTTGATTCAAAGTCGACGACCTAACAGCATTAACATTCGTGTAAATAACAATTTCCGACTCGATATCTTCCCAGGATCGCTCGTTGGATCAACAAGACCGAAATTTGTACTTCCTGCAATAAGCGAAGTGGGTATCAAGGATCAGAGTTCAATCTCCCTTAGCGCCAGTGAATTTTTTTAATTTTTTTTATTTTCTATTCTCATTTCTCGACAGTGAAATTAAAGCAAACTTTGAATCCATCAAGAATTCGATAAGCAAAGATTTACGAATCTCCTATCAATTCCTGGACAAATTCATCTTGAACTTGTTTCAATGAAGAGTATAAGGATATTGGCTCAAGGCCGAGGCCAGCGATTCACTCTAACCGATTACGTCGGCAGATATACGGACGGGTGTATACTACGGATAAAATACTTTTACCCTCGGGGTAAGTTAAAGGAGAAACAGTAGCTCTGCTTGCACCTACCTTAAAGATGACTTGAACTTCCTTCGAAATCGGTATCAATCGAACCGAGAAATGTCTCACCGGAGGAGCTCGACTTGCCCTTGGACTTGAGGTGCCGTTCACGGCCACAACCAACACAGAAATGCGCCGATCCCAAGGCGTGCGTCCACTTTTCCTGCCTGTTCACCAGGTGGGGGGATCAGCCTGGCTGCTGCTGGCAGGTGGAATGTTCAATTGCTCAAACGTTAAAACGCTCTACATGGAATCGTATGTGAAATTAATTGCTCTTATGACTTTGAATTTATCAGTCATAATGACGATTTTTTATCAATAAATCGGTATCGAATGATTACAATTTTTCATCAATTTTTTTTTATCCTCTAGGTTTATAGATCTTATAGCGAAGATTTTACACGTTCCGGTGAAGACGGAGAAAGTTTTTTTTCTTTTTTTTTGTAAAATTTGATATCTGATTGGTATGAATTGAGAAAGAAAACCTTTTATCTTATGTACGCAGAATCGTATAGTTGACATAAATTTTAAACAGGGTAAACGAGTTTTGAAACGATCTCGAAGTAGGTAACAACTGAAAGGTATCAAATCCAGGTCTGCAGTGAATAAAAGAAATATTGAAATTTGCACGCGTAGAGAATTTGAAATTGAAATTTAACCTGTGCTTTTGTGAAAAAGTAAAAAAAAAAAAAAAAAATCGGTTATAACCGAAGATAGGGTGATGGTATTGCACGCTCTACGCTCTGGTACCAAAATCTCATTAACCGAAATAGTTATGTCATTATCGTGGTACATATCTTTAACGGAAGAATATCCGAGGTAGATACATGAGCGCATCGAAAGATCTGACGTTGGTTTTTTGTCGAAATGAAAAAAGCAAAAAATAATGAAAAAAAAAAAAAAAAACTTGCGCAATGTATGCCTATTGCTGCCCGCACACGTGCGCGTTCATATACCAGTCGCCACAGTACCGAGAGATTCGTGTTGTTCGTTCATCTCCTTGTATTATTTCAATGTGAATTGCTGTAAAGAAGGTGGACAAAGAATTTGTCGTCTCCTTCCGAAATGTCACGATACAGATCAGTTTTTTTCTCCCCTATACCTCACTCTCTCTCTCTCTCTCTCTCTCTCTGTATCTAAAGTTCCCGTAGAAATAAGTACGTGACGCGTGGTGGATAGATTTTTTCCTTATCCAATTCTAGTCGAAATAATTACAGGCAGAGCTGGCACGGGTACCCGTTACTTCTTACATTGATTCCAAAAAGCTATTCATCGCGTCTTGGTCTTACAGCTGTTCGTTTTTCGCGGTAACAATCGGTCACGAACAACCGGTACCATGCCATCGGTTGAATCGCGAACATGCAGGAACGCGGACCAAGTCACATGTTAACTTCTGGTACCATAGGATCGATGACAATACCTAGGATCATCCGCGTTGTTCACGCCTGGTGACAGATATCGCTTATGTATTCATCATAAACTTCATATTCTACAATACATTGCAGATGATTATACGCGAGTGGTACATGACGAGATTATCCACGATAATTTTTAGCTGTACTTATATCATAATTTCATACGCTACATTTAAACCATAGAAATCATCAGCTAGCGAAATTTCTATGACTGAGTTCAGAAAAAACGACGAAGTCAGGGTCTCAGCAAATGCTGGATGATACCATATTGGACCAATATTGACTCAAAGCTCGAAACACTTGGCACGAGTCAAGGCTCAGTGACCGTTGCTTGGCCCAATCTTGATCCTATGGTTACCAATCGAGAGAAGAGACTTGGGCACGCGTACAATTTTAATGACTTTATAAACAAACGGTTTCAAGAATATTATGACTATAACATTAAATTTCTATCTTACGGTATATCATTTCATAAGGATAACTTACGCGATGGTACTCTACTCTGTAAATATCATATTTCCAATTCGTCAAATTTTCACCACCTAGATTCCATCCAGGATTTTAGCAAACTGCCAAATATTCTTCTCTCATATATCAGTGAAAATTTATTCAACATCGATTTCAAACGATAGGAATAATGGTCTGTGACTCATCAACCGCACGCGATTGAATCTGTTAATAGTTGAAATTTTCGTTCTAAATTCTGAGTATACATCAAACGTTGTGAAAATTATACTAGATTATATTTCAAATGATTATATGAAGTGAAATTCATTTTATCTCTAGTTGTTCGATATCAGTCATGCGTCGAAAGCCTCTATCGCTAATAAACAGTAAGTGAAACGTCCAACAGCGAAGCCATTCATTAAGTCATTCGTTTGTCCCCCATAAGTCACACGTTTATATCACACGTACTTATTAAGATAACGAGACACGTATATAATTGAAATTCAATTATATACTGGCTGGTCTGTTGACTGTCTACCGTTGTGCTACTAGCCTCTGGCTCTTTGAACGTGAACTTCAGTTACTCCTACAATTTAACTTGCTTATAACACGGTTTATTAATTCTTACAAAACGTGTAATCTGCTTTTATAATTGGGTTAGTTGATATAATAAAATAATAAAAAAAAAATAAAAAAAATGAAAATTAGTTACAAAGATATTTACTTATTCGTATCGCGTAATGCAGAGAACGCGCTAACCGGTGGAAATAAAAAAATCTGGTAACCGCGGATCTTGACTTAACTGTGCTACATTCTGCCAGTTTAATTAGTTACTTCCTCTGTAACGAAAAGAATCCGGGCATACGTTATTAAGCGGTATAATTAGTACGTATTATACATTGCCAAACTCGAACCAACCACGTTAAACACCACGTGAGAAGAACGATTACAAAATTCAAACTGTACTTCTCGACTTTATATTACACGTCAGTATTATAGTTAACGAATAATTCAACGCAACTTTTCACGCAACTTGAAAATAGTCATTTTTTAACATATTCTTATCCCAGAAACAGAGGAAACTTCCTTTGTACGATATGCCCACATGTCCTCTTAGGACAAGACCGTTAACCTTAATACCGAATAATGAGAGTCATCGCCTCCATCTGCTTTTCTCTGTACACAATATATAATTATACATTTAAAAATCCAGACTTATATATACCTGGTTTTTCTTACAAGGATTAAATATTCCCCGGATAAGAATAAGACGCGAATTCTTAAGTGGGCAGAAAGTTTATCCGTCAAATAGTCTTGGATAAAGAATCAGGCGAATTGTCTACTCGACAATGATTTCACTTTGTGATAAAAGCAGTTGACTTGCCATCCCAGGGGAATGAGATGGTTTACCCGTTACCATATTATTCACACGTTTCTTTCTTGTACTAATCGGGTTTCACGCAGTTAATTTAACCAACTAGAGACTTGAGTGCAATATTATAATTATATACATCACACGTGTGGAATTAAAGACAAGAGTTTTTCACCCTGCTGTACAAGTCGTTGATTTTTATGTTACGAGGTCCCTTACCCTAACGATCTTTCATAGATTATTTTTAAACAACAAATTACGTTAACGGATACCGGCATCAAGTATTGTCGAGATAACTGGAAGTCTAGAATTGATGGATGTGGTCATCTATACACGTATCTTCACATCCTAAACCGTTTCCTTTTCATATATTATTTTTTGATAGATTGGAGCTTCTCGTTTGTAATTAATTAGCCTGCCGATGTATAGAATTGAAAAAAAATCTCACAGTAAACTTAGATTAGCATTCATACCTTCGATGACATCACGTCATATAACGCTATCGTAATTGTTGAAGGAGATAAAAAATTCTGAAAGTGTTAACAAATTATTACTCTATGGAGATGATGGTGGTTTTTTGTCAGCGGTGCTTCTGATACTTGAGATTGTATATTATATTATATAGTCTATATGACCATCTACGTGACTGACATTAGTTACATCCTCGTTTACTCAACAATGTTATAATGTTACGGTCTTATTATCTTGTAAAGCGGTTATGGCAGTTATGCCGCATTTCAGATTAGTTAGAAAACAAGCCAGCTTCTTACGTATTATATACAGGTCCAGGAGGATGCCCTCAAGCAATAGAGCAGATATACTCCCGCCCCGCAGGTGTACCGATATCCACCTCAGATTACAAAGAGTAAAAAATATCCGGCTATCTACATCAGAGATGAAAATAATTGCAATTATGGTAATTCGCACAGTCCGGTTCGGTCCATCTCAGCTCCGTGATGAGGCAGATGAACCTCTTCTCGCTGTCACACTCCTCGCCATTATACAGGAAGACGAAGAAGACTTTCTTCACATTTTATTAAGCAGCTCTACATCCGCAATGTACCTTCTCGTCTGATTCATGAAACCTAAACATTTCGGGTCATATTAGCAGACGGAGAAAGAAGATTGCCTGCAGTTTACCCGAACAAGATGTCCTAAGCTTCTTATATAGATTTTTTTTTTATCGGTGTAAATTCGCCCACTTGAAAATCAAGAACGATATATGTAAATGAAAGGGCACTGGGCCAAAGCATACTGGTCAGTGATCATGCTGTACAATCTCAGAGAACGACCTTCGACTGAAATGACCAATGTACGAGATAGAAGTAGAGTTAAGTTAACAATTTACGGTAACTGACTCTATATACCTTATACCCTGCGTTGAAAAGTGTATAATTGGTTTCACGAACGTCTGAAAATTGTTTGGACTCTGGCAATCCGTGTGGGTAAAGTACCTGAACACTTCCTGGTCTACCGATGCGATGCATCAATTTTTCCCTGACATAATCGCCCGGTGGTTTTCTTATATGATGTAACAATTTCATTCGCGGAATGATTAGCAGGAAGTAGGTAGGTATACACTATACATATATACATATATGACCGGCTGTGTAGGCTCGTTGTCGTCAAATGACAACCTTTAGCTTCCGTTTCTTTATGCAGTCATATAATGTAAAGGATAGATGCATACTTCAATGTATCGTTAGCATTGCGCCTATCCACTGACCGATGATGTACTTTCTTCTACAAATGATAATCACCATCGGAATTCTACGCAGGACTGATAAATTCAACATATTTCTACCCCATTCATAACATTTATATCTATAGAATTATTGTGCACCTGCAGACAATGGATCGCAATTGCATATGACGTTTGGAAAAGTAAAAGAAAAAAAAATTAGAAAAAAAAAACATCATCTAAATGACATCATAGATCTGTACGATGTTTAGAAAAATTTAGTGGAAAATCCGATAAAATATTATTATCATAGCCTCAAGCCGCCTGCGCCTTGTATAACCAGTAGGTAATGTTGCGTATAGGCTCAACCGTTGCGCATCGTCTGCCACCAGCAACTAGTTACACGTATGAAATAATCTATTATCTAGAAGGGGAGTTATCTGGTGCGGGCATTGAATCGCCAAGGCCGTGGAAGAGCATCGGCAGAGGAGTCGCACCGCGGTCATCGACCCTCATTCCGCCGTGCACAGCGACTGCTCCTGCCTCTATCTCTACTTCTACCTCTACCTCTACCTCTACCTCTACCTCTACTTTTGCCTTTACCTCTCTCTGGTTACCTCTCCGACAGTCTACCTCACCTTGCAACCAGCCTGCCTATGTGCAACGCTCTAAAGATGCACCAAGTTCTCTACTCCCTCCTTGGAGTCACCCTCCTCTAGACCACCTTCACCCGCACACACTCCTCACCTCTCAAACTGTTGCAGTGGGCTCCCGCATCTTCTACTAAATAACTGCTGCCTAGATTTACCTAGCTTTGAACCCGTTGCACCCTCCTCTTCGCATACCTTAGTATAAGGAGGGAGTATAAGGTGCTTAGATAAAGCTATACATACGTATCTTAATAATTAGGGATCTCAAGAATATCGATACCTTGGAATTTTACTCGAGGTATTCTTTTTTTCTTTTTTTTATCCAGTCATCTTCGTAGGTCCAAAGATCCCAGGTATTCTACTTTCATCGAAAATTTAGAAGTGCGAACTAGGATTTTAGGGTAGGATATTCGTAAATGTGATGTTATTATAATATCACTCGCTCTTTGAAGTGAGAGTTAGCTCGGTTTTGAGAAAGTCTAATCACTTTCAACGTTTCAACGTTTCAACCTCTAGATCCTAGAATGTAAGAAGGTCTTATGATTCTGCGGTTTCGCTCTGTAGTTCCTCAATCTTTGATAAAACGATTTGCGAACTGAATTCTGAGTCCGAGATAGAACTGCTTATTGAGTTAATTCGTTTTCTTTAGTTATTTCTTTTTTTTTCTCTCTCTTTCACAGACTTTCGAGATTGTTAGTAGAATTAGAAAATTTCTTATGATGTAGAGGAGCTAATCAGAATTTCAAGTGCAAGTGCTAATTATGATTCACACCTCCGAATCCTCAGGTAAGACTCGATGCTACTAAGACAGAATAAAATTTTTGTCAGGAAAACTTGAGGAACAAAAAAAATTAATTGAAGAATCTGACTGGAATTTTTAATCAAACTCGAAATGATTTGTCTATAACTAGACTACGGACGATCTGCAGTGATGTACTAGTCCAGGTAGGTATAGCAAAGTTGATAACGTGTCGTCAGTGCAAGTTTATCCAATGTACTATACCAGGCAGCGGGTTACTCGGGTGTTTGATTACCTACTAGGATGTAAATATGTAATCCGTGTTTGCCGCCAAATTACAGCCCGTTTCGTTGTATAAGAAAATGCAAATCTTCGAATACAATTCTTACAATTTTACGCGGATGAATACGATTTCTATTGCAGAAAGTCAGGAACTCGCGAGATCTCAACGGTGATAATTCGATGGTCGAAAGGTCAGGGGAACGCTGCGTATTATTCTAAGGATTCGCGATCCTTGAAAAGCTTAAGTAAACTTTTTTCTCTTTTTTTTTTGTTTCTTTCAAAAGGTAGGCATTTCATATATAGCTGGGTAATGTTGGTTTGCATATTATGTATATGTTTGTGTGGAGATCTAATACCACCCTCGTCCAATGAGATTGGTGTGTTTCTTCTAAACCGAAGTATTGCCGGTTGTGTATACCTACATGTTACACACTGTAAAGTTAGCGGCATCGTAGATAATATGACTAACACGGTGCACCAGGTATCGCATCCGTAGAATCGGCAAAGTTATTCGCTTCGTCGTATAGTCAGGATCATAAGTTCGCGTTAAAGTTAGACCAGCTCAAGATATCCTAGGAAATATAGATCCAGCTAAGGGAAAATCTGATATTTATTTTACCCTTTAAATACCGCAACTGCTAGGACTCGTTAGATCCATTTGTTAATGAAAGAAAATAGGCACGCCAGAAACGCTAAGCAAAAGTACCGAAGAAAATAATACAAGAATTTGAAACGAGATTTTTACTAATCTAGTTTTGTGACAAGTAGGAACTGATTATGCTTTTATACTACACTGCAACACCTTGTCCGTCTTCAACCTATTCTCGTCATCATTTCGTAGATCTAAATAGTCGTAAATGAAAAATGACGATGTAGGGTAATTAGTAACGTGGTTTAGGGTATCATCGAGTATAGCGCCTCGCAAAAAGACGATGATGAAAGCACTTGCCATTCGAGATGAGATCCTCGACGGATATGAGATCACTGAATTCATTTCGAACGACTCCGCTTAACGCTAGTATAATATATCTCAAAAACGAGTATAAGTATTAAGGACTAGTCTCTAACAAAATAAATATTCAATCACCTGTTTAAACACAGTAATTCTCCAGCCTCTTCAACCCTATATGACCAAAAGAATCGTCTGTTTAAGCATTACTTTCGATTACAGAACATTGAAAAAAGGGGACAAAAAAAATCTCGTAGATTTCGAAATTTTGCATAAAAAAATTATCAAAAAATTGTGTATCATATCAGCGGTTGATTTCAATTCTTACCACGACTAATTGGCTTTTGAAAAATTCATATCAAACATACTGGATCTTCGGAAAACACCGTGTTTTAAAATCTGAAATTAATATGTACACGCGAATTTATATCTAGCGTAATAATCTCCGATTTTCATGTATAGGTAGGTACTATGTATTTTCATGTCCCTATACCCACGGGGAAAAGTCAATATTAATGCTTTTAAACCCATGTAAAGTATACGGCTTAACAAAGCTTCGAAAAGTCATATGGAAAATATAGACCGTAATGGATTCTCACAGTCGAACTGTTAGAGACCAGCCTTTTTTTTTTTTTTCTTCTTTTTCTTTTTCTTTTTGTTTTACTGGTAACACCAGTTTATTACTTATACTACGTTTCGTGGTATTTGACTAAAAGAATTAGGATTCCGTAATAATTGGTACGATTACGATTAAATCGACGATCTGATTGATCTTAGAATTATTTCTTGTGGCTAGGTTTTATTAGAAAAATTCTATGTCAAGGTGAACCAACAGAATAAAATTTACCGTTATAAATAATCGATGTGAGGTACGAGTATCAAATCTTTTTATTCCGAATCCTTAGAATCGACTTTATCAAGCTTCAAAGAGCAGACTGTAAGATACGGTATTTAACTCGTTTTCCACTGCAGGCTAGATCTTCTTATAAAGCTTCCGTTGCGTCTTACTGTTGCATTAACTCCGTCAGGGTTACAGATTTTCTGTTGATGGCACGACGTTAAATACTTAGAAGAATACAGGTACGAATAATATTATCAAACCACATTATTTTTTATTTTATTTTTTTCCTTTGTTTTAGAAATAATTCTGAACTATGTGTATAAATACGAGTGATCAGCTTCGAAGAAAAAAAAAAAAAAACTGAAAGAACCCTTGAAGCACAGATTTTTCGTCCTACCCCAATCTAGATGGACCCAGATTCATATATATATATATGTGATACACATTGCAGTATAAAAGTGGTTTGATAACGCCCAGATCGACCACTTGTTGGTAGATCTTGTTCTATTCATCAGTGAACGACTAGGAGGACGTGTTCTACTACAGGGTGCAGAAAAGTATACCTAGTATTAATGGAAAACCGATACCTCGGTGTATTTCTGCTAGGGAGAAATCCAGGCTCTCTTGACGATACGATAAGGGGATAAAATAACGAAATAAAACATATTAACCGGAACATAACTCTTTCGGTAAACTTATCCTATTGTTTGAACAGACGATTAAGGTTGTTGATCATATATATATATTATATATATGTATGGAGAAATAAAGTAATAGTACTATTCGATACTAGGACGAAAGTGTCGATTCTCGAACGAGTGATGAAGTCTTTCGGCTGAGCGAAGCGAGGGTGACAACCACACGGGTCGATAATCAGTTTTCGCACCTATGTCGAAGCGTGTTTTTTCACACAACGGGCTTTAAGTCGAATTTTACGCACGGTGTGTGGAAAATATATCTTTTCAACACGCTGTGCATAAAATTCAACTTAACGCGCGTTGTGTTGAACAACAAAGTCCGATACAGGAGCGAAAGACTTCAGACTCGTTCGAGAATCAACATTTTCGCCCTAGTAACGAAAAGTACTATAATACCACCCTGATGGCTTAGATTTGGGATTAGGTTGAAACTTTTAAACGAAATAAGAACGAGTTAAAGATGGGTCATAATCGTAACGTTGTTCATGAGCAAACCTTCACGTGTTAAATTCACGTATAAATTATCCTTGTATAAGCAATCATAATTGCGTTGATCAACGAATATACGTACCTACGCACGCACGCACGCACGCACGCACGCACGCACGCACGCACGCATCTCAACTTAAGCCAGTTCCCTGCTAATAATATTTATAGTTCTGGTATGGGGTGGTTCGCTCAACTTTTTCGTTTACTTAGGATCATCCCATCGGGGCAACCGGCTAGGGTGTACAGTGGGAGTATACATACTGTATAGTCTCA
Source organism: Tenthredo notha (assembly GCA_914767705.2). Classification (NCBI taxonomy): domain Eukaryota; kingdom Metazoa; phylum Arthropoda; class Insecta; order Hymenoptera; family Tenthredinidae; genus Tenthredo; species Tenthredo notha. The sequence goes on from OU611907.1 coordinate 6,306,531, forward strand.
AGAGTTGACTCAACCGAAAGACCCAACAGATTGCTTCAACTACGACCTCTTTTACCCATCGAAAAATTTTCAAGATTGGGTCGGTGTTTGAGTGGCTACACACGACTACTGCTTCAACTTCAACTGAAAACTCTTCAATTCGTTTCTAAAGTGTTATCTGTATATATTATAGGTATATACTAGTGCATGGCAGTCTAACACTGTATTATTGCAACGTTGTTATGTCAATTTTTCACTTTTCTATTTAGAATTCAGGTTTTTCTGTGTACGGAAAAATTGAAATGATAAAAAAATAATTCAATTTTTAAGTGAATATCTGAGAAATACATAAAGTATTAGGTTTATTTTATAAAAAAGTAGAACTCGTAATGATGTAACGACGAAGACTCCGAGTAGGCACACAAGTTTCTCATTATACAGAAACTACTTTTTGTCATGAAAATTGATAATCGTAAACATAATAGATTTGTATGCTTTTTCACCGTAGATCCGACTTCGATAAGCCCTTAAGGCAAATAACGTATAGATTATATCTGGTAATACATTGCTGCAAGTTTTCATTGATGATATATCTCTTGATTCGTTTATCAAAATGAGGTTTAATCATAATTTGTTAAGTTATCGTCATGATGCAAAGAAAAAGAAAAAATTGACTCAAAAAATGGTGGTTACTTTCAGAATACTTAATAACTGAAATTTCTTTGTGAAATCTAAACCTGTGAGTATTACGGGTCATCAAGCTTTTAGGGAATTAAAAAATATCTTATACTTTAAAAATTGTTGGAAAAAAAAAGAGAAAAAAAAAAAATTGAGTTCAATATTCAACCCGGAATACTTATTAATATATAATATCGGTTGAATGAAATCCACCCGGCGAGATATTTGAGAATTGAATATTTACACGATAGCATAAATTTTGCGCATGTGTTTGAATAATATCGTTTCACCATTGTTTGCCAAGCTTATCCACGCGTGGTGAATAATTTAGCCCTTTTCTCTTTCTTACATTATTCGATGCATGTTGGGCTATTCTAAAAAAGTATATCTAATTTTTTTTAGTTTCTGATATTTAATGCGATAAGAATCTGCTAAATCTTGACGTACCAATGATTTTAGAAGACCCTTATAGTCCGCGGGAATCATCTTTACCGCTACTTTAGTCGTTAAACCGATGCGATAGCAGATTTAAAATATTAATTTAAACCTCGTTTACTAGCTAATTCCGTATTTTGAAATCTAACTTGTGAAAATAAGGAATCCTGTGACAGAATGGTGTTAACATATGGGGTTAACCACTTGCAATTAGCAATTGATAATAATTACCGTATATATGCTATATGTTGATTAGAGGATCTGGATTCAACATCAATTCCCGTAATATTGTAGATTTTTGTCGTTTTCTATACGTAGCAAGTTAGTAGCTTTAAAGTGGTTTTAAATTCAACAGTTGCGAATGATATTTTAACGATTGCAAAACATTATAGTTGATTATATATACGACGCGACGTACAGCTTCATTAGTTCTTTCGTACAGTTTCCTTTTCCTATCCAATGATGATGTCGTCTCTTCTACAGAGGAACGATCGCAAATCGTATCACACATATAGCTATACTTCAGAAGTTATAAACTACTATCTACATAATATAGTGGATATAATAAGAGCGTATGTGTCTACTACCTACCTGAGGGACCAAAAACTCTACCTGACAAACTTGTTTTTACTATATATGTGTAGACTTATACCTCGGAAACTATTACGAACAAGAGTTCTGTTTCGAATTTGCGAATTCCTACTTTATACATATAATTGGCACGGTACTCGACGTTAAGATATCTACACTGATGGTACACCCTCTAATTTTTTTTTTCTTCACAGAACGTTGCTTGGCTGGCTTGACCAGACTTTGTTCGTCCTAAGAAAACAGTGGCTTCGAAAAGCCCGATTAAAAATATCCTCTGGGTACAGCTGAGTTTTTTTTTGTTTTTTTTTTTCTAATCGTGGATTATGCCCTTTGGCAAAAGTCTGATCAAAAATATTGACCGAGCCTATGATATTTTGCAATCTTATACGCATATACGTACGAATTTCAATCCATTGTGCAATTTTCTATACACCAATTTATCGAGTGATAATATTTTTTGCTAATTTTTTTTTTTTTTCCTTTTTCTTTATCTTTTACAGCACACACTCACGGGTCACTGCAACAAGGTCATGGCTGCTAAATTTCTCGGCGAACCTTCCAAAGTGGTCACTGGAAGTTACGATCGTACTCTTAAAATTTGGGACCTCCGCAGCAGAGCGTGTGAGTATTAATTACATACATCAATTGCAGAGAAAATGAGTAAAAGGAATGAATACACTCAGCGCGTATCGGAAACAGTAATGGTTGAATTTTTTTTCAAAGAAATTCTTTATCACTGTTTTGTGAATGATAAAATTTCACCCAAATTTTATTTGACAATTTTCTTTATAAAATTTTACGCTTATGGACGAATCTGTCTGAGAATATCTGAATTTAATGAATTATTCAAATTAATTTAAATAGTAATTTAAATACAGATTACATTATATTCAATGAAAATTAGAATACATAAGAAATTATAATCTATTATTTTTTTTTTTTGTTGTTGTACAAAATTATGTGATTACCGGAATTAGTATCAATTATCATCAGAATATCGATTGACGTATTAAAAAGTTGAAAGTCTAATTTTTTTCCCGTACAAATTGACTGAGAAATCATTCATGCCCATCAATGTGAAGTTTTTTAAACTTCACATCGTTTAATTGAGCCATTCCTGAAATCATTTGGCGAGTTTTTTTTTTTTTCTTTTCTTACAAACTGACCAAGAGACAGACAGACAGGACTAAAATCTGTCTGAAAACCTGTTTCTTGAATGACAAACGACCGGAAATGTAAAGATTTGTTAAAATGATCAAAAGTCAATTTCGTCTGCAGTTACCAATACTTTACTTGTATCGCTAAACCGATGAGAATTTTTAAAATTTAATAATAGAAAGTTTAAACAATGAAGATTGACAATAAGAGGAAAAGAAGTTATTCGAACATCACTGTTTAGTTTCAACCCTGTTATAAGTATCCTGCTAGATATGTGGGTATTCTTATTGTTACAATGAAAATCTGAATTTCAAATTGCTATATCCTTGGATGGGATGAATGCTGGGAAAAAATTTATAGCGAAGACTACACCGCGATTTTTCCACACTAAGAATCGCACTCTTTACTTTATAATTATTATTATTATTATTATATTCTGAATGAGTAATAAATTTATTTACTATAGGATATCCGTTCTGTGTACCTATACGACTGTTTACTTCGAAATCACAGATTTTTGCGTTATCAAATTGCATCCCGTTCACGTTATTCAAATCTAATGTATTTTTGAATTAACGTTTAAATATTTAATTCCCATACGTTAAACCGCCAAATTTTAGCATAATTATTGCCACTGCGAAAATGGATAGGCCTGTGACTCTTACTTTATGCTACTATTTTTCTATAGTTATAACTGCAAGAACAAGTGGTCCAGAAAATCTGAAATGAAAAAAATGAAAAAAGAAAAAGGAGAAAATATAAAGGGAAAAAGTTGCAGGGTCAGTTTGTTCGCAGTACTAGTTCGCGCGAATAAACTTGCTTTAAATCTCGTATATCTCTTCAAGTGGTATATCTTGAGATGCAGCCAACTTTAATTTCATTCTTCGTTGCACAACCCGCTCAAAATGACCATTCAGTTGAATGAGTTGGCAAAATTAACGTCCATAATAGTCCTCGAACATAATCTTATCCTCGCGAGTTTGTAAGATTGTTTAATGTGTCGTGGCTAAAGTTGCATAATTTTTATTCCGTTAGTACCTCCCACGTTGAAAAAAATAACATAAATAAAATAAAATAAAATAACAGAAACAAAAAGGCATAATATGAAAAAGAGAAAAAAAAAAAAAACTGTAACTGTCTAGACACCGTAGATCAGAAGTTTGCAAAATTTTCTGAATCCGAGCTTCGCTTTCTACATGAACAACTCGCTTTTTTAATACCCGCAAATTTAGACTATTAGGATTTCTAATGATTTTACTAAAAAAAATGAAAGCAATACGAACAATCATCTGCCACTTGGAAAACATCTTTCGTTTGATGACCCATTCATATGGTCGAAAAGCAAAACGGTTCTTCAACATTTGGGAATCAACGTTTCTCTACGATTTGTGCAAACTGGTTATATATATAAAAACTGCTATTGACACCTGCCGATATTATTGCCTCTACAGATGTTCCGTGAAAAAGTACCCACCTCAATATCGAAACGTAAAATCTTTTCTAAAATTTGACAGTAGGATATAGTGTCGCAGTTTATTTTACCCGATCTCCATTTATGATCGCCAGTTTTATAGTATGGGGGACAGGATTATAAATAATTATTAAATATTTAAAAGAAATGATAAAATTTTTAGTCAACAAAATATATTCAGAAATGATGATAAATTGTTTTTGAATAATAAGGAACCGAATAATAATCGTTTCTGACGTGTATGTGCCGAAAGAAGTTTGGCTAAAAACTAATGAACCTTGTTGAAAATAAATTCGGTTCGTTTTGCATGAATTAGCAATAAATAGAAATTTAACGGTTTTATAGCATCGATTATAAGTGAGTCCGGAGTGGAACATCATTTTCACAGCATCAGGCAATTTGGGCTATAAAACCAAACACCGCGGTCATATAGCGTACGTAGTGTAGTAGCGAACTGTGCGAAATCACAGTAATTCAAATTGTCGAAATAAATTAGAATTGAAGCCGTAATAATTATACCAGTTGTAATAAAAAAAATTAAAAATAAAAATAAAAATCAGGAACAAAAAAACGCTTTTTAGCAAACGAAATTTTTGCTGAAATTATCAACCGTGTGAATTAATTAAAAAAAATAGGTATATGTCGTACATATATATGTGAAGATTTAGCAATTCAGAAATTTGTCGAGTCCAGTTAAAGGCCGACGATAAACGTGTACGAATTCACGAACTGTAGATACTGTATGATAAATTGATATCATAAAGTGTAATAGAGGTACTTACATACCTAAATATTTAATATCTATTACATACATACATACATATCTAATGAATGTTGAAGTGCACGAACCGATTGTATATTTGAGTTTAGATCGTCGTATAGTAGTCGTATATCTACAATCTAATATACGTTTATAATAGATTAAAACAATATCCTTGCCTCGACTTACACTTTAGACAAATGTCTAAAAGACAAGAGAGAATTCGTATTGATTAGAGCCATTGTAACAGATTCCTGAATTCTTGCCGCCCCATCGCATTTGTCGCATTGTTCAAGGTTCGATCGAAGCTCTCTTTGAAACGTTATCGCTATAGAGTATCGCGCCGAGAGTTTGAGCGAAAGAATATTAACTTTAGATATTAATATTCAGTTTTTACTTCAACTTACTTCCTCGCTTTATACTGACGTCATTTTTAATATCACATCGACACCGAAACCAATCGACATTCCTGATTATCATCATTATTATTATTATTATTATCAACGTCATAACTCATCATTAACATATATTTATAATATATATATAATATATATATATTAGGGTGATTTTCATCCCCCGAATTTCTCGAAATCCCATCAAGTATGGAGAAGAAAAACGACTCGATACTCGAATCACGGTGTCCGCAGGATGAGAGATGGACCACAGATTTCGCCAAAATAAAAAAAATCGCGATTTCAAATTTTTTATACGCATATTATATATGCATATTGACGGAATCGCGTAGGTGGGGTTTATATCTGATCCCAACTGTTTAAACTTTGTGTCGATATCTCAGATGATAGAAATAATGTTCGCTATTGAATGTAGCGCTGTTCTCAATCAAACGAGTCTATTTCACCGAATAGGTAATCTCCGTTTCGGTAACTCAAATTTCACGATTATAATTAACGTGTGGGTGTTATTATCGCAGCAATGGATTTCCTTGTTTTGTAGGTATAATCGTGGGGGTATGTTGACTTGGTATTGTTTAATCTACTTCGAGAATAATAAGATAATAAACACTAGCATCCGGAGAACCTCTAGCGATTAATTGAACTATTATACGCTCTCTGATCTAGAGCTAGCTTTGATCTTACAGATCTATCACGTGATCTTAGAAAACGGTGAGTTTTACGGTTATTATGTAAACCGTTTTCAGGGTAATTCGCCGTATAAAGTAAACCCTATGTGTTTTAAGTACTGGGGGATAATTCTCTGGAGTGATTTTTACCCTGAAAATATCGGCCAGGAGAGACCAGCTAGACAAGTGGTCGGATTCACGGCTCGTTCTTCTAAAGATCTGGAAATCTGCCCAGACGAAGAGTCATGCGAGTTTCCACGCTTTTTCTATACCTAGTTTCACGTCAACTTCAACAAGGCAATTAGGAAGCGTTCAACCACCGAAGGATAATCAGAATGATGAATGAGCTAGAAACATTTCTTTCGAATCCTATAGCTATGTCTGTCCCGTAGACTCTGGAGGTTGAAAGCAAAAAAAAAAAAATAATCCCCCGCATAGTCTCGCGATCAGAAATACTCGCGTATATCTGGAAAATCCATAATCGATTGCATAATCTTTTTAATAGTTTAAAATTCTGTTCAAGACCAAAAAATCGAGACTTCATATCCAATTCCCCAAGTCAAAGTATAAATCGTATAAGATAGTTCGAATTTGATACACGTTATCCCCCGATTGTTATACTTCTGCATTATAACAGCTTTGGGTATTTTTATTCCTAGTTCTGAATTGTTTTATTTTTTTTGTCTTTTCTTTTCTTTCTGGAAAACGTAGTTCTACGTGAATCGGGGCTTTATCCCATATATAAACGGTTCTTTTCCTCAGACTCGTTTCCAGTTTCACTTCGTTGAAATACTTGAGGTCAGATAAACGCCTGAGGCATCAGTAGATTATGATTTAATTGAAAAACTCCTTAATAAAGCCTTCATACAGCGCGTTTTGTTTGGTTTATTAATAAGCACGAGTTGAGGAGTAAAATAAAAAAAAAAAATATAAATGCATAAATTCAATCAAAGTTGGATAATATCATCCAATCCATAATAACCAACTGTTAACAATTATTCATTTTTTTTTATTATCGCTTTTCAGGTATAGAGACTAAATTTGCTGGTTCGAGCTGCAACGACCTGGTCATATCCGATGGCTCAGGGTCTACGATAATCAGTGGGCACTTTGACAAGACAATAAGGTTCTGGGACACCCGAGCCGAGTCCAGTTCCAACAACATTGTACTCCAAGGCAAAGTAACGTCCCTCGATCTATCGCGAGGTAAGTACTAATCGCGTTATTATACTAAGAATTTTCAGTTTGTCTAAATTTTTTATTTTTATTTTTTCGTGAATCAGGCATTTAGATGAAAATAATATCAACTATCCAGAAAATGATGAAAAAAAAATGAAATAAAATAAAATAGCTCATTAATTTCTGATGTGTAATCTTTCTCATAAAATCATTGAACACTGCCTGCCCCTCCGTGCTGCTGAACATCTCGTAGGACTCTCGTCGTTTGATCAACCGAGCAGAATCACTCGATCTAGCGACAAACAGATCGGAAATTTTGCTCGCGAATTTCTACGTCAAAGAGCATAGGAACAATATCTATACGCCTTGGGTATGTGTGATTCTGAAAAGGTGAAAGGTCAAAGGTAAAAGGAATCGAAAAATACCCAATAGTCAATAGCTGTCCACCCTACAGGTCGCAAGGACTCTATAAGTCTAACGAAAATAACGCGTTTCTTGGGTGTACCTGCAGAATAAGGCCCCCCTTGACAGTATCTGAAGCAATTCTTCGAGACAGACTGCAGCCCCTTATGCTTCGCTTCCGTTTCTTTCCGTTTTTACAAAACGTGCAATAGAAGAATTGAATCTAGAACTGAAAAGAAACCCGGTGTTAAATCGAAGCGACGTCAACGTAGGTACATTTGTGTCGTTGACAAGGTCCGAATACCAACATATTTTTTTTTTTTTCTTCTTACAGATACTATTCCATCCCTTAGAAGTTCAATACGCGTCTTTGAGTTATTGTACTCTTTGAGCTAGATAGTTTCTTATACATATATATATGAAAGTGTTACGCATACCTAATGTTATCCCGGACGTATAGCAACTTGGGTGCGTTTATCTGGAGTGGATATATACGAGGGTTAGATAGATACGAATCTCTGAATATCTTCTTTCTCCCTCCTCTTTTTTTTTTTTTTATTTTTTTTATTTCCTTTTTTATTATTCTACCAGTTACGCCGCTGCATTGACGTATCGCCCTGTTCCGCTGCGTACTCCCAAAGCACCCAAAGCACCCATTTACCGAATTCACAGTGGAGATTCGACAGCTCATTCGAGCAAAAGAGATATTATGCCCTACCCGTCCTGTCGTATTTCATTTACCGTTAGCCGTACGTAGCTATTGCCGATCGACAACGCGGTGGTAAAGGATATCAAAGTTCCCGCATGGTGGTGGTGGTGAACGTGATCAAAGATCCCCATTAAAATCTCAGGTCATATTGTTTCGTCGCGATTAAATCTAAACTTTGACCAACTATATTATAATTATTAATAATCATCTCTTATACTATATCTGTCCATTTATTTACAGATGCACATTATTTGCTCAGCTGTGTAAGAGATGATACTCTGAAATTATTGGACCTACGAATGAACCAGATCATCGGCTCTTTTAGGTAAGAACAACATTTTTGTTAATAAAAAAAAAATTTATGCTTTAAAATGGAATTAAATTCTGATCTAATTATGCGTATTTTCTTCTGAATTTTCAATTAAGGGTCATGCCTGGGTGATATGCAGCTAAAGTTGCATACGAGCTTTGCATGAAATGAGTCCATGGCTGTATATATACATAATACTTTATATATATATATATAATATACATATATATCGTCTTATTCTCCGGTGCAGACATTTTACGTTACCTACCTACCTACGGTGGTATAGCTTGAAAATTTATACAATATGCTACCAGAGGTTTATTAATATTTTTCCTCTCTTGCTGCAAGGCCAACACGCATAGTTCAGAAAAAGGCACCAGTTAATTACGAGGCTGGTGTACATATATAAACGCGAGACTACATACAACGGCGTTAAAAAATTAACTAAGAATTCCAACGAACGGAAATTCTTTCATCAACAACTTAATTATTTCATCAAAGTCCATTAACTTTATACATAATGTTTCAGTGCTGATGGATTTAAAGTTGGATGCGATTGGGCACGAGCAACATTTAGTCCTGATGGACAATACATCGCGGTTGGATCTTCGAATGGGTCCATATTCATCTGGTCAGTAAGCAGCAACAAAGTCGAATCAGTACTCAAGGATCACTCGTAAGTCAAATTAACTTACATCATCGTATAAAACCAATAAATTTTATCCCATATTCAACAAGTATCACTTTTGCTATATATAATAAAAGCAGCTGTAATGAGGCACTCGAGAATCAGTAGAGCTGTATCAAATCCTGAAATCATCTGAGTGAAGTATTAAGGAATTAAACTGTAGAAAAGGGTATAAATTTAGCAGAAATTGAGAAAGTGATAAAACTTTTAGTTTCATTATAAAAAAAAAAATAGTCTCATCAAAGGACTTGGAGATGTGAATTAGAATTTGAGGTCAGGATTATGCATGTAATGAAATTCTGATTTGTACCTAAAAGTGAAAGTTATGTCCTTTTTGAGAAAGTTTAGGCGCAAACTAGACCTTTGAAATTCTGCGTCTATAGGACCTCTAGATCCTAGAATTTAGAGACTTTGTGATTTTGGTTTAGCGAGAAGTGATTGACGAATAAATTTCTAAGTTCAGACTAAAAAGTGATCGTTGAGGTAATTTTTCGCAGACTTTTTTTTAGGTCGTAAGTAAAATTTGAAAAAAAAATTCGTACGATATGCAAACGGAATTATATTTCTGTTAGTAAAACTGAAAAAAGGAAGGATCCGAGGTTGTAGAGAATGGAACCAAAATTTCTATAGCTCTCGAAATGATTTTTCGATATAATCATTACATGAGCCTGCAGCGGTTGGCATTATTTTCTGATTTCACGATATGGACTAGCGATACGTTTTTATATTTTCCATTCTTTTTATTTTCTCACTAGGGGCTTCGCCCCTGCGCGCTTCGCGCGCCAACCCCGCCTCGTCGCTCGCTTCGCTCGCTTCCGAGGCCTCGGAATTATCTAGATACGGAATTTTCGCATTTTTTCTGATGGATCCATTTTTCGATTTTTTTTTTTCGATCATAGTTTTCGCTGAATTCAAGCTTTAGCAAACCGTAGGTCCTTCACCGTTGACCCTAGAGTAAACTTCACACGACGTTTTTTATTCCTCATTCAATTATCTAGCAACGCATTTTTCGCGATTTTTTTTATCGATCTATTTTTCGATTTTTTTTTTCGATCCTGTATTTCGCACAATTTAAGCTTTAGCAAACCGTAGCTCCTTTACCGTTGACCCTAGAGCAAACTTCTCAGGACGTTTTTTGTTCCTCATTCAATTATCTAGCAACGCATTTTTCGCGATTTTTTTTATCGATCCATTTTTCGATTTTTTTTCTTTCGATCCCAGTTTTCGCACAATTTAAGCTTTAGCAAACCATAGCTCCTTCACCGTTGTCCCTAGATACGCCTTTTTTACCACCTATAATAAATATTGAATAGTAAACGCGTGTTCTCGTCACACATAAATTGTTAATAACAAGTAAATGATAAGTTGATATTATCAAGGTATCGACACGAGCTCTGGCTCATGTCCTACGCCTTATACCTCATACCTCATACCTCAGCATACATTCTCTTGCTGTATGGCAATACACGTGGCAAATAAGACCAAAAATGAGAATTATATGTCACGGTTATCGCACGTTCTCTCATGCATGAATCAGACATAGGGTGAATCTTTTTATTCACATAAAATGAAATTTCTAAAAAAAAAAAAAAACAATTCTGAACATGATCCCAATCATTCGAAATCTCGTATTACAAATTTTTTATGGAATTCGTGTCACCTCACTAGCCCCCGAAATAATTTTTTTTTCTCAATAAATTTGACTGACACTTGGATCCCTTTAATCTGAAAGACTTCGATTGATTTTTTTTTTTTTTTTATGCAAAATCGAAGGCGGAATTTTGAATTGAATATCTGTATCTTCTACTTCGGCAATGCTCCCGTTGGGACAATGTATAATATCAGTGATATTCATTCTATATAGTCGAGGGGATATCTTTCAGGAATATCTTGTTTGTTCGATCGGCTTTACCTGCCAAATGTGAGCTTTTATGAGATTTGCGATTGTTGACCTTGTTTAAAGCTTGGTTTATCTGGAAACCTCATTCTTTTGATCTTAATTCGAAAAAGATAAAATAACAAAATAACATATACACTGCAAAAACTAGATATCAATTTTTTTGTTTTTCTTTTTTTTTTTTTGTTATCCATTATACGTGGTTATAGTACCTATACACGTATGCAATTTCTACATTTATACCTTAAAACACGTACCCACCCCCTGCCCCCTGCCCCCTGCCCCATACCTCGAGATCTTACTTTATATAACGAGATAAATTACGACTATGATTTAAATAAACATTGAGAAGACCCCGGTTGTGTAATGAGTTCTATAAATTGCATTAAATTTTATACAATTTTTCGAAATATTTTAGCCGAGATTTCCTCCTGAAGGAAGGATGTTTTATCACTGTTAATGTTAACGTGAGGTAATTTGCGGTTGGGGTAATTTCTAATTGCTATAATTTCAAGGGAACGGTTAAATTTTGTAAACTAGGGTATAGGCAACAGATTCATAAGTGAAATCCCCGCGGATCGGGTATTCATATTTTTTTTTTTTTTCTTTTTCTTCCCCAAACTCTTAAATCTTTTAGAGATACTTTGATGTAGGGATTTCGGGGTGGTAAAATAAACTCTATAAAATACCGTGTAAATTTTCTGAACGTAAGATTTCTCTTACATTCCCACGTGTAAAATTTTTTTGTTTTTTCTAAATAAATTCTTTGATATTTTCTCTTTCAATCAAGACGATAGCTAAAATTTGAAAGATGTGATGTGCGGCAGATGAATAATTACGTCAAATTTTACGTAGAAAAGAAAAATCTGAAAGAAAAGAAAAAGATAATCGCAATATCAGTTATTCGGTGAATATTTATCCGTGATAAGAAATCCTCTATTTTCTTATAAAATTTTCAGTGTCTACTTCATACGGTGCAGATTAACAAAAGCGAAAGTATACTAACAAGTATAACTTTTTGAAAAGAGATTCGTACTAGGTCACGTACATTTTGATGGAAATTTCGAACGTTTAATTATAAGGTTAAAACTCGGCAAACTACGTAACGTTAAAAATGAAGGAGAGAAAAAGAAGAAAAGGAATAAAAAAAAAAAAAAAAAAACGGAAAGGAAAGGTATACGCTATCCAGAAATTTCACCTGGTAAAATACACGAGGATTTATTTTTTCTAACTTACACGAACAAATACTGTGCCCCGTTGAATTCAACGGTAAAAAGTCAGATTTCAATGGTCGGTTATACGAAGCTTAAACAAACCGTGATAAAAATTTATTGTTAATCATATTAATGCAAAAATATTTTCTCTAAAATCCGGGACGCGTTCCAGGGATAATATTCATGCTCGCAGATATATAGGTATAGTTGTTGCAACGTAGGTAGATATATAACTCGAAAGTTCTTCACTTCGTCGAGGTATATGACCCTTGTTTAAATAATTATTTAATTAATTAAGCGCCCTAACAGCCATGAGAGAAGCTACAGCCAGATGGCTGATAACCGAGCTTGGTGTAGCGGTAAAGTACTCTCTTCTGAACTCGGCTGTCGCCAGGGTATACCTACAGTCTCCAAGTTCTCCTGTGTGACGACTATGAAACACGGTTGAATCCCCTTCTCTCTCTGTCTCTCTCTTTCTCTTTTTATTTTTTACTATTTTTATATTTCTTATTTCTCTCCCTCTCTGTACTATGTGAAAAGATTATTCTTACTGTGTGAAAACGCGGGTTATATACATGGACTAAAAGTATCAAGGAAACCAAAAGACCGGAATGATGAATGACGATGATAACACTATAATTATTATTATTACATATCGTGATTATCATCATTCGCAAATTTTTCTTTTTTTCTTTTGGGGGTAAACTACGCGAAAAATATCACAAATTTCTATTACCTAGCATTTTCGTCATTAGTCGATGAGCATCTAATAGTGAAATGAAAAAAATACCATATCCAAAAACGATATTCATTTGTTTCAGCAAAGTTTTGATTAATCTATGTGCCTAATCCGAAAATGAAATTGAATATTTTCTCAAACAACGTGTAACAGCAGTGATTTGAAAAAAAAAATTTATTTCAACCCGTTGAAATGATGATTAGTAACGTTGTGATAATACTGTCGACGATAATACAGTAAAAGGTACGATAAAATGACTGAAATTTGTATAATTGTTTTCCGGCTGTACGGTTGTAATCTGCATCGTTAAAACAGTTGGAAACCAACAGGAGAGAAAATGACAGGCAAACGTGACGGTGCCCGGTTAAAAAAAATTTCAGAGTTCAAAAGGATTACATAGACAGACTGACTACATTCCTGTTTTTTTTTTTTTTATTTTTACGGTAACTAGCTACTGGAATTTAAAATAAAATAGAGTTTTTCACTTTTCGATACTTTTATATCATCGTTCACTGTTTTTGGTTCGTGATGTACTACGCCTGTTGGGTCTAATCATACGTTGTATGTAATTACACTCTGCACAGCGGTCCTTGGCGTGGAAGGTTTTGTTAATTAGTTGAAAAGCCAGAAGGACCTATCCGGGATGTCAAACCCACAAGGAGTATACGCACGCAATTTACGTCAGCTACATTATTATGTGGCAGTTGACGAGAAACGAACTTGTCGAGATTCTTGATCGAACCGAGAGACGAAGAGGAGACTGTATAACACATCGGATATTACAAAGGAACCAATATAACTAGTTCGATCAACGAGATCGCAGCGATGGATAGACGGAAAAGCTTGCGAGATGCGAGGTGTTGTAGGTACAGATCCATCGAAAAGCCAAATGAGAGCTACACCTGCAATGATTCAGAAAAAATACAGCATTTAGTATGAAATAGTTATTTTCGATACTCGTTTTTTAACACAACATACGTTAAGTTGAATTTTATTACGCAGAGCGTGCGTAAAGTCGAACTTTACGCACAGCGGTTTGAAAAATCTCGAGAATTGGTTTACAACGGAGATATTAATTGCTGTGAACTACTTAGGCAAAAGCTAAATCATGATGAGTCTTCGAATAAAATTTCAGTCTCAAGTATCGGGAATATCCTAATTTTCACTGTATCTTCTATTTCACGGATTCCCTCGAAAATTTCATTTCCTATTGTACTATTTGGAATTGAAATGAACCGCTGAGATAGTTTCTAAAGTGGAATTCAACTCTGCAAAGTGGCCCGAAAAAGAGAAACAAAAAAAAAAAGAAATGAAAATAAAAAAATAAAAAAAGAGAGAATGGTGAGTTTTAAAACGTGAATAAAATCTGAACGCGTTGATCAATCCTGGCGATCTTTTCTTTGTTGGAAACAAGAGGAATGAAACTTTTATTCGACGTTTCAAGATCCAAGAAATCTTTTCTCGATGCGGAGAAACAACCGCTTGAAAAATGAGCTTCTATAAAGTCGATCTATAGATGAAAAGAGGTAAACATAAAAGAATGTTCAACTTCATTTTATGATTTCTATGGTTATTTACTAGGCTTTACTACTATGCTACTTTAGAATTTTCATCATTTCCGTACTTCCGAATTTATGACAGCCTCTTGAATTAAAGTAACCAAAATTGATATCCAATATTCAAAAATTCACTGATCGCTACATTCACATGAATAAAAATCTAACGATCACAAATTTCACCAACATTTCTTATTTTTTCTCCTAATCTTTCGATTTCATTTTTTCATCCCCATTACAAGAGTCAATAAAAATTGAAAATCATATAGTATATCAAAAATTTTGACGAAAAATTGATTTTCTTCGCAAAAATTATTGAATACGAATTTTCACCCCGTTTTCCCTATATAAGGAAAGAAAATAAAACATATAAAATGACGAGATAGGTCTAAGTCAGCGAAGAGACTGTGAGTCTGAACTCTGGAGTGAAAATTTTCTTACTAGTTGAATAAAATGAAAAAATAAGAAGAAAAATAAGAAAACTGAATGGGGTAAAAAGGTGGGAAAAATAAAGGCGATTCGAGGTAGAGGGTAGGTATATAGCGCGAGTGAGTCTAGAGAAGAGAAAAGGCCCGCGTATTGGGTCGCGGGCGGTGTTTCATTTTCGGTAGGGTGACAACGAGTCAGTTAGGTGTCAGTGTCGCCCAAGATTAATAGAGGCGTCAGTCA
Source organism: Tenthredo notha (assembly GCA_914767705.2). Taxonomy (NCBI): domain Eukaryota; kingdom Metazoa; phylum Arthropoda; class Insecta; order Hymenoptera; family Tenthredinidae; genus Tenthredo; species Tenthredo notha. The sequence goes on from OU611907.1 coordinate 6,322,047, forward strand.
GCCTGGTTTCATTCCCTCCCGTTACCTGCCGTTTCCGTGGCCAACTGCCGCTGATTAATAGCGCCACGACCACAGAGGCCGAGAGTCATAACTTGGGCTTAATTTTTCTGCACCATTGGATTCACGGCTCATACATAGATACTTATCCCATCATACCTGTACGTGGATTTGCGAAATTGTCTTTCGTTTTTTTTTTTGTTTATTTTTTTTCAATTATTCTTGTAATGAAATTTTTTTTTTTCTATCATTATTTTTATTATTACGAATCTACCCCTAGACTATTTCAAAATTTTATGTATTTTGGTTAATAGATCGGCGGTGACAGCGGTCGCGTGGCATCCGCAGGGAACCTTTCTCGCATCTGTCGACAGGACGAAGCAGGCGACTATTTGGGGTGACGTCTGACAGGAACCATCGCCCTGAACAAGACCCGGATATACCAAGGAGTGTGAGAATCAAATTTTGCTATTGGGGTGCAGGTGGATAGAACTGTTATATTTTTTACACCCAACGATTTTAGCCGCGAAAAATAATGAAAGAAAAATGGAAAAAAAAAACAACAAAAATAATTATTCCTATACATATACCTTGTACATTTTTAACCGAATACTGGTATATAGGTAGGTATGTATAAGGAGGGGGTTCTTCGAGCTGCGGTTATATATGGTATAAATTCTTTGTATTATATATATACAGTTTTCAGGTAAATATTATATTATATTATATATATATATATATATATTAAAAATATTCAAGCAATGGCGTTTAAGCATATATATATATATATATATATATATATAAGTTTTAATAACGAAGCACAAGAACTTGACAAACCCATTATATTCGATGTAACTAAAACTTTGATATATACATTAAAACGAATTTACATCATTCATATATATATAATATATATAAATATGTACACTAACATTTACATATAGTTATACAGTGCCGGGTTGAATCAAAATTCGGAATAATCAAAATTCCGAGCTCGTTTGAGACGATTTCGAATTATCATAAACGTTAAAGCTTACAATTTAGAACATTGAGATTTCAAAAAAGCCGAAGAAAAAAAAATTCGAAAATTTTGGTCTATTTTTCAGGATGTGAAGACAATAAAGTAGTTCATTAAAATCGATATCATCTTTACGTAAACCCATCGTATATACTATACTTCAATCGATCGTTTCACGATGTCATAAATAATTGATTGATAAGATTTTGAAAGTTTGTCTTTCCTTTTTTATCTCTCTCTCTCTCTCTTTTTGTTTAAAAAAAGTCAATCCCATGGCGATTAATTTGAACTAAATGACTATACAAGCGTGAATTACAAGTTTCAGAAATTTTTTTCGCTATCGGAATTTTGAACCTGTGATGTTCTAATTCGTGTAAAAGATTTTGAAATTCAAAAGGTGATTAATTAATATTATTCATTGGTAATGATAAAATTTGTAAAATTTGAAAATTTTGAACTTCAACCCGGCCCAAAATAATACTTGTACACATTGCTATTCCTCGAATTAAAACTGTTAATGAATACTCATAAAAAAAAAAAAAAAAATAAACAAAAAATCACTAATCTCTGCTAATGATGAAAACGATTTTTTTTATATGATGCAAATTGATTAAAAAAAAAAAAAAAAACACTATCATCTCGACTTGAATAATCAAGAATGTAAATTATTATTATTATTTTTTTTTTTTTCTCTTTCTTACCATAATATAATTTGTGTCGGTAAAATACGGAGCGTTAATTATTCTTATAATTATTAACGTGTTTCGTAACACTCAGTGTAATTTTCAGTGTAATCTGATACCCTGAAGCATCACTCTAAACTTCTCTATATACCCTATCACTCTCTGGTAGTAAACAAGAAACAACTAAAACAACTATTATACTACTATAGTATATACTGGTATATATATATATATATATGTATATATGTATATCCGTCCTAACGCGAGACAATTCATTAAACGAACTTTATTATCCGTTATAGCCAGTGTTTGGTACGTGTTTTTGAATGTGTCACGGGTATGTATAATGTAATTTAATGTAATGCAATGCAATGTAATGTAATTTAGAATAACATATAATAACGTCGTTCGAATCTCATTACGCTTCTCAAGCGATGCAGAAGTATAGGTATAACCAAGTATAATATTATGTAACGAGATCGTAAGGTAGTAGGCATATATATATATGACTGCGACAAGAAAGAGCAAGAAACAGCTAGAGTGTTGAAAAAGAAGTTTATAAAAAAAAAATAGAAAAAAATAAATAAAAAAAAGAAAGAAGGAAACAAGTTAATTGTACTTGTCCAACCTCATCAGAGAACAGATAACGCCTGGTTTAGGTAGTTAGGTATATATATATATACATATGTACCACCGTCCTATCCATATTAAGATAAAACCTCTTTAGTAGAGGTGGTGGAGGGTTAGTTCAGAATATTGGAACACGTTTTTTTGTCTTCCAAAATTCTAATCTGCCCGATATACATATGAGGTATTATTCAGGACTGAGGTAAGTATATATACTGAGTATTGTGCAGTTCAGAATTGGCAAAGTTTATTTGATAGAAAGACAAAAAAGAAAAATTTTTTCATCCCCATTTCTAATACATTTTTATATAGATTTTCGTAATATGATCGCAAAAACTTTGAATATGTTTTTTTCAATTTTCCCACATTAAGGTGGTGCCCTACCCAATTCAACCTGTTCTAAAAACATTGGGTTGAACGGTGCTATTAAACGGTATATCTCTAACAGGGTACCGAAAACGGGAGTAAGGGATCTGAAGTTCGATTCTATTGGCAATTTTGAACATGTATAGGTCTCACAAAAATGTTTGTTTAACGCTAAAATATAAAAAATGTCGTAAGGAATGAACTTTTGAATTTTATACCGATTCGGCTAAAAACGTTACGTGAAAGAATTCGATTGACGTGAAATAATCACACAGTTTTTATATAAAGAAGAGAAGAAAAAGAAGAAGAAGAAGAATAAGAAAAAAAAAAAGTCGAGGTTTGTCATTTTTACAAATAAAACCGCAACTAATGTGAACTAACAATTAAACAGGCAGTTCGCTATGGGGCTAAAACGAACTCAAAGTAGACGAGCTAGTTGTGCGTCGACTGTGAACTAACAGATTTGAATATATTACACTATACCTACCAGCTGACTGTGATAAAATGACTTCAGACCAGGCAATCTAATTTCAAGTCAACATACATAGCTGCGTTTTATTATCTATTTTACTACGTTAGAGTGATGCAACAATCTTATTTTCCGACTTTTTATTTTCATCGCTTTATACCTACCTACTCATCGCGCTCTCAGAAATCAAGAATCGTCTCATAATTATGTCATTTCGAGAATATAGTGTCATCGAAAAATAATCATTAATTAATATCATCAAAATATGGCTCGGTACTGTCTTAGGCTATTTTTGAACGATCTATACTTGTAATTTATTATGCATTAATGAAAGAACGTTTTTTTAAATATATAACAATAATCTACTGTATGTCCAACACAAATAATAAATATAGGATATTTGTATATTGTTAATGTGTAAATATATTAATACTTATATATTCTAATCATTTTTTTTCCTCGATCATTTTTAATCAATGCAAACTTATATTTAATAGTTTCAGATTAACATATGCGCTAAACAAACAAACAATTTTTTTTTTTCTCTCATTTTATTGTATATTTCCATCGAGAACTGTGAATCATCTATCTATCCATATTAAATACATAGCTGGTTTAAAATACGTGAAATAAAAAAAAAAAAAAAAAATCGACGAGTCAACTAGCTATTACTAAAGGCGAGTGGCTCGATGAACGGTATAATAGCGGTACGCCGTACTGCGGCCCGACTTCAGCAGTGAGGAAAATTGAAGCTAAAAATCAAATAATCCGAATGAATATTCATCGTGAATATTCGACAAAGTCACCGCGTTATTACCAACTGCTGGAAAAAAAACCTCTCGAGAATCCAACCGAACCACCAGGATGGATCAGAGTCTCCATGGTGTCTTCTTCTCTTCGGCAGAGAAGAATTTCGACTTCGTTTCAGGTGACGCGTGAAATTACGAAGTATGATGGTCGGATCTCGTTTCCCTGTTCATTATTTCGATTCACCCTCGGGGCTAATCCTACCACCACCCTTGAAACTACCAATTGATCCTCGCCCAGCTCTTTTACGCCCACAAACCTGCCGAAATTCAGAAGAATTTTTTCTACCAAAACCGACGAGGATGTCCGGCGCTGTTTTCTTTCAATTCCTTTTTTGTATATTTTGTAAAAATATTCCCTCAATATTTCCTCAAATAATCGACGGATCTATTTGCTTTTCGAAAATAATTGCCGTGAGTAAAATCTTTCTCGGCTTTACGTGAAAGAAGCCGCAGGTTCAAATTCCGAAGTTTAAAACTTCCAAACGATCAAAATTCAACATTCATTTGTGATCATTCCGAATTTTGAAAGGTCGGAATCCTCGAAGGCGAAAAAATCCCAAAATTTTGTTATATTTCTCAGTATGCGAATACAAAAAAATAGTTCATTCTAATCGATACCCTCTTTACGAAAATCCTGGAACTTTTTTTTCGAAAAAGTAAATTTCAAATTCGTTTCAATTCGATCAATGCAGTCCGAGTTATTAAACACTAAATGAATACATGTGTGAATTTTAAGCTGGAGAGTCTTGGCCTTTCGTGATTGTTCTTCGTTTAAAAATTTTCGAAATTTGCTATGTAATATTCAAGTTCGAAATTTTGACCGTTTGAGACTTTTTATAATTCTTAACTTAAACTCGGTCTTGTGTGAAATCGTACGCAATGACGAAAATCTGTTGTTTCCGATTCTAGAATCGTATCGTATATACCTACACAGTATCTCGAATAAGGAAATTCTGTTCGTGCTTTTCTAACACCACAACGGAAATCACCCGTGTATATTTTACGACGTAAGCGGGATTCTACGGTAGGCTCCTACATTCGGGGATGAAAGTTTCCTAACCATGTTCTACTTTCGTATATCTTCAATCTTCGACGAGATTTCACTTCAAGAATTTCATTCTTTTCCATAGTGGAAAAAACTTCGAATGACGTCTGCAAGATGTAAGAAGGCATTTCTTTACCTATTTTGCTATTTAATTTTCCGCGTTTGTATATCTGTGAATCGTTTTCAGTTATTTTATGGATAAATGAACGACTCAACGTACCCAATTAGGATATGGGGTTCGATTCGATCGTTGATTGAAAAATATTGATTCGATATCCGGCGAGTTTACAGCCCCTCATAAGATAGGTACCTACATAGGTATCTACGCGATGCTGAATCTTGAAATTTCCGACACTTGACCGACCCTCGCCAATCTCAAAGGGTGCGTGTTTCGATTCCCGCGCTATCGACGCGTCTCCTCGACCATCCATTCGCAGTGAATGAGATCCATTCAACTTCCGGCTCGTCGATATGGACCCCAGGGATAAATGTGGGCCATGAAGACCCTACAGGCCAAACCTACCCTCTCCGCACTCTTTTCTCCTTATAAATTGGTGTGACGGGTGCGTCCAGACGTTATTAACGTATCCAGGTAGGTAGGCACACATCGCATCATTTACTTTTCCAAAAAAAATTAGCTCATATAACGATATAGCTTTTGAAAAGAGAGAAAAACAGACATATTTTTTTTCATCTCCCTACCGTTCATTTATATAAATTAACACGTTTCTGATTTACAATCAAGGATATGTCATATAATATTATTATGAAATTTTATTCTGCCATTAAGATTAAGAGGTGAGAGAATATCTGCATTTCTCTTTCCTTATTTGAAATATTTTTATCAAAGCTTTACGCCATTACGCGAAATAAGATGGCGTTACGGATACAGGTGAATTAACTTAAGGCGGTAGGTATAAGGGTCTGAAAAACAGCGAACCGTCAAGCTCCGGTACTTTCGTAATTAGTACAGAGTGCGGCACTTTCTCACCTGCAAGCCATCCCCGTACATATATCTTACTACCAACTACCAAGAGCTTGATGTAGAAATAGAAAAGGATGGAGACGTATTTCTCGGTGAGTAAGAAAAATGTTTCAGAAAATTCAATACCACCCGACTTGCTCGCTCGTTGCGAATGCATTGTTTTTCAGCTTTAGAAGAGTCTCGCGACTTCCGCGGAGAACCAGGTCGTAAGTCTCGCGGGGACTCCTCTGGCCAAGAAAGACACGGCATATGAACCAAACCCCATTCCCTTGACTCTGGTGGAAAATGAAACGAACTTTTATCCTCGAGTTTTCAAGAAAGAGAGTCAAACGCCGTCGTCAGTCAAGCGAACTCTTCCGATTTCCATATCTGATTGGCCCTGGGTCTGCGAACACCCAAGACAGATTTCGATTTAATTCACAATCAGTTTTGGCAAACCTGATATCTTATCGCTTACTCGACGAAAGTAGGCATCGGATTATACTCACCGGTTGTATAATTATTTACTATACAATTATTTGAGGCACTTGTAAAATCGTTAAAGACTGTATTGCATGATTCCAATAATTAATTCCTATAAAGCTAGAAATGCATACCGTAAGAAGTCGAAAAGCTTTCGGAATCGGGAATATTTGTGGAAACGCTTTGTAGATTTTATTTCGCATATTACGTACCCATTGGCTTCGTGAAAAGAAAAACTAATCGTTTGATTTTTGAGTTGCCTGTATGTAGGCGTCTCAAGAAGTGTTTCCACGAATACTCCCGGTATATATGTGTATATATATATATCTATCGGTAAATATGCGGCTTGCGAATACACCGCAATCTCTTCTCGCATGAGAGTTTACCTCGAGGCTAGGATTAGCGCGTAAGGTAACCTCAGACACTGATTATTAATTATAATTTTGATTTCATTATGCTAATACGAAACATAGGTATACCTACTATATATGTATTTGGTTAAACTAGATCGATTTACCCGCAGCACAATTTGTATAAAAAAAATTAAAAAAAATGATGGGATATGATTCCGTATTTTATTCTGAACCAAAATCGAAATGAATGACGATCAACGAATTACAAAATTCTACCGCAATCGCTGCAATAACACGAAGATAACATTTTTAGTACTCATTCAAAGGAGTAAAATATCATTAGGTATACTTTTCATACTATTTCAAGGTGTAATAGATTTCAGGATATTTCCTGTACGCCCTCGAGAACTTCGAGGACTTCCGGCCTCGCTGGAGACCCTGAATAATCAACTTTCCTTTCAGTGTACATACACACACGTAGTTATATAGCCTATATACAAGCTAAAATGTGCAAAGATGAAATACCAAGTTTGAACAACATTTTTCTAGTCTTTTATTGCTCCGGAATATAAAATGAGTCTATGCGACTTTCGATATTCTTTATCGTGAGAAAACAAAAAAAAATTTGCCACCCCTAAATTTTCGAATTTTTTTGATCGAGAACAGCAACGAATTTATTTGAGAAAATAATTACCCAAAAATCTGCGAAGCTATACGAGACGTTTAAATTAATAAAAATTCGTATAAAATTCTCAACAGTAGGATAACTTCCGCTAGAGTCCGACGCGTCATTCTTGAATGGTTTCGCGGTAATTTTTATAGCGCGACTTTAATTGAAATTTAAAAACTTAGATAAAATTGTTGAAACAATTTTCACAATACCTGATCTAATATTTTTGAGAAAAAAAAAAAATCGCAGCTTTCGACTTTAGGGTGAAAAAAAAATTTTCCTCGCGGCTAAGAATTCCGCATACCTATACTCGCATGGATCCGACTAAATCGTATGGCGGTCTCGTATATTTGACGGTCTCATATACATTCTATCTTGACATTTGGCAACCCTCGTTTGACGAGTGGCTACTTGAGTTTGAAAGGAGCGTGCCTGATCGTTGTATGGGGCCGGTCAGTTCCTCGGTTGTGAAGAGGGTAGGTATATATATTCATGGATACCCATGACGGATATCAATATTGAAATATATATAAAAAAGATTCAATCAGTCAGTGAGCTTCTACGCCAATCAATCACTCGACTGGACGTGAGTGTTCGCGCAGCGATCGCGGGTACCGTCGCGACGCCAAAATGGCCGAATATTTCGGCGTCGACGCAAGATCGTCGCGGCATCGGCGGGAGCTCAGTCTCGGCGCGAACGCCGAGTGCGACTTAGTTTACGGTCGACAACGCGTCCCGACGCCCCCGCGGAGAGATAAATAAATTTTTTTTTTTTTCAACCGTAAACACGCAGCACCCCCTTTCACATATTCAAATCGCATTAAGAAACGGCTCACCCTTAAAACGGGGGAAACCCTCGGAAAAAATATACTTTCATTACTTTGCTTTAAATTTCAAGTAAAAAGAAAAGAAAAATACAAAAAAAATTCAAAAACTACCCTTCCACCTTCCCACCCCCCAACTCCCCGACGTGACTTTCGTCAACTTTAATCGTCGGCGAGGAGTGATTACTATTACATATAAAACCCGAAGTCTGGTTCGCCTAACTAAGAACACTAAGAAGTGCAGGTGACATGATGATTCTGTGATCGGATCTTTATAAAACATATATAAAAAAAAAACCAAAAAAAAAGCCAAAAAAAAAAACCAAAAATTAAAAAAAAATGAAAATTCTTGCGACTATCCGGAGGGTCCAACTCTTCTACGCGCCGTTACTACTACTACTACTACTTGCGGCTGCTACGGGTAAGCGCATTATCTCGTACGCGTGCCCATGAAAAGACTCTGCAACGTTACGTTTTTTTTGTTTTTTTTTTTCACCCATCAATGATAATGATATACCGTATATCATTTTATAATTAATGTAAAAATTCTGACTGGAAATAATCGTATCGTTTTTTATTACGGGACTGGGAATTACGTGTAAAAATAATACGATGTATATGAAAACTGGAAAAATGTTGAAACTATAATGCAATTTTGAGTAACGAGTTTGAACGGATTCATTCTGTATATCATTCAGGTTTTAATTTATTGAATTGTAATTGGGGATGATCGGAAACTTAATTAGTTAATAATTGAATAAAACGAATACCTACGAGAGAAATTCTTTTATATAACGACGCCTGGACCTATGTGTCGCAGATTGAAAATTATCGCATTATATTTTCTATCGAAATGGCGAGGAGCAATAATGAGGAATTAAAAATGGTTTATTTAATTAAAGCTTGATCGTATGTTCATACATAAATATATGGATATATATATATATACGCTGGTTTAGTGAATTGGCCAATTGACGGTTTGGACACGTAGATGAGAACTTTGAGCCGACCGATCGCTAGCGATTTCAGTCAATTACTCGCGTTGATCCACTCGGCAAGCATATCAGCCAGGGAAACTCCGTTATCAAATCCTGTCAAACCCAGTCGCGTTCGATCTCAATAGAAATTGACATCCGAATGGCGTGTCAGTGCGTGAAATGAAAATAATATAACATAACAATGACCACGTATAACGGATTAATGATTAAACAATATTAACAGCAAGAAAGTAAATTCAACATTTTTCTTTTTTTTTTTTCTAAAAACTTTAGAAAATTTCTTTTCCCTTTTTTTTTTTACTTTACTATATCATTTATTCATCGCCTCGTAATAGTAACAAGACAATAAGAGTCTGCGAAGTCTCTTAGGGGTGCGAAAATCTCGAGTATGATACACTTCCGGCGTAGTGGGGAGTTAAGGAGTACGTATAAACGCGGCGGCAAGCGAAGAGACGTGATGAAAGTACACATAAACCCCAGGAACCAGAGACCAAGCACTTGCGTATACTATTCATATATTTACACACTTGTGCGGTGACCAAAGTCGAAAGAGATGTTATCTTTTGAGTAAACACGCTATAGAGAGAGAGAATCTTTGAACCCTCTACTGCAACGAAGTACCCTATACCCTATTCGCGCATCAGGGTATCAAAATTCAAAGCTTATATTCCCACATATAAGAGTCAGAGTATCGGCAGAATGCTTTAGACGCGTATTCTGAAAATATATCCTATACGATTCGTACGAAGATTTGATTCAAATCAGGCCATTAACCCGACGGGGTCTAAAAGAGACCGATAACTAACTAAAGCGATTCAATAAGCTTAAAGCTCTGTATAAGATTGCGTTGGGGTGCCAGAGATGCTGACTTAGCTTTGCCAGAGATTTTGCTATCGCATGTTTAATTTCGACCGATGAAAACTGTCTCCTTAATGAAAATTATTTCAAGAAATATGTATACCTCCGTATTATAAGTTTATGTATATATATAGATGTATATAAAACTCTTTCATATACAGTATGATAAAAGACCGCGATGTTTTATAAAGATTTTTGGTCAAACTTTCGAAACTTTTTAACTTGACATGGAATTAGTGCTGTTACGTGTACAAAATACCGAATCGTTGTTTTAACGGTTTTGCTAGTAACAATTTTGCGGGCGATACTAGAAATCACCAATCACCGATGGTAGAGCATCGATTTATGGCAACAATTCGTACTCTGGACTGCAGGGATTATGACTTCCGGATGAATGACTACGTCGCTTCAAATAGTAACGACGATTTGGTAAATCACAAATCTGGAATGACGTTGGAACGGAACATTTCCGGTTGAGTTGCACTATACCCAAGATCAATACGTGTCCAGTCGGCTCGTTGTATACTAGTCATTGTATCAAATTGTTCAACGATATTGTTCCCCACCGCATATACAAAAGTACGATACTGCAAGAGCAAAAAAAAAAAAAAAAAAAATTCACCTTTTTGTTCGATAGATTTTGTTTACCCGACATGCAATATTTCTTTTCTTTTCTCTCTCTAATTTTTTGGTTCCGATTGTATATATATAGGTAATACCAAATAATTGGCAAACCTTTTTTCATTATTCATTTCGCATTCATTTATACGTACGATTCCGTAAAATTGTTCAATGAATAGTTTTTTTCAAGACTTTTTATAGACAAAAAAAACAAATAAATATAAAACTGGATTGAAATCCTACGATTGCAGTATGCGGATGTCAATTTTCCCCTAGATATGAAATAAAAAAAAAAAAATAGATAACAAAATTGTGCACGTTTCGCAGCCACGAAGCCGATGCGCCCAAACCAATTGACTCTGGCTTGCTGTACCCGCCTTTTGTTAATCAAACTGACGACAGGCATTCGTTGTCTTTTTTATGATTTATATACCTTTTTTTTTTTTTTATTTTATTTTGTTATTTCGTGCCCGTGAAATACAGGGGATCATTTTCTACGTTATTCTACCATTTTTCAACGATGAATACCATATTATCGACAACTATATTTTATCTACGCGAGTTCTCGCCCGTCTTCCATATACGAGTCTATGAGCTGCCGAGAACCTTTTCAATTTAGCAGAAGCTCAACTCCGATTTATGACTCAAGTTTTCTTTTTTTTTCTACTTTTTCCTTTTTCTTCATTCTTTTTTTTCCTCTGTATTTAGTTTTTTGTTTTTTCTTTCTTTTTATTTTCTTTTTTTCATCTTTTCTACTTTCTTTTTCATATAATCTTCAAACCTTGGGCCAACTCGTCGCCCGCGGAGCTTGACTCTCAAGATAAAGATTTTTAAGTATAAATTTTCGACCCAGAGTTTCAAACCTGCAGAGGATTCTAAATGTCTTTTGGCTTACTCGAGTTGGTTGGCGCGGAAGTCGGGAACCGATGGTTGTATTTTAAACAAAATTGTTAAATCGTATAGAAAACAACGTTGTTGAACCACCGTGCCAACCACAAACGTCCAAAATCGATATTTCGCTTCGGAAAATAAAGAGTCATTAACGCTTGCTGATGCAAAACCGAACTAAATCTCATCGACAAAAATAGCTGAGCTTTTCAAACACGTTGCGAATAATTAATTTCTTAATCACAAACGCGAATTTACAGAGCGTAAAGTACTAGCCGGTAATTTCACTACTATATAATTAGATTTATTAATATAGATTATAATACTCAACGTTTCTGAATCAGATTTTATACATATATATATAAATTTTATAATTAATTTTTTTGTTTCAATTTGCAGTTATTTAGCAAATTTTGATAAAAGAATTTGTAAAGCTCTAAAGCCCGAAATATTGAACGATACTATCGTTTAGGGCTCAGTACCGTGACCGGTATTAAAGGTAAATGTCTTGGAATCCCATGATTCGCGGGACATTACATCGTTTTAAGCTCACTTCGCGGTCAAAGTTTCGGAGTTCAAAGCTGAAAACACGCACCGCAACCGAATATAACCGCAGAGAAATTCTATACTTAAGGGATCTCTTAACCCCGAGCATAAAATGTGACGACCTAAAAGACTCCGAGTGGATAATCCGATGGTAATGGGGTAGTGGCTGTATCATGGAAATGGAAACGTGGAGAGGACACGTCGCGGGATTTCGATAGCCGTATTATATATATACCTATGTATATATATGTATTAAGCTACTGTGTAAAAAATCCTTGGAATACGACTAAAACGCAACCGAGCACAAAGGTTCGAAATCGTACTGCATATATCATATCAACAGCTGGAAAATAAAACGCCGTATTTTCTTATCGTCATAAACTTTTATGTACATATACACAGAGAAAAGAGTTTCTTTATAGTTAAAGAACGTATATTTGTATATAAGCAAATAGATATTCATTCATAGTTAACAAATATAAGTTGATTCAAATGATATTGGGTTGAGTCAAACAATGACTATACCTAGATGATTTCACTCAACCCAATATCATTTGGATCAACTTATATTTGTTAACTATGAATGAATATCTATTTGCTTATATACAAATATACATTCTTTAACTATAAAGAAACTCTTTTCTCTGTGTACGAAGATGCTAATTGCAGTGAATCTACGAAGTGAATGAAATCTGTTTTCTTGTGATCGAAGTGTGTTCTTTCAAAGTTTCAAGATACTCCTCTTGAAATGGTCAGTGAAATAAAAAGTGTGAAAAGTGGCCGTTGTTTGCAGAGGGTTGTTATTTTATTTTATTTTTTTTTTCTACGGACGTAATTTTCTTCCCTATTTTCCAGTATTTCATTTTAATAGAAAATCGAGTACGAGCAATGTATCGAAAGTTGATATCAGTCAGCGGTGACTTTCATCCTGAAAATTGTAAGCTGCAGAATAGGAAGAAAATGACGTCGGGAAACGAAGGTAATGAAGCGGGCACCGGCTTACGGTGCGATGAAGTTGAAAAGCTCCAATCTTATTTCTCCTGTTCGATTCAAAGACCTTTGTTCGCTGATCACTGGTGGTTACTGGGTGTCGCAAAGAATTTCGTTCAAATCTAAACTTTGACATACCCGTACCTGACCGGTATATATATAAGATTCCGTACACCTACACATATTAAAATAATGTTCATCAGTCACGTATGATGATGATTGTTCGATATCTAATCATTGGAAATACTGTAGGTACGTAAATACGGTTTTTCAGGGGTGATTAAAGTTTGGTTTGGTTTTTTTTTTTTTTAATTTGTATCAGGCATGGTGAGCCTCGTTAAAAACCTGTCAGACTTTAAAGTGAGCAGAGAGATGCTGGAATGAAAATTTGGAATGAATGTATTCCTATTAATTGAAGCATGGAATAGCTTTTAACCGAAACTCCGAGTTTGAAATGTTTTGTCAATTGTAAAAGGAGGAAAATATCGTTGGTACTAAATAGGAATGACAGGGAACTATCTGGCCATACAAGTTCGTATATTGTATAATCTAACCAGCACGGTGTGCAGTTCAAAACTAACATTTCGTCCCCTTTGCTTTTACGTACGTACCTACGTACGTACGTACGTACTACATACAATTACCTTTGCTAAATCTAAATGCTTCTTTGAACATATTAAACCAGAGGATTTTCTGTTGGTCAAACGAACGTCGAGATGTACTTTAACGTTAGTAGGACCCAATTTGTACAAAATTGTCAAAATGAAATACAAACTCAAGTCATTCCGCGCATACCACGTAGTAATGTTCACCCTCAGTCATATTTCTACCCTTATGCTATCATATTATTATATGATATTTCGTTCGCTTTAGGTATATATACTTGAAAATGGCAAATCTACTCATTTTCGATAAGAAAGTTGTTGTTGAATTACAATTTTCAAAATCCTCACCTAATTGTCTTGACTTTTTGACAGAATGAGAAGCTCGTTATTTTAATACCTGTCCATCGGTATAAGAAACTTTTTAACTACCCTCCCATAATGAATCTGAAACTTTTCGTTCAAGAATATTTCAGACTAATATAAATTGTCAGAAATTGTAGTATATAATATATATATATATCTTGAATTATGTTTTTTTTTCTTATTCGTCAATTTACCTGAATTACCAAACTGCATATTTATATGGTTCATTCAACGATATTACCTACCGGTTTGACAAATCAACCGAATTACTATGACGAATCAACGAAACTACTTCGTTGAATCAACCAGACCACTTTCTAGACTTGACGACTGAACCGGACAATTTCGTTCAATTGGATAAATATCTTAATTCATTGTACAATGAATATTTTCAAGACTATATATATATATATAGTGGTAGTAGTTTGTCAGGGTTAAGAGCAAAAAGAGTTCATTAATCTCTACATCAAAATAAAAACCAAAACGATTCTGTTGAATTTTAAAAATTTCAGTTTACAACCCAATGATCACGTTTAGGTCATACTATCACATGGGAATGCATCGGTGTTTGATTAATCTTATGAAATTTTCAACCTATTAGATATTCGGATTTAATAGTATATATAGGATAAAATTTCGTGAATAGTAGCTGTGTGTTTTCATATACATATAAGATATGATGTAGAAAGTGTGTGCTATGAACTTTGATGTCAGATCAATACTCTTTATAACGTTGTAAATGATGAACGAGCTCTCATTTTTCACACCCTTCGCGTTGACAACCCTCGACGCGTCAGCTATTATCTTGATTTTTACCGTGAGTAGATTGCGGTGCAGTAACCTGTGTAACTTTATGTCGTAGCGATCTAAATTTCAGTTTAAATATAATGTGAGTAAAAAAAAAAAAAAAACTGAAATCGTCTTATGTGAAATGAATATATAGCCGATATTTTCTTTCTTTTCCTTTTCATTTTCATTTTTTTTCTTCTTCTTCTTCTTTTCTTTACTTTCGGAGAAAAGTGTATGGATAGGAATAACCAACCCCTTGATACGTAATGGGAAATGATGGGAGGCGTACCCTTTTATCCCAAGAAATTTAAAATTCTATGCCACCAGATATCCGGCAGGTATTTTGCGCGAACCACTCAACCATCAGCCATGCATGCTTCGTAACATTACACCCCTAAAACTAGAGGATGGGTACTCCAAACCGGAAGAATTTTAGACAACCTATTTGGCAATGAGGTAAAAAATGCAAACACAACTCCCACGAGAACGTAATTTATTATTTCTATATGGGTATAAGTACTCCGACTGCATTAAGATCAAGATATATAGAAGAAGAAAGAAAAAAAAAAAAAATGAATACGAGATCAAAGCGAATAAAACAGAATTAAATATCTTATTAACAATATACCTCAAGGCTGCAGCGAGACCTTACTCTTGAATTACGGAGGACTCATCCCTCTTCTTGATCCTTAAAATGTTTTCTAATTAACGGCCGCGGCACAAGGATAAGTTGCCCGGTTTAACTCTGTTAATTACCTAATAAGACTTGATTTGTCTAGTTTCGAAAAACAAGAAACTTCCCTTTTTTGTTTTTGTTTTTTTTGTTTTTTTTTGTTTTCAACTTTCTTTACCTATCGTTTCTTATTGTATACGGAGATACGTGTCTGGTCGATATACCTATACCAATCTACAAAAATAAAGAAGCTAGTGTACGCAATCTTCACGGGATGGTTTCACCGGTATTGGACGCGAACTAAGTGCTTAAATTTCAAGGGATGATCGAAGAAGTCTAGCTTGGTACTCTGTCATTAGAGTCCGTTGTGACGTCTGTAAGATACGAATCATTTATAAAATCGTGCCAACGCCTGCATTTAGGCAGCCAATTATACAGAGGCGAGCTATGAGCTGTCCGGCTTTATGCGCATGCACGATAACCGGAATAGTCATAACGCTCTCGCGGTTCAAAAATCACAAAAATCATTCCCACGGGTTGCGTTAATCAACTTTTTGGAACGCCGTTATCATTCGTCATATTGACATAGTCTAGTGATTCTTGAACTGGGATAGCGTTAGATTGCTTCAACGCTTGCGCGTACCTAGAACCAGACAGCTCACATTTCGCCTCTGTATAGTTGGCTGCTTAAACGCAGGCGCTACCGCGACTTTTAAACGGCTTCTATCTCACAGACGCCGTAATGGATATCAGTATTTTGAACGGTAGGTTTACAAGATAGAATCTCTTTAATCATCCCCTAAATTTAAAGTACTTAGTTCACAACCACCCTGTATATGTATATTGTAAAATGAAGTTGTTTCGAGTGAAACTTTGATGTTATACCTACCTATATATCGTTCGAATGAAACTACCGATCGAAAATGGCTTATACCTATAGCTATACCTACGCATAGATAAGGTTATATACGGTAACGTCTATTGAGAGGGGTGAAAAGTTTTATCAAGCGAGTCCGAGTAATCCGAGTGAAATTTTGAGACAAAAAGTTTTCGTCGCGCAACAACCCTGGAGCCTTGGCCTACGAGAAATTGCAATAAGTGCCGTGGGATGGGATTCGCTACTTTGAAAAGTTCACAGTTCTTGGAGAAGAAAGGCTGTATAAGGTAAAGGGGAGTTACAGCCAACTGCGACAGCCCAAAGACAGAACCACCAATTCTTTCTTTTACGAGTTTTAAGTACGAAAAACTTCCTTTCCTTTCAAGGGGAGTCCGGACTTCGTATATAAGTACGTAGTCCGTATTCCGTAGTCCGTAGTACTACGAAGGTACTTGAGTAAATCTTACGGCATTCCAAGATTCTGCATGTATACTTTACATACATATACATACATACTATACAAACTTAAGTTCTGAGGGTTAATCGCGTAAATTCCTTCAGGCCTTAGTCTTGTCAGATATCACCTCTCCGTTTTTTTTCTTTTTTTTTTTCGCTCCAATTTCCCTACTGCCCTAGAGCGCGCTAATTATATAGAATTCCGTACAGGGGTGGAAGATCTCGCAAAATAAACAACCCTGCACACTATCTAGCTATATATACATATAGATATATGTATATATATATTCTCGAGTATACATGGAACCCTTCTCTGCGTAGGTGGTTTCAGTTTCTCAAGCATTCAAGTTGCATAGTTTGCGTTATAGTACAGCAATAGACTGCATTACCAGAGGGGAAAAATCCAGGGCCACGGGTCTATGCAATAAGTATATATCTATATTTGTTTTTTTCTTTTTCAATTATTCAAATTTTTGTCAAATCTGAATAAAAATCGTTTAATTATCGTTTAATTAAAAGGCGTCGAAATTCGAGCGAACCCACGAGAGTTCAGCTAATCGTAAAATTTCGTTTATAAATATATATTTGCACGGGGTGACATCAGCTCGAGTGAATTATAACTCGGTGACGCGATGTCCGGTGATGTAGTCTCTTCTCTCGTTGGGTCTGTTTTATTTATTGTTATTTATTTTATTTTTTTCTCCTTTTCTTTTCTTTTTATTTATGGTTGTTATTTCGTGTTACCCTGTAGAAAGTATGCCGGTGACCTTTTTGCGTTACGGTAAAACCAGCGAGAAACATGGGACCTATTGGCGGAGAATATTTAACGAGACTAGCGTGAAAAATTAAACTTTATTTGGTAAGACCGAGGGCATTGGCGAACACCAGGTGCCCTCCTGCCCCCCCATCTGATCGCAGTACCGTGAAAGATACTTTAAAGATTCAGCAAATGCTTTTAAACTTTGAAATATTAAGCGGGTTTTATACCTGAGGTAGGATACACCCGCACTGTCCGTTTGAAATTAAATACAAATTGATACCAATGAATACAAACGATCGCATTAGGTATATATATAACGTTAAGAGAATAAGTATGGGGTAGCTATGTAGCTATGTAGCTATGTAGCCGAGTATAAGTCTATGGGATGCTTTATCGAGAGGAAAATAAAGGTGTATACCTATATAGGATACACCGGCGGAAGAGGATCTCTCTTGGAAACAGGAAGCCACTCTAAGTAAACTCATAAATAAGCTAAACCAATAAGTAATGACAACGGACCAACTCCCTGTTATCGAAACTCTTGCTCTACTATCCGCTGAGATCAATTTTAAAAGGTTCGTCACCAGCTGACACAGACTTTGATACGGAATTTTGAAGAAAAAGGATGTAAAAGGAAAAGGAAAAGGAAAAGGAAAAAGAGGAAAGAATATATCATCGATTCCCTGAGGCGTGATAAAGAATCTTGACAATTTTTTTCAAAGTCAAATATTCCCAGACTCTATCATCTTTTTTCATTACGATCGGGGGCTAATCGCTTAACGCTAATCGACTCGTAATTAACATCCCTTATAGTCTCTGCATAGAATTCAAGATATCGTATTGTCCTTACATAGGAATATGGTAGATATAGTTATCTCGACTATATCGATATTTATATATATATATATATATATTTCTATGGCCACCAATACCGCGTTGTAAACTTGGCGACACGTTTCATCGAGGTTCTTGAAACTTCTGACGTTCGAGGAAAATGACATTGTAGTACCTATACACGTCTGTTGGCGGTTCAAGAACGGGAACTCTATTCTACGCTTCAGAAATGTCAGTTTATTGTTCCCGTATATATTAAATCGCAACGATTGGACTTTGGATTTCTCGGACATTTCGACGTGTCAAAAAATTGCTGTTTAAAAATACTCAGAGATCGATGAAGCTTCATGTATTCCATTGGCAGATCTATGATGAAAATTCGTCACTTCTTACCAAACGCATTCAGGATAGAAAAAATTCTCGGATCTCTTAGTTTTTTTTTTGTTTAATTTTTTAGTTTTAATACCAATTCAAAGTAGCGGATGATTTCTAATAGCCTCTAATTTCTAATATGAAATGTCTTTATCTTTTGGTTAGTGGTTATTTAAAAGTCGCAGGGTCAATGTGTCAGACATGATTACGCGCCAGGTCACGGACTCTGCCGCACGGGTAATCGTAATCTATTTATTACGACAGTTCATTGCGAAAGCTAACACAAAGTTTCGCTTCAACATATATGGGTTAAGATTCTCATAATTCGTGAAAATTTGTTGAAAAAAATCATGGCTTGAATACGTAATACAACTCCTATATACAAGTCGTTTCTCTGATTGTGAGCAAAAGAAGAATGGAAAAAGAGACTAAATCATTTAGGCAATTAGGGAAAAAGTTACAAAAAAAAAATATGAAGTATAATAAAAAATTCAATCTTTTTTCACAGCTTGTATAATCCTTGTACACATTTTATTTTACGCTTGCATAGTAACAACTTTCGTCTTTCGTCTTTGGTCATTTTAAAAAAATTTTTGCACGCTTAATAAAATCCAATAAAACATTCTCTATCATTTTGATTTCGATTTTGTTGTGTTAGAAATTGCCACATGTATAATATGCATCATATTTAACTCGCTTACAAACTCTTATACTAATTCAGATTGAAATAAATCAATATGTTCAAGTTAAATTCGCCAGCAAATTAACTCCATTTACAAATGTTATGTAATTCATTCTACGAATGATTATAGCATTGAAATCGACTCTTATTCGTTATTAATTCAAGACTGATTATACCCAAAAAAAAAGATAAACGACATCAAGACTGTATAAAATTCGTCTCTTATTTGAATACAGAAAATTTTTTACCAGCAATATGTTCATCCGACAGTGAAACGCATCTCTTAAGGTGCTACCCTACCCAATTCCACCTGACCTGAAAACATCGGGCAGAACTCGTTTTACATTGATATCTTCTCTATTTTCGCACAAAACGAACATGTTTTGGGCCGTACATGTTCGGAATTGCACAGAGAATTGCGCCACGGATTGTATTTTCTTGATTTTGGTGCCCAGGCAGAGATATTCCGTTTAATAGCATCTTCTGCACGCGTTCTGCCCCATGTTTTCGTATTTTCGTATCGAATTTTGAAAAATCGCTAAAAAATGTTGGCGATCATGCACTGGCTTGTTCGGATTTTCCTTGATTATTGTAGGCTTTCGATGATTTTTTTTTAGAAAAAATGACACGGGCTAGTCGTGTGTTTCTTTTTTTCTTATTTTTTTCATTTCTGATTTTTAACAGCTATAATGTTACAGGAGTGCGGGGTCTGCGAGACGTATCGATAAAAATACCTCTAGCAGTAGCGCCTGGTTCTACGGTCACTATGACCTGTCAGTACAACCTAGAAACGGATACACTCTATACGGTCAAGTGGTACAAGGGGCGTGACGAATTCTTCAGATATGTCTTAAAGGAACTCCCGCATACAAAAGTCTTTCCTCTACCAGGTGTCAACGTCGATGTGAGTACTCTTCACTTATACTATTCTATATAACACGAATAGCTATATGTATATACCCTCGAATGTATCTATAGAATGTTTCGTTAAGGGGATGGTATATACAACTTGACATCCACTTCTAAGGGTTGCTTTTCAAGAGTCGAGACGTCGATACTATATAATCGAACGATCTTTATAGACCATCGAAGGTGCTTCCTCGATCTAATTTCGCGAATAAAATGAGAAATCTTCGATCTCAAATCTATTATGTAACGAATAATTTTATAAATATGAATTTTTATTCTTCATTCCCATCCCCCAATGAGAAATTAGATTTTCAACAAAAAGCTTCTCTTTCCCTAGCATCTTGTTACAAGTAAAAAAAAAAAATAAGTCGCAGGAAGTCCTGAAAATTTGATTTTTGCGACGAATAAATATCAAAGATAACGTTTGAAGCCATAATTTACCTCCTTTTACACCGTCGTTTTTCAAATCTGTTAATCGATTTTGAAATTAAATTACATAATTGACTTGTGACCCACCCGGTACATGCTGATAATCGATTCCAAGAATATGCGCAGATCTTGGTGTGGATATAAATTTTATTTATAATAAAAATTCAAATCGATTAGTAACGGGATTATGTGTTGATTGCCTCAAGCGAGAGTTTCCTACGCTATGAGTTAATATACAGCTTACATATGTGTAAATATATATTCGTGTACAGTGGTCAAGATATTAATCTGTGGTCAGTAGTTATCGAATCAGTTTTCGTTTCAATTATATATAATATAAATTCGATTCTAATTTAAAAAAGAGGAAGAAAAAAAAAAAGTAGTATACCTAATGTTGAAAAAGTGAAAATAAGATAAGTTTTAGGGAATCCATATGATATGATATCTGAAAAATAACTGACAGTGAACCTAGTAAGAAAGTTTGTGCTAGACGTTGAAAAGATTTATTGTTCAAACCTGACATCCGACGATATATTCCTTTAGTAACGAAGAAAAATGTACTGTAAAATATAAAGTCTTTATTGGCCTTCCGAGTGATGTTACGTATAGAGGTATATCTACAGAAATATATAAAATATATTATAGGAATAGTATTTTACATGTTATTTATTCGTACATACATCGTTAATGGGTTTATATAATTATAGAATAGACGGGATGTGAACATATGTGTATAAATGTGCCCATATCCTGTTTTGTAAAACATGTCTAATGCAATATACTGTAACTTAACGTCCGTATATAGGTCCGTATATATATATATGTATTTATACCCATCTCATATGAAGCAAGTTTATTGGACAGACTGTCAACAGGTAATAAACGGCCCTGTAATAGGAAATAAGCTTACGCACTGATTGAGCTCTCGTGTCAGTGGAATTATGAACGATTTGTATAGGGTTCGATGCGAGGAACAATGGTCTATCGATGTGAAGGTAATCATTCAATGAAGGGAAATTGATCGTTTGATAAATGTGCTTATCATCGGACGTTATATTAACTGAATTTTTTGATCATAAAATATTACAATATCATAATTATGATAAATTATCATCATTCATATATGGATAAATTTTTATTTAGGTATAATTCAGGTCAAGAGCAATTTAAATTTCGTTAAAATTTCGACATTTTATAACCAATTTAATTCGTTCCTATATTATAATTATCATATAATTTTTTCGACGGAATTTTTTTCACTTCATTATTATATATCTGATCGTCGTCAATTGCATCAAAACATCCTAATATAGTCGGTCATCGCTCATTCTCAGCTATTGTACGATAAATATTACCCAGTCTTTACAATTCTGGACGAGTTACTTTGACGAATATCCTGCAACTCTTCCCACGACAAGAGTCTAAAGAAAAAGTTATAATCCTACTACAAAAGTGTGAAAATCTGATCCTCAAGAACAAAGCCCTATTCTTATGTTTTTTTTTTTTTTTTTCTTTTATTTTGAGTGGAATTAAGACTGTTACGATTTTCTCACTCGAGAGGATAGATTTTATTTTTGACATTTTTAAGAAATATTGATGTATAGAAATAAAGTCCGTCTTCTATTGTCGTGCGAGACACGTGACATGCTTTTTTACAAAAAAGTGTGCTTAAAAAAATCAAGAATTTTCGACTATCATTGACTTGCTCCGAAATGACATCAATTCAGTATAATTATTCTCCGAAATTTGAAAGAGTTGCGATGAACGACGATGCGATCGAAAGTGTAAAATAATTTTCAACTGAGAAAGTGAATCAATAGAATGTTGCTTCAGAACTTAGCATTGATTTGAATAAAAAAAAAAAACTTACTCCGCAAAATTTTCGCGATATAAAAATGAATAGAGAAGAAAAATAGCTAGTTGATCAGATCAGTAAGCACGCAGTGTATATCCATCAGTATATATGCATCACGTGGATCTCGGTTTGCCCTAGTTCATTGTCACGTTTTCTACATCCATATACTGGATTCTAAGCTGTAAATTCACTCCTCTCTCTCTCTCTCTCTCTCTTTCTAGCTCTCAGTGACTGTTGAAAAGCGGCCTCCAGTAAAAAGGGATTCCCACTTCGCGAGCGTAGTTCACGTATTCAAATCGCTGTTCGTACATCATCCGTAATATTATCAGTTTATGCTCACTTTTATTCCTATAAAGAACGCCTTAGCTCGCCAACGCTCGGAAATACTATTTTTCACAACTATCTCGAGAGTGGTAAATTCACACCGATCACGCCAAAGTAAAGGATTTGCATCAGCACCGTTTATACTCGTTATATGGTAGCTGCGATATGAATTATAAATTCGTTTCCTAATTCAACATTTTTATATAAAAAAGAATTTTTCCTAAATCCATAACCCAGTAGAAAATCTATACCATCAATGTCGCGGCAATATACCTTAAAGATCATAAGAGTCTGTGATCCTTGGTACTTGGATTAGATACATCAATGAAATTTTTTCCTATTTTTTTTTTTTTTTTTTTTGATGTTCAATTACTTATAGCGATATAATTTTTTTTTTCCTCGTTACCAAACTACCAATACTTGCAGAAAATAAATGTCCTATTTTTATGATCGATTTGATACGAGTTTCAGGTCAAATATTTTCCATCCCATAAAACAGTGTCGTAATTTCGAATTGGGATTCTTGAGTTTTAGCTAGGGATCATTCCATGCAACGTACATACCTACATATATCTATATGGTTCTTGAAACTGAAGTTTGTATTTCTATTACGAGCACCTACTACCGACTGCACTTATATATACTCGCGATAGCCAAAGTTTTCAAGAGGATCATTAAATAGTGTACCATATTCTAAAGACAACTTGACATATGCAACGAGTAACATTCGTAGTTATATAAACATACGTAATTTCATTTAACTAATAGCCTGTATATTTATAGCTGTATATAATTTCACATTTAATCAGATAGATAATATAAAATATCGGGAATCAAAAGGCACAAAAAGGTAAAAAAAAGAAAAGAAAAGAAAAGAAGATAAAAATTATAAGAAAATTTTACCGAGGGTAGATAAAAAAAAAAAAAGTTTTATAATGTTAAAATAACATCTAGTTTAGTAAATTCAGTCTACCTCGAATAACTCCCGTAATTACGATTCTATTATAACTTTGACGCCTGCCCGGCTTATATAGGTGAGGGTATACCTAATCTCCAGCTGGAGCTGTAATTTTATTTAAATATAAACACCAGCGTTCGTAACTTATAACGTAGTGAGTAACCGTCCGTGTGATAAAAATCATCATGCAATTGAATAAAAAAAAAAAAATTAATTCAATTGACAAAAGCCAAAGGTCTAATGTCTAATACCAAAGCGTGTGAAATGAGGATTATTTAATTTGTGATATAATTGGAAACCGAAATTCCCTCATTGAATGATTATTATCATTATTAATATTGATTAATTTATTCCCACGTAAATTAGTCGATTTTTTTTCTTTTTTTTCTCTCAATCAATACGATGAATAAAATCTGTGAATAATTGATTATACCAGGTGAAGTTCAACGATAAGTGAATATTTCTTACGCAGGTACCGCGCTTATTATCTTAAAATTTAATTGCATTGCTCAATAATCAAGAATGAGTCTTGTCTACACAGGTAGAATGCACAGCTTAACCAACCCGATAGGCTAATTCAGATTAGACTTCCTCTTCCTATTTACCAAGGAGAGATCTTTAGCTTTACCTATACGTGATTCTTAGAAATCCTGTACCAATGTAGCGGCATCCATACATGCTACATACCTACGTAATAAGTAATACAACGTATATTTTATGCAAAGTGAAAGACACTCGGTGCCTTGGCGTCTTCCCTGTCACGATATGTTCTCTTCCTCTTTCCACACCGCTATACTCTGTACCACAATTCATCCCCTCGCCTATGGTAGCGCTCAACCCTAACTTGTAGAAGTCTGTGCAATATTTGATAAAGAAAAAAAAATAGCCGGACAAATTTTATACCTATTATATCCAAAACAAGCGAAACATAGATCATACGATTACTTATATCGAGAAAAAAAAATTTTGCTTCCAGATCGCGGCCAGTAACGATCATCATGTCGTTCTTCACGATGTTCAAGCCGATCTTACGGGAAAATTTAGGTGCGAAGTCTCCGCTGATGCTCCATCATTTCACACCGAAATGGTATCCAGCTACATGCACGTCGTCAGTGAGTATAATAATTAATTTTTATAATTAAACCGTGTAAAAGCTCAGATATAGATTCTGGATTCTGGAGTGCAGAGTTAAAAAAAAAATTCTCCCGAAAAATCATATGAATATATTAGCAGTATATTAGTAGGTGTATATTCATCCATAAGATGAGGTGTTAAAGCGTAAGGTTCTATACGTGCTCACCCCTGCGTCCGAAACATCATCAAAGCTTGAACGAGGAACCAACCCCAGATCCTATGCAAACATGCGTTTATAATTCTTATCGTAAAGTAATGGTAGCGCTCAGACGGGGTGGGTTGATGAATGTATGCGAGCAATCCGTTCGCTTAGTTAGTTTAGCTACAAGAGGCTCAAAGATATGTAGATATATACACCCGGTGTCTGATAAAATATGAAGTGGTCCATATCTCCCAAGCTTTTATAATAAATCTTATCGTTCAAGCTCTGAAGAGAAATTGAAGATTGAAAAAGAAACAAACAAAAAAAAAAAATCCCTATTTCCGAACAGGCTATAAACTAATCGCAGACTTCATCTTCCAGTATATTAATCATTACAGAAATAATTTTCGGAGTTTCTTAATGTCATTAATTGTCACCCATTTTTCAATCTTTCCCTCTTAGAACATCGGAAAGTTTTATATATTTCATCTTTAACGAAAGGATTTAAATATTCCGTAAAAAAAAAAAAAACAATTCCACCGCTTAGCTGACTCCGTCGTTATTTTTATCATCTGTAAATTTCTGATACACCGCACGTTTTGCAAGACATTTGCCACTTCATTTACACACACACACACACACACACACACCGTATACATATATGAGATAGACACACGTGTTTATGGCTCCACACGTGTCTAGCTGTGATTACGCTGGTCGTAGACTACCGGCAGGGTTGACTCTAAAAACTTCGTTTCTCTGAGCTAAGGGTATTTTTGCTACACCTTTGTTCCCCATAAAAAGTGGGATATACCTACCTCATATCAACCTCGTGATAAAATTGTAGACGAAAAAGAAACGTATATTTCCTAATAGTTACGAATATCAGATTATTTTCCATCTTCGGTCCAGAGTTCTTTTTTTTTTCCCTTTTTTTTTTTTGTTCAAGCTTTTCCAACCCTTGAAATGTGCCACTCTAGCTTCTACCTTTTTTTTTTGTTACTATCAGTAATTTCGCCTCTCTGTCCCCCTACGCATAACTGTGACGATATATTCGCATCTGTTACCAACGGCACTGTAGTAAAAAGCTAACGTAGTTCGGGGTCCATGAGTCGATTATGGGTGAGCTAGGTAATTAAGGACTAAGGGCAAACCGATCCCTTTTTAATCATAGGCTTATAAAATAATTAATCATTAATTATATGATACACATATAATGTGAAATTTAGAAAAACAATTCCATCACAAGTACATCAATCTTATCAATTTTTGATATAATTTCGCTTATGAAAAATAACTGATTTTTCATTGCACTTTTTGTGTATACATATTGCGGGACATAATATAGAATCTATGGTTTGGTCTCTTGAAAAAAAACGTATACCGAAGTTGTAGTTTCGAAGCTTTAGCTATCAGTGAAGTTTTTTTTTTCTTTTCGTTTTACTTCGGTGGCGAATCTTATACATATATAGGCGAAAGTTTGGCGTGATGGGTAGGTAAGGAAGAGCTTTTTGACAGGCTTGTCTCAGTTTTTACGAAACTTCACCGAGTCAACCCCACAACGGGTACTTCTGTAGGGGATGAGTCGCTGATAGTTCGATTAGCATCGCTTCACCGCCTCCGCAGATGATGTTTTTGTCGTTTAGAAAATATAAGCAGTGGTTTAGAAAAACAAAGTTAATCGTCCTTAGCCAGAAACCTAAATCTAATTTTCTATGTGGGCAGGTACCCAATTTTAAACGATACTTCGACATTTTTACAGGCCTTCCACACGGGGACCCAGAAATTCGAATTGAGAAGCTGAAATACGCGGTCGGCGATGTGGTCCGTGGAAACTGTACATCACCACCGGGGAATCCCCCGGCCAACGTCACGTGGTCCGTAAACGGATTACCGGTACGTATCTTTGAGCGGTTCGTTCGCGTGGAATGAACGGCCGCGGGCCGGGGGTCGGGGGTCGCGAATTGGGGGTCGAGAACCAAGGAGACAGCAAAGAGGCACGTATAGGTAGAAGCGAAAAAAAAGATGGAAAAACAAATAATAATAATAATAAATAATACGAAAGCGTGTAAAATTGTTTCAAGAATGTCCTCGAGCTATCGATAATTACTACGAATTTCCAGGTAATACGACATTCACATGTGTCTATATATACATATACATATAGTATACATGTATTTATGGGGAGTTATTATATAGATATATGGAAAACCGTGTAAACGTGGGCGGAATTCACCACAGGGGGAATTCTGCAAATTAGAGTGTTGGCTGTTGACCGAGGAACTGCGGGAAAACTTGCACGTAACAATTGTAATTGCATCGTTGAACCGCTTACCGGAATTCAATGAGACGCGAAATGTAAAATTGTGCATGTGCCAAATTTAGGTTCCATATTCAGAAACATTTAAACTAATAATTGCATCCCAACTGCACCGCGGTTTGAGGGTGTGCACTCTTATAGATATATAAACTAACATCACTGCAGCGTTATAGATTAATCCGCATATGCGGATATATTATTTAATAGAGGTTTAGAACGCCGGAGATCAAGCTCAGTTCTACAGACATTTTTTTAATCTTTATATGTTGTATTCAATCTTAATTACTGTAACATCGAAAGTAATGATTTATGTTATACAGTTCATGTATAGCATTGATAATTTTTTCTTACAATTTTATTATTAACGCAGTAGGTAGTACGCGAGAGAAAATATTAATATTGTATTGAGACGTGATACGTGATAACGTGAGTTATTTCAGTGATGGAACCTCGCGAGGTATTCGCAGTGGTAACGGCATTATGCAAGTTTACTATATACTTTATAAAATACCGATCAACGTGTCTCAGTATCCAGCTCTGTTGCACTTTGCATGATACGAGAGTACCTCAAGTTCTATTTTTAAAATCAACATTATATTAGGATAAGAATCTAACTTATATAACCGTATCGCAAAAATCGTTTGCATAAAACTACAGTCGTCCCATATATGATATCCGCGTATATATTTGTAATCGTAGAAACTTTATCTGTTAATTATTTCTTCATCTCATCATTAAGCTACAGCCGCAGACGTCTGATATATGATTGACTGTGGTTTTAAACGTGACGAGTTATTACGCACGTTTCACCTATATTTAAAAAGAAAAAAAGAAAATACAAAACAAATTGTATCACTTAGATGAAATTTATTTCTACGGTTTATTAAGAATGAGAGAATACGTTCGAAGTGAATAAATTATCATTAAGAGTGACACAATTTGTATGAAAATTTTTGTTAATTATAATCAAAAGTTTGCATTATACGGTTTTACATTATAATCAACTACTACAGCATACATTAAACCCACGGGAATAATATAATTATTTTAGCAATTATATTTGAGGGAACTCTTAAGAGTTCGCGTTCTAATATATATAGCTTTGTCAACTTGGTCATACTACAGTAAACGCGTAATTTAATATCAACCTTTTTCTCTTATTCTAGCGATGAATTTAATTAAAACACCTGTGCAAACAGTAGAATTAGAACATAACAGTGACGAGTGTGAATCTGAACCACTTCAGAATTAAACAATTTCTGTCTCAATGAGAGGAAAGTTCTCAGGCGCATCATGATACGTAAATATTTCTTAAATGTACTTTTTTTTTTTTGTTCAGGTAAATTCAAGCTATACGTTGCCATCGCCACCTAGAGATGAAAATTCTGTGATGTCAGTAACGGCTGGATTGGATTTGGAAATTGCTTCAGATAGTTTCAACCATGGGCGACTCCACATCACGTGTAGAGCAAACGTCTTCCATCTCTATGATGCTAAGAGCGAAATTTTTGTAGAAGAAGAACGCCCAAGATTAGCTTCAGTTCTTGGAACTCGCGAATCATCTTACACTGGTAATATTGGATTACAATTTTCCATTTACGATTGTTTTGCTAATTAACTAACAGTCATTCAATCAAATAACAAGCGTCGATAATCGATAGTCTCGAATGTCAAGAGTGGTATAAAATCAGAGATGCAGAGTACTACTCATTATAACTATACGACCCCAATTACGTTATTCGGTGAGATTTTCAATAATCTGTAATTGGTTAGTAATTTAATTTTTATACCATTTCAATTTGTGATGTTACCTCATTTCGTAACATCTGCATAACGACTGACGATTAATTTTCATCCATAATATTCTCGTCCCTGGTGCAATTAATGTTTTAAAAAAAAACGTCCGCGACGACTGCATAATTTTCATTATAGCCAATTCATAACAGACAAGAGTGAAAAACAATTATTCTTCAATCGAGCTATTATCGATGGGAGGCAAATTACACCTCTGCCCCTTCTTCTTCTTCTTCTTCTTCTTCTTCTTCAAGCACAAGAAATTTCGTAATACCTTGTACGTGATGTTGAATAATAATTATGATTTTAAAAAAATCATAATTATTATTCAAATAATTGATCTCTCGACGTTTTTCGTTAACGAGAAATTTCGTTCACAAGCAATTAAATAATCTGCATAGTATATATATGTACATTTATACAACAGTACCCAGACGCACTTTGTGCTAGAAACTCAGTATCTATACTAGCGCTCAATCTCCTGTATGCCTAAATATGTATATTACTAAAATGCGAATGAGGTCGGGCGTATTCATCCGTTTGATCAGAAACAGGAATCGAATAGTTGTATATTACACGGCCACAACAGCTACTTGCATTTTATGGTATATAACGGTTTATTCATATTTCTACATCAGAATTAAAAAGGTATATGAGGTAAACGAGTATGACGCACGATATGCGAAACCCCTCATACTATTATCTGTCACATCGTTAATACTGCTATATTAGCTTAAGATTGAATTCTTATTCCTTTTAAAGCGATAATCGCGATTTGATAATTGAACAAGTGTGTGAATTTCGTTTTAGGAAAGGCAGCACGAAGAGTCGAGAAGTGGATATTCATGGGGGCATTTACGAACATATTATTATACAGCCTGAGATAACACCAAGAAAATGTTCGGTTGATTTTACCCGTTTAACTGTATTGGAAATGAAGGAGTATAAATTGTTTGTAAAACTTTGGAAATTATTAAAAGCCTTTTGTTGAAACATTATCGTGAGTATGTTATTCGTGTAGACGTGTAGCACTGAAAGAACCGTGTAGTGGAGTCGATTTAAACATTTTTTTTAACACGAATAGACACGGTGTTATATTATAGCGTCGAAAATTTTGCAAAAATTATTCATTTTTGTTCAAATTTTTCTACTCGTTAAACTGACGACGTGGATATTTTCTAATCGAAACCAGCAGGTGCTTGTATAAAGTTGCCGAAGACTCTAGCATCTTTTCAGAGACCAAGAGTATATGAGGGTTATTAGAAATAACTCCAGTTTAAAATGTCAAGTTTATTTTTTGTTGCTTATGTTAATGTTAATACATGTATATGCAATAAGTAATGTAAAATAAAATACATAAATTGTAAAATAAAGCAATGAGAAATTCAGCACTCTGCATCCAGTCTAAACCGTGTGCAGTGTGTAGAATATACAGTAATGTTCATCGATGGTGTCCCCGTGGCTTACTATTTTCTGGCCTTTTTTTAAATCAAATTTCCCTTCTACAAATATATCATTCGCCCATGACCAGTGTAACCTTCAGATTATTAGGAATATGACAGCTGCGAGATGGAGCAGAATCACGAAGTAAGCCTAGGGACGACCTAGGGTAATAGCACCTGTCACGGGGTCAGTGATCTCGAATATAGTGGTGCTGCACAAATATGCGAAGAAAAAAAACTACGACCCCTTCTTTATATTCTTGGATGCGTGGCAAGTAGTTCATTGTAAAAATTCTGAACAGCAGTAGATGAAAACTACTAACTCTTTATTAGATTCATTGATACAATGAGAGATAGTGGCGCGTGGGAATGATGCGAAGAAGTTGAACAGAATTACTGACATTTTATTGCATTTATGTTTGCATTATAGGTATATCTAAACAAATAGAAATATAGCAGTTGAAATAAATTTACAACCACCAAAATCACTGAGACGTAAGCGTGGAATCATCCGGTATAAACATTTTTAATATTCATTTTTTTTTTATTTTTCAATTGCAATACAATTTTTCACTATTCAGAAACTGAGCAGAATGAATGTCTGTTTGTTGCATATTTGTCATGGCATTTGGCATTTTTTTTTTTCATTTTTTTATTCTTTTTTATTTAAAAAAATCTAAAATTTAGAAAACTTTATAATCGAACAAGTTTAAATTTTTAAAATAAAAACTACCGCGTAAATCAACCAGCATTAGTCACAGCGTTTCTGATAAAAAAAAAAAAACTATGATGAGATAATTATATTTTAGAACAGCTGAGCGATTATTTGATGTAATATAAATCGTCGAATACCCATACATTTAGTCAATACACAAAGTTAAAGTTATGGGGCTACAACTGACATGTAAAATTCTTATTTTATTTATCCTAGAAAGTAGATTGAAGCGAGAAAAAAAAGAATTTATCATGAATCATTGCAAAAAGAAATTAAGTTGTGGGCTAATGTCGCATCTCTTACCAGATGCAGGAAAAAGACACACGCCTTATTAGACGCAACCCGCAGATCTTTTGTGCATTTGTAATCTATAGTTGCCTATCCAATGGCGCGACCGTCGTAAACTGACCTACGACAATGGCGTCCCCTACCTCATGCCGCTCTTAGGTAAGCCAAGGAGGCCGTGCGCAAGGTGGCTGAGTTCAGTGACTTACGCGGCCTCATCGAGTGAACATGTGTGACGGCTGATGGGGGAAGGCTGACATCAACCGAGGCACATTGGACATGAGTGAGTTTGAAATATTTCGGTCAATATATTACGACGGCAATAAATAATCGCCAATTTTCAAAGCTCGTTGAAAACAAGTGAAAATGTATTCAATACTTTTCCGACAGATTTCACGCGTCTCGAATTTGAATCGTCGAAGTAAGTAACCGTTGAATTGCTACCGGCAGACTTTGATTATAATTACAGATATTGTTCATTTTCAAGTACATTCTCTTCATACCAACGAATAAATGTGCGAAAATCTAGATTTCTTACGAACATAACCTCTCGGACCTGTTTTGAATACAAATAAGATGGGCGAGAGAGTTTCGTTTGATAAATTCGCGATAATTATCCCATCATCCCATCATATTATTGGCATACAGTTCCGAGTCCCTCGCCCGGCGTCGTTTGTTTTACGGGCATATTTCGCGACTCCGAAGGGGAAACTAATTTGTCGTGTTATTTCGAGTCGACAAGTATTTTTCGGGAGAATACTCGTTCCCCGATTTATTCTTTTATTCGATTCTTTGATAGCATTATCGGTTGACGGAGATGAGAATGAACATCTCCGCGATGATACATAGACCTAAGTGAATACTCTTTTACTTACTTACAAATGGCCCGCAAGTACCACGTACTAAATTTTATTTCCTGATTTTTTTTCCTGTAATCATCAAGAGCCGATCGAGTGAGCGAGCATAGTGAGTAAACGATACAAGACTATTCAGTTTTCTGTTCTTCTGTTGTAAACTTTTATTATATAGAAGACATGTACTTGGCAATTGTATGTGATTTTAATCCCTTTGTGAGTCGACATTTTTATAGTATCACTTTTATTGGGGAGGAATTTTTGTTGGTGGATTTTTTTGGGGGTAGTGATTTGACTTGACCATACACAGACGTAGTATACATGAGCAACAAGATATTTGAATAATTCACATTTTTCTTATTTCCTGTTGTTTTGTTTTTTTTTGCGACAGAGTGAAATATTTATTAAATTTATGTATAATCATAATTAGAAATTCTTTTGTACTTAGTTGAGAATGTTTGCTTGAAAAACACATAAACTTAATCTATCGATTTGTCTCCAAGATTATATACATTGCTGCATCAATAGAATTAATATTTGACCCTCCACTAATTTTCATTTTTGATATTAAAATAGTATGCAAAACTTGGGAAAGGTGGATACGATATCTATCAGCTTGTTGTTGAGTCCTTTTAATGATATTAATCGCTTTTAATCGCATTGTGACTCGTAAATTCGAATAAAAATGCATTTAAATGATGATGTATTATAATATAGAAGTAATCGGTGCGGTAGTCGCGCCGTGGGAATGCATCCATATGTCTTTCACGCTCTCTTTAGTTCCACACTTCAACACTAGATGGCGCAAAAAGCGTTATAACTGACCTACGACAACAGCGCCTGCATTCCGCTCAAGGCCGGGCAAGGCCGTCCAGAATGGTTACCCAAGCAGACCGGTCTAACCGGTTTCAGTTGCCTTCGAGGCGCCGCCGAGTGAACACGGGTGGGGTGTAGGGGAAGCTCCTACGACATACAGAAACTTACGCGGCGAATTAAACAACGTGTGAGAAAATATTTGACATTCGGTACGCTGCGTCGTTGTGCGTTCGAGGAGATTTCCAATTCAAAGAAACTGACATCAACGAAAGCACGTCGGATATAAGTGAGTTTCAAATATTCCGACCACTATTTTAGCATAACCATAAAGAATTGTGAATTTTCA
This sequence comes from Tenthredo notha, assembly GCA_914767705.2. Lineage (NCBI taxonomy): Eukaryota > Metazoa > Arthropoda > Insecta > Hymenoptera > Tenthredinidae > Tenthredo > Tenthredo notha. The sequence continues at coordinate 6,355,990 of OU611907.1, forward strand.
ATGCTTGTTTGTGACAGTAAGAATCTTGCTGATTCGTTTCATACTGAAAATAGTGTTCGATACTTTTTCAACATATTTTTACGATCAACGGAGTAAGTAACAATTAGATCGCTACAAACAGACTTTGATTATGATCGAAGTAATTGTTCATTTTCGAGTATATTACTGTATAAAAATCTACATTTCTTACAAACATAACCGCTCAGACCTATTTTAAACGTGAAAATAATTGGCAAGGAAGTTTCATTTCATAACCTCGCAATAATTATCATCTCATTATAATAACAATCATATCATTTCAAGCTCCTCATACTTATATTCATATTTTATTGTACATTTTTTATCCGAGTTTTTTTTTTTTACTCATATTTTGCGACTTCGAGGGTAAACTAATTTGTAGTCTTATCTTGAGTATACAAATGTTTTCCGGGAGAATACCCGTTCCCTGATTTATTCTTTTATTCGATTCGTTGACAGCATTATCGGGCGACGGAGATCAGAATGACCATAGCTGATACTTGACATGCATAGATCCTGCGTGCTACTTGGTCGGAGATGGACGCCAACCGGCACTGCCTGGCTAGTCCTGGATCAACAGTCAACCAAGATAATGGTGAGCTTCGTATTGTATTAGCCAAAGACCCAATCTAACTATCAATGTATATTCGCAAAACAATTATTGCTGAAACGCACTTTGCGATCCGATACAGGTCTCGGACAGATTACTCTTCCAAGTTTATGTACCACAACACTCCTCGGCCAAGTAACCGTGACGCTCACCCTATATCTTTGACTCGATACTAGGGCCTCTGGCTTGCCTCTGTCTCCTGTATACGCCAGAAACTTTCACGAAAACTCGATTTCACTCAGCTGCAAGGGATACGATACCGACGCGAAATAATATACCTAGAGGTGAGATATTGTCCGACTCGTTATAGGGTAAGCCTAGGAGAGAAAGCACACTCAATTCTTGGAAATAGCAATAAATTCTCTCTTTTTAATGACAAACCTGAAATATGATTGATAGATCTCGAGAGAATATGTTTACCTTATTGAAATATAGTAGACTCACCTCGTAGTAGAGAAATATTTGAATAACCACAGGATCAAAGTTTCAAGGTTTGAAAATAAATAGAAGGTTAGATAGCTGTAGGCCTAATTAGGCATCGCATTTATTTTTTAAACATGGAACATAATTCAATATTGGTGATAAATTACTCCAGAGTCTCAGAGTACCAGTCATAACGATTGAAATATTGAAAAATCTATTCATGCATGCAATAGTAATACTAGCTTATTGACATTCTTGATTCTGTTGAAAATAGTTAAAAGTTTATATCAAATTTAAAAATGGTTCAGGCAGGCTTACAAAATCAATCATAAGAAATATATTATAATAAATTTCATACAGATGTATAATCACAATTAGAAATTCTTTGGTACTTAGTTGAGAATGTTTGCTTGAAGAACACATAAACTTAATCTATCCAATGTACCCCATGCTTATCTAGTTTTTATCTTCACAGGCGTTGTTCACCGAGGGAAACTAGCTCCTGCCTATCCTCAACAAAACCTCTTCAATATTCATCAGGACAGGGGATTCACACCAGGGAGTGAAGCAGTCCAAGCACCGGGGGAATGACCGCAAGACAACTCTGCACCGCGGAGTATCGATAAAGTAGCATCAGCGAATGGTTCGTAATTACAGTTCCTTTTGAATCAGTTTTGATAAAATCTCGCATCTGGTCTGGTCTATAATTATTTTAAATTACTTTACTTTATAATTACTTTTACTAATTAAATCGAGTTCAATTACACATTACCAAACTATTTCAATTGAATAAGTAATTTCATTAAAAATGTAACCAGTGACTCGTAACACTACAAATATCCATGTAATAATAAGATCGTTTATGCAATAAACATGTATTATTATAGTAAATTGGCGCATTCTTGAATAAATATCTCTTGAAATTGTAAATCATCTATCGTTGAATCATTTTCCTATGTCCTTTCCTTGCCTATAAGTCGAAAATCATGAAAATCGCATGATTTCATAAAGCCCCGAAATATTTATAAATTTTATTTACTACTATTAGTACTATTTATTTATATTATAAATATTAGTCCGCCTTACCATATGCAACCCGCATGCCATTCGTGTAAACGGAAGGGCCCATGTTAATTTTTGTTGCCTATTTGGTGTTTTCCGAATGCCTATATTCAGGCGTATTGTAGTAGCTTAGAAAAAACGTCGAAAAAAAGGTTCTGGCAGTTGATACCTTATTTAAGGAGTCGGATTTCTGGCAGTTGATACCTCGATTCTAGTCGCTTTACGATGAAATATCTACTGCCAGAAAATCGACCAATCAGGAGGCTGCTCGAGCCAATTTAGGCTCAATTTCTCGAAAAGGAGCCTCCTGATTGGTCGATTTTGAAATTAAATCAAGTTACGGCGCTACAGAGGCTAGCCATCAGCAAAATTCTGGATTTCTGGCAGTGGCTGGATTTTCACGGCAGCAATTTACTGCGGCAGCAACACGTGATTAACAACGAATAGCGTAGGTAAACCACGTGGTTAACAACGAATAGCGTCGCGGCAGTAAATTGCTGGCGTGAAAATCCAGCCACTGCCAGAAATCCAGAATTTTGCTGATGGCTAGCCTCTGTAGCGCCGTAACTTGATTTAATTTCAAAATCGACCAATCAGGAGGCTCCTTTTCGAGAAATTGAGCCTAAATTGGCTCAAGCAGCCTCCTGATTGGTCGATTTTCTGGCAGTAGATATTTCATCGTAAAGCGACTAGAATCGAGGTATCAACTGCCAGAACCTTTTTTTCGACGTTTTTTCTAAGCTACTACAATACGCCTGAATATAGGCATTCGGAAAACACCAAATAGGCAACAAAAATTAACATGGGCCTTGTCGTTTACACGAATGGCATGAGTGTTGCATATGGTGAGGCGGACTAATATTTATAATATGAATAAATAGTACTAATAGTAGTAAATAAAATTTATAAATAGTTGGAGGCTTTATGAAATCATGCGATTTTCATGATTTTCGACTTATATATATATATATAGGCAAGGAAAGGACAGGGGAAAATGATTCAACGATCGATTATTTACAATTTCAAGAGATATTTATTCAAGAATGCGCCAATTTACTATAATAATACATGTTTATTGCATAAACGATCTTATTATTACATGGATATTTGTAGTGTTACGAGTCACTGGTTACATTTTTAATGAAATTACTTATTCAATTACCCAATAGTTTGGTAATGTGTAATTGAACTCGATTTAATTAGTAAAAGTAATTATAAAGTAAAGTAATTTAAAATAATTATAGACCAGACCAGATGCGAGATTTTATCAAAACTGATTCAAAAGGAACTGTAATTACGAACCATTCGCTGATGCTACTTTATCGATACTCCGCGGTGCAGAGTTGTCTTGCGGTCATTCCCCCGGTGCTTGGACTGCTTCACTCCCTGGTGTGAATCCCCTGTCCTGATGAATATTGAAGAGGTTTTGTTGAGGATAGGCAGGAGCTAGTTTCCCTCGGTGAACAACGCCTGTGAAGATAAAAACTAGATAAGCATGGGGTACATTGGATAGATTAAGTTTATGTGTTTTTCAAGCAAACATTCTCAACTAAGTACCAAAGAATTTCTAATTGTGATTATACATCTGTATGAAATTTATTATAATATATTTCTTATGATTGATTTTGTAAGCCTGCCTGAACCATTTTTAAATTTGATATAAACTTTTAACTATTTTCAACAGAATCAAGAATGTCAATAAGCTAGTATTACTATTGCATGCATGAATAGATTTTTCAATATTTCAATCGTTATGACTGGTACTCTGAGACTCTGGAGTAATTTATCACCAATATTGAATTATGTTCCATGTTTAAAAAATAAATGCGATGCCTAATTAGGCCTACAGCTATCTACCCTTCTATTTATTTTCAAACCTTGAAACTTTGATCCTGGTTATTCAAATATTTCTCTACTACGAGGTGAGTCTACTATATTTCAATAAGGTAAACATATTCTCTCGAGATCTATCAATCATATTTCAGGTTTGTCATTAAAAAGAGAGAATTTATTGCTATTTCCAAGAATTGAGTGCGCTTTCTCTCCTAGGCTTACCCTATAACGAGTCGGACAATATCTTACCTCTAGGTATATTATTTCGCGTCGGTATCGTATCCCTTGCAGCTGAGTGAAATCGAGTTTTCGTGAAAGTTTCTGGCGTATACAGGAGACAGAGGCAAGCCAGAGGCCCGCGATATCGACTCAAAGATACAGGGTGATGAGTGTTGTGGTACATAGACTTGGAAAAGTAATCTGTCCGAGATCTGTATCGGATCGCGAAGTGTGTTTTAGCAATGATTGTTTTGCAGACATACATTTATAGTTAAATTGGGTGTTTGGCTAATATAATAGGAAGCTCACCATTATCTTGGTCGACCGTTAATCCAGGACTAGCCGGGCAGTGTTGGTTGGCGTCCATCTCCGATCAAGTGGCACGCAGGATCTATGCAGTTTAAGTATCAGCGATGTTCATTCTCATCTCCGTCGACCGATAATGCTGTCAAAGAATCGAATAAAAGCATAAATCGGGGACCGAGTATTATCCCGAAAAATACTTGTCAACTCGAAATAACACGACAAATTAGTTACTCCTTCGGAGTCACGAAATATGCTGTAAAACAAACGACGCTACAGGGCGAGGGACTCGGAATTATATGCCAATAATATAAGGGGATGATAATTATCACCAAGTTATCAAACGAAACTCTCTCGCGCATTATATTTGTATTCAAAACTAGATTTTAGCACAGTTATTCACTGTTATAAATAGAATGTACTTGAAAATGAACAATATCTGCAATTATAATCAAAGTCTGCCGGTAGCAATACAACGGTCACTTACTTCGACGATTAAAATACGAGACGCGTGAAATCTGTCGGAAAAATATTGAATACAATTCCACTTGATTTCAACAAGCTTTGAAAAATTGTCGATCATTTATTGCCGTCGTAAAATATTGATCGAAATATCGCAGACTCACCCATATCCACAACGTTCCTCCGTTGATGTCAGCCTTTCCGAACCGCAAATCTCCTCGACACGTGTCACAGATCTTTACTCGAGGATGCCGCGCAGATGACTGAACGCTGCGCCCGGCGTTCTTGGTATACCGTCGCGCGGCGCGGGGTGGGGATGATAATAATTGCCCCACCAATTTAATTAATCGCTTCAATCTACTTGGTGGGATAAATCACATAAGAATTTTACATTTTCAATAACAAAGAATAAAAAATGAATATTTAAAATGTTTATACCGGATGATTACTGGCTTACATCTCAGTGATTTGGGTAGTTGTGAATTTATTTCAACTGCTTTATTTCTATTTGTTCAGACATACCTATAATGCAAACATAAATGCAATAAAATATCAGTAATTCTTTTCAACTTCTTCGCATTATTTCCACGCGCCACTATCTTTCATTGTATCAATGAATCTAATAAAGAGTTACTAGTAGTTTCCTCTACTGCTATTCAGAATTTTATCAATGAGCTATTTGCCACGCCTCCAAGAATATAAAGAAAGGCTCGTAGTTTTTTCGTCCGCATATTTGTGCAGCACCACTATCATTTCATTCATAGACGAGCGCTTCTCAGAAAACGTAGTAAATTTTTTATCCGCATTTTTGTGCAGCACTACTATTCATGCGCGACCAGCGCACTCTATGTGACAATGGAGTAGTTGCTGCGGGAGGTGGTATCACAACTAGCGATGTGTACGAACGAACGAACAATTAAAAGAACAACTCAAACTCGTCGCGAAATATGCCTGTAAAACTAACGACGCTACAGGGCGAGGGACTCGGAATGATATGCCAATAATATAATGGGATGATAATTATCGCGAAGTTATCAAACGAAACGCTCTCGCCTATTATATTTGTATTTAAAACAGGTCCGAGAGGTTACCCTCGTAAGAAATCTAGATTTTCGCACATTTATTCGCTGGTATGAATAGAATGTACTTGAGAATGAACAATATCTGCATTTATAATCAAAGCCTGCTGGTAGCAATTCAACGGTTACTTACTTCGACGATTAAAATATCTCAGAACGCCCTACGTGACTGCTAGAAATATCTTCGTAATACTAGAGGCAGGCTATATAAAATTTCGATGAGAGTATTAAGATCTGTCCTAATATTTAATTATTATTCTAAGTTATAATCATCATTATTAAACATACATTTAATATAACATATATTTCATCTATTATATAATATGGTTTGTACAATAACTCAACTTTTGAACTCAGAAATAAAAAATTGATTTGATATCTATATTTATATCTAGTCTGATTTTCGATATCCTTTACTGCTTTTCATGAGTTTTTCAGGATCTAGTATAATGATACTGATCATTGCTCTTCATTACCATCATCATCATCATCATCATCATTATATATAATAAATATTCACGTATACAATATATACCTACAATATAATTCTATTAATTTGTATTGATACATAATGAATAAATATTCATTCTAATAATAAATAAGATTAATTATAACCAGATAGGATGCTATAGTTATTCTAAAAGTATTCATAATTAAGAACTTTGCTATGGTGTGTTAAGGATTATAGTCAGTCAGGGTGACGGCTTGTTATCCAGAGCTACCGGTCAGGATATTCAACAGAAACCTAACTTCAAATTGCTATAAACACTTGTTTATTAATTATTTCTATAAATAAAGACGACACGACAGATGTCACTAACAGCCTCTGGCTCAATTCTTTATTATAGGTTTCTCTTTAATTTAAATTAACGTTTGCTTAACTCGCGTAACCACGTCTGGTTCGATTGCTTATTTCATACGTACTACCTTAGTCTAGGTCTTACAGCTAATCTCTCATCCTTCACATACTTTTGTTCTCATTTAATCCACTAGCAGTCTCACATTCATACGGGTACCCTTCATATATACGCTCTCATACTGTCATTCAATCCATACTTGCTCATTCGTTCCTAATTTTTATCATGCATACTACATTTAGACCGTTAACGGAAAGATGGAAGTAATGGAATTTAGAACTAGAATTCTGTATTTCCTGGACGTGCCCTATAATAAGATATATAAGTATAACACACATCACGTAAATATTAGTATTCACCTTTAGGCACATTATTATGGCGTTTGTATTCCATTCCTGACAACTGAATAGAACCAAGTTGGCATAAAAGTATGCTGAGGAGAAACGCAGATATCTGACTTGTCTATGACAACGGTTACTCGAACGGAAGAAGATTTGTCAGTCAGGTGGCTGTGATGCTCCATTACTGCTCCCATGTCATATCCAAACAGCCCGATAACCATATGGTACAGATGACTTGAAGTGTAAACTTGGCTTCCTTGAAAAAGAAATGAGTCATTTAGAAGATTTAAGAAATAAGATGTTGGATGAAAAACAAACGAGTGTTATATTAGTTACTTATTATTTACGAACTAGACACAATATATACTGTAACGATTCCCATTTGGATACAGGCAAACTCTTTTCCGGAGGAAAATCAAAAAAATGAAAAAGATAAGAAATAAACTTAAGGTAAATTTGATTCAGAATATATATATGTATAACCCAAAGCACAATATAATCTACATTGGTCATTGCATACCAATTCTCACCTCAATCTCTGGACTCCAGACCTCATGATTCCTGGACCCGAGTAATCCATACAGTTTTTATTTCCGGTTCATCAGTCTTTTGGGATTTCTAGACCCGCAGATTGGATTTGTATCATGTGCCTCTGGAATCTGTTCCTATGCATTTCAGCAGCATCTCTAGCATTTTCTACTCGGATATTCGTTTTCATCCCTTCTTCTCCAGGATCCTCGACAGATGCAGCTTGTCCCAGCTTCGCCGACAGCTTGCAGACACACATGAAACATAGAGAAACGGACAGGCATCATAATCTACTCTAATATTACGAAGCCTTATTCGTATTTCACCTAATGCATCTGAAGTATGAACTTCAGGTAACAAAAAGTCGTATAAGTACCATAAGTATATGATAGTCTATTCGAAAAGATACACTGTTAAAAATTATTGTGAATTTACAAACATCTAATATACAAAAGTTTTGCAAAATTACGAATATGGTGCAGCAAAAGTGAATTGGTAAGCTTATTCTATAAATTTCGAATAATCTCTTGAGTTTTATTCTATTTGAATTCACTATAAGATGTTAGTAAATTTGAACCATTTGTAAAAATAATTTTACAGAGGCAATGTCTTGTGAATTCACACGCGTGTCTCCGAATAATGCTTGGAATAGACATACCTCATTGTATCTCATTACAATACATTGGATTGCGAATTCGTGTGCATGTATACAAATAATCCTTGCCAATACTCGTGACACATTGTAAATTCAAAATTCATTATACCTGTAAAATTAATTTACGAATAGTTGGAATTCACCAACATATGTGAAGTGAAGAAAAGTTTAGTGAAAATCAAGAATTTCTTTCGAAATTTATAGAAAAAGCTTACCCACTTTATCTCAAATCTATCTAGAATATATATATGTATTTATATAACCCAAAGCACATTACATTGGTCATTGCATGCCAATTCTCACCTCAATCTCTGGACTCCAGACCTCATGATTCCTGGACCCGAGTAATCCATACAGTTTTTATTTCCGGTTCATCAGACTTTTCGCATCCCTAGACCTGCAGACCGTATACTTTTCTGTGAGGAAAATTGAACAGGAAATGAAAATTTAGTAAAAAGTAAAGGGAATATATAAGATTTGTATTATAGATCGAATACAAAAAACATGCTTATGTGTATTTGAAAAGATTTCAGTTTGCCAAAGAGAAATGTATATTTATTGCTTATACATATTGCCACTTCTGGTTTTTTTTTAAACAAAGAAATTATGATTCTAAATATCGATCTAGAAATGAGACTGACAAACTGAATAATATTTCATTAAGTGGCTTACCTCTCATTCAATTTATCGGTAAGATACATTTGATGTATATAAACAGCTTCAGAACTTTCAATCTGCGTCTTTGACCTGCGGCGGTTTGTATCTGTAACAAAAGGATTGTTTTGTTAATCAGGTTAATGTAAATAATGTATTTCCTCTGAAATTGGACTTAATAAAATTATTATTTTCTATTTTCATTCAATTAGTGATTTATTATATGAGATTAAACCGTGAAAATGAGTAAAAAACCGGTCCTTAGATTTTCGAACTTTGTCGAAATGTAAACAACCTGCGATCTGTGCATCGATAACTCCCTCGTATATATTTATATATTGTATATAAATATATATATATTCGTTGTTTGACTATTTACGTTTTACATACGATTATACGCATATCAACTTCTACACGATACCGTTGAATGTAATGGAGTATTATATCACAACCGATTCGAAAGATACTTAATTGTTGGCTATTCGCAAGTCGAAATAATATTAACGTATAACTGCGGGAAACAGTTGACTGTGCAACGGTTGGAAAAAAGTTCACTCAAAAGCGGCTTATGGTCAATAAATTGCGAGCTTGGAGTTGAATTTGGTTTCAAAGGATCGCAGAATACTAGGATAAGACTATTCATACCTTTTTTTATCATTTTAACGACCGTTTGTTACTCCAAAAACATTATTATACTCGACATGATTATTTCAAAACGTATTGCTTCGATTAAGATGGCGGCTTATTTACCCGCCCCTCCACGGACCGACCATAAACGCAGTTGCAGTTTTCTGCGCGTACGCAGGCACAGTTTTTTGCGTCTGCGCAGGCAGACGTTAGAAAAAGTAAAAAAATAAATAACAAATTCTTCGAATAAGCCAACATTTGAAAAATGAATTGAGACGAAAATGAGAGTATAAAATCTTGTTATTTCACCCGTGAATCATAAATTTTCAAACCAAAGCCAATTTGTTTTCCCGCTACCCGCCCCTCTCGGGATTTTCTCCGCGTAGAATATTTCAAGTTTCGTTTCGAATGAACTCCATTTACGATGACTTTTTTCAGGACTCGATATTATTACACGATGAAATGAAGAATTTACGTTGAAGAAGGAAAGATGTAGAATTAATATAAATATCCACCGGCAACCGGTCGAGGGAAGTCGAGAGAAAAGTTTAAACTGGCATGGAACTTCACGACAATCGGAATTGAACTTCGATCAAATATTTTTCCCTCAGATAATGATCGTTGAATCACAAGATTACCATCTCTTACCTTAACAAAGACGCGTACATCGAATTATAACACCATGCCTAAACTATGAGGCGTCGAGACGTCGACCGATCCCACTCTGATCACGTATAAATAACACGGAAAATTCGAGCTAACGAAAGTCGCCGCCTTCCAGCGTGATGGCTCCTCTACAATGGTCGCTAAAACGCAAGTCGCCGGTCGCAATCGCAAGATGGTCAGAAAAAAACAGTTAGACACCGCTAACCCGTTCATGAACATTACTGTATGTCCTTTGCATAGAACTAAGTTCTATGACAGTATCACCTTGCGGCTACATTCCATAATTGGAGTTAAGCCATTCAAAGGTTTTAAAAAAAAAAAAAACAGTATCACCAGCGATAGCGTGGTAGACAGGGTAGACACGAGATACTGTTCGACTACATGATTGCAAAGGCGATAAGTCGTAAAAGGATAGAGAGAGAGAGAGAGAGAGAGAGAGAGAGAGAGAGAGACGAGATACTCGCTGCTAATTTTTGTAGGTTAGGTTACCCGTTTCTGTCACAAGTTTTGTATGCGATTGAGGCGATCTAGAGAACATATAATAACATATTTGACAATAATAACAAGAATAGTTTACGCCTTAGGTATAAACAATGAGCGAACTTGATAGCGAAATCGTTAAACTTGGTGACTACGTTGTAGTACAACGACAAAATTACCACAAACTCTACAAGGTAACAGAACATGGTAATTTACTACTAGGTAAAGACCAGCTAGAAATGAGTAGTGTGGTGGGTAAACCAGTTTGGACAACGTATAAGATGCAGGCAAAGAGAGTTGGTAAGCGTCTATACACTCTGCAAGAAACTAAAAAGATTGAATCATTGTCAGAAGATTTGAAAAGCACATTACCCAGCGGTTCTGACAACAGAACAATCATCGACGATGGTACCTCCCAGCAGTTATCAACGGAAGAAATAGTCAGCTTAAGGGAGGCTGGAAAATCTGGTAAAGAAATAGTGGGCAAACTTATAGAGAATAGTAAAACATTTCAAAATAAGACAGAATATTCACAAGAAAAATATTTGAAAAAGAAAGAAAAGAAGTATTTTGAATATATAACCATAAGAAAACCGACCATCAGATTAATACAAGACATTTACTTCCGTATGGATTATCAAAAGATAAGCGGTCTCAGAATGGACACACTAGCTCAACTCATTTCTTATTCAGGTGTCAAAGCTGACGGACTTTACATGTTATATGATAGTGGTTCTCAGGGACTACCAGCCTCCGCAATGTTGCATCGCATTGGTGCCAAGACAAATGGCAAACTGATATACATGCATCCAGGAAATATACCGCAACGGACTTTGATTCAAGCTATGAACTTTCCCGAAGAACAATTGAGCAGAATGCTCACCGTTAATATATATAGTCTAATACGTATGTATTATCAGGGAACGGAACAGTTCATCGAAGAATCAAAGTACAACGATACAGCCAAAGAGTCTGTTGTACCGGATCCCCAGATTGTCATCTTAGACAAAAATCCTGAAGATATTGTTGAAGTGGAAGTTAAACCAGAAGAGAAAGAGACAACAGAGAATGCCGTAAGTCCTACGGCCGAAAACTCATCGGAGAGTAAAAACTTGAAACGTAAACTTAGCGACGTTGCTAATTATGGACCACCTAAGAAACCAAAGTGGCTACTTGAGACACAAAGTGCTGTTGAAATTATTAAAACAACTAAGGCTGAAGGGCTGGCTATTGTAGCCAGAGAACATCCGCTGAATATAATTAAAGGTCTTTTGCCATTCTTAGGGGCCTCTAGACCATTTGTCATTTATCATTCCTCCCGAGAACCGCTTCAAGAAACTTATGTAGCTCTGAAGCAGAGATCAGACGTTATTAATTTAAGATTGTTCTCAAACTTTTTAAGGTCTTATCAAGTTTTGCCTGACAGGACTCATCCTGATATTTTAATGAGTGATACAGGTGGATATTTATTGTATGGATACTTGGTTGAATGAATTTTTAGTCAACTTGTTTTTACAATGTGAAAATTCTTAGTTTTACAATAATTGTTTTTAGTTACATTTCAGGGAAGCAATAACCAATTACACAGTCGTTAAAAATCTTCAAAACTATAAATAGACACAGAATCTTATTAGATATCTCTCGAATTTAAGATTTATTGCCTTTTTTTTGTTTTTTGTAATTGTTATTCAACAGCCTTATTTTACATAGATAGAATAAATAATGTATTGCCTCATTTGCCCCTAAACAACTGCTTGTAAAACTACGTGTTTTATACAAACAATCTGTAAATAAAAAGCAAAGACTACGTCGCAAACAATAAATTGCTCTTATAAAATTTTCGATATTTTTTATTCGTTCCTTTACATGTGGGATAAAGGTGTTAAACAGTATATTCTCTTTCTCTCTCTCCCTTTACGACTTATTAGAACAGTATATTAAAGAATATGTTTGTATACGAATTAGTTACCCAAAGTCCCTCACGCCGGCATAGTACAGACGTATTTCATATTCTAAATTCGAATCATAGCCGTAGTTTTACGGCATCGTGGCGCTGCGCGGCAATCATTAAAGTTGACTTAAGTAGTACACCGGAAGTTTCCCTCTCAAAATAACTCAACGAATCAGCTACGGCTTCCTACAACACCTTGGAATGCTCCTTCTCGTCCGCAATGTATCGGTCACTTCATCTTCCGGCGTCACTAAGAGAGGTTCTTTAACTGCACGTGGTAAGCAATTCACATATTCGCTCTATTATACCTTGACATAGAATTAATCGTAAATAATGATGATACTTATTGTCTCGTTCGTATGAACTTCGGTTCTGATTATAACTACAAACCTGAAAATCTAGCCGTTAGATTTAGTCTACATTTTTCGAAATATCTAAAGAATTTTATTTTAATTTAGTACTTTTCGCATCCTTTCAGATACTTGCTATAACTGACTCACTTACTACCTATATGAGGTAACTATTTTTTACTTTATTATCCAAATTACATTATTCTTACAATAAGCCCGAGAAAATCGAACTTTATACGATGCCACGTGTTCTGCGCTCGAGACCGCGTGTTTCTATTTCTATCATCAGCGCGTTATAAATTAGTCTGTATATCCCTATCATACTTACCAGTTACTTTTCAACAAAGTGAGTACATCAATTATTTGCAATAACAAATCCGCCAATAATTACACGGAAATATTCGGCATTCACGAATTTAAAATGGCCGATATTTAAGTAAGCGTTGTGCCTGGTTTGAAATGCTTCGGTCGATGGCCTATTTCATATTCAACAATCGCTCTATTCAAAATTACCGAGCATCCTCTAGACTAATTCTTCCATCGCTTTTATATGAATCGTCAATAATATGATTACACTTAATACCGCCCCAGTCTGATGTCTGTGACTGATTGGTTTACCGAATGATTTAAGACTATATTTACATTTGTGTTAGATATTCTAGCGATATTTATATCTGATAAGTAATTTTCAACTCACAGGGAGGTATCAGTCATGGAAAAAACAAACGAGCAACAAACCTTTCGACAAAATCATCGAGTAAGTCTATTATTCCGTATTATCATTGATATAAGCGTTTCTTTTTCTTCCCTCTTATTTTCTTTACCAAATTCGAAAGAGCTTTTCCGACCTGTAATAATCATAATACAACTTGATGTATTACATTTATGAAAGATTAAAAATTACAATGATGATTTGTATATCGCCCCAGTCTGATTACTGTGATTGATTGATTACTTATGTCCTGAATAATTCCCAAAATCTTTAACTAAATTACGTCTCTTTACATTCCTTTACTTGAATTTGCGATTTTTTTCTACAGAATTATCAAAATATGGATCTATGGGATGAAAAATACTATGCTACCGAAAATGATAGAGTAAGTTTCACTAGTTTATTCTTTACTTCCTGTTTTTCGGACTTATAATTAGATCATAAAAGCTGTTGAAATAAAGATTCTAAAATCTGACTTTACATAAGCTGATTTGGAGTTAAAAATTCGAGGCATGAATATAACAGTTGAAAATTTTAAATGATGTATTGACAAGCATATGGCTGATGATTTTGATGTCAAATTTTACCCTGATTTGCACTTTTTTGCTATACAAAGCGCAGTTTTTTTTTTTTCAATCAAAGTTAGATGTTTTAAATAGTTTCATTATTTTTCATAGTGATAAATCTGGGAGCTGAGAGAAATCACATTCTGGATATAGAAATGGTAAGTAATCAGGTTGTTCTTAACATTTTTTTTAACGGAAATATGTGCCACAGAATGATTTTTTTTTCTTCATTTGAAATTTATATTTATAGAAAGTCTACAAAGTGATGAATATTTGTTATCCCTGTCTTACAATTATATGGTGATAATGTACTGCCTGAATTTTTATCAAATTTATTCAAAATTCTTATTCACTCATAGCTGCGCATGATTTTTAAATACCTATCATTTTATATTTCAGCATGAAACATCGATGGGCAATTACAATCGTAGACCCAATCATATAATCAACTAGAATGCTGACATCAATCATGACTATGGTAGGTGAAAATGAAAGACAAAGATCTATTCTTAAAACTTGATACAATGAAAAGTAGAAAATAGTTATAACGTTCTTGACTGTAACAATGATGAATAATGTTAGTTATCCCTGTCATACTGATACATGGTGAGAATTTAACACTGAAATATAAAGTGAATATCAATATCGTGTGTTGATCATTTTTGCACTTGATCTAATGGCGAATTTTACGTTATTTCTTTCTTTGCAGATTTGTCGACTAAAACATCAACACTGTAGTTGTTGTTGGCATAGAATCAAGGGAGATGATTTATGTAAGTTGAATTTGCCTGATATTCGTACTTAGATCTTAAAGTAAACAATTTTATTAATATTCATTACGATTCTACAATTTATCATATTTGAAATTATATCTTTAAAATGATGATATTTTTGACAAGCATATGACTGATAATTTTTGATGTCTCATGGATTCTGATTTCTTTGCGTACATTCTGCACGCTATTTATATGTAAAAAACATTTTTTGATTCGCTTTTTTCCATCTAATTTCAGAATTGATTCAAAACGAAGACTCTAGGATTGGAATTCGTCCTGTTGATTTCAACGTGAGTATTTTAAATACTTGATATTTTCTAAAATGCGTACTTCTACTGGAAATTTCATTCTGTCTTTATTACATCAGTTTCATTAGCTTGAAATAACAAAAAAACAAATACTATAAAATGATGAATTCAACCAACGCTCCAGTCAATCAGATTGTACAGTGGCGACATTGTTGTTTCTGAAAAATTGAATTCCAATGAAATTATCTTTCAAATTTGAATGCAATACAGTTTAACATTTCTCATTTTTCTTATGATTACAGGATCACTTCTAATCTCTATCAAACGACGAGAAATTCCAGTTTGACTTCGTTTCAAAATGGTAAGATACAATTTTATTTTCCTACTTCAAATTTATAAACAATTTTTTTAACTGGAATTATGTTTAAGAATTTATTGAATAATTCATAAAGGTATCTTATTCTCTAAACTGTGATGTTACAAAAAAGGAATATACGCTAATATTACCATATTTATTTTGGCATGATTCGAACTTGCCCTCACTGAGAATTCGCTCGAAATATATTAGAGCATATTTACTACTTTCGACACATGTAATGATCCACAATTTTTATTTCTCGATATTTCAGGTGAAAGATCGAACTACAAGACAACTACACGCCCAGTCTCAAATCAAACGTAAATATCTATTTGTTTATAAACTAATATTAAACATTCTTGAAAATTTTATTTCAATAATCACCGATAAAACAAAGTAATTCGAGATTTGATAATCTGATTAGTAAAGTCACGCTGTTAAATCATTGGCAATTGTTGAACTTTTTCATAGCAATGATATATCCATAAAATGAATAGACATGATGATCCAATAATATACGCTAATATGACTGCAAAAATGATTAGTACTTGCCCTCACTGACTCAAAAACAACAACACAAATGGTGTTTAATTATTCTTGACATTGCTCTCATGCATTCTCATTCTTTTTTTACAGATTTTGAAAAGCAACTTCCAATCATTCAGATGAAGAATTTTCCTAGTTTTAGGTAAGTTTATTGGCTTTTTATGCCGAAATTACTTCGATGATTTGTTGAACTATTTCCAGTCTCTTTCGTTTTCAATTTTGTTTATTATATTAACTATGAAATCATGCTACTCGTTGACGATAGAGATTTCGAGAAATTGAATTATGACTTGAATTTATCCTGTAAATTCTGATATATCAGTGAAAATCGGTTTTATTTTATAATGATGACTTAATATACGCAATGATTTAACGTGAAAACAAAATACTTACTGAATTTCAGCGTAGTACATTAATTTATGATAATTAAATCACCTGAAACTAATAGCAATTTTTCGAAACTGTTATTCTAGAAGATCTTCAAGCCTACTTAACCGAATAAGGAGCTGAGTTGGAAGTCAGAAAGTCCAGAAAATTCCTTGAGAAGAATTTGAAAAAAATAATACTGAATATATTATACGGAAATTTATTACGAAAATGAATAAAGTTGACAAAATTTGTTCAATCAATTAACTATTCATTTTCTATTCATTTTTCCAATCCCTTATAATGGCAAGGACAGATTGATTATTGACTAGTATGAAGCTTCGCAAGTTCTAATTTGGTGTGAAATAATTAAAAAAAAGATGACTAAAGTTTTCGGGTGTAGAATAAATATTCTAAACTCGGGATTGTCAAATAAAAAATATCTGATAATTACTGTTATTTTAATGTATATTTTAATTTTCAACATGGCAAATACAAGTTGTGCTTTAAAATTTTGTAAAAATAACTTGACGGTGATATTGTTGAGCATATGATATATCTAATATGATTAAGGATCACCTATTTTATTGTTAAAAATGTATAAATAATATCAGTTTTCACTCTAACGCGACATATCCATAATAAATGCGAACATCATGGTCCAATCACTATTCATTTTATATCTCGTTATTTGAACATCACATATGCCGAGATAGTGACGAAGGAATATAATAACCAGCGTTTTCCTATTTCTAAACAAATAGGGAAAATTAGTTGAATAGGTTGAAGTAGGTATTCTAAATTATATTGAAAAATCGAGTTCTACCATTGATTAGTGTAAACTATAAGCTATCTATAAATCTGTTGAGTATTGTGTACCAGAGTGGTCCTTAAAATAAAAGGGTGATTTTAAACATTTTCAAAGTCCACAAAGCAGGAAAATCAATTCCCTTCAAATTTGGAAATTCAAAAATCACCCTTTTCCAGACTGCTCTATGGTGTACTAACTATATACAGTTCTAATTTCCAGCTCTCTCATGTATTGTTGTAAAGTTTAATTATAAATAATTTGATATCCTTAGATACGTTACGCGTAACATTTCACTCAGTGAGCAAAAGTGGTTTTCTGGTAAAAATATTTAAGTTTTTTTGTTTTTCCAATTATCGAACGTGCGAATATAGGTAGTTATGAAAATTACAGAAAATTGGTAAAGCAACGCTGAAAAGCTGAGAATATTATTCGATAATATCTCATGGGTAATATAAACATAAAAGCTCATATTTTTATCTGCGATAAATGTATCAGCACCACCTCAAACATGGT
The DNA here is from genome assembly GCA_914767705.2 of Tenthredo notha. Lineage (NCBI taxonomy): Eukaryota > Metazoa > Arthropoda > Insecta > Hymenoptera > Tenthredinidae > Tenthredo > Tenthredo notha. Next base: position 6,374,004 of record OU611907.1, read on the forward strand.
TTTGTATATTATAAAATCAAGAGATTCGTGCCCATTTTCGCTATATTCTATCTTATCTACATATTAGGCCACTTATATTAAACGTTTATAAGATAAAATTCAATGAACAGTAGTGTCAATTCATTAAACTAATACAGGCAAAATATTTACCTAATACCTATGATACCAGTAATCTAAATTTTATAATCTAATAGTGTAATTCAATTTCTTTTCTCTTATGTGATGATAAATTCTGTAAATTACCTGTCGGATAGATTGATCAACTATAGTAATATGTATACTATGTTGTAATAGATTTATTCGCTAATCCATAATTCCACAAAACTGTGGGATAGTGTAAATCTATATGCTTAGTTTGCGATAATTTTAATTTGAAAATTAACAACCGTTTTTAATTTATTTTCGGCTGTGAATTGTAATGAGATGAGCATTGTGTACCGTTAGATTGGAACTTGGGATAATTTAAGCCCTATCTCTAGTCGCCCACCTCCTTTTGGCCGAAAATTACACATTTCCATTATTATACGAACCCAAGCGGCGAAAATGCAAAAAAAAAATGCACAATGCCAATTCAAATTCAATTCTGAACACATACGTCCAAAAACATGTTCTTTTCGTGCGAAAATAGAGTTTAAAAACGGTTTTTATGTAATTCGAATAATATAAAAACATGGGTGGGCGACTAGGGATGAGACTTAACAGCAGTAGATCTTAGGGTAGGCACTACAGGTATAACACCAGATATATTTTCGGTTGTATTCTGAATGATCACTATATATGGTCGTTACATCATTGAGCTTTCGGATTTGAAAAATGACTACCAAATTTCATCTTTAATTAATTTTAGATTCTATTTAATCAGCAGATTATTCTCTAAGCGTGAAAAATAAAAAGAAAAAAGTTTAGATACATTATTTGATTTTTCATATTTTTTACTTTTTAAGTAATTTGCTTCTAATGTTTGTCACACATTTAAACATATATAACATCGACGATTAGTTTTGTATGGAATTTAGAGACTGTGCCGCTATCCGGCTTCTAATCATTGAATTTAATATCAGTTGAGAATAAAACATCGTTTTTTGATACGTATATCTTGTAATTATCATGATAAACAAATTGGCAATCATTTGCTGTTGATAAATTTGACCAATTATGTTTAATTCATTGCAAAATGAAATTTGAAAAATTATAGATCTTTGCGTGAATGATAATTACGATAATTTCTATGGGTACGATTTAGCGATTATATAAAATTGATGATACCGGGTCTAGTGTAAACCTCGTGCTGTTTGGGTAGCAACAAAAACTATGATCATTCGAAAAAGAGTAAATGATATTTAATATACATACACTTGTAAACACTTACAAAATAGATAAATATCTAAGGGAATTAGTTTAAATGTTCCGTATATGAATGACGCACCTAATGCGTAATGGAAATTGACTGTAATCACAGTTTAATAAACTTAAATAATCCTAAAATGAGATAAGTATCATTCAAAAAGCATCACCAGCTATTAGAAAATTGATAGGTACAGATTTATACTATTTAATTACAAAATTAATTAAGTGATCATACAAATCATGTTGTGTGGAAGATTGGTATTATCATATATATGAACCAAAAAAAATTGCAACCTAATAAAAATATAATCTTATTCATATTTAGCAGAGTTGGGTAGTAACTGATATAGAAAAGTTACAAGCCAAACTAATTCTTGACTTAATTTAAAATAACTGAATCAAATCATAGGTAATTTCTAGCATTAAATAAATATATAAAAAAATTGTCAACCCTTAACTTGTTTCTGCAAATTGACTACAGATCTCGATTTGAATTATAACGACAGAGAGTTTCATAACAATATACATTATGCTCATGACTCTATCCGTTCAAAAGACTGATAATAAAGAATTTTTAAGATTCTGGCATCAATGTAAACGCCAAGCTTTTCTTATATCGATAAAAATAAACGTATTGAGTATTAAAGTGTATAAATAGTTGGTATAACTTTATCGATTCGAATATATATTTATATATTTGAGCATGTGCATCTCTAAATCGACCTAACATGCTGATCAAGTTTTAGAGTCATTAGTATTTCATTGAAATTTGTATGTGCTCAAAACCAGGAACCCCACGCAGAAAAAAAAAACATGATTCAAAACGAATCAGCCTAATGCTCAGCCCTTGATTTAACATACCTGTAGCTAATTAATTGTTTGTGTCAACTTACCCAACTCTTATGCAAAGTGCACTTCAAAGCTCTTATAGTGACTTAATTTTAAAATCTAAAAGTGCAAAATCGAAGATTTGTCTACAGGAAAAAAGATCTACTCATAATACGTTGCGTAATCCGAAAAATGATAAGATTACTTAGTATATATAAATCGCTATAAACTATTAATTGAACATTAAGCAGCAAATTAATTATTTGACTGGCATAATATGCATATTAGGTAGTTTTTGTACAATATTATGCATATGATATTGTCGTTTATTAATTTTACTTTTGAAAAAATAAATCTTTCAGGTCTCAGAATGGTAGATGATAATATTCCGAGTCCACTGCAACGACGACGTGTGTACTAGTCAAATTTTAATGATAACAAATCGGTGCTGTTAACAATTTTGACTAACCTGCTAAATCTTTAACTCTCTGATGAGATTCAAATTCAGTTTTAAAGAACATACTAATATTGCTACAGACTTCCATGCAATGTGTCACAAATTTAGGACATAGTCTGTTATAGGATTAAATTCTCTTTGATGAGTTGCGTTCATTGCTGTAACGTAGCCCCACTGTTCCATTGCACCAACGCAAGATCGTTGTATTTCTTCTACTTCTTCATATTCTAAATCTGTTCTCCAATGAAAAGGAGTTACTTTTGAATTTCTGAATGTACTTGACACACCACCTACGTCACTTTTCGTATGAGTGTCTAAAAAATTTCTAACATTTGGGTGAAAATCTAATCCGTAAAAATTGAAAAGTTCTTCAACATGTTTGTACGGATCCACAGCAAGATCTTCGTATCGTATTACCCTGTAATAATATTATCATGTTATAATTAGCTAAAGCCACGAACTTCATTAGTTTTATCATTTTATACCGGAAAACATGATGTTGAATGATTAGAAATACTTCTTTTTTTTTCTTTTAATTTATAAGTTGTGTTATCGAAACGAGAAGAATTACAAACCTGAATGTATGAGGATATTGCTTCTGTAGTTCAACCGCAACGTTGTAATCTGAAACCATATCTGCACAGAGTAAACCTGGATCTGAACAGTCAGGATTAGCTGGACAAAAATCACGATGTTTTCTTGATTGAAGCGTCCCACGAGGATCTCTTATCAGGAGAACTAATCTTATAGCTAATCTGAAAAATACCAAACGTCATATATATAAAAGTTAAATTATGATAATGTCAAATAGTTGATGAAAATATATAATATTTTACAATTATATAAATTATTTAAGTAATGATGTAATGATGTCAATTTTCAAACAGTTTAGACAAAATAAGCAACGGTATATAATAGTATATTGTGCAACTAGGGGGTGACAATTGCCATTTCGAGCGAGTGTGAGATGGTTTTAGTCGAGACTAAAGACTTTTAGACAGGCCATTTCGCAAACCCCAGTTGCACAATATACTATTTTTTTATATAATAATACGCTACTGAATATTTTACTAACTTTTCATCAGCAAGAAGCTCTCGTGCGACACGTAACCTGAGACGTACAAGCTTCATTGACTGAAATGGAAAAAGCTTACACATTCCACTTAGGAACTTGTGATTGTAGCATATTTCTTTATGAGCTAGGCATTGCTTCCATAAAGGTGCATTATGATTAAAAAGCCAGGAGTGACTTCTGCCAAATTCTATATAGTGATCTGAAATACAGAATTACAATTAATCAATGTTATTAAATTGTACAAAATTCGATATACAAACAGTCAAATTTTTAGGCCATAGCCCTTTTCATCTAAAAAAGTATGACAAAGAAATGAATCGAGAGAAAATACAAAAAATGAATAAAAATTGATAATAGTTACTAAACTGAAAGAAAAAAGACTGCGATGTTGTCTATGATGTATTATTGTTATAGGTATATGAAATTCATGTTTTACCTAGATCTGAATACTCGCAGTCAAGTAGTTCCCTGACGTTTTTTAGAGCTTTCGCGGCCAGTGGAGGACCTCGAATTTGTACGATATCAAAATCTAAGAGTGGTTCATAGTGATAAAAGTTTCCTGGATGAGCGGTCAGTACATCACCTAAAAACGTGCTTCCACTACGCCACGTTGTTAAAATTATACTTCTAATAGGTTTTCCATTTTTTTCTAAAACTAAGTCTTCAAGTTTGCTGGAAAAAAACAAAAAAAAAAAAAAGGATTCACTTCATGTTTGAAAATATACTAAAATTCAGTACGTGAATTTGTGCTCTTACTTAGCACGTATATTATATTTTCCATTAGGATATTGGTAGCCTATCATTTCGTCACGAATCATTCTTCGTTGTTGATTAATAACTTGCTGTATTGCATTCGATGAAGCATTGAATTCATCAACTTCTTTAATATCATCTGTATTCTGTAATGAATATGATATTTATTAACTATTAAAAAAACTCGGTCATATCAATAATCGTTTACATATATGATAGTGAGCGAGGGGGTAACTACTCGTGAAATAGTTGGGACAATTAGCTATGAAATGATGTGAGATGGTTTGAAATGGTCTGAAATGATTTGGAATAATTGTAAAATGGTACGAAATGCCTCTGAAATGGTATGAAATGGTATGAAATGATTTTGAAATGTGAAATGGTTGGGACACACAATTTTGAAGTGATAACCCCCTCGATAATGAGCTTATCGATTGAATTAGACATTCGTATAGAAATTGAAGAATTTTTTGAAATATAATACAACGAACGCTTGTCATTCTCTTATAATTTTAATGATCTTTCTGCGTCCAAGCCTTTAGTTCGACTCACATAACTATGAATACAATATTTCACACACAAATTTCATTAATATATAATATATTTAAAATTAAAAAACAAAATATTTTTATTAAACGTGCAGATGAAACCCCATTGAATAAATGCCAACGGGCAAATAAAGTATCAATAGATAAATGGAAAGATAGTTAGGAGGTAAAGGCATACACAACTACAGCGTATACACCATATGAGATATGAATTTAAGTTTAATTGCCAAGCTCAAGAATACGAAGAAGAAAAAATTAATAAAATTAATTAAGTCACGTCAGATTTTAATGAAAGATGCAAGAATTTTGGTAAAAGGTATATCGAAGTTGCCTTACCAATATTGGCTCTTGAACTTCAAGGGGTTGTGATCTTGGTTCAATTTCCTAAAGCAAAAGTGCATCAGTAATAATGATTCGATGAATGGAACGGTCGATCATTTCGTGTGATTATTTATTTATTTATTTGTTTTCTGTACTACGAAATTAACGGATAAATTTCTGATAACTTGTAACGATTTAATACATGGATAATCAGTGCAGATCGTATGGTATTTTTCAGTATAATCTTAGCATATAAGACGTAAAATGGAAAGAGGTGTGGATATTTATATCAAGAGAAATGAGAGGACTTAAGGTTTACGCGAAAGCTTAAATATCTGACAAAGCAGAAAAACTGAAAAAGCTCAAATTTATTCTTGATTATTTCATTATGCAAAATATAAGGGCCACGAACACCAGGGAAATAACTGTGTTGCTTCCTGAAATAAAAAGCATGATCGATAGACTTTATTTCTTCTCGCTATAAACTGTAGAAGAAAAATCCGATCTTCTTATCTAATTCGCATTCAATGTACAGGATTTATACGATCAAATATTTTCTCCGGAAAAAACTGATCGAAAAAAATAATAGAAATACAAATTTATGCGATTCGCAAATCAATCCTGGAAAAATTTTAATGAATATAAAAAAAGTGAATATTTTCCTATCATTTTCTTGTTCGATTAGTCGTTTTGATACCGTTGAATAAATGATCAATTCTCAAATGTTCGGGGATTACTCGAAGCTTAAATACCTTCGTGTCATTAGCATAGCATTCCCTCGTGGATAGGGATAAACCTTGTACGTGTTAATAAATATACTACTTCGCAATTGAATTCGAACTTTGTGGATCTCCTCCAGATTACAATCACCCGATTACGTATAACTATTCGAGACGCATAATGCATGAAGCAATAAAACCTTGTGTAATGCTCAATAAGGTAATAAAATTCATTTATTTCTGATATCAATCTAGGTCTATATTGAATCTGGAGGTCAATTTCTGAACGTGTTAATAATATCGTAAGTATAGAAGCAATTTCGGTATCAACTTATCAAAAAAGAAATAGCAATGAACAACTGCCAAGGTTTTGTTCTAATTAAAATACAATTTCATGAAATATGGCGAGGCACAGATTGCCAACTTTATTCAACATGCTTCTTATTCTCAATCCTCGAGATTAGCAGCATGGCCTTGCATTAGAATTGCCTTGCGCTATGATTAATGCGTTTGAAATTTCATTATTTTGCAACCAGTATGGGATCCGCGATTCCCCCGTTTTAATGTGAAATCGCAATTTCAGCACAAGGGACAACAGCTTTAGCTAGTAATCTATGAATGCAATAAGAAGGTGGATGATCGTTTCATCTGGAGTCTGATACGTCATTAGAATCTAATTCGTTAAGATTCTAGGGACAATAATAGAATAAGTAAGGCGACTATAATTAGAAGATAATGTTTTTTGTTATCCTTTTTGATACTATCATTAATCAAAAGGCAGCTCACGAAAAGATTTTATTCGTTTGTTAATGTGCCTCTAATTACCCTCTGCGCGAATTAATTATTTAATAGGTGTTCGATATTAGGTACTCGTTGAATTTATTCGAGAGTCTATTCTAGACTGGCTTACTCTTAAGCTGTGCTTTTTGTTTTTATTATAATATCTTTGAAAAAAGAAATTTTTTGATTTCAGGATTGAATGCATAATACCTATTTGTATTCGAGGATTTTATGATTCAAATTAATCGATGTTTAATTAAAAATTAAACCACAGATGGTTTATTAGAGGTCGATCGATTTATCTTGGTAGGTGACTTCGAAATAAAATTTTAAGTAGTCATTCAGAAGTAAAATAATCGCAAGCTGCGTGATTGCCGTTGATTTAATTGAGCAGAGTCATCGAGCGGATAGAAATTCGAGAACAGGATGTAGGATATTGGGTTGCTTGCAAACTGCAAGAATGAGGTAAAAGCGATATGGAATAATTCACATATTCTATTTCGGAGCGAGTAGTTATAACAGATCTTGAAATAAAAAAAAAACAAAAAATTAAAACGTCGATAAAATTGATCATATTTAAAAAAAATCTTATCTGTTTCCAATTTCTAAATTAGGGACCAAGAATTCACCGCAATATTTTCTTAGTCATAAGTTTTTTTCTGAAAAATATTTAACAGTCGTATAACGGTGATTAATATCAAGTCGAGTTGATTCCTTATTGTGTGTCTTTTTTATATATAAAACTTGATTTTTCGAGTTGAATAGCCGCGACAACTTGAACATTTATGTATTTAATTTGCATATGGTTCATTGAACTTACCTCCCAGGTTATTCGATGTTTCAATGAGGTGCTGTATCTCTGGTTAAAGAATAAAAAAACCAAACATAAAGATCCTCCAAGGCCTACCAGCCCATAAAAGCTTACTCGTTTAGACATCTCGATATACCTGCAGCACAATCAATGTATTCATCAATCTTTAACAACAAATATGATATAATTTAAGATATTTCTGAATCGTTTATAAAAACAAAAAAAAAAAATGACTAATCATTTACTCACGGATAAAGTAAAATAATTCGCTTCGCTTGATTTAATTAACTGATTAATTATCATATTTAATTATCAAACGAAATTACGAATAACAGAAATAATTCTATTGCGAACTCGTGCGCAAAGAAAATCAAATAAACCAAATTTTACCTCATTATTATTCATCCCTTTATCCCTTATCTTATATCCATGAGTTGTGAAAACTTTTAAGTAGATGATCGGTTTTTAAGAAAAAATTTTCTTTTATCAATGATTCGTTTTTTTTTTTTTTGCTACATAATCTTACGAATAACATAATTTCGCCTATTTATACAAATCGTTACGACATGCAATAATCATTACACCAAAAACGTAGAACGGATTGGAAAAATTCATTGATGATATTGGTCGAGTTTCTTTTTGCCAAAATAATTAATAATGAATATTCGTCCGAGAGACGGTATAAAAAGTACGGTATAAAATTTTTCAATTAATCCAGAGAGAGAGAGAGATTAGATTGGAAGATTATTTATCGTTCAGAATCACAGGTCAAAATTCTATAAGTTCAGATGGGGAAAATATATTATTATCATTATTATTATTATTCTGATATCCGGTCAGCCTTGACCATTGGTCATTATCGTTTTTCCACATCAATAGTACTTGACACGTGTTGAAATCCCGCGTCACACGCTGTGCGGCCTTGTAATAGCCCAGGGATATTTTTGACCACGATTCGCGGAAGATGTAGAAAAACGCGATTCAATTTATCTATACAATAACTCCATTATACCCCTATAAGCGAGTGACCTTATCTAGATAGTATAATAACCAATTTCGCGCACTCATTGATTAATCTGCCCACATTTATCCTAAGCAATAATATCGCTCTCAAAAACGCTATCTTCTCTCATGAAAAGTATACTAATTAATTTTAAATTATTCGGGTGATTCTATTCGATATCATGTGATGTAATTCTTCGGTGAAGCATTCAAGACATTTAATTTGCAATTAATTAATTAATTAATTTTATTTCATTGCAATTGAAAGTAAGAAAGAATACGAATCTACTTATCAGTATGGTAAAAAACCGTTCGTTAATTGTGAAATTAGTTTCACAAAGTATGAGTTCAGTGGTTTACTTTCAGCCACACCAACTCAACGAATCTTCTTGTAATAATTCCAGGCATTATTCCAGGTGATCAGATCGTGATCTTCAGTATTAATTGGAATAGTGTAAACGGAGATGATATTAGACACATTTGCATCAGCAATGCGATATGCGATATTTGATTTAAGCTCATGTTCGTGTGACTCAATCATATCAATAGATTCTATAGATATGTAAAATGTTCTGCTGGAATATCCTTGGACTCTGGTATTGATTCAGATCTACATACTATATCGCGGTGCAGTATGAACTGCGGATGTCGTGATAGAAAACGTGCGACTGTAATCGATAATGGAGTAAAGTAAACTGATTAAATAATATGAGGTCAGTATACCAATTTGTAGAAATCCAAATTCAATCACCTATGATTAGCTGGATATAGAATTTTTTTCGCTACAATTGCAGTTGCGGTTTTGTATTAAAATCAAGTTTATTGTCAAGCCCCTGTCAAATGGATGTAAAGATTACTCCAATATAAGGATAAATGATCGAGGTCTCGCGTAACGTACTGATTTTCCGATCTTCATTGGATATAGCTTTGTAAAATTCACGGCTATTGCATTCTATGTGTTAATTTTAGATTAGCTATTTGCTAATTTCACCAATATTGAACTTTTGTTTAGTGCATTTAGTGCTGATTTAATTTTAGCAAAAGGCTAGTTACGTAGCTCTGACATGGGTACATATATAGGTACTTATATGCAGATAATAAATTCTTCTCAACTAATTCTGAGTTTTGTCTTAAACCCACGTTGGACGACGTGGATAGGCGTGTAGGTGCATAGGTCACGGATACACCACTGCCTAGTAATTTACCCAACTGACGTGTATACAGTGATTAAGCACCAATTAAGCAGGAATAGATTGGCGATGTAAAAATTTTATAATGAAATAAGGAAAAATTGGATTATGGAATAAAAAGCTATACCAATAACCATAACTTTTCATTATTATGACATGTTGCACTGATATCAGTTCAGATATTATTGTTGGATAATTCAGTTAATCCCTTATCCAATACCACGCGGTATATTAGGATTATGTAATGCTAAGAGATCGTAGATGGAAAAATTGAGAGATTAAAAGAATTTTGATAAAATTTTGCTTCCATTTGTTAATAAGCTTTAAATTATTGACAATATGGGCTGAATGAAGCGTTGTACGTTTCGAATTGTCCATACAATTGAAGGCAATTATGATATTATGTTGATGAACGTTTTTGAGCCAAAATCGCCACCAAGTGAGAATAGCAGATTTTTTTTAGGATAGCAAATGAATTATGCCATTCATTTATTATTCAACTAATTGTATTATAAAAAATTCATGAGTATGGCACAACGTGTACTTAATTAAAATGCGTATTACTGGAAGTAAAAAAGTTGGTCGGAGATTGAGTATTAAATTTATTAAAAATGAAACCAGGACAAATCCGCTAATGTAATCGTAACAATAACCATTGAAGAGACTTCTAAATTATGTGAATAAACTAATAAAATATAGTGACTAGAAATCTTCTCTCTTCAATGCTGAATAATGTCGAATAGTGGAAGAGTGGAAAGAATCAATCTCAAGTGCGGAAATATTATTTTATTGATAAAAAAAAAAGGAAAAGAGAAGATGTGATTCTTTCGGGTCGAAGTTCCGAATTTTCAAAATTTTCAAACAGCTTAAAATTTCAAAGTTTTTAAAAATCGTCTGTGTAAGAGTTTTGGTGAAATGAGCCTTTCTAAAAACTGTGAATGCGGTAGTATTAAAATTCGCAATTTTTACCGTTCGAAACTTAAAAAATTCTGAGCTTTAACCCGGCCCCGTTTTTTCCTTGTTTTACCACGAAATATGCGCGAGAATTACAAAGTGAAATTAGCCGGTTTTGAAGTAAAAATTTCAGCCATTCTATCCGTAGAATAAAAATATTGTATCAGTTCAGCTTGTAAACGGTATTATTCATAAATGAAAAGTATCACCTACCTACCCAAAAATAAAACCATTCGATAAAGGGAGTATGAGAGAATCAATAATCGATCGGTTATACAGCACAAGTTTACTACCGTCTCCTAGTACTAACTACTTCTTAAGGAATAAGGTACATTAAAAAAAGGTTTTTTTTCCTTTTCTTCTCGCCTTTCTTTTTCGCGGTAATTATCGAAAAACCCTTTTGCAGTATACGAAACTTATACCATTGCAACCCATTACAATAGAAAAACGAGTTGTGGTCACATAAAGTATGAATTTTTTCTTCTCTTAGTACCTATCGAAAAAAGTTTTCTATGAAACTTTTGAGATTTTCATCTCAAATTTTAAAAAAACTTATGAAATTTCAAACAACTTTGCATATTAAAATTTTCAATGTCCATAGCTTTTCCGTAAATATAAATATCGATAGAGTCACAAAATTATGGGTAATTTTTTTTTTGTCTTTAATCGTACTTTTGGGAAAAAAAAAAAAAATACCATAACATTTTTTGAATAGATTTTTACATTCTTATTTTAGTTTATAACTAAAATATCGATACGTTGAATGATAATAAAATAAAATCGTATAATTTCAAGTGCTCCAAATTTTCCATGGAAAGTCCTTTCAATAGAAACTAAGAGAGAAAAAAAAAGGTTCGACGAAATAAAAAAAGTGGGCTAAAGGGTCACAGGCTAGCTAGCTGATATGGGATACAATTCCCCAAATATATTTCATGTCTGTGTTAATGTTTCTTAAAGAAGCCAAGCGAAATTTAGCTCATGCAGTAGATCTGAAGATACAAATAATCCATAAATATATACTATATCTAACACTAGATTACCAAAGTTGTGGGAATAAAAGATTATAGTGATGTATCTCAGGTGTAGGAAAATCGTATTAAAACAAGAAAAAAAAAAAATATATATATATATGATTAGATTTAAATGAAAAATCATAGAAGCCCATATACGTATATTTATTTTTAAAAAAAGTTTAAAGTATAATAAATGCATTAAAAATAACGAGTATACCAATCCTGTAAATGATCGTGATATTATTTACACAAATTTAAGCGTGCCTAACTATTTACTTACATATGTATTTTATTTATAATTTTGACAATCTTATATTAATTAAATACAGTTGATTTAACTAATTCATATATTTGTACAGAACTAAATATCGGATGCTACAATTCATCGATTACCTACTCCAAATGAAATCTACCCAAGTTATTTCTTCCGTTAAAAATTAGCAAAGAGTTCTTCTCAATTTAATAGCTTTAATTCACAATTAAAATTAGCGAAAAAAAAAAAAAAACAAGCTAATCAATTAAAAAAGAAATGACAAAATTTCAAATCTGTTATCAGTCCTCTGTAATAATATATCAATTATTTCAATCATATAAATATATTGTTTAATTAACACACATGCATAACGTGCAGTATAAATGATAAGGGGGTGGTAGTATGATTAAGTGGTGGTGTTGGTGTTGGTTATATGTACAGCATGCAGCCAAATCTTGTCCCAAAATATAGGCTGTGTTAAAGATACACATGATGATAATACAGGATGTTGCTAATTGGTGATAGTTTCTTATCAATCCATCAGCATCACAAAAAAAAAAACGAAAAAAAAAACACCTAAAATAGAACATAAATATTATCAAAGTATGTATATGAAAAAAAAAAAAAAATACACACACACTTGGAAATTAATATTCAAATTCAACGTTTGACGTTTTTTTTTTTTTTTTTCTCAACACATTGCAGAGAAAAATAAGTACACTAATTGACAAAATTACTTTTTACATGATATGATATTATACAAGAGTGATGAGTGAGTTAGGTTGGATAAACAGCAATTTAGATAAATGAAAATTATACACTGAAAATTAAGTTCGAGACTAGTGTAGGAAAAAAATTCATTATGATTAATAAAGTGATGAATAAAAATGAATAATAGCGTACGATAATTGTAATGAGAAAATTGGCTTGAAACCTTTTTTTTTTTTCTTTTTTACTTAAAGTGTGCGTTATACAAGGTACATATGTATAATATATATATATATACGTGCATTAATGTAGCGAGTGATAAAATTTTTGTGAAAATAATGCGAATGTATTTTTTATTATCCTATTACGTTAGTTAAACAATTCATTATTTACTATATAATATTCAAACATTGACGATTAGTTATTGGATAATATGAAAAATCTATCGATATACCTTTAAGGCAGCCTGCAGTGTTCCATTTCACATTGACACAGAATGTTATTCGTATGTTGATTGTTTTTTATTTTTTTATTTTTTACATATATAATTTTATTATTATCACATAATTCTATACTGTTAAAAAATGTTTTGTAACAACATCAATTCAATACGTGCGCGTTTGACGTTTAAACAACGGATAGAAATACACTACGTTATACCAGATAACAGCAGTACCATAACCAACCATAACTGACCACTAATTCTCGGTTTGTGAACGTAAAGTATAGAAAGTTTGTATAGAACAGCCGCGCGACACATTTTGGTCACGACCGATCGTGGCGCTAGTGTCGGAATAAGGGTGAGATTTTATTTCGCACAAACGTGAGAATTAACGTTCAGTTTTTTTCAATTTTTAAGAACTGAGGAAAGATAGTATTCACTCATTGTGTAAATACAGTATTTAAATATCTAGTAAAATATGATTTATCAATTATTTAACCCATTGATTCGAGATAAAAGATAAGATAACGAACAGGAAGTAATCTGTTCGTCTCTTTCTATCGGAAGTTTTTGTCTTTCTCTGCCCAATTGGACTCGATTGAGTTGTGGGGAATCCCATTAATGACTCTTAAATATGTATATGGAGGAGGTAGTTGATTCATTCCATAACATAGGGTCCTTGAAAGAGACAGAGATTGGACATGAACTATATTTTAGAAAGCTTTCTGATGTGGCGCTGTCTGACCATTGGAACTACATTGACGTGGGTGTCGGTAAAAATGTTCATGTGCAGTAGATGCGCGTATAAACAATAAGGTATAATTAATGATGCTGATCATTTTCTCTACAGATATGAAAACGAGAAATAAGCATATTTGAAAGCTTGTTTTCGAATATTGCCACCGCTAATTGGAATAAATAATTATGATGTTGTAAATTTCGACTAGTATTTGGATAAAAAATTATTTCTTGTACTTTTGAGTATCAAAGCCAAAAACTGGCGAAACTTTCTATTGTATAGAGTCTTCGGTATCATCGGAGGCTCGAAACTGCTTTAAACTAACTCGAAATTAGTATTATAATACCAATTTTGAATAACACGTTTCTAATATCGGATCAATAGCTTTTCGAGATTAAATTAGTATGATTCGAAAGTTCATTGCCTTTCGAAATGGTTTAGGAATGCCTAATGATACCATCTGCATTTATTCGAATGATTTGTTAGTATTTTATCGTCGCTTTTCCTGATACGAATATTGCATGAATATGTCCAACGTTATTATGAAAATTGATTGATATTAAAATAGCGAGTTTTCTGTATTCTAAATTCTCTTTCAAAGATGAGAGAATGCGATAGTAAAAAGGTTTCATAGAAAGAAGCTGCAGTTTTCGTAGATAAAAAAATCTCGTAAAAATCAGCTATACTTCCGCAAAGCGCGCGCAGATACTTAGTTCATGAGGACGGCCTATAACACAAAGTTCAAAGAGCCTTTGTGTTTGAAATATTGATTCCTTGTGTCTATAACACAATAACTAGCTATAGCTAAAATGCGTACTAAACTCTGCGCAAATATATCGCAAGAAGCACAGTGCGTACATACATATAAACCTAAGTGATATGCATATATGTACTTTCAGTCAAGGATGAGATGCTAAATACAATATCAAGTCCTAGAAGTCAAAGGAACGTTTTTATGCATTATCCTTCTGGTTTTTAGCCCTTGATTTGTATCATAAGTTTATAAATAAAATTTTGTAGATTCAAAGTATCTAATATCCAGAAATTCGACTATTAATTATAATTTTTAAGAATTAAATATCATCAGGAAGAATAAAACCGTTTCTTAATTCAATTTTAATTAGTATTAAATATTTAAATAACAATGTTATCGAATAAATAATATACGCCTCTCTCTCTCTCGATTGGTAACTTGTAGAATACCGAGGTGTTCAGGGTAGATTCAAAAAACTTCCACCCTTACCCACAGAAACCCTTGAAATAAGCTTTGTTTGACCGTCGTCCAAGATGTCGCTGCGTTCGGTATTCGCATCCTAATTTTGAAGGGAACCGACATATCCCTCCCCGTTAGCGATCACCCACCTCATCTCTAGTTCGTGGGTTTTCTAATCAGTCGGTCGCTGTCTCTCGTATAGAATCGTTGCGGTTGTTTACAAAGGTGAAGTTTCTGACTTTAAAATCAGTCAAAATGATAGCTTTGCTCCTTTGTTTTTAACACACACACTAAAAATAAAATAAAATAAACTGACGTATCAATCATCAAGGCACAGTGTTATGTGCCGATATAATAACAAAATTATAAAATATATCATCTGTAAAAAAAAAAAAATTTTCTCTTCCTTTTTCGTCTACTACATAGCCACACTACTACCTATACATAGTTATGCCGACATTTTACGTTCACTAAATGATTCGAGTGTTAAGATTAAATCAAATTTTTAACAAACTCTAAATACGAACTATCCAATATTCTAGCCCCCATTAACCCTACGTTTAATAATTATAGCACAACAATTACTTTACTTCGAAATGGTTCTACGCTGTTTACTGTGTTACGTTCGATAACACGGATTAAGTTATTTCCTGGTGTCTCTCTCTCCTCACCGCTAAGGTATTATCAAAAAACAAAAGGTATTTTTTGCATGATATAATAACATTACTGTATAATATTCAATGTATCATAGGTATATGTATCACGCGTTGCTGGATCACACCCTGTACTATTTTAACATGGCGAAGGATTAATTTTCATCAAAATATCCTCAAATATATTGTAACAATTTTATACCAGTATTTATTTTTATTTATTTTTTTATCATACAGTGTAGCAGAATACGCGTGCTATAAGTAACTATATGATATTTATTGTGTATAATGTTTGAAGATTTTTGTTAAAATTAAACGTTATTTTTGTACATTAAATAATGAAAGGTTCTACACTATGATTTATTTTGTAGGGCATTAGGTAAAATTTGCACTAAAATACGGCGTAGATAATTTTTAACCGTATATATATATATATATATATAAATGCGTGGGCTTTAGTATAAATCTTGTTCTTATAAAGTTACGATAATGATAATAATAATTTTGTCTACGAATTGGATGGGTAATTAATTTCGATAAAATAAAATAAAATAAAATAAAACATAGGGACTATGATACATATTTTATTACACATTTTTAAGCAATAGATTAATAAATGATCGAAGAGATATCGTGTACGTATTGTATACTATATACATATGACGAAATTGTCCAACAGGCTGATAGGCCAAAATCGCGTGGTTTTAGTTTGACAGACGAATGATATTCAAAGAAATTGGTACATGCGCGATACGATTCGTCATAGTTTTATCGCGTCTATATCTTTGATACAGAATATCTAGAGCAGAGATTATTTCAGATTTCATTCTGATTAAATTTATATATATGAATTTACGATAATTCAGTCTTTTTTGTTTTTTTGTTTTTTATTTTTTATTTCTTTGTATACGCGAGATTGAAATTCAGTTTCTTTACTCAGAAAATAAGATATTTAATATACATATACTTATAATAATATTTCTTTCGCAGTGTTCTTCCTTTTTATTCAAGTTCAATAATAAAGTAGCTTTTTCCTGCTCTTCAAGGATTTAGCTGTAATTATTACTCATAATTGAATTTCTTCTGTCATTCCCCAGTGGACACGGTAATATTGCAGCGATGTAACGGTAATGTTACCGATTGTAACCGGTTATATTACCTAGACGTTACATGTAAGTTACATGTAAGTTACAATTTCCTACTCAGCAATATAACATGTTATAATAACGTGTTATATACCCAGTATATAGCAGTTGTATTGCAAAGTAATGTAACGAAAGTCATAACAGTTATATAATTGCAATATTGGAATGTGATGTTATAGTTAATGTATCGGTAATATTGCAGTTACATAATTGGTAATATATCTTCAACATAACCGTAATATTGCATTTATATAACAGCAATACTGCAGTGATATTATTGGAACCATGCAGTTATATTATATTGCAATATTGCAGTGATATTACTGCAATATTGGAGTTGTATTGCCGCAATACTATTCATTTGCTGCTGGTCCTTAATTTAAAGACAATTAACGAGATTGGTGAAAAGTCACATTTCAAATAAATAAAATTTATTTCATCATATTTAACGATTAATAATTATATTAAATAAGTGAAAGAATACATATATTATATTATATATACAGGGTGATTCATAATTCTTGACGAATCTCTTGAGGGGTTATCCTTGTCAAAATTCGGATCAAAAGTCCTCAGCCATTTTTCCGAAAAATGTTTTTTTTTTCTTGCAAACTAATTCTTCTGACAAACAATTTTTTGCAACATTTTTTTTTTTAATATCATTTGTTGATTTTGAAGAATCCCGAATCATTTTTTTTTTTTTCAATATTATAGAGAAATTTCTCGATGAGAGTTTCTTATTTGGTGGAAGATGTTAAAAAAATGTGTAATGGTTCCAAGGAAAAAAATTCATTTTTGGGACAAATGGCTGAGAAACTTTGGATCCCGATTTTGACAAGGATTAACTGCTC
Source organism: Tenthredo notha (assembly GCA_914767705.2). Classification (NCBI taxonomy): domain Eukaryota; kingdom Metazoa; phylum Arthropoda; class Insecta; order Hymenoptera; family Tenthredinidae; genus Tenthredo; species Tenthredo notha. The sequence goes on from OU611907.1 coordinate 6,391,806, forward strand.
GAGAGATTCGTCACGAATTCCGAATCAGCCTGTATAAAATCTTATTTTATAAGAAAAAAATTAACATTTTTTAAATTTCTTTTGACGTCCAGTCTATAATTGATGAATAGAAGCTAGTATCTTAGCTTTCTTGACTTGGATTCCCTTTGTCCTGTTTTTTGTTGGCTTTTGCCGCGTGACGTGAGTCACGCTGTTTTGCAAATCGAAACCACTCTGCGACGGTTTCTTGGAGTGTGAATTCTTTTTCTGCCGGATATGTCTCCAAAACAGCATCTGTAAGCAAAGCAAATGTAATTAAAAAGTAAACGAGTAACACAGATACGCTTAAAACCGAAGAATGAAAGTTGGTTTTTCATCGTCCGTGTCCTGAGGCCAAAAAGTTATTACTCACTGCTGATAGCCTTCGTGATGAGTAGTTCCTCAATGCGAAAGTTCCCTTTGCGGCCTTTCCAGGAACACAACTCGGCGCACGGATTAGTGAAAACCTTCTTTAGTATTCTTTGGATATCATCACGCGCTGTACGCCCTCCGATTTTACGTACGAATGTATTCTGCAATAGAATAGTAGGGGAAGGTGGGGCTAAATGACCGGATGGGGCTAAATGGCCACCAAAAAAAAAATTGACTTACTCGCATTTTCGCCTCAAGGAGGATCGTACAAGACGCCATGCAACGCGATTTCGCTGAAAGTGCACCCTACTGTTAATGTTAATATTCGTAAGTTTAGTCCCACCCTAAAAAATGTTGAGCACTTTCAGCGGAATCGCGTTGCATGGCGTCTTGTACAATCCCCCTGAGGCGAAAATGCGAGTGAGTCAATTTTTGTTTTGGTGGCCATTTAGCCCCATCCGGCCATTTAGCCCCACCTTCCCCTACATTATGATACGAGTGAAGTAAATATTATTATCGTACTTATAATGGTTACAACTACGCAAATCTAATTCTCTAGCATACAAAAGGTACTTACGAATTGTTTTTTTACTGTTGCATTTACTCGCATGAGATCCTCGAAGTCCTCAATTTCTTTTATAGACTTCAAAGGCAGATAACTTGTTGCAACGTCTGTGTCTCCGGAAGCTAGCGGTGTCCTACCGTGTTCCACTTTTTTAGAAAGATCCTCTATCGCAACAAGAACTTTTGCCAGCATTCGAATTATGAGCGAATCTGCGTTAAGATAAAAGGTAGAAAATGAAGTGGGAATGTTTAGATGTGGATTGTGAAAATCCTTTAAGCCAAGGCCATTCCACCTTGCGAAGAAGTGTTCCTTAGTTGAACCTCTTCGTTTGGTTTATTTTGGGGAACGTTATCGAATACTTCAATCACTTCCTGCGGAGCTGGCAACGAAGTTTGCGTGAGGACAGTGTGGATCGTTTTTTTTCTGGCACTATTCACCACTTCACGAGTCGTTGCGGACGTGATCATATCTTCAGGTTCTGATATCACTGATTCGTCCACTAAATACACAACATATATACAAATTGTTGAAGAACTACTCCGAAGTCAAATTAACGACACTTGCGTTTGAAAGTTCGACTACTCACCGTTTGTGATCTCGTTATTGCTGGATAATCTCTTGACCTTTTCCAACCCGGCTTTTACAATTTGGTTGCATGATTGAACATCATGAGATTGTGATGGCTGAACGGAGCTAACTGGGATGGATGGCAGGTCTGTTAATATGTCTTGTTCACCTGCTCATAAATATCAGATTTTCAATAATAATATAATAAAATTCGTTAAAAAATAAACCAGAATATGCACTGCATAAGATAAATATATTCAACTTACGTATCGCTCGTCTTTTCAGCCTCTTGTGAGTTTTAGATGGATGTTCATCTTCGATGTCATCATCGGACGAGCTCGAAATAAGTCTTTTTTGGACCATTACTCTGTGCCCTTTTCCAAGATTATCATCGTCGGTAGTTTGATAATTCGCATTCTCCGCTATTTTTCGGGCCTTTGCCAGGGTCGCTGAAAGAAAAAAAAAAAATTATTCAGAATATTAATTTTTCATGAAAACCAAAGTTGTATAACCATCTACAAAATATATCGTTTATCAATATTCGTACCGCAGTATTTCTCTACGATGACAGGCATCGGAGTCCACGTTTTTTTATCTGGCTGAGCCTGCTTCGCTATCAGCGTGGTGATATTTTTACTATTCGTTGGCCACCAACATATCGCGCCAACGTCGTCGTCATCGTTTTGTTGAATCCATTTCGATGGCACTTCGGAAACGTCTTTGTCATCAGTGAATGTCACTATTGCGTATTCCATCTCTGCCATGGATTGAGAAAGAAAGAATAGCAGGCAACGTTGTCGACACGGGATATGCAGAGCAGCCATCCCCGTAGATGGGATAGTTTGGATAGGGGTTGAAAAGTTTTTTAAGAGAATGCATATACTTCGAGGATTGAATTCTACCCATCAATTATTATATTGTAGCAAGGGAATCACAATACTTGTGCCGTTTCTCACCGGATGCTTCAATTTCAAGCATTTTCTCTGAATTCGCGACGCTAGCAACATTATCTGATCAGATACCAACCCTTCATCAACCAAAGAAATTCCAAATCGCTCGGAATCGCACGGTATTGAGAAAAATGATCTAGTATTTTTGTATTTGTACCCTTTTATGTATAGAACATTATTATCAATGAGAATTTTTGTTACGATAAAAGTCGAATCATCGTCTAATCTGCAGCAATTCTCATAATCTTTCCTTGAGATTGAAAATCCTTCAAACTCTATAAATTTTATTTTTGATGTGGTCTTCAGATAGTGTACGATTGGATACGTTTTGCAGTATCGTGTTTGGATGGGAACTCCATTTGCTTCTTTTATACGATTTACAATTTGGTGTAAGGGTCTTTGTGAGTACTTGACCCTTTTCTTTATAGCCTGCAAACAGTTTTCGAATTTGAATGCACTGAAGTTATCTAAACAGCCAAACCGTAAAACGTCATCAGCAAGATGCAAAACGTTATGGACATTATAAGAAATGTGTTCCTCGCCATATAATTCTCCATAATGAGCAACAAACCAGCGCAACAAAGATTTAGCATAATCATTATTGACCAAACAAAGTTCACTATCTGCTAAAATACGAGTCGCTATGCTCAACGCAATAAAGTGATTATATAGATTTCTCGACAAAACTGATTGCAAAATCACGGGACCAGTATACAGAAGGAATTGGCGTAGCTCGGTAGCCTTCCACCGCTCATAATCGTCGAGCCTTCTTGGTTTCCTGCAGAATTCTTTAGTTATGAAGCATTTCATTGACAGTAATCTTTCGGATGCAGCACACATCGCATCTTTCGTGAATCGAACATGTTTTGGGCCATCAACCCAGAATCGAAGAAGGCGTTTCATTACTCCCAAACATATAAGATGCATATAATCAAGCGCAACTTGAGACACCATACCGATATTCAACTTAAGTAAATCAGATTGACCCCGATGATGTTCGGGCTGTTGCTGATGTCGAAACGAATTATCCGTCCTTAAAGCACTGTTCATTTCAGGAAAAGTAATCCGCCTACATAAGAATTCTCCTTCTTGCACACATTTGGAGCAACCGAAGTACCCATTGTGTCCTTTCGTACAGGTGAGAAACGATTTAGCCGGTGCATCGCAAACAATTGCCTTGATAGACACATGACACATGCGACCGTCTATGTCAATGCCGCGGGGAAGAATTACAGTCATTTCCGCGATAAATTCGCTTAGGTAGACGTTAGAATCATCAGGTTTCTTGTCGCCATAATATATACCAACAACAATAGGTTCGGTGTAAAAATCTGTTTCAATTGATACCAAAATTGGCCAAAATTGGCCGCGCGAACTTTTGAACAACGGCAAGCCGTCACAGTTTATGTTAATTTCTATACTGTTAGGGGTAACTCGAAAATATGTGGCAATCGACCGTTTCAATCCTTCTGCGAGTCCGAAATGCACGTACAAACCGCCATTAATAGATCGAATTTCCTCCGATGTGCTTCGAGAAGTGTTCATAAGAGTTCGAGCATCTGTTGGTAGATCTGGATGACCGTGTTTTGAAAGAATTTTCAACAACGCAGTGACGGGCCTGTGAGCTATGGCATTTTGATCGGTCCAACCACGTAACTCTTCTCCTAGACTCAATGGAGGCTTAATCGTACTGGGAGTGTCACAAGCACTTTCGTCACGAGACTCATCACTGGAAGTACTTGTGGAATATCGCTGAACTTCAACATGCCTAGGACTAGTCGCGATGTGAGACTCATCACTCAAACTACTCGACGAATATTGGTCAGGTTCTACACTGATCGAACTATCTGCTTGCAGTGCACAATTTGCTCTGATATTATTCGCATCATCCGTCTGACCATAAGGAACCGAAGTTTCCGTACGAACAGTATGCTGCTGATTTAAAACTCTCGCATACCGTGCGATTCGTTCGTGAACTATTTGGTTCTGTCTACGCTTAGATAAATTTGAAGTATATTTCGGCATTTAGCTCAACAATTACTCTAGAGTACTCTACTCAATAAATAAACTCGAACGCGTTAGGTTTTGATAAGGGAGAGATTCAGAGAAAGATCTAAAAAAATAAAAACGAAACCATAGTTAGTTATGGTCTACCATCATATAACCATATACTCACTCAGTTAACGCAGATGAGCACGACTCGATGGAAATGAAGTATCTGTAAACACAAAATACTGGATTAAATTTTTTTCACAACAGCGGGGCCGGTTCGAAGTTCCGAATCCTCAAAGCTCCGAACAGTCAAATTTACGAATGTTGATGCAACGAACTCACAGTTCTCAGAAAGGGTATTTCACCGAAAGTCTATATAACCGATTTTAAAAATTCAGAATCGCAACACGCCGAAGGTTCAAAATTCCGAAAGCTGAAGATCCGAAAATTTACGATCCGAAAGACCAAAACTCCGAAACTTGAACATTAAGCCATCGCGCGTCGTTGAGTCGACACTTTAGGAACACGTTCGGTCTTACGGAATTTTAGACTTTCGGAATTTTGAACTTTCGGAATTTTGGACTTTCGGAGCATTGAGTTATCTATATTTCGACCATTCGAAATTTTGATTTTATGAACTCTAGTTCTTCTAAAAATTCGAAATCGTTTAGAATAAATTCTGAAATTTGACCGTTCTGAGCTTTGAAAATTCGTAACTCCGAACCGGCCCCCCATTATATGGCTTGTTGACTTTAATCGCGGCTAGAAGTGAGGTTGGCACGTGCGTTATACGAATTAAACATCAATTGCACACCAAATATTTCGTGCCATAAAATATTTTGGAACTTACCTCTTTGAAACAATTCATACGATAAGAAAACTATCTCTCAAATTATTAATAATATAATGGCGGAGAATTTAAAAGATTAATAAATGTATACATACCTTTTGTCCCCAAATAATAGAAGAAAGAGGCCGGAAATAGGCGCGAACAAAAGGAGCACGTTCATCAAGACTACCGCGCCATAACCGTGTGCAGCGGTTGCATGATTCAAAACGCAAATTTTTTTGTTTATGATGAAACGTTTTTTCTGAATATTCTTTGAATATAATATAATTAATATAATAAACCAGCATAGGTGGGATAGAAACAATTCCCGATTGGTCATAGAAGTAACGCATTAATTGTCAATCGATTCATAATAATATGCACGTTGGATACAGTTAAATTGCGATAATTCATAGAATTTTATGGTAATACTTTTTTAAGTGTAACGATTTGTATCTAACTGTAATGCTTCAAAGTTTCGTAACATCCACGTCACGTGCGTGTGAGTAATTGTTACATAAGCATGTAATGTAAATTTTACAGGGTCACATTACTGTAATGTAACTTCGTTACACCGTATTAACGTCACATGAATATTACCAAAGTTACACTCACATCGTTACAAACATGTTACGTAGCAGCTACAAAACTTTTTTACATTACTGTAACGTCAAAACGGTATATAACAGTTATGTAATCAGCATATAACAAATGGTACATAACATGTTACTTCCACGTTATATACCAGATATGTATCACAAGTATAACATTGTGACATCACCTGTAACTTCCATGTTATATTGCCGCAATAAAACGTGTTCACTGGGTCGGTTTCCTATTGAAACGATAATTTGACACAAACAAGAATCTTGTTATTCTATAAAAATTACAACTATTTTTTGTACAATATTCAAAATCGAGTTCAAAATATATCCAGATCCGAATATGAATGAATAGAAATTTATAAAAATGTAAAACAGGTTTGGATACATAATATAATCTACGATTTTCTGTCTTCTCTTTAACTTCGTTCGGGATTTTTTTTTGTTTTTAGAATTATCGAGAAAATTCAGTTTTTTTTTTCATTTTATTTTTTCTGTATTTCTTTATTTGTAAAAAATGAAAAAAAAAATCTTAACAATGGGAGAAAAACAGCCGTTAGTATCCAATATATTAGCGTAATTAAATTCGCTAGTTTTGTTAACGTTGAAAGCTGCAATTACGGCTATTTCCTGCAATTATAATAATTGAATACAATGCGTGATAAAAAAAATATATATATATATATAAAAAAAAAAAAAAACTAACAAAACCGGAGTTATAGACGTTTGCAATAAACTTTATTGTCGATTATTCATACCGTCGTTTACGTATAAAAGATTCTATTCTTTTTCTTATATCACTAATCGGACCCGGAAGTTAAGAATTCATTTTTTTATTCCAACCATAAGAGAATATCTGTATCCATTGTTACAACAATTTTTTTTTTTTCATATCTGCATTGTAACGCATGCGTTTATCATTAAAACAAAAAACAAAAAAAATAACTTTCCCATCTCGAAATTGTGATAGACAAAATTTTGTAGAATAGGTAAGAAGGGTGTGCAGAGTTTGAGATTACGTAGCGATAAGAATTTTAAAAAATCACCTCGAAGTACTAAAAACGAAGATGACCCTATGAATTTTTAAACTAGGTTTTTCGAATCGATAAAAAATTATGATACTATACTAATTTTGTTGTATTGAACATAAAAAAAAAAAAAATATATTAATCTAAAATATATATATGAGCGTGCTTTAAATTAAAATTAGATTCGTACCGCTAGATTTATTCTCATTATGCTGCAAAGGAGGAAGTTACGCTCCTCGAAATCTCCGCACATCAATTATAATGAATTTTAGTTAGCGTCAAATGGGACGTTGAACATCCGGTGATACAGGAAAAAGAACAGAGAAGATATCACAATAGATATTGAGTAGACTCGTAATCGTATGTATAAATAAAACGATTTGAATCAGTAGCTGCTTGGATCGGGGTTCAAAATCCTTTTTTTTTTTTTTCCTAATATTCTTTGATAGCGATTTTTTGGCATTGATGTGAGAAAAAAAAGAATAAAAAAAAATTGATTAATTTTTATCGGAAAATGACTAGTCCGATTTCGCTGGTTTAAAAAAAAAAAAAAAAATATGTAGCAATTCGTTCTCTGAAAATGTGCAATTGATCAACGGTTAGAAGTTGTTTCGACCTTGTTCATTGGAGCAGGTTAATCACTCCGGCGTTGCGGCGAAGCCTATGGCCTCCAGACAAGGAAGACACGTGTTAATTTCGTCATCGCGTCAAACGGCGTCGATTTAAGTACTGAATAAAGGTACTGTAGGTGTATCTCTGGTCTTAGCAATGAGGAAGATCCTGTGGGTGCTTGTGCTGCCAATGCTTCCATGTAATTATCATTAAATGATAGTCATTTCCGAGATGGAATATAATATGTAGAAATGCTAGTAAAACTTGTTCTCGAAATTTTGCGGTACATCTCGAAGCTCGTGATAAAAATTCAAGTCAAAAGTTTAACATAATTTATTCCCTCTAATATAACGACTAAAGGAATAAGCTCGCTATGAGGTACAATATTTTCTAATTATTAGCATGAGATAATTAATTTATTATGTACCTTAAATAAGAAATGATAGTATCTATAGAGGCAATAATTTAACAAGGTGTGGTAATATACGATCAGCATTATTTTCTAAATCAATAACTCGATCGTCACGGTGCACAACATCCGCCGTTGTTGCTATCATATCGGATAAATAACTTGAAACTCATAAATAAATTGAATTACACAAAAGCGAACTATAGGAGTGACTGAGATAGTACTACTACAGCAGCCCTATCGTGTCGGTGGTATCGCCTTCAATGATTAGTTGTCATGCGATCTTATCATATCGAATAAAACAAACCCTATATTCTCTCTGCATGTAGCTAGCCTCGTTTTGTGGTTTGGCATTCATTGATACAATAAACTAAATATTAGGCTGGTCCTTAATTAGAGTGTTTTCAAATTTCCTGAGGACAAGCCGTAAAAATTTTGCAAATAAGTAAAAGAAAAAAACTTTTTCCGTCTTGTCCGCAAGAAAATTCAAAAACACCCTAAATAAGGACGACCCTAGTTTATTTTAGCAACAATCTGTTCATAGGTGTAAGTAAGTTCTCTATACCTTTCTGAATAGAAATTTGATAATTTAAACAGAAATTTATTCTGAACGTTTGTACGATTAAGTTTGAGGTACGGTGGTAGCACTAAACGCAAAAGCCTTTTGCTAATGGCTTGGGAGGCAACGCATTATCGAAATTACTTCGAGAGAGCTGTCTAGTAATAATTAGGTTAATTAAATGTCGTATTTTTTTTTTTTTTTTTTATATACTATCTTTGGATCTATATTTAAGCAGGTGAAGGTACGGTTAGAAAATTTTAGACTATACCTACATATTTTGTTCCTTGTGAAAAAAAATTTATCAAATAACTTTTTGAACATTTTACATATTCGTATTCGTAAACTTTCGAATAGATTGGCTTTTTCATTATACTCGATAGTAAGTAAATATAATCGAATTGACTTGTGGTCTCGTCGAACTAATTTCATCCTAGTAAACATTTTTGAAAAATAATTTGAAATTTTATTCATTTTTTATGTGGATTATACGACTCTATAACAAATATAAAGTGGTTTTCGTAAAGTATAATCTACAGATCGTATCGTTTATAGCAACTCCGTCAAATTTGGAGTAAATATTCTATATTAATGTGATTTCGGAGCGAACAAATGATATTCGATGAATTCAGTTCTTAGTATAGAAATTTTTTTGTTTTTTTTTTTTTCACTTTTAAGCTAAATTTTTTCATTTTCTGTCAACGTTGAGATAAAAAGATGCGTTATACGTGCTCGCAACGATAAAAGACTGACCTTATCCTCTATATTATTAGTTTTCTTTCAAAATTTCATCGTTTCATCGATAAAATCTGAAATAATTGAGAATGTCACTTGGTAGAGAAATGACACGTTGGGACACAAAAGCGAAAGATCAATAAAAATCAATATCCAATCTTTGGTAGTACGACTCAGTTTTAATTAACCTTCGAAAAATTCACGCGTGATTGCACATCAAGTTTGCATAACTAATAAACGCTTGATTTGAATCTTAAGATATACGTGAGAATTGTGGGTGAGTCATTTACACGTTTACATGTTTTCTCGTATATTCAATCTCGATGTGACTAACTGCAAACCGTTACGTTACACACACGGAACTGACAATTGCAATAAAAAAAATAAAAAAAAAAAAAAAATTAGCTACAACTCCTAACGTTCTATATTTTATCATTTCATGTCAATTCGTATCGATCCTTTCACTCGTATAAGTGTTCAAAGTCGCGTCTGTTTGTTTGCTCAGGTTATTTCTCTATACAATTTATTATAGCAATTATAAAACACGAAGGTAGATAATCTCTTGTTATGTATTATTTAGCCGAATTTTAACAAATCTCAAACCCCTCCGGTTGTGATAATAATCTATCAGTCAATCTCTCTCTACTTCTCTATTCTCAATTTCTATCCATTTTTATTTTTTTATTTTATTATTTTTTTATCTTGTAATCAGGTAAAATTTTAAGCCACTCAAGATACGTGCATGATCAATAATCTTTTCATTACCACAAGGATCGACTTTGCAATGCTAGCATAACACGGTGAAGAACCTTTCTGAGTAGCGGATCAATTCTAGCTAATTTATAAGTTCGCGAATTGCTATTTTACGGTTGAGAATCCCTGAAACGTGTCCTTTATTCGCACACACATATATACTTGGGTTTGTATTATACACATCGTGTATACCTTGTTATAAAAGTTTGTGCCGATTAAACCGGTTACAGGTCGTTGGAACGTCGATGTTTCTGAGACAATCTTCAAAGCGTTGTAAAGGTCCAGGATCGTATATTTGCGACTTGGATCAAATTCCGTACTTATGTTGCAAGTAGGGTACATATATATTTTATCGTAAAAAAAAAAGAGGGGCCTAGAAAAAGACGAGTATTTACCAATAATCTAAAAGCTGCTGAGTTTAAGTTCAGAACGGTAAAAATTTCGAACTCGTTTAAAACGATTGAGAAACGTTGAGGGCTTAGAACATTAAAATACTGAAAGGTTGGAATGCTGAAAGCTAAAAACTCCGGAAATCCAGATCCCCGGAACTCCAAAAAATCCGAAAATTTCATTCAATACTTTTCAAAAATTTAAATTATTGATATATAATAGAAGAATTTTGATTAGATTTGAATCAAGATTCCTGATTTTGCTTATCAATTTCGTTGTTATTCTAACAAATCGTTAAAATTCAAATTTTCTGAATACCTATTTTACTATTTTTTTTTTATATTTTTCTTTATACCATTAATTCCACGCGCTGATATTATATATACGTAAAGTTTAACGTGACTTGGTTATAAAATTGTGCCATCAAAAGCACCGTTTATTGTTGGTCCATATATATGGATAAATATCGTATTGTTGGTTTTTCCCAGATAAAATAGCGGCGATTATATATCTCATAAAATTTACTTGGTATCATAAAATTGCACTATCGTAGCTATTGCGATTCTATGGTATCAGAGATTATTGCAGGTACACAACGGCCTTATATTAGTTGCCAAAGATTACTACGTAATCTTTTCCAGACAAAGAAGATAATACCAATTCGGCTACGATTAAAGAATCTGATATTAGTATCACGGAATTGCGAAATTAAACTGATATAAAAATAATTTGAAACAAACGAATTGCGATGATCGAAGTTGGTATATATAGAGTTTTTAATTATCCCACAGATCAACGTGCTAATTAACGAATATTTTTTAATAGAACGAAATTTGTACATAGATATTATTTGTAGTGAAGAAATGACCGATTTTTGAAATCGTTATACCCATACCAAGTACTGGGATATGTTAGATTGTATAATAAATATATTGCACATAAATGCATCGTCTTATCCCTGACGTAAGTCTACGTGCATTTCTTGATCCTAACTATTACCACATATTGTCATGTACGGTTGATAATTGACTGATTATCACCACATTCCAAGTTATAGTTATAGCAAAGTCTCATTTTACCTGTATTCGTAAATACAGGTAGCTTCAGTAATTAACTTGGTAATTAACAAGGGGATTGAGTGTTACCTTACATTTCCTGCAGGTGATTGCAGATGGATTGATTCAATCAATTAATTACGTAAATCGCCATGAGCTCGTAATAAATAAATACTCTATTTCTACTCTTTATCAGCTTTGTGATAATAGAATTATTGGTTATGGTCAGATAATAAATCTTATCCGATTTAAAAATAAAAATAATTATAAGAAAATTAAAGGTCTGTGTGATTTAAATGTTCGCTTATACGAAATGAAAATTTGACTTTAAATTCTTTGACTTATCACCTGAAAATTTCTCTCTTATATAACTGATATAGTATTTACATTCATTCAGGGTTCGTGGAGTAATGAAAAATAACGTGAAAAATCGTTTTTTTTTTTTTTTTTTTTTTTTTTACGATAACATTTGCGACGTCCCTTCATATTAACGAGCCAACTTATCATTGTAGACACTATATCAGCCTGTAAACTATAACTTGTGCGATAATGGTTGTTGCTTGTTAGGAGACTAGTGACAATGGCTCGTTTCGACAAAGTCGTTAATTGATTAATTATCTGATGGTTTTATGACTGACGTAATTTTGTGAATTAAACTGTTTTAATCTTTAATTTCATTGAGTTCATCATAAAAAAATGCGAAAATTTATTAGTAATTGTAGTTATTGTTATTGAATTTATTTTAGCAAAGAGAATATTTCCCTTTTAGCTCAGATTCGGAAGTATTTTTTTTTTTCTCGGTAGGCTATCAGTTCGTACAAAAAAAAAAAAACGAAAAAAAAAATCCTCCATTAATCTTCCGAGAGTGAAAGATATATCGTGTAGGTTTATCATTTATTTCATACTGTGGTTTTGGACAACCCACGCAAACTAAAGACATGGCGTGCTGATATCATATGGAGAAAAAAATTAGTCTAGATTTAATGTATATTTTATGAAATATCATATACCACGCGTAGTTCTTATATTATCCATGAACATTCACCGTTTTATTTTATTAGAGAATTCAAAAAATGAACAAAAAAAATGAATGATTTGTACGGAAATTATTATTTTCGGATCAAACACTTTCAATTTTTTTTCAATTTTTTCAATTCAAGCTTTAGCAAACCGTAGCTCCTTCACCGTTGACCCTAGAGTAAACTTCTAACGACGTTTTTTGTTCCTCATCTAATTATCTGGATACGGAATTTTCGCATTTTTTTTTATCGATCCATTTTACGATTTTTTTTCTTTCGATTCTAGTTTTCGCTGAATTTAAGCTTTAGCAAACCGTAGCTCCTTCACCGTTGTCCCTAGAGTGAACTTCTCAGGACGTTTTTTGTTCCTCATTCAATTATCTAGCAACGCATTTTTCGCGATTTTTTTTATCGATCCATTTTTCGATTTTTTTATTTCCATTCTAGTTTTCCCTGAATTAAAGCTTTGGCAAACCGTAGCTCCTTCACCGTTGTCCCTAGAGTGAACTTCTCACGACGTTTTTTGTTCCCCATCTAATTATCTAGATACGGAATTTTCGCATTTTTTTTTATCGATCCATTTTTCGTTTTTTTTTCTTTCGATTCTAGTTTTCGCTGAATTTAAGCTTTAGCAAACCGTAGCTCCTTCACCGTTGTCCCTACAGTCACCGGCGTATACGCCATTCTTACCCATATGTAATTTGTAGTCTTCTGCTGACCTTATAGAAACGCCATGTGACTCGTCCCCCATGATATAATCTCCATATCTATCCCAATGTTGCAGTATATAAATGAAACGATGGTCAATTTTAGCTCCTGATGCCTATCCTGATTTTTCGACAAGCAATACGAAAATTTCCCACACGGGGTGTAACATAAATTCACAATACGTATGATATACGACTCGAAATTGCTATTATTCAGAAAATTGTATAACTATTTTTCCTAATTTTCTAGTTATTCGCTATTTTCTATTATCCACCCTTGTTCCTCCTCTCATGAATTAATCAAACAAATTATATTCCTTTGGTTTATTGTTTAATAAATAAAAATCTAATGCGTACGTCTTACAATTGTAGAAAATAATCGTAGTTTTATATATTTATCTTACAAGTTACGTAAACCAAGTTAGTTTATATTCTTTTAAATAGTTTCATAATTGCTATAAATATTGTCTGTTTTTTCTTTTTTCTTTTTTTTCAATTGAGAATAAATCGATTTATGGCTGTATTAGAACAACGTTAGTCTCTATCCTGTGTTATTTCCGTGAAATTGAATTACATGAAACTTCATATCACATGCAATCGGTGTGTGGTTGCTATTAACTACTATGCAGAAATTACTGCACCTGCAGTATAGACTATAAAAGTTAATAAAAAATGTTCACTGTACAGATAGCATTATGATGAAATAATCGATCATCATTTCGTGTGTTACAGAAATACGAAAGTGACGAACTGCACAGTATGAGGTGTTCAGAGAAATGAGGGTAAGTTTCGTAAAAATGTAAAATTAAATATTTTTAATTCTTAGGGTGGTTCTTGATTTGAATTTCAATGCTTTTATGGGTCATGGGAACGTCTATATATATACTACTGGTTTTTGAATATTTTAGGAAAGACTGATTGAGTCGTTAACATCTCTGCGAGAGGGAAATAAAAATCGCGGTTGATTCCTCCCTTAGAATTTAACGGTTGGCACGTTGGTCTGCGTGACGTGAAACTGAATTCAAGTAATTCAAGCCACTCCCAATCCCTGAACGCAGTAGACCCAATTTATGATAATAATTTGAGAAACACGCGAGAGAATTGGATCTGCGGCGAGGCCTCTCTCCCCCTTTTAGTCATTGTAATTAACACGAAGTCTATAATTTTTACGTTTTACACGTCGCTAGACACTTTGTCATTTTGATTAAATGTTAAAAGAATTGAAAGAGGAGCGGCGGCGAGCGTATATATTATAAAGAAAAAGAAAACGAAAAAGAGAAAAAAAAAAATTATAACAAATAAATATTATAATAAAATTGAAACTATTATACGCATAATCTCGTAAACTTATGAATATTTCATTTTTATTGACGATGGTTAGAAGTTTTTACTCCAAAATCATTTTCTACGAGCTAAAATTAGTTAAGTAATTTTCATAACCCCCTCATTAAGGAATCGATCGAAATAGTATTCCCAATTCCCTGTATATCTACGTGACTTAATATAATATATTGAAACGACGATGCAAAAGACTAAATAAATCTGTCTCAAAAATTTGAAATTCATAGCAGTGAAACTCGTCTAAAAAATCGAGAAAGTGCCGATACTCCGAAATTAAGAATATCTCCGTTTCCTTTGGTCGAGAATCGTATTAGCCAATCATCATATTTTAATTTTATATAAACGGATTTACTGATTTAGTACTAACTAGATTTTTCCCAAGTTGTACTGCGGAAGTGAAGTATAAGTTTTTGCCATTTTTTTTCCAAAATCGTATCCGAGCGATTTTACTTATTCGTATTCATAAATATTGTTTAAATATTGTTTAAGACCAAATTAATGTATCTAAGGTTTCTCTATTCGAGAAAGCAGAGTTAGAGACCATAAATCGAATGTATTTAATTCCGTGATCGGTAAAGGTAATTATTTATTGTATCAACGGATGTATAATTATTAATTATATTTGTAATCGAAGGAAGCTGTGAATAAATTTGAATGGATGTTTGTTCCTTGAATATCGTTTGAGTTTTCGGTCTGAAATTTGTTAAAAAATGAAAAATAAAAAATAAAAAATAAAGTCATTACATAATCAGCGGATGTTTATACGATCAACAGGCAACGTCAGCAGCAGAAAGTCCTTAACCAACGTTATTCATTTAGGTATGTACCTACTCTACCAGGTCTCACGAGGGTCAAATTACTAGTCGAATTATGCAATGCAAATTTCAAGATGTTTTTTTTTTCATTTCAATGTTAATCAAAACTGAAGTGATAAAAGATCGAATAAATATTGCCGAAGAGTTTGTAAAACGTTACTGATATCAAGTACCAATCTACCTATACCTTTCTTACGCAAATTGAAGTCATGTTTGTTGTACCACTTGTTAGGTATAAGATTTAAGGATGAAAATGGCAAAGACATTTAATGGATGTTTTAATTATCAAAAAATTATAGCCATACGTTTTTTGTTTTTCTTTTTTTTACATTTGACAGTTATATTCGTTGGTGCAACTAATTACAGAATCTTAGACAACAAACTCAGTGTTAGATGTTTATAGGAAAATTCTAATAATCAAGTACGATTTAGAAAAAAATGAAGATACACTAACCGAGCGTGAAAGGAAATGAAATTGTTATTTTTCTTTTTTTTTGTGAGCAAATGGAAGGTGAAAATCGATTCGTAACAGAACAAGAATATAAAAAAAAAAAACAAAAAAAAATGGTAAAAAATCGAAATTTGTTTATTTGATTCGACTCATCCTGCCTAACTATTAAGAGCTAGAAAGTAAGAAAAAAAGGGAAATGTAAGGTCGTGCGAGAACGCGTTCGAAAGCTGCACTAAATTCTAGAAGGCCGTTAGATGTAACCAAGGGAACCGGTGATTAGCATTCGTCGCGGTGATGATTTCGAAGTAACAACCAAGACCAGCCAATGAATTTGGGTTCTTTTCATACAGGGTAAATCATATGCTGCTAAATAGCGAATTATTACCAAGACGCTAATTAGTAACTTGAATTTACTTGAATTGAGGTCAGTTAACTATGAACAAACGCACTTTCGCCGAATATTAGGAACACGAATGGTCAAGTAATTGAAATTCATTTACCTCACCTATACTCGTGTATTTTCAATCAATTACAATCACCTCCTTCGTACTTTCGTATAAATAGAATTGCAGCGATATCAGAATTTCCTTTCGTTTCCGCCCTTTTTTTTTTTATATTCTCAACTTTTCAAAAATCACTGATACGAAAAAACGGTTTTTTTAGCAATCTCGAATGGAAAAAAAGAAATAGAAACAAAAAATCAGACTTTTGGTGGCTCCTTCGATTTTCTGAATTCATAATTTTTAGCTAATAAATGTAGGTACGGTTTTTTTTTCTCCTGTGATTACTTAATTTTATCTAGCTACTGAATGTCGTATAAAAATTCGAGCTGTAAATTCTTAGTGCCGAAATTAGTGGACAGAAATTTTCTTCGTAGGAATAATTACGAATTTCTTTAATTACACCTTGCAAATTATACTGAAATGCGAAAGTGACATTTCACGGTCTTGACATTCCACTTGTACCTACTATACTTAGTTATTCGTAGCGTTGTGATTAAGATGCGCACTGTCTAGTGGAAAAGTGTCTAACCTAGCTCGAGTTACATTCAAGGTTGCCAGACGGTTGACGATAAAACATTAGCTTATGACAGACACACAAGTACCCAATAATCCAGTTACCAATTACCGCTGGAAACTACCTAGAATCAATGTAGATAGGATTATTATACTCGTAAGGTTTAAAACGAGAATAATACCTCGTATAGTACAGTTTCATCAAAGTCAACATTACCAGCATAGGTATAAGTCCAGGGTGATTCATATTTATTTATATTTCGAGGGTAGATTCCCCGTGAAAATCTAAGACTAAATTTATCTTATCAAAAATTCGAGGGATCGATAGTTACCGAGCTACAAGAATTCTTAATTGACCAATCACAGAGCTTGTAAGTCACAGGGCACCACTTGGTTCATACTCTCATGGCCGGCCCTGACTGTGTCATCTAAAAGTTTTGTGATTGTACAACTAAGATCTTCTATAATTCGGAAACTATTGGACCCTCGAATTTTTGGTAAAGAAAATTTATTCTTGTCATTACACAAGGAATCTATCCTTGAAATAAAACATAAAAAATATACACTATACTGATAATTATTGTCAATAAATTATAAAACATTGAAATTTCATATTTATTTAGTGACTTTAACAATTGATACACCATCGATCGCTCAATCTTCTACACGTATCGAGCGTAATTTTTTTAATTTAATTTCAGTAAAACTTTTCGCACAAAGTTTCACGTTGCAGAATATTTTCATAGAAAGAGAGTGAAACCCAGGCTAAAGGACGTATCCCAAACCCCGACCAGGTAGCTGCTTAGATTTAAGGACATGTGTTCAAGGGATTTTGGGCCAGGTCAGATGGTGTCCCTCGTAGTGAGAAGAATGAGTTCGATTTTCACCAGCGTACCGAATAAGTCGAAGTTTTTTGTTTTAGTCTCTCTAATAGAGGAAATGCATATGTTCAGTTATTTTATTTAACTGATCTTGACAATTTTGAAATTCAGACTCGATGAATTTCTCGCATCGTAATTTTTACGCGAAATTATTCCGACTCGTATGACGTCAAAGAAAAGATGGAAAAACGTAGCTTTGATAGTTTCAGCTAAAAATCGCAGTTCTCTTGTACGAAACAGAATAGTAAAACGAACGTACTTCTCGAATTTTCCTTTCGCCTTGCGCAGTAATTGAAAATTCTTTTCATCGGGAAACCTTTTACCGGAATATAGTGAATAATGAATAATGAGCGAATAGAATTATATACAGGTACGTTAAGTTTTCAATAATTTCAAGAGTTTGAATTTATTTCCGCAGAAGTTTGGGGGGGGGGAGGGGAGGGAAGGGAAGGGAAGAAGGAAAACCGTTCGGTAATCGTCCGTATGATTTAGATACTTTTTTTTTTTTTTTTTTACGGAAAAGCACGAAGCATCTGCGCTTCCTGTTTTATTCACACATTATGTTTCACTCTATCCCTCTCTCAATCTTTCTCGTATATATTACTCAAAATGAAGGGTTTACATAATACACGAATCGCACTTCACGGACCTCGACGTTTATCTATTTTGTATGCCTAAACGATATAAGTTACGTAAGCAAAGCTAAAAGATATAAGATACGCGAATTTCCATCAGAATGAAAAGAAAAAATATATAAAAGCATAAATAAAACGACCTGTCTTTTTCGTATGCTATATCTTCACACACATGACGAAATATCGTTCTATCTGTATTAGTTTCTAAAATTTGATGAATAAAAAAAAAAAAAAAAAACTCGAACCTGGCAATCCGGGAAAAGGAGTTGGGAATTTAGAAATCTATATATTTTCTAAGACACCCTGTTTGACCGTTGATCGCAGAGTCACAATTCAAGATTGACGAAGCCGTTTTATTTATTTCTAACAACGGTGAAAAGTAAATGCGAAAATGAGGCTACAGAGATTTCTATACGGGAAAGTTTATACAGTATCTTGTTTCTTAGGACTGTAAAAGTTGCATCGAGTTTAGAAATATGAGAATACATATGTTAGGCATATATGTATATTCACTAAGTATGTATTAGCGTTACTCATTTTCAAAAAAATCACACTTTGATATCGATTAGAATTTGGGAAAAATAAAATGAATAAGGAAAGACAAGATTCATTCTAGCGCATATAACGGTTAATAAATTTGATATATAGTTTGTTGCGGTGATAACAAAAAAATTGGAAAAAGAAAAGAAAAAAAGAAAAATATGTTTCCGCCTTTTTCTTTTTTTAATTCTCTTCTTACCTCAATAACTTCAATAGCGAAAGTGTAAGACAAGATTTAGTCGAGATCGTAAAGAAATTCTAGCGACACTGCGGTATAAATTTTACAAATTGAGAAAAAAATATATCCAATTTTTTACTTTCGCGAGGTAAAATAGTAGCGGTACGGAATGGATTTGAAAAGCTACTAAAACTATATTATCCATGTCGAATCTGAATACCAGTACTTGGCATCCGCTCCGCATCTACTTATTTCAAGGTTTAATTAAACGATATCTATAGTGGTCCAGCGAACTGGTACGGAATCTCTTCGTGACGTAGTGTGAAACTGGGTCAATATAGTCTGACGTTGATAGACCGCAATGTGTCATAGCCGACAGCACCTACGCTTTCAAAAACTTTTACTTCATTTATATTTTTATTTTATTTTTTATTGGAAAAAGAAAGGAAAAAAAAAAGATTCAATTAAAAATTGAAAGACAAAAAGGAAAAGGGTGAAAAGCGAAACGCGTTCGATATATACTTTACAATTATTTATCGTATATGTAAATCCGGGTTTCTAGATATCGAAAAATCGCGATGAAATTTTGATTTTGATTATCGCTGTGGCAATAGAAGCCCAGATTTTTAATCAGTGGCCACACTTCCTTTACTGACTGATACAAGTTCTTCGTAACAGGAAATAGTGATTAAAGGATACCCTGCTTTCCGTTACAGAATAAATAGACAGGGGACATGTATCTAACGTACATCCCTCAATTTACGGATTTTCAAAATTATTCGAAGCGATAATGCGATAGGGAGTAAAAAGATCCCCCCCTCCCCCCCAAAGTACTAAAAATCGAGTGTTATTTAAACGGAATAGTTCAAAGGCTTTAAGGCGGTACTTAGAATTAAGATAGGAACCTGAGGTTTTAGCTACAATTTTTTATTACCATTAGGAACCATCGTCGCCCATTAGAGTATTGAAATTAAGGACTACCCTAGTGTCAATGAGTCGTGAAAGAATAAAAAAAAAAGTGATATAATAATTAAAATAGCCAAAATGATTGACGTTTAATTATTATGATGTAATGCGAAAAGTCTTTACGCCTGACCTTGGACACGTATTTCAATAAAGTAATTGAAAATGACTTGACGTAGGTATCTGGTGGTATACATGCGACGTCAGTCATAGTTTGCACGTCGTCTACCCACAAGCATCGCGATATCACAGAATAAATTTATGCACGAACAAATCACTAAGCACTTATCATATCTATGGCAAATACCTACCTATATAGCGTTAGCTATTTTCGCGCTGAGATAGTCGCGTGCGTTTAAATTCCATCACAGATCGCATATATAGGGAAAAAAAACTGTTTTCTGTGAGGGATGTCAGACGTCTCCGTTAATTAAAAAGTGGCTAGTCTCTCCAAAATCATTAACGTGATCTCCTCTTTTTTTTTTATATACTTCGGAATATGATAATTGGGAGATTTTCTTGATGGAAGTGCGATAAAAATTTCCATCTTCGTTTTAAATTTTATTCTCAATAAATTTATAAATCTGTTAATCTAATTATATCGGTTAACTTACATATTTCTAGTGTCAATTGACTATACATTATTTGACTGATCAGACTCAATTAGTCATATAATTAATTCTAATACACTGCAGCTAAATAACAAACGACCTTATTGTGGATAACTGCTGCAGTTGTCTGTTCATCAATTAGTCAGTTTTATCAGTGAATCCCACAGACAGGCCAAGGCCACAGTAAAAAAAAAAAAAAATACTTTAATAATACATTCAAATAACGAAAAAAAAATAAATAAAAAAATAAAAAATCGTTACAGATCAATTAGAAACGTTAAAACATAGAATAACGTTACTAAAAAAAATACTAAGGTAAGCCTTTTCACTTGTACTATTCAAAACGATTATCGAATTTAAATTTTTAACTACGGTTTTACTATCTTGGAAATAATTCAAACCGATTTTTAATCGTTTGATAAACGTAATGATTATGTTTATTGGGATTATAGCCAATTTGACGAAGAGAGATTTATCGTAAATCTGATCATTAGCGAGATCCGTATCACATGTGTCACGGTACGATCTTAATCATTGCAAATATTGTAATTTTTTTTTTCTTTTTTGTTCATCTTCTCTCTTTAGTTCTCCAAGTTTAATAATATATAGAAAAAAAAATTATAAAAATTAAAAAATAAAAAAATCGTTGCCATGAAATAGTATACCAGCTTATCGTTATACCTATTGAAGTGTTAGTACGGATAGAGACTCGTCATTAACGAGCGTAACAGCTTGTACGGTGTGGAATTACATCAAGCAGTCATTCGGAACGAATAGGTATCGTTATACCAGGGCCTTGTATCTCGATCAATTCGTACAACTTTTTGTAATCTATAGATATTTTTTTTCTTTTTTTTTTTATTCTCTCCCAAGATATTCCACGTACTTCTGGAGGTCGTGGCTTGACGCTAACCCACGGATCTCAGTTCTGTGTTAATTTTGATTCTGGACAAAAGCCAACTGGCAATTTTATCACCGCGGAGAAAAAAAAACCAAAAAAATAAAAAAAAAAAAAAACACACATTCTTTAACAAATGCAACTATATGAATTTTTTTCTACAACAAATCTTATTACAGATTTTCTTACCAAGTGTACTAATTTTTTAATTTCATTTTTTTTTTTCTTCTTAATCAATCTCGCGATATAATTTATCTGTGATCGAAGAGTACCGCTATAAAGCAAACCTCGACTTATTATACACACCTATACGTTTTTTTTTCTTTCTTTTTTTTTTGTTCATACACACATTTTCGTATAATTACGTAATTTGCGTGTGACGGAAGAAGATTCTCTCTTAAAAATCTCCGCATTTCTTCATTCAAGTAATAGTTGGTTCAATTCGTCAAAGACATTACCTCAATCCGTATATTGAAGAAAAAAAAAACAACATACATGTTACATGTTGAATTTCATAATTCAATTTAATTAACTTATCATTGTCACCAATATGCAGTAACAGAATAAAACGTCGCGCGTCTGCATAGGGTTATTATTAAAATCGTTATTTTCTCTTCACTTTCTATTATAAGTAAGAGCGGGGTAAAATGGGGGCACCAAGTCTAATAATATTAATAATAATGATAATAATTTCGTTTTAATTGATTTTTTTTTTTTATGATATTTCGACATATTTCGGATCAAACATAAAACAGGAAAAAAAAAAGATGAATGAAATGCGAAAAATATATCGTATCATCCTGATCAGTTCCAGGATAAAAAGAATTTGACCTATATTTTCCGCACTTTTCTTGTGTAAGTTAAGTCAGAAAACTGAAACAAAAGACGGTTTTATGAAAGTTAAGACCGTGCCCGATTTGCACCGCTCTTCCCCTATAGAAGAAAAAAAGTGAAAACTTGTTCATCGATATCATTTTTTCGTATCACTTTTCGCAGAAGATTTTCTTGCATATATAGTCAATTCTCGTTCATAGCAATACTGAAGTAAATAAATGGCAAATCGCCAATCTGCGGTTAAATTCAATCGCGAAATAGTCAGGCTAAAGATAAAAACTTTCGTTCTGAAAAGCGCAAGGTCATATAAAATCTCAAGTCTGTCTGTTCGCATAACGAAAGAAATTTTTCCCAAAATATCTAACCGCGTTTATTTTCTGAAAGCTACAAATTCGAACGAAATATACATATTCTTCTCACGAACTGCAACATCTGAACTGATCAACCGATTGACGTCTTAATTTCAATCTAATTAGTCAATTAGAACCAAAAAAAAATTATCTTTTCTTCATATACAGTCTAAAGCTTCGATGATTATGGACTGACCAGTCAAATATAAATTCATGTAAAGCTGTACTACATATATAATTGAAATAATTGCCCCCATAGGTAAAGGAATAGGTTGCTTCAACCTAATGTTACATCATTTTGATTTCATCTTATTTCTTGCTCTCGCTAAGTGTTGTTAGGTACTTCTGGTGCAGCACGACGGTTGCCCATTACCAAGGTAATTACTAATGAGTTCTAGTGCCGTGATGCGAAGAGATGAGACTTTTCCTTTCTTTTCTTTTTCTTTTCTTTTATTTACTTTATTTTTCGTTCGTTTTAACTCTTATACTGCAGCAGTATTGCGACGACTATTACTTGGCATGAATTTCTACCGTAATATTACGAATTAGTTGATGATAATTATTGGTTAAAGTGAAATTACGCTTTTTCAGTTCACAATTTTAAGTCTAAGACTCGTGTTTCAGTCATACTATACCGTGATTAAATTGACCGTTCATCATGCAGCCACAGCGGAAGGTAAATCTGAACGAATTTCATAACGAGATTGTGGTCGGCATTAGATTCGTTTTATTTTTTATTTTTTGCATGAAATCGAGAAGAAGCTACGGGTGCAGAATTTCGCAATTTAAACTTACGATATATTTTTTATTTTTTTGTTTCTATAATTTTAAGAAATTTTCAAATAAACATCATTTCAAAATACATATATTGAGAATCTTTTGTGATATTTTATCACGCGAAAATTCACATAAGTTCACAAAAATTTTCCTCCTGAAGATACGACGAGGATAAAGATGAGAATAAATATTGTCTAGAGATTCGCGGCGGTAAGACTTTGCGCAATAAAAGAAGCGATTCATCCAATATGCAAAGAAAAATAAAAAAATAAAAATGAAGACTTTAAGGTTTTATAAGAAATGTCTGACCAAAAATGTCCCAAGTTTTTTTCTAAAAAATCCAAAAAAAAAAAAACAAAAAGGTACTTTTTCGTGGAATGAATGCATCCCTGAGGATGGACTATGGCGACTAGTTTCGTACAGTGCATTTGGGAATTCTATGTAACTGAAGGTATATTTCTCCTATGTACAAAGCAACCGTGAAGGAATTTCACAGACTCAAGTGAGATTAGATCAGATTTATGGGTGGGTACTAGTAGAGTGTTTAGATACGATGACAATTCCTAGGAACAGTATAGCATTGAAAGTCGGAAATAACAGAATGCATGATTTATATTATCCGTCGTAAACCAAGTAACTAAAAATCTAACTATCAATCAAGTCAGAATTCGTCGTATATCAAGTTTTTCCAAATATCCTGTAAAAGCTATGAAATAACTTTGAATCTCTTCGTATAATTTATTGTAAATAATATCCTTGACACCTTGGTTTAGCTTACAGTTGAGAAGGTTGATTAAATATGATACTAAGAATAATTAATCATTGATACAGGTGCGCCACAAACATTATTTGAATAATCATAACCACATAGTAAAGAATTAATTATAGCTTTTGAACGATGGTATAAAATGTTTAGATATTTTTAAACGCTATTCCTTACCTATGGAAGAAAGAAAAATTTCTTAGACGAAGTGTTGAGTGCTTTTATACTGCTGTTGTCATATAGTCAAGAGATTACAATAATTAGATTGCAGCTAAAATCAGATAAGATAATAATTGTTAATCATCGAGACTGTTTCTAGTGTTTGAAAATGCTGCAGTCTAGTATAGAGAAGTACTATAACGAATATCGATATCACGCAGGTAAGAAGAGTATAATTTCGTGTATATTTTACCTCAATGTGAATGAAAAAACTTTATAATTCAATGGAAGTGCGATAAACTTCTAACTTGACGATTAAATTATTTTTATTAATTTAATTAAACTTTGTTCTTAATTGTACATGTGAAGTCTTTATATGATTTTATCCGTAACATGAATAAATAATTTGTAAAATAGTCAATCCTCGTTATAATAAACGACGATATTCATGAATATTATAACTGGCACACTAAGAAAAAATTAAGTACTGTCTAATTTATAGAATATAACCGAAAGGTGCTAATTTTATAAAATACCAATTTTGCGATTCGGGAGACTGCGGTGAGCGAAAATTATTCGCCATACTGCGTTCATCTATGCGTCATCATATCCGGTATGCATGAGCAACATATTGAGGGGTTATTTTCCTGGTCGAAAAATAAATGTACGAAATTTCATTGCCAACGGAGTTTAATATATAAATTATTAATTATAGTGGATATAGCTGCGTTTGAAGTTTTAATCGTAGTACGTCATACTACTACATACACACTTAGGGATATATTTAATCAATCTTTTATACAAACTTATAGTATAATCGATATGATATTCAGAGACTCGGTTCGTTTCTGTATTAAAGATATGTACGGATAAAAACGAACTAAAAGATCGAAACTAGAGTGAAAAAATGAATTTGATATCATCACAGTCATCTAAATGACTTTTAATTATTTTACGAGAATCCTTGCTGCAAACTGATTTTGGTATTCACTTATGGATTTGGTAATTTTGCAAATTCTCTTTTGTCGCGTAATTAAAATTTGAATTGCAAAATAATATTTCAATTTCGACTGATAATTTAGCTGCTTATTCAAATTGTATAGGAAATAATAAAAAAGGCGAATGGTTTCATCAACGCGATTTTATCGATCTATATAGGTCTACCAAAGCTTTGTTAACGTTAGCCATTATTTCGATGCTGAAAATAGAATTGCCTTTTTTTCATATACGGCGAGGTGATCACCCCTTTTGTCGCAATTTTTTCACGTTGAAATAATATACAGAACAACGTTGCCAGTGGCTAAGGAATAGAAAAATAATTCTTGTTATTATCGATGAAATTTTTAATCAACTGCAAAATCTGGGTTATACAGAATCGAGAAACTCTGCTATAGAATTCTCTGCGAAATTTTTTAATTGAATTATGAATTATTAAACAGACAAGATAATTAAAATTATATCAAAGCTGTATGTACTGAACTCCTTGCTTGGGGGTAATCCCAGAATATCCCAGTTTTTATATCCTAATCCGCAGTATCAGTCCTGTAAATTATCTTTACCTTATTATACGGAGTAAAATGTGGGTTTTACTCGTTCTTCTGAGATTGCGAATAAATTTTCCCGTTAACCGAGTTATAGAATGACTAGTGCAGCTTATTGTCACGGTTTAGAATTCAGGATCTACTTATAATGCAATCGATGGTTATGACCGTTGTTTCGTAAATCTAGGAGTTATAAGGACGTGATGAATAATTTGCCAACTGTGCAGTTATACTACGCAACGAAACCGTTGAAAATGATTTTTCTTTTTCTTTTCTTCTCATTTCTTTCGTTTTTTCACCTCGATTCTATACAGCTATAATACCACCAACTCGTTACTGATGTCTGTTCTTGCAAGAGACGTAAACGTTGAATTCAGCTCTTTATTTCGTAATTTCTTGTCCAGAGATTAAAAAGAAAAGGAAATATGAGTGAAGTTGTATGAATGGCTGTTGATTATACGTAAATTACTGTAGAAAACAATGAATCATTAAATTTTCATCGTGTGTCTTTGTTGGTTTTGTGTTTGTGAACGTTTACTTTAAATTTAAGTCTTCTAGTTATTTCGCGAATTACGCGAATGATAGACCAGCCACGGATCTCTGCGCTAGGCTAAAGATACGAGTTTTTTTTTTTTTTAGTACTTATAGAACCTCGGGTCCAGAGTTCAGACTCACTATTGTAGCGAATAATTACCAAGTGTAATAAGTTTCTCGACTTTTTAACGGTTTTAGAATTAACGAGTTCCAAAGTCAAAACGTCTCTAAACTTTGGCCATAATAGTTCGTCGAACTGTCATTAAAACACTATAACATTTCAATTTAGTCACAATCGAACAAATAATTAGGCATTTTGTACCGTTTTAAATAGTTATGAATAATAAAAATTAAAAAAAAAATTGAAAATGGTATGAAATCTGACGACTTCGATTGACGACGACTGACGATATGTATTTAAGTGTAAGAATCTGTGAAATTCATTGAAATTGAAATCTTACTTAATTAATAATTTAGCAATTTTGGTAAATCGAAATTCACTTGAAATATCATTTACAACTTAATAATTAGATCGTCTATTTCGTCCGAGTAAACAACTCTATCGTTTTTATATACTATTTGTATACTGATTAGGACTGATATAGTTGATTGTGAGCTACAAACATGATAAATATCAACTGCGGTCTGAAAGATGTAAGTAAAATCTGTCCAGTTGGTTTTTCTGTAATTATATCACCACCCCAACTAATCAACTAATTGCATGGACAAATTTTTCATATAGATATGAATTTTTTTTATGCTGTTCAAACGATATGGGAACAAAATTTTTGAAAGAAAATTGCGATTCTATTCTTTGGCAAATTATTCGCCTCGGTCACGTGGTATAATTTTCCTTTGCAAATATAGTATGCGCAATTATATGTATGGCCTCTCTATTTTTATACATAAATTCACACATGTATCCAGGTATATATGCGCACGGTGTTATAGTCGAAGGAACACGACAGTGTCGCATTAATATGTAAGTTACAATTATATGATCGATATTTTAGTGTGTTTTTTTTTTCAAAAATCTATCAAAATCAATCAATGAGGACTTCTAATTTAGTCAAAAATTTGATTGTTCTAATTTCGAGGTGACAATGAAACCTTAAGGAATTTATATTACCGATTTTTGATATTAGATTAGTCACCGGATAAACCTAGAGGGTAAATTTTCTGACGTACTGACGTACTGACGTCATACAAGGATAAGGTGTGTCTATTCCACGTCAATCGGCTGTATTGACGGATACGAAATATAGACGTACGCGTAACGGGATGAGGGACGTTCGTTGCGGAATTGGAAAAATTTGTTGAACTTTTTTTCTTTTTTTTTTTTATTGACTTTCGCGTTATGTGAGAATAAAAACCCCAAATGCAGAATGTCGACGACAATATGATTCTTCGATGAATAATCTAGAGAAAATACTATCTAAAAAAAATGATGATGCTGATATCGTCAGTTCTAATCCGAACTTGAAAAACAAATATTTTCACCCAAAATCGTGATATCGTAGTCATCCGCTCTAAAATTATTAAAAATAAACCCATTCCCAGAAGGAATTTTCATTTTTTTTTTGTCCTGTACTTTTTGAATGAAGCGAAACTTTCGATACACGCTATTCCGGTTGGTCAACTAGGACTGAAACCTGGCCTTAACGGTACAACAAACAGGATAACACGTAGTCGTATACATTTGAAAAATATATGTATAATCGAATTCGATACTTGTGGATCAGTTTTATTATATACCTTTCAGTCTCCCGAAGCACGTCTCTGAACGAATTTCATCTCAAACTCTCGTGACTTTTTTTTTTTTTTTTTTGAGTCGTTTTACAGACGAAGGTTCGATCTTTGCCTCATCTTTCCGCGACTTTTTTTTTTTTAATTTTTATCCCACATTAATTCCGCGATAAATATTCCTGAAAGTAGGAATTCTGGTCTTTTATTTCTGAAACGAGGAAATTTTTTTTCTAACATTCGCAGAAAGCCTGCATTCCCTGGCTACATATTGCTTTATCTTTAATTTAAAAACAACGGGCCAATAAAAACCGCGTTGATAACTAAACCACACGAAAGTTATCAGTTTAGCAAGTGTTCAGAGTGCCCCCCCCATTCTGCTGGCCGCAAAGTCTGCAACGACGAAGTATAGACTCCCCTATATACTCTTTCCATCACTTCCGGATTGTTATCAATAAATACGAATTCAGCTTGGTTGTTTTTTTTTTTTTTGTTGAAATTAACGACGAAAATACTTATTTTCTGTGATATTTTAAACACTGTGTTAGATTCATTATGTTTTATAATAAATAGTTGAATTAGACTTAGATTATTTCTAAATCCTTGACGATTTCGCCGCGCCTGTGAGCAACCGTTGCAGGTATTCGCCGAAAACTTTGGAACTCTCTCATCCAGGTAACATCAACTTTCTGGACATGCAGGGTTCCTATATCGAAAACGTTAGTTAAGGTTCCCCCTATCACCACACATCGGGGTGACAAAGTTAGTTGTAACACCCTGTATAAGTGTTTAAATACTTTTACTGGAAGGATTATAACAGCCTGAAGGTAAAAATCGAGTTTCTTTTACAACCAAATTGTTTATTTGTAAAAAGACCACCAGAGATGCGATTTTTCGAAATGATTTTCTGTGAAGAAAAAAAAAAAAAAATGGAAAAGGGAAAAAATTTATCATACTTTTTTCGCATACGAGATCCGATAAGCCGATCAGAACACAGAACCCGGATCGTAAAGAGATTCTATTTTTGTCACACTGTTCTCTGACCCTCTTCAGTCGTTGAACAACTGCCAGTAGTCTGCAGCGCTGGATTTCCTCTCCATCATATCTGAAGCTTTTCTGTACATATATACCATGCTTGTTGAAAAATTCTAATACCAGGTGGAATTATTTATTATTTGAACTAGACGTAAGAAATCCATTTTCTTATTTTTATTTTTTAATTCGAGTAATTTCATACCTTGAATAATACTCACTACTTCGTCTACTTTTCTATATAATATGATAAAACAATTATCGACTTATCAGGATCCATTATTTCTGTTGCAGGATAACCAGTGGACCAAAACTTTAAAATCCACCGCAGTTTACGGTGGGATTTGTTTATCATCGAACACATCGATCGCGTAAAAAAAAAAAAAAAAAAGTACAAATAAATAGAAAAAAAAAACAAGACCATTAATTGGATCTCAAATTGCTGTTGTTTTACGAGAGAGGCAGCTTGTTTCCTAGATCGATACTTGCTGTTCATGCAAAACATAAACTCTCGTGTTTTTTCTTTTGTTTTTCGTATAACAGGAAAGTATTCACTTATATTATTATCGGTTTTTATTTTTCCCCTCTCGAGATATTTCTTATCTTTTGAATTAAGATACCGAGACCAAGAACTGTGGACACAGTGTGAGGAAAAAAAAAAAAAAATTGAGTTCGCGTCTTAACATATGAATTAAAATAACGATTTGAGTAAATGAGAATTTAACATAATTCACGTAATTCATTTTTCCCAAAATTTGAAAGAAGAATAAATAAAAATCTTGAATCGTGTCGTCGACGCTTTGCTAATTGAAATTAAATCATCTTTATTAAAGTGAGATAAAAGATAGTAAAATAAAATAAAATCGAAAAATGACAATGATGGGAATAGTGCGTCGAAATTGGGCGCTCAGACTCTCTGTCGTGTTAAATATTTGCGTTTTGCTATACGTATGTGTACATTTCGGTTCTTCAGGACCATGGATAGAAGAACCATCCGCGAATTGGGTATCGCCTTTATCCGAAGCTTTTAAGGCTACGGAGTTAGTGCCTAACGTAAGTTTAGCGGATGGGTCAAAAGTCGTTTCAACAAAAGAGACAAAAATATCGTCTAATAATCACGAAGTTAAAATAGCAACTACTAAAGAAACTGGTAAAGATAAAACGACAAAGGAAAACGACATCGAGGGTAGTAAAAATGTTAATGTTACAACAACCCTTAAGCAGGAACCAATAAGTACAACAATGGGATCTATGACATTGGAGGAAGCTATACCTTGCAATGATAAATCTACGGCACCTAAAACTGCCCAACGAGGTGATTATTGGGTACTTTATAATTACGTACCGATGTCAACGCAGGTTAAATGCTGGGAAACTGTTACTTATACCACACATGCTGATTACACATTTCTCGACAATTTACAACCTTTAATCGAAAGGTGGCAGGCTCCAGTTTCAATAGCTATGTATGCACCAGGAACAGACTTTCAGCCTACACTTGATGCTATTAAATACCTTAGGGTATGCGGAAGTCCATTGATTTCTCAGCTTGTTACTTTTCACGTATTCTTCAGCAGCAAGCATATACCAAAATCTGTAAGTATTTCAGATTAATTTATTCAGTTTCTGGAAGGGTCTGATTTTCATCCCTTTTTTTTATTTTTTTTATTATTTATTTAGCGTTTTTGAAAACGTTATTTAACATTATTATTATTGTAAAAGAAAAAAGAAAAGAAAAAAAAACAAATTTCTTCAAAATTCCTGGCCTCCTGACTATAGGATCGTCGTAAAAAAACGTATAACTATGAAAATGGATGTGGTATAACCAGATGCAACTTTATAGTCATCTTATCTATCGGCGAGTAAGAAGCCGCATATAGAGAACTAGTTTATATATTCAACGCGACGAGGTAGTAATAAAATAAAATTAAAAATAAAATAAAAAGAAAGAAAATCCTTGCCATAATTATTCTGAGTTTGCAACGTGCGATCA
This sequence comes from Tenthredo notha, assembly GCA_914767705.2. Classification (NCBI taxonomy): domain Eukaryota; kingdom Metazoa; phylum Arthropoda; class Insecta; order Hymenoptera; family Tenthredinidae; genus Tenthredo; species Tenthredo notha. The sequence goes on from OU611907.1 coordinate 6,423,023, forward strand.
TAGTGGTATAAATAAGTAGGTACACCGCATCCACTGCAGATTAGATTAAAGATCGTAATAACTGATAGTAATCGGGTTCACCTTGACTTTACAGCTGGATATATAATATTTAATAAAATATACTCCATATTTTATTCCTTTCTCGTGTATGTGAATAATATCTCCACGTTAAATAAGGCAATTCGAATTCGCGATCACGTGAAGAAATTCGATTTAATGAAGATATGCATGTTAATATTAAATTCTAGTATATTTTAGGGGAAAAAGGAAGTGTGCAACAGATTACTTAGATAAAATATCGACGATTTATAAAAATAAAAGCAACTCATACACGTTTTACATATATTATACAAAAAAAAATGAAAATGAAAATATAAGCAAAAATATTAAAGTACGTACATAGAATGATATATAAGGATTGTATATAACATCGTTTTACGAGTTTCTTTACACCTGGTTTAATAATTGATAGATTATATTATTATACACCTATATCAAGAATTTTTTTATTTTTTTTATTTTTTTTTCTACAGACGAGCAGACCTATGAAATTTAATGGAGATGTAATAAACCTACCTCCCTACCTTGACGTCTGTATTTTGCATTTAGAGTGGTTCAGAATTCGAGATCTTAGTTGATGGTATAGGCTCTCACATCTTGCGTAGGTGGATATCTCTACTCGTGTCACAATGAATGATGTAGACCTCACGTAGGATCCAGTTTTGCACATTTAGTATGGACAACACATCACTGATCATTTCATTTCATTTTGCGTTATAATAATAATTTCTTTAATTCGATTACAACGAAGTATAATTACTTTTGAAAATTATGTATGCATAATACTACGTGTAAGGCTACCAGATCTGAACGAGTGCAATGCAGGACAGCGCTATTACTAACCACCCCCCTCCCGTAATGCATGGACACAATCATTCAGTTTGAATTTTTTTTTATTCAACACGATAAAGTAACGTTGCAATAATGGATAAATATAATATTTCCTCAATCTTACATGTAAGTATTGCAAACATTAAACAATAAAAATTAAACAGTCAAATGATTGAATAATCTATCTTATAGTACGTATCAGTTACGATATTGTTACTTAGTTTTCGGCGCAAGCTTATACTTTTCCTAACTGTGGATTTTCTTCAAAATATCCGGATATTTTATATATTTGAAAATAAGTTGAAACTAACTCGCACTCAATCCAGGACAATGCAGGACAATTCTTATAAATGCAGTACGAATTCGGATTGTGAAAAAATCCAGGACACTTAGCTCAAATCCAGGACTGTCCTGCCTAATCCAGTACGTCTGGTAGCCTTAACTATGTGTAAAATACATATATATATATATTTAACTAAGGACTGCATAGAAATGTCTTTGCTATTTATAATTCATTTTATATGTACACATAAGGCACACTTTAACATCAATGCCGAGGCCGTGCTGAGAGATCATTCAATTATAAACTCCTACACAGAGTCGTTTAGATGATTATGTACGTACAATTGGAAATCTCTGCATCTGAAAGGTGACTAACCGGTAAAGAAAACGTGATGTAAATAGCTTTGTATAAATCAAAAGCGTTTTTCAGTGGTTTATCATTGATTAGATGGATAAAACTTAGCATGGATAATGAACATGTACTCATATATACCTGCGTGAAATAGTAGTTCAATGATAAAGTAATTTTTGGTCAAATTATTGCCTCTGGGCAATTATAACAAAATTTATATATCATTTAATAAGAAATCTATTTTAATCATCGATAGTTCTTGACGCAACTTGTTCTCTTGACTAACTTAAACACGATCGATCAATTGAACAAATCCTCTTTTTTTTTTTTTTTTTCTTTTATATACGATTGAATCATGTCTATATACCAAGTCCTTGAGCTAGGAATAAAGAGATAAGTTATAAAACGACTGGTCAATGTAACTACTTTACGTATTGCGTATATAGTTATTATACTCAAATTATCCATCTACGATGTGTATATAGGTGTGATAGTGAAAATAACGAAGGCCGAGGCATTATTTCACTGGTTAATGATGAATAATTTTGATTAGTATGAGGATAAGTGTAATTTATTTTTCGAGTCAATTCTCGCAATTCACCGTATGTGCAGAAATGCCAGATTCTCTGATCTTTGAACTTATTCTTACCAAAGTCTTACTGATTGATGGTCGAATGTTGCCTTGAGATTCAAGGATATTAAAGATTACTTGAACAACTTATAGAGAATACAATTTTCTATATAAGTACCACACGTAGATTCTGTAAAAATGTCTATAATACACGTACACATACCTGTGAGTAGTAAGAAGTAATAAAGAGAGCGATAACCGCAGATAGTTTATTTCTAGTACAATTTTATTGCGCAAAAAAAAAAAAAAAAACATAGAAAAATAGAAAAATAAAGGAGAATTATTGCCCCTGCGGGTGAACAGCCCACTCTTAATCCGGTTGTGATTTTACCCTCTCGAACTCAGATAGCAATTAGACACGACATCAATCCTGGTGAGGAATAAAAAACTGATAATTACCGTTTAAGATCAGCATTCAGGCCTTGTGAAATAAATTTGGAGTAAAGACTATTAGTATTGTCTAAAAAAAAAAAATTTCAAATGATTTAATTTCGTGGCAATTAAGAGTCTAGCGAATTGCATAATTCACTTTTACTTTAAAAATCTATTATGTCTATGTCTCGCGGTATCGTGTGAAAATCACAAACAACATTCGGAAGACTGAGAATTTCCCACGCTGATAATTTACACGAACAATTAACGATCCAGGATTTCGATAGTTATATTAAAAAAATAAAAAAATGACGTGAATTTCACGTAACAGATTGGGTGATCGTAGTTATGTAGTTATTCTTTTCATTTCCTTATTCTTATTTTTTTTTCTTTTTTTGGTTTATGTGGGAATCACTCCGAGCGTCTTTTAGTATGCAGGCAGCATTTCTCAGGCGTGGATTTGCTTGTGAAAAAAAAAAAAAAAAAACATTGCAGAACATAAATCGTAAAACGTGTTGTACGGAATACAAAGACTAAGGTAACGTTGGTAAACATCGTGAGCGAAGAAACTACGATAATAAAATTATAATAATAAAATAGAAGTAAAAAAGAAACACAATAAGCCGGCTATATATTGTTTTTCGTTACGTTACACCGCAAATTACATCGACTGCATAGATTGCTCGCAAAAACCGCGACCGTGAGACGAGGATAATCTAGTCCGTAATTGTCCATCCTGTATCCAGTTTCACAAATAGCCGAGTAATTAAAAAAGACTCGTTATTATATGCTTCGCATAAATGTGTGTGTTTTTTTTTTCCGAATAATCTAATGACGATCAATCTTATCAAGTCCGTAAAAATGAACGAAATTTGCGAATAGTATACCAAATCCAAATGAACTGTTTTTCGTTTAATTCTACAAGAATTTTTGGCGAAATGATCAACCTCGTATAAAGTGACCAGATTAAATCAGCCTTGTCCCGATTCGTCTGGATATCTCGACAATTTAACAACCAAGACAGCACTTTATTTTCACGAAGGGCACTCGGCAGTCACATTATTGCCTTTGTAGCTATTATGCCGGAATGAATGAAATTTATTAAATTCGTTATTTAATTCATGTTTTCCAGTAATTGGAACGATATCTTTATAGCTGTACTTGTTCAATGATAGCACTTCCATTTATTATGAATAATTTTTATATTCACAGGTACCTCCTTCAGATAAAGTCATAGCTGATGGATGGAATTGTAATTTGCGTCCACCATGGGAAAACGTTACTGTCTCAAAAATGTATAAATCTGAGAAGAAACTTTTATATCCCGTAAACGTGGGTAGAAATATCGCTAGGGAATGGGCACCTACGCATTACATATTAGCAAGTGATATAGAACTATATCCAAGCCCAGATCTGGCACCAAAATTTCTAGAGATGATCAGAAGAATGGATCAGCAACCTCTGTACAAACCTAATCCAAAAGTATTTCCACTATCCATATTCGAAGTCAGTGCGGATAGTAAAGTACCACTCAACAAAACACACCTGGTATGTACCATGCTGTATTAAGGGGGTATACACATCTTTAAATGGGTTGAAAATCTTCAATAGAAATGAATTTTTTCAGAGATCCTGAGAACTCTGATAGAATCAAAAAGAAAAATAAGATATGGTGTTTGGGGAAGGTTTGAACCTCATCATGCATATTTTACATCATGTATTACTTCTGTCTTCAGCATATTACTGCTGGACTTGAAATAATACATGATGGAAAATATGCATAATAAGGATCAAACTGTTCTCAAATATCATGATTTTTTTGGATTCTATCAGAGTCCTCAAGTCAAAGAAATTTGGGAAAGTTATGCACTTATACTGTTACACAATTTATTATTGAATTATTAATTATCAATCAATTCTTGTCTTCTGTAACAGCAACAAATGTTGAAAGCAAAAACAGCCATACCATTTCACAAACAAGTCTGCGCCGGTTGTCACAACGTTCCACGAAGTAAGGAGTGGCAAGAGGCACCGGAAACCGATGGGATTCATATATTCCATGTTGGTAAACGAACTGGAACATTCATACATTGGGAGCCTATTTTCATTGGAACAAACACAGAGCCTCTTTATGATGAGAGACTTAGTTGGGAGGGAAAAAGTGACAAAATGACTCAGGTAATCCAAAATTAACTCTAGGGTATTCCAATTTCTAATGGAAAACTAAATAATTATTTCATATGATTTGAATTAAATAATTTTGTCAATTAATATTTCTAATTATTTCCAGGGCTACACGCTGTGTGTATTGGACTATGATTTCCTGATCCTGGATAATGCCTTCCTGGTTCATAAGCCGGGTATAAAAGTGTACAAAAAAGATACCTTCAGAGAGGCGCTAAGTGGAAAAACTAATGCATTGATAAAGAAAATCATCATGCCAGAGCTCAAGGTGCTCTATGGATCGCGAAAGGGTTGTGCGGTGTAGCCCAGCGCCTTTCGGGTCCAACAAGTTGTTATAAGTTGCTCAGGCACCCGATTACCGGCCCGAATGAAAGCGCACTGTTCAAGTCATAAGGCATAATTATTTTGTTAATTCATATTACAAACCTAAGAAAGTCAAGAACATTTTATTGACCATTCATAATCGTTGTGCAAGTGATACAGAAAAGAAAGAAAAAAAGAAAAACATTCAAACAATTATTAACATTCAATACGACGATGATAATGTTAGGAATTTTTTATAACTACTGATATACGAATCGATGATTAAAAGATATATTCCAATGATGTGCTTGAACAAGAGCTGACGAAATTAAGATGAAATAAGAATTTTAGTTTTATCTGTTATTCAAGCAACAATGATTAACATTTAACAGACCTAAACTTTCATTTACTGACATATGATTCATCAGAAACTAAATCCGATGCCGTAATGTCTTTTATTCACAGTTATCTTCATTCTTTTCTTTAAAAATATATCTTGATAGAATTTTTTCATATTCTTAACCCTCTAACATGATTTGATGGCATCTCAGTGTAAGCAATTTCGTCTACTAATGTGATCGTTGATGCTTGAACAGCTCGATATCTTTTAATGACCATCACGTTCCCACGGGGAGTGGGTCGCATATTTCTATGCGATTGTAGTATATCAAAAAGCTTGGTTTTTAAGAAAGAGAGAGAAATAGAGAAAAAACCAAATAACTAAATAAAATAAAACGTGATACGTGGCCTTTCCTGAATGGCATTTAAATATCCTATACTGACATAATGAAAATATAAAAAAAAAAAAAAATTAATACCTATACTTGCTAAGAAATGTAGTTGATAAATTGTCAACAGAGCTACACTGTGGCTTAGCGATTAATAATAGTTCTTAATAACGTCAACCGATGTATGTAATAATTTTACAATGTATTTTTAAGAAACTCAAAACAGATGTTTCTATATAGCCAAAATGATGCGTTATAAGTTTATATTATAGCTACTATACTAATCCGGACGAATGGCTTGATTGTGCCAATACTTAATACCGAATTATTGAAATTGATCATATGCAGGATAGAAAAAAAAAAAACAGCAATTAATCTCTTCATGAGTTAAGAAACAGACATTTTATTATTTTTCTTCCATTAAAACGCCAATTATCGATATATATTTTCAAATATGATTTTCAACTTTACACTTTTATATACACATAAATATGAATATCTATTAAATGCTAGTAGATAGGGTCAGCGTCCGTAATTAATCACATGCTAATATTGTTTTAGATCTGTATCGTAAAATATCTGATAGTAAAAATTATACCAGAGATAAGTAATTTCAAAGAAATTTAACGGTCAGATTTAATTAACATCGTGTTACTGCAGTTCCTATAATGAGAAGATTTCCCATTATGATATTTATTTGTATAGTTTATTTTAATCTAATTTTCTTTCTTTATAATCATAATGCATAGTATTCTATCAACAAAACTCACAAACTTGAGATTTGTACTATTTTTATTTCACACACTTTACTAATGACCAAACTATTATAAATATCTATTGTATTATCTTTTTGCTATAATATGACTAATTCATAGTACATATATATACATATGTTTCATTTTCGCTAATCTTTGTATATGTATTATATTATTGTACACTCTGGGTGGTCGGTTTCATCGGGCAGTACAAATATGCTGCGATTTCAATTATCGAGTATTAATTATTGACTCTTTGTTAAGAATAAGGTCATGCGTTACTTCAAATAGCTTATTACATATTTGTTAAATAAAATTCAGTATTTTGTAATATTCTATAACAGTATTATGCTGAACCCGTAGGAAACGTATTTTCATGAAATGTATTAGAGGAAACTTATCGAATTATGTTTTCTGTGAAATTGATGTAAATTATCAAAATAATACAAAAATCGTTATGCTTTTTCTATAAATATGGACTCTAACATATAGATATTTGCAGCATTTTGGTTTTAATGAATATATCTGGTAAGATTACTACCAAAATGAATGAAAATTAAAGTGCCACTATAACTCTTTAACTTTATGCAGCCTATTAATAGAATTTTCAGAAACTGAGCACTTGATATTCGTAATGCAAAATAGGTATTCTATTAAGAAAAAAGGACTGGAACCCTTGTGTTCATTCATGATTCAAAGAATACGTATCAATCTAGAAAATTTAGTTGCCATAAATGTTTGAATTCTTTCATTGTCATAAGATTAATTCAATATGACAATATAAGAAACTGAAGTACAACGCATATGACTATAAATCTTAATTATAGGAGTCAATTTATTTTAGATCTTGCAGCATTTTTGTAATTCTATATGACGGTGGTGCCATAACAGTAATTATTATTTTAAAGTATTTTTCTTTGTATACGTATTTATTTGGTCGTACGAATCTACATACATAATATTCATACATATATATACATACATCCATACATACATAATATGGATATAGTATAACGTTTGATGAAAGTACTTACATATTATCACTAATTTTTTCTTTTTTTTTTTTCTTTTCTTTATGTTATGTGTGGTTTTTGTTAAAATATGTACATAATATATCTATACATGTAAAAGATTCGCTGTAACACATTTCATGCACAGTTAATTATTAATAATTAATAATTACTATACATTTAATATACAAAATAGATAAGTTAAGCGAATTCGCGGTAAACTATTCCTCCATATTGATTATGTAACGACCTTTTGGTGGAATTATAAATATCCAATTTATAGTTATTAATCTATAAGGTATCGACGCTATTAAACAATTATTTTACCTCAGTAAATTTATTATAATGCCACGACAGATGAGAAATATCATTTTTTTTTTTCCTTTTTTCTTTCATAGATAAAATGTTATTATTTTGTGGTAAGCCAAAAAAAAAAAAAAAAGTGTAAATATAATATTAGTAATATAATAATAATCAGAGTAATGCTAACAATTATTATGTCGTATAAATGTTTATATTTCAATATAATATAGTCACATTAAATACACACAAAAAAAGCGCGAGCGCGTGTCAAAATCACTAGATACCTATTCAAAAATGTTAATCTTAAAATTTTGAAAAGCGCTTAAATTATAATAATTTTACATTATACAGTAGGACTTACCCATCAACAGATACGAGAGTAAAAGAAAAAAAATATATGTATATTGTATATTGTATTTTATATCACTGCCTGATTGAAAGATTTTTATTTTTTTATTTTATGAATATTCTTTGAAAATATTGTTCAAATTTTCATTCCAATACAGTAGGTGGATAAACATAATCTCTAATCACTTTTTTCAATCATATCTTTCACGAAAGGCAGCGATATATTACCTATGTGTAATTTAAACTATAATATTTATAATATTCTGTGCCTTAATGCCTCTGTTTAAATGTGAAGTCATTTGAAAAAAAAAAGACAAAAACAAAGAAAAAAAAAAAACAAATAATGATATTCAGCACCGAACATCTTGTGCAATAAAGATTGAGTCCGTTGTATATCGTATTTAAAATATTATTTCAATACTCTGGTGGATATAGTTTTTCGCAAAACTTGTGATCGAGTCTAATTTTTGATACGAAATTTACAGATGGAATCACGAGTTTCTTTGAATGATTTGTCAGGGAATATCAGAGTATTAGAATTCTGAAACATTTCGTTTCTCATTGAACGGTTTCTGAAATTATTATAAAACAAAGAGAGTTTGAGCTTTGAGAAATTTCTTTCGAAAAATAAACGAGAAAAATTTCCACCAGGGAAACTCCCTGATTTTCACGTAGCTGCTGAAATAATTTTCCAACACTTTAGAAATGCAAAAAAAAAAAAAAAACGGACATTGGAGAATTTCATTGGTACATTTTATCGTAGACAAATCTTCTAGCTTTATTTTACGTAGAAAACGTCCATGAAAAATTCGAAAAAACTTATAGCTTTCATACAAATCTATAAAATTTTTCATTTGAAGACTTGGGATTGATACTGCAGCGTGTTTAACGGATATCTTGATGCTTTAACTGCAATTTACAATTGACGAAATTACAGAATTTTGTCAACTTTTTTTTCGATCTGAATCTAATTAAAGAAAAATTCATATAATATCGGCTCATTCTAGTAATTGAATTCTAATAAATAAATTGTAGCCAAAATTAATTTTATCGATAAATTTCAGACTGCAGATGGATAATAGAATTGATTTTTGAGTTACGTAATGGCAATAATTTACATGTATTATAGAATGTAACTATATTTATTTATAATTGTGTAAAAGAAATTTAATGCATTTAATAGTAGTTTTTAAATATTCTTCGATTCGAGTTGAAATTTATAGAATTCCGTAACGTTCGATGATTCCGAGAAAGGCAAATATTTATATCCGGGTTGTAAATAACTCTCGCAAATTTTTAGCGCGTTACTTTTCATTCACTTGCTTAACCCGTTGTATAAGCAATATCTTTTTTAGTATAAAATTGAGTTTTTGAAATTCACTCATTTACATATTATAGAATTTATTATTTCAATAGTAATCTGTACCTAGCTTAATCTACAAAATTTCAAACTCAGAAAAACATCTACTACTAATATAGCTGCTACACTTCTCGACGTTTCAATTAGTTTTCCGTAAAATCGATGACAAATATAATCAATAACAAAGCTTTACTATAGCTATGATGATTAATTTATAAATTTCAACAATTACGTAAACACCTAAATTCCATAACTCGTATATATTTAGTAAGATATTTGGTAAAGTTCTTAAAAAGGACGTCTTGTCAATTACTTCCATGGATGTCACGGTCGTTGTATTTGCACTTGCTATATAAAGGAACAACGTTGTAATAGCTATATCAATGCAAGTCTGGTTCGTAATGAATTGGGATGAATTTAAAAGGTCTAAATGAAACACACGATCAGGTGTAAACAAGATATTCATTCCCAATTATACTTCACATCAGACTAATATTCTATACATTTTTTTTTCATCAAAATTTCAATCTCTTTGTAAGAAATTTTCCCACGAATGGCAAAAAAATCAATTCCGGAAATATTGATACCGATGAAATTTTCAATTGCAGATTACGAAAAATAGTTTTATCTAAGTATAGCTATCTTTGAAAATTTGACAAATTTTACTCCAATTTAGTCTGATAAATTCATGACATTATAGTTTGCATAGTTGGAACGCAACGAATTTCGACGAAAATATATCAATTCACCAAAAATGATGCTGCTGGGTTTAAGATGTGAAAACGACTAAAAATAACTTGAAAACATCATTTTACCTAGCAGGATCATTTTCAATCGATGTATATTTTTTTTTACAATTTCTGTCTCATCTTGTTGCGTTCCAACGATGCAAACTTCAATGTCATTAAATTCATTCTGAAAATCATTCCGCAGTTATTATTTTTAAATTTCGATAAAAACCAGAACTTGGATCAAAATTAGCTCATCCGACCTTTTAGCCATACCTAGACCGAGACACAGGTGTGACGGTTCACTAACGACAGGTGTATACCTAGTTGACCTTGCCAAAAATAGTTTTTTTACATTTTTGATGACTCTGATTTAACCTTTTGAAAATCTCATGTGAGATAGTTGCGCAATTTTGTATGTTTTTCTTGTTTAGTAGCTAACTTAGACTACCATGCCATAGTGAATCCCAGGTGAAATATCGCTGCTAACGTATCGTGTAAAACCAGTGAGAGTGTCTCTTCTGCATATTGTTGCCGCAGGCAATACCTTGACATTTTCAACGTTCGTGAAGCTCCTTGCAATAGCATATCATAGATACGTTGACTTTTCATACGATAGTATCATTTTATTTTACGGAATTCTTTTTCCAGTTTCCAAGATACTTGTACTACAAGTAATGCGGATATGTAGTACATGTGGAATTTCATTGCAACCATATATCCTTCCTTAATTTCTTGGAGGTCCTAATTTCCCTCATACTGAATGACTAATGATCACAATCTACGAGCCAGCAGATGATTATCATCCCAAACATCTAGAAAAATCGTGGCAAGACGTACCAATGAAGTTAATTTCAAGTCTCCAAATTTATACAACATAGACTCCATCGAGTTATGGGCGGGCAATGACCTTCTCATTTCCTTGACCGAAAGCTCCATGTGGAGAGAAACGTTTCATAAATTTCCTGCATCAGAGAAGAGGATATGATCAGGTCTTTAAAGAACCTGCATTGAAATTTGACGAGAAATTCACCCCTCTTTAAATGAGATGCATGAGTTTACTCTATTCTTAGATTTTCTTATGATGATTATCAGCATTTCTCCAGCTGATTAGTGCCGTGAAATATCGATGGACAATATGTGGGCCACGAAAAGGTGTTTCGTATAACCAGCTCGTATAAATTTAGAGAAATATATTTACTTTCACTTCGTCTGGGTGTGCATGTGGTAAAACCGGTGACCCCAGTGTAGACGTCTGCCTCGGGGCTGATTACGACGATAATCCCCCTAAGGGGGAAGAATTCACGGTATAAAGGTTTTCGACCTACAAGAATCGAGCTGTGCTACGTGGCTCATGGAAGTCAATCGCGTTTCTTTAAGGGAGACATGTCCGCCTTACATCAGCGATTCTAATGAGCCCCACCTTGAGACTCTCAGTTTCATTGACAAACTTTCCCCTCTTCATACAAGACTTACGGAGATTTCACTTGAAAGAATACCGTAAGCTTTGCACTTTGGTAATAATTGATAACATTTTTGTACATCGATGGAAAATGTTATACGAATTCAGAAAATACTGAAAGAACCTTATAGGTTCTCATCATTTCAGTATTGTCTAGTTATTACAACTCCGTTTATATTATCGTTAGCTCACACAGTGCCTGGGAACAAAACGACTGGCAAACTTGATATCAAAGGATTTTACGTGAGCTATATGTAAATGAGAGAAGAAGTAGCCTCTGGTAAACAGAATAGTCAACTCTTTTGAGAAACAGCGTAATTGTTGATCGTGTAAGCGTTTATTTTTGAGTATACGTTCATAGAATACCACGCAGAGTATGTGCTGACTTAGACTTCATAGATTATGGTCTTCAAGTCACGTTTCATGTTGACGACGATCTACTAGATAATAAATTAGCCATACAGCTATTCAATGAATCGCATTTTGAGATATACCTAGTTTCATTCTAACTGTAAATTTCAGTTTCCAGAAGAATTTTATACACATTTTAATTCTGGATATAAATGATACCAAAGATCAGGAATTTGTTTTTATGATATTTTCGAACAAGATAACTTCCAGAAGTTAATTCTAGACCAGTTCTTTCGAATTCTCGAAAGGAATACCGATTTGCTGACGGTTATTGACTACATCCAGAGTCTCGATTATACTGCGTCTCAAGTACCTCACAAGATGGTTTGCAGCCTCTTCTCCATTCCACACATGAACATATGTATATGAAAAGGCACCGGCATACACATATATAATCATACCTTTTAAATTTCAATGAAGCATCGCGGCACATCGGACCTCGCGCAGGTCCTTGTCATTTCGATGATACTCACTCTCTCTACCATCTCCGAGGTGATATAAGCTTCGGCAGGTGAGACTCACCTATAGTTTTAATACAGAATCGTGAAAGAATACAACAGTGCGTAACTTGTGCGATATATTAACTGATACATCATGGCACATTTGCCGATCGCTACTCTAGCGATATTATTCGCAGCTTTTGCAGTTTCCAGTGAGTATCTGAATTTATCAAATTTCTATAATACTAATTATTTGAAATTATCAACAATTACCGCCTTTACTATGCGGCTTGGGGTTTTTTTTTTAAATTTTTTTTTAAATTTTTTACAATATCTATAATTAGTTGATGACACTTTAATGCATTGAACATCCGTTCAGTATTCGAAGAAGGTGTATAATGTCCTACTGAATTTTGGATTTCGTGCCAATGATACTCTGGGCTCCATTTCAGATCAGGACATTCATCTCGGAATATATTTTGATAGTTTTAATATCGAAGTCGACAGTGTAGAAAAAAAAATCAACACTGCAAGGGTGATAATTTTAATAAATGAGAAAGTGCTATTATAGAGAGTTATATAAATTCCTTAATTATCGACCTATTTTCATACAGGGATGATTATTTAAGACTTGGTTTAATTTTTGTTCAATTTCATCATCTAATTCATTCCAAATTTGAAAATTCATGTGCCAAACCGTTGCCAGCAGATTTTTTAAACTTTATTGCAGAATGTGTTTTACTGACGTCTACCAATGTAGAGTATCTATGAGACTTTTTACCCTTTTTTGAATAGTAGAATTTTTGAATACCAAAAATTGAAATTTTTATCATTTTCTATCCGAGCTGATCAGGATCTCTTTTTCGATTTCATTAAAGCATATGTGAAGACGTTGCTGAAGAGTTATAATTCTATTTTTTCCTTTAGTGATTAACCAAGCCATATCGAAACGGTAACCTCGTGATATTTTCATCATGCTAACGTCATACGTTTTGAAGAAACGTTTTATATTCAATCGGGACATGCATTGTGATCAGCAATTGTCCAAATTGCATAGTGCACACGCATAGTGACCTTCGATATCCTTTTGTCTTTGATTGAGCTAAATTTATAAATGTGTCATATGGGATCTATACTTTTGATCAAATGTTCAGCCAACAATACCTCCCTGTATGCTTATTTGATTTCGGAACAGTTGATTTGTAAAATTGAAACTTTGGTATTCCTAGATTTATATTCTAATAACTTTCGATGCTCATGCCACGAACAGCTTATTAAATTCTGCAACCTAGTAACGCATAAATCAAATATTAGACTTGATAGTTCTTCTGCACTCTCATCATACCATGATATCCACGATATCCATGATATCCAGTGGAACATTTCAAGTTAATACGAGCTAAAGGATTTCCCATCCTGATGGGAATACAGTGCAGGTTGAGATTTCTGAAAATTTTGTTCAGTTTTTATTTGTTTATGGTCCTGGATTATTTGCACTTGAAATTTATCCACTTAGAAGCACGTATGACGTTACGTAATTGGCACAAGACATACGCATATATGAAGGTCGCAAAGATGAGCAACTTTCTCTCTCGCTATAGCAAGAATTAATTAAATTTATAAAACGTGATTATATATGAGCTATGATTTCCTCCAATTGACACTAACGCCGATTAGTATCTACCAAGTAATTTGAGACATTGAAAAACCAGTTAATATTATCCCGAAATTTTTCACAATTAGGACATTTAGACGATTTCAAAATTTCACTTTCTCTCTAACTCTCGTTCACAAAACGTACGTTCAAAATAACCAAATATCAACTAATTATATAACAAACGTTTTTCATAGCTAGTTTGTCAAATATCACACATTTCTGAATAAAGACAATGTAACCTTGACGTTTTAAACAGTCTTTAATCCATTCGATTCCATCTCATTATGGATAAGCTATTAGTGATATATTGTGCATAATTTAATTCCACGACGACTATAAAGATTTTTTTTTCTTTTTTGTTATTGCATTATAATCCGGAATTATATAACTCTTACGGAATTGCGCTTATGATGCGTCGAGACAAATATATACACAGCAATTTACAGTATTCGTTAGTTGATTTCAAAAATTTCGGTAGGGATGAAGGATGCAATGATTTGACTAATGAATGCCTTATAGTATTAATTAATAACAACTTTTCTATCACCGTGTAATTAAATAATATTGTTTCAGGTTTTGCCCAGCAACAGTTTTATAACCAACGCCCGCAGCTACAAACCGCTTCTCCACGAACTCAGCAATTCCAACCAATTCCTCAAGGTCCACCCCGGGCATTTTCAGGAAATTGTCCAGAGAAAAACGGTAGATATCCTGTTCAATCACAGTGCGATGCATATATCGAATGTATCGATGGTGTAGCTGAGGAAAAACTTTGCCCCGAAGGATTGTTGTTTAATCCCGAAGCCAGATTTAATTATCCCTGCGGTTATCCCATTGATATAAACTGTACGGGTCGACCAAATCTTCGTAAGTAAAAATTCTAGCATTTTGGATATCTGGAGAAAAATAAAATAAAAATTTAGAGCTGTAGATTCTAAACGCTTGTTTCGTTTCATTTCATCCCTTTTTCTTTGCAGAAGCTGCAAAGCCTACCGAAGACTGTCCTCATCAGTATGGGTACTTCAAGGTTGGCGATAGAGTCAATTGTGGAAAATTCATGAATTGTGCCGAGGGTAAAGGCTACACTTTTGACTGTCCTGAAGGACTTGCATTTAATGCTGAAAGCTACCGTTGTGACTGGCCTGACCAAGTACCTGATTGCGATGCCGAAGGTGGGTTTCCAAGTTTGGGAAACAATTTGCTTATGACATTACTTCCCATAGATGACAAAATATTTATCAAAAACTGTACTACAACCATTAAGCATCTATTGTCGATCTTTTTGTTTTAGCTTTTTTGGGTTTTTCGTGCCCACCAGCCGGCGAAGGTATTTTCCGTCAAGGTGAGATTCGTTACTTTAGAAGTCCAAGAGATTGCCAACGTTACTACGTATGCGTGGATAACAGACCCCGGCTACAGAATTGTGGGGAAGGAAATGCCTTCAGTGATCTGATCAACGGATGTGATGCAGCTGAAAATGTCACCGGATGGTTAGTATATACCAAAAATGGTAAAAAAATAAAAGAAAAGAAAAGAAAATAAAACTGTTCATCAATTTTGAAAACCAATTCTGGAGCGATAATATTCTTCGAGTATGACTAAAAAATTCCAAGATTATGCTTGAAATCTCTTAAAATTCTCGGTAATTCTTTGTATAGTATTATACAATTGTTGATAACCACTTTTCCGATAACACATATTTTCCATATATATTTTCTATCGGAATTGTATCACTTGGATATCTCATCGCATACTTTTTTTTCCTTTCTTACTTATTCGGTGATATAAAATCGATGTTTTTTTTTACTATTTCAGCGAGCCCCAGGGAATCTTGGACAGATCCGTTGTACCAACAAGATTATTTTAATCCCCGGACGAAAAACAAGAAAAACAAAACAAGAAAATAAAAAAAAACGAATGGATGTAATTAACATCAGGCGGAAACGATGCCTTATCGTGAGACTGCACTGACAAGTCTCACAGTGATTACAATAAGAAAATATAAATATAAATCCTAAACACTAAAATGCAACAAATATCATTTGATCATCGAGTTTACTTCAAATATGTTCCAACTTTCGGGTACCTTTTCAGAATTTTCCATCGATTATATCTTGGGAAATTGAGTAGACCAAATTTCGAAAACTGTGATCTATTTTCGCCGAATTTACTTTTAAACCCAACGAAAGTTTTCCTAACTGAAAAATCAAATTGTTCGATAGGTATATTTTTCTAGATAAAATAGTCAACTCCGTAGTCTTGGTTTAGCAATGAGCTAAATCAGTTGTAATCATGAATGACGCGAGTATAAATATCTGGAAGTTCTCTTACACGGAAGTTTCAGTTCAAGGCGAGGTTCAAGGCTGTGTTTTATCATCATAGAGTGTCATGGCTTGTCATGACCTCATTTTCATGATTACAAATGAAAAATATTCTGTACTTCATACTGCTCTCGATATATTAAAACTTCTAGCCATACACAGATATGGTTGAATAATACCATGCCCGCAATGAATTGATGACTAAAGATATAAAGTATATCGGTAAAATGAGCCGTTCGAAATTTGGTGATTTCTATTTTCCTGATCAACGAGTTGGAACTGAATCAATTAATCAAATCATTGTGTGTACTCGAATGCTGCGATATCAAATTTATCAAATATACCTATCGTCAGTGTGCTAAAAATATTGACCTTTTCTCTGTGATTGAGACTTTTCGATTGAACTTGATTCACATACGTGAATATGTTCTATTGTACATAATATACCGTCATACTGATAAATTTTGAACTCATGTCAGATACGTAAATTTATAAACTTCAATTTATGTAAATAAAGCAGTTTTCTACACAACCCTAGATAATGTGCTTTTATTAATAATTATTCATTTTCGTGGGTGTTTGGCTGATGGGACAATGAAGTTAAATCACCAATAAAGATTATGACAGTAGGTATTCATTAGAAAAGACAAGTGCTAAAATTTTACAGTCAAATAAGTATAAAAATTAGGATTTTGTCTCTTAGGCTAGCTGAAGTCTTGGATTCAAAGATTATCGAAGGAAGATAGCATTCAGTGAATGGATAAAAGGATGAATGGATATGATGATATCTAAGGATAATAATCAATCGATGATTTCATAACCGATTAATCGCAGCTTGGCTTCAAACATTTGCTTTTATTATTGAATGATAGTAATACAGTTGACCTGAATGTATATGAGTCATAATTAATCGGAGATAATCCTGGCGCTGGGATATCCAAATCTTGAAATCGGTAACCGCAACTCTACATTCTAATACCTTTCTACAAAAAAAAAAAAAAAATTAAAAAAGATATTTCAAAAGATCTTAGAACGTTTGTTACTCAAGCCGTATAGTTTTACAACTATACTTATATCAGGTATTCTTAAACCAATGTAAATGATCATTTTCAAAGCACAACATCCAATCATAGAAGAAATAATGGAAATATCTGTAGAATAAGTACTTGTCTACTTAATTGTAAGTTATATCTCATCCTTGAAACGATTATTTATACTGGTTTTATAGTCTAAACTTGATCTTCTCAAAATCTATACGGTTTTTTTTTTTTTTTTTTAAAGAGAGCAGCGAGGGTTCTCTTGAAAGTTGTGTGATCAATATTACTTTAGCTCTCTTTTAACGACTTGACATTAATTTCTCATCGATTAATTGCAATATTAAGTTTAAAATCCAGCGACATATAAAATCCAAAGAAAAAAAAATCGATTGAAGAAGAGAAATCTTCCCTATCGGTAAATTCAGGACTTAACGAATCCTCGGCAACTTTAAGTTTGCAAAAACTAAATCAACTACTCGTAATCCTATATTGCGATCATATACACACCAAAGGCTTATTTATAATCTTACAATAATGGTAAATCACAAAAGTTTCAGTTTCTTATTTGTTTATTCTAAGTATCTAAAAAAACTATGATATGGTAAATTGAAAATTCGATCCATCACGTAGTTTGTGAAATAAGACTTGGTCTTACATTACACATTCGCGATTGGTTTATGGGTGTGCTCGTAGGATGAATAACGACGTAGAAATCTCTGGTTATCATAAAAAAAAGGCACAAGCCGGGTTACCAGTTTTATTCAATGGTTAAATTGCCCGGGTGCCGTCACCACTGTACAGTAAGGGTTCAGTCGGAGTCTCAGTCTTGCCTCGTGTATGTATCGCGTGCGCAGCTCGCGGGTAAGCAGACAAGCGTAAAGTCTGCGAATGTGAATTTACTTGCCATGAAAATTGAGTCGCGATTGCTGCGTGCGTTTCAAAAATTTTTATCAATATTAAAAGAAAACAAAACAAAACAAATGTATAATCATTCTTAAATAGTTGAATTAGTCGAAGCAGTTCACGCCCTACGACTATCAACTGTATTATAGTATCGAAGGTGAGTTTTCACTGAAAATTTAATTTACGAACTATAACTGCGATGGGATAATCAATTTGTTAAGAGAAACAATCAGAATATAATGTGAAATTAACGACAATAAAATAAAATCAATTCCATAATTTGTGTGTTCAAAATATTTGAACAGCTGGTTCCATCTCTACCGCTCTGAGCTTTAAAACTCCGCGAATATATCTGTAAAGTCATTCTGCGCAGTGGTAAAATTCAACCCTTTAAACCGTAAACCAAAAAGCAATCATACAACATTTTTTAATTTATCTATAAAAGCGATTTCAGCTCTGATTTCAGCTTGATAATCATTGGCACAAATATTTGTATTCAATCACAGTACAATTTGTTGTTCATTCTTCCTAGTTGTTGATATACGTTGTCATTGAATTTTGTCATATTTTCCTAGTAATTAAAACCAAACTTTTTTTTTTTTTGTTCACTATGTTCTTATGTATTGCTTTGTGGATATTTACTGCTATGTATTTACTAGATTAGTATAAATCATAATAACAGAGGGTAGAAGAAGAATTATGTGTATAATTATATCATATGGGGTTTCGTAAGGCGTGACGATTTTACATGAGAATTATGATCATGAAATGACTATGGGATACTGAGCCAAAACTGTAGAATATCTTTATTGTTGAGATGGTTTTAGGTCAAGAGATTCGATTATGATAAAAGTACATCCATAATCATCGGTGATTGTAAAATGCTAATAAGAAAATCTGTGCACGTGGGTGTTTGTTCAGAATTTTGTCTGTTAGTAGAAATCTGAGATCTGTATCTTCAAGTGGATCTTTTTTATATCGCAGGATCTCAGATCCTGGAATAATTTCTGATCAATTTTAAAGTAAGACAAGTCGTGTTTAATGAGAGATTTTGGGATATTTATCGAATGAAAAAAGAGAGTGGATTGATATACGTGATAATTGATTTTAATCGAACGTCCGCGTGTTAATCATGAGCGATTAGTTTTAAAAATTCGATATATTTTCATCAACAAAATTCCTTTCAAATTGTTATGAACAGATTTGATACGTTTTTGATGATAGGAAAAGTTCGCACGTACTTGATTGATCGAGAGAAGAATAAAAAAAAAAAAAACGTTTATTACATCCTCGATAGAACTGATGACGTATTTATCCTACTTTAATTAGAAGGCATTAAAAATAGGGATTTCAATTTCGAACAGCTTATATACGCCTCGAAAATTTCACTGTCACCCTGAAACGTGGAGAAAAGCTTAAAGCGAAACAGCTAGAATAAAATTGATAATTTTTCTTCGTTACTTTTGTTTAGCGCCGATATATCATAATGACGATAATAATTGATAAGCTATGCGATTTGCATCAATACGGATATAACAAAATCACAAAAACCCAATGGATCTTTTTTTATCTAAAAATTGGAAAAGAAATTAAAAAAAACCTTTCAACCCTAATTCTGTTTGGAAAAATCATCGTTTTGTTAATCGCTCTAGATCTTATATAATTTTGACAAAAACTATAATCTCCAATGGATTTTTTTCACTGGATTTGATCACTGATGTGAGTAAAAAGATTTTGTTCTACAGTTCTGCTGCTTCTCAATTGTGTAGCGAGATAGCTTAAACTCCTTTCTACCCTCGGAGCTCGGGTTTCCCTGTAAATCGTTACCAGGTTTGGCTGCATGGTGAATCAGTGAGTCATGCACGCACGAATACGTTGCATAAAGTCCCGAACTGACAGTGTGTGTAGTCATAAGCTGCAGGACTCTGCCGTTTGGAAACGAATTGTTGATTTTTTTGCTCTGTTTTTTATGGCAAAGAAAAAAAAAAAAACATATCGCGATTGATTGTTAACCGTGTAGAAATCGTCCATCGATCGATGTGTTAAAAACGATATAATATCTAAAAGTTATAAGTGCAAAAGCCGTTGAACTCAAGCCCGCAGGATCTTCCCTTCATTCGATTAAAATACTGTACCTAAATGGCGTGAGGACGGTTTCACATATGCGTCTAGACACGAACAATGCATTCATATATGCGTAGGCGTCATGGATCCTCCAAGGTCGAGAATGAATCACAGACATTAGAGGCGCTCAAACATTTTGTCGTATGGATATTTGAAATAATAATAATAAAAGGGTTGCTGATACACAACCAGAATCTTATTTTCTGTTTTACGTTAAGAAGAGTGAGATATTAAATTCTCTATGATATACAGCTTTTCCCATATATCCCAAAATCAGATCATAATATCATATTCTTATACGAGTGAATGAAACAGAGAAATTTCCCATCTTGATGGCATCCATACGTGATAAATCGGCTAGTTTATCTATTGCTGAGAATTGATGAGAAGTCATTTGTACAAGATTCTTCATATTTTACTTGAATACGCAATTTCAAGAAGAAACTTCGAAAAAACAAAAAACAAAAAAAAAAAACGGTAAGAGTAATGAATCATTTCGAACGTTAAATGATTGGAAAAGTTTTGTGGCATGTCTTAGACGAGTACATTATTCATCGTTTATATTTTGTTGAAATATAAGGATTGATCATATCGTAGGATACCAAAATTGATCGAAAATCTATGAAAGTGATAAAATTTTAATGAACGTCCTTTAGAACAGATTAAAATTTCTTAAAACCAGGATGTTTAAAGTAAATCAAAAACACATCAATGATAGACTAATTTTATAAAACTGAATTACATATTGATCATTTTATTCAGCCATTCAATAATTCACTTCAAAAATTTCACGTATCTAGTCAAATTTCTAGATCTCAATTTTGCTAAAAACGTGGTACGAGTTTGCGATTAAGTTTTTAGTTGATGCAAATTAATTTCATCAACATTTAGGATATGGATTATTTTTTTTGTCTCTTATTTTGATGGAGTATCATGGCAATGGCAAAAAACTTGAGTCTCTCACTGTCTACGTTAAGCTGTTAATATTATTACACTAATTTGTCTCGTATAGTTTTCTTCGAGAATTATTTACGCGGCCAAAGTTCTTCGAAGATATCGATTAACCGAGATCCATTTCAAACTACTCCATTAGTCTATCAGCCGTGGTAAGTGATGTTTCATAGACCCTAGAACGATTTTATCATTTCGGCAGCTACAACGACTAAAAAATAATTGAATCACAAGTGTTGGAAGGTCATTATAATCGGGTGATAAGTGCGTTAATAATATCATAATCTCTGTGTTAACATCATCGTCATTATTCAAAAGAAAATCGAAAATTTTTAGAAACGTATACTAGTCTGACAACTAAGTTTTATCCTCGACGATCATCTCTATGCGACGTGGTGCAAAGGAAATGAACAATTAGAGATCGTTTAGGGTCCAGTTAACACGAACTCGTAATTGTCTCGCCTGTATGTAACGAAAATACGGGTAATTTGGGGTGAAATTGTAATTAAATTAAGGCTTTCAATTTACTCATACAAACTTGAGTCCCATAGAGGTGAGGATGAATGAACATTAAATATTCGATTAATATTTTCAATCTATCGCATTATAATTAATATTCATTGGTAAAATGTTAAATAGAACATTTTTCACCAGATATATTAATACGAGTTAGGCGATTAGAGAATTGACCCTCAGTTAAACTAATATTTAGACTATTCGTTTAAATGTTATGCCACTAACCGATCTTATCATCATCCTGAAGGCTGGCTTAAATATTCAAATCGCACTACGACTTGTACAAAGTTTGAAATACCTTTTGTACGAATGTAACGAGCGCAATGAGATTATGTAAGAAGGAGTTAGACATTCATGAGATAAAACTCTAGTTCAAATTGTAAATGATTCCCCTCCCCCACCCCGGGCAAATTTCTGAAGCAGTGTACTTCTGAAATGGGCAGTAAAGTCAAATTTAAAAGCTCAAATTAACGTGAATTTGACTTATAATAGAAAATCTTATGTTGGCTTGATTTTTTCTAAAACTTTTCCAGAAAATGATCCCACAATGATCTTTTTGGTTTTCTATCATCAAACGGTTCATACACATGTGTGTACATACGTATGTCTTGATATTGATTTCAGATGACTATGTGGCTGTTGTATTTTTTGGTCACAATATTTCTGTTGATTATTCTGGTCGTGACTTCGGACAGCCATGACGTCGTCCGTTTTCATGCAAGGTTTATTTTATACTATTTAATCTCTTCGACAATCGGTGTAATAAGTATGCCCTACCTGATGCTCAAGCCAAAAGATGTCCAGAACTGCCTGTAAGTTGATAAATTTTATCTAAACAAATTTTGACCACGTATACATAATCATCTAATTATTGCACATGTGTTTTTCTTTTTTTTGCCAGAGATTTGTCCGGTCTTCTTAAGCAAGTTACCAAAATCTTGGGTATTGAATGGGAACTTCGTGGCGCGGATGAATTAAGTGTGGAACGTGGATGCATCGTTGTTGCTAATCACCAAAGCACACTTGACATCCTCGGTAATTATTAAATGAATTTTAATTAAGACTGGTAAAACCGTGGGTTTTTCATAATAATTGTGGTCATTCGTAATAGTCGATGTCTTTCATATCGTCGACCTCATCAATCTTGATTATTGATCAGTGAATTCCTGATGAAATCAAACGTCGCATTATCGATTCGTAACTATCAATATTATGTATTGATATGAACTAACATCGTTACATATACACCATCGTGTCACGCAATTCTGTGAAAAACGTAGTTAGGTGTCTGGCAATAAGTCATGGAATTCGTTTTCGCGTTGGGCTATCGATTTTTTTTTCCCTGTTTAAACACGCTCTTTGTGTCAGCCATTGATGAATGACAATATTATCAACGTCATTTTGCCACGCGATTATCGTGTTTTACAAATCGCGTTTTATAATCGGTCACCATGATTATTATCACGAACGCATCTGGTGCGATCCTGGTTCACCTTTACGTACTGTTAACCAGCTGCGATCAAATCCTTATAGCTCAAAAATTTAGAGTAGGTATCAAATTCGCACCGGGTATTTTTTTTTCTCTTCTTTTTTTTTAATAAATAAAAGGGTTCTTCATAGTCCACTGTGCTCGTACCTATACAATTTACAGAAATGAATTCCCTCCAACAGGTATAATACTTCTTTGAATTAAAGACGATCAGCAGCGAGGTCATTTATTCAGAAATATACTTCGCGACGCCGTTAGTTGTGCTCCTGGCAGCTGTCTGCGTATTTCATTCTTTGTTCCTTTATTTTTATACTTCCGGAGTTTTTGCTCTAACTGTAAATACGTACAGTCACGGTGCATTATAAGTTATCGTAATATTCTACCCTGCAGGCAGTATAAATGAAGTTACTTTTCAATCGAATCCGACTTGCTTCGGATTTTGAGCCTAATTTATGTACACATATTAAATTTTTTCTTTTCTCTATAGGTATGTTCAACATCTGGCAAGTTATGGGCAAATGTGCGCCTGTGGCAAAAAAAGAAGTTTTTTACGTCTGGCCGTTTGGCTTGGCAGCTTGGTTGGCTGGTGTTGTCTTCATTGATAGACACAATCGAAATCAAGCTGCAACAATTCTCAACGATACATCCGATCTTATTAAAACTCGCAAGGTAAGGCAATGATTATTTCCAATTTCCAAATTTAAAGAAATAAAGAAACAACAGATTTGATATGCGGTCGAAAATCGGGTCTTAAGCTCGTTTTGAAATGATACTAAAGCTATTCTAATGCATATCATTGAGTGCTAGAAGGCAAATCGTTCTGTTATCTTAATTTTCGAATTTCACAGAAAACTACGACGCTGGTGACTGATAATTCAGACTTAGACCATAGAATCGAATTAATCCCAGGGTGATAATAATTAATGTTGTCTTTGATAAAGTTATCTTCGACAATGGCCTGTCATCTTAAAAATCTCGGATGGGGATAATGACAGAATTAATATCTTGATTCAAATTTGATGATAAATCATTCGTTCAACGATAAAAGTGTCGTAACACTCTCGTGATAATGAATGAAATATATTTACGTTGATCTAAATGGAATTCAACAAAATATCTCACGTTTTATCATCTACGTTATAACTGGGTATCGATCCCAGCCTGGGTTCAAACAGACTCCCATTCAATTTTGCTCAAGGTGGAAAAAAAGTAAATCCACTTTAAATTTCTGAGCTTTACGTTTGTGTAGAGTTTTCAGACAATCTCTGAAAATTGTTTCGAATTCATTTACCTGTTTTTCCATCCCCAGAGATTAGCTTTTCGATCTTCTGCAGAGCTTGCGATTAATTGTAATCTCTATTGCAGGCTAAGATGTGGATATTTCCAGAAGGTACACGAAATAAGAACGTTCTTACCAGAGGATTACTTCCCTTTAAGAAAGGCGCCTTCAGAATTGCCATCGAAAACCAAGTTCCTCTACTTCCGATAGTTTATTCACCTTACTATTTCATTAACGAGAAGAATCACTACTTCGGTAGAGGTAAGAATATTTAGAATCATCCATATAGTATATATGCTTCGTATTTAAATACGTGAATCATGTCCTAAATTCAGAATTATAAATCTTTACCCATCACTCCCACATTTCCATTCAAATTTATGATGATTTTGAAAATGCATTTTATTTTCTATTCAAAAAGTTATTCGAAATACTGCAAGTTATACTATAAAAGTCATTAGAAACTTTATTCGTATACTAAAGGCAATGAACAATTAAAACTTATTTAGCATGACTTAATTACAGGTAAAGTGATCATCCAAACTTTAAAACCAGTATCGACAGAAGGTCTGTCATTGGATGATGTTGACGATTTGATGAATAGGACACATGAAATGATGCTAAAAACTTTTGAAGAGTTAGCCAAAGAAGTACTTGCACCATTGCCACAAAATTATCCTGGGCTTCGAAGACAAGAAAATTTGAAATCTGATATGAGTTGATGATATCCGACAAATGTTACTCTTTAACGATAAATAATCGACTTCGGGACTGTGAGCCGATGTAAACTTTATATTAAAATTTATGTCGTTTTCCAGAGCTAGTCGGAAACGATATACCTGTATGCTGCAATATCCTGTGTTCAATGTATGTTGAATATGATATTAACAATATACGTATGTAAAATTTGTACAGTTTGTACGAATTTTTAGTTTGATTTTATACGAGTAATTTAACAAAAATATTCTAATTCTAATGTATTATACCATACGCGAGCCACATTGAACCGCATATTTAAAATAAATAGTTCGTATAATGTGAGCTGGGACATTACATTTGTGATTTGATATAACAAATAACAATACCTACTATATCCAGTCATAGGTATATTTTTCAATGTGTAATAATCTATGAGCTTTTATGGGTTTGAGAGTGGGTTTTTTTTTTTTGTCATTATTATGACAAATGTAAACGTTTGATAATGGTCCATGCTGTATCTCACTGATTACTGTTCAGAGAATAGAGGAGAGAAATAAAATCTGATTAATGTATAAGAAGATGGTTATTTGAATTTATTTTAGACGATGAATCGATTTCGGAATACATTTTTCGAACAGATATAAATTCTCATGCAGCTGATTATAATTCGATATAATTTGGAAATGAAAATATATCAAAAAGCACTAATCTTATTCATTCGTTAAACTCTCGATTCCTCAATACTACAGAGTGATTTTTTTACGGTTTATTAATTAGTCAAATTGGTTTTTGTGTAACGTATGAAAAGGCACATAATCTAAAAAAAAAATCATTAAAATCTCTTCTATTAGAATCCCACTTAAAAAGGTGGATTTCGAACTTGTTGAAAGTAAATGTGAAACGCCTGTTCACACGGCAACGAATACAGCATGTGTGCATTGCTGTAATCTATTTTCAGGCGTATTCCACAGGTAACTTGCGGGGGAGTTCCTTAGAATATTGACAAAAAAATAAATCAAGCGAATCGCACGGTGCAAAAATTCTTCACAAATATTTCTATCATCAAAAAAAAAGAAAAAAACACACTAGCTGATGACTCGCGCTGTAGAAGAGAATGTTAAGTGTTACAGCGACGTTTGGTACCACAAGTGTAAACGTAATACCAGTATACAGCAAGACAGATTGGATGAACATCTATGGAATAAAGTAGCGAAAATTTTACAAGGAAAATCCTCAATTCCATGAGTGAAATTTTTTAAGGCAAATTCATGTGAACTGATATCAATAAGGGTGAACAAAATCTTTCTTCATTTAAAGATTTCGGAATTAGGATCGGCACTATCTTGTACCAATGATCCTTACGTTAGACAAAAATTACGTATTCATGAAAATTATTAGCCAGGTATTGTTTTTACAGGTACCAATTCATAAAAACTGTTTCATTCACGTGCTTCCTTTATCTGTTGAAGTGTGCATGCAGTACTCGATGCTATCCCTGCAGTATCTAAATGCAGTAAAACAGCTCACTTATTTCCCACCTATTCCTGATCGAAGGTCTTTTTCCTATGTAAAAATACTGTAATAGAAATTTGATTTCTTTCGGGAAGGGATTTTATCCTTAAGACTAAATCCAGTAATCATTTTAATTACTACACTTAATTTTTCTCCCGGTTGAATATCAAGGGGGATACTATACAATAAAACGAAATCGATATTCGCTATATCCGGTACTTATAGCTAGCGTTTCCTTTTTGTCAGTGTAGACGACCTTTCTTATCAAAATTTGTTCCAGGTCGCCCCTCGTCGTATGATTGATACGTCACATCACGCCATTTAAATTAAACGTGATAATCTTCTCTGCTCTCTACTTCTTGGATTTCGATATATGAATTATTATATTAATTGTTTTTTTTTTGTCTTAGGTACTATGTAAGTAGTACATGCATTTCATAAATGATCTATTCTAAAAAGTCTTGTTATCTGTTCAGTGAAGCTCATCTATCGTAATCATATCGATACAAAGCTGATTCGGATCTTTGATTAGCCAAATCAATGAGAAAGTAATGATAAATCTGAATATTGATTTTTGTTAGAGATTACGAAACAACTACGTCGTGGCATTTCATTGACAATGTCCTATTTGCAAACTAAGCCTCGAAGTTTTATCACGCTTGACACAATGAGGCATGACAGACAATTGAAAGTTTTGATCGGTATCGGGTCTGACCGTTGTGTCTCGGTACACGCGATAACCTGAATAATTATATAATAATTACTCCAAAAATTAATCTATTGCATTCTTAAACATTCATCCTTTTTTTTCTTTTTGTTTTTCTCTTTGTCTCATTCTTGTTGCCTTAGAAACTCGTGAGATCAATCTCGTGAATCTGATAGAACGATTTATCGAATTTAGTTGAAACTAGGAAATACGTATGAGTTTTAATTTTGCAAAATTTGTACAATAGTTTGAATATTTTAGCGAGTAGCTGAAGCAGAGAACCTGCCTTTCACCCAGACCTCCAGAGTCTCCGAACGAAACGGTGACTGGATTTCCTAGTTCCCTAATAGCAGACTTGCCGCCTGGGCAGCATCGCTGGTAAACCGGTTTTCCTAGGACGATGACTTGAGCTGAGACCAGCCAGCTCTCCGGACCTTTAGAAACGATTATCCGTGCTGAGATCACCAAGGTGCCATTATGCTTTCCTGATATTCTTGTCTAGGCGCAGGAGCTATCCCCTGGCCATTAGTCGTCGAGCAATCGTCCTAGACTTCGTCGACCGGAGAAACACTGCATAGAAAGTACTAGGTAGGTAAAAGCTATAAGTAATCTGACTGATTCGTCGATAGAAAGCAAAGAAAAAAAAAATTCAAATAAAATAGTCACTGACTTGTAATTAGGTGAGTATTAGTTCTAATCTTTGGACCTCATAGTTTAGAGTTTCATTTCAAAGTATCTAATTTTTATTCGACTTCATTTACATTAGAACAATGATGGGATTTTTTTTTATTGTGATAATCACGTCGTAGATATCTTAGCCGCAGGTCAGATTCCAAACAGAGTTGCATTGAACGATTTATATTTTTAGATAGATTTTAGCTAGAACATTTAATATCGCTATCTTGATAGGTCATCAGGATTAACAGGACTAAAGAGCTCGCGGACTCGACGTGATATGTTTAATAGTACTACGATTATCAGCGCAGGATTAACTCTGCGTTTCATAGATTCTAGAATATATAATTACAATATACTATTACCTCATCTAAGAGATTGTCTTATCGCTTGAAGAATATTAGAATATATTAGACTAATGAACATACGTGAACGATATTGTTATTTGCAATATTCGATGTCAAGGCTACCGAATAAAAGCGGTGATAATTGTGGGTATAGACACTTAACGTGTAAATTAGATGAATTTTGCTAATTAATCCTCAAGTTATAATTACTCTATACTTAAGCTATACGCATTCATTTATATCTATAGAATCTAAACTACCAATGAATAGAAACGTATGAACGATCGGTTCGCGGATATTTTCCTAGTGTTCGTAAACAGTTTTTTTTTTTCGCGATTTTATGCTATAAGACAGATCGGCTTAGCCTAGAAATGACCGCAAGAAACTGATAATCGTCATCCATTTGTTGCTTTAGAAAATTTCTAATGATCATACGCGAGTATTTGAACAGGAATATCAAAAAATTGAATAGTTTTATCCGCAGCCGAATAAAACGTGTTGAGTAATGAATGATCATTCTTATATTTTTACATGAATTGAAACGTAGGCGACGTCAAATTTCTGTGTCTTCAAAGTTTAAAGAAGAGAAATTGGATTTATTTTTCATGATTCAGCTTTTCTCATCTCTCGAATCCGTTTCTTCTAGTCTATAAGGATCAAACTTCTGAATTCTTAAATCTGCAAAAAATTTCTTAGATATGCTTCAGTCGACTAAATCTTTTTCGATTTAAATAAAAACTATAGATTTTGAAACCAATATTTTTCAATGTTCGCAAAGTCTGCTAAAAAAGCCGAATTTTATTGTCCTGTATGCCAAGAATATGGCTTACTAAAGGCAATAAAGAAAATTTCATTATCGTATCTCACTGCTCACTCCAGAGAGAACTCAGGGATATAGGATCATTTGAAAGACGATTCTTCGCCGAAGCACATCCAGGGGTAGGCAATGTTACATGGCAAGTCGTAAATGACATCGGTATTGCCAGATGTCTGAAAAATTTCGGTAATTCTCTTTTTTTTTTCAAAATCCCTAATATGCTCGGGATTACAACAAATCGCTTTAAAATAATTGTCGATCTGAATTAGTAACGCAGTTAGTATCTAGTAGCACATCGGTATACATGTGCGGAAGTCAATTTTGAGATTTGATGATCGCATGAACGAACGTTGTTTAAATTATTCAAATACAATAAAATTACATCACACGATCGTGTCTATGACTAATCAAAGTAAGATGAAAAGGTATGACGTTTCTGTAGCGAGAAGAAGAAAATAAGAAAAAAAAAAAAAAAGAAAAACAGACTAAGAACTATGAGTCGTACTCGCAGATAAGATTCATGATACAGTATAGTGGCGTGTAAAATCGGTTTTTATATACTATGATGTAACAAGTGCAGTGATGTCGTCTGATAATCTTTGATGAATTTTCTGATTTGAATAAATGACGAAAATAATTAATTAGATTATACAGTACTATCGTTGATCCCTATGTATCGGTAATACAATTCATAAAAAATTTGAAAATTTGAGTGATATATTGCATAAACTTTGCCTGATTGTGTTAACCGAAAATTACCGAAGACACCCGAAGAATTCTCGCTCGATACCGCGCACGTGTCTATCAGTTCGTGTCATTTCAGTGATAGACTACACCGACTGAGGATTGGACAGTGCTAAGTTTGGCAGTTGGATTGTAGTTGTTGGTATCGGTTCCTATTTCCAGTTCAATATTTAGAATGTGAGTAATAGTGTAATGAAATTGTTCTTTTTGGTTTTTTTTTTTTTTTTTCTATTCACAAATATCGCGTATTATAATCAGAAATGTCATCGATGAATAGGAATCGAATATCGTTATAAGCATTTGATGATAGCGTCCTAAAGGTCAAATTCATGCAATTTTTTTTTTCATATTTACGCGGAATAAATTTCAATCGATCAGCAATAGATCGGTAATCGAATTGATGTGAGTTTACCACAATAATTGTGGATAATATGAATATTGCTAATATAATGTTAAAGTATACCGAACTCGTTTTTGAAATTTAATCAGCGTGGGATAAATACTCGTTGTAGATAATCTCCCATCGTGATAATCGCTTGACATAATATTAAAAAGTTGAGTAAAAATTTCTAATCAGTCAGTTGTTCAACGTTTTCTCATTTCATGACTAAAATTTAATGGTACAGGGATTGCGCGTTATCCGTTTTTTCTTATCTTTACAATGATCGAGGATTTGCTATATCAGATATACGCTAGCAGTGTAGTCAATAGTGATTACATCTCCTATACTACATACCTACATATTTTTAATGCTAATCAAACATTACCTCTTGCTCTAAATAATTCAATACCACTTTTATCAAAGCCGCACTGAAAGTTGCGTAACGATTATGATTATCAATCGTAATATATATTGACAATCTCAAATATATTTATATAATCATTTCATTTTCCCACTGTCAAATCATATTCGTATTAACGATGTTTATATTCGCGTCTACGAGGTATGACAAACACCCACATTGCCATATTATACATTATTATACAGCTATCAAACTACAGTACATCATATTGTCGTGGAAATATATCTAGCGAATGGTTTATCCCATATCTTATTCATAGAGCTATATACTCTGTCTAAAGAACAAACGGTTTGAGCTTTTCATCAAAAGTGGAACAGGACACATTGATCAGCATACTGAAAGTATATCCCTAACTTATAGTTTATTTTTTATTTATTTTTTTGGCTTGTTAACAACTTATAATTTTCATATACCTCGACGTAGCTATAATAAGACACATATATACGTCCGTTTAAAAGGATCTTAATGAATAGAGAAAAAGCACGTGTTTTTAGATCGATATTTTTCTGTCAAAGATCAGTTATATTGCTTATTCTATGTGAAAAAGTCAAAAGAAAATTTTTATTACATATGTCTTTTATCCAGGTCTGTCGATGCACTGATTTTAACAAACGAACTTTCTTCTGTGACTAATCACAGGATCAAAGTTCTCCAATTAATCTTTTATAGTTATCAAGTATACTCGTATACCTATGCATCTATAAATAGATAGAATCTATTCGTTTATCATTGATTACAGAAAAAAATAAATAAAAATAAAATAAAACAATAGATGTTATTGTCATAAGGACGTACGGTGTGAAAGCGAGCGAAAGATCTTATCGTATAGTTACATATTAGGTGTAACAACGAACTCCCACACGTGTGTAACACAGGCATCATACGTAATTGCGTCTTGACAGAGGCGGAATAACGAATTTTCATGGTTTTTATTTTTTATTTTATGAGTGCTTATGTAGCGTCATTGAACTTTTACAATTCGTACGATTTGTATAAAGCCAGGAAAGATCCTGGACTTTAATCTGTTTCGTGAGATAAGTGTCACGTGTATGGATACTAATCGTAGCTTGTGATTGAGTAGAAAATATTTGTTCAATTAATATCTAAGAACTGAATCGTGAGTGAAATTTTTTCATATCATAAAAATTATTCAACGTTAATTTAGCGAGGGGTGAATTTTTATCAAACTGTCGCGTCAACCAAAAACGTGTCACAACGTCAGCACATTTCGTATATTGAATAGAAGCGAAAACGAGATTACAAGGTAGCTTTTTTCCACTAGGGTTACTTTTCATAATTGTAAGACTAATATCATTTCATTAGAGAGTTAGAAAATAATGTCAAAAAATCATTCCGATTTCGGGATGAATCTCGTGTGATTAATATGCGGAAATATAAAACAGATTTATCGATATAATTTATCCGATATAGGTAACGCCGTATTAAGACCTGAAATTAATCCTAGGCTAAAATTGTCATCAGATCCTTTTCCCATTCGTAAAAAATTCACGAATCAATTATAATTTACTTAGAATCATATATTTCAATTATATAAAACATACAATTTGTAGAATTCAATAACTAATAGTTTTTTTTTTAACAAGATTATAGAAAATTATTTTTGCAAATACTTGCTACAGTCTCATATAAAAAATATACTTGTTAGCTGTATTTTTTATACTCAGTCTTCGCACTATGTTTGAAATTTTTCAATTTTTTTTTTTTCTTTTACCGAAGTTAAATATATATATATATATAATAATATATTATATGGAATATGTTATCAAGAGATAAGCTCCCAAGGCTGAAGCTCATCACTTTCGATGCATATGATGTTATGCATAATATTTATATTGCAAGATTGATAGAAGCAATTGATAAATTTAAATCGCGGCAAATCTAATACTCTGATCGTAAGTTGAATTTATTTGATAAGAAATTCATACGCTTACGAAATTATTAATTACGACGGATTATAGATGAAAAGTGTCTGGTGAATATTAAAACTGAATTTCTAGCGGTGAAATTTTGGAAACTAAAATTGCAACTTCAATTTTCATTTCACTATCACAATCTTCAGATATAGAGATTCATCCCACCTGTAGGCTGTAATAATATCGGCATAAACATGAAAAACCGGTAAAGATTAATAAACGGCAGTCTTAAGCCGATTATTTTAATTGTAGATTTGCTAAACGAATGAAAATTTCATCCCAAGTACTTAGTACTCTCTTTAAATTTCGTTGACTTATATAAATATGGATCATTTATATTTTCATCATTTTCCTATACACCGTTTTTCAGAACTTTATGCACTTTATGCCTCTGAAAAAAAGTACAGAAAGATATTTTAGTAAAAACTAAAGCAGTTTTGATTTCGTTAGCATATTTCTATATGTATAAAAATATAATACCGGATTCCAGATCTCGATTACTTGTTTTTGCATAGATATTACTCCAAAACTGCTAGGATTTGCATAAGAAATATAATTCTGTCTCTAAATTTGAGGAATGAGTAGTAAAAATCGGTTGTGTAATATGAGAGGCTCAATCTTTCCTTCTTTCGTGAAAACTAATCGGAACCTGCATTTCCTGAAATATATACGTTTTTGTAAATTTCTATTAATTTATTTGCAAACCGAAATCCGTTACTCATTTTAAAATTCTCTGATCTGTAATAAAATGAATTACTTCGACATTGACTGAAAGAATTAGCCCGATCTTTTACGATGCAATGAAATGCATCGTCCGATGTGTAATTGATACAGCGATAAGAACAAGTCTTCAAATAACTTCGAGACTCGTGATTCAGATTACTCAAATTCTATTTATCTAGTCGTCTATTATTCTTCAAGTAGGTTACACGTCAGTAAGTGATAGCACTCTAAGAACATTATAAGAGGAAAAACTATGATCACGATATGAATGGAGATTGTGTGCAAAGGTACCCTTGGGTCTATCAGCAATAAAATTCATAGCTTCATCGTATAATGATGTTCGTTTTAATAAATATTCGCTAGGATAAGATCGATGGATTTAGATTAGCCGCAGCTGCCTAGATCTGAATATTATCATATTGAATCGACGAGAAATTACGCATTTTGTTATCTTACGCCAAAGGCTATCAATATGATGTGCATTTAAATGTTTAACAAAGTAACCGCTGAACTCTGACTATTGTGCTGTTTATAATATATGATAGTTAGCACTATTAGCTGACTACGTAATAGTGATGAATTAAATTTCGATAAACTTTACTCAAAGATACAAACAAATCACAGTTTATGTAAAATCATTTTTTTATTTTTTTCCGTTTACCTATCTGAAGCTTTTTGAATTAGATAAAGCCAGTTGTAAATAAAATGATCGATTCTCCTATCTATCTCGTATCTATTGGAAAGTACCCTTGCATGTCTGATTAAAACTTGACTATATAACTTCGGGAATTAACCTGCTATCTATAATGTATTTTATAGATTTTGCAACCTATTCGTACAGAGTGAAAACGTTGCAATCTCTTTAGCAGCAATGCGCAATGCGGTCCTCTATCGATGATGTCGGTTCGAACGAATGATTAAGTAACAGATTAACATTTTTTTTTTTGTTCACAATTTTGAACCGTCATTATACTCAAACTTGTCGATTTAGTTTTTTTAATTTACGTATAGAAATTTGCAAGCTCTTTCGCACATATCATAAACTGAATTTTGTACATAATGTTCAATATCTCAATCACACAATAGTTAACAGATGGTTATTATTTGCAATTATAAAAGTTGTCATAAATAATTACAATAGTGGAAGTGAAATTTTGGGCTTTAATCTCCGTTCTGACGTTTCGAATAAAAAGCGGCACCTTGTATGTACGATACAGTTTATTGCAGATTTTTTTTCAACATACACCAGTTGGCTGTTATCTAATCATAAAGACATGCTGTTGTATTCCACTCTTAAATTTGCTGCGATTTCACGGTTACACAATAAATTGTTTGACGTAAGTTGGCACATATATTTCAAAATTTTCATTTCTAATTCGCATTGGCACTAGCAATTTTACTCATTCGTAAACGCATATGTAATCCTCATCAAATCTATGCTGGAAATTTCCTTTTAGTAAGTGAAATTCATGTGCCATCTGCAGATCTTCGGTGTCTAGTGCTAAAAGTATTTTTTTTCCTTTGAAAAACGAAGTATCGTCTTATTGCAACCCCAATTCTCCGAACACACAATTGCTGAGATATATGAGTAAGTGGTTTGATAATTATATTTGTTCAAATAGTCTCGATAAAATAGTTCGGATCTACTGTTGAAAAATAAAAAAAAATGTCAATTCATTTTTTAACGTCTTCGACATTTAAAAATTCTTCATTCTTTCAATCAGCAGACCTTGTGCATATAATTATATCTACCTATGTATAGCATGGTATTTAAATAATTTATGATAATCGCATTGTAGAAAGAAAAATTATAAATTTGTTAAGCTGCATGTTTGTATGCACATATACTTTTTTCAGACTGACCCTTGCCCATAGTTATTGTGATCTCTACGTAGAATATAATAAAGTGCTTTATCGTGGTCACATATCCCAATTAGTTTTTGAACTATATATTATGCATTGCGATATTATATACTTTCTTTTTTTTTTGCAATGCATATGTGATTTTCCGATCTTAATGCAGACTAGTAATAACTTGTAAGAAAGAGTATAAATAGTTCCGATAATTATTCAAAGCTTGTGCAGAGGTTTGGCTTTTGAACTTTGAACATTATCATGTGTGTACGTCGTACAGGTGCATATAATTAACGATTCTACATTGTCATTATGAATTAGACACTTATATAACAATCACTAAACATACACCTAACATACATAACTCTAGATGAGTTCTAACTGCAGTGACTTCATCGAATATTTTTACGTTCAATAGAATTTCTGATTTCCATGTTATATTAATGATGGTTGTATCATGATGTATACATACATGCATTATCATTTTTCAGTTAATCTGATTATAACAAGATTATTCTATGATTCGAGTATAATAAAGTTAATGATTTTTATACAAGGTTATCACATCAACTCTTCTATTACGAGTTAGATTTTAGTGGGTGATAAATTTCGGAAGAATTTATTTCTGTAACCTGTAGGGTCAGGCTATTGTTACTCTACAATAATCGATAGTAAATTGCAAGCCAAGTCAAGCTGTCTAAGAGCAAATTTTCGCGAAACATCTTTATCTCTGATCTATCTATCTCTCTGTGTCTAAAATCTTGTTAGATCACGTTCGCTGCATCACCCTTTTTTTTTTTTTTTCTTTTTATTATCACACTAGTAACTTTGCAGGCTCATTCTATGACACTGACAATGAGATTGCTGGCGTTGCTTGGCAAGCTCACCGTATGCCTTTTTTCACAGTAAATTATCGACAACCTGTTCTAACCATATACTCGATCATAAATTCTGTAATTATATAATGTATCGCTCGATATGTATTTTTACAGTATATTCTCTTGAGTTGACGATGACTATATTCTCAACAATCTCTTATGCAGTAGAAAGCTTCTGCTGATTTCCTATATAAGTAAATGTATTCCCTGTGGAAATATGTACTTATTGCGTCAATGTTCCAAGCCTCACGGATGATTCATTATTCATATCTCTGTTATATTAAGACTTTGCTGCCCTAGAGTGGATGGAAACTCATCAAAAGCGATCGATGTCTCAATGAGAAAGCTCCACAGGGCGTCCTCCCATTCAAATATCTCGTCCTTTCGTCCCCCATGAAGTTCGGAAATATTTCGTTAGAAAGAATTTCGAATTGCGCTATTGTAGAGTGATTATCGTCACCTTATCTTACCTTCAAATTAAAATCGACTTTTCCCTAATCCAATTCATAACAATTATGAAATAATACGTGAAACTTAATCCTAGTAGTGTACATTGAACTATCACTGCAATGAGCAGATTACAAATAATAGATTTTTGAGGTAGGCATGCAGATAGAAAAATTGACACAGCTACTCCGTTCCTTCTCAAGGCATCGAGTTTTTTGGCGAGATATATAAGAATTCGGAAAAATAGAGTGTTGGAGTAGTAGCGTTATTAAATTTTGTCATCATCGCATATGACGTAAATTCTAACAGACAAGCAAAATGAGATAGGGAGACAAAATTTGGCACCAATTTTGCGCTCAGCCCTTCAAGGTGCAA
This sequence comes from Tenthredo notha, assembly GCA_914767705.2. NCBI lineage: Eukaryota > Metazoa > Arthropoda > Insecta > Hymenoptera > Tenthredinidae > Tenthredo > Tenthredo notha. The sequence goes on from OU611907.1 coordinate 6,460,374, forward strand.
ACGAATGGTGACCTAGTTCTCGGATGATAACCACTTTGGCAAGTATCGATTATTTATTACTAAAGCAAGACGTGGCAAAAAATAAAATTAATAAAAAATCTTTGATATAGGTATTATACAAGGTATGAACGTATTCATCGACTTGGTTTTATCTTCGCTGTTTTGCTCGCTGGAGAGTCTCTGAGCACATCGCATCTCTAAAGCGCTATCTCTTATTTGAAAAAAAAAAAAAAAAAACGCGTTTCCGGTATAGATCAACGATGTTTTCTCAATCAATGAATCGATTGGCCTTATATATATATTAGGGTGATTCAGAAAAAAAAAAAAAAATTATTTTTTCTTCCAAACAGGCTCAAAAGTTTCATTCAGGTCAAAAAGTATGCCTGTTAAAATTTGAGCTCTTAATATTAATATTGAGTTGCTCCGCATCGCACTTTTCGATTTTCCGTAAGAATAACATAGGATAAATTATATTTGCTTCTTCTGATTTTTATAACTAGCAAATGATACGTCACACAAAGAATCTACAGACATATTTTTGTTGGGAAATGAAAAATGAAAAATAAAAAAAAATAAAAAACCAAAAATTGAAAAAATTAAAATTAAAATCAATCAAAATAAATTAAAATTTGACCTTGAATAACTTTTGAACGAATGGACTTATTAGAAAATGACTCGGAACTTTTTTGTAGAGCGTTCAATTCCCTACAAAAATGTGTCTGTAGATTCTCTGTGTGATGTGTCATTTGCTAGTTATAAAAATCAGAAGAAGCAAAAATGATCTATCCCATGTTATTCTTATGGAAAATCGAAAAGTGCGATGCGGAGCAACTCAATATTAATATTAAGAGCTCAAATTTTAACAGGCATACTTTTTGACTTGAATGAAACTTTTGAGCCTGTTTGGAAGAAAAAATAATTTTTTTTTTTTTTTCTGAATCACCCTAATATATATATATGAAACGCGTCGAAATATCATCAATTGAATGAAATTTTCCGTGCTTAGAGTATCTCTAGTGTACATTGTGATGGACTTTGACTCTGTTATAAAACATGGATTTTTTTTTTTCCAAGCTGATAGTTCTACGTTTTTAACTGAATTTTCTCGTGACTTGTAAGACTGCAGAATAATTTTATATGTACTTTGCTCGCTAGAGAAATTAGATACGAGATTGTTAACCAGGCGGAAATCAGGTAACAATGCATAAGAGTTGGGATTAAGACGTATGTGTTGTCTGGCAATGACGTCACGACCCTATTCAAACCCGCATTGTCGGTAGATCTTGAGGGCAATCAGTCTGCAACTTGGTATCTGTTTAAGTGTTATATACAACAATATAACTGTGCTGGTTTTGCTACGTGTCTTACGACGACGACGACGACGACGACGTTGATAGTCAGAGGCCAGATTTATAGAAGCTCTAAACAACTTTGCTGTGGGATTTGAACTTAGAAAATTTCTTGTTCGAGATAGAACGATTTTTCTTTAAATATAGTTACGATTAATCGTTAAATTTACAAAATTGACTTAGCTGATATGAATAAATTGAATAAATGAATTTTTTTTTTTTTTCATACACCCACTTTTCGGAGTCAATGTATAAAAATAGACGATAAAATCTCTTCATCCCTTGATTTACGACTCAGACAAGACCAGCCTAGCTGGTAAGCTCGATTAGTCTTCGGTATGAGGTCATAACTACTTGTTCTTATTACGAGCATAGTAAAGCCCTTTAAAATTATTCAGCTCACGTTGCTGTAGCACAATAACGTTCTACTGTATTCGTTCAACATTTTAATCGAAATATTTCAAATTGCAAGATATCAGAGTTCGCAAAACTCGTCTTTTCTATGACTCCGATATCCGCGACGCGTTAACAAGCCTGCGCAATGTGTAACATGTAATCAGTGTGAATCAGCAGCCACAGATTACCTTATACTTTTAAAACACTTTCATAGACTACTAGGGCTACGTGTTCACTCTAGTGTTGTCGGAACAAGCGAGCGTGACTAAAATTTTGGTAGATCTAATGAAAATTTCAGTTCCACTATTTCGGCAAAATTATCAAAATTTCATTATTTCAACCTGTTGGCAATCCGTTTTTTCGTACTCTAAACCGCATATATAAATTACCCGGAATTGCATAAATGAAAAACAGGGAAAAATAATGTCTCTGGATTTGCTTCAGAAAACGTAACCAACATTTCTAACTGATTCCTCAAATCATTATATCGTTCTGATGAATTTTTATTGAATATATTTTGACTTTTAGGGTCCTGGGAGTCTCTTGCAGCAGCATCGGCGTCGCTTTTTTGCTACTCCTCGTCGTAGTTTGTGCCGTCAGTGACGCCGCAAGATATCGAATCAAATTTACACTATTTGTATTTTTGAGTGCTATTGCTTCAACATGGTGCATACCATTCATGCTTTTCCAGCCAGGACATTGGAAGAATGCGCTGTAAGTTATGTCATAGTTTTTTTTTTTTTTTTCAAATTCTACCACCACTTTGAATACGAATGTGTGACACTATCCATAAAAATCATCTTCAGTGGCTGTTTGATCTTAATTGCAAATTTTTTTTTTTAAATTCGTCAAACTTTCCAGAATTTACGAAAGTGTCATGAAGACTTTTAGACTCGTTTTCTCATTTTTCAAATGATCTTAGGATGATTTTTTCACCGATGATTTCATTGATGAAAAAATTTCGAATTACAATTCGTTGTTTGCGTGACGAGAATCCTTTATCTTTTTCCTACTTATAATATAATTATAATATAACGTATATTATATAACTAAATCCAATTTCAAGTATACCTGCGTGGGGTGCTCGACAAATTGCAAAACTCCTGGGAATAGAGTTTCAAATTCGGGGGAAGGAAAATATCGTTCAAGATGGAGGCTGTGTGGTGCTGATTAATCATCAAAGTGGTCTAGATCTATGCGGTAAATAAAATCATTAATTTCATTAATCATAATTTATCCATGAATGTTAAATTAGTTGAAATAGCTCGCGTGGTTCGTCCATATATAAGAGTAGATCTTCATCATCAAACGTTCGAAATAAACGATTCATTTTCTCTACCAGAGCTCTTTAAACAATTACGTATATCACTTTAGCTCGTAGTTTCAGCGCCAATCTACTACTATTACCGTAAATAACGGTGAATACATCAATTCTACAGCACTTTATATCGTATATGATATTCACATCTTGTGACCGATAATATAGAAGACCTATTTGAATTAGGATGGTCAAGAAATGAATACTTCTTGATTTATAGTCATCCTATTTGCGCGCTTGTTAGATATGCATAATTATCGTTTATTAGAATTGAAATGACGCGATATAAGGTCTGCATGACTGACTATGAGTGTATTTACCCACATGTTAAAGCCACGTGTTACTTACATAAAACAGACCATTGATTGACGTCTAAAATCAACCTAAACCCTTATCAATTAAAGATAACAGATATTTCGCACGAGATATGGGAGAATCAGGATCTTTTATATTTTCTACGAGGACGTACATCAAATTATTTTTAAATTACAGTTCTGGCTGAACTTTGGCCCGTATTAGAACGATGCACAGTGATATCAAAACGAGAAGTTCTTTTTCTTGGACCATTTGGACTAGCTTCTTGGCTATGGGGTACCATATTCATTGACAGACGTTCAACAGAGCGAGCCCATAGCACTATGAACTCAACAGCGGACATCATTAATAATAGAAAGGTCAGTTTGAGGTGGTCAAATGTGACCTCGTCAACTGGCTGTAATTACCAGAACGTTCAATATTAGTGGTGCTATGGGGGACCGGTGGCGTATTGATGTAATAATTTAACAGTAATAACGATTTATTTTTTTCTCAGGCAAAACTCTGTCTATTTCCTGAGGGTAAGAGACACTCGGGTACGACGTTGTTGCCATTCAAAAAAGGCGCCTTTCATGTAGCTATCGCATCTCAAACACCGATTCAACCGGTTGTAGTATCGAAATACTATTTTCTTAATGACAAACTCAAGAAGTTTGGATCAGGTAAGCTTAAGTTTGATTGAATGACTTCAATGGAACGGAATATGGAAGGATAACAATTTCTTTTGAAAATGACTTGTTGTCTAATTGACTTCATAACTTAAATTCTTGATAAAAAAATATCATCAATGCTGTTTTTTAATCGTAACTTAATTAATTTACAGGTAAATGTTACATCAGTATCTTACCACCAATACCCACAGTCGGATTAACTAAAGACAACTTAACAGAACTGATGGAAAAATCATTTGAAAATATGAACAAAGTTTTTCAAGAAACATCTCAGGAGGTGTACGCGCTGCATATGGGTAGTCCGGAGGAGTCGAAATAATGAAAATAAAAAATAAGGGAAACCAGAGACCGAGAATAAAGTAAAGTTCAAAGATATAGTTGAAGAGTCGCCGTAAATCACTATGACAGTTGATTGTCAATTGCTGAATTAGATCCTACTGCAAGACTCACCGATGTCATAACCAGATTGTAAATCCATTAAAAGTTGGAAATTTTATTAAATGGTAAATGAACTGGCCTTCGCCAGGAGGGAAACTCGGTTAACTAATATCCGCGTTGTTGTCACGAATAACTATTTTACATGAATAATTGTAGCAGCTATATATGTATAAGATACCTACATATTGTTCGTGTATCAATTATTAACGCAAGACTTTTTATACAGTTTTACGTGATGTCAACATAATAATTATTATTAAAATATCACGCAAATATATTATAAATATTTATTAACGATCGATATAGAACTGAAATGAAACTATAGCATATCTAAATCACGACCCGTTAAATTGAATGATAGTATTATAAGATGAAAAAAAGAACAAATTATGACACAAATGAGAAAATACGATAATGTTATATAGGGTAAGTCATTTTTCTGAAATAACGTTCTATGATCTTATTTTTACTATACGGAAAGTAGCTACCGAAAAGATTGTGAATTTAATTGGGATCATTAAGTTCCGTTAAAAGTGAAGCTGGAATTCATTATGGAATAGGTATGTATACCTATGTCCCAAATCATTCACTTGGTTACAGCTCTGAATGCTTGTCATCGCGACACCAACACCGATGATCAATTTTCGATAATATCCTATGCACACTGGTTCGTTAATTAGGGTAGGGAGTTGATGTGCTTTTTTTCAGACTTTGCCAAAGTTTGATTGAACCATAGCTCATTATATGGGTTGAAAAAGCATCTTGTAAAGTACCCATGGATAATAAATTGAATCCAAAATAGTAAATAGAAAATAGAAGGAACTCCTATTGTTCAAATGACGAATTTGAACATGCCCTCAACTTCTAGAAGCTCCGCTGTTTACGTATGTCGTAATTGTAATTGGGATTCCAACACCTCAAGAGGGTGGAATTCTCCACTGATCAGAAAAACCTTATTTTAATTATCGAATAGTGTCAAGGATCCAAAGCCGGAGTCAGTCTGACTCTGGCGTTCTATGGTTGAACATGAACTTTTGAACTTTGTAAATATTTAATTTATTTAAGTATTCGAATGTGGAGTATCGCGAGTCATTAGTGGCCTTAAAGAAGAAAAAAAAAATAGAGTATGCGACAGAATAACCGACCAACAAATATTAAATATAGTAATTATTGTTAATACAAGAAATGTACAAATAGTGCCCAATTATAGAATAGTGATTAATGTTAATGCATATCATATGCAGGGGAAAGGGTATCACATGGCGTGCCAGATTGTCGAAATCTTCGGAATGATTCCACAGATCTATACAGGATATATAATTGTAACCACGAGCCTGAGGAGTAAAAAATACAATATTGTAGTGCCCACAGAAAGGGTAGGATATTAAAATAAATGCATTTTGAGTCACTTATACGCAGCTGTTTATTATACCCGATTGCTAATACGACTTTTTTGCTTGTTCTTATTTACCTAATCTAGTTTCCAGTTATGCAATTCAACTCCCACTAGCCCAATACAATTTTTCTACCAGAGAAAAGAGACTTGGTAAACTGGGATTCAGGAATTTCGATTTTCAGAAAATCCGTAGACACATGGTTCAACGTCTGAATTGAATTTAAAATTAAAATTTCTCTTACTGGGAGGGGGAAAATGCTTAAATGCTGGGAGGGGGAAAAAAGTAGTCTATCGATATAGGCATGCCTACGATGCTCCATGCACGTCTCTCTATAGTTTAAGTATACAGTAGCTATTTTTATAGTTTTGAAACGATTATTACTTTTATTTACAAGTTACAATTATCGCTAACAACAGAATGGTCGGGGTGAGTCTTATTACACGCAACCCGTAGATCTTTTATGCGATTTGAGTTCTATAGTTGCCTAGCAGACGGCGCCACAGGCGTAAACCGACGATGGCCTGACCTACGACAATGGCGTCCCCCACCCCTCATGCGCTCGTAGGTAAGCCAAGACGCCGCGCGCCATGTGGCAGAGTTTAGTATCCCGCGCGGCATCATCGAGTGAACATGGGTGACACGAGTCGAGTAAATTTGCGGCTCGGGAAGGCTGACATCAACGGAGGCACACTGGACATGAGTGAGTCTGAAATATTTCGATCAATATTATACGACGGTAATAAATAATCGACAATTTTCAAAGCTCGTTGAAATCGAGTGAAATTGTATTCAATACTTTATCGACAAATTTCACGCGTCTCGTATTTTAATCGTCGAAGTAAGTAACCGTTGAATTGCTGCCAGCAGGCTTTGATTATAATTGCAAATATTGTTAATTTTCAAGTACATTCTATCCATACCAGCGAATAAATGTGCGACAATCTAGATTTCTTACGAACATAACGTCTCGGGCCTGTTTTGAATACAAATATAATGGGCGAGAGAGTTTCGTTTGATAACTTCGCGATAATTATCCCATCATCCCATTATACTATTGGCATATAATTTCGAGTGCATATAATTTCGAGTCCCTCACCCTGTAGCGTCGTTTGTTTGTCAGGCATATTTCGCGACTCCGGAGGGGAAACTAATTTGTCGTGTTATTTCGAGTTGACAAGTATTTTTCGGGAAAATACTCGTTCCCCGATTTATTCTTTTATTCGATTCTTTGACAGCATTATCAGTCGACGGAGATGAGAATGAACATCGCTGATACTTGAACTGCATAGATCCTGCGTGCCACTTGGTCGGAGATGGACGCCAACCACCACTGCCCGGCTAGTCCTGGATTAACGGTCGACCAAGATAATGGTGAGCTTTGTATTATATTAGCCAAAGACCCAATTACGTTTAACAATCGACAAAAACAATCATTGATGAAACATACTTCGCGATCCGATACAGATCTCGGACAGCTTACTTTTCCAAGTCTATGTACCACAGCACCCATCGGCCAAGTAACCGTGACGCTCACCCTGTATCATTGACTCGATACTAGGGCCTCCGGTTTGCCTCTGTCTCCCCGTATACGCCAGAAACTTTGACGACAACTCGGTTTCTCTCAGCTGCAAGGGATACGATACCGACACGTAATAATATACCTAGAGGTAAGATATTGTCCGTCTCGTTATAGGGTAAGCCTAGGAGAGAAAGCACACTTAATTCTTGGAGATAGCAATAAATTCTCTCTTTTTAATGACAAACCTGGAATATGATTGATAGATCTCGAGAGACTATGTTTACCTTCGTTGAATACAGTAGACTCACCTCGTAGTAGAGAAATATTTGAATAACGAGGATCAAAATTTTAAGGTTTGAAAATAAATACAAGGGTAGATTGCTGTAGGCCTAATTAGGCATCACATTTATTTTTGAAACATGGAACATAATCCAATATTGGTGATAAATTATACCAGAGTCTCAAATATTAGTCATAACGATTGAAAGATTGAAAAGTCTATTCATGCATGCACTAGTAATACTAGCTTGTTGACATTCTTGATTCTGTTAAAAATAGTTGAAAGTTTATATCACATTCAAAAATGGTTCAGGCTGGCTTACGAAATCAATGATATGAAATATATTCGAATAAATTCAACACAGATGTATAATCACAATTAGAAATTCTGTGGTACTTAGTTGAGATTGTTTGCTTGAAAAACACATAAACTTAATCTATCCAATGTACCCTATGTTTATCTAATTTTTATCTTCACAGGTGTTGTTCATCGAGGGAAACTAGTTTCTGCCTATCTTCAACGAAACCTCTTGAAAATTCACCAGGACAGGGGATTCACACCAGGGAGTGACGCAGTCCAAGCACCAGGGGAATTACCGCAAGACAACTTTGCACCGCGGAGTGTTAATCAAGCAGCATAAGCAAGTATTTCTTAATTACAGTTACCTTTAAATAACTTTATAATCACTCTTACTCTATAATGACTTTAAATGACTTCACTTTATAATTACGTTTACTAATTAAATCGAGTTCAATTACACGTTACCAAAGAAATGTGTAATTGAATGCAGTTTATTACTTTTCAATACCTTTACATTATAATTACTTTGAATAACTTCTACAATTACTTCAAATAAATCGAGTTCAATTACATATTACCAAAGTATTGGGTAATTGAATAAGTAATTTCATTGAAAATGTAATCAGTGACTCGCAACACTGCAAATATCCATGTAATAATAAGATCGTTTATGCAATAAACATGTATTATTATAGTAAATTGGCGCATTCTTGAATAAATATCTCTTGAAATTGTAAATAATCGATCGTTGAATCATTTTCCCCTGTCCTCTCCTTGCCTATATATATATAAGTCGAAAATCATGAAAATCGCATGATTTCATAAAGCCTCCAACTATTTATAAATTTTATTTACCAATATTAGTACTATTTATTTATATTATAAATATTAGTCCGCCTCACCATATGCAACACGCATGCCATTCGTGTAAACGACAAGGTCCATGTTAATTTTTGTTGCCTATTTGGTGTTTTCCGAATGCCTATATTCAGGCGTATTGTAGTAGCTTAGAAAAAACGTCGAAAAAAAGGTTCTGGCAGTTGATACCTCGATTCTAGTCGCTTTACGATGAAATATCTACTGCCAGAAAATCGACCAATCAGGAGGCTGCTTGAGCCAATTTTGGCTCAATTTCTCGAAAAGGAGCCTCCTGATTGGTCGATTTTGAAATTAAATCAAGTTACGGCGCTACAGAGGCTAGCCATCAGCAAAATTCTGGATTTCTGGCAGTGGCTGGATTTTCACGGCAGCAATTTACTGCGGCAGCAACACGTGATCAACAACGAATAGCGTAGGTCAACCACGTGGTTAACAACGAATAGCGCCGCGGCAGTAAATTGCTGCCGTGAAAATCCAGCCACTGCCAGAAATCCAGAATTTTGCTGATGGCTAGCCTCTGTAGCGCCGTAACTTGATTTAATTTCAAAATCGACCAATCAGGAGGCTCCTTTTCGAGAAATTGAGCCAAAATTGGCTCAAGCAGCCTCCTGATTGGTCGATTTTCTGGCAGTAGATATTTCATCGTAAAGCGACTAGAATCGAGGTATCAACTGCCAGAACCTTTTTTTCGACGTTTTTTCTAAGCTACTACAATACGCCTGAATATAGGCATTCGGAAAACACCAAATAGGCAACAAAAATTAACATGGACCTTGTCGTTTACACGAATGGCATGCGTGTTGCATATGGTGAGGCGGACTAATATTTATAATATAAATAAATAGTACTAATATTGGTAAATAAAATTTATAAATAGTTGGAGGCTTTATGAAATCATGCGATTTTCATGATTTTCGACTTATATATATATAGGCAAGGAGAGGACAGGGGAAAATGATTCAACGATCGATTATTTACAATTTCAAGAGATATTTATTCAAGAATGCGCCAATTTACTATAATAATACATGTTTATTGCATAAACGATCTTATTATTACATGGATATTTGCAGTGTTGCGAGTCACTGATTACATTTTCAATGAAATTACTTATTCAATTACCCAATACTTTGGTAATATGTAATTGAACTCGATTTATTTGAAGTAATTGTAGAAGTTATTCAAAGTAATTATAATGTAAAGGTATTGAAAAGTAATAAACTGCATTCAATTACACATTTCTTTGGTAACGTGTAATTGAACTCGATTTAATTAGTAAACGTAATTATAAAGTGAAGTCATTTAAAGTCATTATAGAGTAAGAGTGATTATAAAGTTATTTAAAGGTAACTGTAATTAAGAAATACTTGCTTATGCTGCTTGATTAACACTCCGCGGTGCAAAGTTGTCTTGCGGTAATTCCCCTGGTGCTTGGACTGCGTCACTCCCTGGTGTGAATCCCCTGTCCTGGTGAATTTTCAAGAGGTTTCGTTGAAGATAGGCAGAAACTAGTTTCCCTCGATGAACAACACCTGTGAAGATAAAAATTAGATAAACATAGGGTACATTGGATAGATTAAGTTTATGTGTTTTTCAAGCAAACAATCTCAACTAAGTACCACAGAATTTCTAATTGTGATTATACATCTGTGTTGAATTTATTCGAATATATTTCATATCATTGATTTCGTAAGCCAGCCTGAACCATTTTTGAATGTGATATAAACTTTCAACTATTTTTAACAGAATCAAGAATGTCAACAAGCTAGTATTACTAGTGCATGCATGAATAGACTTTTCAATCTTTCAATCGTTATGACTAATATTTGAGACTCTGGTATAATTTATCACCAATATTGGATTATGTTCCATGTTTCAAAAATAAATGTGATGCCTAATTAGGCCTACAGCAATCTACCCTTGTATTTATTTTCAAACCTTAAAATTTTGATCCTCGTTATTCAAATATTTCTCTACTACGAGGTGAGTCTACTGTATTCAACGAAGGTAAACATAGTCTCTCGAGATCTATCAATCATATTCCAGGTTTGTCATTAAAAAGAGAGAATTTATTGCTATCTCCAAGAATTAAGTGTGCTTTCTCTCCTAGGCTTACCCTATAACGAGACGGACAATATCTTACCTCTAGGTATATTATTACGTGTCGGTATCGTATCCCTTGCAGCTGAGAGAAACCGAGTTGTCGTCAAAGTTTCTGGCGTATACGGGGAGACAGAGGCAAACCGGAGGCCCTAGTATCGAGTCAATGATACAGGGTGAGCGTCACGGTTACTTGGCCGATGGGTGCTGTGGTACATAGACTTGGAAAAGTAAGCTGTCCGAGATCTGTATCGGATCGCGAAGTATGTTTCATCAATGATTGTTTTTGTCGATTGTTAAACGTAATTGGGTCTTTGGCTAATATAATACAAAGCTCACCATTATCTTGGTCGACCGTTAATCCAGGACTAGCCGGGCAGTGGTGGTTGGCGTCCATCTCCGACCAAGTGGCACGCAGGATCTATGCAGTTCAAGTATCAGCGATGTTCATTCTCATCTCCGTCGACTGATAATGCTGTCAAAGAATCGAATAAAAGAATAAATCGGGGAACGAGTATTTTCCCGAAAAATACTTGTCAACTCGAAATAACACGACAAATTAGTTTCCCCTCCGGAGTCGCGAAATATGCCTGACAAACAAACGACGCTACAGGGTGAGGGACTCGAAATTATATGCACTCGAAATTATATGCCAATAGTATAATGGGATGATGGGATAATTATCGCGAAGTTATCAAACGAAACTCTCTCGCCCATTATATTTGTATTCAAAACAGGCCCGAGACGTTATGTTCGTAAGAAATCTAGATTGTCGCACATTTATTCGCTGGTATGGATAGAATGTACTTGAAAATTAACAATATTTGCAATTATAATCAAAGCCTGCTGGCAGCAATTCAACGGTTACTTACTTCGACGATTAAAATACGAGACGCGTGAAATTTGTCGATAAAGTATTGAATACAATTTCACTCGATTTCAACGAGCTTTGAAAATTGTCGATTATTTATTACCGTCGTATAATATTGATCGAAATATTTCAGACTCACTCATGTCCAGTGTGCCTCCGTTGATGTCAGCCTTCCCGAGCCGCAAATTTACTCGACTCGTGTCACCCATGTTCACTCGATGATGCCGCGCGGGATACTAAACTCTGCCACATGGCGCGCGGCGTCTTGGCTTACCTACGAGCGCATGAGGGGTGGGGGACGCCATTGTCGTAGGTCAGGCCATCGTCGGTTTACGCCTGTGGCGCCGTCTGCTAGGCAACTATAGAACTCAAATCGCATAAAAGATCTACGGGTTGCGTGTAGTAAGACTCACCCCGACCATTCTGTTGTTAGCGATTAATTGAGTAATAATCGTCCAAGTAATAATCGTTTCAAGGCAGCAGGATTCTATTCTAATTGCAACAAACGATGCTATAACAATAAATTTTCATACATTGCAATACAATTACTCGCTTTATTATTTTTCACATCCTCTTCCTGTTCATCTTTATTTCAGATATGAAATAAGCAGAAGGTGAATCCTTCTCAAACTATATTATTCTAATAAATTGCTACAGACAATGATCAGCATACAACCATACATACAGATTTCCAGCTTTAAATTGCTACGGAATAAATGATGAACAAAATTTTCTTATTAAATATCGTTTATTAGTATCATACAGCCTAGGTTCATACATTCATCAGTCAGAGTTGCATTGCATAACGGACTGGCAATTGAGACAATGTTTGGTAATACAAAATTCTTGTATGCCAATACATGTATAATACTATAGCGATCTATGTACAATAATTATTGAAGTAGCCATGTTCGTGTAGTTAAAAATACTTATTTAGCATTTTGATCAAACGTTATTGCATCAGACAATCATATACTACTTATTATAATATAGATACTACGATCCAAATGAAGTTTTATTTATAGTCTTTGAAGCGCAAATAGGTACCAAAAAAGTACCTACCTAATTTTAATTATCTTTTTAAATATACCTAAGTTAAGGACAGTATAATATTACAATTATAGTAATATTCGATTAAAATTAACTTAGTTCAATGATTTATAATGATTATTTGGCTAGCTCACTAGACCTCACGTTAAAAAAAAATTATGTCGCGTACTGAAATAATTTGCTTTAATACTCAAAATTTGAAAGCAGTATTAAATGCTAATATTGTCTCATGTTGCTTCCTTTTTACACCTCTATTAAGTTTATAAAATATTAATTGTCTATTATATTGTCTATTTGTACACACGGTGAGTATAAATTGATTTATAGCAGCAAATAGTCGTACTTATGGTGCGGCAGCAGTTATACAATACTCTAACATTGCTTTGTGTCAGAGAGTTTCGAAGAATTGTATTAGTTGAAAAAAGAAAAATGAAAAAAGAAAAGAAACAGATTTCCTATATGAAAATTAGGCTTGGTTTTGTGTTTACTAAATTATAAAATCATTCTGTGTGATGTATCTTGTATATACATTAACATTTTCGTCTCATTAAGCCTTAAAAATTTGACCAAAGTAAAACAGATTCTAATTTATTCTAATGTCGGGTATTAAAAGTTTATACATTGATAGTTTGACTAAGCGATAGAGTAAGATCTGCTCTACTTGGTTCTGATACTAATTAGTAGGCTGCTTATTCTTTATAACTAAATTTTTAGGCATTGAAAAATTACTAGAGGATAATATTATGTACAAATTGAAAGATATAACATGAAGTTCCGAATTGATGCCGGCACCAAAAACTAATACAGGCATACCCTGAAGTTTTATCTATCATATCGTAGCATTAGAACAAATTTATTAATAAACAGGATATTGTTTTAATCTTATAAAGATTTAGAGAGCCTTTAAGTATGTTATTTCTTCTTATGAGGTACTCAGCATAATCTTCTTCTAATATTTTCAAATCAAATTAATACAATGAAAATCACGTTTATACTATTATGCCATAGAATAACACACAAGTAGCAGCCACTGTTTCAGTCTAATGAAAATTGTCAGTTATTAAAATCTCACGCTGCTCTTTTTCCCTTAAGAATTCATCAAAGGAAGACATCTAATTGTTACTTAGATCAACGCACGCTCCCAATTTCTCAATGTGTTGCTCCATTCTGATATGGTGCAACGCTAATACTTAATTGTCTAATATATCACCATAAATAAAAATGACTTGTGTTTATAAGTGTTGACTTGATAAACAGGAAAGGAAAGAATATATTTCACCACCTGTTCACTTTGGTCCCATATCTCTTGGAACATCCGACGCCGCAGCAGCAGTCTTCAAGTTTTCACACAATTTCTTTATACGTTTTTGTCCATTGGATATAAACAGTCCTTCTTTCGATCCTTTTATACACTTTGGAGTTGAAGATTAGCACTTATCAGCACTTGTTCCAGGCATGCACTATGCTAGCTCAGTTTAGCCGCCCAGGGTACGGTCTGTCAGGAATTCGGGGAGGAATATTGGGAACAGGTCGCCTACAACATACATATTTAATGAGTGACAATATTTAAATAAGCAATTATGATCAATTTCTAATATATACATTAATTTATAAATATGATCCAATGAATAGTGGCAAATGAATGACTAGAAAAATTGTTAAATTTTTTACAGCATAGTTTAACATGTGGAATACAAAGTTCTAGTCAATTTAAGATTGGTGAACTTCTAAAGAAATGTTGTCAATTTTGTATCCTGCATAAAGCAAAGTTCAAAATACTATAACAAAAAATAAAACTTGAGTTCATTTAGTATTCATCATAAAATCAAAAGAGTAAGTTCATCAACGGTTGTTTAAATAAAATGATACGATAACTTAAAATTGTAAATTGAAGAGATATCTTTGCTTAACATGCATCATGGGCAGAACATGCATTCACAAAATAGTTCCAAGGAGTTTTTAAAGTCTTTTCATATTATACTGTATACATAGGATAGATTATACATAATAACAGTTGGAATATTAAAGGTCGACTGAAACGACCGAATTTTGTAATGAGGATTCAAAAAGAAACCATAATGAAGAAAGAAAAAGAAAACCACCACTGTAATTCCATCAAATGATATTATGAAAAGAATGAATAATTTGTTATGCCATTTGCTTTAGAAATCCCTTGATTCTCAAACCATATCACATAGTAATAAATGCATTCCAAGCATGAAGGAGAAGAAGAAGTATAATAATACAACACCTGTGTATGAGATGGTGGACATAAAGCATAATGATATAGAAACATATATATAAGAATGAAAGTTAGTAAGCTGAAGCAATGATATTTAAATAAATGATACAGGAAAATATAGGGAAATTAGTTTGGGATTAATAACAAGGCAGAACATAGCCACACATCTTACAAAGTATTATAATGTACAAATGTGTGTCCACTATTCATATTTCACGATTATTATTATGTCATAATCGTTTATATTTTGTAACATAGTAGTAGTAGTCCCTATATACACATTTATATTGCAATAATAAGTGTACTTCTTGTACAATATATGCTCACATGAAACTTGTGTTATAATTACGAGTATGTATGTTTGTGAAGTAACCCAATGAGGAGTACATTCGTGGCACTTTATCCTCTCACAATAGCATATACCTGTATATGTTAATATTATGTGTATGTTAATATGCCACGATGCAATTATTAGTATAATAATTTATAAATAAGTTGCAAAAATGTAAATAAAACTAACTGAAAACCTTATACTTGATTCCGTATTACCATTTCAAACCAATTCATATGGATTGAACAAGTTTTTTTTTTTTCTTGTTTTTCCATTCTTTTATCCAAACCTTTGAGTATTTTAAAGGACTTAGGTGATAATTAAATGGAAAAATAATTAATATGTAATCAATCTACCTAATGGAAGTATCTTTGGGTATAATTCTACCGTGTGATAGATTCTATAAGCAAAGGGAAAATGTGTCTAGTGTTTGAAAGCGGGGAATATACTTTTTTTTTCTCTCTTTTTTTTTGTTAAAGTAGAATGATGTAGTATAACGAGATATCAAAATATGCTATGTAATTGAAATAATGAAAATAAATAGCGTAATTTTTTTAGCTTTTGTATAAAAACTAAATATATAATTTTACATATAGCTTGTATTTGGCTCTTGTTACCTTGATACCCTGCTTCAAGTTGATTAAAATAATTTCGTTACAGGTATTCCCCGGTTCTAATCACTTTTTATATGGGTTTAGTAGAAAAATATAAATTCAATTAAATCGAGGATTACTTCACTCACAGATTCTCGGTTTTTTTCAAACGTCTTAAAGGCAACTAATATAATTAGTATTATTAAACCATTAAAATCTTCAATAATAATAAATCAAAGATACTATTTTATCAAAGTTACTTCACATTGCAAATATTCAACTTGATATAATGATTATCTGTCAAAAGTTTATTAAGGCTCTAGATGGAAGCATTTGGTGTAATAAACTCCGTTTTGCCAAAAGAAAAGTAAGCAATAATTCATATAACCAAAAGTAAATGGCAATTATTAGAATCTAGAGTAGTAGCGTTATACGATGTTGTTTATAGAAGTACATACGTTGTGTAACTACTCAAGAAACACAATATAATGAAATAAAAACGAATTTATGAAATGATATTAATGAAAATTAAGTTGAATATCCACAAGCGCAAGTTCATGTATATCTCTGGGATTCATAATTGTATAATACGTACTACGAACTAAATTGCAATAACTACTTATTATGTTACTTTTTTACTTTTGCTCTGCTCTGTACCTAATTATTATATATTTACCAACATTGTTTTAGTCACAGAAGCGATCAGTTCGGTGCATTACTACAGTAACAACTCTTTAGCCCCATATTCAGTACTACAATATAATACTTGTTAATTTAAAAGAAAGTAAAATTTGAATAATTTAAAGTTTAATTTGAAAATTTACATCTAATATTCTACCCTAAATGACAGCAAATCGAATTTCTTCTAAGAAATTGGCATTAATAATTGACTTACGAATACTGAACGAACAATAAACTACAAAAACCGATGAAAATCTGGTTTTCAAATCACTAGTTTACACCTTCTGTTCGTTGTCATTTTATCTATGGCTCTCCCTTCTTTTTTTTAGATCATACATTTGAAACAAATACCTTATTACATATGAAGTGATTTATACAGTTTGATATGCGCAGAGAAATGATAACGCTAATTAAATAACAATGTTAACGTACTCTGAACATTAATTGTATCTGCTACTATCTACCGAACATGGGACACGGTGCTACAGAGTAGATTTTCTAACTTATTAGCCTGGCAACAGTGCATGAATCAGCTAGATATACCTTATACTGTACAATAACATTACAATAATACCACTTGTGGCTGCACATATTTTTAATAAATAACATATAGTATATGTATGACAATGTTCAGACCTTGACCTATAGCTTTGAAAGAAACCGACGAAACCGACATTGCTTGTGTGATGGTAGAAGTTAACAACATTACAAATAGTATTTACTTTGGCAATCAATTTTCTCAAGTTTTTACAGATTGATTACAGAAAGCGACAATGTTACACCGCAGCAGTACGAGAGTTACGGATGATAATAGATTTTTCTTTTCTTTTCTTCTTTTCTTTTTTATACAATTAATAATTTTTAATACTTAATTGTAATTGCGTTAACAGTAGTTTAATATATTTCGGATTTTTTTTTTTCATGATTAATCCACAAAGCAGCTACGCTATATCACATACTAAGACTGAGCAGGTTCTCATTTTAGGTAGCTAAATTAACAGCTTCCATAAACTTTTACGACACATTGACATGTCTATAGATCAAAATTCGTAGGAATCATCAAATTTATCCTATCCCTTTTCTCAGCTAGCGGTTTTATTCTTTTCTTTTTATTTAATATCAATTTTATAATATTTCAAATTGAATCAATAGGATGTGATAACTGTATAATATGATTTATAGAAGTTAATTTTTAATCATAACAGCATGACATTTTTTATGTGCAATAATTGTAAATATCACTGACATTGTTATCCAATAATTACAAATAACGATGACATTTATTCATTTATTTATTTATTTATTTCTATTTTTATATCACCAAACAATACCTTCTTACGCACTTCGACTACGCATAGTGCTTATTTTTTAATTTTTTCCTAATTTATTAAATGGAATGACAATAAGTATTTATTTGGAACAAAGACACCTAACAAACGCCACGATTTTTTTGGTAGACTTTTCAGGACTGTTATTTTATTGGAATAAACCTAGAGATTATAGAATCTCAAATAACGAATACGATCATTTATAAAATTAAACTTTGGTAAATTTTTCGTTTTCCCCATTATCATTTCAATTTCATCCCTTGTCATAAAATTCACAGGGATTAAATATTGATTTCTTAATTTTTTTTTTTTTCTTCTTTCACCAGCATTTTATAAAGCAAATTTATTCTCATCAGTCTGTTATTTTTTGTTTTTTCTTACTCTTTAGAGGAAAATATATGTGAAAATAATTATTCAATCGTTTCAAACAAACAAACAAACAAACAAACAAACACACCTTCCGTTGCAGAATTTTTCTTCATGAATGATAAACTTTATTACATTATCTGCTTAATAATTCTCATAATTGAATTTTTTTTCTATTACATTTACACTATACATACAATTTACCAACAGTAGCAAGTTCGATATATCTTATACCTGAATTTATTAAATTTAGAAAGCTTGGCTCAGAATATTTGCCAAGTTAAATTTCTACAATAGTCTAATGTTAGTGTATAGGTTCGACATTTTTTAGACTTTTTTTTTTGTTTTTAATTTCAATTATTTTAATCTACATTCAAGAACTAGAGTGCCAATCTTCTATTCTGCAATTATCAATTATCCAATTGTAATTTAATATAGACGATTAATGATCCTCTTTCATGAATGGTATAATGTACAATTGTAGGCAAATGGATCTTCGTTTTTTGACCCATTTTTTTTTTTTTTAGGCAATTGGGAAGTACACGATCCATATATGTTTACATGGAGTATTTTTTATGTTTTAATTTTGAACGGGCTTTATTGCATTTCAAATATAGTGAATGAAGCATTCATTTCTATGCCACTTCGAGGGCCTTCAAGGGTCTTTGTTAAATTTGCATCAAAAAGATGGGAATATTTTGATTGAGTTCAATTGGTCTCTGAACCCAGGATAACATGAAATGCATTCATTTTAATCCTACATAATATAGCAGGGATTGGACTGAAAATAAATGAAAAGCTTTATTTGAGAAACTAAATTAATCTGCTTGTTCCTCGGCGAATAGAGCCCTTTTTTAACTATCTAGTCCCTCGTATGCAATTGAAATTTTCCAAAACTGTTAGTTATATTAGCGTCTTGTTTACAGAAATATTGAGTCTAAGAACATCGCGTGTCTAAAAATGAATAATTTTCTTACACCCAATCCACCTTTTCTAAAGTTATTCAATTCCTTTTCCGCAATAAAGTTTACAATTTATTTGATGTCCAATCAGGTGTGGTGAGATATATCAAAAGATCGAATTTCGTAGGAACGCTTGACCAGCTGGTCAATCGTTCTTGACAAAAATTCAAGACACTCGTTTATGAATTCCTTGAATAAAATGATCTTTGAGTGATCTGAAAAGTGAAATGTTAACACCAGTACCCAAAGCTTAGCGCTGAACAGTTTTTACGTTTTCTACATAATTAATACAACAATAATTTAGAAATTTTACTTTGGGACCAGGCTAGTGATTATTTCTAATCTAGACACAACATCTAGATATGATGAGTATCTAAATTCGTCTTTAGATACATTTCAATTAGTATCTATTGTCTCGTTATAGATACATAGACACAAGATATGTTTACAGATAGTAAAATCAATGATTGAGTTTATTCTACCTGTGGCTTACGGATCAATATAATATGTTTCGATGAATACAAAGTTTGAATGCGTAGCGCATGTCCCTGGGTATCGCATATGGGTAGCACTTTATCTTAGGATTGGTAATCCCGACTTTCGACTGAGCCTTTAGGTGTATACACCGATTAACTCTCATTGTCTATAAACCGAACCCTGATACAATAGTCAGATTGAGTTACGATTACATAAACTGCAATATGTATAAATAGTAAGTTCTATTTAACTTTGTTTTTGTTTCTATTTGTTTTTTTTTTTTTTGCTTTCTTCGATATAATATACTCGAATATAATTTACAATTGTAATGTCATTATTTCAGCTTGTAAAAATCATGCAGAGAAATAATAAAAAAAATAAAAATAAAAAAGTTATTTTTAAATTAGTACACTTTATCCAGAGAATAGAGAGTAGAATTAGTTTGATCTCAACCCTGAACAGTCTACCATCTACATAAGTTAAGATACTCATTGCAATTCAGATAGACAACTGTAAAGTTGGACATGGCAAGCGATAGCAGTTTATTTATTTACTTGATCCTGAATGCATCCATCAGCTCGTTCACAGCAGCATTAGCAGCAGCCTGTGTAGCAGCTTGACCCACTCGTTGCTGCAGCCCACCCCCACGACTAAACACACCATTTCGTATTTACACTCTACACTGGCTATGAATAATTTCAATATTATTCTCGTTTAATTATCAATTTCAGTATCACATAGCATTTCAAAACTTCTTTACTCCTTTTTTCAAAAATTATGCAAAGCTTTGAACAAAGATTTACAAACTGAATATGGTTCAGTATTCTTATATTCGCTCAGAAACCTCAGCAATTAAATTTAGAATACAATTTTCAAAGTTATTAAATAAAAATCGAAGATTTCTGATCAATATTTACAATCAATTGTTAAATAATTAGTAATAGCAAATACTGCTGTATTCCAAAAGTCAGAATTCATGACATGATTTTCAATAATGGATTAAGTAGATAATATTAGCCGGCTAACGATGGCTTTTCATCTTCCTTTGGAGTTGCAGACAGCACATTTTTATTCACATTGTATTTATAATTAGGCGTCAACTTATGTAATTAAAAAATTATGTTATAATCAGGCGCCGACATGTCCTTCTTCAGTGAAATTTTTTATGGGAGATATTTTGTCTAATCATGATGATCAATAGAAATGATGTAAAACGTAATTCGAGGATTACGATGTAGCGATGACATGTGGACACCTGTATTCAGCGATGTCTGATAATTGCAAACGATGCATTGTATTCTTTGATATTAGTATATAATTAGATGTTGAATGAAATGTCATGCTGTTATTATTACAATTGTTATTTGGTTAAAACCAAAAACTGTTTACCATTTGATTAGAGTAGATATTTTTAAATGGTATATATACAAGAGAATTACGTGCGATTTGAAATGCAAGCAGTTATTCAACATTAGATAAATTAATTTACATTTAAGAGATGAATATATCTTACATTTTTAAACTACTTGAAATTGTATCTATCCGACTTCAATGTCCAAAACATTTACTTGCATTTCATTAATTTTCACTATCACCAGGCCAAAACTAAACTGTTACAACACTTATCAGAGATGTGCAAACTCATGTTATACACAAAAATTGACACAGCAACAAGTTTTTCAACAAAAATAGATAGTGCCTTTAAACAAACTAGGTGCAATATTGTAAATATATAAATGAGTGTTCAGGTGTTATCCAAAATACCAAGAAGATAGTGAATAGCGAGAAAAAATATATGCCTTCTTACCGATTACCTGATAATTCGCAAATTCATAATATGAATATCGAAGTTGCTATAGTACAAGATATATGTATATTTATTAGTTTCAAGGAAATATTTGTCTAAAAAACTGTTCGTATGAATAAAGTCTTTTTTGTATTGTACAAATTCTCACATCTCTGATAGTCGTGTAATCAATTATTATAGAATATGTAGATATAGAATACAATTTTGTGAGAACATTTTGAGTATTGGTTATTTACGAACTAGATGCAACAAATATATGGATTAGTAGCGACTACGTGTTAGTGCGAAGAAGTTATTGTCGGCGCCTGTAATAAAAAGCAATGTTAAAACCGCAACCCAATTATGGAACGATAATTACACAAGCTAAAATTGACGCCGTAAGACTTTTCCAATATCAATTAAATCTCAGATTCACTGTGCAGAATAATGATACTTCATATTCGAACATGAGCTCTGACACAGTCTTCACCCAATTAAATGAATGGTAACATGAAATTATGGAATAGTTGTGATCTAAAGAATTTCGTACTTTCATCTCTTGAATTATTTCTGTAAAGCATTCATACTACGCACGATTACCAGGGATATTATTTATTTCACGAATATCCCGTGTTTGGATATTATTTCAATTGAATAGCATTAACCAATTTTAAGAGAACAACCGACGACTGTTTGTTTCGTCTGTTTAAAACCTTAGATAGATTAGTTTATTAATCTTTCATGCCTTCTACTTTATCCAATTAGGGGGGTATTACACCTTCAAACGGGTTAAAGTCTCAAATAGAAATTAATTTTTGCGGAGAACCTGAGAACTCTGTTAGAATCCAAAAAAAACATGGTGTTTCGGGAAGGTTTGACCCTTATCATGCAAATTTTAGATTATGTATTACTGTCAGTCCAACGGTGATATGCTACAGACAGAGGAATACAAAATCATCACTCGCTTGCCGCAGAGAATAAAATCAACCGTTGGACCAATCTTGGAAGATTTGGACTTCAATTGATAAGAAGAGATGCTTCTATCAGATGAGCATAGAACTTTTAGATAAACCAATTTTTGATCAAGATAATGGGAACAAAGCCATTTTTTTTTCTCGAATTCTGAAAAAAAATTCTAAAAAGTTGAACCACTCCAGTCATTCTTACGAAATCAAAAAGTTCTATGCTCATTTGATAGGGGCATCTCTTTGAAACGATCGAAGACTAAAAATGCAAAGATCGGTCCAACGTTAGATTTTATTCTTTACGGGAACCGAATGATTTTGTATTTTTCTGTCTTCAGCATATTACTGTTGGACTTGAAGTAATACATGATGTAAAATATGCATAATAAGGGTCAAACGCTTCCCAAACATCATGCTTTTTTGAATCCTATCAGAGTTCTCAAGTTGTCTGCACAAATTGATTTAAGTTTGAGAATTCAAACCGATTGGAAGGTATATATACCCCCTTAATAGTTTCCTATATTCAATGAGAGAGGCTACAGGTATAATGTTTTGATAAATTCCTTCAAAACCCCAATGCAAAATTGTTAGTATTATCAACGCTTTGAAATAAATGGTACAATAGAATTCTTCTGTAATAATAAAGACATCAAAGTAAGTAGTACTTACGATGGTATGAGTGGTGGCGGTAGGCCTGGTGTGGCTCTGGCTGGAGGAGGTCCGCCAGGTCCCGGTCTGTTTGGAATAGCTGGTGCTGGTCGTCCAGCAGGTGGTACTGGTGGGGGAGCTCGAGAGCTTGCTGGAGGCACCATAGATTGTGTAACACCTCTTCTGGGTCCACCAGGGGAAGGCGGAGATAGCCTGTAACAAAATGTGAAATCAATATTCTATAAGAAGTGATAATCACCAGGAGTAGAAATATTATTCATAATATATTCCTTGTAATGAGCTAAAAAATCTAAGCTTCATTCAATTGACTTACAGTTGTGACCGCAGAGGAAGGAGAAGAATCATAAAATTATTTAGGCAGTTTGAATATAAACTTTCATAAGGATATCACGTTTCAAGATTAGTAAATATTGTTTCTTGGATCCTTTTTTTACTTATGTTAATTTACGCTGCGTAGTTTGTATTAAAAAAAAATACCTTATAATTGATAATTGAAATAATTAAACTTGATCGAAAAATGGTGATAGCTTATTTCACAGATATGAAAGAACTAATAACAGTCAATGATTATGATAGACAGAAAAATGTCGACTCTGTAAATTCTGTAAAGATAAATATGAGTAAATAAATCTATGATCTTACCCAAGACTGAGGCAGTGACGTTCAGAGCGAATGGAAAAAGCGGACAGAAAGATGTAGAAAAGTAGTGTAAATTATTAACATAAGAGAAAAAAAGAGAACATGCTAATATGAAATTTAAAAATTACCTTGGGTTTTCACCAGACGCTAACCAGTCATTTTTTACTGGCGGTGGTACTGGTGTGGAAACTGTTGCCATTGAAACATCTCCAATGATCCGTAAGGCTTCTTTGCAAGCATGGTACATCCTCAACATTTCCTCACGTTTTTGGGCTTCTTCGGGCGATTCTTCCATCATAGAAGACTGAAAAATCGAACATTAGACATAATGAATTGTTTTATTCCATTACCTCGTGCATTGCAGACTGTGCATTATATTGAATTTCCGATATTTGCAATCTAAAGTAATCATATTAAGTGAAGAACAATGTTTTTATAGAAAATTGGATTAATTATCAATCTAGTTTCTCAACGATATGGAGATTCGAGATGCTGGGGGCTTCTGAAAATGTATTTTGATAGTGGAGTGCATCTAAGAAATAAATCCCTCGCTTTTAAGCATTCTAATCGTTCTCATGATATAATATGGAGTCTATGAAGATATGTACTCTAAAAATTTGTATGATCAAAAAAGAACCTGTATCAAGTATTGATAAAACAATTCTACGTAGGTTGAGTATATTTATTTTAATGAAGATAATGTATTTTGTAATTTCTTAGAAAATAAACAAAGGGAGTAAAGGGATGGAAAGGGAACTTACAGTGAGAGGTTTAATGAAATTCTTCAAATTATCTATTTCTTCTTTGGATAACTGGGAAAAGAGGAATGATAATTACATTTCGTACAAAATACTAAGTATTTTCCGATAAATTTATTTCACGTTCCTGCACAATCTCCAATATTCAATATAGTCAACTGAATGACACAATATTTGGTTGTAGTTTTATTCTACTTACTTGATCGCCACTGGCGTAAAGATGAGCCAATAATTCTCCATTGATGAAATCCTTGGCATTATTAATGATCAACATCATGATAGCTTTTGGTACAAGGTCTCGTGTTGTCTTTGTCACTATTTTCATGTAAGAGTCAACAAGATTCCTGATTGTTTCCACTTGCCGTTCCAGTTGAGGATCCATTGACGATTGACCCTCGTTTCCACCCTGAGAAAGAATAGCTTATATTTTTAATAAAGTCTTGAATAACACCTGTGACTTTAATTGAGTGACCTAGATTATGGGGGTATATACACCTTTGCTTTTTGCAGCAAGCGAGTGACTTTGTATTTTTCTGTATATCACCGTTGGACTGGAGATAATAGATGTAAAATTCGCATGATGAGGGTCAAACCTCTCCCAAACACCATGTTTTTTTTTTTGATTCTGTCAGAGCCTTCAAGTTCTATGCAAAAATTAAATTCTATTTGAGATTTTCAATCCATTTGAAGGTGTATATACCCCCTTAAGTAATTATGAAAGTATTGTGTGTTATTAATAATTATCTCTAAAGAATGGGCTGTATAATGTATTATCCTGAAAAATTTGGATTTTCTTTATGACAAACGGTTTTTATGTGTATAAAAAACAGGAAGCACTCATATGGTGTCATGGATATTATGAAACAGAAGTGTTGAATCAAAACTAGAATATAAAAAAAAAAAAAAAAAACAGGCACAAAACGCCAAGGGTGATAAAAAGAATGGATTGGCACACAGGACGGGGGACCTTAAGCTACGGAATAATGAACAACTAAGTAGTGTAAAAATATAACGTTAGATAAAATGTAAAACTTTGAAAGAAAGTAAAAATAAATTGGACTTATAACGAGTAAAAAATAAACATATAAATCAACATGTTTTGTGGTGTTTTCGATTTCATATGTGATCATAATGTGTAATTTGTTATGCAAGTATTTCTGTGTAATAATATGATAAGTGACTGGTTATTGTTCTACAATTGAATAGCGTAGAGATTCACAATAACAGCACAGAATTCTGTCAAAGAAAAAAGATCAAATAGTCATATACGAACCTCGTATCCTTCCTTTTGTGTGAAATAGTTTGAAAACAAAGTAGATATAATGAGAATTAATAGAAATAATTTCATGAAATTTTTATTTAACTTCTAATGTTTTGATTTTAGTTCATTTATAATTTCAGAATAATTTTCAATAATATGAAATTGAAATTATGCTGTGACTGTTAGGAATTTTCAAATTATTGAAATACTATTAGATCCAAACCACCACATAGTTAAAATAAAAAAAAAAGAAGAAAAGAAAAGGGAATCAAAAACACAAGTCCGCATGCTGTTGGCTAACTCACCCTGGATGGTAGATTATCCTAAAATGAACCAAAGAAATCGTAATGATAGAAAGCGTATCGCAATCGAAAAAATATTCAAAGCAATTATCTGTAAGGGTCTAAGGAGCTACAGACAACGTATATAATGGGTTGAAAATACCAAGTCACATACACGGTGAATTCCTAAAAGCCGAGAGTCGAAATCGCCGAGTGTTTGCTACTAGACAGTCAATCAAGAATTCGGTTTCGACTCTCAGCCACTTCAACATAACTTTTGGTGGATGGACGTTAGGAATTCTCCCTATATATGCTTGAAAAAGTAAATCTAACATAATAACGATATAAACATGATATGTACTACATAAAATGACAATTAATTTTCATGTGTTCTTTCCTGTTGAAACTGGAAGTCTCCTGTGAATGGTATTGAGTAAAATAACAAGTAATGAATGTCTTACCTCTCCATCGCCATTAGCCTGTTCTGTTGCCTTTTCAGGATACACTCCAGCCCTGAGGAACGAAGCCTTCCAGGAATCGACGTCATCCTGTGTCTCGCAACTCAATTCCAACGACTTGTAGTCTTTGTAGACGTTCCTTCCTTCGGGATTGAACAGAGCGAACAAATGCCGACGAGACATAAAACCTTGTTCAAGATCCTTTAGCTTCAATCCATCCAAAGGCAGCATGTACTTCTTTTCTCTTTCCTGTTTTAGAATAATAAAAGATGATTATCACTGAAAAAAATCGTCAGGATTTCAATGTTCTCTTCGGTTCTTGGGCTTTTTTAATTTATTTGAATCTATTGAAGACTCGGGATATTAGCGCGAAGATAATCTATCAGAAGAAAATAATTACCTCTTCATCTTTAAACCATGAAATGCTCTCAGAAGTAAGAACGAACCAATAGTCGCGAGAACCACCTTTCATGATCCCAAGATTATGTATGCACATGTAACCCTTGCGGATAACTTGGTTGCCCAGTGTATGTCGACCTGCTTTAACTGAATTTTCAGACGACTGCTGAGCACTATAACAAAAACAACATTGTACTGTGAAAATACTAGTCGAATATACAGTGTGCAGGTACTTTATTATTGATACAAAGGTACTTTGCTGTTGGAAGTGAATTCTATTTATTTCTTTCTTATTTTTTTCAAATGAACTAATTATGATATTCAACAGAGCGAATAGGCAAAGCATTCGAATTGACTAGTAAATATCTGATATAAAGAAGAAGAAAAAGAACTTAGAACTCATAACATCATAATGTGGCATAGTGTGCACCATGTTGCAATGCCAAAAATGCTTTGAATTTAAAATAATGCGTTTTTGTTTCTTCACATGACTGTAACGTTACTGCAAAGTAGAACAAGTCTTTAGTTATTAAACTGGAATTAGGATCAAGAGTTTTCTTGAGTGACCGGACCCGATTTGTGAAGTTCATAAATTTGCATTGTGTCAATTAGCGATAATAACTCGTGAGTATCCATGTAGCAACTTGAAACGAGCATAAGGAACAAGAACGCATCATTAAAGCTAGTAAAGATTGTTTATTTGAAAATTAAATTTACTAAGAAATGATCATACAAAATGAAAGAAACATGTCTAATAAAATTTGATTGTAACTTTCTGTATGAATAATATTCATTGATAACTATATCATGAGAATACTATGAAATAAAGAATAAATTATGACTATCATCAGACGCACTTTAAGAATAAAAATGTATTCTTTATGTGAAAATATTTGATAAATCTCTCTATTCAAAAAGTGAAAGTGAAATGTATGATTATTAATTGTCTCGAGATTTAACACTGGATTTTATAAACTGGGATTAAATAATTAGTACTATTATTATTGCATATTCTTTTTGTTCTTTAAATTAACTACTATTCGGACTTTGAAATTCTGCAAGCATTTCTATCACTACTCCACCAAGTCGATAATCACGTAATATAATATACAATGATCAATATTTGTACGACTAAAGAGTTTCGAATTCATGATATGGTAATAAATCTCTACTTTATAATCAACGATGCTAAATGTAGTAACTTGACCTCCCGCCTCCTTTACAACTGATCAATAGATTGATTGTGAAATTAAATTGAAATTGAAATAATAGTTATGATATTGTAATGAACATAATATTCAGGTGTTGAAAATGTTGGTCTCTGTTCTTAATATTTACTTAGTTCCACTCTGAAGGAGAATCTGAATATTTAAATAATGAGATTACCAATTATAGGCGTTTATAACATGTACTTGCATTAGTTGAAATGTAGAAAAGACTTGATGGAGTAGATATTAGATTCTACAGACTAATATGAGTGAAAATGATTTGCGGTAGAATTTTCTCTACGTATGAATTATAATATTTGAAACTATGGATTGATTTTAATGTGGAACAGTTAGAAATGATATGAAATAAAGAATAAGGAGATGATCTAACTGGATTAGCTGAAAATCAGCAGATGGAAAAAAATACTGATTGACATAAGATGGAATAATGTATATAGAAATTTGATCAAAGCATAGTAGTAATAGTATCTGCACACTGAAATTTAGGTAATAGAACATATATTGAATTGTTTTTTATAAAATGCAGACAAAATTGCACATCTATGACCTGCATGAAGAAAAATATAGTTGCAAGCAAAAGAATATTTCATCAACGTCCACCAAAAAAATAAAATAAATAGAATGAGAAAACAAATCATTTTACTGAATTTAAATCTTAAAGAATTTTTTTTTTTTTTTATCATTAAACTTGTAATTTTTAATATACAAGTTAAATGTTTGGCTTCAATAAATATACCAATAAATAAGCTAAACACACAGTAGAATAGAACCTCACTGAATTAATCGTGGAGTTGATTTCACAGAAGCTTGAATGTATTTTTCTGCCAATATTTCAACATGCACGGTGTCACTTTATCTTGATTTTGTTTCAACTCGTTATCATAGCATGTAAAAGCTTGCAATAAATTTGAAAAAAGCATACGTGAGATAATATTTTTGGAGGCAAATGGAATATTTTTGTTCATTGCATGGTATCATAGCAATTTTTTTTTCTTTTTCTTTGTCTACTAAGATATTAACTATAAATCCGAATTTTCATTTCATTTCTATTTACATATTGAGAAAAATGTGAGTTAATATATCAAGTACAAGAACAGTACTGTACGTCGTAACATCAACGGTACAAATATCAGTATTGTAAAACACCAGGAAGTAATTAATAATCTTCTGTTAATCATAAGGTGAATAGGTAAGTCGTTTACATATAACATCTCAAATATATCCCATTGAGATAGCACAAAGATACGAAAAATATATATTGAAAGAATCAACAAAAGTAAAATATCAATTGCGATAATATTTATAACGTTAAAAACGCATAACACACAAAATAAAAAATATTAAAAAACAGACAGAGAAAAATATCTGGAGCAGGAGATCTACGTGAGAAATAAACACACATCACCGATTTTAACTTACTATATCAATATCTGAATTACAGAAATATAACTTTCACCAACTATAAAATGGTTCATTCAATAATAATAATAAGAGAAAAGAAACGAAAAAAAAAGAGAGAGAAAGAAAGAGAAAGAGAGAGAAAGAGAGAGAAAGAAAAAAAAAAAACAACACAGACTTCCATGCTTGCAGAAAAACTGTTTCTGTATTTTAGTCGGTGTTATGTGCTACAGACTAGTGTTCTAGAGCAATGAGATGAAAAGTGGATAAATAGATAAATTCAATAATGAGGGTAAGGTGAGAATAGAGAGATAGAGTGGTGTCAACCTCTGTTGCGATGTACGTTGATGTTCTTACCTTGCATTATGGCTACTGGCCGCCGCGCTGCCGGTATAATTAAATAATTGTTTTTATTCGTGAAATACAGTAAAGTTGATTATGGATATAGCAATACATGTTGGGAATGAAATATATTAGAACGTGTGAGACTGGCCAATAAATACCACGCAGTCAGACTAATTAAAACAGTGTCAATTCACATCCATTTAAAGGGGGCTCATATTTTTCTTCATCGTTTAATCATATCAAATATGTTTTAATATTCATACTTAAATTTTTCATCAAATGATATTTGATATAAAGATTTAAAAAATGTTGCCAATTCTTCAATATACCTATATATACAAAGTATATACACGTTTAATCATCACGTAGTATTTAAGCCATTTAAATAAGATTTTTGCTTATATACCAAGTTTGTAAAGTTTTTACTCTCCTGTTATTCCTAATATTAATTTATAAAAAGTTATTCAATTCGCATAAAGCTGGGAACATACAGACAGCCCCTTTTCGTAAAAGACAGACTATATTAAAATTATCATCGAATTTACCACATGGTCTGTTTTAGTCAAATACGTTATATATTGCTTAAAACAGATCTAATGGTTAATTCAACTATGCAAAAGTATTGTAATTTTCCCTATAATAAAATGATATTGAATAGACATTAAGAAAGAGAAGTCTTCGTAGGCAAAAATATGATTAATTGAAAATAAGAAGCATAGGTGATAAGTAATATTAATATAATTAAATACTAAACTAAATCTTGAAATTTGTCCAAATATCATTAGAGTGTAAAACTTTACATACTGGTGATTTATACATATTTAATGATAATGTTTATGCGATGAGTGTATGATATATATAGAAAAATAAATGTAACGAATCAGATTTTATGTAATGAAATGAAACAAAACAAACATAATAATGATTATTGACAATAGAATCTGTGTGCAATGTATAGAATATAGGTATATGGATAGCCACTTAGATATTAATCTGATGTACGCACAATGTCATACAATTACATGTACACAACGTGAATAAAGGCATAATTAAGGCTGTGATTTAGTTACTTATCAAGCACTAGAGAACTGCGACTGTGCCTCCTAATGGAATTGCGCCATGAGTGACGAGGCCTAAGTTTGCCAAGTGAATAGGTCCTCATGGGGCATGCACTGCTCGAGCAAAATTAATTTTGGGAAACTGAATTGCTAAATAAATTTCGGACGTAACTAAAAATAGACAATAGCAGTGTGGAAAAGATTCGCTGTATTGTTGGGTAGTAGAAGGGTATCTTCACTTTTTTTGATTACAAACAGGAAAAAAAAAAAAAAAGAAACGATTAAATAAATGAAGTTATATCCTATAGAAGATAATACCTCTTCTAAAAGATAGTGAAGATATATTACAATACTACCATGCAGTGTGAAACTGAGTGTAATTCCACTACACACAAGTATGGTGAGAAATCATATGATTTACATGTTTAGTTATGTGATACGATTATACAGGTTTGAATGTATAACTTTTTAAATGACCTCGTCTTCAATTTAACAAAATTGATAAAGCATATATCAGACTAATTGCATATAAAGTGTAAAGAGTAAAATATTATTTATGAAATCATGAAAGTTAGTTTACAATTTTTTGAAACTTCTCAAGTATTAATCAACAAATTTTTCATGATGTGTATGTATGTATGTATGTATGTATAAGCGGATAATGATGATATTGTATAGGCGAAGTACGAGTACAGCAATGTAAATTTTTCAACTCAGATTCACGTACAGACAGTATAAAGTAAAGAGTTTGATTTTAATGAAATCACAGCTTATAATCCCGCCATAAAAAGCAAAGAGTTTGCTTGCCAGCTGACTATGCCGCACTCGTAATCGAATACTACATGGAGCTCAGTGTGTAGGGATAGGTATAGCACTCAGTTTGAATGAGAGTGTCCTTTGGATAGAGAGAACATTCGTGATTGAAGAATTGTGACTGTGCAGAAGTATTCCGATTAAACAAAAATTTCATTTCATTTACTAACAGCTTATCAAAAGGAACTCATTACTCATCGAAGATATGCTATTTCACATTTAGGATAATTGAGATACGCAAAATTTGATGAAAGAATTTAAATTCTGAATGTAGAAAGTGTTATTCCAATATTTAATTTACTCATTATTTTTAAGATAGTATTTTGAGATTGCTTCAATGCACTAGGTGCAATATGTGAGCTACTACAAGGGTGCTATACTTCACAGAATTTGCAGGAAGAACCTAGTTTCATGGTACGAGTATAAAACTGTGTATGATGAAGCGATAAGTATGGGAAAACGGAGAGGAGGCAAAATAAGGAGATAAAGAGAAGACTGTTCATTTCATAGAGAAATAAAGAATAATAAGAAAAACGATTCATTAAAATATCAACAAGAAGAAAAGGAAAAAAAAACCAAGAAAAGAAAAGATAGAATAAAAAAAGGCAAAATAATAACGAAAAAAAAATCAATATTCTATGAAAGTTTTGGCTTCTCTGTATAAATTTTGAACAGCTTGATCTGATAAGTTTTCGCGAAATATTATCAGATCGATGATTGACAATATAAGTACGTAATCGTATGCCAAATAGCGACTCATAGGTGAAACATCACTTACTTGGCAAAACCGATAAAATCTTCGTGATTTGTATTCATATATGCAAGTTCACAATCAACCAGTAGAACCAATTGCTCTTTACAAAGCTGTTCACGTTGCCTCACGTGAGTAGTGATTATACGTTCAGTCTCCTCTCGAAGCCTGGGGTAACGAGCCATCTGTGAAAAAAAGAAATTTACAAGAAACAGGATAGAATTATATTTTTTGTTACAATTATTATACAATAAATTCATTCATAGTCTAGTTCTAATCCTATAGTCTAAAACTAGAATAGATACTGACCCTGTCTGTGCAAATACGCACAACGTTGCTGAGTTCTTGTACAACTAAATCGACACATTTAAGGCTGGGCTCTTTGAGCCTGTTTATTTGTTTTTTGACGATCGCCTCGAATGCCATATCAGGAGTGAACAGACCAACTCTGATACCTGGAATGGTGAGAGAAGAAAAATGCCTGTAATATTAGCTTTAGAAGCAATTCAGTTGAATGATAATATTTTGTCAAGATTTTAGGGTTAAATTTTAAAGAAAATATTCGCTGAAATACTGACCGTGAATATTTCTAATAGCAAAAGCGATTTCTCGTCTTAGTTCCTTCTCATCAAATTCCATTTTAACTATTTCGAATGGAAACCGTTCGTGAAAAAGTCTGTTTATTTTTGCACCACCGCTTAATTCATTAGTGTTTATTTGTGCTGAACCAGATCCCTCGATGGTCCTTTCAAAATCTGACTGCAATTGTTGAATCATTCTGAAAAATAAATTTTCTTAGCTGAATTGCAGATAATGAAAAATAAACATGAATACGCATACCTGAAGGGTAGTAAGAATTAAGTTTTTTTTTGTGAAAATATTTCATCCAGTAATCTCAAAGCTTGAATTGCAAAGATTTTGCAATCACCAGTGAAATAAGTCTAATATTCAATCAATCAATCAATCTCATTTCTAGATATTTAGCGTAATTTTGTTTTATCTGCATAGTCTTGGATAGCTACTAGTCATTAATAAATGTACAATTGATACAAGGCGATGAAAATTGTACAAAAATGTGATGGTGTATAATTTAGGATTTTAATAAACTATGAAAAACTGTTGAAAGTATGAATGGTTATACTTTTTTTATGTTAGCAGCTATAAATTAACAAATTTCACAGCGCCATGTACTTCTATAGGCAGAATTTTTGTTAAAAAAAAAAAAAACGTTGCCGATATCATGCTGTGTTATATGCGAAATCACCGCAAGTAATCATCTTTTGTTATAATTGAAAAACACAATTGGAAAAACAATACAAGAATACATACATAAACATTTGTACCGATCTGTAAGAAAAAAAAAAAGACATCTAGAAAACCAAGACTGTTTACCAGCCAAACATTACTTTGCAATAAGTCGTAATGAGAGATAAATGATAATCTATTATTTGTTCGTGTAATTTTTCAACACTATTATCTATATAACTATAGAACAAGTGGATAGGGCGAGTCCATCAAGGTGTGATAATTTTCAATCGTAATCTTGTAAAGCTTATTCAAACGAAAAATCAGATATAGTTGAGGTATTTTCGTAGCTATAAACCGAACTTTATAGAAAAGTTGATGTTAGTAACGGTTGAAATAGTCTCCGAATTATTCCGACTCTGAATAAAATATTACAGCGAAATTTTGAGAATGAATCCAATCTCTTTCACACTATTTTCGCCGTAATACTTACTGGAGCATAGCTTTTGTCTTTATAGCTGGATCATCAGGTCTGAAATGCTTGTATTGTTCTACATCTTTTTCCAAAGTGAGAAGCTGCTTCTGCAATCTATCTCGAAGCGCAGGTAGTGTGTCTCTTATGTGGTTGGTCAGCTGTTGATTAAGAACTCTCTGTAAGTAAGGTGTTCCAAGCCTATCCGCCAAGTGCCGATAAGATGGGTGGCTAAAGACGAGAAAAAAGAAAATTACAATTATTCTGAGAATCAGGGAAGAATCATTACAGATATTGAGTAGACATTAAGGCTTTTTTAAGAAGTATAAAATTTTTTACTATAGAGTTTTCATTTTTTACTGTTTACCTAAGAAAGAACTTTCGTTCTGCAGCCATAGCATTTTTTATATCTTTACGACCCTCGATATCCTTTTGACTCCTGTTAACAACACCAATATACCCTCGCCTAAGCGGTAGGAATTTATTTTCCAAAATATCTCTTGCGTCTGTACCTTCATCCATAAGATCCAGCTTTGTAATAACACCGATTGTGCGTACACCTTGAATTAAAAAGAAAAAAAATGAAAAGTTTTGTATAGAAAATCACGTTACAATGTACAAATAAAAGGCATAAATATTAAACCTAGTTCTGAAACAGCTCTAACAAATTATAGAATACTAATTTCTCCGTATCAAACCGTAGAGTAAGTCACTCACCAATTGGATCCACTTCTTTAGCCAATTTGAGCGCATCGCTGTTAGCTAAATCAGTATTTGCTGGTGTTACAGCTAATATAAGACAATTATCTCTTTTGATGAACTGGAAAATCATTCCCTTTATTTGGGCCTCAATATCCACTGGCTGATCTCCAATCGGTACTTTGGTAAGACCAGGCAAGTCAATCAGGGTCAAATTGAGAACTGTAAATACAGAATGATTTGTATAAAGGTTCAAGGATCTCAAAGATATCCACAGTTTGTTCTTACAGACTGTTTCAAGAGACCGTATCTTTTACTTCAATCAACAAAAATGGAAAACGAATGAAAATCTGCAACACATATTTAGCGATGTACCAAAATGCACTAATCTCATAGCTTTTGAGTCGAGTTTGTATTTTATTCATCTCCCTTCAAACAAGACAGTGTTTGCTTGATTAGATCTCAAGCTTATCATAATTCGGAGATCATAATCCCAGGCACTAATACAGCCATATATATTCTTGCCCGGTGAAACACAATGAATAAATGAATGATGAAAAATTTGTGTGGTATTCATCATGAGCAAAATATGAGGAAATTAGAATTGAGAAATGGCGAATGTTTGTTATCACAAAATTGGAGAAGCTTAACTGATGACGAGTGATGTTTACAGTCAAAAGTTAAAAATAGCAGACTAAAAAAAAAAAAAACACGTACCGTTTGGGGAGTAGACTCTGAGGTTTATCGGTATGTTAGAAATTCCTTTGTTACTGCCCGTGACTCTGTCTGTCTCAGCTTCAATTTCTTTACGCACCTCATCAAAGTCCACCAATTTCTTACCCTTCAAGTGAAGAAACTCAGCATGTTCTGAAACGAAAGATATCACAAACTATTCAGAGCTTTTATACTTCTCTAATATTTTTCCACAAATTTTCTTCAAAATAGTCTGCAACAAGTTCTGATAGAAATTATAAATTTTGCAATAATTTAAATTGTGGAGTTGTTGAAATTTTCTGATGAATAATCACACCTTAAGGTCACAATAGCAAAGTTTCATGAAACGATAAAAACAGCAACTGTTTACAGCGATCGTCTGTTTATCATTTTTCAGTTGTATATTAGTGACAGGAAATATGATAAGAAATGAGATTCCAGTTCACGAACTGAATGGTTAATACAAAATCTGTAGAATGCGAGAGCTCGCTAACTCATAGAGATATTGATGCATGAATTCATGCTTTTATATAATACGAATTAAATATTTGAACAAGTAGATATTCAATATATCTAAATGATAGGCCTACTACGAAGTAATACCGGAATAAAAATAATTTAATATGTGATCATAAATGGAGAGTAAATTTCAAAGCGATGAATTTTAAAGTGCCTGTCTCCTGCCTGTCTTCCCTGCTGGGTCTACCTATGCCAAATGACTGTGACCGGAAGTATGCAGATAACATATACAGTGAAATCATTATGTTGTTTTTTATCAAAGCTTCCGTTTGCAGACTAATATTTTCAGATGCTGTGCAATGAACTAGTTTCCTAAAGCTGTTACTACGTATGATAAGAAATATATAGATTCAGATATAATTCATGGAGCATAAAACGTTCCCATTTAATTCATAGTTGCAAAATATCTATAAGTACTTTGGCAAAACTCCAACAAGGGTTCTGGCTTTTAGGGATTCACAATATAACATAAATTTCCACGATAAAATTACTGCTCCAATTTGGCAGGTTGAATTTTACGATTGGATAATCAGATTGTAAGTTTATTGTGCATCGCTACAGACTAGACATGATTTAAATCAACGTTACATGTATTCAAGTTACAAATGTGATCATTTTAGATAGCAAATTGAACCCCTTGAGAAAACCAAAAGACTTCTAATGAAACTACGCCAAAGTTTAGAAATATTAGGGCGGCTAGTGTATTTTTTGTTTTTTATACTATTTTGCCGACGATTCTGGGAGACTAAGAACCACTAAGTACTACTGAGAAAAATGATTAGCAAACATATAATTGCATGAACAATTGGAGGAATAAATTGACTTCCACATCACGTTCTCCTCCTAAAACGATGTAACTTTTGTCGTTCATGTATTTTCCCACATCTCCACTCCTTGGTAATTTTATTACTTGAAAAGAAGCAATTTGTATGAAATTAACTGGAAATGGAAATTATCAAGAGCCACTGTGT
This sequence comes from Tenthredo notha, assembly GCA_914767705.2. Taxonomy (NCBI): domain Eukaryota; kingdom Metazoa; phylum Arthropoda; class Insecta; order Hymenoptera; family Tenthredinidae; genus Tenthredo; species Tenthredo notha. The sequence goes on from OU611907.1 coordinate 6,497,667, forward strand.
CATCCAAGTAAATGTCTAATAAGACTTAAGGCAGGATAGCTATACACAACTCCAATGTGTATGTAGTTGCATGTGGCATTAATAGCTTGTGTTACATAAACAAAGAAAACAGAGTCCTACAACCATTGTGAATACAAGTAACGGAGAGAATTTTCATTTGTGAATATCTACAATTTGCTTTTTTTAATATCGAGAGGGAAAAATTTTTTTACTCGGTCCAATCGCTACTCAAACTGTATTCTACTGATTAAAGTGTTGGTTTGGCCATGCATATTAGACAGAGCTGAGTGAAAGAGGAGAGTGGGAGGAAAAGGGATGAGAATCAATACCGGGCCTGCCTACACCTCCCACATGCAGCTATCTTCCTCATTTTTTTTTATAGTTACTATTTTTAATTTCATTAACAATGAACAGCCACATGATATGTTTCACAGTTCAGTTTCCTGTGACATCAATTAGCCATTGTTCATCAATGGGAAATAAAGTGGTTTGAGAAAATCAACGAAAATCGATTTCAGAGTTTGAAGTTTGAAATCATTGAAACAAAAATAGCTCACAGGGTAAAACATCGCGATATAATTCCTCTGAAGTCTTCCTTTCTCATCAGCGATGAAGGAAATGCAGTAAATCCTAAATATTTATAATACTATATCCAGATGATGAATAAAAACTATAACTTACCAGTAGCGCTATTGATCAGTTGGAGAATAAGCGGTCTTCTTGTTACAATCCCTGATCCTCTAGGCAGGAAATCTCTGCAAGAGTAAGAAATGTGTGTCAACATACGATAGCCAAAATCAATACATCAGAGGTGATTGTTAACAGCCATAAATAGCCAGTAATACTTTAATGCGTAAAGATCCCTCTTGCCTTTTTATGAGACCTGTTTAATCTTTCTTTGAATAATTGAACACAGAATTGTATACAGGAAAAGAAAAATATTCAATTCATCTTTTCAATTCTCCAAATTTCTAATTTTCAGAAGTCTAAATCAGTTTTGAGCATTTGCGATCCATTTTAATTAATCAATTACAGTTCGTAGCTGCGATAGGTGGAAACAGGATGTTCTGAGATAGCGCAAAAACGTTTCTTTTATAATGGAAAGAGAAAAAGATTACAGGATCTTATGCTGACCACAACAATGACCTACTACTACTTGCTCTTGGTATTATTCAAAGCATTTGAACCAAAAAATAGATTTTCTAGCTACGCTGTTATTTCTTATATTCTTTCATGCGCCTAATGAGTCAAGTAGTTGAAAAGCTTTGCATCTGAGATAGAATGTATTGCGAAATGAAAATATTCTATGTTTTAATTGCAAAGTGAAGAATGTTATACATGAGCTGTATCAAATGACCAGAATATAGCGCGATGTTATAATAATGAAAAATAACTCCTTAAAGATGTTGTCTTACTATTTTATTTGTGAGCTAACAATATATTACAGTGTATAAATATGAGGCTAATAACACGGTATGAAATGATAATTATTATTAAGTGAAGAAAATTCAAGTGTAATTTAAATATGAGAAGGTTGGCAAAGACAAGAGAATCCCATTGTTTACTTAAACGTTATGAATCATTCGGTTAATTGCTGAAACATTGTTTATTACTGGAGTGAAAATGATGTCTAACAAACCAGACGGTGGGTGTAAAGTAATTTTTACAATTTGCCACGTATGAACGAGAGAGAAAATTCGAAAATAATTTACTCCAACAAATGAATAGAATTTGAAAAAATCTTTGAAAAAAAAATCGATATCTTATATAAAATCGTAAGAAGAAATTTACTGCCTTTGAAAATTGAGTGATTTGAATGATTCTGAAGAACGATGCTGATCCTTTACATTTTGGTAAATCATACGCTGCGATGATTAGCTGACAGGAATAAACTAAATTCGGAAATGAAATGAGATTGTTATCTGTGACCATATCAGACATTAGTCATATAATTTGAGGATAATTATCAGTTCTGTATCTTTCTTGAAACAAAATAGATTTTGAGAATTTCACATAATTTGAATAAGAAAAAATAAAATATCGCAAGTACAATTGACAACCTTCACTTGTTATTCTGTGAAAAAAAAAAATCTCATTCATATTTCTGTTGGATCGGTGATGGAAAAAAAAAAAAAAACCGAGCAGCTGACTCATAATATATTAATCTATTGTATGATCATAGTGGATATGATTGATGATAGAAAATTGTTATTATTCGCGGAGTAATATGATATAGAGTGTCACTTTGCGAGTGGGCGGTCGGGAATTCTGCTATTGACCCTACTGACCCGTTCCTACGTTTGAAAATTCAACTGTCAAATGCGAGAGTTGACGTAGAGTAAATTCTGAAGTCGTAGTATTGACGACTGAACTGCCTTGCGTGTTATATTTATACGATAGTTTTATAATGGGAAAATATAATGCCACGCCTTTTGTATACGGTTATAAATATAAAGAAAAATGTCAAGAGGGTTATGAGATTGTTGATTTATTATAAAATAATATATATATGAAAGGGTAGGACCAGACACTCACCTGCCAACAAAATTTTCCAATACCGAACTCTTGCCAGCACTTTGTCCGCCCACAACAGCAATCTGTGGTAGATCCAACTGCATGTGTACACCGAGCTGGGTAAAAGCATCTTGTAATTTATTTACAATTGGTATTAACTGTTCCATCCCTGTGTTCCCCGACATTTTAAAGCCCTTAATGTATCACGATTGTAATACGGGAAATGTAAGTATCAGCAGCTAGCTACTGCCACCACCTCCGTCCGACAGGGTAGAATAATCCACACTGTATGTCTCGATACCAAAATGGCTGGGTCCACGAAATACGTTGAGCTGATTTGACCGAGCCCAGAATTTATTTCACCGCATTTTTTCTAAACGCCCGAATCAGCGAGCGATAAAACACAGGTTATAGAAATTAGGTTCGGTTTACGAAAAAAAAACACTGGACTGGTTAACTCCTCCGCACCTATGCCGCGACCACGTAAATGAGATCCAGCATCTAGATGCTGGACGTTAATGTTATAATCGATAATCGAAGCTTGCGCAGTGCCGCCGAGTGGTGACCTAATTTTAGAAAGGGAAATAAAATCTATACCGATAAGTGGATAGACAGTCTCGTTCGAATAATATTTATTCATTATTCCAAACGAATATATATTATTTTATTTATTTATAATTATCACTTATTAATTACACGATATCAGAACACTTTCACGATATTCATATCGAATTTTTAAGGAGCCCGCCTTCTTCCGGGAAACAAACTAGTACATAGGTTTTAACGCCAGATGCGCAACTAGCAATTTCCGACATTACTACGAATCCAAAATGTCAGACATCGATAAATGGATAGATATTGCAAAGGAGTGCAAATACCTGCCAGAAAATGACCTTAAGGTAATAACATTATTGAATTTTAAACAAAATTATATCCCTGGATTAAATATCGTTCAATTTAAAAATACTATTTCATTCGCTTCCTATATTCTAGGTTACATCTCCTTAGGGTCTCTTACTTTTCAGGTAATTTAATAGTTTTATATCTTTTAATAGAAACTCTGTGACATGGTGTGCGATTTACTACTCGAAGAATCAAACATACAGCCAGTATCAACACCGGTAACAGTATGCGGTGACATTCACGGACAGGTAAATTGCTCCTTCCATATATAACCTCAAAATTTTCATATTCGTACTTGTTGATGCCTATTCCCTACTCCCAGTCTCTCTTATACTAGATATATATATATACATATTTTTTTTTCATCGTCAGTTCTACGATCTTGAGGAATTATTTCGTAATGGAGGACCAGTACCTGATACAAATTACATATTTATGGGAGATTTTGTCGACAGAGGATATTACAGCTTAGAAACATTCACCCGCCTCCTAACGTTAAAGGCCAAATGGTCAGACAGGATAACACTTTTGCGAGGAAATCATGAATCCAGACAAATCACACAAGTTTATGGTTTTTATGGTAAGTTTTTTCACCCCATTATTGTTCATAATTTGGTCATTTCTTTTTTCAAATGTGATTAAAAATTTAAATAATGACAATTGTGATGTTATTTATGTTCCGAGAAGTAAATAATTGGCCGCTTTATTACAGATGAATGTCACAACAAGTATGGAAATGCGAATGCGTGGAAATATTGCTGCCGAGTATTTGATCTTCTCACAGTAGCTGCTGTGAGTATTTATTCGGATTAGTATATACATGGATATGTGTAGCAAAACTCACGTCAGGCTTCCAAATAATATTTTGAACCAAATGTATTTTTAGTTAATTGACGAACAAGTGCTTTGTGTTCATGGTGGTTTATCACCAGCTATTAGGACCCTAGACCAAATTAGGACAATTGAAAGAAATCAAGAAATTCCACACAAAGGTATGAATGATTTTATTCATTTTATTAATTTAAATCTCGAAAATATCTTAGAATAATAAGCTCTCAGCTTGCAACTCTCAGTCAGCCTTACAATTTTGTAAATTTATATATTAAGATGAAAGTACTTATCATAGATTATTCAATTTCAGGTGCTTTCTGTGACTTGGTATGGTCAGACCCCGAAGATGTTGAAACATGGACAGTGAGCCCTAGAGGGGCCGGTTGGCTATTTGGGAGTAAAGTCACGCATGAGTTTATGGGTATAAATGATCTAAAACTCATATGTAGAGCACATCAATTAGTCCACGAAGGTAATCTCCACTTGATTACACTAATTATACATGGATTTATAATATTACATGCTGAAACGTTGATCACTAATCAATTACCCGATAATAAACGAATTATCTCACGTTACACTGGCTTGTATGGATAAATAAAATGATCAAATATCTTTAGATTCTAAGAGATCTTCCCAAAAATTCTGACAATATATATTACGATTACTGTTCACAGGGTATAGGTACATGTTCGATGATAAATTGGTAACGGTTTGGTCTGCGCCAAATTATTGTTATCGATGTGGAAACATAGCCAGTATTCTAGAGTTTTCAACGGCGGATCTGAGATGTGCGGTGTTATTCCAGGCGGTACCAGACGCCGAAAGAGTGATTCCCCCCCTGACAACGACACCTTACTTTTTGTGATCTAACTCTGCGCTCCATCTGTCTCGATGCAGAGGAGCGGCGTCGGGATCTAGGCCTCACGGAGATACATGACTGCTCCTTTGCCGATAAATCGGGCTGGTATTATGACAGGATAAAGAAAAATTTTGATATATATTGAAAGATTTTTTTATAATATTAGTTTATCTGTATCTTTTTTTTCTATTTTTCTCCCCTCGTTTCTTTCGTTATACCGGACATAGGAGATTCTTTGGCGCGAGTTAATGTGCACTTATTTATTGAACGAGTAAAATTGTATCTAATAAATTTGTGGTTTAGTTAAAAAAAAAAACAAACAAAAAAAAAAGCAAGAAAAAAAAACAATTTTTATACCCTATAAAGTTGTCTTTATAAAATATAATAAAAAAAATTTAAAATAGGTTCTGCCATTGCATCAGCCTGATATTCTTTACTTCAAAGAGTTTCTCTTCAAACTCAATAAAGACATTTTTATGGTCTAGATGCTTTTGCTGCCTACTGTGTACATTCAGGACATCATGTTCCGCCAGCTGAGAGCTTTTAAATAATTTATAAATACCAGAAGTCGTTGGTCCAGTGATGTAAAGGCAAATAAAAATAGTTAATATTATTCAAACATTCCGACAGGAAGGAGGCTCTGGGAAGAGTGAATGCTTCTTCGACATTACAGTTAACGTGTATAGAATTCAGGTTTTAATACGCATAAGCTAATATCGTATCTATAGGGGCTTCCCAAAGATATTATCTAATTAATTGACTCTGATTTAACAAGCTCTGTACACAAAATGTATATCTGGTTTTTATTATTATCATTTATAAGAAGCATGCAATTGAAATACTAAAATCACAGATGGTCAGGGTAAAAGTTAGTACGTAGCGTTTTATTCAAAGATGAAACATACTATGATTGAAATTATTAATTATTAATTTTTTTTTTTTTTTTTATATATACATATTATGTAAATAATACATTAATACATCGATGTTGCCCATAATTGTTATTATTTAATTATACGAACTTTGTATAATGTAATTAGATACCGATACTCAAATGAAATGAAATGAAATGAAATGGCACATTACTTTACACATGTGGTATAAAACTAGTCCAGTATTTAACATGCACTGTCTTGATTTAGTTAAAATTAACCGATATATCAACATCTCGATAAAAAAAAAAAAATTAATGAAATCTTTTTCTGTACAAGCACACAAGTTCCATATCATACCTATATTAAATATGCCAAATTATTATTGTATTAAATAATTAATAGATAGATTATAATAAGTTTATTAAAGTAGGGAGCAATTTAAAGAAAAAAAAAACTAAAACTAAAAACTAAAACCCTTAGCAATGTGCCTCTAAATTATTAAGCGTTTGTGTAATATAAAAAAAAATATGATGATACATAGATAGTATTAACTACTCACCAGCTACTGCTATTAAAAAAGGAATAAAAGAAAGAAAAAGAAAAAAAAACCTGAATTCTGACACGTTTTGTCGTTAGTTAGCGGTACTCCTATCAATTATGGCATGTATTGGGCACTAGTTGCCAAATCAGACCAACACTATCTTCAATTTTGTAATATAGACGGGGTCGAGCTGCTTGCAAGTAGATATGAAATTTATAATGTGACTGTAAGACTTATGTGTTATTTGTTGTCATATCACAGGAGTTTAACAGTCGGTGTATTTTGAATACAATTATTATAAGAAATTCCACACTGTTACAACTGTATGCTGGTTTATCAATACCGTACTGGCTGCTATGGCTTCAAGAATTCACAATATTTACATTTCTTTAGATTACTTGCAGAGTGACAAGGAAATATGATAACTTTAATAAGAGAATAACTTCTTTTTTTCTTAAACAAAACTGATCATCATCTTAGATCTATAAAAAACGCTACTGTTTGTCGAGTCAAATTTTCAGATCGATATAACTTTGTACCTGGATCAGAATAATCACAATACGTATAATATATTCGACTGCATTATCAGAAAGCATTTCTCTGTCTTTTATTCAATCATTATTGTGTCATTCTGCAAAACATTGTAAAGAGACCAGTAGTGGAGACCTGACTGTATTTCTGAATGATCAATGTAACATCTATCTGTTTTCGAATTTGAAAAAATTTTATGAGCCACAAGTAGGAGATGAAAAGCTCGCAATTACACAAACGTGCAATTGAATTATAAAAAATATAAATTGAGAAAAATTTTATCGCTATTTAATGCCATGATTATTTTACAAAGTATACTCACACGAAACCTTAAGAATATAAATATTATGTAATTAAAGAAATAATACCAATGATTGCCATGTTTATTCTTATAGTTTAATAAATCTTTAAAAAAATTGAAAAAAATAAAATAAAAATTGCAACTCATGTTATAAATTTTATTATTATACTTGGGGTAACCCTCGATGCTTAGTGGAATACGAATACCTTTAGGGTTCAGATTCTTTCAGAACCTTATAGTATCAGCTATTGAGGTACTTGTTATTCTCGCCTCGATATCCCTCTGTCTGTGAAGACTCAAGCTTTTGTAAAAGTGTCTAAGTACTTGCACCAAATAAATATTTACTTGTATAATTAAACTTAAAACATTCAATATGGCAAGCTCAAATAATGTGCAGGAGCTTGAACGCTACAAATGACCTTTTAAAAAATATCACAGGGAGACACCATTATAACGATCATGTACCTTGAAAGTATAGAAACTTTGTTATGTTAACGTAATAAACATCTGTAATAAAACAAAATACGTAAAAACTAATGTTATACACAATTCTATTTACAGCACATACCCCGTATGTTATAAAAAAAGAAAACTCCATTGAACTGGATCTAACGAATTTCATTCACTATATCAAATACAGTTCTTCAAACTGATAACGTTTATCGTTTTTCATAGGCATGAAATAGAAAACTTTCTCCCAAATCATCATAACTACCCAATCTAATATTCTAATACCTTCGAATTTAGGTATAAATTCTCATATACAGGATGAATTCTTCCTGGTATCGCAAAGGGACGGGCTTATCATCACAAACACCCCGTCCCATTCTATTCATGCTTGTTATCGTCCTATCAGAAACCCGACTCTGTTATTACTATCCCAAATGAGAATATACTTATTCTGGACTCCAGACAAGGGGGTTTCTCAATCTGACGATAACAAGTATGAATGCAAAGGGGCGAAGCATTTACAATGATAAGCCCCTTCCTCATGCGATACCAGGAAGAATTCAGCCTGTATATTTTGGACACTCTAATGTTTCGATATGCTGAATGTGAATGCTCAAATTTTGGGTCAGATGATCGATGATAATTATAATAGCTGACCATAATACCTACTGGCTATTTGTATATCTTATTGGCAGTATTTCTACAGAAACTAAAATAAAAACTACTATAATGAAAGTGTATTTTCTGAAGAAAAAAAAGAAAAGTAAGGAAATAAATTGTTATTTGAGGAGAGAAGAGAAGATTGGTAATTCAGAATAAAATATAGTATAAATCTATAATGAGAGACGTATTAGATAAACAGGCGATGAAACATTATCAATGATTTATTAATCAGTAATCAGTTTATTTACTTGTAATAATTATTTTCGTCATATATATAATTCTATTTACTTCTTATATTATTTATATAATAATATAGTATATTTATATTTAGTATGTATAATATATTATCTACATTTATAATCCCTATGAAAGGCATCTCCAAACAGACTTCAGATTTACTTCTTAAAATATCTTATTTATTCATAAAAATACAAGGGCGGAGGAGGTGTGGGAAGGGTTCAAAGGATAGGAAAACGTGGGCGGGCTTACAAATATGCCACTATAGTTGGGAGTTGTCTATTTTGCTGGGAACTAGCTTTAGTACAATTGACAATATAGATATATTGTCTTTACGGACAGTTCAGTACAACTTTTGATTGTACTTGACTGTATTATACGAAAGAGACAAAAAAGACAAAAAGAGAAAAAAATTATGAAATTTCTATATGATTAATACGGTATTCGATTTTAGGAATTGTATTATAATACGAACCATTAACATCATTTATGGATGAAAATATAAATTACTGGATTTAATTAATATAATCTTTATATTAATTTTTAAATCAATTTTCAAATATCTACAAGGCTTTTTGAACGTTATTAAAATTACCATGTAAATATTGTCTTTCGTGACTGAATTTTTGGCTTTTTAAAAGCTGGTGAATAAAAATTTTATGTGATGAAAAAAAACTAACATATGAAATGAATTTATGGTCGTTAAAAATACATGAGATTGAATCATTACCGTTGAGTTACTTTTTTTCACTTTAATTCTAGGACAGGTATTTTTTTTATCCATTCGAAAAATGATACTCCAATGTTTTTAGATCAGATTTTTTTTCTCAATTTAATGTTTTCATTATCATTCATATTTCTTTTAATCCCATCGCAGTAATCTTATTATATGTGATGTTCGATATCCCCAAAAACCATATGGTAGAAATTGAATAGAAAATTAAGTCACAATATATGAATTATTAAATAATATCATCTGTTCTATAGGTAGGATTCAGCGCTATGGACTCAGCCCTAAATTGAGCTCGTGTCATTGCAATGCGTATTATAAAGAAACGCTCTCTGTATGAATATTTGTAATTCAATCATCACTAACGAGTGTATCAAATATTTTACACCGATAGCTGAACTTAAAATTGTATTCAATATATCTTTTGTATAATATGCTACGCCGCAACGTTTTATAGAGAAAAGTGTCCAATTTAGAAAAAACCGAAAAAAGACATTCATAATTTTATTAGTGCGCAATGCAAGGCAGGAGATCTGAATAAGTTTCCTTAACAATTCCCATCCATGGGGCTGGAAAATGTAAAACCATAGTCAGTCTTTTGAAGCCAAATCCTATTTATATCAACTCATTATTCTCGATAGAAGGGTATTAATGTCGCGTGTCTTATAGAACGCACGAGTTCCCAGCAGTGACAACGATCTCCATAGTGTCCAATCTCAATTAGAGAAAGAAAGAAATGAAGATGAAATAAAAAAAATAAAATAAGACAAAACCATTGAAGGTGTCGAACGTAGTAACAAAGGTTTTGCTTTTCTAAACGTAGGTAGAAATTGGTAACTTTGACTCACTCGTTGAAATAATTATTGCCAATATGGCAATCGTACATATATACCTATATATGTCTGTCGTTTCTGGGTTAACATTTGCTTAAAAATAGAACGTATCTATAATTTTATAGTTTAGAATATAGAGTTTAAATTTTTAACAAATGTACGAATAGATTTTTTTTTCACAGTGCGTGCTTGCAGATTATTAAATTTCTTCTTCATTTTCTATTTTATATCAATTTAATTTATCTTTTATAAATTTATAAAAACAAGTATTATAATACAATACAATACAGATTTCCCTGTTATATTAGCTAGCAAGCATACATTAGGTTTCCGTCTACAAATTTACTATTATGTGCTATTACATTAACACCAACTTTTCTATAACACGAGTGTATGGAAACAGAGGAGATTGAAATCATTTCATTGACTTTTCTACATTCCATTATTATAAAATTAGTCATTTTTTTGTGTTCCAAACTTGTTCCGGGAAACATCAGCAAATCAATTTATAGTTAAGAAAAAAGAACACTTTTATAGAAATATAGAATGAACATCATACATGAGGATGGTATTTTATTTTTATTTATGGAACGATCGCCTTGTGACTGTGCAGGTAGATAGTCAATGTGTTTCTCAGATAATAAAATATAATAAAAATCTCCTACTGTTTCGAAAACACAATAGTTATATAACGAATATCATAGATATAGTAATCTTCATACTATGTCTACGATTGAATAAGTTATATTAGGTCCATGGTTGTAGTAGATTTGAAAATAAAACATAATAGTATATATTCTAATTGTCTTCTATTATACCGATCTATAAGATTGAAATAAATTTGAGTGCCGATAATGATAATAATAATAATAATAATAATAATAATAATAGATGATAGTAGAAAATTATTGCTCTAACATAATTAATTATTAAAACATGTAAGTATCAGTGTGATATAACAAAAGTATATGTATACTTAAATTAATAATAACTCGCACAATTTGAATTTCAAATATTTTCAAATAATCATTAATATCCTAATAATTGCTAATAATTATAATAAAGCTATCCCTTCAACGAATAGAGAATTTTTTTCTTTTTTGCTTGGTAATAATATGAATTGAATAGGGCATGAGAGATTTAATTCTTATTCATTGAAAGTTCTTTCCGAAGCTCGAATATTATGTTTTATCACAAAATAAATTCATCATATAGTAATCAGCAGTCTATACTTTTATGACGGAGTTGCCGATAAAATAAAATATTTTCATTGCGTAGCTGTATGGAATCGTGATTTTTTTTTTTTTTTTTTTCAATAAAAGGTATTACAGAAGTACAAAAACAGACTAGTACTTTAAACATATTAATTATTATTAAATTTTTTCGTACAATATGTACAAAGTTGAACCCATAAACGAGAGGCATTTTTTCATCGACTCTCACTCGCACTTAAATATTAAAGTTTGGGCACGATAATACTCTTGGTAGTATAATGCCCTAAGTCTTGCTGATCAAACGCTTGCTTTCCTGTAAGAAATACCTGTACTCCCAAATATGCATTCACAGTTATTTCTTTCGGCACATTTTACTACATACTCTTTACAAGGGAAGTAAATTTGTTTAAAAAAAAATTTCAATTTTTTTTCTCATCATTTTTTTCCAAATTCGAAAAATCACGTTCATATATTTAGTATAATCTAGATATATTATAATGTGGCAAAAATTATTTAGAAAATTCTCAGTCAAATATAAAATTTTATTATGTTACACGCTGTTCTAGCAATAAGAACAATATAAGTTTATCTCAATGATTGAGAATAATAATCATGTACATTAAAAATATGTCCGTAATACCGTTTGTATAAATATAATAGCTAGTGGCAATAGTTCTATATTTATTCGTAAGCATCGAACACATATTTTACAACTTCATTTAGACGTTTCGTGCTCCTACCTATCGAGGTGTCCACACAAGAAACATTATTTCAATTTTTATGTAATAGAGTACAATGAAGGATATATCCTGTGTTTTTATCTTCACATGTGTAATTGTCGAGGAAATAAGTAGAAGTTATCATAGTATTGCTTATTATCCACAACATTTACACTTTACGACTTTATTTCCATGATATATCGCCGCAATACTAAACTCTATCAAGTGCACATGTTTAAATGAGTAAGCAAATGATTAAATGAAATTTTTACTAATGGGCTTTATATTTATAACTGCGCAATAACGCGTCTGTAACTGTGGGACATTTTGAAAATTGACCGATCGTTACAAAATGTATATAAAATCCGTATAATTACGAAGCTGTTATCGTCGATTATAATTTTTTCGCAAAATATCAGGAGTTTTTTTACTATCATAGAAAAAATTTCTTTATTGTTTATTCTGCACTTTTAGGCTTTCTGTTTCTCGTTATTCTTTACAAAAGTTAATTTAATATTCTAAACGAATAGAATTCAGTATTTGTTTAGTAACTAATTGCAGCGTCTTATAGCCGTCATTTAAACAAGAATCGCAACATAATCTGAAAACACTGCACTCTTGCGTTACGGAAGCTCCTATACTTTGTTACCTGGGAAGTTTATTGGTCAAGAATAAATTTTATAAATGCTTCGCTTTCATAAATATTTCTAGACAATAACGTTTCACCTGAAACATATTTGAATCTATTAGAAACAGTGATATTAAATGGGCTGATGAGGAAAGCTGTATACGCACAATTCGATCAAACGGTAAAAGTAATCTCAAAGTTCTTTATTCTGGAGGAAAACTATAATAGCCCGTTAGAGTGATTGTATTTGATCCTAGGGTGCCAAATACCATGAAAGAGAAATTAGATCCAGATTAAACATCGTGCATAGATGTTCCCATCGAATAAATGAATATTGAAAGTATTATTTTCCTGTTATTTGGTCAATTTGAACATATACAAGCTTGAACACCTCATTTTAAGCTGCGCAGACTTAAAATAATAAATATAAATACGAGCGTCCGATATAAGGGAATACAGGAATCCTTACTGCGTGTATTCATATTCACAAATAATATAAATGTTTACAATATAAAGTATCCATCAGTAGTTAAGTCTTATAGTATGGACAAGTAGCCTTGAGTCAATAGACCTAAGGTTCTGCGTAATTCATGTATTGATTCTTTGGACGTGTATTTTTGGTCATAAGCTAAGTTATTTGTGAGAAAAAAAAAATTAGATACCTCCAATTATTTTATGGTTTTTTTTTTTGTTTGATTTTCTATTCACAAATTATACATGGTGATGTTTACACTAAATTAATCTAAAGCAGCTGCAATTTTCAATTGCTATTAAACAGGAACCTGTATCAAACAGTGATAATTTGTTCCTTTGTATAATAAGTATAATAATAATTAGCGCATAGTATAACTTGTATCAAATGCAAATGCCATAATTTTGTTTAATACTGTACAAGCTGATCTGATGCAACATCACCTATATTGCTATGTTAACTAATATGATTCACATAGCAATGCTTGTGGGTATACTAATTGGGGTTTCATAATACCATAGATAATTATTAATTGGTAAATCTTCCGATGTGTAGGTGTAGCAAAAATAAGTTGTTGACACACAAACAGTACTTTATGAAACATATTATAAACATGTATATAGCATATATTTTAAAAGAATAGTTTTTTTTTTTTTTCATATAAATAGCAGGAATGTTATATAGGTACGCGTATAATATATGTTCGAAAGAATTATATGCGTATAAAACTTGTATGTAATTATATATATACTAAACGCACAATATAAACCATACTTATGACCATAAATACATCGGTGATTTATATATTTTATGATAATTTCTATGGATAGGCAAGATCAAATAATTAAAGTTGTGTCAAAAACAACATGCACAAAGTATATATGTATAATAGTTATTTGTTTTTTTTTTTTTCGTTTTTTTTTTTTGTAACATGAACAATATTAACTAGCATCGGCCACTGGTACTTTTTGTTTAACATCTCGTACCTTAAATAGTTGAGCCAATTGATTTTTTGGCTAAACGTTTCTCTTGGAAAGAAAACAAATTACTTATGTATTCTTACATGCGCTCTTAATTGCCACATATATATATATACATGTAATCGTGAAGGAGATACAATAATAAGGCGACAATGAGTGCATTGATTTGAATAAAAAAGAATAAACGAAACAGTAAGGATGCGCAAGATACTATCATCATGCAACAAATCTCAATTATGCAATCTAATCAATCATTTGTTATACTTGTTACGTTGATTTTGCAGTTTTGCATTGCAGTATAGACTGAAGTGATCCTATAAATAAAATATTCATTTTAAAAATTTTTACAAATCATATAAAAGGAGATCATTGCATATCGATTCTTTACAAGAGAAACATGTAGCTTATTAACATTTCACAGTTTACTAATATGTATATGTATGTATACGTAGTCAGTAATTATCAGATGCGTTCAACTTTCAGTAATACTATGACATTCATTGTGGTAACTTCTGCAAGGAATATAATAAATATGAATCTTTGACAATTTCGATCAATCAATATATATTGCTAACGATAATTGTATGGAGTTCTGTGATTATGTTAGGTTCACTATTATATTATTATATAGTTTCAATACATTTCACTATATCATCATCCATTTATGATAGAAAATATATTACAAATAGTATACCGCAGCTAAATTATTGTTATAGAAGCATTCCCAATCAGTTATTTATCTAGCTGTAACAATTGGACACAAATCTTTGAATCACATGCAATATATGTTCACAGTATTAGCAAAGATATTCTCCAAAAGCGTCTAGGTACAAGTCATTGAATTATATTTAGCCATATTTTTCGATTATATCTATCAGATACCTCTAGGACATTTTTACATTTTAATAACTGATAACTCAAAAGCCTAGAACCATCGCTATTGATTATTTGAACAAGAAGCCGAAAGCATGATTCGAACATTGAATTACATCATTGCTACAATCATTTGATCAGCAATGCAAGAAACATGTAAAGAGTTTAGGGCAGTTAGGAGATTCCGATACATAGATATAAGGTACAAGAAAAGTATCAAGATACTTGGGTTTAGATGCTTGATCCTAATGTACATTGCGATGTACATACATTATGTTATTACATCGATTCGTATATGCATCATAACTCATTAACTGAATATGTATAACAATCACATGCACCATATAACATCTTGGGAATACTCTATCAAATTGGAATGATCATTCTACGGTTTGAATGAGTATTTGCAGCTGTAATTTGCCAAGCTTGTAATGAAGCTGTCTCATAAAGTTTGCCATAAATAAAATAAGAAAATGAGATGATGAGCTGATGAGATGGATTGAAATACTTTCCCACTGTTGTTTGTCGGCTCATGATTTATGGAAAAGTTTTTGTTTTGCTGCTCTACGAAAATATTTCACGTTTCTTAATTTCAAACTCCAAATGAGTATTCCATGGGAAAATTTCTGGATTGATTATTAATTTATTAATTGGAGTACTGTGATCTTTAATTAACGCGTTAAGTGAACCTAACATAGGAACGCAAACAGCTGTAGTTATGTAGCTGTATAGATAATAATTATATCAATGGCAAAATGGTAACGGAAATTAGTTATGGTGGCCACGAGGCTGGATTTCAGTGAAGATTTGGTACTAGGGAGTGGGTGGATAATTATATGTCTGAAAGACGAGGTGTAAAGGAAGCAAAACAATGGGTTCATTGCACTAATGGCAGTAACTCAGTAGGTGCTGATTACAAAAGAATGCTGTATATATAATTATGATGATTGTTATAGATCATGAGTTGATAAAGTTAGAAAAGAGTCGAGTTGATCCATAGAAATGTAGTATATCACGTCAGATGTTGACATTGAGGTTGAGATGTGGATGTGACGTGACCAATGGTGATAATACGAGAGTCTTATTAATCGGATTATGCAATGTGAACACACATGACGTAGTTGCGCAGCTGCGTACAGAAATATAGTCTTCTAGTTTTGGTAAAAAAGTTCAGTTCCTTTGTTTTAGTTTTAGTTTTGTACAACGCAACGAACACACACATTTATATTATATAGTTATTATACATACACAAACAAAGCTTTCATTTTCCAAGTCTATTTGTTTGTTTAGGTATTTATTTATTTACTATCTTTGAATTGCTGAGTTCAATAGGAAAGGAACGTAGAACATTTTGCTCTCGAGTAGTAGAGCTGCCGCTGATTGTACCTGAAATTACCAATTTATATAACTTAAAAATTGTTAAGTTAGAAACAAGAACAGAGCCTGTAAGGTTTCTTCACCCTACAGGATGGCTAGAGTTCTTATGTTCAAAATATATCAATCAAATTCACATCCTCGATCAGAATATAATCAATAGTATTAAAAATACATAGAATTATAAACTTACTTCGGGCAATCTGACGAGAAGATCATGGAAGCGACCTGGCTGCTGAGGTGCACTGTGTTCCACAAAACTGCGTAGACAGCTCATATACCGCTCTTGGATTTGTTCCAATTCCAATGTACCATCTCGTGCTAAAAGGGTGATTAGAAAAATAATATTCAGAGATTGGGGTAGGTCTGTAGTAGTCAGAAATAAGATATAGCCTAGGATGATCCATTTGAAATCAATACTTTTCTTCGGGAGCTCCCGGTTGAATGACCTTTAGAATTCAGCTAACATTAATCCTCGCAAAAAGGAAGCTCCAGATTTCAATTTCCATCATTCAATCATAAGTTTTGCTATTTAAATACATGGGGAAATATTTTTGTTACGTTTACATGGATATTACTTAGTCGGATAATGTTTGATTCCAATTCTGCAGGACATGATTTTGTAGGGAATTGAATTCTCCACAAAATTGCCTTGAAAATCAATTCTGTGAATTCTACAGAAAATAAATTTAGAACCCCTATAACTCGTTCAACATTGATTTTACGGATTTAATTCTAAAGGAAATTTTGTTAATAATTGAACTCCCTACAAAATCATGTCCTCCAGGATTGGAGACAATAATTATCTACCTAGTAATATCCATTGTATCCATGAGGAAACAAAAATATTTTCCCATTCATTCAAACGGGAAAACTTATGATTGAATGATGGACCTTTCAGAATGAAAATTGAGAGCTTGCTCTTCGCGAGGAATTTCTTTTTTCAGCTGAATTCGGAAGGTTGTTTAACCGGGGAACCCCACGTAAGAAAATATCGATCTAAAATGAATTATCCTGATATAGCTTTTCGTGTAATGATGCTATAATCAGGAAATTACGTATCTATTGAAAGAGGGAACTCTTATGCAGTAAATAGACTTGAAACTATATTCCATACTATCTGCTGAAAAGATTGATCATTTTCTTGATGGAGGATTTTCATATTTGGGTGTTTTTTGGGTACCTAAATAGTCATTACAGAACTAGCCTTACGATGATAAGAAGAGAACTTACATTTCGCATCTCCATTAGCAGCAAATTTGTGAAAAAGTGTAAAAATTAGATAAAATTTCTTAAGGAGAGATGAAGACGAAGATATAGTAGAAAAAGAAAAAGAAAATGTATCAAAGCACTTGTAATTAAAAATATTAAAGCATATTTTGGATTAAATCATACACTCGAATTCTATATAATCCAGAATGACTTACCTTGAGATAACATGGTGATTACTTTTAGACACACATATTCTTCCATTCTTAATTTCACCTGTCGAAACATGAGCGTCACATACGTAATTTTTTCCACCATCAGTCCTACGTCTTGCCGCAATTGGTCCATGGTTATTGGCCTTCCCATCATACTGGTTAGGCACGTTTGCAGAGTACACAAGTTATTCGAAACCTATCGAAAAGATCATCAAATATGAATATTCAGTTTTATTCAACATTTGCCACTGTGAATTTCACCCGAGAAATTCAAAAATGTAGCAAAGTATGTAATTTTCTTTTCTTTTTTTTAGTTCTTTATGAACGTGTGAATGATTTTATGATAATTTAGTATTACCTCTTGCGTGAAATCTGCACCCGTGCCATCATTGCCAACGCCTGTCCACTTCTGTTGCCCGTGAATCGCTTGATAAGCAGAGGTCGTGAGCACCAGCAACTCGTGCCACTTGTGCGTGAGCAGCCTTGTATGCACTTCAACAGGCAGCTCAAGGTAAAACGGTAACCTCTTGGTCCACTGCACCAATTTGTACACTATACTGTCTCCTATCTGACACAACTTTTCACTTAAGTCTGACTTATGGTCCAGTAGCTCATCCAAGTTCTGAAATAATTACGATATTCTTTAGTTTCTATGTGGTAACACAAGTAGCAAGTACCGTTGACTCTGTCTTCAATTAACTTCGGCAGAAAATTGACTATACTTTTCTATTATATGCCAAATGGCAATAGGCATAATACGAGCCAATAGTTCATTATGCGCTTACTGAAAGCACGCGAATTATCCTCTGAAATGTCATGTTACAGGTCAACGGTTCACGTCAACTGCTATTAGGCTTTCATATGATGGTGAATAGTCAAAATAAAAAGAAGTTCATCCGTAAATGGGATAATAACAATGCCTTTTGCTAGTTGGAGAAATAAATCGCGACTGCATGTCAACCACAGGTCGATTGTGCACCTTTGTGTGGACTATGAATTGGCTGTGTGTTGTCGTTGACGATCATTTATTAATTGACTTTTGCACGCTAATTATGAGACGACGTTGAGTCGTTTGTACAATTTGAAATTTTAGAGGATATTCGTGGGCATCAAGTATACTATAAGTCAACTTTTGTCTCAGTTTTTCACGATTGCCAGGCATTCAAAAAATGCTATCTTAAAAAAAAAAAAAAAATTGCGAACAATACATCGACATTTTTTTTGATAAAATTACGAGTATATCAAAACCAATGACTATCGGTGGCTGAATGAGTGTGCTATATGGGTAAGAATTTGGATTAACTATCATATTGCAACAGTGAAGAGGAAATAGTATTCACCGTGATATCGAACAAGAAATATTACCTATTAGTAAGAAAGTCTACGTACCCTTAATGTGGCAATATCTTGGAACTCGTCACAGTCTATAAGGGTTTGAATCATTGCGAGCGTTGCGTCCAGGGGAAAGGCTCTATCCCTTGAACTGCTCACAGCATTGTCTAGCCTTTGTCGTAAATGTACCACCTGAAATAAGGGATTCAGAATCAGAATCAGACTACGGAAGTAATTGGACAATCTATGAATCGTTGAACAAGAAAAAGTATTAATTGGCCCTAGACTGCTGTATTTTTATCACTGTGTGATAATTATTTCAAAATCAGAGTCATTCTCCTGTATTATACCTGATCATACAATTTCTGTTTGCTTGTGTGATTGGGGTAAAGAATATTTACTTGGCATTAAATAAAATATGTTTTCAGGAGATAGATTATGCGTTTTTTGAACTCAAGATCATTCTGTTTTTTTTTTTTTTGTATGGCCTTCTTGACTTTTATCTTATCTTAGAAATCCAATTGAAGTTGAGGGTCATTCGACCATGTGAGAATATTCATGGTTTAGAAATTTGAGGGAGTGCAAATTATAAAAAATGACTAATTTTTATGTGAAATTGAATAAGATGCCTGGATGAGGTTTTTTTTTTTTTTTTAAACTTCGAGAGCCATAGGATAAATCCTATATCAAGTATTTGATTAGTTCAGTTAATGTTACGAAGTCCAACAAGTTCTCGAGGCTCACGTAAGAAGACAGCTTTGATAGGGAAAGCTGGCTGTCGAGTCGAGTCGACGGGGTACTAAAAATTGTAAGTGCGGATCGGCCGTGAGAGGCCAATAAGTCATAAGTTAGCGGAGAAGGATGAGGTCAGTGTCCCCGTATGCACACTTTCACAAAGTTACGAAAGCAGCGGACAACTGCCTGTCCTTGGCACCAGCTGTCGTTGATTTTCTATTGTCCATTAACGTGTTTTGTCTATAAGTTGATTTCCAGATGTTAACGGTCACTATTATCACGTCAGTAATTATTTCGGAAAATTTTTAAGGCCCGATTTAATTAACAATACATTAGGACGAAAATATAGGTGATTTATTTTTGTCAGGATGTTGGAGAGTTGTGGAGAAACGTTCGGTCAGAGATCTCTGTGAAATACCGATTTCACTTTTGGCAATGGCCTTTGTGCTCGAATACCGATGTGATATTCAATCTTGGCGGACTATTTTATTCAACACCATCACGGTCGAGTTAATAAATTTAGCTCGTGTTACATCTTGGAACGTTCGAAATGTTCTTTTTTTTCCTATTTAACGAATAAAATTTGATTTGGATACGTGAAGACATTAGCCAGTCATTATCAAAGCCTTTACCATATCCTGAATTATACATTTTGTTTTTTTTTTTTACAAATATAATTTAGTTGGTAAAGCGAGGAGCGAGTAATGGAATTTTCCCGAAGTATGTCAGAAAATAAAAATCGTATGAAAAACGTGATAATTTAGAAAAAATTGAAAAAGAAAATAGAACAGTAGACACAAAGTTTCTAGATTTTATTATCTCCTTAGCTCGCTAATTCTATGCTAATTACGCTTTCGACTATGTCGAAAATTTGAATTGAACTAGTATTTCTGATTGTCGAAATGAAACTTGATAAATTTTTCCAAATTCAAACGAAAAGCCAATTGAATAGTAGAAATGAACAATTCACCAAATGGTTGACCTATGTGTGTGACTTTCATTTTTGAAAGAAGGGTGATTACGTATAGGTGAATTTCGCCTGTCTACTGTATCATACCTTTGTAAAATAATAATTTAGTATACTTGACACCTCGATTAAATACCTATATACGTTGATATTCATATGAACGTATACGGTGAATATCAAGAGATATCTATAGATATACCTTAATGCAGAGTCGCGAGTTTGCGTGTAGTGTCTATATCTATCGGTTTCGTAATGTGAGAAACCTTGGGGGTTTACGCAACGCACCGTAAGAAAGTGAAATTGCGCCTAGAGTTCATTCATTCTAACCGATGATATAAACGAAGATAGAATCTATCTATGCTCGATATATTTATCATTTTAAATATCTAATAAAAATCTTAACAGTTCGGTAGATTAATTAAATTAAGAAACTACGCTCGGACTATATTTTACCTCGTAATACAGAACACTGTATTAATTAGCTGGTAATTCTTACCTCCGAAGGATTGGTGAGAGCAGTCTTAAGGATGGTACCATTAACGAGGTGCCCGGCGTGCCCCTGATGTCCTTGATGGCTCAGATGCCCAGAGGCAGGCTGCTGAGTGGTATTGAGTGATTCTGGACCGGATGAGGATTTGTGATGCTGTAAGAGCGCCCCCGCCAACTGAGCATGTTGCTGATTATGGTGTGCGGCGGCTGCTGCAGCCATGTGTTTCTCCAACATCGTGGGTGCCATTGTACCCTTTACAGCACCCACAGATCCGGAACCATTTACACCTCCTGTACCACCGCCCATACCAACACCAGCATTCATTCCCTTGTTGGTCTTCTTGTGCTTCTTGTACTTGACCTGTAATAATTCGAAACGTGTCTATAAGGCATCAATCCCAAAAAATTTATTGACAATATATTGAGATTCGGTTTCAATTTACCTTGTAAAGGTTGTAGACAGCTCCGGAGTTTCTACCACCTGGCATTCTGTCCTCGCGAACAGCTTGCAGAACCATACCCTGTTCGATGCACTTTTTAAAACGACAATATTGACACCGATTTCGTTGGGCTTTCGTTATCTCACAGGTCCCCTCAGCTACGCAAGTATAAACTCTTCGATTCTGCACGGTCCTCTTAAAGAAACCCTTGCATCTGTGAGCAAGATAATTTTTCGTAAATTAAATAGAGAATTCTCACCCTTAAGGTCAAATATACAATAATAATTTCTTACCCTTCGCACGTTATGATGCCATAATGTAAGCCCGTCGCCTTATCCTCACAAATCATACAGATCATCGGCTGTTCTTCTTCCTCATGTTCCTGGGGTTGAAGAGGAGGGGCTGAGGGTTGTTGCGACGGTGCTTCCGTCGTAAGCATGTTACCATTTCTGGACCAAGGTTGGCTAGAACTTGCGGTAAGGTTGAGTGCTTGAATCTGCTGCGCTGCGGGAAGTTGGGAGAGATCGCCAGCCCATAGACGTTCCATATTCAGCGGGGGTCCAAAAGATTGCGAAGTACCCGGTGGTTTTCCCCTAGGTTCCGCTCTAAGGTTCAAAAGAACTTGAGCAGCGGATTCCTCGGAGGTAGAACTCGAGGCTGTAGTCGCTGTCCAGGAAGCGGTAGGAGGTGGCGCAGGTTCTAATGGTGGTACGGACCATATCATCGTTCGAACACCACCGACTTCACCCATCATTACCGTCGGTGCTGGTCGCGGTGTAGCCGGTGCGATCCTTTGGGCAGGTGGTTTCATCCCTTCGTCTTTAAGGATAAAAAGTAGATTAATTTCAAATATTTACATCCGAAGACTGCTAATCATTTCGATGGAATGAATAATTATTGTGTATTCAGTATTTGGAAAGTTTCATAATTCAATTCCGACGTAGGTATAATACAGGCGACGTAAGAAGACGACGTTCAATGATGAAACCGCATTGAAACAATCTTGATATTGTTGAGTATTTGTTTATTTTATTTCATAAGATTTTGTCCCTTGGAATAAGACAATAGTCTCAATCGCAATGCCCGAATCAATTTTGTAATAGCATTTTCGTTTCGTATATCTTACGTGAAGACAATTAAACATGTGAAATGATTTGAAGAGGATATTACTGATACCGATAAACATCGTCTCGTTTGAAACGGTATTGTTACAAATCCGGTATTGTTACAAATAAACGTTGAAACATCGATTACCGAAAACCTGTGGATTTTAATAATCGCGACCACCTATGTCTAAAACTCTAATATTTACAATAAGCTATAGACACGAGACTTGCAGGATGGCAAATGATTGATCAGACGTATTAGGATGAGGCAAAATTATTATTGTTAAAAATATTTCTACTCACTCGACGCACCGGTCGCACTGGTTAAATTTTGTCCGAAGTTAACAGCACTGCTGATAACTCCATTTAGCAGTCTTTGTGTGGTGAAACTTTGAACGCCAGTATTCTGTGTCCAAAATTGATGATGCGCTAGGAGATGGGGTGGAACGGGTGGCGCCCGTTGTCGTGGTCCAGGTTGTTGATTTGAACCCGAACTACAGCCACCGACACCAATACCACCGTTACCCGTACCCGGACTCGGACTTTGGTTCCGGTTAGGATTCGGCGAAGGGCTACGGTGACTAACATGACCAGATCCGTCCCCGCGGCCTCCACCATCAAATACCGAGTTGTCAGATTCTTCCTTGGGCTGCACTAGGTAGTGGCTACTCGTACCTCGATCGGGAGTTTCTGCACGGTGAATTTCCCGCGGTGTTGGACTTGTGAACACGGTGGTATGACTTTGGAGCGGCGATACAGGTGACGCTCTAGCTGCCGGGGTACAAAATCGTTCCTCAGCGCCTCTGGAGCTAGCAGCCTCGGGGAAGACGGAGTCAGGCGACGCACGATCAGACGTTGCCTCTCTCGTATCCGTCCCCCTTAGATCTCGAAGTTCCCGAAGATCCCGGGGAGTCCCAGGGCTCGGACTACTACGAAGGGATTCCGTCTTAACTTTGATAACAGGACAGCCTGGCGAACCTGGCATGTTATCTGGTGACGAAGTCGACGTGTCAGCTGCGCTTTCCCCTGAAACAGGAGAAGAGAGATTAGAGTTGAATCGGTTTGATTCTTAAAAAATCTCGGAGATTTGACACGTATGGTATTCTTTTGCGAAAGAATCTCGATTCCGGTCTTTAATCTAGCACTAGGATATCCTCTTAAATCTTATAAAATAATGAGATACTTTGGCATCTTGATTGCCCTATGAAAAACTCATTAAAGTAACAAGGATCTGTTTGATTGCAATTTAAAATAAAAATTAAAGAATAAGTATGTGGCTGGTTTGTGCGAATGATGTTGGACTATACTCGTGGCGTAGGTCATGGTAGGAATGTGGTTGACAAGGTCGATTCTTGACTGTCCCTGAGCCCTGAGGCCAACTATATTAGATTATGACAATACAATGATCACGCCATAAATAAGCTTTATCTAATGGCAATGATACGGTTTACTATATGTAACTGGTACTGTTCCCCAAGTAGAGTTGTATAAAACTGGTTTACCCGGCAGTTGGTACTGACCTACGCAAAATTACGTGGATGGATATCAACGAAATCGTTGGTACATCAAAAGACAGTAACACTTTGGAAACATTGGCAAAATGATATCTTATCGCGAAATATGATAATTCCATAAATCGTGAACACTTCAAAAGTAAGAATTATGTCTACTATAGGGTCCGGATAGTCTGCATTAATCGATTATAATAAATTGCGAATCTTCGATGATAATATTTGGTCAAAGTACCGTTACATACACCGTCATGTACCCGCATAGCGTATCATTTGACACGCGGCCATTATTCGTATATTTAATTGTATAAGCCATTACAGTGAGCGGTTTGGATACAGTTAGAGTTCACGGCCAGCCACCAAATTGGATTCGTTGTCCACTTCCTGTTACTCGTCTTTGTTCGGTCAAATACCTGGACATTTACAGTTTTTACTGACTAGTAGTTTATTATTTCCATACTCGCCAGGATTTAGACAGTTATTTTCGAGATGATTGACTCAGAGATGACGTAACGCGTTCTAGCTAACGATGCTTACTTTATTTTATTCACAAAAATCATTCTAATCTAAAGTTAGTGTGTTGGATCCTCTCGTTTCTTTATATTCATCAATATAGAAGACTATATGTGCCCGATGCATGACGAACGTGAAAATTTGTAGTTTCAAAAGTTCCGCATGATGGTGCGCAGGAAATTGCGACGGAAAAACTGCATGTGCAAGTTTAGATCCATGACGATAAGTTTTCACTTGTTACATCAGTGTCTTTGCGTGCATGTGACTTCCGGTTTATAACCACACTAAGTATACTGCTGAGATAATTTTTTTTTTTTTTTTAGTGCGGTTTTATCGCACTAGAAACTAAAGACTATTCTCATCAAGCCCTGATTCATATAGAATCGCCTAATTTTCTAATAATAATTAGAATTTTTAAAACTTTGACCGTCTTCGCTCGTAGATAATCGTACAAGCTTACAAACTCTCCGCTTATTGGCTTGGGAGGAACAACTTTTTCCTATGACGGTTAAAAATTATAATAATAATAGTTATAATAATAATAATAATAATAACGATAATAATAAAAATGTACAGTAGGAGCAGATTGACACAATCATTGATCATTTTCAGATTTTATATATTGCGTTTCGATACCAATTGAATTATACATTATCTTATTCGAAGTGTTCAATACATACAGCTAATTGATAATTAACAGCAAATTCTGATTATTTAGCATTCGAGTTACGACGCAGCGAGAAAGACAAGTAGATTCAATGCGTGCGGTCCGCCTGTCTGACCAGCGCGATGCTAAACCCCTGAATTATCAGTAGTAGTAGCGTGAGTAGGACCGCGCGCTCTGTTTCAGTGATACAAACCGAACGAGTCAGACCTGCCGCTGTACATCTTCGATTGAATAGAACTCCGTGGCGGCTGATTTTTAGTTATTTGAACGATATTTTCTGAACCTGGCAAATTCTTTATTCAAATTTTATACACCACAAGGCAGGATATTTATGTATAAATAATTAAATCTTATATTTTTGCATAGTCAATTGGGATAATTAGATCTGTCTGCAAATGACGTATATCTACGTATTGTATTGTTTAAAAAGTCGCAGTTGGTGTTAACCCCGATTCACTTAACGAATTTTATTATATCTATAGGTTACTCGCCTATTTATATCACATGAATCGTAAAGTCAGGTTTGAGAAGAGAAAAACTGAACGGTTTTGTTTTTTACCAAGTTTAATTGACCAAAATACCAGAGTTTCACCCGGATGAATATTGAGGTTGGATGGATACTGTTCAATCGATTTCAAAGTTTGACAACAAATAAAGGCCGGAAATAATTCCAGAGTATTGCTATAAATCAATTAGTGCGCGAGAAAATTTGACAAGCAATTTGTATATCATACATGTAAACACATGTCATAGAATAAAATAAATTCATACACACGTGTATTCGCAATAGCCAATATTACAAATAGATAATAACTACATTACATAGTTATATTATATTGCCTGTTCGTTACTATTTCTATACCTTCACCATACCATTTATACAGACTTTACAGACTGAGTGTTTGCTCCTGTTTATTTTATTGATATCAATCATTGCAGCTTCTAGTGGACTTATTTTACTTCGACATTAATCGAATGTATAAATTGTGATCAAAGTGGATTGACGATTAATAAAATTCCTGTCAATTTATAATGTTTGTTCAAATAGATGAATGATGTTAGCTAAACAGATTTCACTCTTAGTCTTCGTTAAACGATTAAATTTATAACGATAAATATTAATTAGCTCCTAAGATTGACAAACCTCTGTATGTTTATACGATAATTGTTTTCTTAATAATGCAACGAAATTTATTCATGTCATTTAACGGTCATAACAGAGAGCGTACGTTTCCTCTGAACATAATTTGAGAGAATAGCAGAGAGGCTGATGCAGAAAATTAAAAAAAAAAAAATGCATATAACTAGGCAGGAAGTGTAGAATTGACGTAATGTAACCGTATGGTTTTCGTTGACCCACTGAGTGGTTTATTTAACTTTAGGGTAGATCTAGATACAAAAGATAGTAAACGAAAGGTGCTATGATCACAAGAAATGGATCTTACTAAGAAAACGAAAATAAATTGTTACGGGCTTTAGGGTAGAGAGTGAGATATTTACTACCAGGCAAAGAACGACTGAAAGGAAATAACTGACGGAAAAAAAACTCTTACCATCACTACTACATCTGGAATCGACCTTTCTCCTTTTCAACTTGAGGTCTTGAAACAAGCTCATGTTGTCTATCTCACACGGGCTGCTCGTAAGGGTCATAATTCCTGCAATCAGACAAGAAAAAGAAATACATGAGATTCAATAATTCTGAGTAATTTTCCATTATTCTGTTTTATTTTTTTTTTTTACAAAAAAACATGTAAACATCGGATCATTCACGTGCTGAAAATTCGTAATATAAGGGTTCGTTATACGTTAGAAATTTTTCCTATCGATTAATTAGCAAAACTCAAGTAATGACACTAGGCTACTTGATCGATAGCGAATGAGAACTCCTGTTTTTCTTGGTGGATGAATTTTTCATCCCTTTCTCCCCGGTTCACCGCGTTCGCGGTCACGACAGAAGTTCACTGCTTCTGTTATGCTGTATTATAGTGCGGTGGTCGTGGTCAAGTAGCTCTGATGACCACGGTTTGAATTAGGAAATCGAGATATCGGGACGATGATGAATGACGAATCATTGATCAACGGCTGTTCTGTGATCACCGATTGATATGATCGTTAGAAATGTTTGTTCAAAATGACTACATAATATCTCTCGCAAATGATGAATCATTATAATTAATTAATTCACTGATTTACTTCGTTAATGATTATAGCTAGAACAGCTTAGATATATGTCGACAACAAGGGTTTCTCTCCTACCGACAAGTGCAACATTACGTCTACAATAAATTACACCACCAGCTGGCAGGAGATGCGCTTTCTATGTCGATGACTTTAACCCCCTGGGGTCGTGGCTATACTATAGCCGTACGAATAGCATCCATTCGCAGCTGGTTGGAGTGTGAGCTGGAATCGATCGACTGTAAATTCATTCGAAGCAAAAACTAATAATTCCATATTCATTTGATTTGTCATCTACATGGTCGAGTTTCGAATAAAGAAATGAGAAGGATTGCGATTTGATATTTCATGTAGAATAAAAAATTTCAAAAGAATATTATTAACGGTGTGAATCTAGCTTTATGCCGGAGGGTATAAGGCTAGGCAAGATATAAGATAGTGTGGGTGAGGCGAAAGAGCGCGCTTAACACCGGCACAACGGCACAACGGCACATCGAGAAGGCGCGCGCTGCTGCAACGGGGTCTTTGCTCCCCGTGCCGTATGTGGGTCACCAGGCGCACACACGACAGCGTTGTTGCGTAAGCCCTGCATGCACGGGCCATTGCATGTCGTAGTGAACCCACCCAACCTAACCCAATGCGAGTTGACGTAACCCAACCTGCCCCCTGTTTAACTGGTATGTATAGCGTTGTCGGTCTGTCCTGATGCAGGACAGTGGTAAGTATATAGGTATAACGACATAAGCCTGAAGTCGTCGCGGCGCAAAATGTATCAAAAAATATCACAATTTTCTACTCTTTATGTAATTTTTTTTTCTATCATCTTCTTCTTCTTCTTCTCCCTTCGTTTATACTTTGAATTACATTATGGGCTAAGGGATGACTATATCATGATCGTTATACCTTTAGGTTTCAGTTGATTGGGGCGGGGGGGAAGTCGTGAGGAAATAATTAATCGTAAACTAATAAATGATGTTTGATTTTGAATACGATTATTTAGCACAACTCTTAACCCGAAGGAGGGGATATTATAATCGAGTGGCGAACCTTTCACTTGACTTTGCATGTATGGATCACCGCACAGACGTTTCCGTAGGTAAACAGTCGATATTGTACGTTAAAGACTGCGTGCAAGGTCCGCGACTTAGCATCGGGCATATACCTATATGCTTGGTCGTGCCAAGAATAAAACGTCAATCGGTTTAAGACAAGAACACCGAGTTAACGGTGCTAAGCAACAGATAGTGAAAGTTTCTCTCCCACGCTAGACATCCTAACCGTCTTGATCCCCACTATCGTATATACCGATACTCCTGACTTTGCAAACTCAATAGATTTTTTCGAACCTTTTGAGGCTGGAAATGGTCTCGTTAAAAAAAAATAAAACTTCTTTCAAATTACATTAGAAATGAAAGAAAATTTTCATTAGACAGGATGTATCGACTACTGCAGTATTTCCTTTGTTTCCGTAAGCATAGATACTAATAAACTTATAAGGTATAATTATATATCTTCTCGAGGACATTGTGCGGATGACTTCTTCGAGGACTTATAATTCTGAGGTCACTATGCGCAAGGATTTAGCTATAACTATAATACAACAATCTACATCAGATATAATGGTGTTTTAAAATTCGAGGAGAAAAATCGCAGTCTTTACGTCTACCAGCGTGATTGGAGACCATTCTTTTATTTTTTTGTTTTTACGTTTTTACATAGAAAAAAAAAAAATTAACCGGGGTTAGCGGTTGGGTTAGGTTGAGTTAGATTAGGTGAGGTGAAGTGAGACGAGGCCGGTGGTATAATAGAAACTTTCACTGTTGAGGTTCAACGTACCGACTCTCACCGAGTATCGTTCTCACTCTTCACTCTCGCGTATATCTCTGCAGCTAGTTCCTCAAGCGATGGTTCCTTGAAAGTTCGTTTAGCTATAACAAGGTAAACGTTACGTTAGGGACGCACGTGGGTCTGGGAGTAGGACAATTTCAAGACTCACACACGTGCCCTAAACTTCCTTAGAAAAATAAAATACGATTTAAAAAAAATGAAATTATTCTCAACTTTGAATTATTTCTCGTCTATTAAGATATAGGGAATCAACTGTTAAACAAATATTTTTTTTTCACGGCCAGGGTTTTACGCATTTTTTCTGTTTATTTATTGACTGAGAATGGATATGAACAGTCGATTAAAATTGTCCGAGAAATTGAGTAGCGAATACGTATACCTATGTATACATATATCTATGTACTAAGTATATGCGAACGTTCAAATATCAAGGCCGTAATTTGTTAAATGCCTACTAATTTCGAAACTATTTTTCGTACAACATAAGCATTTCATACGTATATTAGCGTTATAAACATGTATGTACATGTATAGATATTTTGCAAGAAGTTTTAAATAATCCATATAGAAACAATTTCCTCCAGATTATTTTTCACGTAGGTATATATATATACTATATAAGTTCGCGGTTATATAGTATAGTCGTTAACTCACTTAGTTCGATGCATTTATTTGCATAAATCTTAATACGTTACGTAATCCGGACTAGATAGGATAAAGTTGTGGGTAAAATAGGAAAATTGGAATGGGAATCGAGAGAATCGTCTTGGTAGGTGTATATATATAATACGGTTTCCCAATAATTGCGATAGTTTCTCACGTCCAGTCATACATAGCTTAGGAATGCGCAGAATCATCTTAAACTAAATGTTATACGAAAAAGTTTGGCAATAATTTTCACCACACTATATAATAATAAGTTCAACGTTTACCTAAATATTTATCATTCCATTTCCGCGTACATTCGAATATATGTATAATGAATACCTAATCGGTGCATAAATGCATTATATATATATGTATATCTATATAAATGCATATTCGAGGGATGCAGAAAGTATATACGTTGCACACAGCCGCAGGCGGCTATCTATACCGGTAATTCGCAATTGTAATTTGTAGTTAGCGAAGCGTGAAGCAGGAGTGTTGAAATCGTGTCATGGTGTTAATGACCTGGGACTCCCCTCGAAACTTCAAGACCGTTCAACATTTTTCACTAAAAAAGGATCGAGTTTCTCTCGACGCTCTCGTCGACCGGATTTTATCATATTTCATATTCTCTCCCTCTATTTCTCTCTCCTCTCCTCGCTTATGAGACCGGAGTTCTTGCATGCGGAAGGGTAAGTACCTAAGTAAGAGGTACCACCACCACGCGAGGATCTTGCAGAGGGGTAGAAATAACGAAAAGGTAAAAGTATTTCCGTACCTAAATGTCGGCCTTGGAGGACGCTCATCTTTGCACACATATGTTACCGCACTTTTATCCAAATAACTCCATTACTGTTTTTTTTTTTTTCTTTCCTTTCCCTTTTTTTCTTTTTTTTTTGTTTCAAAAATTTTCCCGTTATTCTCGTTACTTTGGGAATAATCTTTACTGTATTCACTTTTATCACAATAAACCCAGTGAACAATTCAGCGATTCACTGTTCACTATACGATTTATGGCAATCAATTCCGCAACGGTAATATCTTGACGTGATTAATACACGCTCGTTGAAAGTTCAATAAAGTTTTCCAAAGAAATGTTAAACCTGCAATAAAATTAGTCCATAATATTGCGTTGACTTTTTCACTTCTCCGCATTTTTTTTTTTTTTTTTTAATCACTTATCGTGCAAACATCGTGGAAAAGAAAACTTTCCGAAAATTCTATATACCCTATTTTTCATTCACCGCACGGTCCCAGTTGTCTAACAAGATCAACTAATATTATATTCGCTATAGAAAATTCGCGAATAAATAAAACGAGCGTCTCTCTCCGTTTCAGAGAAACACTATTGAAAATTACCCGCACAGAGAAACTCAGCGTCAAATATCAACCTGATAAATTTTAGGGGGCTGCTAAAAACCGCCCGATAACGGAGTACGAAAACGCAGTTGCGGAATTCAGACAGGTAAGCTACAACCCGATAAATTTTCTCAACGTTCAAACCCTGGAGGGCGCTAGTCAAAGACTCGTCGTTGAGTTTTCGGCATCCTGCAGGCTGGCCACGAGGTGGTAACCGGGTGGTGGAAGTGTTGACCTCGATACCGTCGTTGGTCCTCCAATCCGGAGCTCAATGCCAAAAAGCCTCCGTCGCTTTCACTGGCAAACCGCACGCGGCGCGCTATGCGTTTATCGGCACCACCGGTGAAGCCGGCGGGGATCCAACGTCCCTATCCTTAGGAAACCTGAACCTGATCCCAGGAATCAGGGATTCAGCTAAGATGATCATCGGTTTTCCACATTATGAAAAAAAAACAGACCGGTTTTTCTCTCAAACATAAAACAGAACTGAACAACGGAATCATCGAGTAATTGTTGTATAAATTGTGCCAATAAAATGATTCTAGATTCTCATCAACGAAATGAGTCTCCCGTTTTTTTGTTTTTGAATTTCATTATCGAAAACGTTTTAATTTCCATTTTCCAAATAACGACAAGGACTCTCAATCAATAGTTCAACTCGCCTCGAATTATCTGCAGTTTCGAGTAATTTTCAATGATTATATCAACGATAGGGAGTCAAAAAATGTTAGTAGGACATGAAAAGTTCAATATTCTATTTCTATATACAAACGGTTCGTCAGTTTTTTTATTTCGATCGAAAATCGCGATCTCTTAACTGACCGTTGTTAATCCTTAAATTAATCGTTAAACGATTTGTCATCGTAGCTTTTATAGAGGTATAGAGAGTTGCAGTAAGCGAGTTAGTTATCCTTGTGGAGATCTCATTCCCTTCACATCCTTTTTCTTCTTCTTCTTCTTCTTCTTCTTCTTCTTTTGCGATACTGGGAATTCCGTTAGACTATAGCAACGGACACAAGCTTCCGGCGACGCTGATTCATTATCACTCTCGATTATACGCTAACGTAAGAGGGAACTGGATTTTCGAGTGTTTCACTTTTAACCGAAGAAAGTAACGAAAGTTTAAGATGAAAGTTCCAAAAAAAGACTCCGAAGTAACGAAAGGAGGGTGGATATTGGAGAGGGAAATTAGAGAAGGGGAAATGGGAAAGGAGAGTGGCGACCGTTTACAATTAGCTGTACCGAGAACTCCTTGCGATTCAACTCTGTTATTTTGTAAAAGTAGATTTTTGTAGAAAAAAAAAAAAACCACTTGGAAAGGCTCGGTCAATTAATTTACTTTAAATGATCATTTTATGCGTATCAAAGATATCGATCTCTTGCCTCTTCATATACAAAATATTCAAATAAAATCGAAGCTTGACAAAGTGAGAATAACCAGTTTTCATCATTAGTCGAAAATTGGGTAAATAATCGTCGATTACGTCAAACGGAAGAGGTTCGATTAAATCGTCTTCGGATTAACGTGGGTGGAAGAAAAAAGTCAATAAAAAATTAATCCACCAAGATTTTAAGAAAATTGAAATTTGCCAAACGATTCATTGCACCGTGAAGATCCGCTATATATTATCTTTGGGCAAGAAAAGGATCGTGCATCTGTTGTTTGAAAAAATTTAGCAATTGACTTACGCCCAAAAGCGAATGATTTTTTACTCTGTTAATGGAATATACGCCGATTTCCTAACTCGTTTAATAATATGTTAAATAAATTTTTTTTTAAATTGCAGTCTCTCTCTAATATACTTATGCATCACATAAGAGTATAGATACACGTTAAATATTATCTATATAATTACATATAGGATATTATTTTTGTACATAAATTCACCGCGGATGAGAAGTACGCGAGCATCGGTGTAGGCAGTGTAACAGCAGCTGGCCATGGCACACTTACGAATGTCAATCACACCATGTTACCATGCACACTGCAACCTTTCTGTGTATTTGTATTAATACATGTATATTAAAGATATATCTTCTCATAGTGTTGCATACGTATATATATATATATATATATATGCAACGTTTCGTAGAATTTCCTACGTGCAAACGTCGACTCGCTTTGAAGCTTGACGAAAAATAGTTGGTTTGAAAATTTCATGATACTAACAAATTGCGAATTCAGAATCATAATCGAATCTTTTATTTCTTTTATGGAATTTAGAGTTATACGATCGTCACTGCAGTAGTGATTTCACCTTATAGCTGATGGCAGACGGGTGAATAAAGCGAATAAATTTCTCATTTTATTTATTTATTTATTTTATTTATTTATTTTTTTCCTTGTAGTTATTCGCGTGCAATTTATCGTTTGAAAGTTAACCGAGAGTGTCGAAATACCTGTAGCAGGAGAACACGAGTTATACAGTAAAGAATAAGCATCGAAAATTACTTTCGCAACGGGTTACGGTTACGGTTACGGTTACGGGTATTAAATACTAAAACTTGTACCCTAATTGATCAAGGTATAAATGAATACTCAAAATGGGACTGGTGAAAAAATAAAAATAAAAAATATATATATATATATATTCGTTACAAAAAACGCAGGGAATTATTAGGTACAGAAAATCTACGATATAACTATAATAACTGCTCTGACCCCGGGCGCGGAGAACGTCGTTGAATCAATCATCATCACCAGCTTCGGGGCTTCGAGTCGTTTGCCGTATCACGGAAGTTGGAAAAAAAAAAGAAAAAAAAAAATGCGGCCAACCAACACTGCGAGATCGATATTAGAGTGTTACGCCGTGTTATACACAGTCGAAGTGGGTTTATTATCGCGTGGTGATGCAGTGCGTTGAAAATTTTTCTCTGTAAATTTATATATATATATATATATATCGACAATATAGCTTCTTCGATATATATAACATATAGCGCGTTAGTTAGCCGGTTATTTATTTAATAAGAAAAAAAAAAAAAAAGAAATCAGGACACTAAAAAATTTGTCATAGTTATCTATGAGATATGAGTTATCTTATAGGCAGCACAGTGCAAGGCTGTTAAGAATGTCTCATACAAAGTACACATATATATATACCTATACAGATGTATGCAATGTACATACATATACGTTCTCGTTGATGCGAGAACCCTGAAACAACGAGAAATGTATGAACAGCGAGATCATTCAATGAGGAGCTGTCACGGCAAACATCAATTCATTAATTTACCATTACCATTACCACTGCGATCTAAATTTTCGAAACTATCTAATGGCCATAATTAGGCATACTTATAGACACCTACGTCATTCCTTGATATAAGATTTTTATTTTTCTCATTAGGACAATTACTATACACGAAGATAATTGTGGCTTGCATCAATCATTGTTCTCTACTCTTAGTGAAATTTTAGCACAAATTAATAAGACTGTATAGCAGTTTTCCTCCCAATATCCAACAAACAAGATTTTTTTTGTTTTTCTTTCCTCACTCTTTACTCCGTCATGTATGATAAGATTTGTTCAATTCAAAAGACGTAGTAGCGAACGAAAATTGGCAACAAGAAAAAACAAAAAAAAAAAGTGGCAATGAAATATTACCTTTGCAATATCGCGTATCTCATTATAAAACGTTTAATAAATGTCGCGCAATTAATGTGCGGTGAAATAAGAACGTCCTCGTCGACGCGTGATGTGGACTTTGCATTCACTACTGCGTATAGATCGCGATTTCACGCGTTCACGCATCTCCACTAGTAGGTATAAATAATGGCAAAAAAAAAAAAAAAAATAGGTAGGGATAAATTTTGCGAGGCCGCGACTCACTGGGATAATTTCCGTGTCGCACTTCGCGGAACATCTCAAGTTGCACGTTATAGCAAAACGGTTATTTTCGCGTGTTTGTTCCCTCAAGGTCGCGTACGTCAATATTTTCAAATGTTAAGGTCTTACGAACTAATATATCGTCAATGTTGATTTAAAAAATAGTTTGAAAAAAAAAAAAACTAACACATCGCGCGATACGTAGAAGCGGTAGATATATATTCCTATATCGTCTCTTAGTTCTTAATAAATTCGTCATCGGTCACCAGCTTCCTGGTTAAAGCTATATCATTCGTTTAGCGTTATTTAAACAGTGAATATAAAAATCGATCGATAATCATATAGTATTTTCAAATAATGAGTTCAAAAAACTCATACAAGGCTATGGTTAGCTAATTGAATAATCAAAATTTATTGAATAAACGAAAACGTCCCAAAGCGGTCAAGTTGTTGATGTAAAAATCGCATAATTATTAAATTTCATCGTATTTGTTATAAAAATTTAATTTATTTTCAACACCTAAGAAAAGTTTTTGGAATTATTTCTTTAGAGAATTTTGATTATGATTAAATTTTTCAAACTATGTGACCATGAATTTGTAACAAATTTATAAATTGCATCATTATACTTATATAAGTATTAACGAGTTCGTATCGTTTTCTATTTGAAGAATAAAAGACTTTAAAAAATGTTCGAAGTTCAAATCACCGGATTATTAGTTAAAGTGATGATTTTCTCGAGATTCTAGCCGTGCAATTATTCAACTTCAAATCAACGTGCACAATGTGCGTTGCTTTCGCGTAACACAAATGTTAATTACGCATTTCAAGGATTTTGCTTACAGCTATATAACATCATTACAGGTGAGCTAGAACAAATTGCCCATGTAACAGCTATTTTCTAACAAGCGTAGGTATCATAGACCGAGGTTGAGTATAAATACGAAATTGCGGTAGGTCGATGTAATATTCCACATTGTCTAAGAAATCTAAAGCTCCGCAAATTCAATACTTGCAAAATTTTATCAGGGCCACTGAGGGGCTAAGATTTTTTGAATTTAGCCAAATAGATTATAATTTGCCATTGAAATATGGCTATTTTCGTTAATTGAATCATGTGTCATTGAATGGGTAGCAAAAAACTGAAGAAATCAACCTGCAGACAAAGACAAGGCAAGAACGATTGAACTGAGGGCTAAGTTCTATTAGACAAGCCATTAGTCATTAGTCTGCATGTGTCAGAATAAGCGGGACTAAAATTTTAAAGAATTAGTTCAAAGCTGAAGTTACGCTAATTGTACAAGCTGATTTGACCCATGCAATTACGATCAAACTTGAGCGTCAATCATTACAGAAGGCAAGTGTTTCAACGGAGCTTCTAATTCGCCAATTGTATTAGCGGTTGAAAAACACTCGTAATAAGAGAGTGGTGTGTATTATTCTATTTTTTTTTCTTCACACATAAAGCCTTGTACTATAGATTTCATTTTATTTTATTCATTCAACTTCATAATCGCGTCAGTCTATCATTTCGAAGATAAAATGAAGTGCTATGAGTAAAAATTTGAATCACAGTACAGGGTGAGAAATTAATGAGCTTAAAAGATGCGGACGAATTAGGAATCTTTGTTGATAATTCATATCAACGGTTTTTTCTACTTCCTTTAATTTCATTGAAATATTAATCCTGACTAGATTTTTTTCTCTTCCTGTGCTACAGCGTGTGTCAGGGTTACATGAGATCACTAGATGCAAGGATAAGATTTGCACTGACAATATCCTGAATTGAAATGAGTATGAATAAGTTTTGTAAAACTTTTTTCTGAAATGCATTACAGCCAAAGCCACTGAACTCTTTTTCGCTAACTCTTTTGCGACATTGCAGGAGATTCTCTTTTAATTCGGTATAAAAGACTTTGGAAAATTGTGAAAAATTACCCTTTTTTCATCAAAGTATTGTAAAAAATTAAATTAACGACAAACTATGACTAACTAATTTCTAAAAGATAAAATTAACCACCTCAGTCTAAGCCTCGTGCATGCACAGCTTTAACATCTGTTAATCCGCATAGCCGCGAGTTATTATATAGCAAAGAATCACGTGTATAGTTTGCTGTTCGCGATATGACGGAACTGCAGACGTATGTACACCACGTTATTACCCACCACCCGACGTCGACTTTGCACGCGACCTACGCCAACTTCGTCATCGGCAAAGTCGTGGACATGCGCAACTGAGTTCAGCGAATTAAGGTGGTGGAACTCGAACGTCACACTAGCAACGAGTTTTCATACTGTCGACTCGCAGGGAGGATTTCTGCGACTATATTTCAGAATGAATTTAGTGAATTTAATTATTTTTTTGTATAAATCATGAAATTTTGTTTGTGCAGATTCATCAACGTCGCGTGCTTGAATTATGTCGAATCTTTAATTGTTTGTGCAGAAGAAAAATCAGACGTTGGGTTTTACGAGTGAAAGTGATGCCGCATTAATTTAAGGAGATTGAATTTGTTCATAAAAAATATTTACATATATATTTTGTAATTTTTTTGTCTTTTCCCACGGTAAAAATCGCTCTTCATCCTCGTCCCCTTCTCTCCCTCTCTTTCTTCAGATTCTCTTATACGAGATGGGTTCGAAGGACACGTGCGTCCAGGACAATAGATCAGCGATAAGTTACGAAATGAGTATTACAAATCACATATAACATTGTAGAATCATTGCCGTTCCTTGGTCACAAGATAAGCCGTGATTTACAGAAAAGTATTACGTAATCCAACTTCAGTATCAGACTTCGAAAGAATCTCTATACGTTTGCGGGCACACCTTTCTCATAAGTTTTATGCAAAGCGGACAATCTTCAATGGTCTTATCGCAACAGGTTACACGAATTCAACCGTCGTTAGAATAAATAGACGATCTAACGTAAAAAGAATCAATTTGAAATACGCTCTAAGATACAAAAGTCATTCATTTGAAGGAAAAACATTCAATTTTTAAACAAATACGACGGTCATTACCACGTAATATGGTCATACCTGACTCAAATTTTTATCTAACGAACGATTTTACGGTAAACTATCAACGAATGATCGCAATACTATGATCAATCGCATACTCAAGTTAACTAAGTATCAGTAATTTGTTATAGTATCTAATAACAATGCCTAACGTTCATTTTATTCAAAAGATGGTTGAAGCTACTAAAAATCTTCGTGAGCCAAATGAACGGGTTTGATTCAAGGCACTTTTTTTATTTCTCTTAGTGCATAAGTCTAGCGAAGTAATAGCTCGATTATAAAAAACGGTATTGCGAAGTTAGAAGGATTAGAACAGATAAAAAAAAAAACTAAAAAAATGTGAGACGTAGTTTGCAAATCTCTTTGTAGTAGTGTAATGAAAGAATAAACTATAAATTTCTATAGTTATAATTAAATTCAGCGAAGAAAGATCTGTCGACGCCCTTGTGCGGTTATACGGCGATAATAATTATTGATAAATTTATTAGCAAACGGAAAAATTCGTCAATTTTTCGTGGTTTTAAATATGGATGGCGATGGCCATGCGAGCCTCGTGACCTAGACCTTTCGAGGAGCGGCCACAGCACGTGCTGATTATTTGCGCATATTCGCAGTGCGTTGACTATTTTTTTTTTTTTTTTGTTGTTTTTTTTTTTTTTTTTTAAACAGCATATTATTTGCATTTCAATACTTTTTTCCATCTCATCTTCACAGATTTCTCGAGAATTTTATCCCAAATATTATACTGACTAATATCAACGTTAATGCGGACGTAGAATTGAGAAAATTAATCAATTTTGGAATCAAAAGTCGTCAAAGTTGGGCAAAATACTAAAAAAAAAAAAATAGTCAGATATAAATCCTGATTTTTCAATACGAAATGGTTCCTTTTTTTTGAAATATTTGCACATTGCATGATATGTATAATATAGAATGTATAAGATATGTAGGTATATCGTATTTAAGTAGACTCACATTTTTCGAAACCAGACATCCAAGAATCAAAAATTGCTCTTTTTCGGAGATGAAAATCGGTTGAAGTAGTACGACGAGGCACAAATCCTGTGCTGATACAGTTGATAAAACGTGTGTATAAAAACAAACGAAGAAAAAGAAAAGAAAAAAACCAAAAGGAAAAGAAATGGCGGGAAAAAGTTCAGACAAACGATTGAGGAGAAAATGCAACTGATATAGGAACTGTACGATGTGTAAATAATCGAAGAAGTCAACTTCGTCACTCGTGCAACAAGTGCCACTCACTCGGTCACACCCGAAACGTAGTTTTATTAAACAGGGACTATAATTTCCAACGTCGACGTTTCGTCCGTTTTCTTAGGCACTTGTTAGTGTACTTGTTCTTCATTTGCTCAGAACTGATCGTTAGTCGTAACTGCAGCTTAGAATATTTTTTATAGGTATTACTTAATCGATCACTTCTTTTTTTCACAATGTACAAGTAGCGATTTATTGTCTACTGTTTTGTTATCAACATTCGCGTAACGATAGTACAGGATGTAGAAGCATAAAGTATCATTAATTGGCTGTTTAGAATATATGCCATAACATAACATGATTAGTTTTACATTTTTATATATATATTTTTTGTTCTTTGATAAAACCGAGTATTGGCCCACTTTTAAAATGTAGGTTGAAGCCTTTTGTTCTAACAGTATATGTTGTGCCCTATAACTCCATCTTTGTTAGTCTCACGCAACGCTTAACGGTTCCTCGCGTGGCCCACTGATCGCGAGTCGACAAGCCGCTGGTCATCTTCTTCGTCCTCCTCCTCTTCGTTCTCCTTCTCCTGGTATAGTCGTAGCTGTTGGCTCACTTTCTACTTCTTTGAGAACCTGGAGTAGGCCGATGCGAATAGTGTAGAACTTTTAAGAATCATTATTTTCAAATCATTTCACGTATCACTTTCGTTTAAGCTAATACGCTATCGTAAACGTCTATAAATATTTTAACAATTATTTACGAAAAACGCATCGTGTAGTGCGGAAAATAGTCAATTTTTTTACCGCGTTAAACTATGCATTACAAACCTTATGCA
Organism: Tenthredo notha; assembly: GCA_914767705.2. Taxonomy (NCBI): domain Eukaryota; kingdom Metazoa; phylum Arthropoda; class Insecta; order Hymenoptera; family Tenthredinidae; genus Tenthredo; species Tenthredo notha. The sequence goes on from OU611907.1 coordinate 6,538,324, forward strand.
GAATTGCGCATTTAACTGCGCATTGTAAATTGTCTATATAATGACTGCAACGCGTGGAATGGCCTCTGCAGCGGCTCGTTGCAATCGCCAATGTCGTGCGCAAGGTAAACACCAAGATCACTGCATTACCACCGTGCATAAATAGAAAACGTAATTTTAGTTTTATTTGTCTATCAAATAGTATATATATGAACAAATTTTCCAAATTATGGATAAAGCGGGAGAAGGAAAGGATAATAAAATTAATTTTATAAAATCCAAATGTCTAAAGATAGCGTTGTTCTTTCTATTCAAAAAAGAGATTGCACACAATTTGTAGTTGAATCACAAGAGTCGAGGTCTTTTAATCACTCGTCGAATGATGATAAATACTTCGATTTATAGATATGCGAAAAGCGTAAATGGTGTTAAGAATATCGCACTGAATAATCGAAAGTTCTAAGGACACTGTCTCCGCATATATATATATTTATTCAGCGGGAATCTTTAAAAATTTGAAATTTAAGCCTGGAACTGGGAGACAGGGGGGTAGCAACACGTATTCGCGCGCGAATCCGGCGCGTAATTTTTAAACGTTTAATAACTCTTGACTATGATATTGACGTAGTGGTATTTTATTTTATAGATATATAATAGATTTTCAAATCATTTTCGCACGACTAAACGTGGAATATAGTAGCGCGTTGAGAGTTGGCTTGGTTAAAGTAGGGCGACGACTGGGGCAGCGGCTGTCGACAACGGCGCTCCGTCGTGAAGCAGCGCGGCGGTGGAAGTGGAACCCTCCTCGTAGGCCCGCTGAGAGAACCAGTGGGGAAACTATCCTCGTGTTTAGAGGTTATGTTCGTATTAGTTTGTCAATGTTTGATAGGCAAGCCGCAGAACCGCGGGGTCGAGCCGTGAACGGTGCGGAAATAATGTTACTACGACGGTGTATACGAGTGCACCGATCTCGGAGCTCGGAGTTTGTTAGAGACGGGAGCAGGGCGTCACTCATGTATATCGCCGGTTCCCGCTGAAAAAATCATTGATTTAAATTTCAGTCATTTTTTTTTTCAAAATTTTACACAAAATTCTTTAAACCTCCGTTAACCAATTTCAAATTTGAATTATCTATGATTTTTATTTTTATTTATAAACTGTATCATTTCTTGCGTCGAATGGGGTGAAGATCATCTCTGTATCATCAATATCACGAGAGTTATGATTTTTTTAAAGAAAAAACAAAAAACAAAAAAATAAGATGAAAAATATCTACAAACTGAACGATTCTATTCACTTGGAACCGCTCATATGTAGACACACGCACATGTGTGTTACATCTATGCATATTATGCCGATAAGTGGGGGTGTTGGTCGTTTAATGTTACGATCGAAACGTTTTTTTCTCTGAGCAATTAGATACCAATAATAACGATCTAGCTATGAGTCATAAATCCTGTATTTTACCTAATTTTATGACACTGCAGGGTTATCGAAAACTTGTTTCGGAAGCCGCTATAGTATAGTTGTCGATAGAGTTTCCTGTTGGCTTTCCTTACCACCTTAATGAAATTTTCAATAGTTATGACCGATATTTTTTGGCGAGATGTATATATGACTGTGCAGAGTCTACGAGTGTATAGTTGATTTGTTGAAAAGTTTTCTAGTTGTTCATATCTTATTCTAGAAGTTGACTGTAAGTAAAAAGAAAAAAAAAAAAAATCTCAAGATTGAGAGTCTGTAACTGACCCTAATACATAAAAATGCAAAGGTTGGTGCGTTATACGTACTTTACCCCGTTATACACGGATATGCAGCTATAACTCAGTGCGGGAGTTACTGCGCTTGAATCATCTTGAATACATTGAGCGTTTTTTCTTTTATCCGTAAGCTCATTAAGTCAAAAGGTATATCGTAAAAGAAATAGTAGTAGCAGCGCTGCAGTGCGAAGGCGATGCAGAGAAAACTTCCGCGGAGCTTTTAAACATAAGGCGAATTATTTTTATTGAAAAATAAAAATAGAAGAATAATGGATATAGTTGGGACTTAAGTATAGATCATATTTAATGGGATTTCAAATAAACGGATTGACTTTAGTATTTGAACACAAATGATCAAATGAATGAGCAAAATTGAAGTTGGAAAATAACCGTAAAGCTAGGCAATAACTAGACTGGAATTACGCGTTCGTTAATTCACTGCTGCAGGAGCTGTGGCTACTTCCTGCTTGCAAAAAGACTCGCTACTTACCAAGAGACGGAAAACGAATCTTGAGAAATATCATTAAAAGAGAAAGTGGCAGCGCGTTGAACGTGGACGTCAGACTCTGGGTTCTGTGCCCCCCCGTGCCCCCCGACCCCTCCCCCGCGGTACCCGGCACAACGATTACTGATTCTTACGGTCTAGGCCAACCTGATGTTTGATAACTTACAAAACTTTCACCTTCCAAACTGAGTCAGCCGCGAAGATTTCTGTATGTAACGGAAAGCGAACTCGAACAACACTTTTTGTCTCGCAATTCTCGTGAAAGTCATTTTACGATGAGATCAGATGATACTAAAGTTTATTAACTACAAATCTTCCAATTCCAATACATCATTCATAGATGATAATGAATTCGCATAATTATTATCGACACTTATCGCGAGGGACGATCTGAAAAGCAATAATTACCGCTGCGGGATTGAACGTTTGAGGTCAGGGGAACAGCACGGATTATCCTTGCAGTTCCAAGGACTTCCCCGAGTCTCACTTCAGTCATATTGCATCTAGTGCAGCTGTGGGAATAGCTAGTTTCCTTTCATTGCGTTTTTTTTTTTTTCTATTTTTTTTTTTTTTGTTCCTCCGGCTTACAGCGTGGCAAGAGAACGATATTTCGAGGATGACGATCTATGTAACGTAAAAAAAGATTTTCCAAAGAATTTCAACAACTCAGACTCAGCGGTTCGATCGTTTAAATAATAATGAAAAATTGAAAGAAAAAATAAATAAATAATAAATTCAACTAGTTCATAAGTTTTCCATTTACGTATATTGTCGGTAGATAAAGAGCTCATATCGGTTTGTATGTTGGTCAGAAAATAATTGTAAATTACGTACGTATAAAAAGTTTAAGACACTCTATACGGGGTATAGACTTTATATCTTATCTCTTGGTGTTCGTAAAGATAGACTTTTCAAGCTTTCGAAATCAACGAGTAAGTTTTTGTCGACAACCTTACGCGTTTTACTATATTTACGTTACTTACTAAAGAGAAAAAATTCAATCGATCATACGGCGACAGTGTTGCTATATATATGCGAATCTCATATTTTCAACAAAAAAAATAGATAAAAATATATATATATATATGTATATATACACACAGTCATAAAGATAAGGAAACTATCTATCGACTGAAGTATTCTTCGTGTCAGAAAACTAATTTTTGACCACCGTAGTCTAGCCAATTCAAGAATTTTGTTTGATCGATTGAACTGCTGAATAAACACGAAATAAAAAATAAAAATAAATAAAAAAAAGTATGGGGATGATTGCAAGTTGGGTCGTTGATGGACAAAGGGTTGGTCAAAGTCGAAATATGACTAATGCAATATATTTTTCTGGTTAATATTAGATAGACGGAGAAAATACGAGGAAGAAAGTTACACGCGAGTATAATACCGGAAGTTACGTTTATAACTTACGAATACACCCATCTCTATACTCTGTACGGAAGCTAGGCCTTTCTATTTATCTTGAATTTATATATAGGTATGTACGTACCTCAGTCCGCGTAAAGACAGTAGCGTATTTTAAAAAATGACAAAATTTGGAAAAATCAAACCAACCCTTAATCGCATAGTAATTAATTATTATAAATTAATACATAAGGTTTGAAATATTGAAGAAAAGGAACTTTGTAGATCTCGTATACTTTGACCGAAATTATATCCAGGAAAGTCTCACTCGTCATGACAACAAAAGTTCCTAACGTTACATCGTTCTTTCGTGACAAGGGGTTCTTTTTTTTTCTCGCTGTGAAATGGTCAGAAGACTTTAGGCTATGGTAAGAGTTTCCATTATTAGTTTTTTTTTTTTCCCCCGCGTTACCTATTTCCAAGGATTTGTAAGAGGAAAAGGAAAGAGAAAAAAAAAAAAAAAATACACTACCAAAAAGGAAATAACGTGAAAACAGAGCTTTCGAATCCTTTTCAATTCAGACTGCAGGTGTATGTATGGAAAATCAACCCTTCAAGTAAACTTAGTTTACTTCTAAGAAACCTCAGACTCAGGGTCCTTCTACAGCCTTCACATAGCAGGACGGTACACAAAGGATGTATTATATTACCCAATGAAAAGAAGCTGTTAATTTTTCGTTTTTTTTTTTTTTTTTTCTCCTAAATACCTACGTCTAACTACATGACGTACGTTTGGACATGAAACTAGGCGACATTTTTACGATCAGGACTAGTATTCTAAAAAAAAAAAACGTATGCACAAGGAATGAACTAGGTATAATTGTCTATAAAATTTGTCAAAAAAATGTGATCAAATCTTGTAAAAAATTAGCAAATTGTCAATTTTTTTATCTAACACACTCATCCAGATAGTTCTTCTCATTCATTTCGAGAGTGTTTATAATATCTAAATATAAAGTATCGACTAAGTACTAACTAAAGACACGTGGATTGTACCTAAGTACATAAATCTAGTTAGTAGCGGATCAAGAACCGCTAGAAATACATATTATGTTTAAGTTTCAGAACTGAGAAGAAGTTCTACGTGCATATGGCAGTCTTACTATAACGGTGGCAGCCGGTAAGCGAAGAAGTGAAGTAAAGAGTTGAGCAGAGATACCGTAAGACCTACTGACTCAGAGTCGTCGCGACTCTCGCGTAGCCCACAGAGTGACTTTCCCTTCTTCTCCCCCTCTCCTTGAGTATAAAACACCGTCTCTTTCTTTTTCTCTCTATTCCTCACCTCGTCATCAATTATGATTCGAGTCCGCGGTGGTAGCGGCGGTGTACCGTAGCCAGCGTCACGACGCTATACACCGTCGTACAAGAGATAAAGACCTCCGAGGTCCTCGAGGATACGAAATCTTCTTCCGTGATGATCTGCCTAACTATTCAATTACTAATATACAAACGATGAACAAAAAAAAAAACTTTACTCTTTGTCTATGAGAAATTTTCATACGTCATCACAGGTGAGAATGTACCTAATATTATTCGATTAGTTTTTATTTACAGTGTCTTCTACACTTTCTTTTCTCTTGGCTCTCGAGTACCTTTATGTTCAATGTGTGTCTCTTAGATTAATGAAATTAGCCAGTTTTTTAGACTTTTAAAGTAATTACCGTGTTAAAAGCTTTCGAAGCTTTTCTTTGTTAGACAAATTAGACGGGATTATTGATTCGGAGATGAAGTTAATGTGTTTGAAGTACTTCTCGGTGTTATAAATGTCCGAATTAGATACTGACAAACAGCTAAATCAGGTGAAAAATGATCTGACAAAAAGGTTTGAAACAGTTTCTATAACCTTAGGCCTCGACTTTCAAAATGGTCGAAGATCATAGGCTTGGGTATTGTTGTTCTAGCGGTTTTTTTTTCTTTTTTTGCATTTTATTACAGGTATGTATAGTATTGTGCTACTATTTACCCTGTAGCACGAACTGTCTCGATGTAGTATCTCGAATATTTACCGCCTACTACATTGCCGGCTGTAGGTAAGTAAAGGAAAGCGAAATTGCACGACCTCTTAAGAGAAACCGACTCGATGTATGTATATTCACGTACGTATATAGGTAGGTACGACATACCTATATAACATTTTTCATACACATAAATTTACATATTCGCCTATCAGCTCAGCGTTCTCTAGTTCACAAGTACCTAGTTTTATTTTAAACTCGTTCAATTCCGTCAAAGTTTCACCTTATAGATAGGTAAACGCATTTTTTTTTTTTGCAAAAATTCAACGTTATGAATACAGAGAATAATTCTTTAGATTTAATGATAATATAAAAATTATTATCACTTTAGTTACATTAACACAGCTGCAATTTACTAAAGTTAATTTAACGAGCATGCGGCGGTTCTTAATGCATATGCTAAAATCCTGCATGCGGTGCAGCACGTAGATTTAAAACCCGCAATTTTGAAATTTAAATAAAAACCGTATCAAATTGAGAATCGGTTTATATTAGACCGAGAAATTATACAAAAAGTGTCCCTCGCGGGCGACTGCCTACGCCCATACGTCTGTACGTTGGCCTTTGGGCCTTTGGGCCTCCGGTTCCACGGGCCTGCAAAGTAGCGAATGGGCGAATGGCCGCGCTTTCTGGGTCAAGATTCAAGTTCTTTGGTTCGAACCAGCACCAGCAGGTTAGCCACGAGTCCAAGTGACCCTCGCCGACTGCCAACTGTCAGTATAGTCCGAAAGACCGGAAATCCATGGCTTTTAACGCCACTTCACTCTGTGTATAATTACGTTGGTTTTACCGCGAGTACGTTGCTTATTAATTTATGGTCAGTGTAAATTTTATGTATTTTTTAAAAATACTATAAAATAAATGAAATTATTTAGGTAAAAATTTTGACAGACTTATCCCGGTAATAAATTGTACAATTTTTTATTTATTTTTTTTACCTAGTTACTTTCCTTTTTATATATTCTTATTATACACATTGGTATATAGATAGATAGAATTGTATGTAAGTATATAAACGAAGCGAAAACGCAAGCTAGGGAGCGAGCGGAGAAATAGAAGTGATTCCAATCATCCGTTCACTGGCAACCAACGCTATGAGTTTCACTGCCACTCGCCACGCAAGGATGTTGCTTGTTCCCTCGATAATCTGCGACCTATCTCGCTCAGTGTTGACCCTCGTGCTGGAGAGGGACGTAGATTTCGCATAGACAAGGCTAATAAATATAGAAGAGAAACTAGGCACATTCATCTCGACGTATTGAAACCAGAAGAAGTTGCGCACGGTCCTGACGTTACCAAGTCATATCCGGCTCCACCTTTGACCTGTATAAGAAAGGTTGAGTCTGGTACGGTGGTTATCAATTTAATGCATCAAAGTCATCAACCAATCTTCGATAATCTGAAGAAAAAAAAATCATTAATAAAGATTCGTTTTCTCAATTCATAAATTGCTTCAGGAATTGGACACAAATCCTTATAGTTACTTCAACAGGATCATACTTGAAGACGCTATAACGAAGAACTGTCACAGAAAAGGATAATTGGAAAACTCTTTTGGGATTAAGATGTGTTCGGTACTCCTTTTGAGTAATGGAATAGCTTAGACATATTAGTTGTGGGTCATATTCAGCACCATGACGTTTCATTTAAGCCTCGGTTTGTCCAGACTCTGTACGTTGTCGCTATATAGCTAGTAGAAAGCTCTCGTGCTCATTGCACACGTACGAAAGACTTCCTCTTTCGCTTGACCTTTCTCCTGCCTTTTTAGGCAAAAGTCTATCTATCAGCATCGACTATCAAATGGTAAATAACGTTCGTTTCGTACTCCAGCACTGGCTGTGCACAATTCGATTACTGTAACTCGTGTGTAAACAGCAATGTGGATTTTAACCGTGCAAATCCGATTCTGTTATACAGTTTTGTCTATAACTGTAGGAATCTAGTTGATTCGGTTTTGTATACCATTCCGGGACTTTTTTGTATGAGAAAAAGGTAAAGAAAAGGAAGAATGAAAAACAAAATCGAGGAGAGAAAGAGAAACGGAGATTTTGTGACGACCACAAAGCGTGAAATGGATGAATATCATCGTATTCTTTAGTCTTTAGTACAGAGTAGTCAGATTTGATTGATTTCCGGTAACTCAACACCGTTAGCCTGCAGTTTCCTGGTTAATCTTTCTTATAATTATACAGCTGTTCCGGGCTAACGACCTTTGCTAGTTTGACTTGCGTTTTTCAAACAATGGGGAAAGTCTGCCAGCTCAGAGCTCAGCCTTTGTGAATCCTTTCAATTTCGCATCACCATAGCTATAAGTATTGGCTTCTCTTTTTCATAGTCTAGTATTTTTGCAAAAGATTTTTCTTGATAAGTTAATATCTATAAAATATAAAAACAAAACATATATCAGTCGTATTTATACAGTTTTGAAATTTTTCTTACCAAGAGCTTTTACGATTGCGTAAATTTATAGGAAACGTTGATACGTTCACCTTTTGCATGCGTACAGCCTTGCTTGTATAATAATGGTGCTCATTGACGGTCGACTATCGTTGACAGTGACACCAAAGTTATGTATTATAGGTATACATAGAATATACCAAACGATACTGTATACGAGTCTTAAGTTATCGAAAGTTTTTAACAAAGGTTGAGAACTTTAGCGCGGTTCTTCCCGAGGTCGGTAACTTTCTCTTATCCCGTCTTCTCCAACTTTATAAAGACACGCTCATAATAATTTAACACTACAGATATACATGTTGGTATAATGACCAATAACTGCCCACTACAAGTGAGTCAGGAGCTACATATCGTTTATATGCGCTTATCCGTGGGAAGAAAAGGAAAAAAAAAAATTAAAGTTATAGGGAATCCTAAGGACGATACATAAGATTCAATACAATAGTCCTAACTCTGTTCTCACGGATTGCACAGATTGAACGAACATTTTTTTTGTTTTTTGTTTTCAATTTTGTTCTGATAAATGAAGTAGAAGACAGTGAGAGAGAGAGAGAGAGAGAGAAAGAGAGAAAGGATGAGAGAAGGGTTCATTATTGCGGAAATAAAGTTATGCCATTCGCGATATCCGTTCGTCACGGTTCAACCTACGACTTATAAATAGGCATGTAATTATTCACTTCTGTGCGCTCGCGCGCGCGCGCGCGTTTATGAGCTCTCTTCGTACTTCTATGCGTGACCTAATTGCATTCAACCTTCCCCCCCACTGGAGTTACACGCTTAAATAACTTCATTTTTTTTTTTTTTTTTTTTTTTTTCAGGTTTTGTACACCGACACGTGTTTTGGATTATAATTCGACGGTTATGAAGACTCATAGACGTAGGTAAGAGAACGCTTATCTGATCAGTAATATATGTTAACAATTAGACACACCTGTATGAAGAACGAGGTAAATATCTTGCTCGAATAATAACTACATATTGTGGGCGTAAATTAAACAGAAACTGCTGCACTATAATACCCGTGAATGTAACACCACACAAGTAGGTACACTTATTTTACAAACATAAAATAATAAGGTTTTCGTTTTTCTCTTTTCTCTCCCATAGCGAGATCAATAAAACTAATTCATTTCATTTACGAAATTACCTTAATTCCAAGGTTCATTATTTCATTTTTAAGTAAGAAGAAATTAGCTGTCGTCATTTTAGGCTTTAGTCTATCTTCGTGCGATAGGTATTTAACCCTTCCTGGTCACCACCGGTCAAAATGACACGAGCATGAATTTTGAAAGTAAATCCCGGTAAGTTCGCGACCGAAGAACGCAAAAAAAAAAATCAAAAATTGAAAAATTAAAAAAATAAAAAAATCAAAAACCTGAAATGCATTGACTTTTTGACGATTTTTTTGAACATGTTGCCATGTGAATTTTGATATGCCGACTTTTGCTACATCTTCTAGAATGTTCAAAGTATTTTTCAATATTTTTTCGGTGCGAATCCGACCGATGGTTTCCACGAGGCAACCGTTCAAAAATGGCACGGGTCAATTTGACCCAGTGTGACCACGAAGGGTTGAAAATAAATTTTATTGTTGTTATTTTTAGTGATAAAAATATCTTTTTTTTTCAACACTATAAATTGATGTCAGATATTTCGTATAAGTGTTAAAGAATAGATATTAACCCGTCAATATTACATAGTAAATTATTATGTCGGTGACACGCAGGTTAGCGATCAAATCACACGACCTTGATATCACCCCTTTCGCGTGTGACAAAAGACGCCCACTTCTTATATCGCGAGTATATCAAAAGCGAAGCATGTATAGTAGGAAAATGAAAAAAAAAAAAAAAATCTCATCAATCATTTGAATCTGAATTTATCTTGAAAATAATTCACTAAAAAACTCTTTAGAAAGAATTCTCGAAATCATCTTTACCTAATTCTCGGTACTCCCCTAATTGCAATTGGCGAATAATTTACAATCATAAAAGAGCAATGGACAATATCTATTTTCGATATCGGTCGCATATGTACAAAAATAGCAAAAGTTCTATTTTTGATAGATAGTAACAGAATTGTTCGTGGATTATTATTTCACTGCATATTGGTGAAGTCTTTTAGTATTTTTGGACATGACCGGTATCGGAAATCAATGGCTTGAACCAAAAATGCATTAACTTCACACACAACTATGAAGGATTTTAATGCATGGTAAATACCAAGAGTGTAAGCTTATCATGGTGAATTCTAGGGTTGGTTTGATCCCCATTGGGGTTTCTTTTTGCACACAAACAAATGATCCATTCTTGTCCCACAATCTGTGTATCACGTTAGAGTGATACATGTTCGTGTGTGTTTGGATCGCGGTATGATAATATACGGAAAAAGGTACTCTTCGTCTCAAAGCTTTAGCATATTGAGAATTTTCAAGAAATATTTCAACTAATCGAAAATGTTAGACGGAAAAAAAGAGTCTGGAGGATAAGGAGGGTGCCGAGAACCCAGGGCGCGCCTAAAACTCCGTGGTCGTGGAATCGATAAAGTATAGGGAAGAGGACGACGACACCTTCGTGAACAGGAACGCTTAACCTTTAGATATACATATATATATATTTCTATCACAGTATAACCTGCATCGATGTATGTATGTATGAGTTGTGACCATGTATTCATAGTGCAAGGCTGAGACGCTACTGTGCAAACTCTTGCAGCGTAAAGATTCTACAAGCCGAACACTATCTCAACGTATTTTTCAAACCCCTAAAAAATGATTGGCAACTTTTCATTCGTTATGACTGTCATTTTTTTGAGAAATTGAAAAAAGAAAAACAGTGTCACACCAAACTGGTCGTTATCACCAAACAGTGAAATGGTCCAATGGTCAGCCTCATCGTGACGTACGTGAGTCCAAAGTTCGTTGCAATCTGGGACGATTTTCAAAATTTCGTTTTCCTCTCGAGGTAACGAAATATTCAATTTCTTGCTTGTCTTGAAGACTCTCAACGAATTCCCAAATTTCACTAAAATTGCTTAGAAGTGTTTAGGGATCCCTAAAACGTTTATTTAACCACGTTATGAACTTATTGTTGAAAATTTAATGAGTCTTATCGTCCGCAGTACCAGTTTTCGAGAAAATTAAGGACGAATTTTTACTTTCGTACACGAGCTTTCATACCTACTTCAGCGCTGCGAAAAAAAGTGATTTTCATCGCCATATATACCGGAACGTAAAATGTTTACAGGTATAAATGAAAAAACTTTAAAGTAAAGTACTTCCGAAACTTGAGCATATATATAGTCATTTTTGGTTACTCCGCGTTGCATCCTTTTTTTTTTTATTCCTGAGAAATAATTGCGAAATTGAAACAACACACGAATCCAAAATCCTGTTAAATATAAAAACAGTATAAGCGTGTCGTTAGTATCAAATACTGTACAACCAATGGAAAAAATAATCGCAGTTTTTAATGCCCGTGAAAGCCAGTATATTATATAATAAAATATAATAAATGTGGCATTATAGTTGTCTACCTATCAGGCTAATTAATTGATCTGGCCTACAGCACGGACGTATAAAAAAAAATATTTAGAATTGGCCTTCGTCGTGCAAGGTCCTGTAAAAAAAAAAAAAAATTGATATTTTTTTTTATTTTTATTTTTTTCAAATGGCGAGACGTATAAATTAACAAATAAATCGACAAATAAATATTTATGGATGTGGAAGTGTGTGAATATACACAGTTAGCAAATTAATTGAAAAACATAAAAGTTGGACATAAACTTTGGAACATGATCATTATATCATTTCATGGAAAAATGTTATAAATCACCCTTACAGTGTTTATCGTCATTAAAATGTATATCAGATATTATTTATCCCCTATAATAATTATACTAGAGAAGTAAAATCTGTCGATTGAGTAAATCCGTATATAACATGATAGAAGATAGGGTCTTGAATCCCATACGATAAACATGAAGATGATAAAAGCACAGGGCTAGACTAGATCCCCGACAAGGCTACGCCCTTGCTACTCGCCCTCAATGCGCTAGAAGTTGGGACTCCTTGGTTAGGGGTCGGCAGGGAAACGGGAATGGAATAGATATACTGGTGGGGGAAGTATCCCGTGACGTCATACCACGCTGTGGTGAAAATGGGGATAAATGATAGTCCTCTACGCGATAGGGGTTGTCGAAGTAAGAGTGGGGGATCTTCCTTGGTACCTGGTGGGAGAAAATGTTCGCGGCTTTAGGGTGGGGGATTCCCCCAACTATGAGGGAAATGGGTTGATCGTATAGCAGGGTTGGCGGGGAATCACCGGGGTCGACGACCGACCTAGACTCCAAATCAGGGGTGAGCAATGCAGGAAACACCCCGTAGTAGCTGTTCTATACGAGCACGTAAGAGCGAGTAGGCTTATACGGGGTTTTGCGGAGGCTCATGTAAGTTCTTAGAGAATCTTTCCGAACCTATGCACTAGCAGCAAAAAGTCATCGATTTACTTTTTATAGAAATAAAAAAAACCGAGTCCCAGTGGATGAAACTTCGTTCTGAAAAAAAAAAAAACATTCTACAACCGACACTTAGAATTCCCATATTCAATCGGAAAATATGACTACATAAAAAGGGAGAATCGAACCCGTTGAGTTGGGGGTTCGAAAAAAATTAAAAAAATAAATAAAAGAGGAAAACGAAAAAAATTGGGCGTTTCCAACCCTGAAAGTTCGCCACCGCTGATATAGTCGTTCTATTGTTATATCGTGGGTTACTTTGCTATCAAATTAGGCCAGTCAATTATCTATGGTGGTGCGTTGTAACGCACCTTGCGTAACTAGTGCACCAAGCGCGAAGAGATAGTAACACGACGATACTGCCTAAAAGATTAGATCTACATACTTCGAGGAATAACTACACTACACGTCGACTGTCCAACGTGTCTTGTAATTTTTTTTTTCCTTCTTTCCGTCGACAAATTTTTCTCATTATAGTAATTAACCATGAATTACTATATTACGCTATTCGTTTTGATTCATATGAAAAAGTTTATTTCTCCTTATTTCTAAATATTAACAAATAGATCGTTATTGCCGATGAATTCTTTCTCTCTTTCTCTTTCTCTCTGACGAATGAAGACAGAAATATGCAGAGTCTCCTCTTCCGAAAGCAATAAATAACTAAAAAGGAAGAGAGAAAAAAAAAAAAGAAAAATGTGATAAAATAACACTAGCAGGTGGAAGAGAAAGATTTGAGGAAGTTCTTCGTCGCCATGGTGCACGTCGACGGCGTCACAACGTCACCGATCGGTGGCGGCACGAAAGCACGAAGAGGAGGAAGAGCAGCGTCACCAGAACACCACGTGGCACGTATTGATCCTGAGCTTGGGGTGTTGTAGTGTCTCTTTCTCTTGCTTGCTATATTTTCCCTCTCTCTTTCTCTCTTTCTCTCTCTCTCTCTCTCTCTTTTGCCCCCGTATTTCTATCTCTCTTGGCTCAGAGGGTAGCAGCCCACTGCCCCCGGCGAGCGGTCGTTCACCCCGACAGTAAAGGTACTAACACATAGACGGATTCCGCGCACGCAAACACCCGCGCGGACGTCGCACCGCGTTGCGCCGCGACGCGATCCCGGAAAGGCGCAGAGGCCACCACTCTCAATATAGGACGTCCATACTTGTACATATTATATTATATACCAATGCATGTATATGGAGTTCCCTTATATACCTAACTATACCGCAATTCATACAAATATACAAATATACCTTACCTATATGCCTACTTGTATATAAATAGGTAAAAGGTGTATATATATATCTAAACACACATATATATGTACGAGGGAATATATTCTCATATAGAAATTCTCTACAGCTTATTACGAAACAACGACGAAGATTTTCATCCAAGATTTCACTCGGAGATTCTCCAATTCTAAAATCGATGTAATGTGAGAGAGCTTCATAAAAGGGCGTAGGTAGGTATATTCAGCCTAGACACCGAGTTGCGGATTTACGTCGTTCAAATCCAACGTCGAAATTCTATTCTCGAAATATACAATAATCGCGTGGATTTACCGAGATTTGAAGATTTTTTATTTTTTATTTTTTTGAAAATATATTTAGAGCTGTAGAGATTATATATGTTGCAAACTCTGTTAGATAAATAATTTTTATATATATATATATATATATATATATATATATATATATATATATATATTTTTTTTATTATAAACGAAATTAGCTAGTATCGATTTTTTTCGGTAATGTAATTCGCGGTTTACGTTTCAGTGTTGAATTTCAATTTAGCATTGAAGTCTTTTGAGATACCTGGGAATTTGTTCGATGCTGAAAATCGATTGTAGCGGGTGGATTAGAAGTTTGTGCATATGACTGAGTTCGTCAGAATTTCGAAATGTATAAATTTCATATTTCGTATAGAATTAAACAAACGTTTAAGATTTTGGTATAATGAAGTTACTTCAAATAATATCATTCATTTTTTTTTCCAATCGAAGTCACAGCCCACAAAGATTATCTGGAAGTTTATGGGAATCTATATAAGTCGATCTAATCGGCTGGAATGAGAAAATTGTTTCTAAATTTTAGATTAGCAAATCGCATAAACCGGATAAAGAATCGTAATAAGATTTCTTTTTTATTTTTTTATTTTTTTTTTCATACGTTCCAAATTATCGACGATAGACATACATCTAACGTTGGGTATTAGGCAGTACATACATCCCTTCGGTAAGCATAGCTACATGAATGTACGAATAAATTGAGTGTGTAAAATTGAATGAAGACGATCCCAAGATCGTACCCAAATGTATATAAAAGAAAAGAAAAGAAAAGAAAAGAGACGATAATATATAAATTCACGTCAATATTTCAGCTATACACGATATTCTATTTAATATAAAAATATATTCAAAAGCGAAATATTTATACAGGGAAATATACTCATTGCAGAACTTGATATGCTCGAAATTGAAAGCGAATAAGGGTAGTGCAGCGGTAAAGTATATACATATATATATTCGCACATATATATACATATAGCAGAGAGAAAAAAAGATCTGCAATCGTTAAATTAGAAAGTGAATTTTTTATGTCGTCCTTACGGGTGGCCTCGCCCTCCGTGAAAGGTTAAGGTCATTTACATCGCGGTCACCTCGATTGCCTCGGTAGTGCATATTGCGCCATGTAACACACGTATCCTCGCGTGCGTTTGCGTAAAACGTAGGTGGGCATGCACCTATCATACGCGTGTGGTGTATTTCTTTGCGTGCAGTCGAGTGCAATACGCGATTTCTGCATGACGTTTTTATATACGATTTTAAGAACTGACCTAGCTTTAGGTAACAGGATTAAATCACAGATTTATCTCAAATTTTCGACCAACGATTAATCTACTTGCTAAAATTTATTAATTAAAAACAACAAAAAAAATTTGCGAACGATTTACTATATTGCGAGAACAAATTTTTGGATATATTTATATGCAGATCATTTTATTACTGGCTATAAAAGAAAAAAATTCTGCATAGCTGATCGACACTAACGATTGTAGCAATTAATTAGAAAATAATGACCCGTTAGAGAGACAGAAAATAAAAAAAAAAAAACACACACCAGCATATTGCAACAAGCTTGTTTGTCCGTGTGTGATAAACTTGAAATACAGTCTTTAAAGTCGGATGAAAAAATTTGACGGAAAATTTTTTTTTTAAAAAAACGAAAAAAAATGAAAGAATTCTAGTCTGTTGGTCGTGTTCTCTCTTGTCTGTATGCGAAACATCAACATCACGTGTAATACGATATGTTGCGTAATTGTTGAGAGTATTTAACCGCGAGACGCGTTAGTTGCAACATATGTATTTATAAGAACAGGCGTTGCCGCGGAATCTTCAGTCGGTCAAAGTTCAATTATTTATTTTTTTAATTTATTTTTTTTACCACCGAATAAAACGAACCGACGACTTTTTGACCTTTTAATACATTGGAATTAATTAATTTCCGACTGTTTTAACGGATCAAAAAAATCTGATTAACTAAATCTAAGCTCTCGATATCCTTGAGATGCGAGAAGTGTTGAAGAAAATAAGAAAAAAAAAAAATGAATTACCGTTGAATCGACTAGTCGACTTGGTCGAACAAAATTTTATAATAATTATCATAATCGGCCTTTTAAACTTCTTCACGGGTTTTACTACTGATAAGAAAAGCTTGAAACGGTTTTTTTTTTATTTTTCTTTGCTGTGAAAATTTGAAGGGTTTCTAATATGCGACAATAGGTACCGAAATCATTTTCTATATACTACAGCAATAGCAACTATACTGCGTCTTCAATCTTGAAGAAATTGAATCGGGAAAAGTGACTGAGAAAATAAACTTTATGTATGAAAACTCCAAGTGATCTTCTCTTCAACTACCGGAATAGAAAACCTGTTCAACGGTAGAATGATGTTTTTTTTTTTTTTTTTTTTCAAATTTATTTTAGTCCAGTCTGGCAAAAAAATTGACTAATTACGTTGAAAAAATCCAAAGGCCAAGGTGAATCAGTTAGTCATTCAGAATGAAGGAATTGAGAACTCATAATCTTTCCAAATAAATGAAATTATCAGATAATCACAATGCTGAGTTTTATTTTTTCTTATTTTTTTTTTTAATCTTATTTTTTTTGTATGTGGTCTCGGGTGATCGATCTTTCCTTCGCAAGGAGCCAAGCGAGAATCAGATAAGACTGCAATTTCAGGTATAGAACTCTGGTATATAAAGCGGGATCAATAATTCACCAGGGTTTATACTTCGTACAATTTAACAGTCGGTGTCTACTAGGTACGTATTGTCAGTCTTTGACAATCTTATTAATATAGGAATGGAAAAAAAAACGAAAAAAAAATTCTGTATAAATTTATCGACCACTGATTCGATTCTTTATTTTCTCAAAGTGTATTTTCTCTCTTTCTCTCTCTGTCTCTATATATTATATATATATATGTATATGTAATCGCATTTATTTCGAAGGTAAACGATATCATAATAATTATTTTTGGAGCCTTATAATACCGAAACGATAAATTAACAAGGGGTATGCTTCGCAGCGATGGGTGACGATTCAATTAATCCTTCAAAGGTCTTTCCCTAAATTAGTACACCGTCAAGCTCACCCTATAGAGTATAACGGTACGGGGTAATGTTACACCTTCCCGCGTACAATTAGGCCACACCTAACGCAGCCTACATTCGAGTGCATTCACCCCTGCTGAGGTTATCGCTTCCTTTCGTAGTTTTCCGGAAGCTCGCACCGGCGCAATACATAGGGCACACGTGTCAGCCACGTGGACACAAAGCATAAGAGATTCGCGATGGTGGGGGTGGAGGGTGAAGAGTGGAGGGTGGCGGTAGTGGTGGTAGTGACAAAAACAAAAACAAAAGAACAAAAAAAAAACAAACGTACAAAAATGAACAAAAAATTGTAAGAAAAAAGCTCCTCTCGACTTCGAGGGGATGAGTATCGATCAAGGGCAAGGACAGGAGCATGCGTAGTCACAGTATGCTTAGTGCTTACTATAGGTAGGATACATACTGTGACTCGAAAAGGAAGACTATACTACTATACACTATACCCATCCCTTCGGTATATCCCTCTCGTATATATAATATCTGTACAAGCTGCGCCAAGGGAAACTCCGTTGCCATTTTACTCCATGTTACATTTTCCATCCATAGCTTATCGGCTAAGTATAAGTATTACGAGGTGTAGTCGCGTGGAGGAACAATGGACAAGAATATCGTTGGGTTTTTAGACGACTAAGCAAAGTAGAAAAATTAAAAAAATAAAATAAAAAATAAATAAATGGTAACATCCTCGTTATCAAATTTTTGATAAATTTCACCAACGATTATCGTTCGTGGATCGGTACTTGTGGAATCTCATTTGAAAATTATTTAAAGACTAAATTTGCGATTTTATAAATTCACCTCTCTAGATTTCATATATTCATACATTATCATAATTTTTATCTATAAACCGAAAATCAGGCAAGAATACCATATCTTGATCAAATCAATTGAATATGCGGTCATGGGCAGTCAAATGAATATAATCAATAGCCATGTAATGTAGAACCGTGAAATATTTCTGATACAATCAACACATACACATACACACACATATCTGTGTGCGTAGAGAAATTATTATAATCAAATTCATTGATATATATATATACTTTCTGTGTTTAAATAATCATACGAATTTGATAAAACGAATTCGTTATTGACTAGATCCTTATTTCATACCTACTCTTTCTCGTAACTGTTCTAATTTTTTTATTATTCCGTTCAAGTCTTGGGTTTTGAAAGTAAGTTCAATTACGTAAAAGGCAGTCGTGTGGGTCATTGGATCGAGTTCGTTTCCATCCGAACGTCCGCAGCTCATAACAGGCGGTAACCACGAGTCGATTTCTACTATGACGATAGTATGTATTTTAAATTAAAAAAAATAAAATAAAAAAATCAATAAATATATAAAATAAAATAAAATAAAATAAAAAAAATCATTATCACGTGTACTTGCGACTGAATAAAAGTCAGCTGAATAAATATATATATATATAAAGCGCGGGAATGTTTGAATTAACATAAAAGGTATAGAAAAAGTGAATAAAGTTTAAGGATTTCTGAGGCATGCCACGCAGTACTATGTTGGTAGACCACGAGTGAGGTAATTGGGTACACCAGCTCCAGTTTGGACAACCCTGCAGAGTGTTGGTTGGTATCGAGCGGCAATGCCAAGGGCAAGGGCGCCCCCGTCCCTCATTCCACTGGTCGCCCCTTGATGCGTACGGTTCATAAACCCCTCTCCAACTTCAGTCGAACCCCTCAGCGCACGCACAGACGCGTTTACCGGTTCCACGCACCTTTACGCAAGGATATACTATATACCTGCGCATGTACCTTTCACGCATACAAACACCCTTAGAAATTAACTCCCACGCAATTCTTCAGACAAATATAATAATATGTTTTTTCAGAGGAAGCCACAGCTTTGTAGATAAATGATTAACAGAAATTTATATGTCACATGCGATACGGCTAATTTAAAGAACTATAGATTTTCCCGCTAAAACGTTATCATAGAATAGTTTAGGATGTTGCCATGCGCGATGCGCATGCGTGGACTCATATCCGTCCGATAGATGGTGCTCGTTTCTCGCCTGACCAATCACAGCGCTAGTAGAGAGGCTAGAGTCTATTAAATATCGTATATTATCACTCTGTGTATTATGTTGAATGAAAACTACGATTAAGTTAAGGTAATATAGAAATTATAAAAGGGAGAATGAGGAGAAGTTAAAATAAACTGATGCTTCGTATATATATATAATATGATTCTCTAAGTAATTAAAGAACAACACTACAGGCCCTTTTTCCAGTCACAGATGACTTAAACAATAATGGATAACGGCTTCAAATTAAATGTACTTTGAACAACCCCGAAATCCCAGCGACAAAATTAAGGGTTCTGAAGATTTATATGTAATATATCCCATCAATTTGACTATGGGATGTAAAATACGATCATAATTGTGGTATAGAGTGTCTGTTGGTCTAGTTAATCTGGATTCAAGCGACTATCAAATGACGAAATTGAAACAAAGCGATTCTGGTTAATAAAAATAGACTCATATATCGCACTATATGGCTCGTCGACGGTAGGGGCAATGATAAAATACTCCATTGCTAGATCAGCGACGAGTCCTCCTATAGTCTTCTCTAGATAGACTATTATAGAATTGATGCAGTCGGTACGCCATTTACGTAACGGGTGAAACATCATCGTTAGTGGAAGCCTGACGCTGACGGTGTCGGTGCCGCGGGTACATTCACCCCGATTTAACTGACGTTGAAGTTGAAGCTGAAGCTGAAGCTGAAGCTGAAACTGAAGCTGACGCTTTCCCCGCTGAGAGAATGACACTCAACCGTTAGTGGATACATAATTCAATAAAGGAAAAACCTCGAGCTGTTAATAAATACGAGATGTATTACAATCGCGTTTAAAACGCTCAATTTTTGACGTAAAACACAATTGCCCAAGGGAAATGACCGTCGAAACTCCTGCAGGCAGGGTGGTCCGTTCAGTTATCCGGATGTTCGTAGAGTAACACAGTGGCCGGAAGTGACAGCACTGAGTTTTACGGAGTCGAATTTCACATCGATATCGCGTGACATGAGGAAATGAAACGGATCGACATTATAATCTCGGATTATTATTGTTTTATTAAACATCGATGGCTTAAACGCGTGAATATTTCCGTTCATCATTAAAAAAAGGGGCTTTCGAAATTGATGATCACTTATTATTTCTTATTTTTTATATAAAATTTGTACATCTTTTTTTCTGCAAGCTAATATAAACCAAGTTTAGATACAGGAAGTTAATTTGAGCGTCACTGATTGAAGAGAAAGTCGCGACCGGCACGTTTCGCGTACCCATGGTAAATTATATTTATATATATATATATACAGGTATATATATATATTATGTTAGTGAGGGTACTGACAAACATGGAATACATAGACATATACATAGATAGATGGCAAAAAGGCCCGTACTAGTTTATCGTTCAATTCTAACAGTGTGAATAAGCTCTGTTGCCGAGTGTTAATCAGTTTTACTTGCATTAGTAGAATTACCTTGGCCAAATCAATACATGGAAACTGCACAAACAAGAATATAGTTACATTTCCTAAAAGTAATTGCAATTATTTAATCACCAGGCGATTATTTAATTTCAAAAAGAAAAATCTAAGGCGAGCTGTATTTCGATACTCCTACACATGCAGCATGAAATTGTATGGAAAAAAAAAAAAAAAAAATTAAATAAAAAAGGAATAAAATAGCACTTGAATATTTCTGCCTTAGCTAAGAGAGGCCTGATCTTACGTAAGCTAGATTACCACC
The DNA here is from genome assembly GCA_914767705.2 of Tenthredo notha. Lineage (NCBI taxonomy): Eukaryota > Metazoa > Arthropoda > Insecta > Hymenoptera > Tenthredinidae > Tenthredo > Tenthredo notha. Next base: position 6,559,425 of record OU611907.1, read on the forward strand.
ATCATTAGGGATTCTTTTTTCTTCTTCTTCTTCTTCTTCTTCTTTTTCAAGAAACGCTGCGTTGCTCCCCGAGCAAGAAAGTAGATAGACAAACGAGCGAATATTCTAACATCAAAGAGTCCGCCGGCTAGTTGAAGTGCATGTCTGATGTCATTCTCGTTTTATAGGTACCTAGTCTATTATTCTTAGGTCCAGATATAGGTCAGTTCTTCTTACCACTTATATGTTATAGTAGAAAAGTGACTGGTCACCGCCCAGCTATAAATTTAATTTCAAATATATCTTGTGAATAACAAAAAACTTAAATCATATACAGGGTATTTGTAGATAGGCTAATCACCATAGCGTGACATTATACAATATTAGACATTACCGAGGGTAGAGGTAATTACGAAGATAGGATCATAGACAAAATGCTACATCGTTAATTTCCTTTTTTTTTTTTTGTTTTTTTTTGTTTTTCAGTTACGTACGAAGAGATTCAAGTGCCAAAAAAAGCTCGCAGAAATCAGAATCCGATTGATAAGTATGTTTAAACTCGAGTTATTTTAGAAGTTTAGAGGAAAATTGTATAAAGTTGTATGTAAAAATGATCTTAACAGGTTTTGATATAAATCAACTTATAAAGGATCGTGAGTCAGCAATCCTTGACACAGATTATATTAATTATTAGTTCGAAATACTGAACTGTTAATGGGATTTAAACAGTTATCATATCCGTGAGAAACAAGCCCTTGCGATAAACGTGTACCCATATAGTATATGTTATAGACATTCCTATGGATGGATTGTTCATATCGCTATTGTTAAGAAAATAAAAGCCAGATATCTATTCTTGGGTGTGTCCTACGTAGTAGGGTATAAGAGGTAAGTCAGTAATGACCCCGTATGCGTATCACGCATTAAAGACTCACGCACGGGTGCGTGGTGCACGCATTGTACGCAGGGAAAGTGACACAGCTAGTAACAACACGTTTATTGCTATTGTTTTATTATATTATTGTCATTTTTTATTTACCGTTAACTTAATTCATAGAAAATGCTGCACCCATATTATGGGTTCTGTTCTCAACAAAATAGACATGTGTCAAAATCTACCGTTACCAAAAATTTCAACGCTATTAATGTGCATATTTTTATTCAACATTTATTATCTTATACGGTCATTCAATTGATAGAAATAAAAATTTAAGAACGAGGAAAAGAGTTTGTCAATTTCAAATGTTTTCAATGCAAAAATTCATCACTAAAGTCAGTTTTGCAGTGTCAAAAAAAAAAAAAATTGTCGACTCTATTACGATGACGTTGAATCATTCTTTGGAGAATAGACAGCCTTTGCTTTGACTGCATCAAATTTGATTTGTAATTTGTATAAAAACGTTTAGGTTTTACCTATAGGTACTGTACCTTAGTTTCTTTGCAATTCTCATATAATTTTTCTTTTCTTTTTCTTTTTTCTCTTTTTCAACAAAGATAGTGCCTAGAGCGAAATCTAAATACTGAACGTATAATTGCAGGAAACTATACTATCTAGGGTATATAATTACACGCATTATATATATACATTATATACGTGTAGAAAACGTCACACTGACGCAAGCCTGTGACAGAATATATAGTTTCTGCGGGAGAAACTTTCACTTGCTTGACCCGTGACTGCGCTTTGATATATATATAATTATCTACCTTGCACTTGCATTTCATTAATTCTATGTTAAAAATATGTAAAAAAACAAATATAAGAAATAAAAAATCTCGCGATATTCGATATTAGATTTGAAATTTGTTATCCTTTCTATATGCCATGGCCAAGCGCAATCTTTTAATAACCCTGACAATCATGCTATGTTGCAAGATTCGTCGGATCAGAACTGAGCAAGCTAGCTAGGCGAGCCAAACAAGCAAGTAGGCAAGCAGGCAGGCCGAAGGGTCAAAAACATCGAGTGTGGTTTCTAGGCCAGCCGTTGCTATCTATAACCCCGGATCACAGGTCCATGTCGTATGTACGACAGAAATCTCTTCGCCCGCACTAGGCTCAGCTAGACTACCTAGTCCAGGCAAACTCTAGGCACTGCTATTTCCCTTGGGACAGACGTAGGCACCGTGCAACGCGGGTGAAACTTAAAATAGAAGATAGAAAATGTATATATATTATTATTTTTTATATTTATTTTTTGTTCCCATTGCCTCGCCATGATGTGTTTTAGGAAACATTAACGTAACCGCGGATTTGATATGTTTGAACAAAATTTTATCGATGTTAACATTAAGGGATCATAGAAGAAGAGATAAAATATGATCTTTCTTCTCTTCTGTTTTATAAATAAAAGGAAAGAAATAAAGTATGGGAAAAGAAGAAGAAGAGGAAGAAGAAGAAGCTTTACTTCAATATAAGGAAAAAGAAACAAAAATGACAATTTAAATACAGGCAAAAGTAAGACGGGGAATAATCGTTTGGTAAAAGTTTAAACGTGCAGGCTAGTGTGAATATTAGAAAGCTTGAAAACTACGTGACGTAATCATGGCCTCGGTTCGACATGGCTGATGGTAAACTTGACAATGGGTCGACGAATGCGCGGACTTGAAAGGCAAAGAACGCATATCAGTGCGTGAAAAAGGGTAGTCTGATTATTTATTTTTTTTGAAATTTATACATTTCAGATAAGAACTATACGTGCCTTTAAGGGCGAACGACGTTTCCGAACACCTATACCAGATGATCAGATCTCTGTCAATAGCTAATCACCGTTACTTCTACATATTACTCCTAATTCGCAAAATTCACAAACATACGGGTCCTCTTTCCCATGCAGAATAGGTTGAAATAAAACTACAAGAAGAAGGCTTTCTGAATTTATCCCTGAACTCACAGTTTACCTGCCTAACAACCCACGACGACGATCGTAGGCCGCGGCTCTCTCTTTTGCACAGAATTATTTGTTCCCTCAACTCTCAGTTGGTGAATGCCAATCAACGGTTTGTGAAAATAGTTTAAATCATTCGAAGTAACGGGTTGTTTATTTTTTTCTTTTTCAGATTCTCTTCCTTGTGTTCCAAAAATTTGCTGATAATCTTATCAAACGCATTCCATATCCGGAAAAGAAGGTGCTTTGATAAGTGATGTTTAAAAAAAAAAGCATTCTTTTTCAAAAAAACATCATAAAGTTTGACTGAAAATAATGAAACTCGTCCTGGCGTGGAAATACAAATATTTTGTATTCGTTTTTGGATCCTCTGACCGTAGAGCTATATTAATTATCTTACGTATGTAGTACGTAGATCTAGCTATTAGTCTATGTACATTATAAGGAGAGGAACATTTATCTACGGCAGTCTTGTATTTTCTGTTAGTGACGTAACTGCATCAACGGTGATGGCGGTGGCGGAGCGGCCGCAGCCGTAGCCGTAGCCGTGGCGGTTGCGAAACCCGAGTTAATTCTAGTAGGTAGGAACGCGGTTAGATCTCGTCTTTTGGACGAAAATTGAAGCAGTTGATAGTTACGCGAGAAACCGTTGCCTCTGGCCGCAACTTTCACTCCTCGAGTATATAGGTATGCAAGTAGTTGTTGTTGGTATACTTCCTGAATACGATCCGCGGCCGTTACCTCGAAGAAGGTGAACCACGGCTTAAGAAACGAACTAACGTAGGTACTGAAAGGTAGCTAAATATTCCGAGATCAAACAAAAACTAGATATACCTAGAAACTCATAAATTTTTTTTTTTTTTTCTCTCTCTCACCAAATATTATGCCACGATGATCAGTAGGTATAATTAAAAAATTAACACAACACGGAAAAACCCTCACACTGCAGAGTTTCGCATCGGCTACTTTCTAATCAAACAAAGTACCTACTTCTTTCCCTCTCTCTTTATTCTCCTAAATTGTCTCTCTCGTGATAAGATAAGAAACAGACTAGAAAAAATTTAAAAAAAAAACCGAATGTACCATAAAGTCAGCTGAAATTTTCTCGTCCCTATATAAACCTGATGATAATTAATGATTATTTAATATACATGTGCATAATGAATTCCCTTTCTCGTTATGAGGTATTCCAGCTACTGTACTAGATGCGATTATCAACGTCCCCTCATTGGATACTTTCCCGACTTACCCAACCGAACCTTACCCAAGTTATACCTAGATATATAGTGAAGTGCGAGACCAAGCTTACTTGAACGTACCTAGCCCAAACTTAGCACACCTATTCTCCCACCAGATTGTGTCTGATAGCTGCTCTCCTATATACATCTACTTTCACAGTAGGCATTACGGGAGGTAGGGTAAGGTAAGGTAAGGTAAGGTAAGGTAAGGTAGGGTAAGGCTGGATGATCTCTCTTCGTCTATCGTCTCTTCTCTCTACTGTCTCCTCTCTCGTCTCTCCTCTCTCATCTCTCATCTCTTTAGTTTGTTGGCCGTGCGAGAGAGCGAACGCCATCAGTCGACTGGTGCTGCAGGGTTACCTGCGGTCGTTGTATCCAAAAACTTTGGCAATAAACTTACACTCTCGCAAGCAAATGTAACCAGTAAGATAGTTTCACCGGTTGCATAACTAATACACCATTGCTGCTAACAAACCTGATAGTTTCACGCAAGAACTTATACCTATATACCTGTACTACGTACCATAAGCAACTTCTTTAGTTACCAAACACCAATCGCAAATACATCAGGAAGCATTTCAATAACTTATTATCTCCTCATCTCACCGTGAAATTTTCATTGCTATCTAGTATTCGCTGTTCTACTATTCGGAGAAAGTAAAACGAGACTCATTTTTGCGTTCTAATCACAGGGATCATTCATGTATGCGTGCAAAATTCAATATGTTATGCAATTTTACGCCATTTTACTAATCTTTTGGATTTTATATTGAAAAGAAATACATAATTATTATATGTGCAGAGATATTACTCGTATAATGTTTGTGTTGAATTTGATCGTATAGCACAAGAGAGAGTCGCCTCTGGGCTAATTCCCGTGTAGGCGCAGTGAAAACAGATATGGATGCGAACGGTGATGCAAGAGTTTGAAAAGTTCATGATACAAAGTCAGGTTACGAAAAACTTAACGGGCGGTGGTAGACCCGTGAATGTTAATGCCAATCTGGTAGGCGGCATATGTATATAGTTTAGCAGTGGGCAGTTGGAGGCCTTGGGATAACTCTAGGGACAACGTATAGTGGGAATTTTATCTGCATCATTTGCCAATAACCATGAGTCGTAGCTAATTTACAAACGTCATTTATGACCTGAAATTCAAAGTTCTGAGTTCGAAAGGTAGAGCTGAGAACTAAGCAAGCCGAAAATGTCATTCGATAGACAGTTGTTAAATGTCAGATGCATTCAATTTGCCAAGCAAAGAATCGAACGGTTCGTATGCGGTCAATCCGTCTAGGGGTCAGTTCGGGTTTTATTAACCGTAAACATCTACTGTATATAAAAAAAATCAAAATCTATTTTACAATCATTTTATCACACGATTTCGGTTTCATAAAGTTCCATGCAGCTACATCTGCACAGAATTCTTCACCCCCTCTATCTGAGGATTCATTTTTTGTCATTTCGAACATTCCTGTTCGATTATACATAATGGGCTCCTTAAATTTCTGTAATGTTCTGTGAACGGTAAAACACTTTACTGATATTTTCGTACAATATATATATATATCTGGGTTGATAAGTACGACTTACATGTCTGGTATTCAGAACCTAATAGCAAAAGGATATATGTACATATATTGGGGCTTGTCAGATTTCATGGAAACATTCGACAGCTGTGTTTTTCAATTTATGGAGATATTGAAATCGCCATCATCGGTACCGTATTCATAAAATCCTTTGCACACGAATTTTATCTGCCATTTTTAACGGTATTGTGATTTACCTGAAATTAATTGAGGATTGGAGTGGCTGCCTTTATGCATATATAGCTACACTACTTGGAATAGAAGAGAAAACCTGGCACCGTAATCGAAGCAAACGCTGACGTGAATGTCACCGATCGAAGCAAGGCTTCTTGGTCCACGAGCCAATGCCTGGGCCAGAGGGTGAGCAGCAGCTGCTATACTGGTGCAGACCTCAACCTGAAAATCTTCTAGTCTGAAAATTATTTGCCCTTCGAATTTCGCCGGATTTAGTCAAGATTTCGATACTTAAAAGAATGATGGAGCTTGAAATTATAGGAGCATCGAAGTTTGATGATTATTCGAGAAATTATATGATAATGAATCGACGACAATCATATACCGTTTCAAATCTACAAAGAGTATCCTGTTATTCTTTAGAGTAAAATGGTCAAATGAATCACCCGAGTTCGACGCAATTCAGATTTTATCATATTGAATGGAATCTAGTCTTACGTATATTTCCTCTTTTGCACATCCCTGCACCCCTGAAGATGGTATTAAGCGTGTGTGAATCGAGTTTGAATATAAAGAAGACTGAGGAATATATGACGTCCAACATCCGGCGACAATTACACGTATGTATTAGTTATTTTATTTCATTGCAACCAACTAATTTGAGTCAAGGTGGATCGTATACTAGGCGTAAAGTTGAGTTAATACTAGAAAACCGCGAAGAGATCTTGTATATTTATAAACTTATAAACGAAATTACGAAATTTGTCGCAATTATGTCTGAAGCGTGACCCAACTTCGAGCCAGCAATGAAACTTATGCTTTGATGTTACAAGTTACAAATTCACCAGATCGAGGACAACTTGATATTATACCAGGGTCTTCATTTGTCATGGCTGTAAGTTGTCGCTTACAATTGTTTAGAAACAATTCTGTAAGTAAAAGAACGCGAAGTATATTTGACATCCCTTTGAAATCATATTTCATTTACGATTAGCATAGTAAATATTTTCAAAATGACCACCTCTACGTACACGACAAGAAATGTGCAATTAACCTTTTACGAATTCCAATTTATTCATTTCAACTAATTAGTAAAGACCCTCAAGTAGAAACCTGCCTCACAAGATACCATTTTCAATCACAATTTCCCAGACTCTTACTTGAGGGTCTTGAGACTGGTTTCGTCAAAGGGGATTAGTTTTTCATCACCGTTTAAACCACGGAACAACCCCATCATATTATTCCTATGTTTGGCATTTCGAGGGGGGGTTTTAGAGCTCGAAAAGGGGTTCTTTTGCAAAACCAGTATCTCCCTGAAAAAAAAAGTCCTCCGATAATCCAGTTTCATTAAAGCAGTTCGATACTATTTCGGGGTAGAAAAAAAATTTCTGAGCTCCCGATTCTCACAATGAGTCTTTGATATACTCTTACTTTCCCATAGTGACGGAACTAAGAAAAGCTCTTTTAAGACAAGCTGGTCCTTCAAAAATCCGTCCGTTTAGCATAGCTAGATTTACAATCGTGAATTAGCAATGGCCACATCAATAGATTGCGAATTGGTAATCCGTGGAATTGTGAGTGGAAATCTCGTTCCTGAAATCGTATCGATTGCGTTGAAGAATCCAAAAGGTCAGCTTGGCTTCGGGTTCGACCGTGTCAGTCGGTGAGTTCGTAACTCCAGGAGCTTATGGGTCTGGGATTTTTGGGCCTTGGGTCTCGTGTTGCTGGCGTAGCCCAGCCCGGGCAGCCAGGACACTGTTCGTCGAGTGTCTGGTGTAAATTCTAGAAGCTAGCTGGCGCGGGTCAATGTATTCCGGGTTGTTTATTTAGGCCATGCGAGGTGAGCCGCCAGCGTGCGCACGCAAACTGCACTGGTCTCGTCTATATATGCTCGTTTTATGCTTCTTTTATGTTTGTCATACGCACGTTCGCGGACTCTGTCCACGTAACCAAAAGTCTTGCGGTGGATGTCAACCAGGTCCTAATCATCAAAGGAAATACCAAAAAGTTTCAACTTTATGCATAAAACATCACTAACGATAAAAATTTTGGGTTTTGATCATAAACGACATCACTAGTAATATGAATTCCGTACAGAATATACCGAGATGAATCTAGGAATTTTAATCTTTGATATAATTTTCAAATTCTCTTTCAAGTCGATCATATTATCAAGTCTTTGAATATTTTCGCCTGCTTAAAGTGTTCTAGGTGTACTAGTTTCTTCATGTACAATACGCTCGGTTAATTTTTTTTTCGCTTAGTCCCTCGATATCAGCATTTTGCTGTCCTACATCGTTATCACTCATAGACGGCGCGGGTGCTTGTAGCTAACTTAGTTTTTTTTCGCAACACTAAAGTCTAGAGATCAGGTCTCGTACGTGTCATTGAAACCGTTCAAGATCTAGTGCAGAAAATGCGACGTTTTTATTGCATCTCCTCTGACCGTTAAACCAGACAATTGTCGCTGACAAGATTGCGATTATTAAATTTAAACCATTTTTTTTTTCTTCTCCCAGCAGATTTAATTTTTCGAAAATAAAGTAGAACATCATTTGCTATGAAAAATAAATTGCAGTTATATTATAAATTTTTGTGTCTAAATTTTAGAGCGGATATGGTTGATGTGAATACTTTGAATCGCGCATAACTTTAACGGCTAGAAATTCAAGGATAATAGATATGTATACCTCTTGACCTGAATTTCCGTTTTTATTATATAAGTGCAGCGCAAACAAGGCAATGATAATAACTAGTAATTCTAGCGTATGTCGATGTCGCACTAATTTAACACATTTTTATTCTGTCCTTGTGTCGCTGCAGCGTCTAGCGATGGATAAATTAGTCGATCTATAGAATTTATCAAGTTGATTAAAAAGGTGCGAAAAATGATATTTAATAAACGTAATTGAAGTAACTCTGGGCTTTAGTAAACACTCGTAATATCAGATTTTTATTATTCATACTAAGCATTCTGCATGAATAATTGTAGACTATATTTCGCGAATATCACCCTCGTCCCTTATCTCTGCATTCTGTGTATAATTGATTAAAATTTATGGCACTGTGAAGATTTATAGAGCCAGTCTTATGAGAAATTTACAGACCAACAAGTTCGCAAGACGTCGAAAAGATTTTGACCATTATACGAGGTTTGACTCGAGATCAGAAGCCAATGAGATAAATTTACGATTAATGATAATGTACCGAAATTCCCTAAATAGTTCTGATATCTAAAATGCAATTTATGGATAAGAGAAAATCAGAATTCTAAACATATAATTGTGAAAAATTGTCTAAATCCCTAGGTGTAACGTGGGTTGAATTTCGTTTCATTCGATCTATCGGTCAGTTTTGCCATAAATAAATATGAATTGAATTTAGCTAGCTGAAGTTTGCTGTTAAGAATACGTTTGCAAAGTGAGATAGAGATAGAGATAGAAAGAGAAAGAGAAAGAAAAAGAGAGAGAAAGGATTCGCGGGGTGGTAGACTAGCGAAAGAGTGAAGGGAGAGCGAAGGCAAGAGGGGCTAGAAGGGAGGGAGAGTATCGGTCATTACCTTCGTGGCGAAACTGGGTCAGTCGTCACATCGCGTCGCGGCGCTCGATGCCACGTTCGCGCTAACTTCCGCGCCCGATGTATATAATGCACCCCTTATGCCTCCCCCTCCTACCCGCTAATTGCAATTCAATATTAATGCATGTATGTATACACATGGATTTACAGCTCGAAATAAAGAAAAAGGAATAAGAAATTTAGAGGATAAATTAAGGAGTATAAGAAAACGTATAAGTCACGCGATATGTATAAGAAAATATTGTCTGAACTATGACCTAACGATTTACCGGTCAATGGGCGAGACTGGCTGGAAAAATTTCTATACGTTGCTTATTTATGTGTAAAATTATATTCAGACCATTTACAAATTAAAAAAGAAAGAAAAAAAAGCCATTGACGTATGTTCTACGCTAGTCTACAAACAGTTTTACCGTTAGAAACACAATTTTCCTGATGAAAGGACTAAAATATATAACTTTGAGGAAAATATTTATTTGATCAACTTTACTCATATAGTTCGATAATGTTCATAATAATTTATGATCATACTGTTTAATTAGCCGTAGCCTGATATAGAGATTACCTGTTAAAATAATTTTTACTATGAAAAAGCATGAACCGATTTGAAGAAATCTACGTCAATCACTTCAAATGATATTCCACAAATGATTCAGAAAATGTTGAACTAAAAAAACTCTATATTTGAAATATAATCAAAATTCTTCTTGCATCGCAAATATTGAGTTTAATTTGTAGATGTGATTTGAAAGGATTCGCATAGTTCTTTGGAATTTGCAAGCTATTTCAGTAGTAGAATTTTTTTTTTTTTTTCCATCTCTCATCAATCATCTTTTCATCAATCATCTGTAACATAATTTCTATACTTTCGTTAAATTAAATTCAATTTATTTCGCCACGATCGTATAGATACGAAAATAAAATCGTTCCGAAACGTAAGATAAAGGTTGAGGAACGCTGCTCTGTAAGCTCGCAATCCCCTCCGTTCGTCCCTCGCGTTTCCGAGGCATCCACCACCTCCACGTAGTTCGCGGTTGTCGGCATTGCACTTCGAGCTTCCGCGCGACCTGCCCCAACGGATCTTTCCCCGTTCAACCTGGCCGGGTAGCCAACGCTGCTCAGTTCTCCCCTTTACTCCTCACCACCCTTTTTCTACCGAACCCCTGGTTTAACTCCCACCTTCTACCAGCATCCTCCAACTTGCCCTCCACTACCTTCTATACTACCCACTATACCACCACATTGAAGTACTTCTTCACAGAACCGGAGCTTACCGATGTTCGCGCCACCCTTGCGAATTTTTATCAATTGTTCATAATTTCGCAATATACCTTTCCTTGTTTTTTTTTTTTTCTTTTCTTTCATTTCTTTTTTTTTTTTTTTTTGGTTTACTGACTCTGATGAAAGCTTCCTTATTTTTTCACTGTCTATCAAGACTCGTTAGATTCCCTTTCCCTAAATATTTAAAGGCTCGTGTAGGTATAGTATATAATAATTCGCATAGTAAAATTTTTTAAAGCATAAATTTTCTCGTTGCTCAAGGTTCTGAGTACAATACGATTTACGAAAAGAGGAAATCTCATTGTTATAAGAACTTGGCAGCTGCAGTTCGCAAGTAGTCGAGGATCTCGACTATTACTCGGTGCTTAGGAACGGGGAAAATAATTAGTTGACTGATCGTTAGCTTGACTAGCTGCATAGGTGATTATGTAACTGTTTTTTTTTTTTTTTTTTTTTCATGAAAAGTCAAAGAAGGTAGTAAAATTTGAATATAAAAATTGACTGCCTGTGATTTTAATCAAAAGAATATATACATGCTCTGGTAATTACATCATAATTACATTATATTAAATTCCCACACCCACACCCTCAACCGCGACGTCGTATATAATAGCGTCTGAATAACAAAAATTAAGCGTTTTATTTCTTATTATTTTTTAACATTTTCTAATGCATTCTTCTATCATCAATATAAAATTTATTTATTGTCGTAATGTTGGCTGCATTTGTTCCTCGAATAGAGACAGCAACAACGGTGCAGTACGGGCCGCGCGCGACTACCCACAATGCACGTTGACCCATATCGGGGCCGTTGCTATTTCAGATATCCTTTCCATAGAGGAAGGTCGTTCGAGTACGTAGAAAATTACGTTACATAAGTTATCAGGTTCTCAGTAAAGTTATTTTCTTTTTTTCTCCAATTTTTTTCAATTTTTTTTTTTTTTTATTTTCATTTTTTAAACACGCTTCAAACGCGTTGAAAACACTTTAAAGACAACTCAATTGAAATAATCCCTAAGTTACACAATTAAAATTACATGCAAGTAGTCGGAACAACCGCGATGCTATATTTTCGCATAAACAATAATATTCTCGCGTTATTCGCATTCTGCTGTAATCTCATTTAATTCTCATTTCCCCTCCCCAGCTATTTCATCGCTGATATTAGCCATACCATAATACTTCCGGTTGTTAATAAAAAAAAAAAAAATAAAGAAAAATAAACATGCTGTAAAAAGTTTTCGTAACAACTTTCACGGGTTATAGACCCACGCTAGCTATTAAAAAAAATTACATGGCTGTATAATAGGAATGATTTTTTTATTTTGTCATTTTCTATTATTTATTTTTTATTTTTTCAAAATCGCTATACGCTCCAGGTATACCTACCTGGTAATTTTATTACTCTCGCTATTAATCAGATTACAATCTTAGTTTAACCACATGCAGTATATAGTAATTAAATAAAACGATAGGTTCCGAACCGTTGCCCGTCAATTTATTAAAACTGGTTAATCAGGGTTTGCAGATACGAAGTTGAATACCTTTCGTAATCCACGGTCGGCCCTGACTTATAAGACATCACTTACCACTTGCAGTCAGTGGCTGACTCAATTCATTGTAATACTACTATACGTCATTCTCTGGATAGTCAAGAGTCGCTAACTCAATCATCAAAAATTAGAATCCAACGATCATTTTTGTTTTCATTTTTGGAACATTTTTGGAACATTATTTTTGTTTTTTGTTGCAAAGAAATGCGATGTGCTTTTATGGATGATATAGCTCCTGCAGTGAATACCTCGGTGAATTATTAGATATTTTTCAACTTGAACTTAGCTACTAGACTGACGGGAAATAGCTAATCAAATACGATTAAGGCTTCGCTTGTTGGGTTAGGTTAGTGTTCGCATATCGAGCCTCCTCTACCAATAGATACAACAACGGGTAGGATAGAAGAAAATTACAGCTTATCGACCAGAAACGAACCCGATTATCACCGCTATCTAGATCAACTATACTAGAATATAGTACAGTTTATTTGCTTCCAAGGAGCTTTATAATACATGGGTATATTATCAGAAGCTTTAGTAGCGAGTCGTGATTAATATACAATTTTTTTTTTTTAATTTTTTATGGTTTTAGGGAAAAACTCCAAATTTTTATATACAGCTTTTATCAAGCCAAGACTAAAACCTTATCTAAAAACAATGATTTTGTCAAATAATTCTTGAATGAAATTGCATGTGACTAACAATAGGCAAATTTAGTTTCTATTTCGGTGGGGATCATGACAGAGTGATGCGGAACAGTACTGCACTTTGATCAAGCACGCGTGTATATAGTCAAGCTTTTATACTACAGTCACGTACTACACGTATTCACGCATAGATAAAAGCATTACATTGCCTAACTATGTAGACGAATGAAGCCCTGTGGCACGATATAACACATTCCGATAGGCGATCATTGGTTTTTTTTTTTTTTATATATATCAATGTAGGAGATTTTTTGATGCAATTTTATACAGTCGATGTTCGAGAGCAGTGAAAAAATATGCGCCCTTCGTCGATGAATCCGCTTTTTTTTTTGTATGATGAATTTATGAAACTTATAGAGGAAGGAAATTTTTCTCTCTAGGATAGCAAGGCTCTAACCTTAACCCTTTATCGGACCCTCTTATTCCCCTTGAAATTTTTATCGCAATGTACAAACTAGCTCTTATCAAAGCAAAACTAGGTGTATACTATATATATATATGTATATGGGTGTATGTGCTCAAGTCAAGGAAAAAATTTTTTAAAAAAAATCTGAGGTAACCGGAATTTTATTTACTTATAACTAACGTACCGGTTTGTCTGAGGTAAATAATTTCAATGACACTGAACATACCGTTTCAGAAATATTCTTCTTACACATGTATGGTACCAGAAATTTTCCCTTGATTTTGCATAATAATGCAAAAAAAGAAACGGAAAACTTAAAAGCAGAAGATTGTGTCTGTCCATATACGACTTTTTGGTTTTAGATTTAAAATTCTTGGTTTAGAATTATTCGAGCGTTTTCATTGATTCTATAGAATTATAGACAACGCGTTGTTATAATTTTCTTTTTTTCTTTTTTCTTTTTATGTATAATGATATATATCTCTGATCGTTATCATACCGTTAGTCTCTACTCTTTGTACTACAGACTGCAGTTCAATACTATAATAACCCTGTACTATATTATTAAATCAGCACCGTGTAGAGTGCTTACGCAAAACCGTTGAATGGGTGCCATAAAAATGTCCTCAGGGATGAATGACTTGGGCAACTATCAGACTAGAACTATGTGTCGAAAGCTGTCGCACTGTACTATAAGCATGCAATACCCGAGTGCCTACGCGTATAACAAGTACGGGCGTATAAGAAGTATTTCAATTAATTTACACCTCCGGTCACCCCGCAGCTCATGGCCGAGTTTATATCTTGCCATAAAATGTCTCGTCCAATCTGCAATACCACGTCTCAAAACCAGATGATTTTTGCCAGTTATTAGGATTTTGGTAAAATATCTTATCGATTTTTTTTTTTGTTGCATTTTTTGTATAAAATCATCTTTGAGTTTTATTTTGATTTTTGTAGCTTATTTTCTAAGTTTTAAGCTCTATTATCAAAAGCATAGTTGATAGATTTTATAAAATTTAGTTAAAAGTTGAAATAAGATTCCCAAAATTCATATTTCTTCATCATCCAATAAATTCTATAGCGATGATTGATAACAACAATTGACGGCCATCTCACGGTGATCGTGATTATCAAGCGTCTGGAATGTAAATTGAATTTCAAATTGCCGTACAGGTAATGATTTTCAAGGAAATTCAATCTCTTTTCCTTGAAATGACTCAAGTTGCAGTAGATTAAATAACCTGAACATATTATGAATAATACATATATACGTCATTTAGTTCCAATAGGAAAATTATACTGAAAAATTCTTTAGTTTTTTGTGTTTCAATGCCAATCAGCCCTTCGTGAGATATTCTCGAATGACTGCAGGGGGTCTTTTCGAGCAAAAATTTGTGAGCTGGCTTCTCATTGTCAGATACAAGCAGTCCAAGAAGAATCAGTGATTTAAAATTGTAGATTTCTTACCCTCCGATAGTCTAGAAAATAAACCTTCGTCAAATGTCATCGGGTTTGTATTTTATCTGTGAAAGGCTATGGTCCAAAAAGCCTGACGTTTAGATGATCATACTTCAAAAGCCTAGTCCTTCAAAGATAGTCCTTTTCAAGTTTAGCTAGTGACCAAAATCTAGTGTCAATATCAGCGTATAAAAAGCCTGAGGGTAAGTTATAGAAACGCGATCAACCGTCCCATTAAGTCCCCTTGTACTCCCAGCAGAGAATTTCACCCCCCTTTATCCCCTACTGAGTAATTCCTTCGTACCTCGTGTGTGAGAATAAAAATTGTAAAGCATGAAAATGAAGATTGAATAAAAAAAATAAATAAAAAAACTCTGAATAATAACTGAAACGAAGCTGGTTGGCTAGAGGCTGGTGCAGGTTCGTCGGAGGGCACTTTCGCTGAAAAACCATGTACCAGGGTATGGATCTCCCACCCGGTGCAACATTTCTCCTTTGGCTCGTTGGTGCACCCGGTTCGTCTCCCTCCCTTATCCATAGTGGAATTCCTCCCTCCATAAGTCGCGAGCGTCCCCTAGCTGACGGGTTCCCCGACGCCGTTACCTCACAGGGTGTAACGCTCGCGGGTAGTCGCGCCTGCGCGACTAGGTTATAAACAATCCTTGCCTGCGCAATGCGGCCCGTCTTGTGGAAGGTCCGGGACAAACGCCACCAACGAGTGGGACGAGTGGGACGAGTGGGACGAGGATACCCCGTCGAGGGTTGGGTGGCTCGATACGGCTCCGGGTTCAATGCTCACTGCTACTACCCTTGCTGCACTTCCCTGCCCGACTACTAGTAGTTATATGCATGAATCTACGTACACACATATACCTACGTTGCTGCAACGGGACTCGACTCGACTATTTTTGCAGACGCGTGGACAGAGCTAAGGGTGGTTATGTAAGAGCTAAAAGAGGTACATACATATACGTCTACAGATCTATGTAGACTTCGAACTAACGTCTGAGAAGCTAACATTTTTCAAGATCTTTCGGGTCAGTTCAGGTCAAGATAGTAATCGACTCCTGTAGCCTTTGATATTGAATAGAAATGAAATAATCTTGATAAGTGTACTGATTTATCAAAAACGAATCTTTTTATTGGAACATCGGCAAAAATCTACAACTTTTTTTGCTCATTCTTATATTAGGAATCTTTTCATAGTCCTGTACTTTGAGATACAAACAGAATAGATGTGATATAATTAATTTCTGGTCTGATAGAACTTTACCGAATGTATAACTGAAGAGGCTTGAGGTTTTCTCGACTTACCTGAAACAAAGAAAATTGTTTTGTCGGTGAGTAAACATTGCGAGATAACATAAATGACGAGTTAAACAGCTCGCTTTGTACAAGTATAACACAATTACATATATATAGAAGCTTGTGCTGCATTTACTTTATCGCTCATAAGGGTAAAAATACGGATATACATATAGGCATAGATATGCAGCGTGCCTGTAATAGTGCGGCTATGGTAACAAGGTGTAAATTCACACGCAAGTCTAACCAGGAGGTGACCGTTTGATCCTTTAGTGTAGTACCAACGTGCACTTATCATTTGGCTGGTAAGTGAGCTGGGGAAACCGTTATCAGACAACGTAACTAACAATGACTAAGCAATGCAGCGTGCCAGCCACCTTTACAACTTACGGGTGAAGGACCGACCCCTCTAGTCACTTCTTTGTATCACGGCGTAAGGTGAAAGGTAAGAAATTTAATGAAACAGGACACAGGTAGGTAAGGTATATAATATATTTTTTTTATTATGTAATACTGATTTTGGTACTTTGACAGAAAAGTGACAAACGCATCCCGCAATTACTAGGATGTGCAATTATATCTGAAAAGAAATTTTGAATAATCATTTTTGCTCAGCATGAAGAGAAGGAAATTGCTTAGGTGGAGTTCGATGACATATAAATCCGCAGGTACATGAGCGGTTATCTTGCCCTTGCACTTTCGATGATAAAAGCATTTATATAGAGTTTTTGTTATCGCAATTGTTTATGCTATAATTATTAGAACTATATGTATGTACATGTCATACGTATGTCAAAATGAAGCAAAAGAAAAACTTGATAAGACATGACGAGGGATGATACCGTCGACTCTTTCTTGGCAGACTTATGATAGCGATTATTAGCCCGCGGACTTTAGATCGAGGAAAGTAAACCTTGATGGTGATACGCTGTGTACTTGCCAGACACAACGGCAATGATCAATATCTCGATTCTTCCTCGTTGCGGAAGATGCAAAAAGTCTGCGCTTACGAGGCGAGACTTGCCTTCAATTTTCTACGTCAAATATCAAATCTATTTCGATTTTTGTTCACTCCTATTGGAGGAAATAAAATAAATGAATAAAAAATTGTGTCGATCAATCATTGGAATTATATATTATCTGTCCTAAGAAAAATGAACAAAAAAAAAAACCTTGGATTTGGATGAAAAATAAAAACGTGACGTTATACAATCCCCTTGAAAGTAGCGTTGATACTAGGCGCTACGTCACGTACTATACCCGTACTTTAACGCCAAGTTACTACAGTTATTTCGACCATCATACGTGCCCAGGCTACTCCCTAGTGTACCCTAAGATATACGAGTGACTCGATACAATCCGAATGCTCGTAAGTATAATAGAAATGAAAATAGAATAAAATTGATTCAATGGATTGGAGGATCTAATAAAATATTTAACTATATTCATCAGACTACTTACATGATAAATCTGTAGTACCTGCACTACAGTGTCTCGTTTACTTCACAGTCAGTATCAACGAAAATATGCTTCCCTTATTTCAGTAAAGACTTTAGCCATAGGTCCGAAAAGTGATTACGGATGGGGTTTCTTTCTTCAGAGATTTTTTGCACGTATAATTTTATTTTTTAATCACTATCGATGACACAGTTCCCGGGGGGAGGAAATATATCGAGATCACAAACCTGTATTTTAAAACGTCACGGACTCATCGTCACAGTTTGAAATGAAACTGAAGATCAGATCCTCTACCCTGGAGCTTCCGCATAAAAACTACGATTAAAAAAAATAAAACTACACTTTTTTTAAATTTTTTCTTATCGAAAGCACAAACCGAAAGGTTCTTCAACCTTAAATCTTGAACTAGCTAAGGCTAGACCAAGTGTACTACCTACGGGCGCGACCGAAGTACCGAATTCGCGCAATCGGCTCGATTAAAAGTAGCTCGAACGTAAACAAACTGCGGTGCAGCGGCGGTGCACCGCCTTCGAGAGGTCGTTGACCGAGGGTGGCAAGCGAGAGAATCATAGAGAGAGATATAGCGAGAAACTGAAAGGTGGGGCAGAGAAGGGAAGGAGAGAATGCATCGACGAAGGGGCTTAGGGGTAGCGGGAGAGTGCAGTGGTTATAGGGGTAGGGAGAAACAGGCGTAGAGGATGCAGTTGCATCGACCGGGGACTCAGCTGAGCAGCCAACCCTCCCGGACCAGCGCAATCCCTGAGCTAGCCGACCTGCAGTGGAAAGGATGGTGATGGGGGTTAGGGGTTGGGAAATTGAAGTGGAGGGAACTACGTTCCCCTTTCCCCTTCCAACTACTAAAAGCTCGTCACGACCACCACCCACTCTTCCACCGACTCTACCATACCATCCTCTCGTTGCCTTGGGGATGACTCTGCACTGTGAACGTGACCCTCAAAATCAGGATACGTTGGTGTCTAGGTCCTGTCCTCGAGCCCGTCGTGCTCTTATGAAGATTTCGAGTATGACCGGATCTGGCCTTTGCCGTTAGCTCAGGAATATTATAACAGGAGGCTATCGTGTTAATCATTTTCTCACTTTTACAAATTTTCCAAGACGAAATACGGAATCCCGAAGGTGTGCCATCATTTCCTATGATATTTAGTGAAATGTAAAATCATCTGAGAAAACCGAGCTTCCTCATCAAATACATTAAGGTTTTCGATCTAATTCCGTTTCAGGACATTTCAAGACGGCTTTTTCAATGTGGAAAAAAAGTGTCTTGAATAGACGCGTAAGACTTACAGAGAAGATGGAATAGCTTTGAGATAGACGAAAACAAAGTTATATTTCTTATTTAGGAATCTTTGTTTCGTCTAGACTGAATACTGCATCGCGATTTTTTTGTAGAATGGGAGAATCGACTGTTACGTTAAAAAATATAACTTAAATGTGAAAAAAAAAAGTCCGTAAATACGATGGCTAAAGAACAGATTCACATGAATCGCATCAATTTCTGCACCCCATATTCACAATTCTTTTTTTTTTTTTCTAAAATTAGATTCTCCCTGTCTGGGAGAATATGCAGCAAACTAATATGAACGTAATAAACGATATCTTGTGCCATTTCGTGCATAATTTTCATATTAAAAACTTTTTCTTACAGTCATTTGCTATTACGTTCACCAACGTCCCACATATTACCAAGCCACCTACCATCTACAGATATTTTTCACGTTCTATAACTTATCCGCAATAAAAAAACAAAAAATAAAGAAATAAATAAACGTAAAAAGACTCGTTTGATAGCTGTAAAAATTCCTTATCTAATATAACGATGCAATACGTAAGAAGACGTAAGAACCTGATGTGTGACTCGACATTTCTTCAAAAAACAAAATCCTAGGATTGATTTGTTCAAGCTGCAGTATAATACTTGGGGACTTCTCTTCGCTTACAAATGCACATTTATGGGAAAGAAGTAACCCTGTATGTATACAGGGAAGGCATATCGACTTAAAGGAAACGTAACGTCACTTGTGTACTCGTGAATCCGTCAATCGTTTCGCGATAACAGATCACGCGATGACGTGACTAAGGGTAGTTTCCTAAGGAATACTAAAGTTTTCGAAAGGAACCGTTGCTACATAGACAGACCGCAGACGAGACAATTCCTATAATTTAAATAAACGTATTTGAATGGAAGTTTAAGTGATCGTGAGTACTAGGAGTACAATACCTGCATATGGGCCGATATATGCATACATTCGAATTGATTGCCAGCCTGTTCTTCTCTCACTCTCTTGTTCTCGTCCTGTTTTCCGGCCCATTAACGTCCGCACCTATACACTACACAGAGACATAATACGACTTGCAAGTAATCTAATCCTTGCCAAGCCGAGTCCCGGTTGCGGACAAACGGCAATAACGATAACTTTCCAATTATTAATACCCTAAGAGAAGATGAAGGCATATATGGGAGTTGGTACTCGACCCATGACACGTACACGGACAATAATTTCATGCGTGTATAAGTGTAAATGCGGTAATTGGCAACGTTGAAATATTTCTTACATGAAACTAGTTTCGTTACCATATATGATATTCATGGGGAGGAACGATTTTGTAGTAACCGAAAGTCCTGTGAATGTAACAGGGATTCTGGATTAAACTTTCCTCGGAATACCCTAGAGCTGAAAGCATAAACGTGAAAAAAATTCTATCCAGAACACACCAGGATTCATTTTCGAACACGCCGACCTTCCTTAACTGTTTCCACCCTGTACTGTGACCATGCAGCAAGCAAAGTCCTGCTTTTTACATGTCGACTGCTTATAAGCCTTGAATCATTCTAGAATTATCTTTAGTGGGAATACGACTTTCTCAAGCTCGTGTATATCTGCACTTGATATTAGAAACTTCTTGGTACTTGTACAGTACATGTAGAGTAAAATGTATCGTAAAGTTTAAATAACGTGGAGGTCGAGACCCGGGTATAGAATCGCTGATGTAGTACCCAGGTCTAGGTACCACTATTGCTACAATATATAGGGTCACAGGATCCCGGATGTGTGATTACAAGCTATAGTCCATTTCATTCATTGCTTTACCTAGGTCGGAATGCAATGGTGGGTTATATCAAGGCATAGTCAGAAACGTTGAGAGTGTGTAAAAATTCTCATTATCTGCTGGTAAGGTTTGATAAGATAACGAGACACGCGTTTTATGTGGTTTTTATTTTATTTTATTTTATTTCACTTTACTTTTTTCCACGTGGAACAAAGCGACATATGCACATATACAGTGACGTCAAGTTTTAACATCTAGATATGATGGATATTACACAGAATGTACCATGCAATGAGTTGTTCATGACTGAGATTTAATACCGAGAATACCACGAGTCGAAAATTTCACTGGAAGGTTTATTATCAGAGTTATTCTTATGTAAAACAATTTTTCTCGTATTATGTCCGTACATCTTGTTCGACATTGACATTATATCCGAACTTTTTTGACAACTTATACGAACTTATAAATAAACTTTTCTCTCAGATTGAACAAGTACGAAGATTTTATATCACACGGTACTATTTTACGGATAGAATATGGATATTCCAAGATACGAATCCGAGAAATTCGAAACTACGAATAACTAGATAAAAATCGAGGGATGGTATTCAAGTTTTCAGTTTTTAATCCAACTTTAACTTGAAATTCTGGGGATAACAAAGATGAACAAAATGTGAAAGAGAAAGATATATAACTTTGCAATAAACCTGTTAATAAATATTTTGAAATAAAAATGAGATATTTTAGACCCAGTTGAATTAGTCACAAGTTTTGTTTAGTCACGGTTATAATGAGCCATTAGCAAGCCATTTATATCATCAGTACATGCTACTTCCGGTAAACCGTTTGGTGCTCTACTTTTATAGCAAATATTCCCGAACCTGGGCCAACAGTATCCATGACAACCTGCGATGTGCCGATAGACGCCAACCAACGTAAAGCCAATATACACTCAGCCAAAAAATTAACGGACCACCTAGATTTTTCTGAAAAGCGGTTGGTTTACGACTCGCTATAACTTAGTGGAAGAATATCTCAAATCAATCGGAGGGGGTAGTTTTTTGAAGATCGAATCTTCATCTTCAAAATGATTTCTAGAAATTTCACCTGCGATCACTTTTCACCTGTCTGTGCAGGTTTGAATAACGGGCTGCAAAATGCTTAAGAAAGTCAAATTTTCAAACTTCGCTGTGGGATGAGGAAAAAATCGCATGAAATTTTTAGCGAAGTGGTTGTGTAGCCTCAACCCTTCTCTTTCAAAATCCATTTTTGAAACTTTTTTGCGAATTTCTGTGACAGAGTTATTGAATTTTGAGTGATGTCAGAGAAGTTTGGCGTTACTCAGGATGCACCACCTCGAGGTACAGTCTGCAAGCATCCCATGCGTATGTGTGCGTGTATCTCCCAAAAACAGTGACAGAAACAGACGCATACACACATGCATACGCACACATACACACGGGATGCTTATGTACTATCTCTTCACGTGGTGCATCCTGGGTAACGCCGAAATTGCCTGACATTGCTCCAAATTCAATTACTCTGTTACAAAAATTCGAAATAAAAATTTCAAAAATGGTTTCGGAAAAAGAAGGTTTGAGGCTACAGAACCACTATGCTAAAAATGTCATGCGATTTTTTTTGAACCCCTACAGCAAAGTTTAAAAACTTGAATTTCATTTGCATTTCCCACCCCTCCATTCAAACCTGTACAGACAGGTGAAAAATGATCGCAGGTGAAATTTTCGGCAACGATTTTGAAGATGAGGATTCGATTTTCAAAAACCTACTCCTTAATTAATTTAGAATGCTTGTATACTGTACCTCCACGTGATGAATCCTGGGTAACGTCGAAATTGCCTGACATTACTCAAAATTCAATAACTCTGTTACAAAAATTCACAAAAAAGTTTCAAGAATGGTTTTGGAAAGAGAAGGTTTCAGGCTACAAAACCATTGTGTTAAAAATTTCATACGATTTTTTCTTACCACCACAGCGAAGTTTGAATATTTGGATTTCTTATGCATTTCGCAACCCGTTATTTAAACCTGCACAGACAGGTGAAAAGTAATCGCAGGTAAAATTATTAAAAACCATTTTAAAGATGAAGATTCGATCTTCAAAAAACTACCCCCCTCAATTAATTTGTGATATTCTTTCACTAAGTTACCGCGATTCGTAAACCGACCGCTTTTCAGGCGAATCTAGGTGGTCCGTTAATTTTTTGGCTGAGTGTACATGTACCGTAGGTCAGTGCTCTATGGTTGCCTAGCAGCAGCTTACCCGGATTGATTAGTTCGTTAACGATAAATTTCAAAGTAAAACTTATCAACTTAAGATTATTTTTCGAAATTGGAAGAAAATTGAATCCCAAATTTTCCACATCGACCCATAATTTCGGGGAAATATAGATTTTTGACAACCTAACTCGAACTGTTGTTCAAATATCGATCGAATAATAATACTAGGAAGAGATAGCTGATTCCAATTGTGTTCAATTTGCTATTGATATGATGGGAAAACCATAATTCGAAATACGAGAAAACAATTAAAACTGCATCTACTCCAGCGGTCTGTTATTGAAAAAGGTTTTATCGCACACATCAGTCTAAAGCAGACATAAAAACTACCTCGATGTCACAGATTTTATTGATTTTTGACCAGAAATTTGTGTATTTAATACAGAAAAATCAATGATAGCTATCGAATTTTTGAATGACATTTTAACAGTAAATAGCAAAATGTGTTTCAGACACGTACAACGTTCGGGATATAAGTATATCTTGAAATATTAAGAACAAATCCTTTTGGGTAGACAGAAATCACATCGCTCATATCAGCTACGCATCATCGATCACTTGGTCATCCATACAGTGTACGCACCCAAAATCAATATCGCGATAGCTGAGAATACATCCGTTGAAAATCATCGTCAAGAGTCGAGAATGGCTGCTTAATGTATTGAATAAATTTGATATGGTTAAAGCTAAGTTCAATGAAATGAAATGAAATGAAATGAAATGAAATGAAATATAAAGACCAAGTATAGTCACGCAAATGGTGCATATATAGAAATTATAGAAACAACCAAGAAGCAGAGAGAGCCACGTGCGAGTAATTAGCTTATGCGTTTTAACGCAACTGCCATATTTCCGCTTCCGTGTTTATATTCGTATACCTACTGGTTCTGCAAGGTTCTGTTATAAAGATACTTGGCAGAGGATATCCTCCAGTATTTAGCACATAGCATACGACAAGTATGGAGCATTTTTATATGAAATCGCATTAACGATTCATTCATTAAATTTCTATGCTGATTATTTTAAATGAGATTAGCAAAAGTAACAGAATTATCATCCCTAGGAAATATACGAAGGCGCGTTGACTGCAGTATTTCCAAAAAAAATATTCAAAATGGAAAAACATGTATTACTATCGACTAAAGTACAATAAAAGAAATGGATCTATAAATTGAAGCACTGTGAACGAGAATAGCCGTTTTTCCAACAGAATGACGTAAACAAATTTCGACATCGAGTTTTCTTTTTCTGTTTTTTGGAGAAGATATAGATGTTTAGGTGAAAGAATGATCGAGGGTCTGTCTTCCTTTACTTCACACGTTGCTCAATATTAACTCATACAACTTGAGAAAGGAGCCTCAAGATTTCGAGATCAATTATATAAATACCATGTCTAATAGTTTGTTGATTTTATCATCGATCTGAAAATATTTAACTCAAATTTTCACCCCGATAATAATAAGAAAAAACAATGCATGAAAAAGCTGCTTCCTGTCGCTACTGCAAGCTCGATAGAGAAAGAGAGAGAGAGAGAGAGAGAAATTGAAATCGCATGTTTTGCACCAGCTGCATTTAATTGTCAAGTAATTCTAATCCCTCGTATAAACAATAGAGTAGGTCGATATCTAGCTCGTTCTATGCACCCGTCAGAACCATAATTTCATTGATCAGATCATTGACATGCGTGTATATAACTATTTGTAACTAATTACAACCGTTATATCGTGATACTACACATATGGATACAACATACAGCTTGTAACTATAAAATTGCGACATTTGGAGTTTAGATTGTTTTTTCGGACAGAATATCTCAGAGGCGGATGAAAAAAAAAAATAAAAAGGAGATTAACAGGAGAGAGTGAGAAAGAGAGAGATGAAGATAGAATTTACTCGAGATACCAGTAACTGCTCTGGATTTCATGCTTATAGTTTCGAATGTGCGTAGCACGGTCGTGTTCCGAGGTGAATGACCCTTCGGCGCAGCATTCTGTGTGCACAAACGCCATGGCCGCGCTTACAACACCACATCCAGCAGCTTTACAACCTAACGTATACTAAAACGTCACTGAACTTACAACCAGCGGCATATTTTGTGTCCCTACCGATATGTTTCTCTGCATTATAGGCACACCTCTTCTATGTGGTAAGGTAAATGCATAGATAAACGAGCCGAGCAAACTATGGATAAGAAAAAGTATAACAGCCTGTGAAAAACTACGCGATGTTACATACTTACATATTAGGTTGCATCAATCAATATATATACGAATGTAACTTCAGAAGAAAATGAAAAATGAAAAATCCCTTAAGAGTTTAAAAATGAAGAAAAAATCATTCATTCATTCATTCATTCATTCATTCGGCTGATTATAAAGAACTGAATTCCGAAATGGGGATAAAAATAATTTGATAAACACACAACCAGAGACTTTTTTTTCTCAGTATGTTTAACGGTGCTCTTTGAAATTTAGTCAAAGCTTTTTCCAAGGCTATATTGTCTCGTTGTAGAAGAAAGAAGAGGTTCGTAACGAATCGCCTCGACTGATTCATACGACATCTTAAAACCCCTAAACTAATTGTGAATACTCAATAGGGTCGTGTCCGTTGAATATAAAGGTCTACAAAAATGAAAGGGAACTTCTCTTTAGATATGCGTTTTGTCTTTGAATAAGTACAGATCCATTTTCAAATCTGGTTATTGTTTAAATCTCAGATCAGTGATGTCAATGGTTTATTTATTTGCGTTTATCAAGGTAAACAATCTACACGTAATAGTTCTTAATTAATCTTATGGTACAGTTTAAAGTATCGCGCAGCATCTGTAACGTGAATTTAAACGTTGGTATAATCGATTAGGCAAAAATTCACTGTAGACGACAGGCTACATATAGTAGGCCTGCAATTACTAACCGTCATCAACTGTCACAGTGAAGAAATAAAATAAGTAAAAAAGAAAAAAAGAAAAAAAAAAAAAAAAAAGGAAAAACCCCCGAGTGTTATACTCGCGGTGAAGACAGCCGTACAAGACAGACGACGTATTTCGAGGGAAAATAAGGAATCGACGAATAGGAGGATCGCTTAGGTCGTACCAGCTATACACCAAGGATCGAAACTTTGGAAATCTTCCAGGGGTACTGAACCAATTCTGGCACTGTGAACATCGTAAAATCATTGTTACTCGTTGGGTATGGTGGGTTCACGCACTGTCTAAATAGCCATTTGGATAAAAGTTGACTATATAACAGAACGGTGCAGATTTATATCACTATATTATTATCATCTTAAAAATAAATTCCTCCTCTCGTCTCTATGTACATTTAAAATTGCGAAAAAAAAACAAATTCTGCAAGTATTGATATAAATTTCTATAGAAATTATAGCGAATATGAAACTTATATATCATCATCGGGTTGTCTTACTATCATTTGACTCAGATAATGAAACAGCTAATGAATAGATCGAAAATAATTGAGCAAGTAATTAGTTTTTCAATTTTTTTTTTTTTTGGTTTAGGAGTGAAACTGAACAAATTGAACAATACTTTTCAGTCCTGCAGGTCCAATGGGTGTAATATACGATATTATATTGACAATATCTTGAAATAAGGACTAAACAGAATGCCAACACCCTATGTATAAGTTTATACATATATATTAGAGGTATTCAAAAATTTTCGATGTTCGAATTTTTCACTTCTCAGGGTCTAAAAAGTTGGTTTATAATTTGAGAATGACTGTCTCCAAATGTGCCTGTCGACGGACAATTCACCACGCGGCTCATCAATTGTTTGTATTTTCCATGTAAATGGCCCATGAAATTTGTTTCATGTCTGAAAAAAATAGAAAAAAAAAAAAACTGAGCACAAAAGCGAGATTAAGGAAAAGCCTGTAGGCAAGGGCGATGCAGGAAAAAACTTAATTTTCCAATTAACTCATTTTTCCAAGCAGGACATTTTTCAGAAAAATCAGAAATATTCAGATGTATGTGGACTTTATTTCTTCATCATTAGAATTTTTTTTATTGCTTTTTTTCATCAAAAAAAAAACGCCCGTTAGTCGAGCAGCAGGCAATAATAAATTGAAAACGATCAATCAGTAGAAAATCTGTAATTCACGACATTGCGTGATTGAAGATTATTGAGGAATTGATGCCGTGATGACAGAAGTAAAACGTAGTATATAAAAAAAAAAAAACATTCTTCACCATACGCAGTGCAACAACTATATATTTGTATTAGAAAAAACAAAAAATCCCTAATATGGAAAGATTCATGAAAAAATTAAGTTCACATACGTCTGAATATGTCTGATTTGAAAAAAAAAAAATCCTGCTTTTAGACATGAGTTAATTGGAAAATGCAGTTTTCGCCTGTATCGCCCTTGCTTACAGTTGTTTACCTAAATCTCACTTTTTTGCTCATTTTTTTTTTTTTTTTCATTTTTTCAATCACACAATAAGACATGAAACAAATTTTATGTGCTTTTTAAATAGAAAATACAAACAATTGATGAGCCGCGTGGCGAATTGTCCGACTACAGGCAAATTTGGAGACAGTCATTCTCAAATTATAAAACAACTTTTTAGACCCTGAGAAGTGAAAAATTCGAACATCGAAAATTTTTGAATACCTCTAATATATATACATACATACGTATATATTAATAATCTCTATCCTTGAGTAAAGAACGAGTTATGTGTGTTTTAAGAGTCTATTGACGAAAGCTTGCGGCTTACGCTCGTAGTAGCGACCCTGAAATTACGTCTGTGTCAGGGACGCATGGTACCTAAAAAAAAAAAAAAAAGAAAAAAAAACTTAGCTAACATTACGTAACTGTGCTAAAATTAATAGATCCACAGTATAATATATAGCTATACGATATATACGGTCAAATAACTTCAAGACTCTAGATATTTCGCAATTTATTATCAAAAGCTCCCACGCTGTTATATTATACAGTAAACGTGCGTGCGATAAGATTGCGTGCGTGTGATATAAATATACACGCACGTGTATCTTATAGTATAGGCAATATTTTCATATGCTTTCATTCATTTTAATACAAAATTTTAAAAAAATGTGAATTTTCAAGAATTTCAAGTCTCTGAAATTAATGAACTTTATTGGCATTTAATGGATAAATCTTAATCATCAATAATCAAACGATTATTAGGTACTTCGAATATGCCTCACTTTTTTTTCATCTTTATCATAACTACAGTGCAATGATATAACTCGTGGGTGTAATTGAACTGATGTAAACCTAGTTCGATTTGAATATATAGTTAAATAGAATAAAAGCTTATTTTAATACCACGAGACGAACTTTTTGACCTATTATTTTGACGACTATATATATAGAAAAGACATTACAGCTTTACATTTTTCTCAGATTTTTGTTATGTGAGAGTTTCAATTATAAATTGATTATCTCATTTATTCTAAGTTCTATATAGCACTAAATTATTACTTAGTTAACGAAATTTATCACCTAGACCGTCCGAGCCGTCGCGGCGGTCAGAGGACGCCTGCGAACAGTCGCGGTCTTTAGTTTCCTGACTTTACTCCTGTGATCCGCGTGCGCGTAGATTGTTCATGCGGTGCGTGAGCACGCGCGCGCGCTAGCGTATTCATCTCTCTCTCTCTCTCTCTCTCTCTCTCTTTCTTTCTCTCTTTCTCTCTCACTCTCGTGTAGCGTGCGTCGCCTGCGGGGTATTTTGGTGCAGCACTACGCACGGCGTGGAGGTCAATGCCCGTCCTTACACCGGCCCCGGCCCAAGGAAGAAGCAAGAGCGAGAGAAAAATAGAGTGAGAACGAAAAAAAAAAAACGAGAGAACGAGAGAACGAGAGAAAGAGAGAACGGATGAACGGCGGGGTGTTCATCGAACGGAAACTACCGAACATTCACGAATTTTTTCTTTTTTTTTTTTTCTTTTTTTAGGAGGGCGCGCGCACCCCGTGGATATGTGAAACGAGCCTAAATCGACGCTGACGTTCTTGTTGTTCGAACTGCTGATAAAATGACATATATATAGGTATAGAGCTATAGCTGGGTACTTGGTAGGTAAAGTACATGACAAAAAAAAAAAAATTGATTCTATGTAGCGCAGGCGTCGTACACGTTGTATAGACTCACTCGTATAATTCTATAAAACGATTGATTTTATTTTCCACATTTTTTTTTTTTTACAATCGACTCGAAAGTTGATATATTCACACAAAATTTCACACGTCTTTGCCAAATTACAAATTCCAAATTCAACCCAGCAAAGCAAACTTGAATATATTTTTTTTTTGTTCGAAAAACGAAATATATCATGTAAATTCAGTCAAATTATCAGACAAGAAAAAGTTGAAATTTGAATTCATGAGTCGTAAAAATGTTGAAATGATACAAACTTTGCATTGCATTGACACGTTGATTATCTAGCTATTGTTTTGAAATATCAACATGAACTTTATGTTAACAATTGGCATATGTAATTCTTGTGTTGAATTAGGATAAATTTTTGAGTGTACCAAATGGGACACGCGAAATGTTTTGTAATTACTACAAATTTTTTAACAGTCTAATGTGTGAAATTATATTGAAGAGGTGCAATTTCCAACGTGGTTGTATTTTCGAATTTTGGAAACGATAAGTCGATCGATCAATCCATATACCACATAAGATGAACGAGTGTTGCGAAATATAAAAATACATCACTCAGCGAGTTACTTAAAGAACACATCTTACCTCTCAGGCTAGTGCAAGTATTAAAGGCTTTTCCTGTAAAAGGTGAGAAATTTTTTTTCGCTAATGCCAGATAATCTCTGGATATTCCGAAACCGCTAAGACACGTTGACTCCGTTTTTGTACAGAAAATTTGAAGTATAATAAATAATTATTGTATAGTATAAAATAACTCTATGAGAAATTATTTTTATTCGTATTTAACAAATTTTTAGAATTCTTTATAATATTTCGAAAATAAATTTCCAGCCGATTTACTCCTCGCATCTATCTGACGGTGACCATGACACGAAATAGAAATTTTTTAAACTCATAATCCATCAAAATATTCCGCAAATCACATGAAATATAAACTGTGAGAAAAATCGACAGATATCAATGGGGACCCACAGTATAGTGGTGAAAGTTGAGACTGAGGTCAACCTATGAGTATAATATGGTATCTACGTCAGTGTAACCGTACTGGTCCTGGTCCTGGTCCTGGTCCTGGTCCTGGTCCTGGTCCTGGTCCTGGTCCTGGTCCTGGTCCTGGTCGTGGTTTCTCCCCTCAAGATATAACGGGCATTTATTGATGTCGACGTCTATAACGATGCCCTGCACCAACTCGAAGCCCCCTACACTATCGCGATTTTAGTTGTTATAGTAGTTTTTTTATTGCTGCACTAAAATAGTGCCGTAGAGTAACGCAACGGTCCACGCAGAGTACGTTCGCTGACAAGAAACCAAGGCGCAGGTCAGTAACTGGGTCATTTCGGCAAGTTCTTGCTCCCACGAGGTGCGTAAGTGACCATTAGTCATACCTGTAGTGTGTGCACAAGCTAATGCGTAACTATATAAGACGCAATTATTACCAGACTGCTTTTAAACCGTTAGATTAAAACGTGATTGTGATTTCATGTGATATTGACCAAAGACCGATAGAAGAAAATAAAAATGATCAAAACGTATAAACTGTATGATTTGTGGTCATGAGTGAAATGAATAGAATGTCTCCTATTGTAAGATGAGGGACACTTGTTGATCGGATCGTTTATTATTCCTCAAAAACTATAAGAATAAGAGAGAAAAAAAAAAAAATGCATCGTTCATAGTCAGATTTTTTTTTTTCTTTTTTTTGGCATATGAGAATCTGGTGGAATTTTGACTGACTGTGAGAATTTTCTTCGAGCTTTCTCATCCCCTATAAGAATAAAGTCTTGAGGTGATGACGGATGAAAAAAATAAATGAATAAGTAATTATACACGACAAACAATCAAGTCTTGTACATACAGTACACCAGGAAGCTTCTATACCCAGGTACACCCCCACGTCCCTCGATCTCCGCCTCCTGACAAGCTGGTAGACACACTTTCACTAGTGACCCAGAGTTGCCTTCTTCCTAGCTTTTCTTCTACCTCTATTTCCCCCCTTCGAAATCACACGTTATTCACATGTACACGCGATATTCACCTACGATATTGTATACATTATACTACTAAGATAGTTCGCGATTCGTTACATACGTCAAGAAACTCATCTTACATGACAAATCGACAGGATCACTAGCAGAGAACAGAAGAGAAGGACGACTTCCGCGTCACGAAGTTCGCGATCCTAGGCTAGATTTCTCTCTCTCGAGAGAGAGAAAGAAACGAGTCGTAACCATACTATGGCGAATCGAGCAGATGCGTCCTTTATACCTTTCTGCAATTTCTGGTATACCACAAGCTATACTAAATCTTATTCTTTCGATAAGAATATTGAAATAAATTGATTCGCGGCTTAGAACTAAAAAAAAAAAAATGATCGCGTTTACTTTGGTTTATAGTTTATCTGATAACAGATATACTTTCGCAGAACGTTATTTGATGATACATATATAATATACGAAAGGATTCAGAAACATGAATACGTAATCATAATATGTTCAACAGCCGGGTTAATTAAATCGATTAGATCTGATAATCTGGAAAAGCTAATATTCTATCTATAGGATATTGATACGAATTATTATATACAAAAGAACTGACCGACGACCCGGGGGTGATAAAAGCATCTGCAATTGTCGCGGTGATTCATTGCGCTTATCAAGTCTTTATAAACTCTCGTGTACGGGGCAGCTGTTTCAACGGAGAATAATAAAGCTCATTATTGATATTTTTATTATTATTATTATTATTATTATTAATAATAATAATAATATTATTATTATCATTATTATGTCATTTGATTTATCTGAAAGGAAGGAAAGTCGCGGATCCCTCATGGGGCATTATCTCGCGAATGGCGAAGGTTATACTGTTACTGTTGGGTTGAGTTACCCTCGTGTAAGATCTTTCTGCAGAACCTCATCTGCGGTACACTGTTTTTTTTTTCTTTACGAGATATGTAGGTATTATATATTTTGTTGCTCGGAATATTGAATAAATTTATCTGTGTAACAAATTTTCTCTAATAACTAATTGTAAGATTATTCGCGTCGATCAGATCGAACTGCACAATACGATATCGATCAATCAAGTTCGATCGAATGGGTTATTGCTGGAAGGGATCTATTTAATAATTTTGAGAAAATGAGAAAAACCCTTTTTCTGAAATAAAATTGAAAACTGTTATTTGTTGTCATAAACTGAAAAAGGAAAAAAGGATCGTGTTGAGGTAATGATGATAGCCCTTTTATCAAATTCAATTTAGATATATTTTAATAATCATGTTTCATTCTCTGCAGGGGTTCCTTCGAATCAAAATCTTTCATCCCCCAAAACGTTGCTTCAAATAAACAATTTATAATTCATTATTAACTCAGAAACGTCCAACACTTTATACCAATTTAGAAATCAGTCTTATACGAACTGCAGTAAAGGTGAGGACGTTTCATTAACGATTTGTAAAATTCGTCAGGCTTTTTTATACGCAGGTGTCACAGGTCTTGCACGATACTGAAAGGTGATTCAAGTGCGTGCAATTAATCTCATCAATCAAACCTTTACGGTATTTCACACGGTGTATAGGTAGACTTATAAATTAAGTGATTAATGAACCTAATTTTTATTTCTCTTTCTATATTCTACGATTAATCTAATATCTAACAACGTTTTATCGATTCATTGAAATGTCGAATCAACGGGGATGATGTCTATATAGATAAAATCGGGTAATAGGACTTGGCAAATTTCCTTGTCACATCCGAGTTCCGGCCCTCGGCGTCGCGACGCCTCCCGCTTTACACCCACACGTTTTTTTCACAAGTATATAGGATATATATGTTATATATATATACATATACGAATATAATGTATCCATATATTACGTTGTACGACCCTCGCGAGCGACTACGTAGGTCTCTCGCGTTTTCTATACGAAGCGAGGCGGCATGGCATCGCAGGGTCAACGACTGGAGCACGAGGCATCAGAGGCACGCTTCTAGTTGTGGCTGACGATGAGCCACGAACCACGGCCTTCTCCCTCCCTCCCTCCCTTTGACCTCCTCGCTATACTGACGTGTGGGAGTTATTATAAGCCAAAGAAAAATAAGAAAATAGATAAATATACAGATGAATAGTATATAAGAAGAGAGAATAAAAGAGGAGAACATTCTCGATGGAAGGGAGTTACGCGTAAATAATTTCACTTCAGAATGACAGTGCTTACGTCTTTCGGAATCTTTCGTACGTTTTAGTTATACTACGAGTAAAATAATTAACGCGGGAAAAATGATTGTTCGGACATGTGAGTATAACCGCGTGGTTTCCACAAAAGTCTCTTCCGCGTTTTGAAGATGAGAACATTTTTTTTTTTTCCTTTTTAAATCAACCGATGATGCACAGTAGCATTGTTATACTTCGTATATATATACCGAGTGTGCAGATTTCCGGTCTTATCACAGGTCATCAGGCTTTACGACTTAACACGCTTGTGAGGTTGCTGGTATATATATATTTTTTTTTTTCTTCTTTTTTATCTTATCTCTATATATACGGTGGAAATGTGTACATAAGTCATGGGACAAAATTTACGTTTATGAGACTACCTACTCGGTATATATCGGGAAAATGAGTAGAATTTTAAATCGTAAAAACGTGTGTATTCCTGGACTGCATGGATCAACGATCCATCACACATTTAACAGCCTTAAATCTGCCTAATTCGAGTGCCTAAATAGATTCAAAAATCTTCATTTTTTTTTTTTCATTTATTAAATATGAGCGAGAAAAGTTTTTCCAGTGGTGAAATTCAAGATAAAAAAGTAATTTCTCATTTCTTAATAGAAACAAGATGCCATAACAAGGAAAATAATATCAATAATTGAACATTTTCATTCACGTATATATGATCGTACGATTGAGTAAGTTTTATTTATTGATAGAGACATCCGAAGGATACATAAATATATATGCGATGATATGTTTGAAAAGTTGGACAGTAGATTGATAAGTGAGTAAAGATAGATATTACACGTACATTGGTATGAGAAGTAAATGAATTTCTTTCGAAAGACAGACGCTTCTCATATATTTTTTTTTTGTTTTTTTTTTTTTTCTTCTTCTCATTCATGGATAGTGAAAGCATATATGCTGCATCCGACATTACGCACAAATCAAGAACTAAACCGATCTTGGTGGTGATGCATTTCTGTATTTTTATCCGGCAGTCATCGCTCCCAGAACGTATTTTTATCTGTTAAGTGGATATGTAGTCCACCCGGTTGGTAAGCAGGTCTGAATTACGCGGCATATATGTATATACCCAGAAAAATAGTCGCGTGGGAGTTAAATATATAAAAGAGACAAAGTCGCGCGCGGTTCGTACACAAGTGTACGTAATTATATATATATATATATAAAAAGGAAAAAAAGGAAAGAAATAAAAATACAAGCGTATAGAAAGTGGTAGAAAAATTTTCATCATATTTTTCTTTTTTTTCTTTCAACGTCTTAAATACCTGGGTAGCAAAACCCTTTTTCTTTGCTCCGTTTATTCGATACTGTATTTTTCTTGTCTTTCTAATTCACCCAAATCTATGATAAAAAAAGAAAGAAATAAAGTAAAAATATATAAAAATTCTATTTAATTGCAAAATATGTGTAGATAATTTTCTCGTTCGTATATAATTCGAGTAATTATTGTAGGCTTTAAGTAGTAATATTCTCATATATATATATAGATACGAAGGCGGTCAATTAGCGAACAGAAAAAGACTTGGGTCTTACTTAACGTACGGCGACGAATGCGCTTCCGCCTTATCCCGCAAGCGTTCCTAAAGTAGTAGGTACCTTATACTCGTGTTCAAGTATAACGTTAGTACGTGCGTGTAAAAACATATAACCACGACACGTACCTAGGTATATGTATGTATATATAACTTAGGCTTAAAGTACAAACGCATCTATGTATACCTATATGAGAACGTACATATACGCGTTCCCTGCAGTGGTCAATGTCTTTCAAGGAATGAGTCACAGGTGGCAAAGAGAGGAAAAATTTGACAACTCGTGTTTTTCTAATGTCATAAATATTTCAACCTTTATTTTTTAAACTGACATCGGAGTTGTGCTAAGTAAGTGGTTACAAAAAAAAAACGAAGAAGAAAAGAAAAGAAAAGAAAAAATTGCACATGCGGTACACGAAGAAAATAATAATTTTCGTAATAACGCGATTTGCGAAAAAAAAAGCAAAGCAAAGAAATTAGATGCAACATCGATATCTCGCGATAAACTTACGACAGGCTGATTTTTATTTTGCGTATATAAATCAGTGATTAAAACTAATGTGACTAATCGTAAATCCGGCGTTTGGAAATAGTCGCTAAACGCTGAGAATATTTATTATACTATTTAAGTCGTAAGTGGAGTGGAGTTCGCGTGTTACCAGAAAAAAAAAACAGCTAAAGTTTCTAGATAAGAGGTTTTTCACGAAACAAAAAAAAAAAACAAAAAAACTTTACGAAAGTCTGATAATATCGCTAGCTGACGTTATTCCCATCAATTCATTTGACGCTTTGAATTTTGAGATAAAAAAAAGTAATGATCTTTATTCAAATTTCGTTTCAACAACTTTTCGAGTTTTTTTTTTTTAGTATGATCGACATAAAGACACAAAACTTTTCATCAAGATCACTCAATTCTCTACAAAAGTATTGGATATACATTCCTTTTCTACTTTTATCCGATATCAATGAGCAACCCATTTGTCTGTTTCAATAACTCGTTCAAATCTATCAAATATCTCCTCGTGTTTAATCGACTTTTGAAAGGTTCACAGTTGACTCTAATCTTCGCACGATTTATCCTTCGCCTGAGATAAACTTTTTCTTTTCATTTTATTTTTTTCATCATTTCGTTTATTTTTTTTTTTTTTTAATTTTTTTCTCTCGTAATCTTCACGCTTATCATCATAATATATCTATACAACCCGGAAGACTCGGCTATATCATCTGTACTTATACCATTTGCGAAATAATTCTAATGCGAATCAAACACCCTAACTTACCAACGACTGGTTAAACGGATTTCTATCCTAGATATTTGCATGCATAGTTTTGCATATTTTGTGTATTTAGCACTATAAAATACCTCGTTACATAGTTATGTTATGTTATATGCATGATTCTAAGTGTATGTATATATAAGAGATTTTTTAGTCAAGTGTGTCTTTTGCGAGGATATTATGTCTATGTGCATGTATTATAATTATACATATGTATATATGTATATACTTACTGTTCAGGGTGTCTAACTAACGTAAGTCTAACATAAGGAACAACTTTCTCTAGGAGGACGATGATCCCACCCCCACTTAATACTCTTGCAAAGAGCTACGACGACGACTGTAATCTACGAGAGCTGTAAATGGTGAACTGCAGCAATTCGTGCTGCAGTTGGCATAAACGTCACGTTTCTGTATGGGTTTCTTACGTAAGTATAAATATATACTATGTTAGTCAACGTGTTAAAGATAAGAGAAAAGAAGAAAAGAAATGAAAAGAAATGAAAAGAGAAGAGAATAGAAATGACGAGATGATTCTTCGTTTATTTTATAGTCCGGTGATACATTTCAATTGATGGGTCAAACCTCAAATGAAAATGATCTATGTATTCTTGTTATACCTTATATACCTATATAATGCATTTTATAATTTAATCACCTGTTTCAAACAGGGAATAAACTTTATAGAAATGATAAGACTTTTCTACCAAATTCATGATAAAGTATAGTTTACTTATCATCGCATGATTCATAGAACCATTTTTTTTTTTTTTTTTCCTAATTCGATTGAACAGCTAGAACAGAGTTCATTAATGACTGTACTCATTAGTCAATATAATATGTACTCATTAATATCGTAAGTTCAGCTATGGCCTTAGCCTTAGCCTTAGCTTTTGTAAAAGACTTTCATAATGAAAACTAATTGTCAGCATGTGACGAATGCTGCTGACGATAGAAGAAATGAATAATCGAAAAACTGCAGCATAGTATTATCAAATGGCGATTTTTTTCTTCGAATTTGGAATCGATCGAGTGAGATTATATCAATTTTTGTAGAATACAATGATTTTTTCGGGATAAACAGTTTTAAAATCTTATCAATTTGGCATTTATGACGTCGAAGTTATTGATTGGAGTAGATAGAAAATCGATATCGATTAGAATGAATTATTTTTTCATGGTCTGGATTTTCGGAGTTTTGAGCTGTCTGCATTCCGTCCTTT
The DNA here is from genome assembly GCA_914767705.2 of Tenthredo notha. Taxonomy (NCBI): domain Eukaryota; kingdom Metazoa; phylum Arthropoda; class Insecta; order Hymenoptera; family Tenthredinidae; genus Tenthredo; species Tenthredo notha. The sequence goes on from OU611907.1 coordinate 6,596,831, forward strand.
TGGATTTTCAATTTTCTTGACTTCAATGGATTCTGAAAATTCGGAATCGAATAAATAAAACGAATTCAGAATTTCAAAAATTCGGAGCTCCGACTCGACCCCAAGTTTAGTCACCAAGTATAATAATACTTCAAGCAAGATTATTGAAATAGGTGCAAAAAAAAAAAAAACTCCCGACTACACCTCTGATCTAAATGACTTTATCACCTAGCTTGCAGATAATAAATCGAGAAAAAATTACAAGGGTTAAAAATGTTTGATATTGGGGCTAATCTTCTTAACAAATAGAATCAATCGTAGTGCCAGATGTATGGGAATAATAAAGTTTTCCATTTCGCAAATCGCTTTAATGTCAGAGTCAGGATATTATAGCAACGGAGTCTATAAAAAATTCTGGATTATTGTGAAGAAGTAATGAAAACTTTCTTGTCATGAGTATATACCCAGAACAGATGCTTCGTTTTTAAACTTTTGAGAATAAAGAAGAAGAGAAAAGAATGTAAAATAATAATTCGACACGCACTTTCTGGTAACTTAAAGCAATTATACGACAGGTCGATTCTATTTGATTTTTCATAAGTCTTGTGACATACTCAAAGCTGTGTAAATAATATATTTGGAGAAAAAAATAAAAAATAAAAACCAAACTCTAGCAATACGATTTCTAACGATCTTCTATTTGTTCTTTATAATATCGTTGTACAATATCTATTATCAAAAAATATTACGAAATGAGAATTAGAATTGATAACAATTCGATTTCTTGATTTTTTACTTTCAATAAATTAATTCAAGCCACCCATATGATTATTATTTCATATGATTAAGACCACAGAGATTGACGAAAGGAAAAACCTTCTAGAATGGTCTTGAGGAATTATTTCCGGTTTGTAAGCATACCTATATGAAGAACGTAAAATACGTGCTACAAAGACTGTGATTTAATATCCCAACCCCTACGATAATAACAATTTCACAAAAACGAATATCAAAGGTTTAATAATTTAAGGTAAAATAACGGTTTTATATAATTTATTCTAACATTTACATTGAACAGTTTCTCGGGCGAGTTTATCAAAAGCGTATATTTCCTTCGCCAATAAAATCAAAGATATTACCACTGGTTTGAAAACATGATATAATTATCACATTTTGGTGTCTAGAACGCGTATTCAAGGCTTTGATTTCTTGTTTACGATCAGTTCAACGACAGAGACATTATCTACCTTGGGTTCGTTACCACAAGCTTAAGAGTTAAGTATCCGCGAAAAATGGTTTTAGACATCTGTAAGTTTAATAGTTTTCATGCCAACCCGAACCAACCTAGCGAGTTGACTTCTTATTATAAATAACCCCGAACACGTTAACTCATCTTTCGCAGAATATTTACTCTTTCGAATCAGGAAGCAGTAGAGGAGTAACCGATGAAATTCGCTTTCGTTGCAGTAAAAAAGAAAAAAAAAAAAATAGCCAGCTGCGACTAAAATAGCTGAGAAATTAAGTTTTGCTGACGAAACACGACGCAGACATTTAAATGACATTGCCTGTAATTATTCCACAAATTTTATATAGAAATTAACAATTATACAGAATAACATGTATAAAGTTATCTTGAAGGGAAAATTTAAGACTTAATTTCATTTCTTGTCTTTTATATGACAAAAAAATTATGAGTAAAAATATAATTAAAATACATTTTTAAAGAAATTTTCTTCAGAAAAAACCGCATATATAGGTAACGTGTGAAAATGTGTAATTGGCACAATGACAATGGTCCTTGATACAGCCATAGACCCGTACCTGAAATAAAAGTGAGAGTGTTTTAGTTTGCCGAAGGCGGTATCACCTCACTGTTAAACGCGCAGGTGCAATGGCCTCCACGGTGATCTGCAGGAGGTGAAAGTCTCCGCAGGACTTGGTTTAACCGCGACGTCCATCCCGGGTGAGGCAAGTTACAACATAACGTACATACATATACAACAAACATATACTCAATGTACGCGGGACGTCGAGGACCGCTATATCTTCCTTCACTGGACAAGGCTATACTCCTGGTACCGCTAATCGCTATACCCTACCTCTATGCTTTCGAATAGACTAATTCAAGCTTAAACCTGGTCTTTAAACACGTGTTAAAAAAAATTAATGCGTAAGATTTTCTGCTCCCAATATTCAAAGTCAGGATATTTAATGGGGGAAAAAATTAATCATAATGAGTAACTTTCTTTTTCTTTTTTGTTTTAGATTTTTCAAACCGTTATATTAGAAGATTTTTATCCGATGATTATCCTAGTAGATCTGATCTATCTAGGAATTTTCTGAAATATATCCCTGCAAGGTCGTTTAGTAGTAATAAAACAATTAACCATGTTTCTATTTAATTGGACAAGGTGCCTTCGAGCGATCTGATATCTGCTTCCGTTACTCATGGTACCGTTATGCACCTAAGGTACATACCTTGAAAGTATATTGCCAACTCCCTTGAATATATGTGTTAACGAAAATTTTCTCATATATTTATTAAATATCTGTTTAAAGCTACAAGGTCATTGAATTTACTGACCGCTATGACACGTTATAAATAATAATAAAATGGTAATAATCTCCGGTGTTTTACGTGTTAAAATTATACTTCTATCATATACGTTAACTCATTCAATTCACTCAGAGCACATATGTATATATATAATGCTCCCCTCTAAACTCTAGCCGCGATCAATTTGACCTTCCTTCTTGCGTTCCTTCCTGCACCTTTCTATAATCGAGAGTGAAAGAAAGTGTTTGTGCGGCCAGCCGACCCCTGAGACTGAGACTGAGACTGAGACTGAGACTGAGAACAGGAACAGGAACGCTAACGAGAAAGCAACTATACCAGCATAAGAGAGTAACGGTCAATGGAAAGTCCTACCGCAATGAACGTTCACTATGCACATACACTCACTTATATATATATATATATATATATCTCATTTTAAAATTAGAATAATTGACGAGTTACGATTTTCCGAAAATTTATTATTTACAGAGTTGATCATCAATGTGCTTGACCGCCGTAAAAAAAAAAAATCGCGATGTTTGAGCATAGCGGAGAAAAATTATCCCTGAATTTTCTTATACGATAGTGAAAAAAATGTTTAAATAAAGAAAGAAAAAACAAAAAAATATGGTAAAGTTAAATATGTGACGGTGTTCTGTTGTGGGAATTCTGTAGCTTTGTAAAAGTTCATTCAAATCTGTTATCCTGATGAATATCAGAGTGAATTTTTTTCTTTGAAAGTTTTTCCTCTTAGCTAACAATAAATTGTTCGGTTGAGCTCACACGCGTTACGTACTAGTGCGAAGCTAGTGCGTGCGGCATTGTATACTTACAATAAAATCGCAAAAATTTGTGCAAAAAACAAATCGTATGATACACGATTATTTATAGAATATTTAACAGTCGAAGAAAGTATGAATCGTTACATTTTAGTCTATAACGACTAACATTGGGAAGAATTCGTCAAGTAGAAATGGATATGGTATCTGATCTTAAAAGAGAAAGAAAAAAAAAGAATCCACGGATAAGTAGCTTCGCGGAATTTGGCTCAAGAATTGTTCGAGCCAAAAAAAAAGAAAAGAAAGAAAATAAAATAAGTGAAAAAAAAAGCGAGCGATTTTGCAGGCGAAAGATCCGAGTACGGATAAAGTGATGATGACACAGCGTAATCAGAAGTCAAGAATTATCCAGCATGCATAACGCATGAAGACATTTTGCTGTTGAAAAATTCATACCAAGACAATTCCAGTCAATTCTGCAGACAGACAGATCCTGTGCTAACCAGATTGTAAAAACCGTCTAAAAGTAACCCAGTTTTTTAACAATGCTTTGACCAGTTCAATTTTTATTTTTTTTTATTTTCATTTACTTTTTTAGTCGGGATATAAATTTTCTACAATAATCATACGCTTCCGATATAAGATATCAAAACGAAATATCAAAAAAAAAAAAATTGCGAATTGAAGCGATAAAATTGCGGAATAATAAAATACTGGTAATTGCTAATGCTTGCAAAGATAAGCGTGCAGTGAGGTCATTGACTAACAACCGACGCTTCATATTTTTTAAACATTTTCTTCAGATTAATATAACTCTCTGACCCGTAATCGCGTTCCTGGTTTTGTTTAAAAGATTAAAGAAAAAACGAAGGAAAAAAAAAAAAAAGAAAAATCGGTGGGGAAAAATTTACACGAGATATAAATTTGGCATTGAAATTTCAATATCATTGATACTCGATAAAAGGGTGAAAAATAATTCCTGCTATCTGAAAATAATAATCAATATAAATAAATAAATTAAAAAAAAAAATTCAAGATATCAAAAGTTCAAGTTTTGATCACCTATGGTATATTAGCTGAAAATAAAACTCTTATCAAATACAAGGCGTCGCGGTTTTCCGATCCCCTTCCTAGACGAGGAAGCTCAATTTATATACACACCTGTATACCTAATGTGCATAAACGTAAAGTGTATAAAGTACCGCGTAAATTCCATACGGAATAACTGAATGACGATAAAAGGCAAGGAGCATGTCTCTCCGTGGATCTGAGACATCGCATTGCATTGCATTGCATTGCATCGCATCGCATCGCATCACATCACATCGCATCGCATCACATCGCATCGTCGATCGGACCGACCACGACTCGACGCTACTCAACGCTAAGAACGGGAGGGAACGCCGTTTGTGGCGCGCGCGGCTCGCGGCAGTTGCGGGTGGCGCGGGCAGCGGCGCGGCGTCCCGGTGTCATTGCCTCGACGCTCAGGGCGGGCAGTGACTCCATCACTGACCTAGTGCCGATCTCGTCCGAGTTATAACGGAGATAGACGAGCCTCCGGGCGTCGACCCGAACGCCTCGCCGGCCTCCACCAGCGCTCCGCACCAACGTTTCACCAATACACAGAAACGCACACATTCATTCACCACCGATCGCACACGGGGCAACGATGCCGCGCTCGCGCTCGTGCCGCGAAACTACAGATTTTGTAACGGCACTGGGAAACGATGCGATGGACCGCGGAGACTAGCCAACTATTTATCAATATAGTACATAATTACGTATATATATTTTTATATACCTATATGATAGATTTCCTTTTTCTTTTTTCTTTACTTTTTTAACTTTTTCTCTATTGCCATTGACATACCAACTTTCAATCTCAATAATTGTATAGTCTTCGGAAAGTGTTGTTCCAAGTGGATCGACCTGTATAAGTACATTTTCTTCTTTTCAGTTTAAATGCCGAATGATATAATGATTTTTTTTTTTTTAATTCAAAAAGTGTAAGTATATCGAAGTGAAGTAGAAAATAGCCAATGTTAATTGAACATTCGCGTGAACTTTGATTCTATGAAACAATATATGGATATATGTATATGTATTATAAAGATGTACAGTAATAAGTGTGTATATAGGTATAGGTATACGGTTATAGTCGGCGAAAGTTCAAACAACCAACGTCAACAAACTAGAGCTAAGCGTCAAAGGAATGAAATTTAGTTTAGAAACCTGCAGACTCTTGAATATATAGCTTATAACCCGGCTATAAACGTACTGCAGATGTAAGCCACGCATACTTCCGGTATTGCAAACGCAACGTTCGCAATAGAACAAACTGCAGTATAAACCATTAATTTCATACTTCGGGACTCTGCGGGATTTGCAATTACAAATTGTCTTTTTTTTTTTTTTATTTCGCCGAATCACGTTTAAATACGTATCGTATCTATAATTAAGACTCGTCATACGGGATTCAATGATACACGTGACTTTTAACGGTCAGAAATCGTTCTGAAAATTGTCGAACTTTTCTTTATGAATAGTAGAAGAAAAAAAGAAAAGCAAAGAAACGATTTCATGCCATTCTTATTATGCATACATGCAGCATATTTACTTTTACTATTTCGACTTCATAAAACATCGGGTTCGCAGGCGTCTTGCAATGAGCGTCTTCACATCCGGAGATAAAATGTACCCATTAGCAGATATTTTCTTGGTGAATTGAAAAAACAACATTTTAGCTTCTTTCCTTACGTTGAATGACGACGTTGGTATTACCGGATGTAAAAAGGAACGTATGAATGAAGATTTGAAAATCACTATGGTAAGAATGAAGATAAGATATGAGGCGAAAAATTAACCCATTGCGATTCTAATAGATCGAATTATTTTTCTTCTAATTATAGGTGTAAAGGTGGCTCACACGAATATCTCTGACACACGTCGACCCCATTGGGAGTAGGTCAATCCGTATAATCTTTGAATAATAATTAGCATAATTATATATGCTCGTTTGATTCGAAGTTTTCATTGAGACCAAAAAAAAAATCTTTCGCCCACGTGTTTACACGCGAGCGTCACGTTAGCAATAAACTTACTTTCACTCAGAATCCAATCTAACGGCAGTTTAATGCTTATTCGCATCCTGCACGCGTTCATATCCAGAGCCTTAAGAATCTTACTTTTTCTTTTCGACCTAATGCATATGAAAGATTAAAATCTACAAACTCATATAATATGACGATCTTGGAATCTCCATGCATAAAAGTAATAAAAAAAATTTATAAATAATTTATTCCTCCCAGAAATGCATCGAGCCAGATTAAATCTTTTCAATTCTTGAACAAACCAAAAGGGTTTTACTACTCGATATAAACTACCTGTTCAAGTAACAGGTATCAACCGCGATAAAGAAATGTACAATCTTGGATATACCTAAGATTATAAATATTTACAACTGATATATTCAGTCGTATTATTTGTTCAGTTATAAAAATTAACTCAATGCGAATAAATGCAGTAGCAAATAAGAAATACGAGTATCCTGTGAGTTGTGTTAGGATTGATAGAACGTAGAGATTCAATTTTGACGATATATTATAATATATATCGTTGATAACATGTCAAAACTGATTAACATACGAATTTAGAATATCGCATATGCACCTGGAGTTACGTAACAGTTTCTAACTTCTGTATATTATTTTTAGCATTTACTTGGTATTTCGTACGTGACACCTGTCGAGTAAGTGACTGAGTGACTGACTGAGTTTGCTGTCCTCTACACAATAGTCACATGTGTGATGAAATTCTATGATTATTATATTACCAGGTATGAGACACGGTATGTTATGGTGTACAATTTTCTTATCCTTTTAATTAGATAAATTTTAACAACCAAATTTATTAGAACTTACATTTTTGGTTCTTCGGTAGACTGACATTGATGAGAGCACCACTTGACGAAAGAAAAACCTCTTACTTGTCGTTTAACAAACACACAAATAATAACGTTGTGTTTATAAACTTATAAATCACATACTTCACTACGATATAAGGGTACGTACCACGGGGTTGGATGGTGGATATTGGTGAGGCTTATAGTCTGCGTCGATAGGTAGGAGAGTGAGACAGGATCAGAGATAGTAAACAGCGAGAGAGGGAGAGAGAGAGAGAACGAGAGATAGAGGAAGGATATTTGAGGACAGTTAGAAAAACGAAGCAGAATAAAGATCGAGACAAGCAATAAAAAAAAACGGTCAAACTATATGCAACGTGAATATGATAAGAAAAATGGAAAAGGATTGAAAGTGCTTGAAAAAAAAAGCTAAGAAACGATCTGATCGGTTCAATCCACCATAAACGCAAAAAAAAAAAACCATAAAAAATTTGACAGTCAGTTTTTTTCGGTGTCAACCGGGTGGTTGCAGGAAAGAGTAAATGCGGATGGTCGAACGTTCGTAGCTATAACGCCAAAGGCGATAGTAGTGCAGTGTAGTAGAGAGAGAGATAAATATATATATATGTATATATATATAAAGATAGAAAGAGAGAGTAGTGTCGAGAGATTGGTCGTGGTCGTGGTGTTTGAGAATTACGGTAGTACCGAGGGACGAAGGGCGAAGGGCGAATGGATAGAGAAGGTACACTCGGGTCTCGCGTTAGTTCCTTGCGTCACAACGTTTCACAGTCACGGGGCAAACGGTTCGCCGGTCGGAGCACCACAATAGTCATAGTTTCACTTTTAAACCGGTGCCGCACCGCGTTCTCCACTATCTCGGGTCGGGCTGGTTGGTTCGTTGGTTGGTTGGTTGGTTGGTTGGTTGGTTGGATGGTTGGTCGGTTGGTCGGTCGGACCGTTCGTGATACCGTTAAGCAGCTAGTAGTATAGGCTGTGGCCTGGGTGAATCCCGCTCACTGCCCTACCGCCTTGCAGCCTTCTTGACGCTTTACCGTCTTGGTAACATAGTTCTTTACCGCCACGTGCGGCACCAGGCAGACAGTAAGGGCAATGCAATGCAATGCAATGCAATGTAATGATCTATGTAGTTTGAAGATCGGGTAAACAGGAAGAATAATAATTTTTATTCGTTGCTTGATCAGCAGTACCAAAAATTCCTTATCCTTAATCCCACGGTGGTTTGATGTAGCAAAAAGTATGTATATCAGCGAGAAATAATTTCTAATGCCATAAGGTTCCTTAGTATTTCAAATTACTGTAAGGATGTTAAAAAAGCGTTCATAACACCGGAAGGGGGTATTTTAAATATCAGATTTAATATATATGTATGCTATAATTTCTTGAAATAAGATTGCGTATCATACAACCTCAAGGTCTCAATCAAACACCCCTGTGACTATCAAAGGACAGGGATGGACGAGCTTGTGAAGCACGTCAATCTCCCGTCCATATGGATAACCAGGAAAACTGCAGACACTCTGTATATATATATTATGATTCAGTCGTCGATATCAGTCCGTTAGTAGTAATTCAAATAAAACTGTCGATTGTGACAATTTTTGTTATTAATTTAAATTTTGTACCGTATATCGTTCGCTTGTATCCATCCAACGCGTGTGCTATTTTATTAAATTACTAGAATATACTGGTTTATAGAATCTGATGAATTTTATAATTGGATGGTTCGAATTAAGATACCCGATTGGTTCTGTAGGAGAGGACTGAGAATAAGAAAGAAATAAAGAGAGAGAGAGGAAAGAGAGTGAAAATAATAGAGATGAACGCGAAGCGTTGCAGCGTGAAGGCTACTATAATCTAGCAACCCGTGACGAGTTGGGTCTAGGGTTAATTTAAGGAAATAAAGAATGAATGAAAAAAACGAAAAAAAAAAAATTGAAGAAAATGAAATTATTGTGCTCTGTGAGCGAGTTGAATAGCGTGTGAAAAACTACGGGTGTATATGTATATGTTATACATTTTGCCTAGACAGGACATACGACCTTTTACAATTTTGTATAATCGTCACACGCAACGTGCACGCGATGCTGGTATAAGAGCCAACACACGCGTGAACGATGGGAGTGTGTATACTATATATATGTACGTATGTACGATCAAGTAAAAGTACAGCGATAGCGCGAAGAAAAGAAAAAAAACACACACACACACACACGTTAAGAGAGAGAAAAGAGAAAAGAGAAAGAGAAAGAGAGAAGGAGAAAAAAAAACAACAATCGACAGATAACGATAGTAATTCGTATGTGATTGATATACGAGTTGATTTATAGGTATATGAATGTATGTATGTATTTATGTATGTGTGTAGTTTGACGTATTACAAGGTGTCACCTAGATATATGTATAATGTTTTCTCTTCTAAAACTGTCTAACTGCATCGATTGCAGCCTCGTGCAATTTTGACAATAATAAAATGACGCCAGAATTGATACGTAATTTTTTCCTTTTAAATTTTAACATAACGTTGATTATTATTTTTTTTTATTTTTTATTTTTTTATAAAAAATTCACGGTTGATGTATATATTTATATATTTCTATATATATATATATACACAATACACATGTATAGAATATCACATATACATATAAATGTTTATACTTAAATTCAATGATTCAAGTTTAGTGAGAAAAAGAGAGAAAGAAATATAGAGAAAGAGAGAGACGGTGGCTGGTTAAGTATGTCATATATTTTGTCTAGGTCGGTTTGACGAGGTAGAACAACGACGATAGTTCGTATGACGTTGACTGGTAGTAGTAATCCATGGTGTCCCGGATAACGGAGGTGTATTTTGTTTACAGTACAATTTTTATCCGCGATATCATATTATACACACGTATAATATACATCTATATACACGTCCAGCATATATAGTATACAGAAAACTATCAATTAAACGTAACTAAAACAGCCATCGTCGTATTCGAACTTATAGTCAGTGATAATATATCGAAACACCGACAGTTTTTTAATGCCCTGACCAAAACCAAAACACTTCTCCGCGGTTTCCTTATACTCGAGACACTATATTCATTTTTTTCTTTTTGCTTTTTGTTTTTCGTTTTCTTTTTTTCCTGCCTATTAATTATTATTTTTTTTTTTTTCACTGCAGGCACTCCGCCATCATTCGTTCAACCTCGCGAACGTCACTTGATTTATTCATGTTATATTAATTTTTTGTTGTTTTTTTTTGTTGTTGTTTTTGTTTTCTTGTTTTCTCGTTCTTGTTTCTCTCGTTCTTTCTTTCAATTTGATGAAATTTATTTATTTTCTTTATCCGATTCACGGCGAGGGGAGGGGGGGGAGGGGGCGTACGATATTAAACTCTTAGTTCTAATATCTATCGGCAAAATAGAGTAAATCAGGCCTAGCCAAGCGGCAAAAGAGAACTCCTCTCTCCGTGTACTCTGTCGTAGTGAGTTTAAGAATCAAAACGACTAGCGGACGGGCGCACGGGCGCACACGCGGTACGAAACACGGAGAGCCGGCAGCGGAGCGCTCTAACAGCCAGCAGCGAGCTGCTCGGGTCAATGACCTCTCTCCTTGCCGGCGAGCTCTCCGCGCTCCCCCTCCCTTCACCCCGTACCCCGGCATCCCCTCCCCCGTAACCCCTCTCGTGCGACGGCGCCCCTCCCTCCCCCTACGTCCCTCCGTTAGTTCCTCTTACCCCGCGAAGGCCCAGCGCTAACGCGAACGCGCGCTTCCCCCCACCATTAAAGTATCGTACGCGCGATCATCGGTTGTTTACCCCCACCCCATGAAATTCTGGGTTTCCCCCACCCACGATATTTTTTCAACCCTGCAACCCTGCATCTATCCCCACTACTTGGAGTTTTGCCGGGGTTCTCTTCCGGGGGTTGACGGAACGGAGGGACGCGGGTTGAACGGAAAGTATATAGGGGAGGGGGGTGGCAGAGATCCAACGCGGGTTCACTGGTACAGTACCCTCGCACGGTGCAACGACTCTTCCTGATTCCGCCACCCTTCGTAACCCCCTTATACCCCCCCCCCCCCCCCTACCCTACCCGAGCCAGCAACACTCTATACTACCCTCCTACGACGCTTTATGACGCCCTCCGACGCCCTCAGAGTACGACCACTGTACGGTAACGTTGGCAGCGCTGCCAGCGCCAGCTTCATTCTTCCATGGGAAATACATATACCGGGTATGGTATGTATATTATATAATGTGTTGAAAACTAACGAACAAGGTTTCAAATATTTTGACAAATTTTTTTTTCACCCATATTTGACGAGAATTTTACATATTCGAAAAAATGGGGTAGACCATGACGCTTCTTTCTTTCTTAATTCGAAAGCATCTTTTTTTTACTTTTATCTCGATTGAAATAGAGCTATGATTTGTCGATAACTTTAGAGAAACTAGCGTTTCGGTTTAGGTATCTCAATTTATTTATATGCGAATATATATACCCCTTACTTTATGATCGATTTTTTTTTATCATCGTTAAAAGAACGGGTACATTCTCACCCTTCCGATTTTTTTTTTTTTTTTTGTTTCTCTCCTTTTTCCCCAACAGAATATTGCCCTGTTTCGTTAAAACAAGGTAAATCGACTGTTCATCAATTTGACGAAGAGATACTTCAGCAGGGAACAAACAGCCTCAATTGACTTGAATCGCATCGCCGCACTCGCTCAGATGGCACAATGGGGCAGGCGGGGACGAAATATATGGTAACGGTCAATGGGAACGTTTTCGTTTATTATTATTAAGTTTTTTTTTTTTTCTTGTCTTTTAATTACTTCTTTATTCCATTTTCATATTTTTTCGTCAAATTTTTCAGTCAGATTTATTATAAAATTTGGAAAATTAGAAAGAAAAATTATCATTCAATTCAAAAGTATAGCTAATATCTGTCGAATTCAAAGATAGATGAATAGAAAGAAAGAAAAGGAGAAGATAAAAATTGATTTTGCTTTTTTTTTTTATCTTATTCAAGACAGTGTAAGATATGAAAATAAACGATGCTGCAAGTTCATTCGTTGCCAAGTAACGAGACTCGTTCTCTGAACCAACTTTTCACATCATCGGGGAAAAAAAAAAAGTGCTTGACAAATATAGACGAAATATACTGTAGAATGTAGATACTACGTAAAGAGAGGGCGAGAGGGAAGAGGGTTTCGAGTGATCGGGAGTAAAGAAAAAAAAGACAAAATTTCATATATTTTCTATGAATAAATAAAAAAAAACAGTTTAATTAATTTTCGAACTGAAACACCAATATATGAGAATGACTAAAATATTTACAATCTTTTTATAGCGATGTCTCCAATATCTAGGTATCCATACATATATGCGTCACGCAAAAGTGTTTCCAGCAAAATAGAATTTTTTTTTTATTTAAAATTCTGACAATTTCAATGTCGACGGACAACGCGACGAGGATGACTACGAAGCAACGTGTGGTTCTATAAACGACAAGTTCATATATCAATCGTGCAATTTACTTACAAGTAAGTAACGAAATTTGATATTTTTTTTAAATAAGTACCTATGCAGTTTTGGAACCATGAACTTTCCGCACGTATCTACTTCTCTCCCCTTTTTTGATCTAGCCCCCCTTCACATACATTTGATAAATTTCAATAAATCCTGAGGTAAGCGAATTGGCGTATGCATGTAACTCGTTTATAGATGTATTACATATACATATACCTATATGGACATACCTATATCTAATCTACGGTATATCAATAGCGTATCTGGATTAGATTTAACTGAAACCTAGTTGCTCGGCCACCTAATCGTAACTTCTCTCACTTGAATCGTTACTAGAATCATATTATATATGTATACAGATATCTAAGTGTCGATTATTATGAAGCTACACCACGTGAATGATTACATAATAATTTATCAATTCGTTATACTTTGAAATCGTGACGAATTACTTATCCTCATACTATAAGCTGCAGGTAATAGTTGCAGGATGCGAATGAAATATGGTTAGTCACATCCTGCGTATCTGATATTGAGATTAATTAGAAATTTACTTTTTCTTTCCAACATATATCCGCTAATACTATATCGAGACAAATTACTGTCGAAAACGATTAGTCACGCTTATCTACGATATTCTGTCTGGTGCGGATTGCGCTAAAGAAGTGAATATCATTATGTTGTGTGTCGCTAAATTTCTGAATTTCAATCAAATTTTTTTCCCAATTTTAAAGAAAATTAATTTAGAATGAAAACTGCTAACTAACAGAGATTTGTTCGCACGCAAGACTGTATATATATATGAATGAACTCTAATCGTGAGTGCAGAAGCTGATTTTTTTATATAGTGTTATTGAATTAGAGAAAAATATTTGATAAGAAACAAATTTTCATAATGCAGATTCAAACTTTTTATATAATATAAAATTATGTAGTATAGTCTAATCGGCTAGCTTCTAATCAGTTTCACGACCCTGTGATAGTGACAATAACTTTTTTCGTCCGATAGGGATAAAAATTCCGAAGACCGTCAGCGGTGATAAAGCCGCGTTATTTTCTTTCGTCAAATACAGCTAGAATATGTAGTAAGCAAGTATTGTCGCCATTTCTAATCATCTGAACACGTAAAGAGTCGAAATCAGTAGATAGGAAAAGATTATCGTGTGGCTAACACACTGCTCTTATTTTTTTTTTTTTTTGTTTGTTTTCGCCATTTACGATTTCACCAACGCATTATCTAAATCTAAATAGATGCTTGACTATTAAATTACGATAAGAAATATTTCAACGTCTCAGACAGTTAACCAAATGATTTGCGTCGATAATCCAACATCTGTCATTTTTTACATGCCTCGTTTATCTGAATCTTTCGAACTACGATATCAAATCCTAAATCCTAATGATATATATATAAACTTACTTGCAGTCTGAAAGTTTTCAGAAACGAGGAATCAAACTATTATCAAATTCATTCAGATATCATTCAAAGATGTTCTAATTTATTGCTATGTGGTAAGTTACACTATATTAAAATATTAAATTGTCAAAAACTAATTCTGTAATGAGTTTTGAAAATTGTTCTAAATATCCATTAACGCAGATAATTGAAAAGGAAAAACATAATCCTTAGATACAACTATCTCTCAAAGCAATAGATTCAATTCCAAACCCTGTCAAGGTATGAGATTCACTAAAACTACCAACGTGTTTAGTTCAGAATGAAAAATTCGAAAAAATCTATAAATCTATAAATCGGAGCTTTGTACCTACTTAGGTCTAAACTTTCCTCGTTCTCATATCCGTTTTTCGAGTTTGGAAAGAAAAAAAAATTTGCAGTAAAGACGTTTCACAATTCTTACTTACACCTGATTTATACTTCGAAGGATCAAAGTCCTGAAAAATATACCTTTCCCTATTTCCTCAGATCAAATACGCGTGTATATTGTCGTGCACGTAGGTAAACGCGTGAAATGCAAGTCGAGTGATCTGTCATGCATCTGTAATGCGCCTGTAACATATCAGGGAATAATAAAGCTCGAGCTTTTAGCTTAAAATTTTTGACTGAAAATACGTTTCTTTTGATTATCGCGAAGATTTTTCAGCTAGTAGAGTAAATGGCTGCAGTAAACTAGCTCGCTGAGAGTAAGTACCTATCGCATTGACGATGCATCCCGAGAACACGCGTGCATCTCTACACGCGTGTATCAAACGCAAAGTGTGGGTGCGCGCAGTCCTTCATAGGACATTGACTTTGAGATATACGAAGTCACCGTCGACGCCTGCCGTGGCTATCTGCTTTCGGCTTATCGCCGTTATACCCCGCTGTCACTTCACCCTGCAAGCCTCGCTCTTCCACATCTTTATCTTTATTCCAACTCGCTCGTTTCAATTTATGAAATCCTACTTTCGCGGGCATCGATTTCCCTCACATCTTAAAACGCAATGAAAACAAACCGATTATGATACTCCGGATGTGGTAACTGGTCATTACGCTTGGTGATATTTCAAGGAACAAAATAGGTATATCATTGCAGTGATACTGCACAATTGTGCAGAATTATGTGCTCTCTTATACCAATCTCAAACCATCCTCTGTATGAGGGCATTGTCTGCGGTTCGCATTACTCTGCACTATTTAGAAAGCCATAACTTCAGTAACGTCATAATATTAGTGACAGAGTCCGAAGAAACAAAGCAATTGGAATTATTATGATACCGTATTTCATTCATGCTCATATAAAAGTCGAATTACTGTACTCTTCTCACAACCAGGATTATACATTTTCCAGAATTCATTTCAGAGCAAAGAGTCTTATCGTACATTGCTCAATTCTCATATACTGCATACATGTACGCTGTTGTTTCCTCATTTCCTGCATACGTGACTGAGAATTAGACATTAATGTATCACAGTACTATTTTTGTTAATTTACAATCGTTGCTCATGTACGCCTTGTACTTTTTATACGCAACGATTGATCTGCTTAGGGAAGACGAACGATACTTGTACAAATTTTCTGAGTGCTTGATCGAAAAATTGTAAAAGCGAGACACGAGGGTCGGAGGTTTTGGTATTTTAAGTATTGTAACTCCTACACCTATTTGGGTCGACTAAAGTTTGGTCTATTGTTTTAAGTGTGTACTGCTACATCGTACAATCTAAAAGTACTTACCTCGTCTCTAAGCGTGACGAACTGTATAACTCGCCTATTTGGCTCATTGTCAGACCGTAGACCATTTGCCACGTATGTGCTAGTCACATATATGTCATGCATTGCAGAGACGCAAAATACGTAGTTTTTATAATATTGTTAATTAATAATTTTCTAAAGATTTCTAAATCTATTTCGATGTTATAAAAATTGAATTTTTCCTAAGACTGAACGATTGATAGAAATAAAAAAATACTTCCTGAATTACATCAGTATTAAAAATTGAGTAAAGTCTACCTGATGTAATGCAGTGCAAAAATTTGATCGGAAGAATATATTCATTACTGAAACGAACGTATAAACGAAGGATCAGTTAGTATAATTACACTTTCTGTTTACAACGAGATAGTGGTTTTCTTATCAATCGTTTTCATCGATAGATACACGCGAGTATGAGGTTTAAGAAGTATATACCAAGATATATTATTCCTCGGTTAGTATAATTCATAGTTTTTTTTTTTTTTTTAATTTTTCTTTTTTCTTTATTGGTGGATATATACGAAGTACATATGTGATAAAATAATAACATATATGTAATACGAAGAATGATGCGCAGAGTTCGCTGGCACCACGTGCATGACAACCTACACGAGGACCGCGAATTTACTTCCAAGGTCACCCTCGTTACTTCACTCCTCTTGGCCTCAGCTCGCGGTCATTCCAAAGTCCAGGGTGACGCGGCAGACGTGAATATTCTATCGCGCATGCTCGCTGATACCAAACTGTAAAGTTGTGTAGTGTGATATGTTCAGTATATATATAAATATATTCTTTAGTTTAGTTGGTATGAAAAATTAATTTCAAAATATAATTTTTTGACATTTTTTGTTGTTTTTTTTTTCTATCTATCGAACTTTTGCTTTTCTCCATTCTTAGATTTTTCGTTCCTTCAAATTATCCAACGTTTTGAGAACGTGTAACTAATCATTATAATATTCCTATAGATCATACGAGAGGTGTATGTCATAGTTGGGGCCGAAATAACACTTGACGAAATTTAAATTCCAAACGTTTAACAATATTCATTGTTTTATACCTACTCCGTCCTGTGTAACAGCGTGTAGTGTTCTTAGCAAAGCGCCGTTACTTTGTTCAACAACTTGAACCAGGATATTCGAGTGTTTGATAAACTTATCTCGCGGATGAATACGTGCGCTAAAGATACTTAAGAATTCCGTTTTATTGTTAGTATAGACTCTATACCGTAGACCCATCACGAATGTGAAAATATTTCATTTTTAACGTCATTTGGAAAGTGACACTCGCGAAATACTACGGTGCATCATACAAAACCGTACATACTTTTATAGATTCTACAAGCTGTAAACCATCGCATTGCAACAAGAAGTTGAACAAAAGCAACACATTTGAAAATTCTCAATTGCTGAATACGTATTTGGAAAATTTTTGCCGATTTTTATTCAAGCGTTCGGAGTACTTGGCTGACAATAAACCTAAATGCAAGAATCACGTACATTTCATAAGGTGTAAGAAAAATAAAAAAATAAAGAAAAAATCCTGAGCAAAATTTATCCATATTACGTGACCAAATAATTTATGATCTGCATTTACGAAGTCTCTATGTGAAGTAACTGTTACCAGGGCCAAGGGTGACAGCCGGTCGCAAACAGACAATGACCCAGTTTCGGTATGTAACCTACGTACGTATAAGTCAGAACGATAAGAATATATTAATCAGTCGATGTATTATTAATAATATTACTACAAGGTTTTGATCTTTTTTTTTTTTTTTTTTGTTCTAAATTATTACAAGCAAAATTAATTTTATACTATTATTTACGTTCCTATTATAATGCTGAAAAGCATTAATCGCCTAATTTTGTTGTTCACTTTATACATATTCTATATGTAAGTACAGAGCGATGCTTATTTTTAGGCAATAGCAATTTTCTTATACGGGCCACTCGATCGTAAAATTATTTGTTATATTTAGGTACTAATAACACAATTAACTTGTTTGAGATTTGTTCCTTTTTTTTTTTTTATTCTCCAAAAATGTTTGCATATTCTACATCAATCAGTGAATAACTAATAACAAATATTGTATATCATATGCATATTTTATTAGTTTTTGGAACTTTTCAACACAAAAGCAGGAGAGGTGGGTAGAAATAATTGTCTATTTTCGAAAATACGACCGTTTGAGAAAAATTGAATTCATAATTATAACACATTTATCATTTTGATTTGATTTTCATACGAATAAGATTCGGCAAATATGTTTTCTGAACTAAAAAAATGAGTGTTTTTAGAAAAATTGAAATCACGTCAAGTTTTAAAATGTATTTATAAGCCTGTTTTCACAATGATTTGAGAATTGCAAAATCTGTTGTAAATAACTATGATTTATGTATGAAAAAAGTTTGTAAAATCGAAATCCTTTCGATGAAATAATTTGAAATTTTATACGAGTTTGCATTCAACTTCATCAAGTTTTACTGCACTGTGCGAATTTCGTAACAATCAAATGAAAGGTGAATTTTTTCTTCTCTTCTTTTCTTCAATTTGTTTTCTCACATAGATTGTGTTGACGTTGCCCGATATAAATGTTGAATTTCGGGAAATAACCATCACATGTAGTGTGGTACTGTACCTAGAGTCGTTATACCGCATGAAAAGTTCTATTTTGATATTAGTTTTACACGCAGCTGCAGCAACCAGCTACGTATTTACTGTCCCTACATATAATAATACACTTTCCTGTTCTATTCAGAATCTAGAATAGAAAAGAGAGCACAGGCTACCGTGCACTGTACACTCACAAAAACAAAAAACAAAAAAAAAAAAAAATACCCATAGGTTCCCGTTATAATTTATCACTATGAACATTAGAGATGTCCTTACTTAGGGAATGGAATCGATTCCAAATAATTCCAAGGAAATTCCTGTGAAATTTTACTTCGTTATCTCAATTCTAAATCCAGCTTCAAAGGGGATGAATTGTACGATTCAAAATACATACAATTTTTTTTTCTTCAGTTATTCGTATAAATATTCTATTATTGAACTACTAATTTTCTGAGAAATCTGAAATTTTGAAAAAATCAATGTAAATCAATGCTACGATTTTGGGAAAACGTACAAGCATCATAGAACCAAAACATATCATACAAGAAACGAAGAAATGATCATTTCAGTTCAGTTTCTGATAAAAAATAGTTATCTTTACTGTTGAATAGCGTATAGTAGTATCTCAACTTGTATTGGTACTAGCTGCAGTCCACTGCAGTATGAGGTGGTAATGCCAAGGTCCACAGGTAGCACAAGCACACAATATATGCCAGCTAAGAAACATGAGTAAACATTATTGATCTTAGATAGACGATATGTTAGCTTAGGACTATCATTATCAAACGGCTTTAAACAGTTAATTTTAATTACGTACGAGTATAAAGTGTGCTGTGCGTACATCATCGTGCAACTTGCACGTGGTGTGGGCGTGTGCGTGTGCTTTAGCTTATACTCTTGTACTTGTACGTGTATACTTGTATAATTGTACTTGTGCTTGACACTAGGATCAATTCGATATGCACAGAGCCACGTACTTTGTTAGCTATGTCAACAGACGTGTTATTAATACCGTTAAACTAAGCATTTCGGCACATTGACCATAATCTACGGGGTCTGGTGTTACAAATGCGGCTTTTCGGCGGACAGTCTATCATACGCGAGCCTTGTCTTACACGTACTTCGTCTTCGTCTCTCATTATATTTGACCAAACTACCGATTGTAGGTGGATATACGAGGTATACGCGCTATTCGTACAAACACTTTGCTGCCATCCGTCGTAACTATACGATAGAATTCATTTTTTCTAATGCTCTAATGTTTATTTATTCGCCAATTTTTCTTCGCTTCTTAACCACAGGATTTGACCTTTTCTGACTGATAACACGAAACATGAATTAGAATTTGACGCTATTATGAGGGAAGGGAGCTTATGGTAATTTCACTATCAATTCGCGAACTGGAAACAGTATGGAAACAGAGGAAGCCTGGACACGTTTGAAAAAAAAAGAACTTATGCACACTTGCTATAAGGAATAATAAGAAAAACCTCAAAAACTTCAAGTAGAAAAATTCAAGACAAAATTCTTATACCATGGTAACACCACAATAATTCGTTATTACTAATTAACCATTATAAGAGTACAAAAAATCCTATCATTATTATTTATCTTATGGGTAAAAGTGCATGGAGTGTAGCCTATCAATAAATATACAAAATTTGGACATTCGATGATATAGGATGAGCTTGCAGAAAATAATTAGATGTATACAGCTGACCTGGTATATCGTAAAAATGAAAAAGGTAAGACAATGCGAGTATTGCGATGAGTAAAATATGCATTCGCAGTTGCATAGTTCAACATATGTTGTGCATATTATTATGTGTCTCTATGAATTTGTCACGTAACTGATTGTGAAAAGCCTTTTCTCTCTTATCGTCAGTCGCCTTTAGATGCCGTTTATGAATCGTTCGAATAAATTAATGATAGGGACTAATTGTGTGGGATTGCAAATTAGTACACTCTATGAGAAATTCAATTAATTTTATATAACTTGCACTGCAGTGGTTACAGGGTTTGCCTAATCATGAAATATAAATTTATTACATCGTTTATTTAAATCTATATACTATATTGTTGAATATACTCAAGATTAATTAGAGAAAATAAAATGTATTATGACGTCGTATGATGCATACTAACTAAAGGTAAAGTTTGAGCCTAGGTATAGGCCGAAAGGTATACTTTTCAGCGAACTTTTAAATAAGCAATTATTTATATTTCCTTGTAAATTCTGCAGTAGGTAGGTAGTAGGTACATATAAATAAATACATACATAAATATAATATACTAAAATGAAAATAGTAAATAACCGTTGAAGTTATACTTGTTTGATAAATGTTCAACATACGTCATAAAGTACTTAGAATAAGAATTTCTTTTATCAAATTGCATCTAGCTGTAAAAATCACGTGAATATATTCTTGTTCAAATCGATTCGATTCAATTCAATTCAATTAAATTGTCTAATTAATTTTGGCCTGTCGGGTAAATGGTCATAAAATATTTGTCGTTCGTTAGAACAAAGAAAAAATAAACTACCTAGTAGGTTTATATCCCGTACATTTAGTGGGATACAGGTTACAGAGACTTTTTTAATGTATTTTATATATAGGCGATCGGAAATCCACCTGAAAAATGCGTGCAGCTGATGTAATTCGAGTAATTTCGAAAACTATAGCATTAGAAACTTAGCGATGTGCTAAGTGATTGGATTGACGGTAGATAAGCTACAGGGAACATGAATCAAAGGTTTGTTGTTATAAAGCTGCAACCATGCTGTGATAAAGTAAAACGGAAGTGGTGAAGTAGAGTCTATAGGCTAAAAGCAACTGCTATTGCCTCCTCCTGTTAGTTGTGTAGGCATACAACCCCGAACTTCCTTTGACAATGACCCAACATTCAACACAACGTTGCTCGGCCGACTGGCCCACAAATGTTAACGCATGTTTTGGAGATGGTACATCGACCCCTCTCCACGTGTTTCGAGAATTATATGTATATATTACATGCGGGCGGGTAAGTGGCGGGTCAAAAGGCACGTGCGTGTTAGTGAGACGTGAGTTTGGTATTGATTTTACCGCAAGACATATGTCATCGTCATAAATCAATATCTTCATCGGATGTAGGAGTGATCGATAAATGGATGAAAATTATTAATTCAAAATCCGTAATTGGAGTATTTTCATATCCCTCAAAATGACCAATCAATGCTAATATTTGAATTTATTGTTAATTTTCGCCTCAATTTCGGACATAATTGTACAGAAAATAGAGAAAATCTAATAATTCCAATGTGATCATAAGTCGCGAGGTCTGACTTTAGATTATTAATTATCGAGGAATGGGAAAGACCGATTTGTATAATAAAATAACATATTTGAACTATAATTATATCGACGAATGTTTTAGTGCTTAGGTACGCGGAATTCGAAATAGAGTACTTTTCACGAGCATTGAATAAGACAGAGATATGGTAAGGCAGAGTAATGCGTGTTCGTTTAACCATCTCAAGATATACAAGACCGTAGTTCCAAATATTTCGCTGTAGATTTCTGTCGTATCCACGACACAAAAAGTTTATAGTTGATCCAGCATTTGGTAAAGTGATATGGAACAGGGAAGACTTTGGTGGGAAAGTGAGTAGATCGTAAATTTCAAACGCAAGCCGAGATAGCAAATTTTTTTATTTGAAAATCTACTTTAACAATTTGGTTCTGAAAAAATTAACAAAAAACGGTTTCGATGTGTACAATATTCAGATATGCTGTAATATATGGATCAAAGACATTTATCACTATGACGAGCTACAATCGTCCGATCTCCACTATCGATTTTTTTTAATAATTGCTATCCTATGAGAAATATTATCATGCATTACTAAAGTTCTGAACTGTTTGAATCTAGTCAGTAGAACAAAAACGTAGACACCGTTCCGAATAGAAAAAATGTTCGGCTGCATCGATAATTAATGAATAAGATGTTCTAACATAGTTATTAATCGACTTTTAGACTCTTACTTGACGCACCGTCGACTTTTGCACTGCTAGTGTTACTCTTAACGTAATTCTGAATATAAAATGATCCAAACATGTAGACGAATACGGCACTTTGTAAATTTATAAGATAAAGTAAAGATTTCGAAAAGTTACAACCTATGAGTAGTATTTGTGTGTTATGTACAGCTATCAAGAAAAACTGTATCAATTGCAGTAATGTCAGATACTTCTTCCACCACAAGTATTTCTGTACTTGCGGCCCCAGAGCTGCCAGCATGTAATAGCCATACATAAATATGTGAACAAAACTGTTAAGCACTCCGATAAGGGATACATGTCCTCCAGCAAAATAACGTACTGCCAACCAAGCAGCCAATGGCATTGCAGCGTGATGATAAACGTGTAGAAATGATATTTGACGGTTCTTCTTGCGAAGTACGAAAAACACCGTATCTAACAGCTCGATGATTTTGCACATGAAGTATAGATGTGCGCCTCGGGCCATCTGAAAAGGATTTATTCTAATACGGCATATTCATTTTCTCAAATCTATTTCTTCCACAAACCGTAAAATCATCGAACTTACCCGCATGGCTGATGGGCTCTCAGAATAATCGACCGGCTCACATCCGAAGCTAAATTCGAATAACCAGCCTACCATCAGACCCTCGTAGACTATATAAGAGCTTAGTAAAACTTGAATAAAGTTATAAATTATTAGGATCGTGCGTAAGGTGTAGGGTGCTCTGTTCTCCATTAATCTCGGGCCTGCCGAAACGGAGAAATAAACGTACAATGATACAATCGCGATTAGCCATCCTGGTCTGGATATCAGAAACCATTCGCTAGTTCGCGGATCTGAAAAATTCAAAACGAAACCATGACTGAATGCAGTTTGAGATAGTTGGACTTTTACAATTGAGTGATTTCATGTAAAACCGGATTGAACTGTCGGAAAATTTTCCCACATATCATTCCGATATCACTATTAGTAATTCGGAGCACTCTTCGGAGGATTTTTTTACTATTCCAAGATATTGTGTGTTAAAAAAATGCGATCTGATTATTCATTATTGGTTCGCTTTTCTGGTATAATGTGAAGATCAAAAGAGCTGACTGCTTGACCATTGTTTTGAAAAAAAATATGACTCGAGAATTCATACAAAGGCTCAGGATTAGGTAAGTCCGAAAGTCATTAATATTTATTTCCTTTCTCGGCAAACACCACATAATCCTTGAATTGTCTAAAAATTGTGAACTAAGTACGTATGGAGTGGTACTTTTGGTAAAAGAATTACAGACCCTAGGCCTGCTAATTAAATTCTTAGAAAATAACCGAATATAAAGTGATCCTCCTCCAGATGAACATACCATTATTATTGTAGACATTGTCGATGAAATATTCTAATTGGCTCGTCATTATTTATCTCAGATGTGGCTGAAAAATATAATACACGTTGTATGATTGATCATATTTGATCCGTATGATGGATTCTGCCCAAACTTCTAGAGGTGGTTCCTTGGGCTAGAATGTGGAACCTATGGTGTGTAATTCGGTCTAATGGGCCTTTCTTCACACCATTCAGAATTTATTATAATAACAGTTTGATGAATATGCCTACCGAGATGACAAACGTAAAAATATGGTAAGATAACGTCTTGAAGATTTATTTTTTATTATCGACTGATATAGTTTCAATGATTTTCAATAGTTCTCATAGATCGAAGTCTGAACTGATTTTTTTATAGCATTATTGAAGTACCAACAAATTGTTCGTTGATATGATACATTGTGGCAGAGGAAAGGAAAGCCTATTGGATGAAATTAGAGATCATGGGTTCAAAATATGGCACAAAGAAACATCTCTGGAATTAGGCAGAATCAATCACTCGTAGGTCTAATACTCTCCTTATTGGTATAGCATATCAGTCAATATTTATTGCAAAATTACGATAGCGTATACCATTTATCAATATCATACCTTCTTCTCATGAGGATTTTCGGTGTTACCTGCAGGCCTGCCTAACCACTACGAAATGATCGTTACAACTCGAAATCTATTCTTTTCAAGCGATGACTTAGTAATTGTGCGAATAATTTACTGCTTAATTGTAATAGCGTGACATTGAACATTGACCGAATAAATTTGGAAGACTAGACCCCACCATGCTGCAGTCTATAGCCACTTTTGCTCAACCTAGCGTTCCAAGTTGATATCTATTTTCAAAATTCGTTACCACAATCAGAATAGCATGTCAATCTGCAAGATTTTAAATGCACAAGAAATATAGATATCGGAAATATTAATGATTCGTCGAGATTTCGAAAGTTAATATGTTTCATATGCTCAAACTTTGATTGTAAGTAGAAGTAACCGTGTTCTTTCCTAGGTAAGCACTAAGATAGTCGTAGTACCTATTGTCCGAAGGTTGTCGTATTTTTTCACGTACTCACCCAGTGACAAGCAAAAAATCTATTTCAATTCTGAGTGCGGATATGAATTGTTCTTTATTTAATCCTAAACTGAAAATTCAACGGATTGAATATGTTTGAATTGCAAATACTTGACATTAAAGTACTTCAATGATCTGAATTAATCGGATAATTTATGCCGTACTCATTCTGTGCGTATAACGTTGCTAGTTTATTCAATTCGGGAATTACGAATTTGAACGCAAAGTTGGATTGTTCATCATATGAAACTATTCATACCAAGAATCGACTAGAACAAATTTGAAGGTATAGATACTATAGGCGTAGCAAAAAAAAAAAAAAATGGTTTTTTGATTTCGTCTTTCACAACTGTGAACATTAGTCTTGGGTCTAATAATGACTGTCAAAATTTGGGCTTCGGACACCCCCCTGCGATCACCTAGAATTTTCTAGAACAGTTTTGAACGGTGAAAAGTTATTTTTTACGTGTTAATCAAATGCAAATATTGAGACTCGATGCGCGACCTCTTAGAATTATCCGACGAAGCCCAAATTTTTACATTCGGTCATTAGTAGACCCGAGACTAATGTTTAAATTTGTGAAAGACGAAATCAATAGAACAATTCTTTTTTTTTTTTGCCAAGCCTAATAGATACATAGAAAGCAAATTTTGTCAGCTAATCCGATATTTAAACATGATTAATACTTCCATACATTAGTGTATCGATTGTGTTCAAAATTTGGAAACGTGAGAAAGAAAGTACGTAGTTACAACACCGCCAAACCGTTCGGGTCGATGATTCCTCATAAAAGTCTGAGGATAAACATCCTGCGGTAAACGGACTCTAGCTTTCATCGTTAATCACTGCGGAAGGTTTGATTTGGCTAATTACACAGCTTATATGTAACTCGGGGAGGACTGGCTCAAGAATGCAAACTGTCCAGTATCCGTGGGAGGGTTGTTCGGCATATTCTGTGGATTGTTCGTAAAACGACGGAGGAACGATTGCCAGAGTGGGAAGAATGAGTTTTACAACTAGTATAGTAATATTATATCGATACTGCTGCAATAAGTTTGCAGACATACTGATAATCAATTGCTTACTTTTTTTTTTCCTATCTCATTACAGAAATCCGCATGTCAGTCCTGTAGGTAGGGTTGCATATGATAAGGCGGACAGATATTCGCGGCGAAAATAGTTCGTAAGTCCGGCTGCGAGATTGATGTACCATTTGTCCACTTGCTCAAGCACTGGGTGATATTTTCTAAAAACCCATCACGGAGCAATCAGAAACATGGGTATAGAAATTAGGACAAATTGAGGAGCAATTGTTTGGTATATAAAAAATTGGAAAATAATATTCGCTACACATACGATGGAGAACTGACCTGGGCTAAAGGCACCCGTTGTGGAGTCAGTGACTCTCGTAGCGTCCATTCTCCGTGCGCGAAAAATGACCGCAAAACAGACAATACCCCATAGACGAAGGGAATTCTTATTCTGTTTTTCGGGTAATTTACTTAATGATGGTGATACTATAACACTCTTCTTTCTCTTACAATTGAAGGGAATTTTTTCAGAGTCAGAACACATTCGCGCAGTGAGGATTCTGTTCCAATCGCAACGAGCACAAGTGCGTATTCAATTTATTACGCCAAAAAATCGATAATCGCTACCCTGGATTAACGGTCGACCATAATACTGGTGAGCTTTGTATTATATTAGCCGAAGTCCCAATTTAACTATAAATGTATGTGCGCAGAATAATCATTGCTAAAACATAATTCGTGATCCGATACAGATCTCGGACAGATTACTTTTCCAAGTCTTAGTACCACATCACTCACGAGCAACTAACCGTGACGCTCATCCTGTATCTTTGTCTCGACACTGGGGCGTCCGGCTTGCCTCTGTCTCTCCGTATACGCCAGAAACTTGATAAATTATAAACAAATATTATAAACGATTATTACTTAATTAATCGCTAACAACAGAACAGTAGCGGGTGAGTCTTATTACACGCAACCCACAGATCTTTCGTGCCATTCTAGATCTATAGTTGCCTAGCAGTGGCGCTGTCGGCGTAAACTGACCTACGACAATGGCGTCCCCCACCCCGCGCCAAGCGATAGTAGGCCGAGGACGCCGTGCGCAGAGTTCAGTGATTTGCGCGGCTTCCTCGAGTGAACATGGGTGACACGTGTCGAGGAAATTTGCGGCTCGGGAAGGCTGACATCAAGGGAGGAACGTTGGACATGGGTGAGTTTGAAATATTTCGATCAATATTATACGACAGCAATAAATAATCGGTAATTTTCAAAGCTCGTTGAAAACAAGTGAAATTGTATTCAATACTTTTCCGACAAATTTCACGCGTCTAGTATTTTAATCCTCGAAGTAAGTAACCCTTGAATTGCTACCGGCAGGCTTTGATTTTAATTGCAGATATTGTTCATTTTCAAGTATATTCTATTCATACCAAAGAATAAATGTGCGAAAATCTAGATTTCTTACGAGCATAACCTCTCGGACCTGTTCTGAATACAAATATAATGGGCGAGAGAGTTTCGTTTGATAACTTCGCGATAATTATCCCATCATCCCATTATACTATTGGCATATAATTTCGAGTGCATATAATTTCGAGTCCCTCACCCTGTAGCGTCGTTTGTTTGGCAGGCATATTTCGCGACTCCGGAGGGGAAACTAATTTGTCGTGTTATTTCGAGTTGACAAGTATTTTTCGGGAAAATACTCGTTCCCCGATTTATTCTTTTATTCGATTCTTTGACAGCATTATCAGTCGACGGAGATGAGAATGAACATCGCTGATACTTGAACTGCATAGATCCTGCGTGCCACTTGGTCGGAGATGGACGCCAACCACCACTGCCCGGCTAGTCCTGGATTAACGGTCGACCAAGATAATGGTGAGCTTTGTATTATATTAGCCAAAGACCCAATTACGTTTAACAATCGACAAAAACAATCATTGATGAAACATACTTCGCGATCCGATACAGATCTCGGACAGCTTACTTTTCCAAGTCTATGTACCACAGCACTCATCGGCCAAGTAACCGTGACGCTCACCCTGTATCATTGACTCGATACTAGGGCCTCCGGTTTGCCTCTGTCTCCCCGTATACGCCAGAAACTTTGACGACAACTCGGTTTCTCTCAGCTGCAAGGGATACGATACCGACACGTAATAATATACCTAGAGGTAAGATATTGTCCGTCTCGTTATAGGGTAAGCCTAGGAGAGAAAGCACACTTAATTCTTGGAGATAGCAATAAATTCTCTCTTTTTAATGACAAACCTGGAATATGATTGATAGATCTCGAGAGACTATGTTTACCTTCGTTGAATACAGTAGACTCACCTCGTAGTAGAGAAATATTTGAATAACGAGGAGCAAAATTTTAAGGTTTGAAAATAAATACAAGGGTAGATTGCTGTAGGCCTAATTAGGCATCACATTTATTTTTGAAACATGGAACATAATCCAATATTGGTGATAAATTATACCAGAGTCTCAAATATTAGTCATAACGATTGAAAGATTGAAAAGTCTATTCATGCATACACTAGTAATACTAGCTTGTTGACATTCTTGATTCTGTTAAAAATAGTTGAAAGTTTATATCACATTCAAAAATGGTTCAGGCTGGCTTACGAAATCAATGATATGAAATATATTCGAATAAATTCAACACAGATGTATAATCACAATTAGAAATTCTTTGGTACTTAGTTGAGATTGTTTGCTTGAAAAACACATAAACTTAATCTATCCAATGTACCCTATGTTTATCTAATTTTTATCTTCACAGGTGTTGTTCATCGAGGGAAACTAGTTTCTGCCTATCTTCAACGAAACCTCTTGAAAATTCACCAGGACAGGGGATTCACACCAGGGAGTGACGCAGTCCAAGCACCAGGGGAATTACCGCAAGACAACTTTGCACCGCGGGGTGTTAATCAAGCAGCATAAGCAAGTATTTCTTAATTACAGTTACCTTTAAATAACTTTATAATCACTCTTACTCTATAATGACTTTAAATGACTTCACTTTATAATTACGTTTACTAATTAAATCGAGTTCAATTACACGTTACCAAAGAAATGTGTAATTGAATGCAGTTTATTACTTTTCAATACCTTTACATTATAATTACTTTGAATAACTTCTACAATTACTTCAAATAAATCGAGTTCAATTACATATTACCAAAGTATTGGGTAATTGAATAAGTAATTTCATTGAAAATGTAATCAGTGACTCGCAACACTGCAAATATCCATGTAATAATAAGATCGTTTATGCAATAAACATGTATTATTATAGTAAATTGGCGCATTCTTGAATAAATATCTCTTGAAATTGTAAATAATCGATCGTTGAATCATTTTCCCCTGTCCTTTCCTTGCCTATATATATATATATAAGTCGAAAATCATGAAAATCGCATGATTTCATAAAGCCCCGAAATATTTATAAATTTTATTTACTACTATTAGTACTATTTATTTATATTATAAATATTAGTCCGCCTTGCCATATGCAACCCGCATGCCATTCGTGTAAACGGAAGGGCCCATGTTAATTTTTGTTGCCTATTTGGTGTTTTCCGAATGCCTATATTCAGGCGTATTGTAGTAGCTTAGAAAAAACGTCGAAAAAAAGGTTCTGGCAGTTGATACCTCGATTCTAGTCGCTTTACGATGAAATATCTACTGCCAGAAAATCGACCAATCAGGAGGCTGCTTGAGCCAATTTAGGCTCAATTTCTCGAAAAGGAGCCTCCTGATTGGTCGATTTTGAAATTAAATCAAGTTACGGCGCTACAGAGGCTAGCCATCAGCAAAATTCTGGATTTCTGGCAGTGGCTGGATTTTCACGGCAGCAATTTACTGCCGCGGCGCTATTCGTTGTTAACCACGTGGTTGACCTACGCTATTCGTTGTTGATCACGTGTTGCTGCCGCAGTAAATTGCTGCCGTGAAAATCCAGCCACTGCCAGAAATCCAGAATTTTGCTGATGGCTAGCCTCTGTAGCGCCGTAACTTGATTTAATTTCAAAATCGACCAATCAGGAGGCTCCTTTTCGAGAAATTGAGCCAAAATTGGCTCAAGCAGCCTCCTGATTGGTCGATTTTCTGGCAGTAGATATTTCATCGTAAAGCGACTAGAATCGAGGTATCAACTGCCAGAACCTTTTTTTCGACGTTTTTTCTAAGCTACTACAATACGCCTGAATATAGGCATTCGGAAAACACCAAATAGGCAACAAAAATTAACATGGACCTTGTCGTTTACACGAATGGCATGCGTGTTGCATATGGTGAGGCGGACTAATATTTATAATATAAATAAATAGTACTAATATTGGTAAATAAAATTTATAAATGGAGGCTTTATGAAATCATGCGATTTTCATGATTTTCGACTTATATATATATAGGCAAGGAGAGGACAGGGGAAAATGATTCAACGATCGATTATTTACAATTTCAAGAGATATTTATTCAAGAATGCGCCAATTTACTATAATAATACATGTTTATTGCATAAACGATCTTATTATTACATGGATATTTGCAGTGTTGCGAGTCACTGATTACATTTTCAATGAAATTACTTATTCAATTACCCAATACTTTGGTAATATGTAATTGAACTCGATTTATTTGAAGTAATTGTAGAAGTTATTCAAAGTAATTATAATGTAAAGGTATTGAAAAGTAATAAACTGCATTCAATTACACATTTCTTTGGTAACGTGTAATTGAACTCGATTTAATTAGTAAACGTAATTATAAAGTGAAGTCATTTAAAGTCATTATAGAGTAAGAGTGATTATAAAGTTATTTAAAGGTAACTGTAATTAAGAAATACTTGCTTATGCTGCTTGATTAACACCCCGCGGTGCAAAGTTGTCTTGCGGTAATTCCCCTGGTGCTTGGACTGCGTCACTCCCTGGTGTGAATCCCCTGTCCTGGTGAATTTTCAAGAGGTTTCGTTGAAGATAGGCAGAAACTAGTTTCCCTCGATGAACAACACCTGTGAA
This sequence comes from Tenthredo notha, assembly GCA_914767705.2. Taxonomy (NCBI): domain Eukaryota; kingdom Metazoa; phylum Arthropoda; class Insecta; order Hymenoptera; family Tenthredinidae; genus Tenthredo; species Tenthredo notha. The sequence continues at coordinate 6,627,905 of OU611907.1, forward strand.
GATAAAAATTAGATAAACATAGGGTACATTGGATAGATTAAGTTTATGTGTTTTTCAAGCAAACAATCTCAACTAAGTACCAAAGAATTTCTAATTGTGATTATACATCTGTGTTGAATTTATTCGAATATATTTCATATCATTGATTTCGTAAGCCAGCCTGAACCATTTTTGAATGTGATATAAACTTTCAACTATTTTTAACAGAATCAAGAATGTCAACAAGCTAGTATTACTAGTGCATGCATGAATAGACTTTTCAATCTTTCAATCGTTATGACTAATATTTGAGACTCTGGTATAATTTATCACCAATATTGGATTATGTTCCATGTTTCAAAAATAAATGTGATGCCTAATTAGGCCTACAGCAATCTACCCTTGTATTTATTTTCAAACCTTAAAATTTTGCTCCTCGTTATTCAAATATTTCTCTACTACGAGGTGAGTCTACTGTATTCAACGAAGGTAAACATAGTCTCTCGAGATCTATCAATCATATTCCAGGTTTGTCATTAAAAAGAGAGAATTTATTGCTATCTCCAAGAATTAAGTGTGCTTTCTCTCCTAGGCTTACCCTATAACGAGACGGACAATATCTTACCTCTAGGTATATTATTACGTGTCGGTATCGTATCCCTTGCAGCTGAGAGAAACCGAGTTGTCGTCAAAGTTTCTGGCGTATACAGGGAGACAGAGGCAAACCGGAGGCCCTAGTATCGAGTCAATGATACAGGGTGAGCGTCACGGTTACTTGGCCGATGAGTGCTGTGGTACATAGACTTGGAAAAGTAAGCTGTCCGAGATCTGTATCGGATCGCGAAGTATGTTTCATCAATGATTGTTTTTGTCGATTGTTAAACGTAATTGGGTCTTTGGCTAATATAATACAAAGCTCACCATTATCTTGGTCGACCGTTAATCCAGGACTAGCCGGGCAGTGGTGGTTGGCGTCCATCTCCGACCAAGTGGCACGCAGGATCTATGCAGTTCAAGTATCAGCGATGTTCATTCTCATCTCCGTCGACTGATAATGCTGTCAAAGAATCGAATAAAAGAATAAATCGGGGAACGAGTATTTTCCCGAAAAATACTTGTCAACTCGAAATAACACGACAAATTAGTTTCCCCTCCGGAGTCGCGAAATATGCCTGCCAAACAAACGACGCTACAGGGTGAGGGACTCGAAATTATATGCACTCGAAATTATATGCCAATAGTATAATGGGATGATGGGATAATTATCGCGAAGTTATCAAACGAAACTCTCTCGCCCATTATATTTGTATTCAGAACAGGTCCGAGAGGTTATGCTCGTAAGAAATCTAGATTTTCGCACATTTATTCTTTGGTATGAATAGAATATACTTGAAAATGAACAATATCTGCAATTAAAATCAAAGCCTGCCGGTAGCAATTCAAGGGTTACTTACTTCGAGGATTAAAATACTAGACGCGTGAAATTTGTCGGAAAAGTATTGAATACAATTTCACTTGTTTTCAACGAGCTTTGAAAATTGCCGATTATTTATTGCTGTCGTATAATATTGATCGAAATATTTCAAACTCACCCATGTCCAACGTTCCTCCCTTGATGTCAGCCTTCCCGAGCCGCAAATTTCCTCGACACGTGTCACCCATGTTCACTCGAGGAAGCCGCGCAAATCACTGAACTCTGCGCACGGCGTCCTCGGCCTACTATCGCTTGGCGCGGGGTGGGGGACGCCATTGTCGTAGGTCAGTTTACGCCGACAGCGCCACTGCTAGGCAACTATAGATCTAGAATGGCACGAAAGATCTGTGGGTTGCGTGTAATAAGACTCACCCGCTACTGTTCTGTTGTTAGCGATTAATTAAGTAATAATCGTTTATAATATTTGTTTATAATTTATCAAGTTTCTGGCGTATACGGAGAGACAGAGGCAAGCCGGACGCCCCAGTGTCGAGACAAAGATACAGGATGAGCGTCACGGTTAGTTGTCCGTGAGTGATGTGGTACTAAGGCTTGGTAAAGTAAGATCTGTATCGGATCTCGCTGTCAAATTAACGAACTACATTTCCCGCAGTCTGATCACATGCAACCCGCATCACAAGACTGGCATGCAAGTTGCAAACGATGAGGCGCATTGATATTTGCAGCTAGTGTAACTACACTAGTAGTTTCACTGCGAGATGTCAATCCCATTTGGCACCCCGTATACCAGTTTTGTAATTCCCATAGCTGTATTAGTGCTGAATTCTATACAACAAAGATAATGCAGACGAGTTAACAAGAATTCGTTGAATCATCATCAAAACACAAATTGTATAAAGTTACCTATCACAGTGTTGTATAGATAGAATCATATGTTGTTTTAACTTCTAAAAGTGATATAACCTCAAAACATGACTAGCAATAAAAAAGTGTCGTATTTCTACAATCCTGACGTGGGTAATTTTCACTATGGACCAGGTCACCCCATGAAACCTCATAGACTATCAGTGATTCACAGTTTAGTCTTAAACTATGGACTCCATAAAAAAATGCAAATCTACAGACCCTACAGAGCCAGTACACACGACATGTGTAGATTTCATTCCGATGAGTATGTTGAATTCTTACAGCGAGTTACACCTCAGAACTTACAAGGTTTTACCAAATATTTAAGTCACTTCAACGTTGGTGACGATTGCCCGGTCTTTGAAGGACTATTTGACTTTTGTTCAATGTATACCGGAGCCTCATTGGAAGGTGCGATAAAATTGAACAACAGTTGTTGCGATATTGCAATAAACTGGTCAGGAGGCTTACATCATGCTAAAAAATTTGAAGCCTCTGGCTTCTGTTACATCAATGACATTGTCATCGCTATATTAGAACTGCTCAAATATCACGCTAGGGTATTGTACATAGACATAGATGTGCATCACGGTGATGGCGTACAAGAGGCATTTTACCTAACGGACAGAGTGATGACTGTATCATTCCACAAATATGGTAATTACTTCTTTCCCGGTACAGGAGACATGTATGAAATAGGAGCTGAGAGCGGCAGATATTATTCTGTGAATGTACCGCTGAAAGAAGGAATCGACGATACTAGCTACGTTCAAGTCTTTAAGCCTGTTATATCCAACGTCATGGAATTCTTTCAACCAACGGCTATAGTTCTGCAATGCGGAGCTGATTCTTTAGCCAACGATAGACTCGGATGCTTTAGCTTGAGCACTAAGGGACATGGTGAATGCGTGAAATTTGTACGCGACTTAAATATTCCTTTGTTAACAGTCGGCGGAGGCGGATATACTCTGCGAAATGTTGCGAGGTGTTGGACATATGAAACTTCGCTGTTAGTCGATGAGCAAATAAGCAATGAATTACCATATACTGAATATCTTGAATATTTTGCTCCTGATTTTACTTTACATCCAGAAGTTGTTACTAGACAGGATAATGCCAACAGCAAACAATACCTGGAAGCGATAACAAGACATGTATACGATAATCTGAAAATGGTACAACATTCACCTAGCGTTCAGATGCAGGATGTTCCATGCGACGCACTCCCTCCGGAGGAAGAAAGACAACCTGAACCTGACCCAGATTCAAGACAGAATCATCAAGATATTGATAAACAGGTCGAACCTGCTAATGAATATTATAGCGGTGATAAAGATCAGGATAAAACAGACCCAACAGAAACATGATCAACACACTCGCAAAAAAATTGTAAATAATAGGAGATTTTAAGCATTTGATAAGAATAATTTACAGTAATTTTTTTAGGGTGCTGATTAAACGTTGAAAATTTTTGATTAAATACAAGGAATCTTATAAACGAAAAATGAAATATTTATCACTAACAGATTTAAAATTTAGAAAAAATTTATTTTGTCATTTTAATCAGCATCCTGAATTCAAATGAATAATTAAACTGAATAGTTAGTAAGAAAATAGTAGTAACAACGTATCTAAGAGAATTGTACACAGATTTTATACAATAAGAAAGAGATTTCCAGTGTTTGTAACGGTTAAGATAAGGATTTTTTAGACACATTTGTCCATAGACTGCAATTATGTTACAGAATATAAAAAAAAAACCAATACAACGTATTTCACATTATAATATTACGTGTATGATATGTGAATAATCATTTCACTGTGATATTCTCTTACCCCGATATCCTCAAGCTTAGGATTGACTATGTTTGAATATGTATTAATTGAATGAGTGTGTATGTGAAATATCGTAGCCTTTCTATATTCCAACTCAGCATATTTTTCCGACTCCTCAAGTGACTAATGAAAACTGTACGAAACTCTTTTTGAATTTTGTAAGTGTTGATACCATAATCATCTTAGTATTTATATTTCAATCATTTTTCAGTGGAGTAGTATAGTAATTCATACGCACTCAAATATGCGAGTTTTCACATAAATAGTTAGTATTTAATTTAAAATACTATTTTATTTAAAGATTTTTTTAACTACTATAAATAAATAAATAAAAATTCACTTGCATCCTCATTAGGCAAATTTATTATTCATGTTTATTATTGTATTGTCAATATAATTCTCTCTGTTTAGGGGGGGGGGGGGGGGGGGGGGGGGGGGGCTATGTTGCTATATATCACAGAGAACTCTTTAAACTTAGTAATCAAGTTAGGTATTTATGTAGTTCTATGAAATAAAAAATGAGCTTGATATTTAAAACACTTATCTTGACGTTGTCAAGAAAACTCTTTGTGAATTACAATAAATTATATATATTAACTTAGGATAATTACTATACAAACAATTTTACACAAGTGAGAGATAGGGGGGAAGGTGCGGTTTTTAATGGTAAATATCATCTGAAAATAATTAATGGTATTATAATTAATATTCTAAATTAACAATATAAGATAGAAAAATACTCAACATGACAAGGAACACAAGATACATGACGCAAACTTGTACACAAGCACTTGAGATTATTTGTTTACAATTTCTTTATCATTCCTTCCTTTTTTTTTTTCTTCTCGTACTTTTAAAAGACATATATATGGAAAACCTGCGTGGGACAAATTTTCTCACATTCATATGTATATATAAAAGCAGATAAAAAGCGACACATATTTGAATATATATATATTCTTACACATAATAATCATAGTAATAATTCAGTGTGAGGATTTTATTACAATAAAGTTATTTTATATATTTATATCGTTATGTTCTCAGTCTCATGTAGAAGCAAATCCCTTTGTTTATGGGAACAGGCCTCCCTCTTAAATTATGTTTGCTTTTCTTCAATAATCACCACCTTCTTCCTAGTTAAAGTACATTTAATATCGATAGTTTCATTCGGATATAGAATACACATACTGTTTCAAAAAATCAAAGGACTGAGTAGTAAGTGTTCTGGCAACAAGTTACAAACAAGTTATCTGAATAACGACACTGAATATTATAACAGTACCACAATGAAAGAAAAGACTGGATACGTTGATTAATCGTTAATATTTTCATCATCGAATATCATAAACGACATTTAAAATCGTTTAATTAAAAAAAAAACAATGGTATAAAACGAACAATAATCACAATCTACTTATATAATCGAATTAAAACATGGCCAGTCTCTATCGCGACATGTGTATTTTCCCCACATCAGTATTTTCTTTAAAGTGAAAGCATTCTCCAATTCCTAATTGAAGTGAGAAAATAATTAATCGAACATCATGTTCTTGAAGAAAGTATCACATAGGTGATAAAACCTAGTTAATGGTTATATACATATAATGAATAATTACAAAAATAAAGGCTTTTACCATAAGGACAGGTAGGTTGACCTCAGAGCGTAAGAAAAAAGCGCTATACTCCTCCTTCGGAATAAGAAGTAGAATATCACTATCGAACATTCAATTCAACTTGATAAATTATAAAATATGAAAGTTTCTAAATAAACTGATTCTCCAAAATTTAAACATTCGACTTGGATCTGTACTCAAGATTATTTCATTCCATAAATCGTACGCTAAAGCACTCTTTTCTGTAATTTACACTCTTCGGTTTGGTTGACTAGATGCTTGCATGTAGCCTACCGGTAGTCACTGCCTTGCGTTTACTATTGATCAATTTATCCTTATTTTTATCTCTTTAATCTCTCGTTTTGAACAGATATCAAAATACCGGTTATATGCTATGCAGAGCCCAAACTTATTGATAATGCAAAATATATCCGACTCGATAGAATGCATCGTTGGGATTAAATGCTTTTCTTCTCAGCCTCTTTTACGTCTCAAAATGTTTGTAGATACTGGTAACATACGACATCACTTGTTGCCAATCAGGTCTTTCCAGCTGACACATATCTCCTATGTTCTGAAATAGAGAAAATATTTTTTTTTGCATTAACAGCTTAGACTTTATACCAAATAGCGAATTTATATAAAAATATCTCATATATGCACTTCTAATTTGACTATATACTGAAAGGTGTGAAATCTGAAGAGTAGTTATACTCTCAGACGAAATATGCGAGTGTAATTTTATAAGAGAGAATTCAACTAACCAGAGTTGTTGTTATTCCAACGCTTTCAGCAGCAGAAAAAGCGATAGAAAAATTCCGTCTCTTCTCATTTGGGGAAAGTGAATCGTAAGGAACTCTGTCGGGTAGGTAAGAATGCAGAATGGCGCAAAGGGCTAATCCGTCGTTCCATGAGCTGCTAAAATTTGTTATATCGATGTTGCGGTAGCCAACTGTTTTATTCTGGCACCATTTCAAAAGTGCATTCCTCTTTGAGCCACCGTTTTTTACCAATCCACACAGAGGGTCTTTACGCTCGCTCAGATCTGTGACACTGTTACGTCTTACGAAATCAATCGCTTTAGCATTCAGGGCAGCTGAGTCTAGCAGCTCTCCAGGACTCAGCACAACTGGTACCGATTTCGTTTCTGTATTAGTAAAAGAAAATGATGCTTACCCCAATTCTAAATAATCTAAATAAGGTCAGATTTTATTTCACATCAATTTTATTGATTAATTCCCTCCTACTTCAATACGGATAATAAATAGAAGGCGAGGGTTGCTCACAGAGTTTATTAAAGTGATTATCGAGTCATGAGTCTCAACTTTTCTCCGCCTTTCATATCTATTCTCCTCATATATATTTCATCGGTGAAGTATTGAACGATTTGTAAATAAAGCATAAGCCCCTTGGCAATTGATGGAATTTCCATGCATGTAATGTCGAATGTTAAACTTAAATCAGAATAATGAGAAAGGTCGCTACTTGTGATTGATTATCAAATTTTGTGCATGATTAATTTACAAGTATAGACGTAATGTGCCAAAAGTGTGTGTTTGTGTGTGTGTGTACGCTTCGCCATACTGCATTGATAATCGATTTATGAATTGTTGAAGAACCGTAGCCCAAACTAGAGAAATAAGTTAAATAGAAAAGAATACAAAAGTGCTTTCCATATTGAAATCCTTACCTTATGTGATATATGAGATTGTGAAAGGTTGAAAAGGAAAGAAAAAAAAAAGTATCATATATTTATATATATATACATATATGAATATATACACAAAAGAGAAAACCATTTTATTGTTGTGCAGATAGAAGGGCATGCATACTACACGAAGTGCTCATGAGCTGAAATGAAAAATTAGTGATAAAATAATACCAGAAATGAGTGGTCATACTGTTAGTGCATTAGGAGGAGAAAAAAAAGCGTACAGAAGCTGCTTTAAGAAGCTTTTTAATGAAATTTCATTTCTTTTTTTTTTTTTTTTTTTACAGGACCAATTTTTCTAGTTTTACAATATTATGCAAACTAACGTTTATAACATGAAATCAAAGATTTTGGTTGATTTCGTCAGATATAAAAGATTGTATGTTATTTTCGTTCGCTGCCTTCATGCTCTATATTTTTATTAAAAAGAAATTGTAGAAAGATAATACCTACTCCGAATAAAAATTCATTACTATAAACGTATAATTACTCAAACAAATTAAAAATTAAGAACATGCTTAAGCGCTCATGCCTTTATGCACACAGTTGCGCACCAGTATAACTACCAAACTAAAACGAACAGTTCTAATTGTTTAGATATATTTGAATTCCAACGGTTCAATTTCGAGAATCGTTTTAATTCGATTGTTCACAGTCACACAGATAAAAGCGATTGATCAAAGGAGAGAAAAGTTGCTAAAATTCATTGGATGATTACCTGAAAGGGCTTTTCTTGCATTAGTTGGTTGATTCTTGTTGTTATTATTCGTAGGATTCACAGGGCAGATCAAATTATTTGTTTGTTGTTGATCACGTAGCGGAGTTTTAAGTGATATAACGTCGTTTGTTCCAATTGAATTTAGGGATGATGTAGAGCTACTGCGACTTCCAGGACCTAAAGTAGTTTTACACGTCAAATTAAAACTAAACAAAATATTAAAACTGTTTGATCGTTGAGAAATAGGTGATATATTTTCTTCAACGTTTTTAGGAAAATTGTATATTTTTTCTTTTCTTGCTTCTCACAGAAAATAATACTCACCGCTATTGTCCGCAAGCCCAGCTATAGAAACATTTATATGTATTGTGTTATTCAAGAGAAAATTGATTTAAATTCAATAAGAACTTAAAGAGATTATGCAACGTTTTTCTGATTGCTACTTGTACTAAGAATGAATTTTCGAATACAACTATATTAGAATAGAGACTGATCATAATTTGAAATAGAAATGATAAGATTAAATAGATTGCTCAGATCTAACTTGACATAAAAAATTATTCCACAATTTAATAAAAATGCATTTGAAATAGCTGAATCAAACTCACCAGCCTTTGCTTGTTTAGTAGCATTCTCAATACTCTCAATCAGACATTTTACGCTGAGTCTTGAGTCCTGTCGTGAAATATTTGCTTTACGACGGGCAGCCATTTCCTGTGTAACACTGGTCAACACACTTTGTTGAGTCTCTGTGGGTGTAGTAGGAGGTCTTGGCGGTGGTGGCATGGCTTTTTGATTGGCTAGAACCAAGTGATACATTTTTTTATTGACGTTATATAATTATCTTTGTAAAAGCTAGAAGCACGTTAAATAAATTCATGTATTAAGACGACACTTTATCTACAGGATTTTTTTTTCTGGAAATGGTGATCAAACTGACCATTTTATTACAATTAGCAAGTACAAACAAGCTTGGTACTTCCAAACTAGCACAGTAAACTTTTTTTCTATTCGCATTATGGTCTAGTATTTCTTGAACTAAGTCGAGCAAGAACATAAATTCAACCCTGGATGTGGAGAATTACAAACACAAATGCGAAATGATGATGATTCAATTTCCCTAGTCTAGGAAGACTCTTCATTAATCAGGGTCTCATACTTTGAACATTTTTAGCAGATGAATATTCATAATTACTTTGTACGGTCTCAAAGAAAAGTAAAGGAAAAAAAATGAACAAACCCAAATGATTTTATTGTCGAATAATTGCATAAATGAATCTAGTGTCTTAGACAAATGAAAACGAAAACATAAGCATGGTCAAAAGAATCCAACAAACATGATCTTTAAGCACCTGATACAGTCTTGTCCCACAGAAAAGAAACAATAACTTATTGAATAATTGTGTAGAAAAATTAGACATACATATGAGACAAGAATATGATAGCAAAAATGTGCAAATCTATGTATTTTGTTCTATGATATAGATTTGAAAAATTAATACCTAAAGATACAAGTAACTAAAGACTAACAATAAACAGTAGCTTCTATACCGATTTTGTGCTGCCTAGGTAAAATTAAGGATATGGATAGAAAAGGAGCACAAGTCCACTTAAATATCACTAAATAGTCAACTCTAACAACTGTAATAGTACTAAATCTGTACGCCAACTGAATCGAGACCAAAAATGTAAGGGTAGATGGAAAAAGGCATTGAATATTGAGACTAGTTGATGTCATTAGTTTCTCGAACCCAAGGTACATCCCTAACTGATATTATACGTTATGTAATCTGATTTGTTCGTTCGACGTGAGCCCTTTCTCCATCTGTTCCCTGAATGATGAGTAAGCTTGAACTGATTATTGAGTCGGTGATAATAACGGACAAAAGTGGTAACAGATGAAAGCAAATAATGGTTTAAAAAAGAACCCAAAATATGATGGACTTCAAACACAAGGGGTACGGCATAAAAACATCACGCAAGAGTTTCCTTCTAGCAAACATGTAAAGGTGCGAAGAAGAAGGAATATGTGAGGCATAAACGTTGGTCCCGCTACACAAGCCACAGTTATAAGCTTGGTTTTGGGACTTACTGTCAAATTTAAGAGTTGCAGTCCATGGTCGTATATGTACCACGGGTGGGCTATGTCTACGTCTAAATTCTATCTCAGATTCTTCGACAATCGTTCCATATTTATCTTTCATTATTAGTGAAGAGGATCGTTGGAACTTTGAGCCCATATGAATTGCTTTTGGTGTCGTGGAGTTGTTCTGTGAAAACCGGCTCTCCGTAACACCCGTAGGTATAATGGAAGGAGGTGTGAGCGGTAATTTTGGCAGAACTTTGGAATTTACTGCAGCCTCTGAGAGCCCTTCATCAATTTTTGTAGGATCAGAATCGGTTCGACCATTATCAGCCGAAGAGATTGTTTCCGAGTTGCCATCTTCCATTTCTGTATTAATACTCTGGGATGCATAGACTATGCGTTTAGGTTCCATTTTTAATACAGGTGGAGTTGGTGACTTGATGCTGTTATCGATAATTTTTGCTGTTACAACGGTGACCTGATTTTGTTTTGTCAAGTCTTCAAATTTCTTCTGATATTCAGAAACAGACTTAGGCCTTGTGATTATTCTTCCATAGACTCCTTGCGGCAGGTTGTAAAGCTTAGTGCTGATCAATGACGATTGAACATCTCTGCTTTTAGGAATATTTTTAGTTGGCAAATTAGGGTTCGGTGCTTGAAATTTCGTCAAAGAATCAACAGACCGGTATTTACTAGGTCTTTGTAAAGTAGACGGTGGTGATTCCCTCACTATTACCTTCAATGGTTGATCAATCCCATCAGTCATTTTCTGAATATCGTTATAGGACCGAATGCGTCGTTGATGAGAACGTAGTGTGACATTATTTTGGTATGGAGTTCTGTCCCCTCCTAGAATGGCGTTCATAAACATGGTACTCTTTGCTGTGAAATCTGTGTTCTCATCCGCTTCCAAAACGGGATGCAAACTCAAGCTACTTGGCCTTTTTGCCGGAGAGCCATATTTATCTTTATGTACATTTGGCAAATTGCTGAGAGAACGTGGCCGGATTCGTCTACTTGCTTCTAACTTTTCTCGAAGAATAACTATATCGGATGCTTCTGGAATTTTTTGCCTCGGCAATGGGATGGGATCCTTGGATACTGCTGCGTCATTATTCTTTGGCATATAAATTCTTGGTGCAAATATTAAGTCAGGGTTTGGATTTTCTATTTTCGTATTCCTCACAGTTTCTATATTATCGTAAATAGGGCTGATCAAATCTTCCGTATCGCGAGATACGTGCTCTGCAATCTTTTCTAAATTCACAGCTGAAGTATCAGAATCCAATGTCAGTGGCTTAAAATCTTCTGAGGCTATCTTAACACCACCTTTATCATCAATGACAAATTCGGATTTCTTATCATTCTGATAATCAGTTGAAATTTCATAAACATCTTCGCCGGATCCAACTTTATCGATTTCCTCTGCAGATGCAGAATGCTTCTTTCCGTTCAATCCACGTTTGAAACTTCTTGGAATAGATCTATATGTTAGGTCATCGATCAGGGAATCTACGATCTCGCTAATAGGTTCGGTCCCTCTATTCCGATTTTCTTCTCTTAAATTATCAACTCTTCGTGAAATATTTTTTACTGGACTCAGATTCATTTCAACCTGTGGTACATTTTTCGATATGGAATTCTCTTCACTTTCTAATAACTCTCTACCAATCCTAGAGTCTGCTACAGTTTCAGATGTATCGTTTTCAATTTCAAGTTCAGAGAAGCTGCCTTTATTCCCTAACAAAAGTTCAACTGCTGCTTTCTCAGTTTCACCTGAATGATTTGCTTCCTCGCTGTTATTCTCGAGTAAATGATACCCAATCGACTCGTCAGGCCTCAAATCTGGCAAAGATATACTCTCAGTGTTAGAATCTATCGTAATATCAGATGCTGCTACTTGAAGTTGTGCCTGCGTTAATTCGTTCTTACTTTTCCTCAATACATTATTCATCTCTGGATCTACCTCAAATTTCAGATCATCCATCGCATACCCTGCGTCAGAAAAGACATAATTTTTCGGCACAAAAAATTGGCTATTCGAAATGTTTATGCCATACGAATCTCCTTCGGTATGTTGAATAGCCTTAATATCCTTGAGGATGGGATTTTCGCTAACTTTTGTATTTTTCCATGATGGTGTCATCGGTTTATATAACTTTGGATAATCATCGTAAAAGTTATTTGAATTTTCTGAACTTAAAAAGTCGACCTGATCACTGGATTTAGATTTACTATCAACATACAAAGGTTCCCTCAGCAGTTCTTGCTTTAATTTATATAAATCATCTTCTTTTTTCTTAGCTACTTGCGAAGAAGCGTTTAGTTTCTGTAACGGCATTTCCATGAATTCCCAATCGAAGAAACGATCTCCTCCGTCTAATTTTGGCACAGATATATCAGGGTAAGTTTTTCTATTAGGAGTGTGCTTTTCGGGTGAATTCATATTTATCGAAAGTTCACTGATGTTCGATTCTGAAGTAGCGTTTCTAGGGCTTGGACGTTGTTTTGGCAAAGTACGACCACGTTTGAGTAAAACGTTAACAGTACTTCTTTCAACGGAGATATCCTGAGTTCCGAATGCCACAGTGTCTAACTGACCAAATGTTGCTCTCTCAACTAGATCAGTAGAAGTACCTAATTCATAGTACAATTGTTGCAATATGAATATAGAAAAGTGTTTTTGCAAGGATTCTAAATCAGATAAACCAAATGAAGTTTATGTAACGTTTTGTAGTGCCGATACCATATTTTGATAATTCAGTATACCTCTAGGTGTAGATTGAATGATTGATCTAAAAATCTGTACATGGAATTCTAAATCCCATAATCTAACTATGAGAGCTAAGTGAAAAATTGTAAAAATTAAGAAGAGGTTCATCAAACCTTAGATTATGCTGAATAAATATAAAATATTAATACACGTATCCTTCAAAGAATGATTATACAGAATTAGTAACTGTGAATTGACTAAATTATGCAAAGATTTGAGTTCTCTAAACCCAAGTGAAATAGACTTTTGGATTCAATTTCTGTGTCTTCTTCTTATGGCAAACTATGAAATAAAAATTCAATGAAATCTCACCTTTATTTAATTTGTCTAGTTGTGCTTCTAGAGCCCTCAGTTTATCCCTTTGAGTTTTGTTCTCCATAACAACCCTCTCAAGTTCGCTTTGAGCTTCTGTTTTGAAGTCGTTAGCGACTCTAACAGTCATCAACAAGTCAGTCTGGAACTGCTCCCACTCTGTGCTTTCTTCTTGTCTGAGACGTTTTTCGTCTTCTAGCGCAGATTCCAAATCAGCTTTCTTAGATTCCGCGTCATTAGCTCGCCTCTGTGCTTCGCTCAACGCCGCCTTAAGCTCCCGCTTATCTTCCAAGTGCCGTTGACACTGGGCCTGTAATTCCGCCAAGGTATCTCTGACCAGCTGTAATTCTGTACTCAGAGAATTCCTCTCTTCTTTTAACTGCGAAAGCTGGTATTCTAAATCACTGATTGCCGATTTGGCGTTATTACGTGTGACCTTGCACTCTTCTTGCAGCTGTGAATATTGGTCTTTGAGTCTATCATGGTCACAGTGTGACCTTGCTAACTGTTCTTGTAAAGCTGCCGCCTGTGTTTCAAGCGTGTCTTTTTCCCTCCTTGCAGCATCAAGTAATTCATCAGCTTCGCTCTTGCTTTCAAGTTGTCTGGTTTGTTCTAGCTCTTCGATTTTAGCTCTAGCATTTTCCAACAGAGTAGCTAGCCTGCTTATCTCAATTGTACGACTAGACCCTTCCTGACGTGCCTCAACAAGCTCTGTATCCAACTGTTTACGCTCTGCGTTAGTCGCGTCGACCGTAGATTCTAAAAGATGTACACGCTTTGTAAGCCGTTCTGCTTCGGTCGCGGAAGCTTCCGCAGTAGATCTGAGGCTCTTTAATTCAGAGCTGAGTTCTTCCTGCTTTTGAAGAAGGGATTCTCTCTCCTCTTGGGCGCTCTGTAAATAAAAAAAAAAAAATATATATGTAGATAAAAAGGTTTTCGTTTTCAAAGAGTTAAAAATCAGATTATAGAAGTACTTTGATTAATCTTCTTGACAAACCTTCAGTAGATCAACAAGCTTCTGTTCTCGTTCTGTATTATATCCATGAGGTGTTTCCTCAGGCTGTTCTTCTCGCAATAGCAATCCTTGTAACGTGTCTACCTTCGATCTTGAATCTTCTAATTTTTCCGTTTGTCTACAAAGAGATTCCAACAGAACACCTTTTTCTTCTGTTAATCTTTCGTTATCAGTTTGAAGCTCGGATAACTGGGCCTATAATAAGCAAATAAATATTAATTTTCTATCTTATTGAAATATAAAGATGAACATTTTTTTCTTCTTCTCTCGATTTGAAATTCTTTAAATGAAATTAAAACAATTAGACCATTTATTTATCTTATACCTGTAAATCGCTAAGCTCTTGAATAGTGGCTTGTAATTCTTCGTTTGTACTATAATGAGTTTCTTCCATCTGCATAATTCTGTCTTGTAAGCATGCCACCGATACTTCTGACATTGAGCTTGAACTATGTTTATCCCAATCCGGTGTAGAGCATGAATTCTCAGTATTAGCAATGGGCGAGCCATCTTCCTGAGTGATAGCGATAGATGCGGGAGCAGAATTATGAAGCCTAGTAGCATCTAATAGGATTTGTTGTTTCTCAGAATCAGATAACGGGGAATGCGCCACGTCTCTGAGCCTTGCTCTAAGAGTAGAATTCTCTTCTGTTAGTCTATCTAACTCTGCGCTGTGCTGCTCCTGGAAGAAGAAATTTATGAAATAGATTAATTTTACATTTTCCCAATCCGAAACGCAGAATTTTTTTTAGATCTTTGATAATATGTGAGCCAAAAATTGATACAAGATTCAGTTCCAACGAATGAATGAATATTAATTCATTCATTAAAAAGTCAAGAAATCTTGTGTATTAATTAAGATACGCAAAAGACTGAGAATATAAGTTTTTTTTTTGTTTTTTAACACAGTATGAAGGTCAGAACAGAATGTAACGTCTGTTAGGTTATAATAAAGAGGTAGACCACAAGACAAACACTTGATCAGACAAGTCAAGGTAATAGACCGCAAGAAAATGACACAGTTAGAATGTTGGTTGGTGTAATGTGTGTGACCCAACCTGTCATGATTTTGAGGTTATGAGTCTAAACCTGGCCGAAAACGAAATTTTATGTTATGTTATGTTACTTCGATTTGATATGTAGCCGATTTATATTATTTCGCGTCTGATCGTATAGTATCGTATCGTCATTTGTTAATAAGATATTGTTTATAAAATCGAGGTAATGACGTGATAGAAAAATATTATTGATAAACATATGAAGCGGGTTAAAACTTGGAAAGGCTTCTGCTCTAGTTATGATACTCAATTCTATAATACATCGTATAATAAACGTTGTATCTGGTACGTCTGTTTAGATTTTTTGATGACTATATTTACGATCATTGATAGATACGTTAGTCAATGTAATAAGCAAATATTGAATAGAAATTTTTAGGGATTACCGTTAACGGAGGAAAATAACGTTTTTTCATCTCGTCTTCACTTTCACATTGGTGATCTGTATTTAGTAAACATTACAGCGCCACCTGGTCCAAACCTCCGTTTTTTTTCTTTCTTTCTTTCTCATGGTATGTACATGTATTGTGTGAGGACGCCGAATGATGCGACGGCGACGCGTGCGTAGACGCATCATGTAGGAAAGTGCGTATGCGCATAAACGCAAACACATTTTCAAATATTTAGATACGACGCTCTTTATAGTCGGTATTTTAATTTTGAATAAAATTAAGGTGGTATATGTATACATACACGTTGTAATGGATTTAGATTCTTAGATGTAAATCAATTTGTGCAGACGACTTGAGGACTCTGATAAAATCAAAAAAAATCATGATGTTTGGGAAGGGTTTGAACTTTATTATGCATATTTTACATCATGTATTACTTCAAGTTCAACAGTAATATGCTGAAGACAGAAAAATACAAAATCACTCTGAATCGTTTAATTATTTGGAATTTTTTTTTTTAGAATTTGGGAAAAAATTGGCTTTGTTCGCATTATCTCAATAAAAAATTGGTTCATTGAAAAGTTCTATGCTCATCTGATAGAAGCATCTCTTCTGAACAATCGAAGTCCAGAACTTTCAAAATCGGTACATCGGTTGATTTTATCCTTTGCAGCAAGCAAGTGATTTTGTATTTCTCTGTCTTTGGCAAATCAACGATGGACTGGAAGTAATACATGATGTAAAATATGCATGATGAGGGTCAAACTTTCCCCAAACACCATATATATATTTTTTTTTGATTATCAGTCATCAAGTTCTCTGCAAAAATTAATTTCCATTTAAAATTTTCAACCTCTTTGAAGGTGTATATACCCCCCCATGAGTCGTTATCTCAGACTTTTTACGGATGAAAGATGCTCGTCGATTTTTAAATATTAATCGACATCGATTTTCAAAATCACATACTGTTACAATTCACACAAATTTTTGTAACTACTCTAATACCATATAAGATTAATAAAACAATATGCAATTCTATTACCCTATGTCATGTATCCCAATGTCATTTATCAACTCTTCATAGTCTCAGCGCTCAAAAAGTTTCTCGAAATATCGGAGAATATTTGTATTCTTGGTATAAATGAATCAAGCTATTTAATGACCGATTCAAGGAAACTGGTCTGCATTGTCGAGACTGTAGAGTAGGGTCTAGTTGATTCAATGAAGGAGTTTTATCGATTCTGTAAACTGAATCGACTAACGAAAAAAATAAAAATAAAATAGAAAAAAAAATTGGTAAATCAATTTTTTTTAATTCAAAAACGCAACACCCTCTACTCCAGTCTCTCTCTCTCTCTCTCTCTCGCTCTCTCAATCAATCTCTTCGAGTACCTGAAGGTACTATTTACATTGTTTGAAGATAACTGAAAACTAATTATAGATTTGAAATGATTTCGAATTTGATTTGTCATAATCATATAATGAACGTTAATTTCCGGAAACCACATGAGGTAAAATATAGATATGACATAATTGCTGTTTGGAAATTCCCGGTTATGAGTTTCGATCCTGACACGTCGCAGCTTTGAAAAATGCTAAAAGTATCAAGGCGAGATGAAAATTGTAAAAAATCGCGAGGTCGAATTAATTATATCGAGAATTTTCGTCTTTTATTTCTAACTCTGGCAAAGATGATGAAAGAATACGAAATCGAGGCGACTATTTCTGCACTTTTTATGAAGATGAAAGAAGCCAGTCTCCAACTGGGTCCATACTAATTGAACAAGCATAAACAAACATGAAAGACCCGCAAATATATCGCAATTTGTATTTTAAATAAGCATTTACACGATTTTTATTTGAGCTTGTTGCATCGAGAAACAGGGAATTTTAAATGCCAGAAATATATTTTAATTTCAGGGCTCTTTCGACTGAAAATGACCGTGACTTGAAGCTTAATAAAGTAGCGAAAATATTTCTTTACAAATTCAGTATTAATATAGAAGCGTGGGAGCATAAATAGATATGAATATAGCGACTCTGAAGTAAAGATGTAAATTTCTCTAGGGAATATGCAATGGTAAATATAATAATGATACGAAAGTTAAATTTATCAACTTTCAACCAAAAAAATAAAATAAAAGAACAGTTTTCGATAACGCACGTTTCTGTAATGCGTGTATATCAGTCGGATTTGAATAGCACGATTGAGATACATCCGCCACTCGTCCTACACGCCAATTATACCTCGCATATCACGCTACGTGCAAGAACCGCATTATAAATAATAACGATCGTCGAGGGATGAAAATTTTGTATAGATAAATTATAAAATAAGTATATAATGGAATGATGTCGGTGAAATCGCGATATCCAATTACATTTGAATATGTATTTGTGAAAAAAAATTGCAGCCTCTTGCGGTCCAGCATCCCTACCGTTCAAAACTTGACAAAATCTTTCATAAAAATTGCCATTTTGGTTCCTGTAACGATATAAAGTATTTCGCTACTATTGACGCAATTTATATTTTCAGAATGAATATCTAATTTAAGAATATAACCGCAATAAATTTCCAATGCAATGCCACGAGCGTATGTCTCTACCGTAAAATATGATCGCGTCATCGGACTATAATTATCGCAATATTTAAAACGCCCTTCGTTAGCTCGATTCAGAAGTTATACTATATACGTGATTACTGATTTGCATCGGTATACTCTTCCTGCCTGACAAAAATGCGTACCTACCTTGTTATAAACAATGTACTAAATATTTTCGCTTCATTTTAACCCATAGGTATAATTTAATTAATGCATATGCGTGCGTATGAAGTGGTGATGATTCACAATTTATTCTCTAGAAATAAATCTACTTTTTTTACTTTTCTCCATCGAATTATAAAATGAATTCTCCTTCTTCAAAGTATAAATCATCGCATATTATTATTGAATGAAAATGAATTAATAACAGCAATTGTATGAACTTTGTTCGATCATTGCTTAGGTTTTTGATTTTTTAGGCTCTGATTGTCCGGAAGAAAAGACTGTAGACACTTGTGGATATTATCTAATCAATTTTGAAATTGGCAAATTTTTTAAGCCTCTTAGTCAACTGCTGCAAATTTGTTCTTTAAAATATTCTTCTAAAATTGTTAAATAATAATAACCACCGTTCCTAATTCCCATTAAAATAATGTTGAGCAG
Source organism: Tenthredo notha (assembly GCA_914767705.2). Taxonomy (NCBI): domain Eukaryota; kingdom Metazoa; phylum Arthropoda; class Insecta; order Hymenoptera; family Tenthredinidae; genus Tenthredo; species Tenthredo notha. The sequence continues at coordinate 6,646,948 of OU611907.1, forward strand.
TAATAGCAACAATTATAAAATAATTCATTGACTTGAACACTTTTATTCAGGCTAAAGAGACAAGTAGTCCACGACAAAGTGAGTATAATCATTTATACCTATATTAGGTTTAATAATCCATACAAATAGACGTTAAACAAAGACTTAGCAATGAGTTATCTAGAAAAGAGGTAAAGTCTGCTAAATGCACTTGAAAGAAACTAATTACAAGACTATTTATATGACGAGAGAAAGAGACGACGATAAAATTAGAAAAAACAAAAAGTGGATGAAGCTACGTCTAAAGTTTAAAGTAATTGGTGTTTTTTTGTTCCTTCTTTCTTTCTTTCTTCCTTTCTGTTCTAAGAAGTTTTTTTTTTTTATAATTTGATTTATTGCAAAGGAAATGTAAGTACGTCTGTGTATAACGTGCTATAACTGATTTATTAGGGTACGTGATAATTAGCGCATGACGCATTGACAATCGGTATAAAAGATTATAGTGTTTAATTGAAATGCGAATGCGTGAGTTAAGAAAACACGTACCTTTACAATTATTTATTAGATAGACAATTGAGCGATCCAAGGTAGTGATTAACGCGTCTATGTATAGCGAAGTGAAAAATTTATCACGTGACACGTAATCAGTAAAGCAATTTCACACCATAATCGTAAAATAACACACTTCATCAAAGCAGAATGTCATGATTTACCCATATTATATCTTCGAAGAAACTAGATAGAGAGGCGTGTAAAAGAAATTTATATTCTCGTACGAGAAAGATGGGTAAAACGTATTTGCTTGAGTGACGTTGTGGATTTCTTCAACCGATCAATAACTAACGATGTCTAAAAGATATTTGAAGAAAAAGAAAATTTCACGCTATAATCGCACGGTGCATATAGAAAGAAAGAAAGAAAGAAGAAAGAAAAAGAAAAAAGAAAAATTAATAATCAAGAGTCATCCGTGTATAAATTAGGCGAAACTCTGAAGTTCAATTAATTTGGATTGAGAAACTGAAATTTCTTTTACGCTGACACGAATCCATAAGTTCTCATTCACCTCATACGTAAAAAAGAGAGAACATCGATCTTGTAAAGGCGATAGAGAGATTTCTAAAAAAAAAATCATATCAAAATTAGCCTGAAATCTAATCAACCTCGGTGATATTTATCATATTTATCTTTTGTACTTTGATCATAAGTAAGAAGAACAAGGACCCTTTTTAAAATCGTATGTAAAAATCCCGAAGTGAATCACTTATATTGTACTTAAAGTAATTAAAATGGAAATGTTCCTTTTTTCCCCCTAAAGCTGTTTCTCGACCCTGCAGGTCTCATGTTCCGGCTGTTCCTCTACTAATGGTTTTGGGACCATCATTAAAATAACTCGAAAACGTCAGACACGTTGGATTGCATATACCGAATCACATGGACCTTCGTAATATGAACTACTAACAACGACACCTCGGATTTCAATTTTGTTAAATGATAGTACACACAGCCTGACCTATTTTTTAATCTTCGATATAGTTACGTGAAGAAAGAGGGATTCGTTGTAGCAAATCAATTTTTTAAAATATTATTTTTAGGGTTGTGAGATGCGTGAGGGAACCAATCAAATCAATTCGAGTAAAGCCCGTGCAGACTCATCACTCAGTAGATTTTATGTCTATGAGTACTTGATGAAATCAAATCGATAAAGAAGTGCATAGTATGCCTAGATAGATAAGGGTAGACGATATGACGTCATGAAACTTTCCCATTAGTCTTGATCGTGAATTTCATCTCCATCTAGCAAGTATAAGTAATGGGGTGGGTTTGTGCGTTAGAAAAACAAGCCCATATTACGTTACAAGTTTCTTGGGAAAGATTATCGTCGCCGCATAAGAACACGGTAGACTATATCATTTTACGAATAGATTAGATGACTTATAAGCAGTATAAAGAAGCACACCGAAAAGTAGGTGTCCGGAAATTCCAGTATTTCAATATCCTTGTGAAAGGCGGTGGAGGAATATAATCACGCGGAATGGATTATAAAATAAAAAAAAAGACTCGGCCTTGAAAAAAAAAAAAGGGAAAAATTTATCAATAATAAAAATAAAAAAAACAGTCTGGGCTTGGTGGCATAAGATGCAAGTATAAAGGTCTGCGCGCACTAAACCGCTGCGAACGGCGGCGAACCGAAGAAAACAGTGGCTATCATCAATTTTTTCATCAGGAAACATGATTACAACAATACTTTGTTGATGCTTTGGATGATAGCCACTGTTTTTTTCGGTTCGCCGCCGTTCGCAGCGGTGTAGTGCGCGCAGACCTTAATGAGGAAAGGATACGTAACGTCATTATATGTATCAGAAATACATATCTTCACTACCGATACTCGTCGTCGTATTGAGGATTCATCATTATGTATTACACATCCACATATTGTTATCACACTTTAAAGTCACGTATATTCAACACGAGCTGCACGACACGTTATATAACTTGACTGTTCTTTTTCTTACCACGACTGCATAAAAAAAAGAAAGAAAAGAAAAAATATACATAAACATATATAATATATACCCCGCTGTATATTATGCCTAGCTGAGTTTTTGGTCCATGTCTGTCGTTTTTCCGAAGAGGTGCAAGAGAGGCACGTTAAAGCAGTAAAAAAAAAGAAAAAAAAAGTGAACCCGAAGGAACTGTACCGGACTTGTACAAATATTTACAAATTAGAGCAGGATAGTCTCAAGTTTAATTAAGCTAACGCCTATACTTGGTAAGTTTAGTAACTTTGTTAAGTTACCGATTTAGGGAACGGTTTTGCGCATTTGGAATTAAAAAAAAAATAAATCGGATCCTAAAGTCTTGGTAATTATACAAAAAAATCTTTATTCAAGTATTTAATGAATAGAGTTGAAGAGGTAGTAGATCATAAAATAGGAATTAATTTAAATATCCAAAAGATTTGATGCACAACGAATATACGCGGAATAAAAACGATGTAGTACAATAAACTTTGTGATTCTGTGTATCGGTGTGTGATTTGAATGATGAAAAAGATCATGAAAACGTTGACGGTCTGAAGAGAAAAAAAAAATCTATACTTCTCTATGTATGATAAAATGAGAAGAAAAATGTATACCTTACAATCAGAAGAGTATATAATATATCTTTATTTTAACATCATGAAGAGGTTTTGTTATAGATATACATTTTTTTCTCTCCTTTTTCTGACGTCATTATAGTTATTTTATGATAGATTCCACCACAACAGGAATCACTATCTTTTTATACGTTATTATGATCCAATATGGGAGATAAAAAAAAAACTCAGCTTAATTAATGCTAATTATAAGCAACGTTATTCAATTCTCGATGTACTAGTTTTTACTCAAATGACGCAATACTTGTCTTAACCGCAGTATATATGTACACTGTGTACGTACGTACGTATTTTCGTATAGTATGTAAGTATGAAACGAACGTTTTACTCAATCGTAAAATTAGTTTCGGTGATATAAACGAAGAATAAACACAGACCCAAAAATTTTATCTTTGATTCTTATAAAATTGTCGAACAACTGTAAAAATTGTAAATCGTAACATCATTCTTTAGAAATTTTCGTAAATAATTACCATAAATCGTATATCTTTAATTACTGAAACAATCATCAGTCCCAGACTTCTAGGATTCGCGATACTCATTTCGTTCTGTCTCTGTATCAGCGATAAATGGAAAACTTCAATGATATCTAATCCGTATTCTCGATTTAACGGAATATTATTATCCAAATTAAAGTCAACCCGATGACTTTAGGTAATCTTAAAGCTCATTTCTGCTTTCTACAGAATCACTTGGACTATGACTAAAACGTTAATCGTAAATATCTAGCTACTCGTTAAAGTTAGCCTCCCTCCCTTTCGTAAAAAAATGTCTATATCTTTGAAAACGCTATATAGTGTGAAAAAACGTTAGTATATACAATTTGCAGTAAGAATGTATTTTTTCGACAAGTTGTGCGTAAAGTTTGATTTTGTGTCTCTCTATGCTTTTTTTGGGCGAAGAACTTTACACTCGTCTGAGAATCATAACGTTTTCGCCCTAGTATCAAAAAGTGGTATTTCCTCTCGCAGACAGACATACGTATCGTATTACTTGAACCGTGTTCTTCTGTCTTGAGAAAACGAATGAAATAATAATAAAAAAAAAATGTTCCCCTTATAGCATAGATTGGTAGAATAAAGTTAATCTCTCTTAAGTATGACGTATAAATCCTCCAGCGATCTGTACGCATGCATATGGTTGCAATTAACTTATACGAGGTGATAATCGTGAGAGCTTGTTCGCAATATGTACATATCGATATGTACAATAACACCTTGTATAGCTCATGCATGTGAGAAATAATGAAAGTTTGCTTTTAACTCACCTTGGCCGATGTGAGTTCGGTACGGAGTTGATGGAGCTGGTGAGCCGTGGTCGCAGCCTCCTGAAGGCTAGCTTCAAGATTAGTCCGGTCCCTGTGGAGGGCCTCGACCTCTCTTTCCAGCTCCTGCATCCTCGCGGCCTTGTTTCCTCCTCCACCCGATACCGGGCCACCCTTTGCGGCCCTAGAAACCGCAGCCGGCTTTCCCTCCAAGGATGAGGCGCTCGAGGCCTGCCTTAAAGGGCCCTGGCCCTGGCCCTGGCCTCCGGGTCCGGCTCCAGGGTGACTTGCCTGGTGTGTCTGCTGACCTCTGCGGAACAGCGATTTGAACTTCATCATGGTCGCTTTTTCTTAACCGAAAAGTCACCAGGAACCAGGATCAAATAATCGAGAAACTTTCGATTAAAATTTATTATTATTACAGTCTGACGATTTGTTCAACATTTCAAATGGTCAGTTTGACGTTTATTCGACGTAATACACCCTTCCAGGCATAAAAGAGGTGCTAATCTTTCAACTGTATCGAATCCTTTCCCTTCATCGTCATTTTTATAAAACTTATTTAGAAAATTTATACGTTTTGGACACCAATCAAAAACTGTCTTTACTTATGGTTTAATTTAATGTTCGTTTTTTTTCTTTTCCTTTTTAATTTTCTTTTTTTTTTACCGTCTAATATCTTTCCACAATTTGGATCACAATCGATATTTTCAGTTGTTCACATTAATATTATCTCTTGTTTAATTAATTTTTTTCTTTTTTCTTCAATACTCTTACAGCGCTACACCTGTGTATACGAGATATTCTTCCTTTTAGTAACTGATGTTGGTTCTGACTTTATCAAAGAGACTATAATTATAAAGAAATTTCTAACATCTGACTACTATATACCGATATAAATAGATAAATAGAATATATAAGTATAATTGATAATCTATAATCGATAATTGGCTGAATTGTATTAGGGGTATACATTTGACGTTGATTGGAGTAATTTTGTCAACTCGTTATTAGCACGTATAATTAAATGAATTAAAATACCTAATGCAGGGAGAGAGACAGGATATTTCAACGTGTAATTAATTTTCACTTCTTATAGCCTAAGGTACAGGAAACAAAAACTTCGACACATTAATTACATCAGTTGATCAATATGAGTTCGATAAAAAAAAAAAAAAAAAGTGTAACAGGTTTACGTTCATTTTGTCAAAGAGACATTACACCAGCGTTTACGTGAACTTATGCAGCAAAAAAAAAATTCTATATAAATTTCGCGATCAAGATAAAAAAAATAAAAAAAAAGCACAATCCTACACTTTCGTAATCTCAATCGATTGATCTAAGCTATGAGCTTATAACGTCAACTAATCATTTATATTTATTAGTACTATATATCTAGTTCAGCTGTGATATTTTAGCGCCTGTTTTTTTGATGCTTGTTTAATCGACCCAAATCCAACGAAATATATATATTCATTTGTAATAAAAAAATAAATTTCTCTATGTATCGTTTATACTCTGATTTAAATCATTCTCGTTACATGTATGCGGTTACGATGTGTAAAAAAAAAAAAAAGGCAATTTCCGACGTGAAATATTTGCGATAGGATATCATAATTTGTTACAAGATATTGCGGCCCGTTTCTTGATTCCATTCGAGGAATCAAACCCAGACAACATGGGCAAAGAAATTCGCTTGCATAACGTAATCTTGGACGCCCGGAAGTGCTTAGTTCCCACGCAGCTAGAACCGCCATAATCAACGTATACATGTGTAACTATAGATATGATCGGTAAATTGTTTGTACTTTTAAAGATAGAAAAGGCGAAAAAGTATAAAAAAATCGACACTAATTGTTCGTTTGAAGTTATACGGTGTGAATATTGAAATATAGCCTCAGTTTAGGCTCTCTACATCCATTCATAATATTTTTTTAAATTTTTATCTTAAATTAAATGACGTCAAACCACGGACTGGTGATCGACGAGTGGATGTAAACTGTTTCTCAACTTCCCTCTAGAGTTTAGATCGTAGTATACAATAGATAACTACTTTAAAGAGGATAATAGGGCTCTATGCTCTACCTTCCAGTATGCTAATCTAAACGTTCGTTCAAAATTGCTCGCCTTAACAACTACGTGGATTATTACCAACTGCCAAAGACTAATTGCGTTGTAGAAGAATTCCGAAATCATAGGACGGGAAAAAAAGGGACTCTGATCATAGATTTTTTTTTTATCATTTTATCGGCTGATCGACGACAAGGAATAAATTATTTCACTGCTATTCGACTATCAATCTTATGTATCGATTTTAAGATGAGAATAAAACTGATTTTATTCTTCTGATTTTAAAGGGTTAAAGTAAACGATGAAAGTGAGTGTTTTTTGACGTCAGAATCGTGTGTGGGATAAAGAGGTGAATTTCCACGACTCTATAGATTGAATTCAAATCGCGAAAATTTATAAATATAATTTATGAGAGTCAAAGAAAAGATAAAATTGAAATGGTAAGATAGAATTTGATGATCAACTTTAAAGCAATTTATATACACAATCTTGTACGAAATAGCTTTGTCACGCTCATCTCTTTTGTACATTAATTAGGATAAGGCGGAGGAGAATGAAGAGGAAGAAGAAGATCGCCAATTTATCTTGAACATCATCATGTATCGTACAATACATGAGATGCGATCTTTTCCTAAATACTCGAAACCGCGAAGAAGAGTTAATAAATTTTGACTAACTCCGTTTTTTTAGTGATAATAAAAAACGATATAATTTCTGACGTAACTGATACGCGAAAAATAATACACGCCATAATTACAATTCGTTTGATATAAAATGTGTCTCAATCTAACATAAAATTGTACGTTAAATTATATCTTTCAAAAATTATCCACCGATATGAAAGATTTTCTGAACTTTAAGACTTATAATCTTAGCAAAAAAAATAGAAAACTAAAAAAAACCCAAAACCATTCTATCACTACCCGCATTAAACATACGAGTCTGACCAAGACCTGAAAGACGGTAGCCAGTTTTTTTTTTTTTTTTATTTCCTTTTTCTCTTTTTCTTTTTTTACCCATATGAAAACGTCAAAGGCGCACCCCTGAAAGCCCTAGCTACCAACCACCTGTTGCTAAGGAATTTACGTTAAGCAATATCCACTTCTTCGTAGTTCTAACAGTCTAAGCTTGCTTCAAAACGTAGTCACTATGAGTTAAATATTTCCAATTTTATAAACTTTTCATTATGTTAACATCGAGTTTCACCATTTTTATACACTTTTCACTGTAATGAGAAAAACTGATGATGATAACCACATCGAGAATAGAGTCGAAAGAAAGATAAGAGTGAAGAAGAAGAAGAAGAAGAAAAGAAAAAAAAAAACAGAAAAGAAAATAACTTGAAAACCACTACGCTACGAAATACCGTAAAGTATAGCGACACAGCTGAGACATACGCACATACGACTCGGTATTGCATTCAAGACTGAGCACTAACGCCTCAGCGGTTTAGAACCCTGCAACTTGCCGGTGAAGTTGATGGGGGAAACGAAGAACGGGGAACGGGGATTGAGGATCGGGGATCGGGGATCGGGGAATATGGCGGTGAAGAGAGAGACGGCAGGAGGGATTGGAAAGAGGAAAATAAATGGAAGGGAGAGGAGTCAGATTCAAACTGCCCGAGGAGGCTGTGGAATTTGCAGACGTCGCTGACCAGTTTTTCTTACGCTTAACATATGGTTCGGCTAGTGTACCTATATACGTATATGGAGACAAGGTGTCTCGCGTAAGTCGGTGTAATTTAAACTAATAGATTAGTTCAACTAGTTGACATAGTTTCTCCCTCATTTGTTCATATCATTAAATTCAACCGAACTGGATCGAAGTTCTGAACTTCAAAAATTCCGATTAATCGAAAGGGTATTTTCCCTAAAGTCTACGTAGCCGATTAAAAAAAACTTCACCGTTGGTTCAAAATTACCAAATTTAAGCTAAGAATCTCGATGAGATTCTGACCTGAGATATTTTCACTTCCGGAGTCTCGAACTATCTGCATTCTGACCTTTTTCAAAAATTCGAAATTTTTTCAAACTACTTCGGAACTTTAACCCAGCTCCTATTGAATGAGAAGTTTGTGATGAATTGTGTATCTTAATTGCGAGCTCTTGACTCTTAAATTTTTTAACTCGTTAGTTACGAGAGAAGATCATAGATCTTGGTGGAATTAAATGAGGGGGGGGGGGGGAATAAAAAAGGATAATACAATCAAGACTTCTGATTGTTAATCTCTGACTTTGATATAGGTATAGAGAGTCGTATAGGTACGTCAAGTCATATGAACGATCTTTGGTTTATAACGTTATAGCGTTGATTGTAAGATATGTATGAAAGGATGTATGAAGAATTATAGTCCGCAAGTCGGTGTACGGAGTACTACGGGACCTCTTGACGTTTTGTATTATGCCTTCCTTTCCTTTACTCATATTTTTTATTTTTTTTTTCAATTTATTTTCTAATAGTTATACATATATATATATGTGTGTGTGTAATACTTGATAGGTAGACTCTGCGACCCTAAAAGAATTCCTGAAACTGGTTCTACACTCGATTAGTTTAAATTGAGAAGTGAGGAGCCTCTGATGTAGCAAACAAGCTGCTTAGACATCAGAGTAACTAACCAAATTATTTGGTATATTAAGAAACGTTCAAAAAAACTTTCACTGTCTCGAAGTAAAAAGCATAGAAAATTTAGCCTTAGATTTTATCACACAATTAACAGGAAAACAAGAAAACTCGCTGTTTGTAAAATAATCAGAATCACGTAAAACGTTATCTCAATCATCGAGGGATCTGTACCATTATTGTATTATTGCCTATATTAGAGGTGCAATGTGCACGATCGTGTTAATAACTATACTGAGAATCTTGTTATAACAATAGTATCTCTGTTGAGAAAATCACGAACCTATATTAGAACTGGTTGTTTTCAGTAGTGGTACGTGTGAAACTTCGGTAGGCAACGGTTCCATGAACTATAAAAGGTTATAATACCAAAGAAGAAAAAGAAAAAGAAAAAGAAAAAGAAGAAGAAGAAGAAAAAGATCTTCGTTAACTTTCTTGGTTTAGAATTTAACGATTGAAGGCGGTGAAATGGACATGAGTCGTCATCAAAATCCGATGATTGACCGATGCTCTTTATTTTATGAATCCATATAACACGAAGATGAACATCGTTTTATTTTTTATTTTTTTAGTCTATATATCTTCGTTCCAAAAGAAAGGAACGAGAACAGGTACAAACAGAAAGTTTGTCATCGTCATAAGATTTGGGAGAGAAAAAATTTGTTTGAAAATAGTAAGACGTAGATTGAAGACCGTATTCGAGCCTTCTTGAGACCCTAAACCTCTTGAAGTGGAACGTGTATCTTTCGCAACAATAGAAGTCGTTCGGTTCGTTGTTGCTTGTTCCGTGTTCCCGTTCCCGTTCCCCAGGTTACTCGAGCACGAATAGTAGAAGTACATTTCGAGATAATCGGATGGCTGATCATTTCGGTATGTGTTCAGGTTCGGAGATAATCAAAGGTAGACTTCGACCCTTGAGTTTAAATGAACATCGTCATACGTATCTACCATTATACGAAGCAAATTATACTGTGCTAAAAAAAAATAAGAGTAATGCAGTGGCCAAATCTGAGATCAAACACACCGCAAGATTGCTGCGGATTCTGCGTAAGATCTGAGCTTAGCAAAGCGTAGATAATTCACACTTAGATGTGTTAAGCAGGTGTAATATCAGGGATTACATGCATTTCAAAATCTTGAATAATTAAACGTCAAATATTCTATATAATCAACAAGTTTTTTGACCAAATTGACAAGTGACGTACACACCCCTATATACAACCCGCGTTATTTAATCGAAATACTTTTTGTTCGACTTAGGGTGTATGATTTCTGCTTGAAAGAACGAGAAGAATGACATTCGAGTTGCAGTAGCTCCCTGCGGGGTTTAAAATCGAAGAACTCAGAATGCCTAGCAAGGTTGTTCTCCTTCTTGCACGCTCGTAAAGTCTTCACTTTAGGAGTATAAGCTGTGGTTCTCTTTCTCTTTTTCTCTCTCTCTCTTTCACAAGTAGCGAAAGATTCGATTTCGATTTGATCAGTTTAAAAAATTAATTACTACTTGGAAGTATTTTCGCCACTTTTGAGCATTTCATTTTATTTATTGATCATGATTCGGCAAAGCCTGGAGTATTAGTTCGACGATGACGTCTACACTTTAATGATTATCATCTTTGATCGTGTTCGTACGGTATTCGAGTCTTTCACTGATAGACGAAGGGATTGGAAAGACCCAAGAAATTATTACCTGCCGTAGCCCATTGTCCCATGGACCCCATAGTGAACATATACATCATTTCACCATTCCATTGCAATACCATGAAGGTATATTTTCTAGGACTTCTTAGAGCCATAAGGTGCTACACATGACCTAAAGTCTAAGAAATTAAACAATTGTTATATATTATGATTTGTTCCAATGGTCGAACATGGACAGATATTATGCAATCTTTAAAATAACTATTATCGAACATAAATTTACATTGAATTGTATAACTGCGGCTCCGTGCGAGACTAATTGCAGTTAAGCTGATTTCTCGAATAAATATTCTTCATTGCAAGAAAGAGTATTTCGCACGGGAAAACGTGACTTTATACCGTTTTATTAACGTTTCCTACATATATATATACATATATATGTACATTTATATCACGTGTCTAACTATCTTCAAGATGCAGTCAATTATGCGCTCTCAAGTCGATATCACGGGTTATTAAATGCGCATTAAGTAACGCAATCGTTTGCCTATTATACACGAGAAGATTTTCACAATATGTTTGCAAGACGATGATGCAGTTGCCACAATTTACAAATATATACATAAATTTCTAAAATAAAATAACTGATAGATTTCTCTTTGTTTTATGACAATCAGTAGAAAATTGAGACGGTAGAATAATTATTTTGCAATATTCAGGATTCGCGGATTTCGCTATAGGTATATAAATACGAATATTGCAGTATAAACATCCGCAGAGAAGCATTAAAGACAAAAACTGGACAGACTTTAATAATGTCAGCAATTACCTCTTAATGTACGATGATACTGGCCGGTAATATTCTATAAAATCCTATTCGCAAGAGACGGTAATAATTCTGAACGGTAATAATTCACGTGCTGTACACCTGGGAGGACGCTAATACACGCGGTAAACGTTTATACTTCACTTATGTAGATACTATATGACATTAATATGCATATAATTTCAATGAAACTTGAATTTTTTTTTAGTTTCGTTTCCGTCATACTTCTTTCCTGTTTTTTTTTTTTCTTTTCTTTTCTTTTCTACTAACGGTAAGTTCCGAGCTTAAAGACGGTGATAAATTTTTGGTGAACTTCCTTTCGACATGGGATAACTTTGACCTGAACCACATGCGTCCTGACACGTCGTTACCCATGTGAGTCAGCTTGAAATTCGTTTAAAATATTTTCCCTTGAGTAATTATTTCCAGTTTTTTGAAAACGGTCGAAAATCTTGTCGCATGAATAAAAAAAAATTTGAAATTTCTTTTTACTTTTTAATAATTAGCACGCTCGCATAATTGTACCTACCCCATGGCAAAAAGAAAAAAAATTGTACAATACAACAAATCCGTATCATATTTCACGACGGTTGTTGCATTTCTACTTAGGTGTGCTCTAGAATAACCTTTCATATACATATATAAGTAGGTATGTATTCATATACGTACATATATATATAACAATTACGAGAACATAATACGCTTCCGGTGTCTAATACTTGAGTTGCCCTGTAAGCTTTAGGGCGCAGCGCAAATACTTACGGGCACATATTTTAACCGCGATTCATTTCCGACGACGAAACTATCGACTAGAACGAAGGAAGTCATTAAAAATAAAAACTATCATCTATAATTTAAACAATGATTTATTTTTAAAATATTCCTATATATCGTATCGATTTCAACGCTTTTACATTGTGAAATTTACATTCGCGTTTCGTTTCACAGAATACAGCATCAAAAATAAAAATGGGTAACAACAGTTTGTTCATGAATAAAAATTATTGATTAGATTTTTCAGATTAACAATATTTTTAGGTCGAATATTTTTTCTATTCGTATACCTACTTATACTTCACATGGATGACCTATTCAAGATTCTTTATAACCGAATGGTCCGTCATGAGATTAAGTCGAAATCTGAATTGAAATTGAAAGCTGAGTTGAAAGCCTAAGCGTGGGCCAGGGATTTCACAGCGACTATAGTCGTTCTCTTGGATTTTAATTCACTTCAATAATATTATATCAAGCCTTACCATGTTCGATGTATACCAGTTTTTTTATTTTTATTTATTTTTATTTATAAATAAGCGTTATAGAGCAACGAACGATTAGAATCTGACAACGAAGAAGAGTCATGCAACGTCTACCTAGATATAAGATTTACATTGATAAATAATTTACAAAATTGATTTTAAATCTTAGTGTATGTATCCCATCTGTAATTTCACCTAAAATTATTCCTGATTTAGAAATTATAACGAGAATATTTATTTATTCCGAACATTTTTATCCAATATATATATGTATGAAACTGATATAAGTAAAAATCTATAGGAAATATAAAAAAATAACTACAGTTTTTGCAATGTCATATCTCACCACTACTGTTTTACGGTTATTTAACTAGTCAGCAGTTTTTTTTTCATCAACTGAATATATGTGTATGTAAAGTCTTTAATATTGTTAATATAGCGTGGACTGATTTTATGCACAGCAAAAAGTCAGTACCCCCTGTTTCTTAATCAAGCCTGAAAAGTAGCCATAACATTTTTAGCACAAGTGATATCGCGCGTAAGAAGATATACCTGTACGATTATTTACAAATAGCGTATACATTTCTACTGCCTTCTTACATGACACTGATAAAAATTCTTCGAATCCCAGAGGTTTTGTATTTTGCAAGAAAAAATAAAAAAAAAGTAAAATAAATTGTCGTTATTTCAGATTGAAACGTCGAACGATAAACGCAATGATACTGATACATCTCTGAGTCAATGATTAGTGGGATTTAAAAAATACACAAAACTTGAAACTTAAATGTGACTCATGTGATGACCTACTCGGATTCGGTTTAATTCCAAGATTTTTCTCGGGTCTTTCTTGACTCAAGTCTTAAACGATACAAACTGTACGGTACGATTCAAAAATGTCATAGTTTCTTTCGAAAAAGAAAACGGTATTTACTGAAACGACTAAAGTTCTAGAAAGTTTTAAGTAAATTTGTTGACGTGCCAATTGAAGGCTTCTTACTTGTCTATGAAGCATTTTCACTTATCTTTCGGATTATCGTTAAAAAAAAATAGACGTTTAAAAGTCAAGTTCGACCACCTTGTACATACATAGATTATAGTATACGGTTACAGTGCGTATAAAACTTTCGAAGAATTTAAACAACTTTATGCCATACCCATGTATGTACGGAATCAACGAGACCGATTATAGAATTACCTATAAGTACAGACGACATTATTTCTATTCACTTCAAACCAAGGTTCTTATAACTGTGGATTTCTAATCTTTTTTTTTTTTTCTTTTTTCAAAACGAGATCACACAATTATAAACTACGATATGTCATAGAGTCAGATCTAGAGCCATTGAATAAATGAGGTCTAAAATATCTTCAAACGCCCTAGACTCTATGTCTAAAACTGCATAGCGGATTGTTAAATCCGTTCGAATTATCGAAATTTAGCAAAATTTGTAACCCGCAGAAGCCAGATTGCTTGAATCTGGCTAATGCTGATCAAACGATATCCTAACGGATTTCTATAAAGGCAGTCGAAACGAGATTCAGTGGATATTAAAGAAAAGAGGCCAGACGTCCAGACGGCTGCCCCTAGTCTGAACGAAGAACGTCGTCAATTGACTCTTTGTGTTAACCAGGACTGAGGCGATGCAGTGGCAAGGGAACGGTACACATATGTAAGACATGCGATGTTCATGACGTCAGAAAAGTAGAGAAATACGAGTTTACGTATGCGATGCACATGTCGAGGAGGATACGACGCAGTGTTAAAGATGCATTGACGCCATAAAACGTATAAGTATATGTTAAAGAATCTGACAATTAGACAAATGTCGCGAATGCAAAACAGACAATGGATAAGCCATAGACTCATATAGTCTTATAGGTTCTTCAGCGGTTGGCGCCAATTCGATACAGCGTTTAGATTATCTTTGAATTAGTACCTGTATAGACTTTAAATAGTACCTATATGCTGTTAATAAAGAAACTTTTCACCTCATCCATTCCTTGGATAAATACAAACAAGTATCCTATAGTAGCTTAGTAGGTACACGAGACTCTAGAACCGGTCACATTCTTCCTATACTTTTTATATACTAGGAAAAAAATAGTCTGTTGAATCAACTGGAGATTTGAAAAGGGAGAATATGGTGTCGGTCCAATCGTACATATCTTAAGTAAAATGATCAGAATCGATTCATTTGACACAAATCAACGTCCGACGTGGTTTAATTTTGCGTTTAACTAAATTCTAAGATCAAACCAGGACGCAGTTTCGATGTTGTACGAAAATTACGAACAAGTAGCAACTCTCGAATAGTAATTACCCTACGGCATACTGCAGACTTCTCTCTCTCTCTCAATATGAGACGTACGCCTTGTGGAGTTTGCACACGGTTCAAGCCAACATCTCCAAGTAGCAAAAAGCCGTCATTAGGAGTAAAACTACTGTGACGAAGGACTCGGCTTTTGTTGCTTCAGGAGTTTTATGTTTAATATGTCAGGCCGCTGACCAGACTTTAGCTTCACATAGCGTCTAGCGTTTTCTTTAGATGCAACAACTTCGTGAAAATCGAGGCCGAGAAAAAAATGACCGATAAACTTCAAGATCCGATATTTTTCTGTACGTTTAATCACATTGTAATAAGTGAGATGAATTTCAGATATGATGTGCATGAAACATGAAGACATACGGTAGGCATGACGAGATGATTTTAAAGAACCGTGAAGTACTATCATATACATTATCCTGAGAAAGAAACAAAGGAAGACATCAACCGTTTCCACCGTTATCCATCATCATCATCATCATCATCTGGATAGTGAACCGCTGAAGAAGACGGTTACACGGATTCAATGAATTGCACATGGGCAGATGTTTATACATTACACATACATGCGTGCAATATGCTCGGTTTACCATGTCCTACTTACAATAGATCTCTGTTCTGCGTTTGTTG
This sequence comes from Tenthredo notha, assembly GCA_914767705.2. Taxonomy (NCBI): domain Eukaryota; kingdom Metazoa; phylum Arthropoda; class Insecta; order Hymenoptera; family Tenthredinidae; genus Tenthredo; species Tenthredo notha. The sequence continues at coordinate 6,662,714 of OU611907.1, forward strand.
AATCGAGTTCAAGAAAAAGGAACTAAGGAAGTTATAGATAGTTTTCAATGTTTGAGACATTAGATATGTAATTTCGGTAAGATATAATCATAATTTTTTCACGTTTTTCTGGATAAATCCGGGTTCGTCAAAAGATCAGACAATTCTTTATAGTAAAAAGAAAATAGAAAATAAAAAACAACAACTGCCTGCAGTTGACGAACGAAACGATATCGATTATCGACGGGTTGTACAAAGTTCGTTATGCTCAATCCCACGTTTAATGACGTGGGAATAAGTCAACGATGTAACAAGTCCGTCGATGAAATTTCATACGATTTAAACCACAAATAAATAGACGAAATTTTTTTTTTTTTTCTAAATTAATACTAATATCGGTGTATACAGTATAGTATATAATTGTAATAGCAAATAAATTTACGTCTACTACTACTACTACTAGGTCCAAAAATTGTGTACAACGTACTACATACTATGCCCATAAGACTCTGAAACTTTTTTTTAAGCTTCAGGCTATATAGGCATGACTCTTGTTACCAGTAACAACTTACATCGGTTTCTATGATATAGGTACAATCGCCGTAGAATATATTAGGTATTTATATATGCCTATATAGATTATACATATATACTATATGTAGAAAAAAAATTATCAAGTTATCCTACAGCGTTTACCGTTCACCTTGTATTACTTATCCCGACTATCTCCTTTTAATCTTTTCGTTATTTTCTATACCAGCCCTTTATGTCTGTTAAGAATATGAAACACCATTGATATGAAAGATTTGTGAATGATAGAATAGGATTGTACTTCAGTTATTAATAAAAACGTTCCAAGTCCAGAAAGTTTACTGGTCATTACTGACAACGGTGTTAAATTATCTTACGAACCTATACGGAGATTGATACACGCGTAATGGTGATTTAAGAATACTGTTAGTTCAAGTTTATTGACAGTCAAATGTATTGCGCAAAATTAAACACTAGGCAAACTTAATTTGCGATCGATTACGATCGGCTCAAATGTTCAACTGACATTTACATCTGACTCGATGAACTTCGCTTATTTATTGCTGACTACTATTCCGTCATAATAATTATTCATTGATTATTGTAAGCATATCCTTACAGAGACACGCATCTATGTAGAAAAATTAGAAACCAAATCGCATCTATTTACTAAAAAATCTTTTATACGTAATGAATTTTTATTATTCAAAAATAACAATCATAGTTATTCCTAATTCTAAAAAGCGGTTGAAATTATTAACGATAAATTTTTAGATAAAGGAAATAATTTTACCCTCTGGGGGGGTTAGTTCTGGTTACAGATCGTCTTTGGCCGATTTTCTAACGTTATTATAATCAGAATTTATTATTATGTTAACATTCGTGATACTTTATATTATATAAGAAATAGTAATTTGTTTTTTAAATGTGAAAGAGTTTATAAAATATAGCTTGTGCCTTTAAACATTATTCAAAAGTTGAATGGTTGAACATCTGCGCTGCAGGATCCTTATAGGATTATAAAAATGCGTTAGATAAGTTATAGGTACGTACGGCTATAGCATCTGATGTCTCAGCGGGTATAAGAGATTGTCGATGGTGATTATTAATGCTTAATTAATAAAGAAACCTGAGAAATATATGGTATGAGGATCGTTCGAATTTCAATGGTGATCAATATCAACCAGAAGTGACTTTCTAGTTTTTTTTAACGAGTCAAGATTGCGATCGTTCTTGTTTTCAATATCAATAAATGGGATGAGATCCCCTGGGTGCTGCTATAGTATATATTAAGGATCACTTTCTTTATACCAGAACGATTTTCTGTCCAGGATCGTAGATCTTTTAAATGTAGATTTATTTTCTCTAAATAAATAATCTTTGATCAAGTTATGGACCATAAATGTCTATGTGGATAAAATACAGCGTCTCTAAAATACGCATGTAACCATCTAGAAGAAAAAAAAAAATAAAAAAAAATTATACTAACTCAAGCTCAGGTTTAAAAAATAAAAATAAATTGTGATAACAAATCGATTCGCTCTATGAATTGAGAAATGTGAATAATTTTGATGCATGAATTATAGACAAAAGGTACAACTACGTTAAAAACACACCTTCGCAGTCAACTATACCGAGTAGAGGTTCTACTAATTAGCAAAGAATCTCTATGATACGCAATTTTCTCGTCTCTCCTACGCAATTAAGATTATCCTTCGCACACTTAAATCGCAAAGACGCCTCTTGGATTTACTTCCCACGTTGCTTCTCGCCCCCCTAGTCTCCATAGACGTCGAGGTTGAACTCGAAGTACCTATACTATATGCATAGGTATATATGTAGATATAAATATAAATATATGCATATTTTAATATTGAGGAACTTCGCTCGAATAGTTTGCAGGAATTCACGTCCATTTATAAGTAGTATGAATTTCATTTCTTATAATCGTATACGAAAGGTGGAGCTTTTTATATTCCATCCTTGCATCCATCGAACTAGCCTTCCTGCTTTTCTGCATCTAAGATAAAATCTGATTCTAATACTGATTTGATATATGTATGCAAACGCATATCATCCATTATTCAACAAAATAGACTTTCCTATTTACCAACTAGCATGATTGAACATATCCGTACTTATTTATCAAACCATATTCTATATGCCAATTGAATATATTGCTACATACCTACGTTAATGATTAAGAAAAAAATGTTGACAACTGGAAAGCAGAGCGAATTGAAATGCCAAAAAATTATCTCACTTATGTCTAAGATTGCAGCTTTTCGAACTTGTTGCAAGTTTTTTTTTTCTTGCGTATTTTATCTACAACCCACGAGAGACTATAAAGAGACGCTTTCATATATATATATGATATTATCCATGTACATACGCGAAGATATAATCACGGGTCAAGGATATTTGTAAACCTGAGCAGAAAAGAGAAGAGGTATGGGAATATATTCCGAAATAATTACAACAGCGAAGGTGTTTTCAAAAAGAAATATAAACTAAATTTCTTTAATTTTGATCAACAATCTTATGTAATGTACTTATCAAAGCTAAGAGTAATACGTACTACCTAGGTATATCTATGAATAATCTATTAAGGCAGAGTTCTTCGCACGTGTATATATATCGTTCATATATTATTTACACGCTTCAATTGCTGTCTGACAAATACAAATGACATAAATTTCATTGAAATAAATTCATAGAAGAACGGATTTGAATATAATCGAATATCTGTAGATTATCTTATGGCAGAGATAAACTACATTATTATATCGCAGCATCTTACGATGCATAATGACCCGATATCTAATTTTGTCTTAAAACTGTGAAGAGATATGTTGTTCATATCGTACATCATCATTCATAGAGTAATTGCTACTAGTTATTCGAAAGAATATGATATACGAGGGTGTCGTCTTAACAGACTCTTGGTTTTACTGTTTCTGTGATATCAAGTCGTGTGAAATTTCAACGTATGTAATGTAACAAGATTTAAAACCCGTTTTGATAAATTTAGGCTAATTAGTTTCCGGTTATAAAAATTAACAGACTGTGAATTACCTGCAATCATCGAATTCCCATATTCAAGTACCTCATTCATCGCGAATAAGAAAATGTTTAAAATGATCGGAATAATTCCTTTTTTTTTTTTCTACTCCAAGTCAATTTATTCTTGAAAAACAAAAAGATTATTACAAAAATGGTCAGTTGATTTTTATTTGGGACTGTGAATTCGAGACGAGACAAGGTACCCTCCCTGCACTGTTGTACAATATTTCTATACATACGTACGTATACATACATATCTATATATATGTGTAAGTGAAATGTGGGTCAGACAAGCGGTTCCGTGTTTCAGTAGGTCATCTGCCTCGAGCATCCAGCTTTAAAATGACAATTATAAAAATATTTCCTGCTCTCTTTGGAGAAAAATGATCAAAATATAGGTGAAGATGAACTAAACAATGCGTGGGAGAATTGGAGATGAAAAAGCTGCTCATCCTCGACTAAAAGATTCCTGATTTTCTTAGATAAATGAATCTAATGTCATGAGAAATATACAAATTGTAAAAAAAAATTCTACAAAGGAAATTTCTGCAAAGTTATTCTTAAATCTTAAATGAGCCTATCTTCCTACGTCATAAGTGGATATAATTTTCTACGTAGTTTATGCGACTCCAACATATACGTATAAGGATAGATTAACGATGATTGAGATCAACGGACTGCTGTAGTTATCTCGATTATCTAAGCTTAGTATCTCGTGAAATATATCTCTTGTCACATAGCTCTGACTCAATTGTCGTATAGACAATGACCTGACGTCCTTCTGTCCGGGTCTCACCGCTTTTATACATCTTGATTCTGACTTGTAGAAACGTATTGTGCTACGGTCATAGTTTATGCATGATTACAGGGCGTTTCTGCACGCGAATAACGATTATATTCTTAAGAATAATCGTCGACTAAACGTTACGTTCGAAATTGAACGGCACAAAGAAAAAAAAAAATCGAAAGAAAATAATATAGCGTGATATTATTCCATCGGGATGATAATAAATTTCAATAATCTACTTCTGAGGATAAGAAAAATAAAAAAAATTAAAAAAAAAAATTGGAAAGCTACAAGTAAAACGCAGTGATATTCACGATATCAAAGAAACGACGCCGAACCGACGCCCAAGTTCATCGCTTGAGGCTACTACTGTACTGTTTCATACCCTGTGTAACAAATAACGTTACATCGAGGTCACCGTTCGTCGGATATTCACTCGATATCGTCGTCCTAAACTGCAATAGAAACTACGAGTAGTACTAGTAACGTGCGTGAGTTTACGCGTTTATATATAAACCTCTTCTTATATTTAGTTTCTATATTAAATTGAATTTCTCTTGATTATTTTATCAAATTTCTATACTAATAAAAAAAAAACTGGGTAAAAAATCATTTTCGAATTCGTTAAAAGATAGACATATACGAAGAGTATTTATGAGACGGTTTATATAGGCCATATGAAACGCAATGACGACACGGTGTTGGGTGGCCATAACCGAAGACGTTACCTGTGATCGTTATCATCGGCAAATACAAAATACGGCTTGTTTCGATATCAGTTTAAAATTGGCCGTGTATAGATGAGCGTGTTAACTTTTAAGGTATATATATATAAGTGTGTAAATAACTTATAGGAGTTAGCTGCGGTGTTTTATCTCCAAAGAAATTCCCCGGCAAATTTGTAAATCGTTTGTGTTTAAGGTGTCGATTAGTGATTGGAATAAAAATTTTTCGTAATAAAATGGACCCAGTTTCTATAGGATGAGAATATTAGCGTTGTTCATGGTGTCCAGTTGCAGACGGAGAGTCAAACCAGTTTCTTTTTTGCACAAACTGGATTTCTTTCCATGGAGACGACCGGATCGGACCGCCAAGAAGCCGGTCGTTCGCTCGGCTTGCTATTGCAAACCTCTTTACTGTACGGGTTGAAGAGAGATATGAAGAGGAAGGGAGCAAAACATAATAAGAAATAGCTAGATGATGCTTTTCATCTCTAAGACAATAAAATAACTTCATTATTCGATATCTTTACCCCTTTTGAAGTTTAAACTTAGTTTTCTTTCCTTTCTTTCCTTTTTTTTTTTCTTGATTCGTATCGAAGCGAATTATACGACAGATCAAAGTTCACGAAGGGAACGAAAGGCTTGATGATTCTTTTTTATTTTTTTTTATTGTGATTAAAGTCGTGTAATTCAACCCGTGAAAAACATCATTTTCCTTCTTCTCTCTATAGATTCAACTTCATGCGAGACCGGAATTGTATTTTTATTTTTATTTTTTTGTCATTCTCAAGCCCCGCCGAATCGGATATTTATCAACGCTTGCTTGCAGAACTGGAAGAACCAGAAATTCCCGCACGAAGTGACCAAAAACACAACCATCCCTCCTTTATTTCTTTATACTACAATTTCACATTACAATTGTGGGCACAAAGATCGAAGAGAATATAGTATAAGATGTGCAATTTCCGTTGTTTTTTTTCTATATCACACGACTTACCAAATGATATAACATCTTTTCATCCGCACGATTAATTAATCAAAAATTAAGAATCTATACCTGTTTTTTTTTTTTTTCTTTTTTTTTTCTTTGAGACTTGGCGAAGATAACGAAATAGAAATACGTAGTGCGATAACTCGGTTTAATAGACGTTCTGTCAAAAGACAAAAATATACTTTGCGAGAATTCAGATGAAGGCAATTAAACGAATCCTGTATTTCCTTACGTTTGAAATTGAATCTATAAGTATAATTTCAACTATAGCGAAATTTCTCTTAATTTCTCAAAGACTGGAGTTTCGTACGGTTACCACAAACGTGTTTAGAATTAATACATAGATCTCGGTAACCCGAAAGAGGTGCTTGCGGCTAAAAATTTAATAATACCTACCTAGGCACCGGGGAATAAAAATTCGCATATGCATACAAAAATTACGAAATTTTGACATCGTTTAAATTCCATATTCAACCATCGTCTATTCGTTTGTTTAGCAAATTTATAAAATTCTAAAATGATAATATAAAGCCAGAACAGCCATTCTACAAATATAGAAAAAGTAAATCATTGACGCAATATTTTCCTGCTTCGCAGTATTACGATTTTAATTAATAATCCATTTAGAATTCATTCGATATGCAATAATTATAACCGAGTAACTCAAAGTCTCCGTTAATCGCAATCACGTGCGATGGTTTATTTGATCTCAAAGTAGGAACATCGCCTGTGTTTAGAATCAGCTTTGTCTGGAATTCTAAAAATAAATTTAGAACTTCGCCAGTCTTAGACAAATAATCAGAATCCAAGATTATAGCCGATTTTTTTTTTCTTTTTCTTCTTTGCAAATCTAAAAAAATCTACATACGTGCAGTTTGTACGGCATATCCATCATACGAGACGACATAGCATAAGGTTTCACTTCTTCCCGGGGTCAAGTACTCCTCGACAACGCCCTGACCGCTGATGCAGCTGTCGCTAAACAAGCTGTCGATAACTTGAACAGCTCAGGGTTCATATATACATATATACATGCAGTGTTAAACAAGTTTTCTATGTGTCGCCAACTTGGTATGACAATTATCGCCCTTATACCTTTAGTTGTTATATGCAAATTTTTCGGCGGGCTTTGCTAAATCGCGAACCACTGCAGCCGTAAACAGAAGTTGCGTAGGCCCGATTAGACCGCGACCGAGTCGCCCACGCCTCTGAGGTCGTCTACAAGGTAGCTTTAGCCAGCTACACATACACAAACTTTCAAAGAAATACTTTCAAACATACTGACTATATAATACCTATACAGATACGTATATATGTAATCTGTATAAAAATACACGTCACACATATACATATGTATATATATATGTGTGTGTGTATGTAGATCCGTGATGCGTCATCGAGTTCGGTCAGGTGTGAAATCCCCTCCATACAGGTTGCACTCCGTGTTCTTATTTAAGAATTATAATCCCCTTAGAGTTGCTTCATCGATTTATACGAACACACATATATATATACATACGAGGTGGTCAAGAATCATATATAAAATCTGTTAACCTATCGCAAATATGATAAAAATGCATCACCTGCTTCGCGAAAGATGATACATTTCGTTGTATGAGCTGTAATACAAACTAACGCAATGTATCTAAGATAAGATTAATTACACTTTTCACGATCATAGATCAGAAAATTTTTGATTGATATTCAAAAAGCTTGTAGTATTCATATTAGCTTTAAAATTCTATTCTAATCTCTTGACTAGACCGTATGTAAACGATATGAGTAACTATTCAAGTATGAAGCATCGCCACGATGAAATTAACTGAATAAGAAGAGTTATAAATATGCTGGGGTATATATAAGTACGCGTTTTACTACGAACTATTATACTAGTTGAAGTATATTTGCCTTTTACGGGAATTTAAAATTCCCGAAGAAATTCCGCGTACCTTAAGCTCACTTGCGGTTTGCAGTTAACAATTGTTGGCAACTTATACCGGCAATGTTATTCACGTAGAACTTAAGAAGTATAAGTTACACATAGCGGTGCAATACAACTCGAACGATTGCAACTGGCACACATATATAGTATACCATATATATTTTATTTTCGCCTCCGGACAATTAAGAGTCATTAAATTTTATTCATACATCTATGTGTAAAATATAGTATATTTTTCTATATACGAAGAAAATTGGAGCAACTAAAAGTACAAGATAAAATATATTATTCTCTATCCGTGACCGAAATATTTTTCAAATTATTATAAGATACACTCTTTCGTCATTATAAATTTATACAAAATCTATAGCAATAATTTTTACACAAATTTTATACTAAAATGTTCTCGAATTGACGATTATTTTCGTAAAATTTTGACGTTTATCCGGTCAATAATTTAGCGAACGATTCATACTGTAAAAGACTTTCGGTTTATACCAATACGTTAAATACTACATAAGCATAGTTATAGTTGTGTACTTGATATTTCTTACGGTTCACCGAGTTTACTGAACTCTATACGCAAAGCCTGTATATAGTAGCTGTACTGGAACTCATATAGTCGCAATCGAAGGCCTAGCGTGGCCTGGTCTGGTCTGGTCTGGTCTGGTCTCTTGGCCTCGCTTACTTATACAATTAGACCTCTTGAATGGAATCTTCGTTACACTCCTTTGCCTCTGTTCGAAAAGCAATTACATAGACCGATACCGATAAACCGGATACACGCAATGCCCGAGTTTCAAACGAGACCAGAGAGTATGTCGATTCCAAGACACGAGAGAATAACGAGTATAAGTAAGTATATGGGCATACAGTTAGCTTTCAAGTTATAATTAATGGAAATCATTTCGAAGGTGAATAAAAAAATTCTTACTAAATAGACGAAGTAATGTGAACTTTGTGTACTGCTTCTGTTTGCGTTTTTGACACGTGCCAAACGTTGAGGAATTAGAAAAACGGTATAGGTATATATATATATACTTATAAATGAAAACAGATCGCAATGAATTGATCGTGACTGACGTAGTGATCGGCCATCTTAGTTTCTTTTTATATGATCGGCCTTGGACAAGACATTTCGTAAAATTAACTATAGTGAACCTGATATCTACCTGCTAAGAAAAAATAAAATAAAATAAAATAATAACCCGGTATGTAATGTAGATGAAAGCTAATCATCCGTCATTCGAAAATAAAATTCAATCGAACCCTTTAAAATAATAATATAATATGTTCATCATATTATGTCATAAACAGACTTATTTGATTTTTCGATTCGAATGCATGATTGCAGTGTAAATACGCATTACACATTTCCATATCTGCAATGATTTAACAGCTGCTTTCATATATCTCTAAAAGCCTGTGAAAATACGGATTGGATATTCAGCTGAATATTTTTTATCTTCAATTTTATATCATCGCAATATTTTTTTTATTTTTTTATTTTTTCCTGATAAACGTAAGACGAAATATAATCGAATTCGTTTCAATCGAATTTCTATCAAATTTTAATATAAGTTATCATTTAGTGAAATATTCTGTATCGCTTATACTGAATAAGATATTTTTATAAAACTATATATTATATCGTCATTGAGATAATGTTCATTCATTGTGATTGTCGAGAAATGACGAAAGGATATATATACGAGGCTGTACGGATTTAAACATCGCTAATCTACAGTAGCCGCATTATAGAGAATTGAAGAAGTTCAAAGTACGCAATGATTAATGCAATACGTCAGTTATAATTCATGAATACAAAATTCCTCGCACATGTGGAATGCACATACCATATAACCTATCTACCTATTCAAGAACAAGGGACCTTATATAGATTTAAGAATCATATTAAGATACTCATAAGGAATCGAAGTAATTGTAATGAATCGTTAATTACTCCAAATCCACTTGAAAACACGCATCGGTGAAAAATGTATGATATTGAATGAATAATAATAGATTCTGAATGAATGAACGTGGAATGAAAGAAAAATAACAAAAATAAATAAATAAATAAAAATTATGTAAATTTCTTAACGCGATATGTTACGCGTTTATATTACGTCTGAAAGCCGTGGGTGAGAAAAAGAATTTGGAGTATTCTTTTTCACACTCGAGATAAATCAAGTCTCTCTCTCTCTGAGATGAAATTGAGGCAGAAATCCTCGATGACATCAGTCGAAGCAGGCGCCTAGTCTATCGTAAACTTTGGTCCACGACCACGACCAAGACCACGACTACGACCACCCGGATCATGGGGTCAACACTTCTCTAATCAAGTTCAGGGACGGATATAAGCCGTCAATTGTAACAAACAAATTTTCCTACATAATGTGCTACGGCTTAAATTTCAATTATCACTGTTTTTTTTTTACACCTTCTGCACTGATAGCAGATAATCCGATCAATTTTCTAAATTAACTTTCTCCTGGGTAGAAACTTCAACAGAATCATACAACTCTGGGTATAAACTGTCCTCGATATCGATCAGTCGAAGTGAAATTTTTTTAAATCAAAAAATTCAAAAAAAAAAAAAAATGGGTACAATATTCATTTTCTGATTAATTGCTGCACAAATTCGACCGTGCAATTTTATTGCTGACGCGTTTAGTGTTGTTCATTTTTTCCAACTGCACATGACAAAGACATTAGTCATACAGGTTAATAATTATTGTGAGCTTTTTTTTTGTACTACGACAGACTTTATGGGTAAAAAATCTATATTAATATCGCTAATTTGTCGTTGATCTCTGTAATATGCACGTGATCTTTTCTTGTCTCGTCTAGGTCTTCGTCTCGTCTGACGTTATGAAAGGTTCTATTCATTCACTTGGCAATTGACGAAAGATTTGAAACGTCTCATGAGCGGGGAATGTATGTACAAATGAACTCAATGGAACTACACGAGACTATTATTTCTCGAACATATAAGTATGATATCTAACGAGTGAATTTATACTATATAGATATTTCAAAAAAAATGTTATATTAACTAATTAATTTATAGACTTTATATACTGATTATCGACCTTTCGAATTCACTTAAAATTAATTATTGTATCTAATTCGTCACGCAAGCCAATCATTAAATTGTTCGACCGGCACTCTATTACCTCGCGCCTATAATAATCACGTCGATTTTTTCTGTTCAACATTGTTCAATTATTTTAGTCTCTCAATTACTGGTCCACCGGTGACTTTCGATTAATCAAAAATCACGAATTTCCGAAATGTTTAATCAACGGAGTAATCTAAACTATAACAGCGATGTTTAATCATTGTTCAAAAGTCAATGTGTTAAGGCAGAGGAGATTGTTATAATATTTTCTTCACTACTCTGAATTTATAATTTCTGTATAAGAAGAAGTTCATCGTCATTCATTTGAATAGAATAATTATACCCATATCATCGAGTCTGATAAATTCGTGGAAATGATATCATTGATTTAGTGCTACCGCAAGATAAGATGTTAATGCCTCACTGAATCGTAAATATGAAATTGACATTATCACATTGAGACCCCTCTTTGTGATATTTCAACTCTATAGATAGACGGGTTTTAAAAATACATTAATGAGAAACTTTAATCGGAAATAAAGATTATATTATACGAGACTTGATTACTTTAGAAAAAAAAAAAGAAAAAATTCGCGCTACATTGACTTTTGAGAAACGAATGAAACAGCCAAATTTACTTATTGCATTGTAAAATCAGGTACTCACCTCTCCCTCGATTTTGGACTTTTAACGTTGTTGTTGTTGTTATTGTTATTGTTGTTTATGTAATTTATAACTTTTCTATTCACAGCTTTTCTCGGACCAAATAGTGGAAAGATTGGTTCTTTTCTAGCACCTGATGGAAGTCCGGCTGCAGTCTTTGGTGGAGGTCTCGTACTAGGTTTCAATCTAAACAAAAATCGATAAAACAAAAATCAAATAATTAATTAAAGTCTAATTTATCGCATGTATTCCTCACACTTTTTTTTTTTTTCTATATGAATAGCTTTTAAATTTTAAGACAAATTTTCTCTACGATGAAAATTTGCAACACATGTTTTTTATTATACATGGAAAAACATTGTTCAAACATCGTTCGCTTTAAATTTCCTTTTTTTATTTTTTTTTCTATCTACCGAGGAAAGATTATTTTAGAAATTTGTTTGCGCCAGCTGTTACTCCGAAAAATCATCGATAGTATATAATATATAGTAAGCTATGGACAATGACCCTGCCTCTATTCTTTACCTTCCATTTGCGACTACCGACAAATAAATCATGCGTATCAAATTGATTCGGTGATATTGACATTTTACGCTATCTTTGATCCACACTTATGCATTATCTATTTTATACGGTGTTGTCTGTAGGAGCAACCGGAACCACAGAGATTGAGGTCGATTGATGATTGTTCAATTTTAAATATAAAGTACAAAGTAGATTTTCTATATTTTCTATGATGATTCTTGAATCTCAATAACTACGAAAGGAATAAATAAATATATGTACTAAACATTATAATACGTAATTCAACAAAAAAATAAAAGAAACAAGAAAAATTCATTGATATGATGATAATTATAGTTTTTTAAACATAAAGCTTCCAAAATGATAATTCTGTCTTATAATTCCAACTTATAGTTGAATGAAAAAATCAATCGCTGCAGTTTTATATATTGAGATTAATCATTGCTTGAATTTAATATACGTAGACGTATCGTATGAACTCAAGTAAACCGATAAGACTATGAGATTATTTCAGATTAAAAAAAGCAATAATTCTGAGTTAGAAAAAACGAATTTAATTAAAAAAAAAAACACTGTTTTTCTTATCGAGATGTAATAATAATAATAATCAGGAAAAGAAAGAGAAAGGAAGAAAAAAATTATATCTGAGGGGACACCCGGGTTTGAACCGGGGACCTCTCGATCTGCAGTCGAATGCTCTACCACTGAGCTATATCCCCAGGTATAATACACAGTGTATATTATAAGCTAAGTATTCTCTAAGATAAGCTTTAGTTTGAAATTTAGAACTGATACATTAAGCTAAAATACTAAGATGTGACAAGGGAAATGATTTTTGATAAATGTCATTCGTTTTATCTAAAATAAAAGTTGATATGGAAAAGTAAAAGGTGTGTATTTTGTACAGAGTATATATTGCACTCTGTCGGTGAATGACAGTCAGTCAGTTCTGTTGTACTAGTTGATGTTAATAGCCAGAGTTTAGTGCGGTTGTTGGTATAGTAGTAAAGGTTTGTGAAATACCCAAGTCTGGTATTGAGTGAGTTTCTTTTTTACCGACACATAAGCTACTCGATTATTGTATAAGGCTGTATAAAACGGAATAACAATAAGTTAATTAAATAACTGCAGGTCGCTTTATGGGAAGAAACGTAAACTGCAATTTTTACTATTTTTTGTAAGGATGAAAGTTCTGAAGTTCCGAATTTAGAAAATTTTATATTAGATCCAATTTTCAATATTAACGAATATTTTCCTTGTCTTTTATACCGATATTATATTTTGGAAAAAAAGAATGATACCAATAGCACCAAGATTAAAGATTTTAAAAATTAATCGATCACGAAATTATGCCAATAATTTATAATACGAATAAAAATGGAGAATATAAATCGGAAACTAAAATTAGAACAACATTTGTGCAGAATATATAGCGAAATAATTTTTTACATCAACTAGATCCCATCGTACTCATAGTTTTCGTCGAAGCTAGCAATTCGGTTGATTATACTGTTTCTAAATAAAAAATAAAACTTGGATTAATTATGATTCTGTTTTGAACCAATGTCGGTAAAGTAGTTGCTAATAATATGAAAATCAGCCATACAGGCAACCCAACATACTGCAATGTAATTCTGTAAATAACTAGCGAATAACGATAAAAAAAAAAAAAAAAAATCTAAGCTTGATGATATAGTAATGAGCAATAATGTTCACGACAAAGTAATAATTTGTGTTAATTTTAGTAAAATTTAAAGATAATTATTTTTTGTTTTTTTTTTCATATCAGATATCTGAAACTAACGACAACATAAAACGTCGAGAATCTCGTTAAGATTTTAAACTCTGGGTTATCTTAAGCTCGAAAGTCTATCTTTGACATAGAATGTAAAGGATTAAGGAAATTCAACGAGTATGAGGTGTTGGAATGGGCTGAAATGAACCTACCGATAAAACGAAAGATCGTTAGACGCGGGAGAGAGAACCGTAATTGCACAATGTGGCATATATATTTTCATTCTCTTATTCATGCAGCTATACATTTCCTTCTCTAAAGCTAGACTCAACCAACTATTTCTCAACAGTTTTATGAGTGAACTGTCAGTTTCACGAAGACATTATGCTTTCAACTTCTGCAAACGCATCTTTATAATAGTACTTTCATAATTAGTATTCCAAGACTGTGTATAATCTATCAAATAATTTTACGATTAGAGATAAACTGCAGGTGTCTAAAGCATGCCTCGAGAAATCATAAAACCAAAGCTTGTCCCTTAACAAGACATACGTGTATAAATTCTGAGACTTAATTAATTCTTTAAAGGATAATCAAGACTATTCATCGTCATTATTACCAAGCTGTTAGGTACATCTGTTTGAGTACTATAAAATCTGACAGCTGACGATGAGATGAAACTTTGGTAACGCTAGTCATCGTTCTTTTCTAACATCTGCAGATGATTTTTATTACCATTATTAAAGACACAGTATGCAACTTTAATGATATCAAAGTAAAATAATAAATCAAAGCACATCGTGGTATGATTTTTTAAATTTGGATGGAATAAAAAATAACGAGTCGATTATCAGTAGCCTATGCTAGTGTTAATTAGCAAATATAATTGAGTATTGAATGCAGACTGTAGATAAATGTCTGAAATCTGCATTATAATATGTTTATGAAACGAGGTCGCATATATATATTGAATAGTCTTTCGACTCATTCGGCGAATGTGATTTCGTATTGTTATAAAGGTTATTACATATGAGTTTTAAGAATAGAATATTTTGCATGAAATCCATTGTTGTTTAAACTCAATGATTATGAATATTATAATAGCATTATTCTCTCGCTTGCTCTTTCGTATATGTTCACTTCAACCTACGCTTGTATTGATATTTCACATATCGTGACTTATAGTTTTGTGCAATAACCACGACGTGGATTATGTAACCGTGGAATCGTTGCCCGGTTAAAGTATCTGCAAATATATTACGCTGTTTATAATCTATTGCAGTATTATATCGCGTTTAGAATTTCACCAACAACATAATAAATAACGGGTTGTTATAATCAATCAAAAATTCGTTCTAATCGATCCTACATTGTTTTATATCACGTGCATTTAAATTACGTAAAGCATATTTTGCAACGTTTTTTCTGATTTTTTTTTTCATTATTATTTTTTATATTCATATTTAAATAGATCATTGTCTTTCGAATTCGAGGTTACATTAGTGGAAAGGTGAAGCTAATCGACGATTAAACACAGGAGGGGGTCTCTTTGTACACAGTAATTAATATACATTCGACCAAAACCATGCCCTGACCAATATGTAATAATAATTTAGAAAACTACGATCTACATTACTCCTCAGAATCATTATAGTCACTTTAGATAACAAGTCCATTCATTTACAAATACAATAACGATATAATTGATTTCGATCGAGGGTAGTGGCCTTGGCATTGACTTCATTCTAATTTAAAAGAGATTACATATCATATGAACGAACGAGCCTTGTATAGATACAACACATATGTGTAGACGTGTAAACAACTAATGGCCAATCTAAAATCCTGACAGGTTTTAAGGCTGTTAATAATTCTTCTTCTTCTTCTCATTGGAAGTCATTTATTTATTTTTATTTTTTTCAAATCTAAATCATTTTTTAGGCAATGTGTGAAGAGATAATATTCTATCGATTCAGTCTTCTTCAGAAATGATCACTCTTACATTTAGACAGTATTATAAATTATTTGAAATTTCATGGACCTCATACGAAATATACGTGGATTTATTGCATCGTTTAAAAAGTGCTTGTCGTAAGTTACAGATCTCATCGTACATCGACAATCTTTCAAATATCGAGGCAATGTTATAAATTGATATGATTTCAGAGCAAACTAATGATATACGTAATGAATTCAATTTTCAAATGCGCGATTTTAAGATACTTTTTTGCAAACGTTGAGAAAGAAAAAAAAAAAAGAAAAGAAAAGAAAACTGATCTTACGTTTACTTGTTATTTATTCAACTCTCAAATTATTTGTAAAAATACAAGTAATCAGTAAATAAAGGTGAACGTTGAATATATACCTACAACGTTTGAAATTTTAATGTTATAAACTATAAGGTACAATTATTAAATGAAAGGATTATAAATTATTTATAAATATGTATAATAATTTGTAATGTGATCAACGACCTACTCCAGGTTCATTCCTTTATCTAGACCGCATTCTTTTCTTACTTTTTACTTTTTATATAATACGAATCTTTAAACCCTGTTACCTATCCACAATTCCCGCTACGGTCTGACGTATAAAATTTACACCGATTTGATCGAATACTTATATAAATGTGATATAAACGTGTAATATGCGATATACAGGTCAGTCAATAATTCAATCATTAATTCCTTATACGATATATGACTGCCAATAAATTATTATTATATTGGAGAGATTTCAATTTTCTCTCAGTACTACATACTCTGATAATATATATATATATATATATGAATAATAATAAATAAAAGAAATAAAAATTCATCCATAATCAATTTTTTTTTTTTTTCTTTTTAATTCTAAAAATAAACCATTTAAACTTGTATTATATAATAAATAATGTGAGAATGAAATTGTGATTTAAAACTTGGTAATTACATAATCAGACTCTGGTATTGGAAACTGCTTGATCATTAGCGGTACAAGTGTCTCATTAAATAGTAAAAAAAAAAAAAAAACAAAGAAACGAAAAGAGAAAAAGCCTCACGAACGTGTGCGATGAAACTTGAAACTGACGAACAAACGTTATGGTATCTTCGATTGCAAATTTATTGCCTCTTACTTACCACTTAATACTCACCATTTGTCACTTAGTCTCTACCATGCGGTCGACCTACTGACGTGCCAGTCTCTGGCCTCTTTTTAGCTTCAGGCTATGTAATACCTACGTGCCTTTTACACAGTTCTACTTTGTCGGCTCACAATCAAGGCACAACGCATTTGTGTTTGTATACATATCTCATACATATCCTACCCCATTCGCTTGTCTCTTTCTTATACATGTATACTACTAATATACATTAGCGTATATCCGCCTACAGCGTTTCCCGTGTGACGTGACACTTCACCGCGTTTATTATACTTCGTTATTTAAACGATGGAGAAAAAAAAAAAAAAACATGTCTTTGCTATAGTCCATCGAGTTGATGCATGAACGAAAAGTATAAAAGCTCGAAAAAATAAAAAAACTTGCGGCTAGGATTGTCCGAATCTTCTCCTGTTCCATTGATCGATCAATTAAATGAATATCTGAAATACATAATTGGCATAAATTGATAGCTAAAACTTACTGTGGTCGAGGAGATGGTGTAGTCGATCCTCTAGAGGCAGGGGATGGTCTGACCCCACGCCTAAAAGGTCCCTGAGCCCTCGGGCCCCCCGACATACCGTTTCGTTCCTGAAAGAATGAATAAAAATTTGTTAAAAATACCGTGTACTTATTATTGTCAAGGAAGTCATTAATTACAGCTATACGTAAGATGGAGAAGCGTAACGTCCGCTCGATACATGAGGCGCCACTTTTATGGCCTGCATTATACTGCGCAATACTCCATAGAGCATGACTATATGTGTAAATTTATGTATAATCACTATTAATATGAGAAACAAGCATATATAAATTTTTTTTTTTTTTTTTTAAGAATACGTAAAAAGAGAAATGAATGGGATAATATTAAATAATTTATTGATCAAGAATAAACTGATAACGAAACGCTAGCCTTTGAACTTGGAGGTATATCTGATCCGAGATCAACGAAACGCACAGGTAAGTATATAAGCCAAGCTGTAAATTACTGTAACTGGAAAAGATACAAGACATATCGTCTATAGAAGATATGCTTGAAAATTGGTTTGTGACAAGACCTGACAACCACTTTGTACCATTTTTTATGGATACCCGTGAAATATGAGGACGAGTAAAGGGGTTTGTATAGTTTGTAAGATTTTTTTTTGTTTTTTAAATTAATTTGAAAATCAGCAACGTAGGTACAGACGAAAATAAAATTTCGTGATCGATACAAGCATAATGAATTATATTGCAATTAATCAAATTCTATTTAATTAAGTGTTACGTGAAGAACGGTAGCTGCCTGATTTTAAACACATGGTTTAAATTATCGTCCTCCCACGTTACGAATGAGATACAGTAGCCCTGAAAGTTCTGTAAAAAGTTTCAGCCCAACTTCATTGGTCAAGCTCATTGTACAGGCTAGGCGTAATGAATACTTATTTTTATCGCTTCTTATTAACAGAGTTAAAAAGTTTCTGATCAACAGTTTCTTATTATACCTATATAATCTTTATTATCTAAAGGCAAGACGTTTTAGCACAATAATCTATCGATAATAAAAGCATAGGTAATTTATACCGTCTTGGCAATGGTGTGAAATAATTCGAAAGAATATAACCACCAGATTTGTATAAACCCATTGAAATGGATTGAGAAAATTTCTACTTCCATTTCATAGAAAAAGAAAATTTCCAATGATATTTTTATCGAAGAAAATGGAAAAAAGTTTCACACTATAAAAATTTGCTAAAGAAAAAAAAAAAAAAATGATAAATTTTGCGCAAATTTAAGAAAAGAAAACCATTTTTTTGCTCAATAATTCTCGATTCATTTACATCGTAAAATTTCAAGAAAATACGTGAAACTATGTGATCGTGGTAGCAGCAGCAAATATCAACGATAATTTTATTGAATCAAGAATAATAATTGCATTGCGCATACGTGCGAAGGGGCACGGTCCCATATGAACCCGAGGTTTACACTGATTATTAATGGAATTTAACAAATTATAACCGCAGAAGTTTGCCAACCTCTACTGTCCGTAACCTTTGACTTATTTGCACACTATTGCATTTGCCATTATCTGTCTATCATTAAGTCATATAATTTACTTCTATAATATAAGAACCCACTGCATGATAGATATATTATGTAGTTCTATCAATGGATAAATGGGTATACAATCCTGGTTAAAATTCGATTCAATATAATAAGAGAAGAAATTGATGAAAAAAAAAAAAGAAAAATGTCTATGTAAACAATAATTACACGTTATGTGAACAATCGTTAGTAGAAAAGTAAATGTTAATTAGCTAATACTTGGCTAATACAAGAATAATTATAAGATCTATCGACGATTCTCGTGTGTCTGATAATCCCGAATTTTATACCTGTGGATATATTTGCGATTCGGTTTTTATTTCAGGTAAAACTACTAGAGTGAAATTATATATCTGTGTTTCAGTGATCTTGAGATTCGAATAAATAAAGAATTGATTTAGGATCGTGATAATGACTGTATGATAAATTTAGACGATAATTTATTATTACCGATTTTCCTGCAAGAGCATCCCACATCTTATGCAGCATTATATACGTTATGACAGTCGTTGATTATTGTCCTTGTACTCGGTCGTATTTTTTATTATTTTGTTCAATTCAAATCGGTTGAAATCCTCGAAACTTATACCAACTAACCGTACGTTTAGATCGCACATCACATTCTCACGTTTCTTTAACTATATTAAGAGTAAAAAGTGAATATAAAGCACGATGCAGCTAAGAACTATGAGCGTATCACTCAGGCAATGATTTATAGATGATCGATCATGAATTGAATGTAATGTAATTAGTTTTATAAAAGTTTAATTGAATAATAACGATAATTGGAAAGACAAGTTTTAAACAACAAAATTTCACTATTTCAAAAATAAGTCTTGTCATAAAAGTATATTGAGAAATAGTTTATCTAACATTAAAGTGAAACTTTTCGATAAGAAATCTTGGTATGACTAAAGCTTAATCGGTTCACTAATCTGCTTATAAATTGATTAAGCAAACTTAAAAGAGACTCTGTAACTTTGAAATGAAATTTAAGTAGAAAAAACGTTACATCAAACTCCTGCCTTCCTCTTCGTACTCAAATTTGTTCAATTCTCGTTTCAAGCTCCAGGTTCAATTTATTAATGATTTGAAATTTGGATTCAGCTGTGAAAATTTCATTCAGAGTCTCTAATTTATACAGAGTATTGAATCTCTTGTGGGATGGGCTTTATGCGTTTAAAGCAATGAGGTAAAATACATATGAATGACAATACAAGGGAAATAAGGTCTGATAGTAATCACGTAACAACACTCGTAAAATTGATTTCACTATTTCACTATGATAGGAATTTGTTCATGACGTTAATTGACGATCTCGTCAATATTAAACAAGAAAAATTTGCAATATTGTTTATCGCATATAAAAAAAGAGTAACAATTTTTTCACACGACGTTGTACCTGCCTGCTGCAGTCTCGCAGAATCGCAACTGAATACTAACGGTTAAGATAAAAGAAAAAAAAGGCAGTTGAATAAAGTTTGTTATCTACTTGCGATAATAACTACTGATACTGCGATACGGGATAACGTGTTTGGATCGTAAAAATAAGCGAACCAAAAACCTGGACGTTTTTCCTTCCTCATTCAAGATAAGATCACGACGTACCTTATATATTTCTAATAATACATAATCGAGGATTCTAAATTCGGCATGAAACTCTATAATCATTTTTGGGTCTTTTTTTTTCTTTCAATTATTCTCTGAAACTTGGATAATTCTTTTTTTTTTCCAAGTAAATCTTCTTCTTCTTCTTCTTCTTCTTTGAATAACACGCGGTTAGATACGTTATTATAGATTCGAGGTAAGAAGTCGTTCATAAGTATACCTACACAGGTTGAAGTTACGGTATGCATTTAAGTAGCAAACGCGTATCAGCCCATGCAACTGATGCAGCAAGCATCGGAGGGCTGAGCAAGGTCCCTTTTTCTCATCCATATACCTATACACACATACGTAGTATATAAGTATGTACGTAAATATCTCCATACTACGGTATTATACCAGAAGTGCGTACATACAAGTCTTTATATTTAGCAGAAGTGGACCTGATGCGATCCAACGTTCACACATATATCCATATACCTACCAGAGGTAAATATATATATATATATACGATATAAGTATGCGAACGAAACCTTACGTAGAGTTCGATGAACTCTGCTATTACGTGTATATTACGTGTATAGATGTATACATAAATACGTGCATATATATCTATCTACCTCCTTATATCCCATCGGACCGAGTGTTCGCTACCTGAACCCTCCCGATAATATATACGTGTATGCATGAATTACATACCTATATACATTCGTACAAAAGTATCTTTTATACAGATAAATCTGTGTAAATGTTGGTAAATGCATATACTACATATATATATATATGGTTTAAGATCTGATATTTCGATATAGACACGATATGCTGCACTTTCGCGAGAGCGACTACCGATTACATTGAGGTACGGTGAGTAAAATTGAAAATGATGCGACTAAAATTTTTGATCAAAAATTCCTTCTAATATATTTAATACGAATAGTGTAATCTGTAAGCCCGTTTATCTCGATCATGGGTTTACCTGTATATACTATACTATATTATACACCTACTAGTGGAATTTACGCCAGGTGTGACGTGAATTTCTATTCATTCAATATCTGCTCATGTATAACGGGAAAATCTTTCACCAACGATTCTATTATAAGAAGACTTGGCGAGGTCGCGTCATATCTTTCTTCTGTCTGACAGTCTTACCTGTCTATCTGCTTGTCTGGATCAGACAATATCCCTGAATGAGTGAAAAAAAAAAAAAAAAAAAATGCTCAGATTTTTATACGAATACGTAACATGCGCTAGTTTCTTTTTTTTTTATTATTTCTTTTTTATTTCGACAGATTTTGAAAATCGGGGAATAGAACTGTGAAAGTAGTACTATACTATACTGAATAGAAAAAGACAAAGAAAATCTTGCGGATAACAGGACTAGAGGCTCATGGTCACGCGTAATATATAAAACCAAAAAATAACGTTATACAGGCGTCACCTAAGTTGAGATTTAAAATTCAGGCAAGGCACCGTTTGTACCGTACGAGGCTCTCGGCAATGTTGCAGCGACCAGCCAACGATACTTAGATAGTAATCTGGCCAAATCTGTACCTTAGACTTCTCTATGATCTCGAGAGAGAGAGAGAGAGAAGGAGAGAAAAACCCGCGATTTAGTCAAGAATTTATGGCATTTTAGTAATCGTGCCAGTTCCCATTATTTCACACAGGATGCGAAATTCTCTGTAAATATGGCAATGAGCGTTTTACACGGTGCATTCGTGTTCTCTAATCATCAAGTAATGTGAAAAAAATTTGATGAAAAACAAAATTTCTAATGTTACCGGAGCTAAAGAGAAGAACTTTCGATTGTGAAACAAAAAAAAACCCACACAGCTGATCCGTAACACTTTTTTTTCTATATGCATATTGCATATGGTATAGAAAAGTACAGTGTAGATCTTGTGCAATCGATATTGAGTACTTTCTTACTATCAAGATTCGCAGCAGTCATTCACCACGAAGCTGAAGTATCCGGAGGCCGTCGAGCGTTGTCTACAGAGATAGAATCATTTAGCATAGCAAAGTTATAGTTACACCTTTTGAACGTTACGCCATATCTCACGAATCGTTAATCAACTGAAATTTATAGTATCAAAATTTCGAGAACTTGATCTCGATAAATTATCCTTTTATTCCTTAGATAATAGAAAGAAAAAAAAACCGTCAAAAGAAAATATAAGAACACTGAAACGTTTCTTTCTTTAATCTGCTAACTTATGCAGAGCATGATTTTTTATAATTACATAAATGATAAAATGATGGTTTTTCTTCTTTCCGAGATCAATGATCCTCGTTTGATTTGAACTACGAATGTTATTATTATGAAAGAACAGCAGCTGTATACATCTATGGAACCATTGCTGCCGTCATCAACGTTCAATACCACCCAAGCCTTATTAGAAAGCTACAATATATTAATATGTATAAATAAAATATATATATATATATATATATATCCAGCACACGTGTATCTACAGGATAAGAAACACGACGAATCTATTAATCAAATTGATACACGAGATCAACAACTAAATCAACAAATTCTTTATTAAAGATTAAGGGTTTCATTGATATCACTTTTCTGTCATTTGGTTCGATAAGTGAAAAGGTTTGTCACTGTTTTTTATGACATCGTTTGCTGAACTAAAATATCGAGCCCCTATACATAAGCATGAGTGATTGAGAGGCAAAATGTAAAATGTTTCGTCCTTACACCCAGAATTCTGAAATCTAACGGCTGATAAAGAGTAAAATTCGAATGAAAATATAGTTCTTTCGATTCATTCGCACTTTATAGTTTGCAGAAATGTGTATGAGGTACACAACTGTACAGGTTCCCACTTAAAGGATATCATAAATCGTATCACTGGATCTTTAAACCAGCAAATCAAACAGCGTGACTAAAGTGACATTAAAATGTTTACTAATGACTAAGAAATTAATTTACTACTCCCACGCAGTAGTTGGCTAGCTAGTCTCGCAGGAGCGTAGAAATGCATGTATAATTAACTGAAGATTTTCAGTCGCAGAATAATAGCCCCATTGTATATCGTTACAGTGAAACATATGTAAGCAAAGAGATAGGATGCGATATATCCAAAGTCCAGACTGGTTTACAAGTCATAAATCTCAATGCTTATATATATATATATTTATACGGTTAAAAGAATAGAACAATTTCAACAACAAATTGCTCTTGATTCGATGATCCGAAGGAATCAAGCTCGTTATTAATTATTCGGTGATCAAGTCATACGAATGGCAAATAAAAGAATAAAATGAAAATGAAAATTGCGAACCATCTCCGCAGACTTTTGATACCAAAAATTGGTGTCATATAAAAACGTGTTTCATACGGAGTAAAAATATGTAGAAAAATGATACCCAGATGCCCATGAAATACGTGTGTGCGGTTATATGATATATATACCGCAGAGTCCGAGAATAAAAATCGTGTCAACATATCTTGTCGATAATTTTTAGTACCTGATATATTATAATGCCCTAAAGTTGACCGTTGTTACTAATTCGTTGAACTGTACATAAATTCATTCTATGAAACACCTGTATCACCCCTATTACCTAAAATTCTGCATTTGAATTATAAATACGGTTTTACGGATATACTCTTCAATAAAACAGTTCGATATCAAAATTTCCTTAACTAACTACGCGTGTATAAATTCGTATAATTCACAGCTATGTATATATGTATCCAAGTAATAAGTAGCAACAAGAAACAATTCTCTAGGTGTGGCGCAGTCATCGTACCGCGGCCTACACCTCGGCTCATTTTACAGTGGTACGCGAGGTTATTATAATAATTGTTATTATTATTGTTTAAGCTTTTTATCATCATCATCGTCGTCATTATATCAGGTCAGTTTATTCCCAATAGCTAACATCGAGACTATACAATGCATATAATAACTATGAACTATATGGTGCACTGTGTGCACGATCGCCCTTGCTATACTGACTAGCCGATATATATGTCGTATAGCCAAGCGCGACAGGTGCGCCGACAGAGAGGCTTGAGTCTAGGTTGCCGACTCGTTCACGAGGTCAACTTAAGACGGGCGTTGCCGTATCGAGATTTAGATTTAAAAAGAAAAAAAAAAAAAAAATGATCTTGGATAACTTTTTCTTTTTTGGAGCTAATCAATTTTTTTTTTTTTTTTTAGTTCAAAACTTTCGTTTTTCTAAACATTTTTTGATTATTCTTTCAAATTTTTATCATCGTTCTATCAGAATTCAGATCAACAGCAAATTAAATTATTTGCAAGAATGATTAGCGAAATGAATAGGTATATATATACTTGATATGAAAATTCTAATATCGGAGTAGAAAATTTTATTTGTTGGATTAACTGAAGTTTGACAAATATATATATAAAGAAAAAAAATTTTGTTACATTCGCTTATTTAGATCGAATATTTTCTCATTCAAAACTGATATTCATTTCGTGGTTTGCAATCGCCGTTTTTGTACTACATGATATCAGAAGCTATGTTTCCACGGTATACTTATACGTAGATCATATATGTAGTTTGTATCTGAAACTTGGTGCTGCAGGTTGAAAGATAAAATCACATTCGGTTGGGCAATTCTAGTTGGATGAATCAGCGTCTGCGATAACTCCGTGTAAGATATCGTTGATATTATATTGACATTGTTTTTCAATAATTTTGTCAAATGGGTATAAAATCGAATTATACTATTTCGAATAATTAAACGAAGAAAATAAAAATAAGTCTAATCACATGGCTGATGCCGAATATTAATCACGAACATTTCACACACATCGACGATCTTCTTATTGACTAATTACGATATTGAATGACTCGGTTTGTCTTATCTTTTCGTTTGCCAATTATCTAGACGTGTGCAACAATTGCGAATTCTGAGATATTATTTTTAATTGAAAAATGCAGTATCTGGTATTTGTATCAATTCATCACCCTTATCCATCGATTTTATCTGTATGTACAAAATTTACAAACAGCATACCCTGCAAAATTTTCTGATACGATAACATCGAGCATGAACGATACTGTAAGTGATACTATTTTTGGTTTTCTTTTTCACCAATAAATGGGAAGATTTCTCTACAGTATAGTCCATATTATCATTTCTAAAACCATTAAAGTCTAAACACATACGTGGCGATGAAAAATAATAACTATCTCTTCATTCAACGAAACAGAAGTGCAGAGAGAGACAGAGACCGGAGATAGAATTTTTGTGAAATTTGGATAACGATACTAATACCTAAATTTATTCATAATTAATATTTAGATATCGAATCCAGTACGTAGAAATAATCTATGATAAATTGTTGCAAGGTAAGGTGTATAAGTTTATTCGCTTGGTGAACGGATTGAATCGCGGAAATTTTTCTCAATGAAAGTGGGTAGCAAATACGACATATGGTGCCGTGCAAGAGATACTTACAAGTATACACGAATCTCATTCTGGTGTGTGACGTCACACGCGTATGTCTATGCGAAGTGTGGGTTGATCTGAATTAATTTTCCTCCGATGCATATTTACGTTATACATTTTTTTTTTTTAGTTTTTTTTTTTTTTTTTTTACAACACATTTAGATCGCAGCCAGTTGCGACAAGATTAATGTATATAAGTAGTCATTCTCCTTTATTAAGGGAAATTTTTCACCAAATATAAATACGATTTTTAAATTCGTGCTAATTTCTGTCTAGTATTTTGTAAAGTAAACATTTTGATTTCAGAAAACTTCAGATTCAGAGTCATAGAAGATCTTCTTCTCATCTATAAACTATACGAAGTAATTATAAACTCGTGAAAACTAAAATACGAATCGTCTAAAGAGGCGTAAATCAAGATACCGAAAGCCCTGACTACTTTTGTTATCTGAAACGAAAAGACCGAGACTTGGATACGCCGGTCCAGGCGACGCAACGCCCTAAATATATTTCGACGCTTAAATACTCGAGAGGGTATTTCAGTAACTCAAAGATCATCACGATCTTTTTTCTGCTGGAAGATCTCTCGGAAGTAATGTACCTACTTGATGGCTCGGCTCTGATTCTATAACAAGTTACAGACGAAGAAAGAAGAAACCACATGGGAAAAAGGAAGTGAAAGAGAAAGAGAAAACGTAAAAGAGGCGAAGTTTTAAACAGCTGCCGGAAGTGGGTATTAATTTTAGTCTTAAATATTGTTTTAGTATTCATTCATCAGTCTTCTATTCATCTGTTAAATAAAAAATCGTAATGAATATGCGATTACAGGACCTTTTTTTTTTCTTTTCTATCAATTTTTCTAATCCCTGAAAGGAACTATAATATTCGCTTGTCGATAAAACCTATCGAAGTATACACAGTATGATTGATGATATAATAATCACGTTTGAAATTGAATAGCTTGACCAAATGGAAATTGCCGTATGAAATGACCGATCGTACAATTCATACTGGAAATGCATCTCAGGTTCTCGGTACGGATATCTTATCCATATAATACCTGTCGCTTGGTCTTTAGTGATAAAACGATTATACTAAGAGTACCGAATCGAAATATTGCAAGTTAGCACCATTGAAGCTGAATCTCTGCAGACAGCATCTCATATTCCAAAACATCGACAATCATCATATCTCCGAACTAATGAACAGAATAAATCTAATAAAAACGTCAAAGTACCTAAATGAAAATTATCCATTACAGAAGAAAGATTTTTTGTACGGACAATTAATTTTCGTTCGATATACAACGATCGATATTTATTGTACAAATTTACGGTTTTAGTGTATAATATTATATATTTTTATTGTTATTGTAATAAAACGAATGTTTTTTTTTACCGCATTAAAAAGGTACTCAAAGCTTGATAATTGAGGTAGACGCACTCATACGCACGTAAATATAGATAACGAAGTAAAAGAATATACGGTTTATAGCACATACGAGCTCACCGAGGCGTATCAAATGATTTGGTTTACGTGATTTAATTAATCCATGTCCGAGTACCGGTTCTAATTACTATTTACCGTAATACGCATCGTTCGTTTCTTCGGTATAAAAGCGCAGCGGTTTTATAAACAGCAACAAAAAAAAAAAAAAATAATAATGAGAATAATGAGAATAAAAAAAAATCCAATTTCCTTATAAACTTTGTCTGAATATTCACTGTTAAATTCGGTTGTACGTACATACATTATATAAGATAGAAGGAATGTAATATAAGCTTTTATAAGCTGTTTCGCATCTGTTTCTTTTTTTTTTTTTTTTTATGTCCACGCCACGTGTTAACTACATACGTTGTATAATTGTAACTCGTTAGCGTATAGTATAAAATAATATATTATCGAAGATAAGACCTACGGTGAAATAAAGTTCATTTTCTGCTTTGTACGATTTTAGAATATTCAGAATATTGATTCAATTTTTAATCGGAAATCAATTGTCTTATTTTACAAACCATGAGATGAATTCAACAACAAGTATATCTCACGTGGATATTCATATTCATATTCATATACAAATACGAACTGATCATAATGATATCGTCGTAGTATATAAACGAGTTTTACAATAACCTGAAGAAAAAAAACCTCATCACTTGTATGAAAATTATACAAAAGATGGAATAACAGCCTTGGAAGTAAGAATTAGTCAACCATTTAAAAATCTCGCATCGTTATTAATTTTTACATCGTATTATAATATAAGATTTGTAAATTTTAATTATAATATCGAAAGAATACTAGAGAGAAAAAAAAAAAAAAGAGACGAAATCGACTTACTGAATGATTGCAGACTTGAATCATTGAGGAGACGTGAAGTACCATGTGACCGTTACGAAGCGCCAAACTGTACTACGCTAAAGGAGCAATACACGATGAAAACTTGAGCTTCCTACAGCTTAAGTATCTGTGACAGTGGGTTATTTCTTCAACTCTAGTAGTCACTCGATGATAAATATTATATCAGAGTAAGGACTCACGGAAACAGCCTACTGATATAGTCTCCTCTGACCATAGCTATATCTCTTATCTATTTCACCAGAACCACTTAAGCACTTCGTCCTATGACACTCGCGGTTCCTTTCCTTTATCACTCGAGTTACAATACCGATAGAATACCGTTTAGGAAACGTATATGAGATCTTCTCGGTATTGATATGCGTAAATGAGTAAGATTAACAGATTTAAAGGTCCATAATATGGTTTAGTTTTTTAAAAACCGTTTAGATCCGCGAAAATTGAATATGATAATAGGACCATCCAGACGATCATAAGCTCATCTGTTTCTCGATTCATTTCATACGAATGATTAATGATGAAAATAAATCTCTGACTGATTGATCTTCTGGGTCGGAAATTCACTTTTGAACTGTCTTATCGCTAATTATATGACGACGAGCCTCGACCTTACTGATCTTATTCATCTCGCACTTCGTTTAACAGAGTGTCTTGTACGGTTTTGTATAGTACAATAATTATGCCACTCTTTAACAAACTATTTTCAAATTTGAATAAGGTAATTGTACAAACGTTAAGGTACCCCACACCTAACCAAAGTTATATAATAACAATTGGTAGGTAGGAGTGTTTCATTAATTTTTATAATCAGTAGTTTTCTTTTTAATTAGATTGGAATTAAAAGGAGTGGGTAGAAAAAAAAAAAAAAAATTGTGCAAAAAAAAAAAAATCAGCCGCAGTTTTTGCGAATTTTCGACTATTAGAGTTCCTTGATGAATACACGAGTGTAGTAATATACCGCGTGGTGTTTTGATGAACTTAGGTAATTTTCTTCTTATATCAAAAATCCTTAAGGTTCTGGGTAACACTGAATGTACCAATGTGAAAAATTTACACTTTGGATAAAACTCACGATTAACGAGTAACGAGATGTGAAAAAGAAAGGTGAGATAGATAGCAGTGATTTAAAATCATGAGAGAAAGAAAAGAGAAGAGGAGAGGAGAGGAGAGTCACACATCGGGTGGGTTTGGCTCTGTGGATAGTTGAGCGTCGACTGACTAGAGTTGACTTGACTTCATCCTTTCGTTTCGTTTCGTTCCGTTCCATTCCATTCCATTCCATACTCCATACTCCATACTCCAACTCCAACTCCAACTCTAACCGGAGTCGGTAGACTCGAAGCCAAACGTAACGCTCTGTGACCTCTCGACGACCATTGCTCTCTCTTTCTATCTTTCTATTCACATATGTTTCTCTCTCTCTCTTTCTCTCTCTATCTAACTCTTTCTATAACTTTTTACCCGAGTTGTGCTCCTCTGTCGTGCGGTTGTCTCGCACGTGAAAGAAAGAAGAGTAATAATAGACAGCAGCCTTTATTCGGGCTATTACCAGCGTGGAGAATACCTACGAGCACCTAAACAGAGAAGGGAGAGAAAAAGAAAGAAAGAGAGAGAGAGAGAGAGGCTTAAAAAATGGTCCAGGAAGGAAGCTGGCTCCAATTTACTATCTTTTCTACTTTTCTATCGTAAAGGAACACACTCATTAAGCCATTGCGGTTTCTTTCAATTTCCGGAGTATATCAGACGTAATGTCCTTCCATTATATGAAGTAGGGAAAGTTTACCAAAAATTCACTTCATTTCACTGTTTTAATTATCCAATATTATCGGATTTTTTTTCAAAAACAGTAAATATTCTAAAAGAAATGTAAAGAATAATGAGACTGATTTTCTATCAATCAATCCTACTTCAATTGGGATTAGGATTAGAACTCATTCTGGCCTAATATCCCTAATTAAATATATGGATAATTTTATCCTAATTGTTTCTTGCAGTAATGAAAATAGTCAGACTAATTCGTGAGAGATAATTGCAGCAAAGGGTGACAAAGAGCATCTGTACAGATTTTTGATCTTTAAATGTTTTTTTTTTTTTTTCTTTTTTAAGCAGTAGAATCTTTCATCAACAATTACACAGATATATGTTAGACAGAAAATCACCAATCAATTAATGATTATTTTCTTAATTACTTATCGTGTGATGATACAAGAATTTGTTAATTAATTGAAACCGCGATTTTTGCTAATGAATAAATTACACAAATATGTAAATAAAATTCTAAACGTAATGTCGAATGACGAATGATCGCTAAACCATCTCCTGGAGCAAGAAACAGCACCTGCTTATAACCAGACTACGAATCGCGAAATGTCAAGCTCCATTTGTCACGGTCAAACGGCATTCTTCTATAATGTACAACGACTCGAGATATTAAATAGGTTATCGCCCGATTGGAACTGTCATCTTCGTCACTAGGTCCTTTTTTTTTTTTTTCTTTTTTCTTTTCTTTCCATACCGCGTTGGCAAAGCTAATGTTCGTTAATAGGATGAATAGCTACGATTTTAGAATACGAGGTGAAAAATTTTATCCAGTCTTTGGCTCATTGTCAGCTCAGGAATATATACGACATAGAAAAACAATCGTGAGGGCTAGATTTCTACTTGGCGAACGTTACATTAGAAAGCTTCTTGAATGGCCATAACTACTATATATGAGAAAATAACATATAAGCTTGATAAGTGAATGAGAAAAAAGAAAGAAAGAAAAAAAAAAAAAGACTAACGATTATGACTTTTGACCGAGTATACATATTATACTTTTGTAATTAAACTAAGCAGACAATCGTTAATGTAATATATTACGCTTTTCGTAACTGTGTTATACACTCGGCGAGGTCATAGTCGAAATTTACTGGTCTGACTGGGTCAGATGTCTAGGATGAATATGAATAATTACGATTTGTACACATTTAATTACACTAATCATAAACCTGGATAATATACAAGATTTTAGCCCCTGGCCAAACGCCTCGTTACGCTCTGGAGGTGTCCAGCTAATTTCATTTCTTATAACATTGACCAAAATTCGTTGCCTATTTATCTCGTCAACCATATAGTGTTTAGCCATTGAGAAAGATTTTTTTTTCTTTTTTTAAGGCGGTTCTAAAGTTCTTCGTATAACCCACGCAGTTTATAAAACGCCAGAATTCAATTAAAGGGGTAATTATATACATATATACACCTTCGGAGAAACAAATCTATAGAAATTGCAAAAGTACAATTCCGTGTAATATCTGTGTAAAAAAAAGACAAAGTTTAATCGAATTAACAAAATCACGAACGTTGGGGAAATTTTTCAATGAATATCGGTAGATGTGTGTGCAAAAGTGAAGGACGACCACCATGCAGTTTAAATTCAAAATTTCGTATTCGATTAATAGAATTAATATCTGAATTTAAATCTGCAGGTAATATCGACGGTGAAAAAAAAAATTCTGCCGATCAATAATATGCGAAGTAAAGAATTTTTCATTTATATTGATTAATCGGAAATAATACAATAGCTGTAAATAATTGTTCGGTAAAATTTGCAAAATGAAAATGAAACCGTGCCATAGCATGCGAAGGTCAGATCGTGTTGCGGAAGTATAAACAGTTAACGATTCGCGCATATATACTTTAGCGATTTTTTGGTCCCACAGAAAACGCTGCGGCTTTACAACGAGATGAATAATAATTTGATCTTTGGACACAAGTCGGTAATCGAGCCTTATGCTCTGAAGTAAAAAATTCTTTTTTTTTTTTTTTGGTGGATTTGCAGCATAAAAAATGTGTAAGACTTCTCGCGCGCGAGGTGCAGAAGAGAACGCGTGTTGTTTATCGCGTGATTGTGTGGTAGTGGTATAGTGGCTAAAATGGCCTTTGAAGGGCTTCGAAGCAGAAACCGTCTCGCGGTCGTATGTTCCTCGCCTTTACCTTTGCCTTTGCGTTTGCGTTTGCCAGCTCTATATTATAGTTTACGTAATTCTGCCTTGGTAATCCATACTCTCGTGACTCATCGAGAACCATCAGCCGCGTACGAAACAAGCTTCTCGCATGCGATTGTGTACGAGCTCTCTTCCATGTACTTCGGTTATACTTCTATATACTCAAATCTACCGCAAAACATGCAACGTATCGCGACTACCGGCACGCTATCCCCAACTTGCATAAACTAACTACTAACCCAAGCTAAACCAACCTAACCTCGTCTAACTCAAGCCTATATAATTATGCCTAGTTTCTTCCCTTTTCTTTTTTCATTTTTTTATCATTTTTTTATTCCATTTGTTTTAGTCTTATTTAAAACTACCGCCACTAGGTATGTTATCTCTTAGACGTCTGATAAACAATCTTTAATCATTCTTGCTCCAATTAACTCATATATAGGATAAAACTAGCACGTTCATAATTTATGAACGGTTTAACGATTCAACACGAGTCCATCCGGCACCTTGTTCCTCATAAAATTCCTGATTTCCTACTACAAAACGAAAATTGAAGAAACGCCATTCATTCAACTTTATTGCAAATTTTGAAAATCGTTTAGATTAACAAATTTCTATAATTTCAGTCTAAGATATAAGATTCTAAAATCAGATCAGATCAGATCAACGAAACTGTTTGAAAATAATTTGAAATAAAAAATGTCAAAAAAAATTATGTAATTAAATACTTTTAGAGTATCATCGTACCTATTATGTCGTACGTTATTATGCCAGCTTCTAATAGACGCCTAAGGATATTTTATCTAGAATTAAAGCTACCGGTTTGACGTGAAAATTTAGTAACCCTAATGATATGAGCATCGAAAGATAAGGTGTGAATAATTTGAATCGAGTGTAAATACAGGTGTTGTATTACACTTGAAATTATAGTCATTGATTAGAACCCCAGGTATTTGTCGTAAGTTCCATTGGCGCCAAATAATTTATCTAAATATCTACGACACAACTCTGCATCTATATATATATATAAATGTGTATGTGTGTGTGTGTGTGCATGTTGGCTTGGTTTAACACTTATCGTTCGTAGTATACCGGTCAACTAATTTACGATCATTTAATTGTTAGTTATGAGTTTAAGAGGCTACCACCGCCTACGGGGACCTTCACACCACGTTCGTTACGCAGACAAGATACTGATTTAAACGAACGCTTCTCGTGCACCAATATACGCCATCTGAATTACTCTAATTAAATTCTATCATAATTATAACAACGAAAAGTGAAAATCGAATTTGCGAATTATTAAATCAGCCCTAAAGCCATATAGACATATATTAGGGTGGTCCTTGTTATTTTTTAGCAAACAATTCTCTAATTTTTTCAAATTTTTTATCTCAACTCTAACCACTTTCATCAAAAGGGTGGATTTCCTCATTTAAAATTGTTTTTACGTTCATTGCATCCAAATACGAGTCTGAAAAATATTATTGAGTGACGCTGGTGGGTTATTCGAAAAATTTCTTTGGTTCAACGGTTAAATCGTGGTATAAGGTCGAATTAACGTAATTACATTACCTCGTACATTCGAAACAATCGCCTTTGATCATTTGCGATATTATATACGTAGGATGGGTCTAAATGGTTGGGCGTTAAATACGAAGATCTAATATTATACGTAAAGTATCGATGCATCGACGAGGTTTACAGCTACGGAATGCATTGATAATCTTGTGAATATATAATTGGCAAAGAGACCTACGCGCACCTGTCACTCGGATCAGTACTACGCCTTCATATTATATAGTCGTTGCTTAAAATCATACGAAACTTAGCTATCCACTGATCCCACCAACGCTAGATTTCTATCTGTATACATATGACAGAGAGATTTTGATCTGATATTCCAACGTAGCCATACGATATCGATCTTTCATTCTGACTACACCTACATACAAAAAACACGGTCCCATCGCTTCCCTCTTAACACCAACGCTCATACAGAGATCTTCATGATATGATTTCTATAGTAATTTAATCATTGCTAATATTTTGGGGGCGATTTTGCTACCAAGAAACTTAGTGTCTTCAAATTTGGTAACGCGAGGACGAGTTTGATTGACAGAAAAACGCCCTCGATCGGTTATACATATTATGTGTTCAGGTCGAATTGAATTTGCTATTGTCTTGATACAGTGATTCTCATCAGCGATGCAGTTTGATACCTAAGTTTCCTTTTACGATTAGAAAAAGAGAGAGAGAAATAGAACGATAGTGGCGAACCGTCAGTAGATCGAAGAGATTTTAATTACGCATAACGCGTTGAACTGTATAATCTGTACGTCGTACGTCAAGTTGAGGTAGTTAAAAATTAAGAAACCGTCATGCATACATCGCGTTATAATTGAACACTGCAGCAGGTTTGCTTGTAAGATCACTCGCTGTTGATTACTCGCAAGTGAGTAGTCAGACAGTTGAAGATCTACGAGCGGATAAATCCTTATACGTTCAACCTCTCAAGATGAGAACACGAGATCTTATGACTAATGGTCCGCTATTGTCATCGGGTATACAAAATTTTTCTTTTTTTCTTTTCTTTTCTTTTCTTTTCTTTTAGCACAAGATTATTTATGTTACTACTACTGCTCCCCATATACATGGTGTTCGATTTTTATATCAATGGGGAAATACCCCTTTAGGGTTGAAAAAAAAAATAAAAACATTCTAGAAACTAAGGAAAAATTAAAAACTCTTATCTTTTTATGTTCTCCTGCGATAATGCGACAAAATTATTCTAATAATAGTTCGAAAAACTTTATACAAAAGTAGTGAAATTTTTTCTATAAGTCACACGTTCGGCATCACTTAATATTATACGTTTAAATATGGAGCATTCGCGGAATAGAGTAGTTAACCGGCTAAGCCGCATGGTTTGTCAGTTGTGCTTGTGCTTGTGCTTGTGCCGCATGGGCACAATTAGGAACGAGAAAATTTAATTGTTAGCAATTACAGTTAACTGGGAGTTGTGCTAGCGATGAAAGTTGCATGATTCCGTTGGCTGCACCGTTGCGGAAACTGAATCACCTAAATAGCGGTTACAAATTGTATGGTAGATACGATAAGCTACGTGGTTTGGTTTGGTTCTAGGGTCTAGACTAACAATGCATATCTACCCACCACCTACATATATATTTGTATCTAACGTACGCCGTATGATACATTTACCATTACATTAATCTTCAATTGTATCACGATCATAAATTAAATATCGATGAAAAAAAAAAAAAAAATATCATGATTTATATCGCGGATGAAATATTTCGCGACGATCAAACTGGAGTTTGCGAAATTCAGTGAAATGACAAAAAACTAATTAAACGATTGCATTCTTACAGAAATTTCTCCTGTTTGTTTTTCGTTGATTTTTCTATTTTTTTCTTTTTCTATTTGTTTTCTCGGAGGGGTTCGCGCCCCTTAATCTTTCTGCCTTTGTCTCGTTCCTATAGGATGCTGGGAAAAGCCACGTAGGTTTCATGATTCGGCGCAAGACTGGAACCAGAATTCCAGGTTCAAGTATCGACCGATGTGAAAATCCCCGTTTCACTACACCCTCTACCAACTGGCCCATTGCAACAAACCCTCGCACGTTTCACGCTTACCAACCCTTAGATTACTGTACAGATATCTCACGGAATTTAACCAAATCTCTACATGCGTATATGTATATATCCTACACATCTATATGACTACGAGTGTAC
Source organism: Tenthredo notha (assembly GCA_914767705.2). NCBI lineage: Eukaryota > Metazoa > Arthropoda > Insecta > Hymenoptera > Tenthredinidae > Tenthredo > Tenthredo notha. The sequence continues at coordinate 6,699,156 of OU611907.1, forward strand.
TACCCTTGAAAGCTAACTAATCGGTTGGAAATAAACGCGCCCCATCACGATTTCTACCCTTTTTTACATTCACGGGGTAATAGTCGGAAAATCTTAGACGTTTTTCTTTATCGTTTGAAAGAATCGAACCATTTTTTTATTTCTGTTTTTTTTTCTTCTAGGTAATATTGGTCCTTAAAGAACGGAATGGAGTAAATTCAAAGTGGGAATATGAAATAGACATGTGTAAGAAAAGCGAGCTTAAGCTAGTTCAAAGGTAATCGAACCCTGATGCAAATCTTTGAGTATATATATATATATATATAGGTACGGTACGCGACGGTTTAGAATTCACTCCTGAAGATCCTTGCATCATCGATGCCACTCGTGATTCAATTCACGCCGTCGTGGGTTGCGATTGATTTAATCTAACCTAACAGTCGGATCGTTTTATCATCTAGATACTTCGTGAATTTGTTGTCTAAACAATTCCTCTCCCTCTCTCTCTCTCTCTCTCTCTCTCTGTAATTTTAATTTTTGTAATTGTCATACGTATTTTATTTTCTGCCATCCTTACATCTATTTCTTTTTCGGCATTAACCAGAATTGTCTCTTTGAATTTCGAATCTTTTAAGTTTGTAATTTTCGTAAATTTTGTAATTTTGTATTTGAAGTTTTGTAAATCTTGAATTTGTGTTCTGTGGTCCTTGGGGAGCGTACGCTCCAGGATCAAATGAATACGCTTTCTCTCTCTCTCTCTCTCTCTCTATACATACATGCTAAAAACACTTCCGCCAAACGTTTGCCAACAAATAACTTTGCAAATTTCGAAAAAAAAAAAAATCAGTTATAAAGTTACAATCATATATTTGTCTTTTTTCTTTTCGTATTCCTAAAAAATTAAAAAAAAATTAAAAAGAAAAAGGATAGATTGTAGAAACGAGTAGTATCGATATGATATGACCAGCCCTTGACCGATCCCAATAAAACGATGCTGCATAGCTAGGTATAATAAGATAGGTATATATATACATAACGTGACGGATCCTTACGACGGATAAGAACGCGTGTAAGCATGTTGTATAATTAATATCACCCGCACAAACGAGCACAGGGTATAACGTTATAGGTAGTATATAAGGTATATAACGTGTCGTTGCGCATCGGGTTCGCGAGTGCGTTGACACTTTAGGACGAGTTGGACGAGTCACTTCTATATACGTACATACGTATAACAGGTATAATGCCTATACGTAACCCATCCTATGTACATGTACATTGTACATATATATAAAACGTGTGTATATTACGTTTATATATATTTTATACTGCTGCCGAAATCAATCAATTCAAAATCATGCTTATGTCTATATAATGCATTAAATATTTATACCATACATGTGTTAATGCTAATTGATCTATTCTCGTAAAAAATCATTGATTATAATTATGAAATCAAAGGCGTCTATCACCTTTTGGAATTAGTTTGGACCAAAGAGGTCGAATGCGCTAGAACTTACGACGTTATGCTTTTACTTGGCAAGTTTTTGATTTCAACATTTTTGAACATATTTTTGAGATTCTTTGCGTAAATATATGGGGGGGGAAAGAATAAAAGATTACACAATCATTCGATTCCGCGAAAAATGGCAAAGATCGTATAATGTCAGATACGATCTCATTTCATTAGATACGCGATTATATATTTTTCATCATTAAAAATGATCGGGTTATAAATTCTTTCGTATAATAACGAAATGACACTTGATCCCCGTGAATAATTGACCGACCCTCGCGTAACACGTATTCGATTACGTAATGTATGAAAAAATGAACAAAAAAAATGAAACAAAAAAAAACAATAAAAAAAGCAAAAAAAAAAAAACGTTGAGATACCTGAGCGTACAGAATCACGGGCTTTTATGCCTATATATATCTATATCGGATCGGACCTTCCGTTTGTTCCATTGTCCGAGGGAAACCAGTTTCGAATCGCTTCACGACGACGCGCGTTCATCGATCGGTAATTAAAATACACCCACACAATGAATATGAGAGGATCGCGCGCATATGTGGATATAGAAAAAAATTGACGATGATGTACCGCAGTCCTCAAACATTTTTTTTTTTTTTTACTAGTATTCCATATTCTAAAGCTAGGATAGACTTAGCAAAATTATGTTCAAATTTATTGACCCATTTTTATTTTTCTTCTTCTTCAAAATAATCGATTCTCAATTATTCGATAATTACAATAGTATACAACAATTAAAACCGAAGGTTGTACTTGAAAGTATGTATTGAAATTGAAACTGAAATTGAAATGTAAATTATAGACCGGACGTGCCCCACTATTCTGGACTTAACTTCGTTTTACTCTCTCTCTCTCTTTCTTTCTTTCTTTTTTTCTCTTTGGACAATCAGTCTCCTCTTCCTACTCCTCCTTCTCTACAATGATGATGTATTGTAGATGGTTTGCAGTATCTGTACTTAATTGCACGACAAATTACATCCATACTCTAACACAATCCCATGGTCTACACCCTATTATACTTGACTACTTCGTTCTACACTATACGCAGTCTCTGGATGGTCCAGTGTAGACTCTATATTTTATATATTATAACACATACGATATACTCTATACAAAATCTTGGGGGATAAAGTCAGAGGTCTTTGCTGTCTCTATTTTCTTTATAAACCGTACGTCATAAATTCTATAGGTATGAGGGACACCATAAGCAGACCTCGTCAATCGTGTTTCATTTCTTCAATATCTCAGCTTATCTTTCGTTACCTTTTCCCCGTATCTAATGGCATAACATCGTATTAAACGCAATTATACAACCGTTTGAAATTTCTTCAAAAAACGTTGAAATTAAAAATTTGTCCGTAAAAGAGAAGAAAGACCTTGCGAACCAATAATTGATATGTAACTAATATAGTGGAAGAAATCTTTCTGCGAGAGAGTTTTATAAAACAGGACTAGGCCCTCGCACCATTTATAGCAAAAAGAATAGAAAGAAATATAAAATATGGCTTTGGTATCGAATTTTTGATTTTTTTGTTTTTTAATCTCAGAGGTGGATTAAAGATTGATATCATTAACGCGAGGTATTCGATAGATAGATTATTTATTATTTGTTATTTATTGTCTAATGGAATTTTGGTGTACACCTTTCACCGTAGGTATAAAACATATTATTTACAAAGCGTGGGCTAGGACAAGTTTGTATATATATATATACTACCCATTATATTTATGAGATACAAGTATTAAAACCGTATAGAACGAACGAACGAACGAATGAATGATTGATTGATTTATTGATTTATTCGCATAGTTATCATATTCGATTCAAAAAATAAAAAAAACGAATTAAATTCTGTAAAAATTACTCCAAAATTAAAGTTGCGAAATACTAATCGAACGCGACTTGTAGATGTGCGTTTCAAATCGTGTTCACGAAACCGCTAACACATCGTATATAGAGACACTTATGCCGCGCTGATCAAGTTTCAAACGATCACACACATCGACGTCCTCACAAATTGTCAAATTAACGCTTCCGCTCTAGTTAGGTACAAGTCTAATCTTTTTTTTTTCTTTCTTTCTTCTTCTTCTTTTTTTTTTTCTAGTTTAGCAACATCAAGCAGCCCCTAGGCAATATAGGATCTAAACCTATGTAGGTATGCACGTCGCTTTATGCAGACGCTAATCCTATTCAAAAGATTTATTAGATAACATGTAACGAGATTAGTATACCGGCTTCTTTCCGTCCTTGTTTATATACTGACGTTAGCATAGAATTTGCGATGTATATATACGCAAAGCCAAGGACTGTCTTGAATATATAGATTATATAACTAAGTAAGTAAGACTATTTTATTAATTACACAATTATACCTATATAATTAATTCAATTAAATATTCAATTAAATTCGAAAAATCCAGAAAGCGTTTGAACAAAACTATAAAAATGTTAAACTTTGATTATCCATCGAAAGATCTATGAATTATTTGAAAAAATCACATCATCTTTTAACATTATAGATATACGGCGATATGATAAGAAAAAAATCCGAATTTTGATCCCCGAAATTCTACATAGCTGATTTCAAAAACTTCAAAACGAAGATCATCAAAGTTTCAAGATTCCGGAAGCTAAAAATCCAAAAGGTCAAAACTCCGAAACTTGAAATTCACGCAAGTATTCAATCAGTGTTTAATAACTCCGGCTTTATTGATAGTATCGAAATCAATAAGTGGTCAAAATTAATCGTCTTAAGATGTACTTTTGAAAAAAAAAAAAAAAAATAGAGTTCCTAAATCTTATAAATTATTTATGACATCGAAGTCATCGATTGAATTATATAAAATTGGTTTCCGTAAAGAGGGTATATCCTTCTAATCTCAAACGTTTCGGAAAATTCGAAATCGTCTACAAAGAAATTCGGAATTTCACGATCCTCTCGGAACTTTAACTCAGCCTGATATATGATGTAACGATAAGAGCGAACAGATACTCAATATTCTATATATAAAAAAAAATGAAAAAAAATCTATTCTGCGTATAAAAAAAAAGGGGTAATATATGATAAAATTTCAGAATTTTTCAATGTACGAGAAAACTGTACGCAGTACCTACTACCATCGATTTATTTTCACTTTGAGTACATATAAACGTGAGGCAATAGGTAATATCTTTCGTATTGAATAAATTTTGTCAACCGTGACGAGAGGTTCGCCGTAGGTAGATAGACAGATGGATATCCTTAGAAACACACCTTTTACGTGGGATTGTTAAAGGACTTTGTTGAGTTACAGTGTCAATAAGAAACAGACTAGGTATATGTTTAGAGAACGAGAATAGTGTAAAGTAAATGTGAGTATTATATAGACGATAATAAAATAACGTAAAAATAATATAGATATCCTTACGACATGAATGAATTACACAACGTATATATATATAAACATATCGCGTTACTAATGCCATAAGGTCGTAAGCGCCAAATAAAAAAAATAAAAATTCGCTTTATTAGTGGCAAAATCTTTTTTTTCGTGCCATGTAACATCGTTTGGGCATATCCGCAAAAAAAAAAATTATTTTAAATGATAGAAAATACAATTTGTAGAGAAATTTGTCACCTTTTAGTCAGTAATAATTAAAGGAAGTCATTGTTGCCGTTTATTGTAATTGAAATTTTTTTGTGTAACGGGTAAATAAAAAGCGTAACTATTGTTAATCGTGGAATTATTTCATTGGGAAGTGTAACAAAAAAAAAAAAAAAAGATCAAAGAAAAATCACAATTTAAACTACGAAGCGTGTAATCTTCATTCAGCGATTGATGCAGGCTTTCTATAACGGCTTTCATTCACCGTATATATATGTATATATTATTTCCGAAAATAATAGTAGAAAATATCTACATTTCAACTTTATATGAAAAGAATAAAGAATTGAAATCTTGAAATGTAATAGAAACAAGAATGTTTCATTTCATTTTTTAGCCCAGGTATTTAAACCTCATAATCAAAAGTTATAAATAAATCTAAAAGAACTGCTTACCGAACATCATTATTACGCCTTAGGTACTGTTATACTGTGCGTTAGATCGATGTCCAAATAGTATTCCCAAATAATCCAGCAGCACAATAATTAACCAACACTGTTATTAAATTTTTATATTGAACCGGTTTTCTTTTTATTTTTTTTTTACTTTTTTTGTTTTATTTTTTAATCACATATTCACGAAAGTCGTATACATATCACTAGTTTTTTTTTTTGTTTTTTTTTTTCAACAGGAATTTCAAATCGCGAATATATATATATATATATTTGCAATAATCACGAATCAACAACACGTGTACTGTTAATTATCCACTGTATCAATTCGCTACGTTATTTAACTCTAATGTAAAAAAAATCTATCGATTCAGAAGGTGTTTTGTACTCTCCGCTATGTATACCACCAACTCTGTAACTGTTATGTATAATTCTAATTGATTAATATATAATATTGATATCGTTCGGAAATTAAAGGTTCTAAAAATAATCTAGACGAATGATGTTACGTCTTAGAAATAAAATAAATAAATGAAAGAAACTATATTAAATTGAATATATGAAAATTAGAGTTTGATTAAATTAGCTATACTGTATAAAATATAAAGTGAAAACGAATGAGTTTATATCAATTCCTGCGAACAGGTGCAGAAGCGATGTCGTAACACCATGTGGAGTCGTAGGGACCATTGTACGAGTCCTCGTTAATCGTATGCATAATTTCATTTATTTATCTTATTTTTGTTTTTTTCTTGTTCTTACTTTTCTAAGATAATAAGTCAGAGTTGTATTTCACCGATGAAACCACACGTGTGTATATATCAATAGATCAAACCTTTTAAAATAACGACCACGGATTACATACTATCGATAAATGATGTGTGTATGTGGTATATATATGCGTGTGTATGCGTGTGTGTGTGTGTAGGTTATATCGTGTTAAGCGAAGTTGCGTGCACGACGCGACCGCGGCAGTCTGTTCGAGAACCCGGTTAGAACTGAAGTGCCGAAGCCTGAACGAACGGATGGCGAATCAGAAGGCGGCGAGGTATAGCGGAGTCGTCGTCGTCGTGCTGCTGCTGCTGCTGCTGCTGCTGCTGTTGCTGCTGCTGCTGTTGCACGAACGCCCAGCTAGACGGAGGGACGGATGGACATACAAAACGGATAAACGGATAAAGCGACTTTGTACTCAGAGGGTACCGTAGTATCGATGAAGGGTGACGAATGGGGAAAGGGAAGGAACGACTTGTGACATAGCGGAAGCGTATAGACCCCTTGATGCTATATGCCTAGCCACCGCTTGTATAATACATATACATATAAGTATATACATGCGTATAGGTGAGCGAAGTATAAATTGAACGAGACTAGACTCTGGATTCTAGACAGAGTTTAGACTCTGTATAAGTTAGCGGGAAGGGTGACTCTGAAAAGAATTTAGTTTTACTATTGTATAACTGTACTATATACGTGTGTAAGCTATACTATGGTCGCGTAAGATTTTAACATTTTATTATACATATCTCATAACAAAGGGTGTTGGCCGTTAAATCTCCTCAAGGTGATGCTGTACTCGTTTCTGGAAAATCATACCATCTCTTAATAATGAGATGAAAATATATGAAGACCAATTCTAAGGACTCGGTTTTGACCGTTGCTTCGATTTTTGATTTTTAATATTTGACTCTGATTGTCCGGAAAAGAATACTGCAGACTATTTTTTGATAGTACAAAAATTACTCGCACATCGTAAAGATATTTTCTGCTCAATTTTCGAATTGACTAACTTCTTATTTTTTTTTTGTGATAAGTCCTGGTAATTGTTGAGAAAATTCTTTCCGAACATTACTCAGATACATACATATGAGAAATATTCTCTTTCAAGGTGTGTAACTTTAGATTATAATTTCCGTGAATGAATATCATGTATTCGTATAGCCGTATCATTGAACGACGATGAGAATTCTGATGAGACTGTTAAATTTGTAGCATATTATTGATTCGATATACGTATAAAGATATATGTAGAGGAGAGAATGTCAGGATTATGAATGTCAAGATGTAAAAAAAAAAAAAAAAAAAAAAAAAAAAAAAAAAAAAAAAAGCATTACCCACCGTGAATTTTATCTCGACATACAACATAAAATGTAGAAAATAAAAATTACTTGAGCTATTTCTCTAGTGACTTGCGACTTGTTATTTATACGAAGATTGCACAGAGGCTGTTCATCATCTTTTTAAGTTAGAGACCATATTACGAACATTGTAAAAACCGTTTTATATCATTTGCTGTTTTGTTAAGTACCTGATCTATAAGAGATCGAAGTAAATAACTGTCCAAAAAAATGTGCAATAATAATTAAAAAATACTCAAGAATACGAAGGCTACTTTATGTAAAAAAATTGCACCGAATTTTACTCGAATGGCTACGAAACTTGGGGTAAAATTACTCATTTTTTTTCTTTCCTCGATCCAATATGAAATACCTGATACACACATTTATACCAAGAGTCTTTAGTAAAGCGAGGCCACTCGACCTTACTTTGACGTACACACACATATTTCGTATATACGTATAGGCCTTAGGTCTCCCCATGGTCTCTTTGTAGTCGACTGTGGCTCATCTACCCAATATGAGTATGTACTCTCGTCGTTCGTCTGGTATAGTCAAGTCGAGTGGTCCACTTCACGAAAGAGTCTCAGGATGTATTTACACGTATTCGTATACATGCCCGGTGCGAACGGCCGTTACCCTCTTGATCAATTTGCGTGTTTGCGACGAATACGAAATACGAAATACGAAATACGAAATACGAATACGAATACAAAGAGGAAGGAACAGCGTGATTCGACGAGAGGTAGCCAGTCACCGACATCAGGACGAATGGGTAGATGGGTGGATGGACGATGCAATATGTAGTTAGCGTAATAGCAGAGAGAAGAAGCCTGTCTCAGGAGCTCAGGGGCACGATGTAGAGGGGTTCAGGACTCTCAGGAGTCAGAAGGACGCAGAAAATCACGTATAGTATATTCTTCTTTAAGACTGGCTCTGATGCCTCTGGTTCTGGGACACGAACTCAAGAGGGAACAACTATGCTAGCCACTAGAAGCTGATCAAATTATAAGCTTATCGATAAACTGTCTGGCTATACATATATATATATTTTTTCTATGTAATAATTCGTTATGCTTTGCCAGAGATCCTAGTCCAAATTACACCTCGAACGATCTTTTCTAATGGCTAGTATACCGCCTATCGATGATATATTATGTGCGAAAATCGTATAGACTGAACGTACATATTCAGAATTTGAATATCACCGACTAACAGTTTATAGAAAAAAAGTTTCAAGATCCAATCAATTATTTATCACATCGAAGTTATCGATTTTCGGATTTTCGGGAGTCTGCAATTCTCATACCTTTCAAAATTCGAAATCATGTAGAAAAAATAAATAAAAAATCGGTATTTCGACTGTTCTAAACTTTTAAAATTCAACCCCACTAGCATATTTTGAGTTGTAACAAAAAAATTGATTCATTTCTTATTTGCAAAATATTCTACGTGTATTAAACGAGCGAGAATCGACCTAGACCCGGTTCAAGGACACCAAGATCCATTCAGGAGGCTGCATTTAGGTCGTCTTTGGTGGATCTACCGCAGCAGAGTAGCCTCTGAATGGATTGACAGCGTATGAAAGATATCGCAGCATAACGAGGGTCCAAATTCATAACGTCTTTTTCCATACGTCCTGAAACGAGGTACGGAGACCTTAACACACAATAAAGCAAAGTCTTAAGCTATACGCTAGTTTCCACAATATCGTAAAACCAGCTACCGTTGATAGCTAATCTAATTAGATGATTACACATAAACCAAACGACTAATTAGATTAAAACCCACAGGTTCCCTACTCTCAAAATGTAAAAAACGATAAGCAGACCTGCACCAAGGATCAACACCCAGCTCCTTTTTTTTTTTTCATCGAGTTATTCAGTGATCAAGACGTGTTTCCGCAACTCTAACTGTTCCAAATACCTTCGCAACTTTACCGCTCGGTATGTATATCGTATCGCATACTGTCGCTAAGTTTTATTGCTTGATTTCTGCAACTCTATACTATATATATATATATATATATATATATGTGAGTTTCGACGTATACTCATTGTTAAATTTTTTTCATGTTCCATTCTGTTCGTTAAAATTAGAGTATCAATAAGTTTTTTAACATTGTGAAAATTAGATGTTTAATTGCGGAATAATTACTGAGGTGTTGCTTAGTTTGAGAAAATCGAAAGTTTGAACGAAATTTTGTTAAAATTGTAAAAATTGATTCGTTTATAAAAAATGGTATAGGTACCATTCAATATTTAGTACAACTAGTAGAAACTGTATTTAACACATTATTCTCGAAATTGATATATAGGTTCCTCCTATATAAACTACGATAATCACGGGCAGTAGAATATTCGTCGTACATATATGAATGTAGAATCGAGCAACACTGGCAGGTCAAACTATAATTTTAGCATATGTACTTGAAAGCCACTTGAACAAAAAAAATTTTAAACGAATGCTATTATTTTCGAGTATTTTCTTGACTCTAATCATATTGCTATTATTTATTAATAGAAGCAATAATGCTGGATATAATCAGGTATTTTTTTTTTTATAAAATTCCACTATGTGCTTTAAAGCTGAATCTCTTATATATACTCGAAGTATTAGCACAGTACTAAAAATTAACTGAAAATAGTATATCTTGGCTTTTATCCATGTCATTAATTGTTTTAGTTTTATGAACCTCTTAACGCCAGTTAACGAAACGAGCGCGGTTGAAAATTTATTTTGTTTTTCAAACATTTATCTGTTTAATTGAAGATTGGACTAAAAACAGAATCCTTTTCAGCCTCGATATGATTTTCAAATTTTTCATCGATAGAACAAAATCAACGAAATTGACGATTTTTTCTTTTTTTTTTTTTCTTTCATTATTATTTGAACTCTTCCAGTATTTTTTCAACACAAATCTGAAAATAATTCGGTGATAAAAATCCTGTGCAAAAAAAAAAAAAGATCGAATAGTCTGAAAATACTCTTGGGGGCACCCCTGTTCGTTATAGCTACGAAACTCCCATTCGAGCGATTACTTAGCTTTTATATTATGTCAACTTTGAATCAAATCCAAGAAAAACAGAATTAGTCACTCTACCAAAGTTATATTTTCTGTAACGTTGCAACTCTAGCGTAGCGAGATATACTATTTTTATATCACTTGCATAATACAAATATCGTACTACTGTGGTTCATTCTTTGTCAAATCATTATATATATATATATTTGATACTATAAAAGTACGAATTGAGGAATAATGACCCACATATCTACACGGTGTATTAAACCAGCATAAATACCGTGTCGATGATAATATCGTCGAGGTATTATATGGTTGTACCATAAATCGATTCTTCTTCTGAAAAAATTTCACGTTTTTTTTTACACTGCGGTGGACCATGATATAAAACCAGTAGTACTGTAAATAGCGGGCATGCAGAAATTCCTTGTGCAAGCTTGGTATAACATGACCAAGCCTCGCTCTGGAAACAGGAAGTCTTTCCAGTCTTAATCGCGTAAATTGCTAGGGAAGATTGAAAACTACCGCTATAATTGAGATAAAAGCCAGTTCGAAGAGTTGCGGATGAAAATAAAAAAATCGCGGAAATATAAGTCAACAACAAATACGTTGGATATTCAAATGCAGGATATATACAATCGTTATATATATCTCAGCTTCTAAGATAACTGAACTAGGATATCCTGGCAATTAGATAGGCTTAAATAAGCATAAATAAATAAATAAATAAATAAATAAATAACTGGACAACTGTGTGTATTCATTTCAAAAATTCAAAAACGTTAGATGCGGATGATAGCGAATGGAATGAAAAATCTCTAAGACGGTCGCGACGGGGTATCTTGAATCTATTATCTATTATCACTTAATTTCGCGAATGTAGAATTGAACCAAACGGAATTAAAAACATTGTTTTTCACTTTAGTTCTCGAAACGATTATAGATACATAGGCTTTTACTTCACAGAATGATAGACTGGCAACCGAAGAAAATAAATAGAAAATTTATACAGCCTCGGATTGTTATTTCAGGTCTTATATTTTGGATCTAAAACATGCCTTATGTTAGACTGTCTAAAACAAATATCTAAATATTTTAGTTCACAATATCGAGTAACTAACTAATAGCGAATATCAAAGTCCTTGATTTAAACATCCTAATACCTCCTTATTAGAATTTTCGTTTCAACTATATGACTAATGACTAATCGAGGGTAAATATTTTTCTGCAATAAAGATAAGATATTGAGATTTGTTCAAGAACGGTGTTATACATCTTCGCGTAAAGTATGAAAAAGCAAAATCCTTGCAAACGTAGGTATATGAGCACTAAGTGTCTTTAATGAAACTATAAGTTCTGGAAACTATAGTTCTGTATTTATTTCTTACCCCAAAGAAAGAATCATGTACAGGATTTACTGGCATCCGCCAACGCCGGTTTAGATGATCTGGGACTGCAACAGCATTCGCTTTTCGAACATCGTCCACCTGGAATCAATAGAAAATCGATTAAAAATTGACCCTTCATTTCGTACGAGTCACAGATAATTACAAATCGATTTAATTTCGGCGTTATTATTATTATCGCAAATCGCTAATTTTATTACTTAGTGATACCAAAAAAAAAACAAATTGCAAGACGTTCAGAGCTGTACAGCATTAAGAGATATGATTCCCCTTGACCTCATCTCATCTCTTTTTGACTTTTATCGATTAACAAAATACCACGTATATAAAATAATCTCGATAATGCGTACCACCCGTCATCAAACCTAGCTTAGCGTAATATGCTTGTGTTCCACGTGTCGGTAGAAGAGAAGATATTTTTAAAATCTCTATAAATTCCAGACGCCTAGGTTTGGAAGTCGAGTGAACACGTTGGCACAAGTGATCCGTGAGTAGAAAATGTTAAACCGCAGATGAAGTTCGGAATAATATCTAGCTTGTAGCGTTATTTAAGTATAATCTTAAAGAAATTGGTATCTGGTGTGTGTATACGATAATAAAGAAAAGTGACAGCCTCAACAAGAATGTTAATTTTTGTTCGTATCAATTCTCTGAAGATATATATAAATAAAAAAATTTTAAAAAGAAAAGAAAAATTTCTAAACTATTTTGGGGAAAGAAAATTTTTCGTCCACTTATATTGCCACCGAGTATAACAGCTGTGAGTGTATCTATTTTTAAGGGTGACAATCACGACGATTAATTAGAGCATAGAGCGAGTAATCATTAGTCAACTTATCGCGATTTATTTCCAACCAATTAGTGTCTACCTTGTGATTGTATTCTGCTTTTCTAGGTCAAATCGAGATTTAATCAAACGCCCTGTAGATCGTGATTAAACAAGCGTCAAGGGAGTGGCGTAAGGGTGCGGCGTTGCGTCATCATTTATCATAAGATACCATATCAAGGACAACGTGTAAATTTTCGGGAACTTATGATGATGTGATGGTATAATAACACGTGGGTTAAATTTACGTACATTATAGTACACCAAAGTCATAAGAGGAGTAGAGCGTGATAATTGGCTAATTGAAATTGGCATTGAAATTCGAATATGATCAAATTAAGAACCACCCTAATATATGTTATAGGTAGTCGATTGCAGTAAAATTGTTATTAATTCTTTTTTCTATTTATATTTGCAAATACGTCAGTGTAAAGAAAATTACCAATTTTCGTATGGATTTATAAAGAACCGAGTAAGTCGAATACATATATGTAGAATATGTCTTGAATTACAAAAAGTGTTTATCAATTTCAAGAAAGAAAACTTACTCCATGCGAATCTTTGGCATTATAAAGAAAGAAATTTTTTTGTTTTTTATATATTTTTGCACAGTGCACAAAGCGATAGAAACCTATTCTTTAATCCACCCGCTATGTGAGCATTACGTCAGGTCTAAATACGGTTCATTGATCCGTGACAAATGGAACATAATCCATTTCAGACAAACTTCGAAGAGTTGTATAGGCTCGGAAAAGAAGCGAAATATATTTCCAAGGCTGATGGGTAAGAAAGCAGTTAAATAGCCGCCAGGAAGAACGCTTTAACGCAAGGATAGTCTATCAGCTTATCGGCAATAAAAAAATATCGATAAAAATAAAAGCTATAGTTCACATATAAATTAGCTAATAAATTATTATTATTAATTACAGGAACTAAAATCATATATTAGAATAGCTAGTTATTTGTGTGAATAAAAATTGAGGTGAATAATATATGTTTAGAAAATAAATATACGATTATGTATAAGAAAATTTAATTAATTTTATTCGGTATATAGAGTAACGCGACGTATACCCTACTTATATATTATATCGATGATGAACGTCATATATATTTTTCTTACGTCGTCAGTCTAGTAGTTGACAGTGAACGGAGTGGCAGCGCAGCATCAGTCGTCTTATTACACTCGGGATTAGTTCGTCAGCTGAGATACGATATATATAGTATGAGAGCCATGACATACGGTAGCTTGTTTTGTATATTATAGAGCAGCGAGAGATCTATTTTTTTATTCCATAATTCCTTCTTTTTTTTTTTCGTTTTTTTTTTTTCTTTTTTTTCGGGGCGCCAGCGATTCTGAAAGCCGACGCATCGAGCGATTCTAAAAATAGTTAACTTGGCATGGCACAGTAAGGCGGCCTTGTCCTTTCGCTTATATAACACCTGCGGCCGCGAATTGCAGCTTCATTTTATCCTAGGCAGTCGTTGCGTATACTGCACAATCGTTTGAACTAATTCAAAGAATACTTTGGCTAGTAACCCAGAAAATTAAATAAATAACACCAGTGAGTGCGCAGAACTATAAGACAATTTCTGCTATTATAATATATACCTATATGTTATAAATTTTGTGCATATAAAGTTTATATAGTATATTGTTTATTGTGAACCATCGCATCATTACAATTGTTCTTATTGTTATTTCGTGACAGGTGACACGTTCGAAGATTGGACATTGGCCAAAGTACACATAGGAAAAAGGGGATAAACATTTTACTGGTTTTTAATTGCAAATCGACTCTGGTTTTTTTTTTGTTTCGTTTCGTTTCATTTCATTTCATTTTCAAAAGAAAAACAAACAAACAAAAAAAAAAGAAGAAAAAAAAAACCAAAGAGAAGAAGTTGTAGGAGGCGTCGAATACGTAGATGTATTCTAATCCAGAACCATAAGGCGTCGGATTTTCTGGCCTTGAAGGTCTTCGCGTTACGCCCTTGAACGTACGTGATTATTATTATATCACGTAGTATAATTATGCATGCTGCTAGATTTTAGTTCGTTGGCTAACAAAGTATGATGCTTATTATGACACCTACTATATCTGATAATCTGATTTTGATACTCGACCACGCTTTCAAATAAAACAAAAAAAACAGAAAAAAAAATTCTTTATCTCATTATTTGATTGATAATAATATTTTTTTATAATTTTTTATTTTTTATCACGACCACTTTCCGAATCGGGAATACTCTATGCTTGTATATCTAGTAATAATGGAGCGAGAATAGTGAGTCGAGTATATTGCATTAGTTTAAAATTGGTTTGTGACCTAACTTGGGCCGGAGTGGATGGGAACCATAAAAGGTACGGATCTCGCGGTCTTAACGTTAATTGCAATCGCGCTAACGTACGTACGTACGTACATGGTGAATCGATATAACGATCTCTGCCATTAGTCATAGTCCATTGATTCAATCCAAAAGTTAAACCCGATAGATTGAACCTTGCTTTCCCTTCGTTTGGTCAACGTTATCGCGATATCTTTTATAGAACAACCATCTGTCTTTACTTTAACCCTTTTCGAATAATGATTAATATTGTTAGAATATATTTCACGGATAAAAAATAGTAGTTCTTTATTTAATGCCGGATTTTTATATCAAAAAAAAAGAAGAAAAAAAAAAAAAAAAGGGAGAAGACCTTGGAGTTTGTAAATTTCGACGCGATGAATAGATCGTGCTAATAATAACTCGAGGATTCGAAAAATTGGATTTTGTTAAAAATTGTTCTCAGCAGACAATACGTCTTGTTAAAACTGTTTAGATATCTTTGAACAAATCGTTTTCGTTGTTATATGAAAAAGTGGTATGTATAGGTATTATAATGCTCAGATTTGTTTGAAGATAAATTGTTGACAATTGAGAAAAGCCTTTTGGTAAATCCTAGAGAGAGAGAGAGAGAGAGAGAGAGAGAGAGAGAGAGATAACCGAGTTTCAAAAATAACAGACAGCTTTCACCAAGCGATGATTCAGTGTTATTTAAACGAACGTTTATCATTTCGAGTATTATAGATAGTTATATAAACAAGGTCAGACGAATGCAGTCATATGACAAAATTAATACCGTGTGATAATTATAATTGACACGATGTTTACATATCGTTAATTATTGCTGATTGTTTCGTTCTTAGAATTTAACGACGTTTTTTTTTTTTTTTTTCTTATTTTATTTTTTATTATAACCCCTCCAGGTCGGAATATTTGATATAAATAAAACTGTTAATTTACAGGCAGTCAACAAGAAGCAACGAAGAGGAATAGAGACAACCGTTTATAAAAAAAAAAAAAATCTATCAACACCAGGAATATGCATTGAAAGAAAAACTGATCAATAGTGTTAATTTACGCGTTTGAATCGAACAACATTCAGATTGCTACCTAGTCTGGGTGTGTGTGGGTTGATAAATTGAATTGCAAAACGTGACCGTGGGTGGTGTCACCTTCACGAATTTATGGACATGTTTAAAAAGTGGAATGATTGTGGTATAAGTCGTCTTGCCGTTACGCAGTGAACAATAATATAAAAATAAAAAACTCTAGGCGCAAGTAGCAGAAGATAAATAAACGTATTTGTTTAATTGCCTTAAATTTTAAACTCCAGTATTCTGGAGCAACCGATTGAACGTCAGCAAAAAAAAAAAAAATGACGAAACATATATTTTTTCTAATTTTTCTAATCTGCTCAACGATTACTTGCGTATTTTCGGACGGAAGATGCCAGTTATTACCAGAACGAGGCGAGGATAGTAGATCTATAGTATATTCCTGTGTTGAAGTTACGTTCGATCACATCGAGGACATTTCTAGCCATGCAAATTGGATCGAATTCAGTGTTTCGAAACTCAATATTCCCGGTAAAGCATTTGCCAGATTTTCTCTCCATACGTTATCATTTTACAAGTGTGACATTAGGGATATTGATCCAACCGCTTTCGAAGGTCTCGTCGACTTGCAGAAATTAACCTTTTGGGAATCGAACATTAATATTCTTAAAGCTTCTTGGTTCAAGGGATTAAATAGCCTTATTCATCTTTCGTTAAAAAATAATGGAATTGTCTACATCGAGCCGAAAACATTTCTGGAAATTCCGAACCTTCAACATCTCAATATAGAGGATAATAATTTAAACTGTTTACCAGAGCACGCTTTGGCTCCTTTGAGACACCTAAAAAATGTGAGAATCGGTAAAAATCCATGGCTTTGTAACTGCTATGCAGATATCGTGAAATGGATGTTAAATCGACGTATAGATTTCGGTACAAAAAATGCTTCGGTAATGAAATTTGAGTGCATGGATGAAGGGTCGTACAAGTCGAATAATATCAAATCGCGTGAAGTTTATAGAAATTCATCGTCATCGGAAAGTGCAGCTCTTACGATTAGCACATCGGAAGATGGATCGTGCATGAGCAAAACACTTTCAATTTTATCACCAACTCCAGACGACGTTGGTTCGATAAAATTATCAGGAATAAAGATCTCCACGATACCAGAGTTCGCTTTCTTCCAGTTTGGAAATAGTTTGAGAAGTCTTGACATGAGCAACTGCAGTATAAGGGAAATACACTCAGAGGCTTTTGCGGGTCTACCTAAATTGGAACGGCTTGTATTGTTCAATAATAACATCACCACGGTAAAGGCTGAATGGTTCAGAGATCTTCGTGGCCTTAAACATCTATTGCTAGATGATAACGACATAAAATATATTGAATCAAACGTATTTCCACTACTTGATAAGCTCGAAACATTAAGTATCCAGCATAATGGGATAAAGTGTCTTTCTACTGACTCATTCGGTTTGTTAAAAAATCTTAAACATGTTAACATTGCTAAAAATCCATGGAATTGTAGCTGTTTAAATGAATTCAGAGCCTGGTTAGACAAGACACCAATTGGCTATCATGTATCATTGGGAGATTGTACAATGGAAAAAGGAATCCAAACATCTGGAGGAAAATACGAAGCAGGATATTGGAACAGTTCATTTGAGAGAAATTTCACTATTAATGAAAGTAAATTTAATAATCAAAATTTTACAGAAACTCATGGCACTTTTACAGAAACCCATTACGACTTTCCAACAGAATTTGAAAGTTATTATCATCAAAGTACTAAAAACAATGCTGAGCACCGACGTAATAGAAAAAGTACAGGCTACATACATCATATTAATGTAAGGGAGTCACAGCAAAATATCGGGCGAGGGTGCCAAACAGGCTATCCACAGCGTCAAGGGACATCTTATATTTGCCATTCTGCATGCAAGAGGGTAGAAATTGAGTCATATAATGGTAGATATTTCTACGAGTGTTCAGGTGGTACGCTTGCAGATTTGTCAACTGTTCCGGACGTAGCTGAGTCAATAAAATTCGAACATTCTACGATACCTGTAATACAGAATTACGCCTTTGCTCGATTTGGGAGTAACCTACGAAGTTTGAGTCTCTCGAATTGTGGTATCCAGACGATAGAACCACAGGCTTTTTCAGGGCTGGTTAATCTGCAAGAACTTACCATAAACGGTAACGACATTCACGAGGTACAATCTTCCTGGTTTGAAAGTACCAGTAATTTACAGCGATTGGTTTTGACCCAAAATTCTATCGGTAGAATCGAAAATGGCGTTTTTCAATTCCTGACTAATTTGGAATATCTTGTTATATCGGATAACCGTCTAAACTGTATCGGGATTGATTCACTTAATCATATGTGGAGGCTTAGAGTTATGGATGTTCATAAAAATCCATGGTCGTGTCTTTGTAGAAAGAAACTTATCGAATGGATGAATGAACATCATGTTAAATACAACCAAGATGTCGTGAGAGAATATCTGGATTGGGATTGCGGCAATCAAACACCATATCCCATAAACCCTTGGCCAACAATTCCGCCTTTTACAACTAGGGCACCATTTACTCCTTCGACAACTAGAGCAACGATTCTTCAAACAACTCTACCTCCACAACCTTCTACACCTTCTCCTCCTCATCCATTTGTTCGACCACCTCCTAATGGTCGGTGTAAATTAGACCCGTTAAACTCATTTCGGTGTACGTGTTTCGGAGGTGATCGTTACGTCATAGACGAGATACCAAGCGATGTTGAAAGAATTGAAATCATAAACGCGACCATATCAGAATTAGGAGCCGACTATTTTGCACGATTTAAGAATTTGAAGGAATTGCTTTTCTTTAATTGTACCATTGGGATAATTGACGAGTCAGCATTTCGTGGATTACATAAATTGAAAATGTTAGTTTTTCAAGGTAGTTCTATATCGACAATTAGATCAGCTTGGTTTCATGATCTTAATGCTTTAACTGAACTTGATCTGACGGGAAATTATGTGACTGAAATCGAGGGTGATGTTTTCGAGTATCTACCTAATCTTAAAATACTTTCACTACATGATAACGGAATAGAGTGTATTTATACAAAATCTCTAAGCGTTGCAAATAAATTAGAAAAAATATCGTTGGAAAATAATCCATGGAAATGGAGATGTCTTGAAGAATTAACGCAATTTTTGAACGAACGTAACATTAGTTATACAAATTTTCGTACTTATCGAGGCAAACGTATAACTTGTGAACTTAAAACAGACGGAAACGCAGAGAGATTTGAAGGCAGCGGAACAACCAACGCTTCGAACTCAACGGTTAACGTATTATGCGTATCTATAGCAATGCTTATTTTCACTAAGTTCTAACGTCAGTAGACAAAAATAGAAGACCGTTTGCCATGAAACTAATATTACACTTTACGGTCTCCCGCGTCACCGCAGAATAAAATTTCGAAATGCTTTTCAATTTATAATTTGCACATATATCTACTACTATATTTACATATGTTGTGAAAATATGATATTCATATAAAGATTTAATTAGAGTATGTAATCTGGGAATTGTACGTGTTAGTTTTAGCTGCTTTGATACCACCATAACTTTTATGTGCGTCATAATTATATGCATTTTGTGATCACATAAGTTCTATACGTAAGTTTAATACATTCTAAAAAAACAAAAAAAAAAACAACAACAAACATCGCACATAAAATCAGAATTGCTAAAAGAAGTAATTTTTCGGAAGATAAATTAACCAAGCGAATATCTAAGATAGCACAAACGATTTACTTGAATATTGAATGAAATTTTTTTCTCTGAACTGTTATTTAAAGAATTTTTTTTAAAAGCCTGCTCATTTTTCACTTTAATATTATTTATTAGCAGGCAGTCCAAATGTTTTTTCTAAGTTTATTTGTAAATATTATATTATATATACTAATAAGTAAAATAGTGCCATATTAACTTGTATTCCAATATTTACAATGATAGTTATAAATTTTTAGCCTCACCAAAACAATAATCAAATAATAATTGTATAATTGAACCGATTATTTTTTTTTTTTAAATGATTACTCAATTTTATAAATTTTATTTACTTATATAAAGTACAAATTTCATACACGATCTCTTCCATAAGATATACGTGCCTTATATAATATATTGTACAACAAAAATTAAATTTCCATCGCACATAATGACCTTATAAAAGTATACGCTATACATTATACATATAGGTATGTTAAACAGGCTGTGTTCGCGAATGGACTTAATTATTTTTACTATTAACAAAGTACGAAGCCAAAACTACAAAAATCAAAAATCAAAAATCAAGAAAAAAAAAAAAAAATTTACTTACTATTAATAATTATTAATTATAATAACAGTTAGTTAAACATATTATATCTAGATATAATATATCTGACAAATATATTTCGTCTAATCCCACTGAAATATTTACTCTAGAAATATATAGCTTTAAGAAATATCATGTATAAGAATATATTAATGTATGTATACTGTGTACATGTTTCTAATGAACATCACTTTTAAACTTGATAATTTTCAATAAATTTTCATCACTGAGTATACAAGAAAATTAATAACACTAACATTAAATGAATACCAATTCAGAAAGTCTGATAAAATTATTTTATATATTATTTCTGAAGATCTTCAACATCGATTAAAATAATTGTAATTAATTTTCAAAAATTTTCAGATATTTTCCAGTCTAATGGTCTAAACCTATAGCTAAAAATTTTCAGTTGAGATTTTATATTCCGTGCGAACTTTTCCATCCCTCGAATTATATATCTCAATAATAACCGAATCGTCGCACCAAATTTCCACTATCTTAATATAGCAGTTCATGCGAATGGAATATCCCTTTAATTCCTGTATCGAATCTCCTCACTCTGTACCTAATTCCAATTCGTTTTAAACATCAGGAAGAATCTGATCCGCCATACTTTAAGTTTATAGTCTATATAGCATGAGCAAGGGATGCTACCCTCGTAGCTACCCCTTCGAATCTCGTAACTTCCTGTCGTCAGTGTGAAGCACCGTAAACCCCTAGGCAAGGGAGTTCATTTATGACTCGTTCAAAAGAAGGGTGCCGTTAATGGTAAGTAGTAGCACGATATCTATAACCCTAGTTAGCGCTGGGGTAGGTCTTTTGCAATTTATGTCATTTGTAGTAGCAGAGAATGATCAAAAGAAGAAACTCTTTAATAATCTAAATCGAACTTTTATAAAAATCGCTATTTGCCATATTTTTTATTAGCCCACCTAGGAATCTCCCAACCGCCGAAACACATGATTTGTCTGATTCATTCTCGACTTCTAAAGGAGCGAATATTCACGCTATATCTAATACTAAGATGACTGAATATGGAATGAATGGATTTCCTTTTTTATTTTAAGCTCCTTTTTCTTGGCCTTGCTTTTCTTCAAGATCTTTTCCTATTGATATTATTTACTTAGAACATAATATATTGTAGAAACCACCCATTCGGTTTTTTTTAGTATCAAAAACTGGCTTAAGGATAATTGAGTTCATTTGTACACCTACCTACATAACTAGGTATTATAGTTCAGCATTGCAAGACGTACAGCTACGGATGCGAAACTAATTGCATGTAAATTCATATTATAACGGTTATAAATTAAGTAAAGCGTTGTATAATAGCCTCGATAATTGTTTAATATGATGCGATATTCGTTCAAATGATTGAAGTATACAGTATGATAGTAAAGTATTTTTGGCATTTGAGAATCTAATCTAAAGTATCGATAAGAAATTTATACCGTTTGTCGTAGTGGTGTGAATGAGGATATTGCAAACATTTTGACATACTGTTTACATATTTTCTTATTAATAACGTTGCAAATTATTATCCAAGACTATGAAATACTGAATTCGCAGAAAGTTTTTCAGATCTAGGCGAATTGAGAAATTAGTTGACTTCGTTTAGCGTATAAGTTTAAGGATTAGGACCAGGACCCATGAATGAACAGGGAGGAGGCATAAATTTGCAATATAAGTTCGTATCTGAATAACCTTGGGGTATTATTTGTGCATCGAGAATTGCGCATTTTTAAATTTAGTAATTGTCTTCTTCCCGTTTAACGCCACGATCCTCTCTCTTCTATTCGCCTTTATCAGCGTAGTAGATATTCGTTAGTATCATCGCTGACAGTGACTGATACACAGCTAACATTTCATTGCTCTATACCAGAGGGATAAATCGCGAGCACAGCTGTTGTTTAAGACACTAATTTTTCGAGGATTATTGATTTTGATAATAATCAACGTGGATTCAACAATCTATTAAATCTCTCATCAGCTTCTGAAATCCTTGATGATCACCCTGACAAACGTAAGCTTGATAACTATCGTCGTATAACATCAAATGATTCCACAAATCATAGTCCATTTTTTTAGCCTTAATGATTCGGGGTGCGAATAAGATTTTTTTTCCTTTTTCGCAGGTTCGAAAAGCATTATTAATTCATTTGGATCTCAATCGTGTTGAAGGAGGAAGAAGTTTGCTGTCTCAGGTTGTCTAAATCATATTGATTAACAGTTATGAAGAAAATGATTACCACCTCACGCATCATGCTTGTATTTTTAATTTCTTGTACCATGGTCAACGCCAAGTGTAAAATGACCACTGATGACTATGGAAATGCCGTCTACTCGTGCATTCAAGCGACTATTGACGACGTCAAAGACATCCCTGACGATGCTGAATGGATAAGATTCACCGTTTCAAAATTGTCTTATCTCCCGGAAAAAGCATTCACAAGATTTGTACTTCGCGGATTATCCTTCTACAACTGCGAACTGGAGAATATTGATCCGAATGCCTTTGATGGTCTCGAAAAATTGGAACAGCTGACATTTTATGGATCTAATATTTACGTGCTAAGAGGTTCTTGGTTCAAAGATATGTCAAGTCTGACGTATCTCTTTTTGGACCAGAATGACATGGTGTATATTGAACCAAATGCATTTTCGTTTATTCCTAATCTTGAATATTTAAACATTGAGGATAATAACTTGAACTGTTTAACGAAACACACTCTTATACCTTTAAAAAAATTGAAACATGTGCGTATTGGAAAAAATCCATGGCTGTGTAATTGTTATACGGATCTTGTTGGATGGATGAAAAATCGGCAGATTGATTACGGTATGCAAAATACGACGGAAACCAGATTGGAATGCATGATGGAATACGAGACACAGTCGTCCAGTTACTCAGAAATTGATTTCGATACAATTTACGCGAATCTTTCAGCTCCGAAAACTCATGATGAGAATCTTTCCATTAGTTTAACCGGAAATGTTTTGTGCGTTGGTAAAAATATCTCTGTATTATCGCAGATTCCCGAAAATGTACGATCTATACAATTCCTGAATTCACAGCTCCAAAAAATACCACGATTTGCATTTTTCCGATTTGGAAATAGCTTGAAAATTTTAGACGTGAGAAATTGTTCTGTAAGCTATATACACCCGGAGGCTTTTGCTGGCTTATCGAAATTGGAGGAATTAATTCTATTTAATAACAGCATTATAATGGTAAGAACTGAGTGGTTCAGAGATCTTCGTAGTCTGAAACACCTCACTATGGACAATAATAAAATCGAAAATATACAGACCAGCGTATTTCCGTTGCTTGATAAACTCGAGACTTTAAGTCTTAAAAAAAATGATATAGGCTGTTTTCCTATACGTGCTGTTGCGTCCATGATACACCTCAAAGACTTGTCAATTGTGAATAATACATGGATCTGTAGCTGCTTAATAAATTTTTGGAAATCAATGAATCTTAAAGAATCTGATTACCCGGAATTATCAACGCGATGTACGGATAAGAAAACGCATAGAAATGGCGAACAATATATACCAGGATATCGGAACGCTACATTTGAACAGGATTTTGGAAATGAGGACGAAAGCATTATGAATGATAATGCCAAACTGGCTTTAATGGGAACACTTAGACGTATAGAACCCTACGATAGCATTCCTACCGAAATTACTACACATGAAAATAATAACGTGCAAGTTACTCAAAGAGAATCTTATCACAAACAAAACGAAGAAATTGCAGACTACGAGTATTACCGTCTGCGAATTGGTCACAGACAAAAACAGCAAGGCTACGAACTTGTAATACGAGCAAAATATTACGGATTTGAAAGAACAGCCGTGCCTATTCCAGCTGGATACACGAATTACTATATTCATCACAATCATTTTGCACGAAACACGAAAAATAATACAGCAAAAATTTTGACCGTTGAACCCGATGAGAAAAAAACGTACATTTCTGTCGGTGGTACGATATGGTATATCGCTACAATTCCTTTGAAAGCTGATGCGATTAAATTTCAAAACTCTGCGATACCAAAAATAATTAATGACATTTTTTCTCACCACGTTACTCTTAGAGTTTTGGAAATT
Source organism: Tenthredo notha (assembly GCA_914767705.2). Classification (NCBI taxonomy): domain Eukaryota; kingdom Metazoa; phylum Arthropoda; class Insecta; order Hymenoptera; family Tenthredinidae; genus Tenthredo; species Tenthredo notha. Next base: position 6,723,955 of record OU611907.1, read on the forward strand.
TTAAATTGTCAAGTTCGGGAAATTGAACCGCAGGCTTTTAACGGATTAGTAAACTTGCGAGAACTTAATCTTAACGATAATGAAATTAGCGTTGTAAAACCTGCCTGGTTTAAAGGTACTCCTAATTTGGAACGGTTAAGTTTAGTGCGAAATACCATTACCAGAATCGAACACGATGTTTTTCAATTATTGATGAATCTGGAATATTTCGGTATATCAAACAACCAATTAAATTGTATTGGAATCGAGGGTTTCTCTAATCTAAAAAGATTGCGTTTTATGGACGTCGGAAACAACCCTTGGTCATGTCTCTGTCATATAAAATTACGGCAATGGTTAAACGGACGTAAGATAAAATACGACATTGATAACTTTGAGACAAAATCTGACTGGTATTGTATGGAAGAATGGCTCGAAGATTCATCAAAAATAACGAGCGTCAAGTACCAGAACAGAAGCTTATCGAATGACGACGTGGACGCGATGTTTGATGGGGATTTCGAAGTACAAGAATCGGCGATAATTCAAACGATAAAAGATAACCAGGATATTCAGAAGACCGAAGATGCTGTAGAAAATTCGGAAATTTTACAAGCCGAAAATAATACAGAGGTTAATTTTACGGAGACAGAAGTTCGGCAGCAGACTGTTCCAACATCTACCACCATAGAACCAGAGCACCCTAGAGGCCAATGTAGATTCCATCTGTTTAATCAATTCCAAGAGAGCCGTTGGCTGTGCAATGGTCGTGACATATTAGCTTTAGACGAAATTCCGAGTAGCGCCGAGAGAATTGAATTTACTGATTCCAATATAACCATTATTCCAGCCAGTGCTTTTATTAGATTTCAAAATTTGACTGGACTATATTTTTATAATAGTAGCATTCGCGATATTGACCCTTTGGCTTTTGATTCACTGTATAATCTTAGGTCGCTAGTTTTCGTGGAAAATAATATATCGATTGTAAGATCATCGTGGTTTCATGATTTAGGCAATATCACCATACTTGGACTAGGGAGAAATTTGATAACAGAAATTGAGCCAGACGTATTCGAACATTTGCCAAATCTTGAGCAATTTATCATCAAAGATAATAATCTCAGGTGTATTTACACTAAGTCTTTATCATCGTTAAAAAATCTGCGTAAAGTTAGAATGCAGGATAATCCTTGGAAGTGGAGATGTCGGGAAGAATTAACCCAATTTTTTGATACCCGTAATATAAGCTACGTAAAATCTGAAAGTCATGCTGAGAAACGCGTCATCGCTGATCTACTACTACCCGATGATAATTCTGAGTAATGAAATAATCAACTTTTCTACCCACTGAGAATGAGCATGATATCAAAATTTTATCATCTTTACACGTATGAGAAACCGGATATGGTATTTAACTATGATATGGCGTTTAAAAAATGCACTGAAACAAATAAATAAATAATACAAAAAATAAAATATATCGGTCTGAGGAGTTTTGATTTTTATTTTTATTTTTTAGATGGTTTTATGAATAATTTTATATATATATATATATATGTTCGAATCCGTTCGTGTTTAAAATAATCAAACAAATAATTGTAAAATGAATTTTTCCCCTTGAAGGAATGTGAAATTTGTTATAAATAAAAATCCTCGCATATATAAATCCCTGTTTCAGAAAATATCGCGAATACTTTATAAATTCTCAAACTTCAGAAGATTTGTCAAGCAGCATAGCTATATATCACCCCCGCTACATATATTATTATACAATCGTATGAGCCTTCCGAGGTGAAGGAAGAATACCGCAGGTTTAGAAGACTTTCAGAGTTCCATAGAGAAACGCTGACGCAAATCCTTAGATAGATTTAACGATAAGCTGAACCATCCAAGAGATGACTTGCAGACGTATTGATCGGATTACATATATTAAAGTCTGTATATCTGAATTCCCCAAGGCTTTTAAACCGGAGGTCACTATTAGCCATAAAATTTTGCACAGCGTGTGATAGGTAGTAAAAATTCGATAGATTTGAAAAAAAAAAGACTTTGATCTTTATTTCGAATTGTCTGAACTATGAAGTGTATTCTGGAATTTGAAAAATGTGCAACATATACTAGAAACTGAATAAACGATCGGCATATATATGTCTCGCTTGTCTGCGAAGAGCGTCCTTATAAAATTGAATAAAACATATGTAGAATCTGAGCTATATATCTTTGAATCGTAATTTTTTTTTTTTTTTATATATAAACGATGGCAAATATTTCCTGCGCAAGGACCTGAACGTGACCTTACAATTAGAGTGTTATTCGTGCAACAGGACGTGCGCAATTCGAAAATGGATAATCGTCTTCTTCCCGTTTAACGCCACCTCACTCCTATATGGTTAGAGTCTTTATTAGCATTGCCTACCTCGTCAGTCTCAACGTAGACACTGTCTGATACGCACCAACTTGCAACTTGTAAAATCAAAGGCAGAAGTGCGAAAAAATAAAAAAAAACTGAGACTCCAGTTCTCTCTTTTGAGGGAATGAGTACAACTCGGGTGAAACATTTCAAGTAAGAATCAATTCTAATTTCGAACTAATATATCTTGATAAATAATCGATTTCTAAAACACTTCAATTCACGCTCGTCATTTTTTTCTATCATAGTACTATAATTTGATTTTATATTCTTTGATGACTCTGAATTCAATATGCAATGACTTAGCTACATTTTTCGATATATTTATATTATTTTTCACCACTTCATTTTAGCCTGGAAATTTTTTTTCGTACAAACTGCGATGACTAATGAAATGATTCTCTGTTATAGAAGTCAAGAACATCTTTGATTTGGACTTAATCAGCTACGCTGATTATCCATTATGAAAATGGAAATTTCTATTGTATTTGTCACACTGATGGCAATAATTACTCGCATCTCAGCAAACAGCGATTGCAGAATGTTGACCACCGACGACGACGACGACGACAGACGTGGCATGTATTCTTGCGTCCGAGCGACCCTTGATGACGTTAACGAAATATCTGACGATGCCGAATGGATACGATTTACCGTTTCGATTTTACCACATCTTCCAGAAAGATCATTCGCTAGATTTTCTCTTCAAGGATTATCTTTTTACAATTGTGAAATTGAGGATATTCACCCGAATGCTTTTGATGGGCTCGTTAAACTCCGACGATTGACTTTTCACGGGTCTTATATACTCGTTCTAAAAGCTTCATGGTTTAAAGAATTGTTCAGTCTGACGCATCTTTTTGTAGACCGTGATGATTTGGTGTATATTGAACCTGACGTATTTTCTCTAATATCAAATCTCGAACTTTTAAACATCGAGGATAATAACTTAAACTGTTTACCAAGCCAAGCTCTCGCGCCGTTAAGAAAATTGAAACATGCTAGAATAGGAAAAAATCCATGGCTGTGTAGCTGTTACGCTGAACTTGTAGGATGGATGAAAAATCGACAAATTGATTACGGATTAAGGAATACTACAAAAGAGAGACTTGAGTGTATGATGGAACATGTTCCGCAGTACAGAGATTTCATGGTACCATTGTACAAGATGTTTAACAATTTCTCGGTATCTGATACTGGGTACATCGGAATGAGCAAGGGAAGAGATGCCATGTGTTTTGGTAACAACATATCAGCTTTATCGCAAATTCCGGACAACGTGAAATCCATAAAATTCATCAATTCACAGATCTGGAAAATACCGCGATTCGCATTTCTACGATTTGGAAATAGTCTGACCAGTTTGTATTTCCGGAATTGCAGTATTCGCGATATACACGTAGACGCATTCGCGGGTCTACCAAAATTAGAAATGTTATTTTTGTTTGATAACAATTTTCGTATAGTCAGAAGTGAATGGTTCAGGGATCTCCACAGCCTCGAAAATCTCGCGTTGGACAAAAACGGAATTGACTATATTCAGCCCACAGTTTTTCCGCTACTTGATAAATTGAAACATTTGAGTCTTGGAAACAACAGGATACAGTGCATTTCTAACAACGAATTTTACTCGCTTAAACACCTTAAGGAGGTTATCCTGGCTCATAATCCTTGGAATTGTGTCTGCCAGGAAAATTTCCGTAAATTATTACACGAGAATCGAATAAGGTACGTAATATCACGAGGAAAATGTATAAACGGTAAAATACAGGAAAGTGAAGATCTGTTCGAACAAAGTTTCGAAAGATACGAGCCAAAAATGAAGAATCAAAACGCTGCTGGAATAATAAGACCAAAATACAAAAACCAAAATCAAGCTGTTACAGAAATCGACGATGATATTTCTACAGATACCGTAACATATTTAGAGACACAACTGAATGAAATTACAAATGCCGAAGTTGATCACAATCGTAACATTAAAATCGCTAACTACGAATACTATCGTCTTGAAGCTGAACAGCAAGATGAATATTTCACACAAGATACCCACCTTGATGGTAAAAATTATACAGATTTAAAGAGTGAAGATGACGTTAGTATTTCCTCAAATCATGGTTATAACGAGCTTAATAAAATGACGAGAGATATAACACCTAAAGATTTGTCGATCAAATTACCTTTATTTGATATACAAAATTCTTATATAAGTGTTGGTGGTACTATATGGGATGTATCGTCAATTTCTACTGATGCTACAGCAATTGGATTCCACAATTCTGTAATACCAAAAATATTTAATATATTCTCCCGCTTTGGTAGCACCTTACGTCGTCTCGAATTTGTTAATTGCATGGTTCGCGATATTGAACCCCAAGCATTCAAGGATTTGACAAATTTGCGAGAACTTGTCTTGTCCGACAATCAGATCAAAGAGGTAAGATCTGCTTGGTTTGATGGAATTCCAAATTTGCGAAGATTGAGTTTAGCGCGAAACTCTATCACTCGAATAGATAATGGTGTATTTCAATTACTGACGAATTTAGAACAAATTGAGCTTTCTAATAACCAACTGAACTGCTTCAACGTCGAGGGACTTTCTCACCTTACAAATTTGAGGACAATTGATATCGGTAATAATCCTTGGTCCTGTCTTTGTCAGAGAAAATTAAACGAATGGTTAGACCAGCTAGGAGATTACATACAGGATTTTTCCGCTGAAATAGGTGATCGGGATTGCAGTATGGAATATACTGATTTCCGAATGACTAATAACCAGGAAACAAACTCAATTGACAATTCTGATAATGAGAAAGAAATCGAGGAATCAAGAGACATCGAAGACATAAAGATAGCTCAGGAGATGAAAAAAGCTCGGGAAATTATATTGACTACAACAGAAAATTCGAAAATTCTAGAAACTGGAAATAACAGCGGGGAATTGAATCTCACAACAACGGAGACACGGGGTAACGTTCTATCGACTACTACGACAAAACCAGAAATCTTTAATACCCGATGCAGATTTCATCAGTTTAATGAAATGAGGGAAAACCGTTGGTGGTGCAACGACGGTGATATATCAATCCTGGATGAAATACCAAGCAATGCTGAAAGGATTGATATAACTAACGCCAATATACCTGTTATACCGTCGAATTCATTCGTTCGATTTCCTAATTTGACTAGATTGTTTTTTTATCATAGTAACATTCGCGATATTGAACCCTTGGCTTTCAATAATTTGGTAAAATTGGAATGGTTAGTATTTTTGAACAATAGTATACCTATTATAAAATCATCGTGGTTTATTGACCTCGGTAATCTTAGTTTACTCGGACTGGTAAGAAATTCAATAACAGAAATCGAATCTGATGTATTTGAGCATCTTCCAAATCTCGAGCAACTTTCAATTTCAGAAAACAATCTCAGATGTATTTACACCAAGTCTTTATCGTCCCTTAAATATCTTCAAAGAGTTATGATACAAAATAATCCATGGAAATGGCGATGCCGTGAAGAATTGTCGCAATTTTTTGACGCCCGTAACATAAGTTACGTAATGTCAGAAACTTACGAAGGAAAATGCGTCGTTAACGATTTACTTACAGACGAAACCTCAGAGTAAAAAATTAAGAGAAATTTATTTCAATTTTTCAATTTAAGGGTGACAATATTTTTGTACGTCTTGCACACTGTTCAAATAAACGAATATACATGTGTCCCAATTCGTCAATACGACATCTCAACCCTTCTGAAATCCGTGCTTTATATTCGCCTTTTCGAAAAGTTGACAATACCATTATACAGTATTTTTGATTGATTTTTTTTTTTTTAACTTCATACGTTGAGTATAACATTCAGAATTAATATACCAAAAAAAATACTGTATGTTGACTCTGTTTAATTGTTCTCTGATTAATATTTATCGATATAGATTGATTGCAGACCGATAATGTGACTAAATTTCTGATATATTTTTTTTTTTTTTCATTCAATAGCTTTTCTTATTTAACAAAACATCAAAAATCGTATTGTATCTTCGCATGAGTCTCACTTTTTATACCTAATTTGATCGTCAGATAATGGAGTTCGAACTACTCTATATAACAGGAAATTATGTGAAGGTATTCGTGTTGTATGGACAACAACCTGATACTATAATTAATTACAAATGTAATTGATCACGCTTTAACGCAGTTCAGTAATCACCCGAAATTTATTGATCCTATTAATTTATCCCTCCTAGAGGCTAAGCCTCTATAAATCTCGTCTCAAACCTCTCACTGAAAAATACTCGAAGTGGGTTCGAATTTCCTCGACCTAATTAGAGCTACCCGAGTTTAAAGAAGAAAAAGGAAAAAAAAGAAAAATAACAATCTGGAAAACTTTATCCATTCGTTCTGTATAAAAATGAAAAATAATGATTGATTTCGTTCCATTTTATTAATCATGCTAATTCTTCACTCAAACAGCGTTTCGGTAATTGTGTTAACAGACAAATGAATGAACCCATTTAAAGCCGAAGTTATTAGTTTGTTTTATTGTTTTTTTCTAACTCAGGTAAAATGGACTTAAATAAAAAAAAAAAAACAAACGGGGCTTTTCCCATCTTTAAAATTCTACAATAATGTTAAGGAAGGAGTTGAGTAATCCAAAACATTTTACGGTAAGAAATCTATAAGACATTCAATTCAAATTCATTTACTAGTATCTTTGGAAGAGTTTTTTTCTATCATTCTTAAATAGTCGATTTTTTTTTTACTCCTCTCACATCCCCCGTTTTACTAGTCAATACTTTTGTTCGATTCCTGAATTTTTATACTATCGAGAAAAGTGCTCAATAAAATATCATAGTGAGTATGTTGAGACTTGAAGCACTTGCGGTTGTAGGTATTTAAATGAAAATTGATCTCTTGCACTCCGACAAGAAACAACGTACAATTATTGCATACCGTAACGTATATCAAACCTCGCGAGGAACAGCTGTGCAATTAAACGTAAAATACAAGGATAATTCATTCAATTAAACCTTCATTAAATTAGCATTAATTATTACGCTGGTACGTACGTAGCAGGTAAAGACAGTATGGTATTTTTCGTTAACTATATAATTTACTTGTGATTTTTTTACACTTGCATATCCTAGAATTTAGATCGAACTATCTAATTACTTTATGGGTTCGAAAACTCACGGTCTAAATTGAGCCTATAGTTTTTCTTGATCAATATTAAATTTAGAGAGTCGGCACATAAGATTACTGTTATGTATTAAATACATAGAATCTAGATTTACATTACTAATTATGGTAGACACAAAAGAAAAGAAAAAAAAAATAGGATGATTATGCAGACTCCGTTCAGAATTAATGATAGCGAATGTACCAAATCCCGTATCAAAATAGAAATGACTCAAGGCTTCTTGCAAGGCCTGGAATGTCTATTGCATTTAAGTCATATGAGCTTCTTTAGATTCCACGGATTACAGAGATGATGTACTAAATTTAAGCTAACAATAAATAAAGAGACTGGGGATAGTATTCTATATGACTCAACTCTTTTCACAAATATTTTTACAAAAAGTTAGCACAGAAAATATAGATTCTTCATTGATGAAAATTAAAATTTATCGATTAGAAATTAAGAGAATTTAATGTCCACAACTGTGCAGATAAAAATCTTAAAATAATGACTATATATATTTACTACAAGCCTAACACGTTATACAATCTTTTATCCATAAGCTTCTATGAATGCTGAGCCTCGTATCATTCCAGTAGAAATTGATCCCCAGTAAATAAGATCACTTTACATCAGCTGATTATAAATTACAGAGATCATCAGTTCTTCACAAAGAATCGAAAGACTGTCTGCAAAACACTGCGACTTTATCACTACAACGAATTAGGCAGCTCTCAATGAGAATGCCATTGAAAAATCAAATCAGCTCATAATTTTATGCTTATTAGCACATTTTTCGTCGACCGTATCAACAGGCGAATGTATTTTCCATCTTTCTTATTTCTTATTTTATATAAATGAGAAAAATTTCAAAGGGTTTTTGATGGTCCTACTTAAAATTAGAATTGAGATAGAAAAGAAAAAGTCCAATTATATTATGATATTTCTACGCTCTACTCAGCAAACAGACAGAGCGATGCACATGCGAGCAAAGTTTTTTCATCATAAATCGTAGTCTGCATGTTTTATCTCTTTGCTGAAATAGAGAAAAGAATAACAAAAAAAATTCTAAATTTCACTCACCCTGAATGATGATTTAATTTTTTTTTCAGATCGTTTTTCCTCCTCTTGTAGGTCCAAATTCTTTAGATGATGACCAGGACGATTAAATGCCATTTTTGCAGAAATTTTGTAGACTAGATGATTAGATCGTGGGACTTTTTCCAGGTTATTATCCATTTGAAAGAATCTCACTAAGAATTTTGATAAAATACTTTCACACCACACACCGAATAACTGACGCAATTTTTAACGCGGAATAAACTATCGCGATGATCGGATTAACGGACGGAAATATAAGAAAACTTTGACACGTAATAAATAGCCGCGATTGATTGCCCGAAATTTTTATCGAACTAAACTTCACTAATGAATTCAAACGAAAATCTTCTTGGCGACGTAATCCCAAATCGTAAATCGTCGAAGATGCACTATTACACTAACGAATACCCATACATAGCATTCACTTCAATTCACTGCACTACACTTTACAATATGAGGTTAAAAGAAACCCTAACCTTTTTTGAGGCTGTAAATTATCAAGAGAGATCTTCTTAGCGACGTAATCCAATGAATTTTAATCCTTCGGCACTAACCTGAAAATAAATCACTTCACTTTTCCCCCTTATTTGACTACATTTTATCGAAATAATTTCGAAGCCGCGAGGGAACGAGGCATTCGTGTGTTTTCACTTTTCGACGTTCCGTTGTTTCTAGCCTATTTTTACATCGCGTTAGGCGAGATTAATATATACTTATAATAATTAACCAAGATATTATATTATAATTGACTTTATAAGCTATACTTATCGACTTTTCACCAATCCGTTAAACAATTGACAAACAAATAAAACCCCATCTTGGCTGAGTGATGATGACTACCAACCCTAGAACTCGTTAGCAATAAATCTGAGATATTCGAAGATGCTGATTTCACGGCGTCGATACTTTTTAGTTGTAATTTTTTTTTTACTGATATAATAGGTTGGCAACATTTTTTTTTCTCCGAAATAATAGAATAAAACTTTATGACTATAATAATTAGACAATTTTAAAACCGATTAATAAATAAATAAGATATTTATCAAGCAGAAATAAATCGAGACGCTATCATGTCGTGTGATTTTTCTCTGATGGATATTCTGATTACCTTTAGAAATGGTTTTCAGATAACTTTAACGAGATTTTTGGAATTATATTATAGCCCACGGACCCCTAAAGCCTTGAATAATATTCACGTTCGATAAATAACGTTCACACTTACCAAATAATCAATATATCCATAATTTAATCGCGACAAAGTATGGACGCGGACTGACGGGGCTCTAGGCGAAGGGATCACTGACTAACCGGAAACCTACATCTCAGATTCAAATTTGTGAAAATAAAAATCGATATTAAAGAACTAAACGTTGAAATTTTGAATCGAAAAAATACAGCTTATCTATTTTTATTTCTCTAAATCGTTTCCAAACTTGATATTCTCTAATCTTAGCCTTTTTATCGTCGCAATGATTAATAACGATTAACTTTTCGTTTCAGTGCGCGACACAGATGCCTCTGTTTGACAACTCTTACAACAATAAATATAGAAAAATTATTGCCGATGTGCGCGTTGGTAAAGAAGATCGACTGTTATGAATTTTGGTAAAAATTAGTCCACTGACAATATAGATCTTATGATAGGAAGTATTATGAATTATAATGCAGAAATAAGGCGCGGGAAGTTAATAAAAATTTGAATAACAATATCGATGTGATGATTTATAACTATCCTTTCTTTATCTAGTCTATTTCTCTTATTTACTAATTAGTACGTATCTATAATAATATAGCGAAAGCGAATAGGGACAAGGGTACTGTTTAATTATTCTCTTTTATCTAGAAATGCGCGATACATATTTTATTTTCTTGAGATTTCATAATTAAACTTTTCACTCTCCCTGTACTAATTATTCACTAAGATTGAAGAAGAACAAAAACGCTATTAGCTATATTCGCGAAAGTCACAAACGGCGAATTATCGAACCGATTATTTGCTCGATCATTCATTAGCTACAACCTAGCTATTGCCACATGGAATTTAAATGTTAACAATTCCACGCCAGTAGCCTTTGTATAAACGGAGGACGATTCATGAGTATTTGTTATAGATAAATTGAGCGAAGGTTCTTGCTAGGCGAGCGGTACTGTACGAGAAAATTCTATCTTGACATCGTCTTGAATTATAGCCAGAGAGAATCCTGATTAGAAAGGGTGAAATTTGCATGATCGCTTATGTTCGCGCGACTTCTGAACTTCTAGGGATTGCAACTATTGTATAGCCTACATCCCTGTACTCTGTTATTTGAAACATATCATTTCCAAACAGTATATAATGAATAGATGCTCTTACCTATCTGTATTCCTAACGGTCCTTGAAGAAAAGAAAAAAAAACAATAATTATGAAATTCAACAAATTGGTCGAAAGAAATATTTCTCCATGAATAACTCACATTCATATCATGTATAGGTTTGTATCAACTCGAGAACCAAGATATAAAGGAAACGTATAGACGAATAGGCAACCTCAGGGTATTCCCCTAACAACTATGAACAGTTAACTCGAACTGTTTAGTCGAAATATCAAGAGCAAATTGCTAGAGAGTAGAGTGTTCGTATAAAGACAGTAGCAGTCGTAGAACTAGTAGAGCGTAAAGGCAAATAACGCCCCTTGTACCGTATCATATAATTTCATCGTGCACTAGCAGTGAGGTGTACTCTCGGACAAAACAGTTTCAAATAACATCTATGAATTAAAGTGTAAGAAAAAATTGTGTAAAATTATACACCTATGTGCGTCATGCGTGTATAATATCAGACAAATAATCTGATCGAATGATATTGCGGTCTTGTATAGACGGACATAAGATTTTCGCATTCAGTGTGTATAAATATACCCATTAGTTCACCCTATGTACGTTTGAATCAGAAATCTGAGTAGATGTGGTCATAATTTTGTAGGAAATTTTTTTTTCTACGATATTTAATCGGGATTTGCATACAGATTCAGTTCGCTGCATCTGGAACGAAAGGCGAATAAATGTGATTCATGGAACATCGTTCGTCTTGCACCAATGTCGAGCGTTAATTGGTAGAATTGCCACTTGGATTTCGCCCATGAATCATTAATGATGGAATAGGAACTCAATAGCTAATCAAGCGCGAAAAATCTCGCAATAGTATAAGAAAATTGTTAAATACAAGTTACGGTTTGAAAGAATCAATAGAATCATTTTTCAGCTTCTTCAAATGTTTCGAGACATAAAAATGATCTCGTAATTCAATGAAATAAGATCGAACGAAGCTAACGTACCACTGGAAAATTCTTTCTTGTGAAAATGTTGAAAATGCAAAAATAGATCGCCCAACGTGGGGCTCGAACCCACGACCCTGAGATTAAGAGTCTCATGCTCTACCGACTGAGCTAGCCGGGCAAGTGAACTCGACGTATAACTTGCGCATGATGATTGCATACAGAGTGCATTGGAAGCTTAAATGTCCTTATACATATTTCGCACTTTCCGAAATATTGTAAGAATAAAGCCAGAAAGTCTTTTATAAGTGTTCGAACCATTTAACACGGTTTTCCACTTGAAAAAAAACAGAAAAATGAAGGATTAGTATATCCATGCGATAACTACACAAATGACAATCGCATTGAAACAAGCTTGAAGAAAACCTGTGATCGCACATCATAGGACAGTGTGCATTGCATTTCGAGCAAAAAATTCAGCTAGCAGAGCGTGGTTTCGATCCACGGACCTCTGGGTTATGGGCCCAGCACGCTTCCACTGCGCCACTCTGCTCTTGTATTAGTTGGCCCTTAGAATCACCAGTTCAGAAAATCCATTTTAAGGATCTATTTATCGTTGTCTTGGACATTATTTAAACTAAGTAAAGATATAAAATGAGCTGTGACGAGTGTATGAACCTATTTCAAAAGCATGAAGTCAAGCGTACATAGGGTTTGAATACTCTTTCTGAGTTAAAGTAGATATACCTATATTGGTTTTAGATATAGAGATGAGTTGGGCGCAACATAGGGAACTGATACAACAATCAAACGATCGGTTTTTGTTACGCATATCGTGTGCCCATTGCCTACATAGAAAATAAAACCTTATCGTTTGATGTTCGAGTTGCCTGTATGCAGGCGTTTTCACTTCTCTATGTTGCGCTTCAGTGAATATCTCCGTTATACCATGCACCCATACGTTCGAACTTCGAACGGTAAAGGAAAGCTTTGTGACCGATGTTCCGACGATACGGAAGATTTGTTTTTACACACGAAAGAGTATATCATCTGTATTGTAACATAAATTAATTTATCCATGTAAATTATTTGAAACTACGAAACATGTCGTCATTTTTTTGTAACATTTGACCAGATCTGTGATCAGAGATATTGCAATGGGAAAGACGCGATTTTTGACTAAATTCATTCAGGAACGGTTAGGATTGACTATTGTTTCCCTCGACATCATCGGCCCATTAGCTCAGTTGGTTAGAGCGTCGTGCTAATAACGCGAAGGTCGCGGGTTCGATCCCCTCATGGGCCAATTTTTTGCATTTCTTACTTTGACTGTCGTGATAAATTATTATTTGCACCCTACCGGCAACCAATGATCTATCCTCTTTGTTTCTCCGCGAATTAATTTTTGCGTACATCAAATAAACGAGAATTCTGCGTGAGTCTTAGAACTTGCGCGCACCCCACCTCATGCCTTTTTTCACCGTCATACTACGCTGGAAAACACACTGGGTTCAAAACATAGTTGACTACATGCCCAAGTGGGCGATAAGTCTAAGGAAGAAGAAGAAGAAGAAGGTTCAAAACATAGTCTGTCGTACTTAAGGCGCCTGTTGGTTGATTAGCCGTAACACTGGCATGCTTGCCATGTGATCATTCGCTTAGGCGTATACAATTGTTAGTATATGTAAGATTCTGATGAAAAACCCGGCCAGAATTTGATACCCCTTTATATTCTAGATATAGTGATACCTGCACTTGTGATAAATACGCAAATTTTGGAAAATTTACTTCATGAACGAAAGCATAATAAAATAGCGCTTAAATCCATGCAATCTTTCATGCTTTTCATCGGCCCATTAGCTCAGTTGGTTAGAGCGTCGTGCTAATAACGCGAAGGTCGCGGGTTCGATCCCCTCATGGGCCACATAATTTTTGGAAATTTGTTTTATGAATTTTCAAGGGCTCATAGGTATACGTATACAGTATTCGCTCACCATAAGACCAACGTATACGACACCTCGGTTTGATTTACAGCTAATTCCGATTTCGCGAGTGTTAATTGCACAACTTGAACTACAGACCAATGAATAAAATGGTTTTTCTAAAATGTATCTATAATTTACAATGTGTGTATAAGCGGGTGTAACATAATGCAAATAAATTATAAGTCCACGCAACTGGGATAGCGGCAATAATAGCGGTAAACCAAGTTGAAGATTTAAAAATGACGCGCTGTATATAGTCTATAGTTAAATACACTATATTCGCCCGCGGGTGAGTACAGCATTCAAGGTAGCTGTATGTATACGAAAAAGAGCGAAACTATGCGCAGTACAACGGCTGATTTTGTAACCATTGCTTTAATGAGCATGAATTTGAAAGAAAAAAATTAATGTTATAAGCTCGAAAAAAACTTTCTTTGTGCTATGTATATCGTCATGTGATCTTTACTATGAAACAATTACAGTAATATAATTATAGAAATGTTTTTGTAATGATATCTGCTTCTTATTTGCAACTGCATTAGTGTAATATTTCTACGAGTGAGAATACAAGTCATGTTATTACATCCGGAGTCTCACGATGCTACACAAAAAGAATATTCATAGATCGGTGCTAAGCATGTGTTGTATGCGCGTGGCGCCTGCGTCGACAATTGGGGATTAGGTCTTAATGTTTTTAACCAGATATGATCATCGGTGAGATTATAGTTATTATCAACATGAGAACTAAAAATTTATTTGTTAAAATATAAAATCGAATAATGTATTTAAAAATGATTATTTAGTAACTAATTTGACCCTGCAGTAGTGTTTAGTCGCGCTAGTTGCGCTCGTCGAAAAATTTTCCACTCCTCTGCTGCGCTGGCGCCATCTTTTTGCAGCTGACGTAATGTAGGAGTTTAGCAGCATTTCGCTTTATTATAATTTATTGATTATACTTAACAGCTCGTAATTAATATTTTTTCGCGATATCATTACAGATCAATTATAATTCAGATAAATATCTTATTTTATTAGGTTATTGTGAAAGCTGCAAGATCGACGTGATATTTCAAATGACATTACAGTGTTGCCACGCTTATACTATTATGAATTTGAATAGTATGCTTATGGTATTATTATTCCGAATAATACACAGCTGTACTTGACGTTTAGTCTTTCTTTCCTACTCTCTCTCTCTCTCGAAATATAAATATTATCCCGAGTATAGAATCTTCCCGATCAATTCATCAAATTTTCATATTTCCGATGTAAAGAGGTGAGAAATCACGCAAAGATGTAATTCCTCAATTAAATCGAATAAAATACAGGCATCCTTTATTTACATACAATTCCATATGTATAGGTATACTTTTCTTTAATTTTAATCATTTTCGCGCCAATTTATTATTCGACTTCCTGAGTCAAATTCATTTATCAAATATATCTCGTAAAGATAAATCATCAATCCTATATCAATTATTTTTGTTGAAATAGCTAGCTAATTTTCACGTTGGGCAAAATAATACAAAGACTGACAATTTATCAATATATTCAAAGAAATAAAAGACAATTATTTTATTTTGCAATAACAATATTTTCATACAAGATTAGTAGATATGTTTTTTTTCTTTTTGCAATATAGAATGTCCAGAAAAATATCAACAAAAAAAAAGAGAAAAAATACAAATTGTGGAATGAAGAGCGTGAAATTGGAGATGAACCCGGTATTTGAACCCAGCTAGAAACGTGATTGAACGATAGTAATTCGTATGATTCACGGACGAACAAGTCTGAGCTTGGCAACGCTGCGTCAACCAGACAGGTCCCAGCATGCACCGTGTCCGCAGAACGGTCGACGAATAAAGGCGTGTAGTGGGGAAGAGAGCGCCCCTCTACGAGTGAACTAAAGAGGACAGAGAGTGAGTCTGTGGGGGACAGTAGTCTATGAAAAGAAGGCGGAGGCGTAAGGAGTGTGTGAATTGTTAGTTCTGTTCCCGATGTGTTGTTTATGGTCGTTAACCGTGCTAAATTTACCTGTATTTGAACTAACAATATAGTGAAAATGCCGTTAAGTATTGGAGTTAACCTTCGCGTAACTGGTCACTGTAATCAGGGAGGCCGAAAATACATGGAGGATATGTTTAGCGTGGCATACCAGCAAACAGCCGACGACAAAGACCTCGAATACGCGTTTTTTGGTATATTTGATGGGCATGGCGGCGGCGAAGCAGCCACGTACGCCAAGGAAAATTTAATGGATACTATTGTCAAACAGAAAAACTTCTGGTCTGACAAAGATGAGGATGTTTTAAGAGCAATTCAAGACGGATACAGTAACACCCATCAGGCTATGTGGCGACAGCTCGGTAAGTCGTCAAGATACCATCCCGCGCTATTCCCAATCCCCCCACCCCGCCTCTTACTTTTCCCCGTGCCTCTCTACCTCCGCGCCATAGATCCGAATGAGATTTAGGTTATGTAACCCGTAGGTAACCTCAATTCAATTCAATTCTCAGTTTCACCAAACTTAACCATATCCGGTATAAGAATTGGAATAATATTCAACTTTTATAACTATAATTGAAAAAAAATAAATAAATTCATTCTCGAAATTTGATATTCCCTCGCGGAACTCGACAGAATAAATAACGGATATTTACTATCATAGCCCTTTGTTTATTCAGTAAAAAAAAAAAAAAAAAAAACTATGTTTATACAAATTTCCAAAGTTTCATAGAATTTAAATGAATGTACCATATAATTCATTTTCTGTAGATAATTGGCCGAGAACGGCATCTGGTCTCCCTAGTACCGCAGGTACAACAGCAAGTGTTGCTTTCATCCGTAAGGGAAAAATTTACATCGGTCATGTCGGAGACTCTGGTATTATTCTTGGCTACCAAGAGGAAGGAGAACCACATTGGAAGGCTAGAGCTCTGACTAAAGATCACAAGCCTGAAAGTACGCCGGAAATGATTAGAATTCAAGCCTGTGGTGGTAAAGTAGTCAGCAAGTCTGGCGTGCCTAGAGTCGTTTGGAATAGACCGAGAATTGGACATAAGGGCCCAGTTAGAAGATCAACTCATATAGACGAGATTCCTTTTCTCGCTGTTGCTAGGTCGTTGGGTAAGCAAATAGAGATTGAAGCAAAATTATTCTTCTGAAAAATCATATAGTTGATATTTATACCTATGTTAAGATGTGCCCTTCAATATCCGATTTAATGTTTGATCTTTAATTCAGGTGACCTTTGGAGTTACAACTCTGAACTGGACAAATTTGTCGTTTCTCCTGAGCCGGATGTTGCCGTTGTTGCAGTCGATGTCAAGTCTCATCGATGTCTGATATTTGGTACTGATGGTTTGTGGAATATGCTGACACCGCAAGGAGCTGTATCTATAGTTCAAGCTGCTGAAAGACACAATGAAAAACACCTCATTGCTTCCCAGCAAACTGGAAGTGGGGTACGTCGATATAAACGAAACTTAATCAGTCTCCGTTCGTTATTTACCTTCACGTTAATGTTCAACTAATTTAATCTACCTTTACAGCATGCACATGTACAGATGTGGATCAATCCGTCAAAAAGTCTTGTCGATAGAGCCTTGGAAAGGTGGTCGTCGACCAGACTCAGAGCCGACAACACCAGTGTTGTTACACTTATGCTGGATCCACCTGGACCCTCACGAACTGAGGTAAGTTTTATTGTACATTGTTGGAAGATAGAATAGACATTCTAATGCAAATGATCATCAATTTTAATTAATTTTACATTTATTCTATAGGTTTTGTTGGGACAGAAAAGTTGTAAAGAAAAAGATCGCGTGGCATCGCCGAAAGGAACTCCTCGACGAGTTATTCTTTCCCCTGTTCCAAGTACTTCGGAAGAAATTGAACCAGAGCCAGATTACTTGACTAAACTTCAAGCTCATCCTAATTTTTATCCGGCAAAACCACTTACACCAATTATACCGGTTATACCGATATTCGTTGAAAATGTAGAGAGTGAAAATGACTCTAAACAACCAGATTCATCTGATAATATTTTGGATGCTTTGGGAAAGATTACAGAAGTGGCGAATATTCTTCACAGGGAAAGACCTGCGGTTGCAAAACCTTCGGCAGAACCACATAGCGCTAATCCTAAAAGCCAATCACACGCTAATTCTAAACCGTTGACCAAATGTCCGCAACGTCACGCGAGTCCTCAGAGAGAACTTCGTAGCAGAGAGAGTATACAAGTTGCCGAAGTATCGTCGAGTGTCTCCTCGGATAATGTGAATTCTGAAGAAAGTGTGAAGCCGGAACACGTGTCGACCACTAAATTGGAGAAACTAGATCAGCCTGTTCGTCCGAGAAGGATACCTGATCACAAATCAAAAGAGAGTAGCACGACTACTCCGAATTTGAAAAATCTTATCAGACAAATACCCAAGCCTAGCAGAATTTCGGAGCATAATACCAAAGAAGAATCAAACAATTTGCACCATATGGTTAGGCAAAATGCATTTAAGGGATCTTGCGACGAATTTAAAGCTACTACTACCAATGTTGGTACTAAGAGAAGACATAGCACCATGGCACAAGCCGATGAAGGCTGTACTTCAGGACCTAGTTTAAAAAGAAGGACACGCTCCGAGGATCAGAGACTTCCAACAGATGAAAATGACCCTGCTAATCAGGGTAAAGATGGTCACAGCAGACTCTCATGGCCAGATAAATGGCAAGTTGGGGAAGGACCTGAAAACACAAGAAGCAACCAAAGAAGAAGTTTGGAGAAGAAGGCTACACCTGTTAAGACCATTAGAAGACCGTCGATAAACGGTGGTAATAGACAACAGTTAAGAGGCAGTTTCTCTGTTCCAAGAGAAAGAGTGAACATAACTAGTTCGACCGATTTACCACCACAGAGATGGCTACGGTCAGATACCATTGCAGCTACTCCCATAAAGACTTTACGATCTCGAAATGTTGACATTATGGGTCATACAGTACCACCTCAAATGGCCAGTCAATATGGGATTGTTAAAGCAAACAGGCTTTCGTTACCCAGTAAATTAAAGCAACCATCATCTTCCCCTGGGTCCCAAGGGACTCCCAGTGGGTCGGCTATAGCTAAGCGGGTAAAATCTCCATACAATCCTAGCGCCAGGTCGCTATCTACTCGTTCTAGAATAAAACGACTAAGCAAGTAAAGGTAGCATATGATTTAACAAAAGTTTAAAGAAAAAAAATTTAATCAGGGCCAGTTTAAAAATCCGAAATGAATGTTTCAATCGTCATACCTTGTTCAACTAAACTCAAGCTTTTTAACGAAACAAGCGATTTTCTAACAGCGCAAATGAACATCTTATATTGAAATATAAGAGGTTGGTTAAATCTTGCCCTGATATTATTTATATTAACTAACAAATTTTCCAGTTGCATGTATACTCTACCTACTTTTGATCCTGTAATAATCAATTTTTATTGAAAATTTCTACTTTCTTTCTTTCTTTTTTTTCTCTCTTTCTCTAGTTATATCTTTATTATTTTTTTAATTAGTGTACTTCGCAAACACAAGTCTTAATTGTAGTGGTTTTGTCTTGTATCCCCACAGAGTCAGGATATCAGCACATTTTTTCATTCTATTCTATTCTATTATTTTGAAACATTTATTATTTTACTTATATATATATTTTTTTTTTTTCTTTTACAGCCGTGCGCTGTATGATTTAGTCTGACTGAATTGCTCCAAAACGTTCTCGAAATAACACTCCATTTTTTTGTTTTTCTCACCTCCATTTTTGACAGATAAATTTTTTTTTATAACTTTTCAGATAAAAATGATTAGAAAGATAAATTTCACTCGACTATTTCTTGTATATTTAACTTTCAATCATTTCATTCTTATGGTATAATCAAAACGTTACTCTAAACGTTGTATGATTATCAAATTTATAAACTATAATATAATAAAGATGTGGCGGGTGATCTTAAGACTGTTGATCAAATTTCATTCAAAAATTTTTCTTACTTAAGATATGAGCTGAGTAGAACTGTATATAATGCATCTATGCCTCAGTTACTGTTCTACTTTATTCACTATTGTGAGTTTATCTCGCTAGAAGCTTCGATACTTTTAATCAAAGCTTGACCAAAATTCAATTTCATTAAGAACCGTTTCCCTGGTATATGATTTACCAGGATATATATTTGAAAAGAAATTTTATTTTGCCCTTGAACAACGGTCTTGGATCACCTGGCTTTTCGGTGGAGAAAAAGCAAAGATTTCGTGCGTACGATGTTTCGCCTCATTTCTAATCTGATCACTACCAACCAAAAATCATTCGGTTCATAGTCTCGGTCTATGTTACTCATAGAAATTGTTTTTTTTTTTTTTTTTTTAATTTTTCCTTGATCTTTTGTAGTCTTATTTTTGTACATTTTCGGTTGGTTTGTTACAGACTATGCGATAAATACATGCTACTAAATTTTTTTGTACATTCACTAATTTGCCTTCGCTAATGGTAGTGAGAAAATTTAGTAGGAGCTTTGTGACCAAGATTAGTGAGTAATATGTACAATTATATAATTACAGAGTGTTGTTGAAAGATCTATATTTATGAGAGAATGATATAATGATTGTCTTTTGTCGAATAGCACGCATACATCTGTTGTGCTTCTTTATTTTAGATATTATTTAACTATGATTACAATTTTCATCAAAACTATTGACGATTTCAATTATTATTATTATTTACTAAACTGATACATTTTCAATGCGATGTCAAAAATAAAACTTTCATTTTTATAACATTCCAATATTTCAAAAATACATCTTCAAAACTTTGAAGAAAATAGATTATTTTTTTAAGTGTATTTAAAATCGTGAATTTAGCTAGTCGTCCTGGTGTTAATCTACATGTTGATGATATTTATGAATTATGAAAGTATCTTAGTCATTCATTGCCTAAATTAATTTATAAAAGTTATCCATATAACTAATTATTTTCAGAAGATGAAAAAAATCTTTGCTTTAATTTCTAATCTGCAAACTTGAGTTCCTAAAATTTTGATTAGACATCAATTGCGCTTTACAGCTCCGCAGTATTTTACGCAAATTCAAATTGATAGATTTATGAAACTGTCTCTACCCGATGATTTCATTGACCAATTAGTAAAAATCATTACTTCTTATGATTTAGAAAAATTCGTTCAATGAAAATTGTAGAAGAAAAAACAACAGATTTACTTTGAGAAAACATGAATAGGTGGTTTACTAACTCTAATTTACATCACTTTGTCATTACACATATGAGTGACGATTACTTACTTACACACGCATCTGTAGATGTTAGGTGATACATAAAAATAAAAGAAATTTTTATATATTAACTATGTAATATTTTCTAAAATATTTACAGCGCAATAAGATGTATGTGTCTGCTGTATAAGTCATTGTTAATAGATAATAATTAAACTAAGTGAACAAAAATTTTAAACTTTGGTATATATAAGAAAAGTATATACGTTGTGTATAAACAGGATTTCAATCACAATGAAAATAAGAAAAAAAAAATTGAAAAAAAAAGAAAAAAAAAACGTGCCTATATCATAGTTACCAGCTGGATACAGAGGATCTAAGTTTACAGCTTATAAATTGTGATTCATAATGATTGCTATACTATACTTATATGTATAAAAGATACCTAATTATAAATAGGTGGTGACTTGAAATATATAAGTATTTTGTAAGAATGTAATTTTACTGTAGCTGAACAATAGAATTATAAAGAGATAGGCTTATCGTTTATTGAAAAAATTGAACAAAAGTGTGATTACATTACGTTTTTAAACTGTATATTTTAATTAATAAAGTCGATTCTTCAAAAAAAAAAAAAAAATTAAAAAACAAGAATTATTGAAATTATTCATAGTTCTAGTTTTCTAAATACCCAAAATAGTATTTATAACCAGATAACAGCAACCATTGACAAAGACTGAAAATAATTCTACAGGAATTTGAGCGATTCAATAAATGGTAATTCATTAAAAGTTTCTATTTATAATTGTATATTTTCTTCTAGGTATAATTAATGAACTAACAGTATACAATATAACTCTTATATAGTATATCCTGAAGGATCTATGATATCGAACAAGTTTTGTGGTATTACCACATGAGTATACAATATAACAAGATTTATAATATATTATTATTTTATCATTTTATTATATGAAATGCTGTGCTAAAATTCTAATCTTTCCAACTAGGTATATTAAAATTTGAGTTAAATTTAAATATTAAATTAGAATAAATATATCAGTAGACATAATACTTTTTAATTTATTTAAATGGTGCTTTTAGTTTCAAATAAATTATGGATTGCCTTTGCTTGGACATATTTTTTTTTTCTTTTTTTTTTGGCACATACAAAGATTTTTATATCTTTGTTCTATTCTATCAACAGTCATACTTGATTTTTTTTTTTCACTGGCAAGTACAATTTTCACACCAGCTGTATAAGTTAGGAAACTAATTACTCTATAGACAAATTCAAACTATTTATCTTGCAGAGTATCAGGGTGATTTACAGAATTATCAATAAAACTGTTCCTATGATTTCTTCGAGAAACAAATCACTTTCTCTAATTAAATAGTTCCTAATTAAAAGTGCCTTATCGATAAACCTATTCATGCCCTTGTATGAATTATATGAATGAAGAAAATACCAGATCTGTACATCCCTCATTCACATATCTTTACTAAGTATAATTAACTGACCAATTAATTACCAATATTTATCACTGATTAAGAGGGTATATACACCTTCAAATGGATTGAAAGTCTCAAGTAGAAATGAATTTTTGCCGAGAACTTGAGGACTCGGATAAAATACAAAAGAAAAAAAACATGGTGCTGGGGAAAGGCTTGACTCTCATTATGCATATTTTACATCATCTGTTACTTTCAGTTCAACTGTGATATGCTAAAGACAGAAAAATACAAAATCACTCGCTTGCTGCAAAGAATAAAATCAACAGTCGGACCGATCTTGAAAGTTTTGGATTTCAATTGTTCAGAAGAGATGCTTCTTTCGGATATATACCCCCTTAAGCATTCTGTGATCCAGAGATCAAGTTTTTGGAAAGTGTTCATATGGCTTTTGGTAATTATATTCTGATCACTATTTAAATCAGATTTAAAAATCGAAAACACTGTCCAATTATCATTGCGGAATGTTTATTATGCTCATCCAGACGTTCTAGTAACTGATTATTATGCATTATTTAGTGATACCTGACTAATTTATGTAGAACGAACTTCTGTCGTCAACAATATATTGCAGCATAAGCCTTTTACAGTATAGAAATCATTATTTCATTATTCAAATGCACTTAGGTACAGTACGATCTTAATCATTACTTGTAATATCAGATTTAGGTTTCCTACTCTGATATTGGAAAGAGGAAAAATCTGGTAGGCAATACCACGTTTTCTCTCTTTCTCTCTTTCTCCTTTTCTCTTTCTTTCTCTCTCTCTCTCTCTCTTTTTCTTCTTCTTCATTCGTAAGCTGCCCAAAGTTACATTTCATTTGAGCATGTGATTAATTTAATGCCAAATAAATAACATTTGAAATGACGTGGACTGTTCATAGTCAGTGGCGAAAACTATCTTCTATACTATATCAATTCGCTATTACATTTTTTTCTTTGAATAAACTATGCTAAGCTCTCAGGTGATTTAAAAAATTCTATATAAGTTCAAAAGTTGAAGCTGCCAATGTCATCTTTTTCGAAGACATGCCAGCAGTCTCAACACAAGTCATGCTAACTGTCAGTGAATTTTAAATCGATGATATCGCTTCTTCTTATGATTACATCGTCTATATCCTTGTCTATACTGTGGGCACATCTTTGAATCAAAATAGTAATTCCCAATGAACAGTATCATCCGTGTTATCAATATAAAATTCACACGAAACAGCTCCTGAAAAATAAAAAAATGTTATCATTCAAATCATTCAAACATCTTGAAGCATTTATAGATCATATCCTGCTAGAGAACACTAACAATACAATATTCTTTTATCAAATTAGCTATCAGATATACCTGAAAGCTGGAAGGCATTGGAACGCGCCATACTTGGTTGGAGGTCTGTCAGCAGTCACTGGAAAGACTGGCACTGGACATGTCCTGACACATTCGTGCTTCGCTCTTCTCATCCGCCAAGGCCTCTAAGATATCCAGTAAAAGTTCACGACTTAACTGTTTCAATTTTGGTAAGCGAGCCACCTATAAATTAAACATTCAATATAGGATATTGGATTTATGAAGTAATTTGTGACAGACTTTTGGGATATTAGGTATGTTATACCTTGCTAAAGTGATGCACGATAAGATTAAGCGCATATTTCTTCATATCGATTGCCTGCATTCTATCCGCAGCTTCAAGAATTTGTATAACATTTTCAAACGTAACATTCATCTCAAGATTCTGCTTACAAAATGCTTGTAATCGGTTGTTTGTAAAGCCATAAAATACTGGCGCGGTAAATAGATAGAGAGAATCTTCGGGAGGCATTGATACATCGGCGTAATATATGTACCTGAGCAAAGAATCAAATGATTCTTTCGAGGGAATCATCTCGCCTATTTGTATCTGAAATTTGTTCAATTTATTTCTTTGATCAGTTTAATTGTGAATAATGCAAGTCCAATCATTGCAATACTCACATTGACGATATTATCTTCGGGCATAAATGACCTGAACATTGCTTCAAAATAACTGCATCTTGCTGCGAGGATGGCTTTGTGCGCAGGTATAGGTGTGCCATGCAGCATCAGGGTAATATCACAGAATTCGCTGCTGGCACTTTTCAAAAAAACCTCCATATCCTGCTCCAAAGTTGTTCCCAGTACATGGATATGTGCAAACTCTATTCAGAAAAGACCAAACTTTTACGTAAAGGTACACATGAATTTTATCAACAAGGAATCTGTGACTCCAAGTGATTTTTCCTTGCTGATAGTCTTGTAGTAAAATGAATGAAACTACCTGTAGACTCATACGACTTGAGGAAATTTTTAGTCTGTGGCATTTGTCTCCTTCTTATGATCTCTACCATTAATGGTTGATCCAAGGTTTCAAACTCTTGGCTCATTACTATTTGATTGTAATTACTATCCTTGACAACAAAACTCAAGCAAAATTCTTTAATGAAGTATAATTTCAGTAGCGCAGCGTTGTGAAGAGCCTCGAGAACGTTCGCGTGACTTATTGTTGCTTCAAGATATTGGACGCAAAGCTGTTCTAATCTTTTCATATGAAACTGAACTGCCAGTCTGTAAACATCCATCATTAAAAGCACGATTCTGTTGCTTAATGGATCTTCGATTTTCTTTGTAGGATCTATGCGATCAGTGTATATGTAATTCAGCACCATTTCAAAAGCCTCGGGAACCGCATCTTTCAGCTTAACTTCAAGCAGTGGTAAATCTTTGAGTGTTACTTCCGTACTGCTGACAACCTTTTCGATATGCTTTTCTCTCTGATCTTGTGCTTGTTTAATTCTAGCTCTTAGCCATTGGGATCTAGCAGCTACCATAGCAATGTGTGCAGGTATCTTCTCCTCGCTTTCTCCAACGATAAATTCAACGTCGCAAAACTGCTGGCTGCTTAGCAATTTTCCGAAATCGTCGTGCAATGTGCATTTTGGATAAGACGAAAACTGGAATCTGTACATCTCCCCGGATCTGACGTTATTGTCTACAGTTCCTCCGAATATGAACATAGCTTCACCAATCACAGCTGCGGCGTGAAATAATCTTCCAGATGGTACTTGACTATCAATAGACGATAAAATTACACTCCAGGTCTGCGTGTCCAGATCGTAACAATGCAAGTCATTTGGAAGCGTGGAATCCGCTGTCCCACCAAACACGTAAAGATGTCGATCAAAACTGACCATTGTATGACCGTAACGACGCGCTGGAGGAGGTGGAGCACCTCTCAATATATGTTCCGTAGAGATTCGAGTCCATCTATAAAACATAAGGTAAATATTAGTCGAGGGTAGCAACAAGCATTAGTTTGACTCTTGTTTTTTTGTGGGAATGGACGAGTTCTACAAACCGTTTTTCTTTGAAGTGAAACTGAAACAGGCTGTTCGTTATTTTGGCTCCGCTTTGGCCACTGAAAACAAACATAGACTCCCTGGCCACGGCTACAGGAAAGTTGCAACAGGTTGGTGGGCAATCTCCAGATTGGGCTATCTCTTCCCAAACTCGCATATCTCCTGGCTATAAAGTAAGTTTCATTATAATGATTAAATATAGTCACGAAGGAACTGTATCCTTTATTTTATATCGAAACCGACTCACCAGCAGAGATATTGTCCACATATCATTCAATCTAGCATTTCCATCGTACCCAGCAAATATCCAAAGCTTATTATCATATACAGCAGCGCCATGGGCTGATCTGGGTACAGGTGTTCTACAAAAGTGAAAAATAGATTGAATAAAGAGTTATGAGAAGATACTCTGATAGAGTTCATCATTTCCGAGTCATAGTGGTAGGAAATTGTTCGATTTTAGTTTTTCAAATAATTATTTTCATGACCGAATTAAGGGGATATATACACCTTCAAATGGGTTGAAAATATGCAATTGGAAATGAATTTTCGCAGCAAGCTTGAGAACTCTTTGAATTCTATCACAGTCCTCAAGTCGTCTGCACAGATTGATTCACATTTGAGAATTGAAACCCATTGAAATGTGTATATACCCCCTTAACATGGTGGTGGAATTGGGAGTAAACTCACTTTCCAATAAACCTCCACTCGGCCCATTGACCGGTTTTGAATTTATACTCAAACAAATCATTCTTGTTAGTCAAATTAGAATTTGAATGAATATCTCCTGTGTATCCTCCAAAAACAAACATCGATACATCGTGAACAACAGCAGAGTGATGATATCTTGGAGCGGGTGGTATCCCAGTGGCAAATGCTCTACCCCAAGACTTTTCTTTGACATCAAATCTCAACAAATCATTGAGCATAGTCTTTCCATTATCTCCACCAAATACGTAAATAGCATCTTTGAAAGCCACTACAGTATGCTTACTGCGTCTGTGCAAAGAAAAAATACATTTAAATTGATAAAAATTATTCAATTATAGAAATGATTGAAAAAAAATTTAACAGCGCATATATTTATGTTAGTTGTTTTAAATCGAAATAACAGGTCTTTGATTTTTGTCAAACATTTTTAGGTGTTAAAAAATCATTGACATAGTAGTAACAAAGTATGGTTGTTCTTGATGTTGAATGATTAGACATAACCTATAATATATGAAATGATATTGATAAATAAACTAGGGCTTCACCTGGCTCCAACGAATTCATCACATTCTGGCATTTGCTGCCATCGGTGAACCGTTTCAAATGGACCAAAATCCAAGGTAAGACATTCGGCAGTTACTGTGTTGTCCATTTTAGTATGTTAAATATAGCCGATTCTAAGGATATACGAAGAACTAGAGTTACTATATTGACGAGATCTGTGGGTTGTTGTTTAGGGAAATTAGAGAAATGAATAACTCACCGAATTATGAGATAATACCGGCGATATATTGTTACAAAATGCTAGTTCACACCATTTTTGGGATATTGTATGTATATATATAGTATGTATGTCACGTTTGTGTGCGAAGTGTCAAAATCAGGTGGACGACCCTCTAGTCTCTACGGACCAATCGGATATTACGATTTTTGACGCGCGAAATTCTGGCCATTCCGGGTTCTTGTTTATCGAATCGATATTTCATTCGGTTTTAGCTTGCGTGGGGGTTTCATTCATAATCTTTCCCAATCTAGCGTATCGTCGTTCTCGAATATCTTAATGCAGCTAAATAATGAATTATGAAACTTGGTGTATGTTCAGTAATATTTATTAAGTTAATAATTTGAAATTCCGAATATTGTACAAATATTCATTCATTCAATGGGGTGATGTGGAAAGGGCTTGAGAGGGTATATTATACACTTTTCAATGGGTTTAAATTCTCAAATGTAAATCAATTTGTGCAGACAACTTAAGGACTCTCATAGAATCCAAAAAAATCATACTGCTTGGGAAGGGTTTGATCCTTATTATGCATATTTGACATCACATATTACTTCAAGTCCAACATTAATATACAGATTTTCAACCCATTTGAAGGTGTATATACCCCCTTAATTAGATTATGAAAATTTCATTTTCAATAATTAATCTATTTGTTTGTTTGTTTGTTTGTTTTTTATTATTAGAGCGTCAGGAATTCAAGAAATATAATATAAATTCAATTAAATAATAACATTTTGAGTACACTATTTACTATATCATTACAAAACCAGCTACAATTTTTTTTTAAAAACAAGAGTACTGATTATTATCATTGGTATAATTACATCAAGTCAATTTATTCAGTTTATTCTTTATTGAACTTCACCAAAGTGTGCACATGTGCGCAATTTGAAAAGCATCATTGAACCCAAAGTGATAATAATGAAAATGATAATCACTTATCGCGATCGGTTTGAAATAATCTTATATTATATAGAATGAAGATAATAGTAGATGAGAGAAATTATAAACATGCTTTAAAAATATCATCAAGTCAATTAAATTTTAGTAAACATTTACAATTACAAATTTTCACATCTGTAATAAAATATACAGGAAATCTTCAGAGGCGTATCTTAGTGCACTTTATTGTGAATAAAATCATACCTTCACTATTATCAGTAAACCTAAGGAAATAGTTGATAAAAATAGATGGTGTATAGTAGGGTGGCAATATATCTTCAAATTTTTTTATTTTATTAAAAACTCACATGAAAATTTGGTAGTTTTATGCATTTTGAAAGCCCTATCTAAATTTCAGCTCAATTAATCATTTTTCAGAGGTCGTTCGAGTAAAATTCTTTACCTCTGGGAGAATTTTAATTGAACTGAAATATGGAGAAGGCTCATAAAATATATAAAACTAATAAATTTTCGTGTAAATCTTTTTTTTTTTCCCCTTCATATCTCATAATTGTGAAGACAAGAGATTTGAAAAAGTGACTAAGATCGCTGACGCACCCTGTATAATTATCGTAAATTACCTATATACACATAGTCAACTAATTAATACTATAATGGATTAATGTTTGAGATGAATTATTATAGCTAGGCTTAGATTGCGAAAACTGAAAAAAAAAAAAAAAAATAATAATGTAAAACATTTCAATAAGGCAGGTAGAGAATTACAGAAGTTTTTTGAATCTATGAAATGAAGCTTCCTCGTTTACTATCTACCTGTATAAGAAGTACGAATTATAATTGATAGAAAAATAAATAAAAATCGACAAGTAATATAATAATCATTTGCTAATTGATACGATTTCAATACAACAGGCAGTTATGTAGCTAACAAGTTAGATCTAAACAACGAACGTTTACATTTTAAGCTAAGATCGGTTCGTCTGAATTATATAAGACAATTATTCTGCGAACCATTATATAGTTTGTTCTAACTACTTATTCGAATTTTCTTATGTTTCATTTGAAAATTGTGGAATACGTGAAAATTTTTTCTTTCTGTCTTCAATTTTCATCCAAATTTTAGCTTTTTCTTAAGCAGGGTACTTCGTACGAATTTATCTGGATACTTTTGTACACGGATATATTAGCTTATTTAGCATTTAGGACCAGTATAAATACTCATATAGTTTTTACAATTTCAATTTCTATTTTGTTCTTGGAGAAACTTAAGTGTATGTATCAGAGATGGCCAGGCCAGTTAGTTAACGTTAAAGTTTAACATACTATGAAAAATATAAAACAGTTTTCTTCAATTCTAAATTCTGTAGAAATAAAAAATCTCAACATAAGGGTGGCTATCTCTGATATACTATGTATATTATTGGGGAGTAAACTAACTCTTACAGATATCACGTGATGGTGCTAAAAATAATCGCAATATAAATTCAACACTATTTGAATATTGATTGTATAGAAGACCGTTACCAAAGCTCAACATACAGCAAATGAATACAAGCTCGTATATTATGTGTATAAAATTTGCTTTTGTTCATTACTATTGATTGAAAATGTTTGAGCTCAATCATTTATTTACATATTCTGAGAGGTTTGTAGTACCAAATATCAAAATTGCAACATTAACAAGTACAGTGGTATATAAATTTTCACTAGCCAGTTATTAACAGCATGCAGTTCTGAAATATTCATTGGTCTAGAGTATTAATTATACGTTTTAACTGTAACTAGCAGATCATTATCATAAACAGTGGCTACGTTCTGTATTTGCGTTAGGCTCCGTTCAAAATTTTATAATTTAAAAGACACACATAACTAGGTGGACTACAATCTTTATTATACGGGACACTCCCATATTTTTCGATTGTGTTTACATGTTTTCTGTTTTCATCAGTATTTGAATATTCAAGATCACTCAATGGTGTCAATATTGGTATTGTGTTATGTAAATGTGAATGAAAAATAATATCATTAATGGTACCAATACCCAGACATACTTTTACACAAGAAATTTTAAATAAGTAAAAATATAATAAATAACAATGAAGAAATTTTTCCCATTTTTTTTTTTTTTTCAATTTGGGACTTGACTCTGGTTCAAGAACAAGGATCTGTGCATTTTATATACATGTGATGTTTATCGTTCAATTATACTTTTAAATTATCGACAAGTTTCAAGTATTTGAACAAATATTCACACGAAATTTATATCTAAACAAACTCATTATACGTTACGAATTATTATTACAATGTAGCGCGTCAAATTCTGTTGTAACATTTTTTTTTCCCCTTTTTTTCATCATCTAAGTTCACTTCATAATCGCGACATACAAAGCTGCGAATATAATCACAGGTTTATAATTATTGAAACTAATTTAAACTATGTACCGAATGCATACAGATGATGCAGTTTCTCGTTACAATGCCAACCATGGGTGATTACGGATGGATTCTCGACTACGGTCTCCATAGTCATAAGTAACTTCAACACCAATTGGCACGTCATCTTTAGCAGTAAGAACTAAATGTGGTACAGATCCCACTTCCACCACACGTGCGATCAAATTCCCATTTCTAGAATGATTCACTAGTCTACCTAATTTATCTGATTCAGGCGTTGCGTCCACGCTATAAAAAGAAAAAGAAAGAACATTAATCACTGGGAATGATTTTACTATTCATCCCTTTGCTTGTTTTCTTTTATTCTTTTTTTTCTGAAAATAAGGAATAGTCACTTTCATTTATGACTAATTATCTCATATTTTATTCCCAGTTGTTTCAAGCCTCGATCAAGATTGTAAGAAACTTTCGTCTCTGTAATTTCCTGATCTTCCTATTGAAAAATAGGAGACAAACCTGTCGTCTTGTAGTTTATACTCACCAATACTGATGGTTACGATGCTTGAAATAGTACATATAGCAGCCTGTGTTTTGGTCTCGCGCATACTCAGCTTCCCTCTTTTTAGCTGAAGTCTGATCAATGAGTTCCCCGATATATTCGACGACGAAATCTCCCTTACGAAATTCTCTTGTGGTAACAATCCCTCTGCCTTTTCTACCAAAATGTTTGACTTCAAGTCCGTCTTCAACCTGACACAAGACTTTATTTTCCAAGTCTCTTTGCTGCTCTTCTAATACAGTCTTTTTACATTTACGAATACTTCTTCTAACAGGGAAATAGTCAGTCAGCTTATGATTAGTTCCATTAATAGCAGTTTTTTGTAATTCTTGACTACCGGAGTTATTTGAATTCAATTTTCTACGACCTTTTTTAGATGTCTTTTTACCAGAATTTTGCATATTACTTAATACGCTACTGGGAGACTTTAACAAGGTCATTTTTTCTCTTCCATTAGCATTGTTCTCTATGTTTGGTTTTTCGGAATCATCTGATTCTGTTCTAGTCATATTTATACGATGCGGAGTTGGAGGTCCGCTGACTGGCACCGCAACCGGGGTTTCTGTATTAATAAAAATTGAACGATTGTTATTTCATGGAAAAAAAAACAAGAATATATCCAACTCACCATCCGTCTTGAACAACTGTTCATCAAACCCATGTTTCCGGTGTCCTGACCGTAGATAAATATCCATTTTCTAAATCTTTTGTGTATTTACAGCAAGGATGGCTCAATACCTGAAATAAAAATAACGATCTTGCATCATAAATCAAGCGCCAAATATTATTTCCAAGCTTGTTAATTACACTCGTAAAAAAATTGCTATTCCTTTACTAACGCCAGGCCAATGTTGTTTTCATACTTCAATTTCTAATGTCCTGTTTTTCTCATTTATATCATATTAAATACCAATAACGAATATTATAACCATGCTGAGTATCAAAAGATGAATAAAAACTGAGCACAAACGCCTCTGATCAATAAGTTATTCATATATATACTTATGTATTTAATTAAGCTAAAATAATTGGACTGTTTTTTCACTTGTAAGGTTTTGCTCTTATCCGAACTCGCTAATAATGGTTATAATAAGAGCTTATTGTTTACCAACAACATTGATTATAATCTCGATTATAATTTACTTCATTTATTGATAGAAAAGTGAAAACAAACTGAGCAGAATAACAGGTAAAAAAAAGAAACAAGTTTATTGTTTATTTGACTCTATGGCCACAGTGACTACAATGGTGAAATTTTATAGAGTATTCAGAACGTTATTTTAGTACAGCAGAAATTGCATGTATCTTTGTCCTGCCTAAATATACGAGTAAAAGAAAACAAAATACGTTATGCCAAAGTTATGAATAGTTGTATTTAAAATCAAGGTCAATGCACAGTGTGAAATGATGTGCATGGTATATGCATCATACTATGGCGTCAGAATTAGAGCATTGTATAATTTTCTACATGTATGTGTGTGTGTGTGTGTAGATGTGTATGATACATACATCTGTATGCAATAAACAATGCATATGAAAAGTGATTAAACGAAATTAAATTGAAGTTTCAATGTAAACTGGTTTAAAAATTTTGTGCCAACTATTGTATTCTTTAAGAATTTGACGACCGTTAGATTGTACAGTGAGCCGAGAAAAAAAAGTGAGTTCGAATAGGTACGGATGGGCCGAAACATAACCAAAAACACTTTGCCAAACATAGGTGGAAATGTATGAGTTAAAAAGATAAATTGAGGTGAAAATAAACGCACCTTTTACCATATCGACAATTGCACTTGGTTCAGGTAACGCGGTTTATATATCAATTGTATTTGAAGTTAAAAGAAGTTGAAATGTTTGTAAAAATTGTTAGCGTCCACGACTACACGAACACTTGGCATTCTTTTGAAATAGACTCTAAGCTTTAATACGTTACTTTACTCTAGTCACATTGTTAACATTCTAGATTGAAAACATCCGGGTAATGTATCGTCGCACCTAATTATTTAATAATAATTTAACAATAAGTGGTATATGACAAACATCAACGTAAATAATAGAACTAATAATCAAAGGAAGATAATGCTTCTTCCTCTCGTCTATCGCTACAATCACAGATCGCTCGATTCTTGAAGTTTCAATGTGATCAGCGCGTTCTAAAAGTTGATGAAAATCTGTCTACCATTGAGATTTCGTGTAATGCGAATCTGATGGAAAAATTTAAACATCTTTCATTGTTCGATCAGTTTTTGACTGTCAAATGAAACTCTTTTCTCCCGTTTATTGCTATTCAATAATAATTGCAATTAATTATCTAACATTTGTCTCAAAATTGACGAGAAACGTTAAGTGCAAAGCTTGTTCAATTTTGACGAAAAATCCCTATAACATAACCCCAATAAATTTCCTAGTGAATAAAGTTTGGTTTAAAATTGGCAGCATTGCTTTCGCAACGGTTTAAGAATTTGAAGAAGAAGAATACAGGTGAAGCATTCGTTCCTGATAGAAGTATAGAAATCAGTCAGTGACGTTTCTCCTTACCAATTCGAACGAATATCAACAACAAATTACCACAAACTCTGGCCAAATAATACTTCAACAGTAATTGAAACAAGGTTAGATTTTCAATCGTTCGTTGACTACGATCCCATTCCATGACAGCCTGAAACTAGAAAGTAAAACCAACAAAAACCCAAGATTCTCTCCTTCCTTAACCAAATCTTTAAAAATAACATACATAATGTTCGTCTTTGAAAATATATACGGTATAATAATAGCGATGATAATAATTCAGCGTAACCTCGTCTACACGTTTTAAATTTCTACGTTTTTCTCATGAATACGTTAAATTTTCTTGACCCTGCCTTTTCTGCCTATAAACCATATAAAAATGTTTCACTCGTAGATTACTCGTTTATACGTTTTTTTTTTTTTTTTGCATTTATACGCTTCTTATTTCTTATTCTTATAGTCATAATTATAATAATAATGATTCAATACGAATTCAATTCTTAGAAATAATTCCCAGAAGTTTGGAGTATGTATTTGGTCGTATAATCCAAGGCCGATGCCGTGCTACCAGCCACTTCAAAACACA
This sequence comes from Tenthredo notha, assembly GCA_914767705.2. Taxonomy (NCBI): domain Eukaryota; kingdom Metazoa; phylum Arthropoda; class Insecta; order Hymenoptera; family Tenthredinidae; genus Tenthredo; species Tenthredo notha. The sequence goes on from OU611907.1 coordinate 6,758,436, forward strand.
ACTGTAGTCAGTTCATCTACGAACTCACTATGGCTGTGTTTTGAAGCGGCTTGTAGCACGCAAGCTTCTTTGCGCTATAGCTTTGTCTTTGATTCCAGTTCACACGCTATAGCACCTTATCTTTGGCTTGATGGGGTCTGATCATTCGAAGAAGACCCTGAATGCTGGGGAACGTTTAAAAGAGTCTCAGAATATAAACATCGCTTTAATCATAGAAGCTGGTTGAATTGTCAGATGCGAAGAACTTAGCTACTGCTGAAAAAAATCTACTAAACACTATAGACCAATCAAGCGAGTTGACGGCTAAATATTTAGCCCTTTTGAAAAAGAACGAAAAGACTACATAGGAGTTGGGTGCCCTCAAAAACGAGGAGACTGTACTGGAGAATAGGATTTCTGAGTCTGCAAGAATGATTGAAAGACTTCAGGGAAATCATGAAGAGAGTCGAAACAGGAATAGAGAAAACTCTGAGGTATGAATTGCGGATGTGTAAAATCGCAACAAGTTTCTTGAACAGTCTTGTAATGAAAGGAAATAGATAAATATACTATGACCAAAATTATTCATCATTTTATTCTCTGTCTTATTCATACATTTTTATGTTTTTGAATATAAATACATATTCCTAGTATATTTTAGCTTTCATATTGCATTTTGGGTTTTATTTAACTAGTATGGTCCGATTCCTAATTCTATTTTGGCCCCAGATATGTTCATATTTACCAATCACGTTCTAGAATTAAGTGGCAATCACCAATGAGAGTTTATACCGGCTACAAGCCAAACCTCGACATTCGATTGTTCGACAATAGCTCCGTTTCTCTGATTTTTTAATACGATGCAACGTCATAAAGCTGTAGCATTGGTTAGATCCAACAGGATTGACCAATGATATCGCTCGTGTCGACTTACTCTACTCGTTTGTGATTGTATTCGTGACGTCGTCGAACTCCTAGAGATAGACTGTTGACTAACGAGCCTTGGAATTATACGTGCGGGCATATTTCATTTCTGACTTACGTAGTTATTCTCTGTTCGCTCGTTTGGCAAGAGATAGCGCTACAAGCGATGCGAAGATTGGATCGATTACCCGGCTAAAGATATTTTTCATTTTCAATAAATGTTAAATTCCCTGTATACGATCATCAGAAAGATAATTTAGCTTCATAATGTATGCTAAAATTCATGATTTTTCTCATTTTATATTAATATGAAAAAAAAATCAGTACAACCCATCTATGTAAGGCAGCGCACCGTGCGGTTATTTTTCTTTTTAAAGCGGACATTTTAAATAAGTAAGGGCTACGCAGCGGGAACCCGGTGCTAACAGGGATACTAGATACTCGATGCCTATGTTTTTGTATCTGAAGTAGTGCATTGTGGGCCGGGAAACCCAAGATGGCGGGAGCTGTGCGGGTTAAAAGAGTATAGAATTGAACTATCTTCTTGATAAAATGCCCAGGCCGAAACGAACCGTAAGTAACTATAGAAAAATTAACCTGTGTTGACACATGATAAATATATTTGACAAACGTTTGGGGACAGAATATTTGGTCTAAACCGCGTGGATAGTTCGGAAATTCGATAAGTCTAGATGAAAATTTTTATATTTTTATAGACAGCGGTCAAAGAAGCCGCGCGAGCATTAGTCGGATGAATTTCTTATCTGACTTTTATACAATCTGAGTATCAATATCATATAAATAACAAATATCTAACGTGATTATGGTGGGTTTTCATAAAATAAATCACATTAAATGTCACCGCCTATTCAACGCCAAAGAGAATCCTTTGTTTCGTCATTTATAAGCGAAAGAAAGAGAAAAAAAGAAAAAAGATAAACCTAAAAAATAACCTTAAGTTGGCATTCGTGTGACATAACCAATCGGACATGCTTTTTTTTTTGCAATATCATTCATTTTTCACTATTATTCAATTCATAGAATGAAATAATAATCTATTCAACTCAATTCCGATATCATAAATCATATTCATTCGATATTATCCCCATTTGTCACAGTCTACCAAGAGGTACAAAGCTGAGGAAGTTAGCGAAGACAGCAGCGCAGGTAGCGGCAGTGATTTTGACGATGATGAAGATCCAGACAAAATCGAAGTACCGGGTAAGCCTTAATTCGGTATCATTTTCTTGTTTATAATTACTTTGAAATTCATCTATAATTTATACAAACTATCACATTTCTATTATTCACATTCACATATGTGAATATTAGAGGTTCTGATATCATTGAAATATCCTAAAATTTCAAGAATATTTGATTATAGATTTATCAGAACGCAAATCGTATATTTTTTATATAACAGCGTGGCGAACAATGAGAGTAAACCAATACATAAATTTTGACGTAGTGCAGACTAGGGATATTGTAATATGAATTAGAAAGATTGCAGGCGCTGTGAGTGCACTTTATTAGATACGAGCTCAAATTCTCATAAAAACTGATAATAGCAATGAATTAATCCTCGTCAATTCAATATTAGGATAAAATAAAGATATTTTGAAACTGATGATAAATTAGAGCCTGTTCGATTAGAAGATAGAAATGTCACGCTGGATTTATAACAGCTTTGGCATCGCGTAAATTTCTTGAATCAAATAATGTGTTCATCACGTGTAGACCTCAGATTATCAAATCGCAGCAAAAATGACGATAGTGGCATAGAGATAGTTAGGTAGTTTTATTTGAAGACACTGTAGTGTAGAGAAAGGTAGAACAAAAAGCAATATCTTGTACTTTTGTATTACAGTAGGAAATATCCTAAAGAAAATGATGAAATATCGAAATGACAGAGTAATTTAATTTAATCTAATATCTGTTTGTTTGGTGCTATGATTTTATGGATTATTAGACAATCATTGAATCTCATGTCTTTGATCCCACTGTGAAATAAAGTACCACGTTATCAAATCAAGAAATATTCAGGGTCAGCTGCTCACCCTGAATACCTTGTAATCTTTTCAAGCCCCAATATCAATATCGAGTGAAAGTTTCTCAATCATAACTTTTATACAATAGGTGGCGGAAAAGATTTGGCAACGGCAGCAGGCATTGGCGGCGTTAAGGAGGAAAAACCATCGATTCCACCCCCTTTGATCAAAGGACAAGGCGGAGTTAGCAGTACGTACAAAAACAAAAACAAAAACAAAAACACCTCATATGCCAAGTTATAAATGTTTTGCGATCATTATAATGTTGAAACTGTATCTACAAATATCATATTCATCAGCTTTAAATTAGTACATGAGTTTCTGAATTCACTTGATAATAATATCATATATTGACCATCGGTCTATGCTTAGCTTTCGTGGAACCTTCGCCATGTGAGTATGAAATAAATAGATTATGGTTTGAATAAGTGAACTCTGTTATTACTTCTATTCTATAATATACATCACACAGGGATATAAGCGTATTAAAACGCTGAAATGAATACTCTGAACTGTAAGAAGAGCTACATTGGCAAGTGGCTAAATTCAGATGAACGATAATGTCGAAAATCCATTTAGAGACGATAAGATTATTAATTCGTCGGTATATGATTGAAAAAAACTTGTTAGATGTTTGATAGATTAGAGTTAACGTTATCGGAAAATCCTATTTCAGTTCTTAATTCACATAGTTAAATATTCTTCTATACTTTGCCAAGGAATTTAATTTTTCATCTTGCATTGTTATCCATTCTGTATTTCAGTACTGAACCAGAAATTTTCTAATAAAATCCCGGGAGGTTTAGTTACAAAAAGTAATGCAGCACCGGGTTATGAGATGGTTCGTGTCGGAGGCTCTCAAGGGACTCCAGGTTTTATGGGTGCAGGTGGTATGGGGCCTGTAGGACAAATGGCTGCCAATACTCCTTATGGGTTTCCACCAAGCCTCGCTAGTCTCGCAGGTTTCAACCCTGCTGCCTTTTTTCAACAGAGTAAGTCGACCTCTGGTATGTGTTCAGTTTTAGTTATTTCTTTTACAACATTGGGCTTATTCATTTGGTGAAGGTAAATTAACTACATCTCAATTCATACATTTGAATTAAACGCATGCATTATCTTCTTAGAAAATTACATTTACAATGAATACTTGTGTTACTTATCAACATCACAAATTTAATATAAGATTTCTATTTCGTTTTCTAAATTTACTCAATATAGCTACTCATTTCTTTTCAATTAATTACTTTATTTCTCCATACCCCAGCAATGTACTGATACTAATGATGACCTCTCAAAGTCTTTGTCCTGCCATGGCAATACATTTTTATGAACTAACCCAGAATAGTTGAAATCTTGTTTTTCTTTTTCTCTTTGCTATCCATCTGGTCTTAGATTCGTTCATAATTTCCTCCCGATAAAACTTCAATTTACACGTATTTTTTCTTCGCTTAACTAGCAATGGAAATGAGCAACATGATGGGAATGGGTAGTTTGATGAGTCTTGGATCTATGACTGGCTTGAGCCCTTTCATGCTGCAACAATTTCTCAACCAGAACGGAATGCATCAGAATTGGTCAGGTGGATTATCAGGTAATTAAAACTATATAGTAAAATCAAGTGTTATCATGAATAAAATATGGACACCACTTTATCGCTATTAAACTCTTGACTTTATTAGGTAAAGCAGTGTCTCAGTTATGGATGAATTCTGGAGATCCAGGAAAAATGAGTATGCAGCCAACGATGCCGGAAGAAGAAGAAGTAGATGACGAAGACATGGGAGTAGCTGAGACCTACGCTGACTACATGCCAACTAAATGTGAGATTCTGATAGAGATGAACATGAACTATAAAGAAGTAGTAGGGATCTTAACAAAGTGTATGATTTCACATTTTTTAAAATCTTATTATAGTAAAACTTGGCCGAAAACATCCAGATCCTGTTGTGGAAACTGCTTCATTATCCAGTGTCGAGCCGACTGACGTATGGTACAAAGTTGTGATCCCTGAAGAGATTATTCGTTCAGGAGCATTGTCTGCTTTGCAGTTGGAATCGATAACGTATGCTTCGCAACAGCATGAACAATTATTACCAGACGGTACGCGAGCTGGTTTCCTAGTAGGAGATGGAGCGGGAGTAGGAAAAGGTCGAACAATTGCTGGAATAATATTTGAGAATTATTTGAGAGGTAGAAAGCGTGCGATCTGGGTATCTGTGTCTAACGATTTAAAATACGACGCTGAAAGAGACTTGAAAGACATAGGTGCTGGAAAAATCGAAGTACACCCATTGAATAAATTCAAATATGCAAAGATATCATCAGCCGTGAATGGGAATGTTAAAAAAGGAGTTATATTCAGTACTTACTCAGCCCTGATAGGAGAATCTTCTCAAAGTGGTGGTAAATACAAAAGTCGATTGAAGCAACTGTTACAGTGGTGCGGAGAGGACTTTGATGGACTAATTGTTTTCGACGAGTGTCACAGAGCAAAGAATCTCTGTCCTACCGGTAGTTCTAAGCCAACAAAAACCGGTCTTACAGTTTTGGAAATACAAAATAAATTGCCTAAAGCTAGGGTCGTCTATGCCTCCGCTACAGGAGCTTCAGAACCAAGAAATATGGCTTATATGGTAAGATGTGGTATGTGGGGTGAAGGAACCCCCTTCCCAGAGTTCACCGACTTCATTGCCGCTGTGGAAAAAAGAGGCGTTGGCGCTATGGAAATAGTAGCTATGGATATGAAACTTAGGGGAATGTACATAGCCAGACAGCTGAGCTTTCACGGTGTGGCTTTTAAAATTGAAGAAGTTCCTTTGTCGAAAGAATTCACTAAAGTATACGACACTTCAGTGAGATTGGTGGGTAAATTGAAGTTTAAAATTGAAACTGTTGACTGTGAGATTTTCTAATTACAACAGTTATCAAATTTTCTTTACAGTGGGTCGAAGCTATGCAGAAATTTCAAGAAGCCGCCGAGCTTATAGACGCAGAAAACAGAATGAAGAAAACCATGTGGGGTCAGTTCTGGTCTTCGCATCAAAGATTCTTCAAGTATCTGTGTATCGCAGCAAAAGTTAAACACGCTGTAGCAGTAGCAAGAGAGGCTGTAAAGTGTGGCAAATGCGTTGTTATCGGTTTACAATCTACAGGAGAAGCTAGAACGTTGGAGCAACTGGAAAGAGATGATGGCGAACTGAGCGACTTTGTCTCAACGGCAAAGTAAGGATCAGTTTTTGTTTTCTCTTCTTTTCTTTTTCTGGCAAATGATTTATTCTTCAAAATAAGAATTATGATGAATTTATCTTTACAGGGGAGTTCTTCAGACTCTGGTGGAAAAACACTTCCCAGCACCGGACCGAAACCGAATACATCGATTACTGGGACTGGAGCCTCCAAAGTCAGGCAAATCCCACAACGGAGACTTGGAAGAAGCCGGTGGTTCGGCTGGTAAGAGAAAACCAGTTCGACAAGCTGCGCAAAGAGCTTCAAAGAAAGTAAAGACTTGGTCTACGGATGACGATGTATCTGAGGATGATAGGAATGGTGGAGGTCGCAGTTCCGGGTCAGAGTTTAAACTTTCTGGCACTGACAGTGATGAGGAAAATCATAGCGGCGATGAAAGTAACGCTAGCTCCGATTTCAATCCTTTCTACAGCGACAGTGACTCCGATGCAGGTAAGCATAGGCACATTTTATGTGTACTACTTCGCGATATAAAAGAAAATTTCGAATGATTTAACAGAAATTCAATGAATTGCTATTTAAATATGCTCATTTTCATTTTTGAATACAGATCCTTGGGATAGAAGGAAAAAAAAAGGAAAGAAGCACAAAAAATCACCAAAAAAACGTCTCAGTACACAAGACAAGATTCAATCAATGCTTGCCAACAAGACATCACACATTAAAACCAAACGTAACGGTGATAGCGGAATGGGAATGCCTGGAATGGGTGCAACAGTGACGCAAACTCCTCCTCGCGATGCTATAGAGCGTGCTTGTAGTATAAAAGAAGAACTACTAGCCCAGATTGAATCTCTCGGTGAAAAATTACCGCCTAATACGTTGGATCAACTCATCGACGAATTAGGGGGTCCTGAAAATGTTGCAGAAATGACGGGGAGGAAGGGTCGAGTGGTTCAGACCGAGGATGGGGCGATTCAATACGAATCTAGATCGGAAGTCGACGTTCCTTTAGAGACATTAAACTTAACAGAAAAGCAGAGATTTATGGACGGCGAGAAGACTGTTGCTATTATATCAGAAGCAGCGAGCAGTGGTATTTCTCTACAAAGTGATAGGAGAGCCAGGAATCAAATGAGGCGAGTGCATATAACTTTAGAATTACCATGGAGCGCGGACAGAGCTATACAACAATTTGGACGAACCCATAGATCGAATCAAGTCAATGCACCAGAGTACATATTCCTAATATCCGATCTAGCCGGAGAAAGAAGATTTGCTTCAATCGTAGCTAAGCGTTTAGAAAGCTTGGGCGCTCTAACTCACGGTGATAGAAGAGCTACAGAAACAAGAGATCTCTCCCAGTTTAATATCGATAATAAATATGGTAGAGCCGCATTAGAAGCGACCATGAAAACCATAATGGGATATGACACGCCGTTAGTACCACCGCCGCAAGATTACAAAGGAGATTTCTTCAAGGATGTTGCTGACGCTCTGGTAGGAGTTGGCCTCATTTGTAACAGCGAAAATATGCCGGGAGTTCTAACTTTGGACAAGGATTATAACAACATGTCCAAATTTCTGAACAGAATTTTGGGAATGCCAGTCGATTTGCAGAATAGACTTTTCAAATACTTCACTGATACTCTTAATGCGATAGTAACACAAGCTAAGAAGACCGGACGATTCGATATGGGGATTCTCGACTTGGGAACTTCCGGTGAAAACGTTAAACGAGTTAAAATTTATCGATTTTTGAGGAAACATGCTACTGGTACTGCGCCAACAGAACTACACATTGTTCATGTTGAGAGAGGTATGAGCTGGACCGAAGCTGTTGATCGATGGTCATCGCTCGTAGGATCTAAGGAAGGATTTTACCTCAGTCATCAGGTCAGAAATGGAAAGCAGACCGCTATTCTTGCTGTGGCTGTTGAAAGTGGGAAGAAAAAAGCAGAGAACAGAAAAGATCATCTGTACACAGTATACAGGTGAAATTTCATTGAAAATTTCTCCCATTTATGTAGATAACAAATATTTGAAACTTGATTACTAATCTATTTTGTATAAATTTCTATAGACCAAACACAGGCCTACAGTTGAGACAAGAGACTCTGGGTGAATTAGAAAAAAAATACAAAAAGGTATCAAACGAAGAGGCAGAACCACATTGGATACAACAATATGAGGCGTCAGTAGATACATGCTCTCATGCTTACTGGCGTGGTAATTGCAAAAATACTACATTGGGACTGGATTGTGAGGTCGGACTTCGCCGGCGATCTTACAATGTACTCGCTGGTTCAGTCTTGAGCGTATGGAGTCGAGTCGAAAATGTACTTGCAGCAAGATCTGGTCATAATTCAAAAATGCAGGTCGTGCGTTTGAGAACTGGTAAGCAACCTTTTTGTTTATTTGTAAGCTAAAGTCTCGGGTTTTATGATAATATATTAATCATTGATTCCAGAAATGGAAATTTCATACTGATAGCTGATTCGAAATCAGGTACAACTAGTGATTTCTTTTTTCACAGATGAGAGTCTAAAAATAGTCGGCACACTAATCCCAAAAGCTTGTATGGAGTCATTACGCGAAGCTCTATCGTCAGATGCGGAGAAAACTGAGGAGCAGACATTCTGAGCAGTCTGCTTTGTGATTGGTGTGTTGAAAATACCTAGAAATTCGTTGTTATGTTCAATTTGCATAATATTATATGACTTATTTCTTTGAAATATTATCTTTATTACTACTAAACTGAAAAGGCATTAAAACAATAAATTTTCTGATTCCAGGTATCGAAGGACCAAAAAAATAAAATAAAATGTACGCATGGCACGGGTGTTGTTTTCCATGCACGGGTTGCTGGAGTGATGTAACGAATAAATCCGCCATGTATATTCCATCAATGTTATAGGGAAATAACTAAAATAGATTTCTTAAAGAATCTAGCGGTATGTGAATTACACAATGTAACTCACTGCGAAAGTTTATTTTCCATCGCAAATACGAGGAGAATAACTATTTAGGTTCTAAGATTGAATCTATATACCTAACTGTGTCCGCAATTACGTATAGTATAATAGACTCTGTTCGAGATTGATTTGTGTCGCTGTGTTTTATTATTATTATTATTTTTTTTTTTTTTTTTTAAATTTTAGTCTCACGCAGTTAGTAGTAGTAGTAGTAGCAGTAGCAGCCAGAAACGGAATATAATATTGATATTGCGAAGGTAATTCTTATTTATTATTAAGTTTTTACAATAAAATAAATTAAATATCAGAAATATTATTAAACAATGATTACGATTCAATGTTGAGATATCTTGTACGGTAGAAAACGAATTGTAAACTTTTGCTAGATTCTTCGTTGAGGATGTCTCACTGATGACGAAGTTGTTCTCCTATTAGATAAAGCATCACTCGTTTATCGTATGCATTACCAAGGGAAAACAACTTTATGTTTTAATATGTTTTCTGGTTTTAGCAAGTCGCTCAAGTCAGACATATTTAGTCATTATCGTCGCTATCTAAAAAAAAAAAAAAAAGAACATTGGTATACGTATAAAAATGAAACCAACGAGTATAATGAACGCGGCGACTTATTTATTGACCCTTAATTTCTATTTTTATTTTTTTTTATTCTATTCTGTTCTGTTCTTCTACTACATGCGACAATACAATTCGTAATATATGAACTTTCTTTCCTTATCGCAAAATTGAGCATAAATACTAAAACACGAATATTATTCTATTCATTAGATATTACATTCTAGCAAAAGTGTACGAATTACATCTTATCTAAGAGTGTGCCCGAAAGTGTGTTAAAAGTACCAAAATATAAGAGAATGTGACTTTCAGTTTAATAGATTCTTGAATGTAGATGATGTAATTAGAGTAGAAAATTAAGGATTCGCAAAGTACTTTGTTATAAAAGTAATAAACATTCTCAAACTCGATTCAATGATTATTTTTAACTAACGTTAAATTCTAGTAAGTAACAAACGTCGATGAAACAATTTGTCTAACACTAGTATCAAACTTTAATAACTTTTATTATTTATTCAAGTTATCTATGTCGCATCCCTTAAATAATTTATTTTCTATTCTACAGGATACAGTATCTCACATGAAATATCTATAACGAAATAAATGAGAACAAATTCAATAATAATTTTATAATTTCGTCGAGGTAATTCATACGTAAATACTTACAGTATTTCTTAGCTAACAATTAAGAAGTTAACAAGTTGTCTCATTGATAGCTGTATAAGTAGTGTATAAAAAAAAAAAGTGTAAAAATATTGAAATTGAAAATTCAAGAAACAATTTTCCAACATTTCAGTCTTGTCGGTAAGGTGTATACTCTTTTACTATATTCTTAGATTTCGTATGGATAGTTTGCAACAACGGTTTGGCTGTGCATATAGCGGCGCCAGGTCTTGCCTCGTATCTGGCATAGATTTTCACAAATAAATTAAACTATTATTTAAATGAAATTTTATAGGAATAATCTGACGTGACAAATATTGTTTAATTATTAACGACTGTTTTGGAACCGGGTAAAAAATTTGATTTCATCGTCAAATCAGACAATACTGAAAAATAATTACGTTGCTAACCCAAGTGTGAAAAGTTTCCTGATTTAAATAAACACCTGGAATTAATGATAAAAAAATCTAAAAACATTATCGTAAATGTTTCAAGTCCAAAACTATGAGAAATTGTCAAATTGTATGCGCATCACGCTATCCAGATAGGAAAACAAAATTGGTATTCATTCATAGAATGAAAATTTTTCCTTATCAAAATTTGTCTGAATTTATTTATTATTCGTAAATTAGTCTTGCTTGAGCAACACCATCTACATCATTCTTCCGAGCAGAGGTTTCATTCTCAAGGTACTACATAGGACTAGTCCTAACTCATTGTTAGAATATTATTTATAAGAAGATAAAAAAGAACAAAAAAAAAAAAGAAACACATATATTTGAAATGAACTAAAAGTCACACTCTGCAAATAGGTTGAATGATAGTTGTACCACACATTGTCTTTTATAATGTAATATTCTCTGTATTTTATGGAGTAATTATTTCATCAGTATTAGTTATCGATTGGCTATTAAACTTTTTTATATTTCACTCGATAGTTGACTGAATGGTAATCGTTATGCATTTATCTAACGAGAAATAATAATTAGATACCTAATAAAAGTTCATTTAGATAAATGCATAAAGCCCAAATGTTATTGCGATGTGAAAATATTTCTTAAAGTTTACTCAGTGGCTTATGATTGTTATTTTTTCTTGAAAAGTGGTTGCAGACCAAAAGCTATGACTAGTGCAATGTGTATTTCTATTGCTGCTACAATATTCAATACAGCATTTAAAACTGATTGAATATTGTGAAGAATTAAAGAAATACGAAATTCTTTATGCAGAACGCTGAGCTTTTGGTTTGGTATGAACCACGCCAAAAGTTTACCCAAGATTATACCTAAGTTCTAAGGTACCATACCATAGGCAATAGTAGGAAACAGTATGGTTTAGTATACTACTAAATATTATAAATCTAATGAATCAATTAATGATTAATATTAATGTTAGACACGCTGAACATGATATATTTATATTCACAATAATACCCATCGTGTATACTAGGTGTTTGTATGAATCACAACGCAAGTGTTTAGCAGCTAACTCAATAATAATAAACTACTTTTTCTTAAAACTATAGAAGAGTATGGTAAAGATATCTCAGTATCATTTTTATCTACACATAATGCCTGTGTGTATAATTATCATTGAAATTTAACTTGTGTATTAAAGATCAGCAATGATTTTCTATATTCAAAGTTAAGTTTTATCAATTAACTATTTGAAATTTTTACAGTAATCGTTATTGGCTTAAAAAAAAAAAAGGATTTATTTATTTTATTTAATCTTATTTTATTTCATATTTTCATTAATCTGATTAAAAGAAAAAGTAGCACAATAGACGAGTGATTTATTTAGCACCTAATTAGAAATATATAACTTATAAAATAATAGCTGGGTTGTAAAACGACATTAATATTTATATTCATACTTGTATGTAAATGAATTTCGTGGAAATTATTAACTTATTTCTCTTCAGCCCATGAATTTATATTATATATCACAATCTCATAAGGATAGTATGTCCCTTCAGCTGATGTTGAATTGTGAAAGCAAAAGAAACTATCTACTTATATCTATATCTGTATATGTAATACATACAGCTTCACCTGATCTTATCTTACTTTATAATACCGTTGTACGCTGTTATAATGATTATATACATGCATTTTTAAATACTACAAATATTTAGAAATATCGATCTATCTAAACAATATATAAACAAAATTATGAAAAAAATATATATTGGCATGAAGTATCAAATTTAAAACATTCCGGGCCTCTGAATGTACAATTTAAAAACTAATTTCAAATACGACTTTTTCATGTGTTGGAAATTTTTTTTTAATCAAATATAAAACAGCGATAATATCACAGATGTGTTTCACCGCAATCTCCAGTATTAATATTTTGAAATAAATTGAACGAATAATTAAAAATTACAATCAGAGTTAAAAAAAATTTCCAATTTCCCATTTTAGACAACGATTTATAGATCATTATATAACGTCAGCCCTTTTTATATCTTAGGCAGGTAGTAGTTTTCTGATCACTGGATGGCAGTTCTTTGAAATTGAATAACGATGCAAACAATTTTGTTCAGAACTATAATGTAAAGTTCATTTTGACTGAGAAACAGAAGTGAAAAGGACTGCAGGTAAAATAGTAGAGTATTTGTATTTTATTTTCTGCAGAATGTTTGATGCGAGATAAGTCACAGTTTTCAAACTTATTTGGCATGTTCAGACTTCTTCACTTTTGATATCCGAACATTGCAAAAGCCTGAATTAGGTACTTAAAATGCGTCCATCTGTAGTAAATCTGATATCTGCAGTTTATGTGGTATACAAATAACTCCAGATTATTAGGTGTGCTATTATGAAGATATTATGATTTGTTTATGCCTATGTAGATAGATATAAGGTAATTGTCATCTTTGAAGATACCCGTGTCATTGAATTCGTAAAAATTATATGACTCGATAGCTTGTATGATAAATCGTAATTATTGGTCTTGGTAAGAAATATTAGATACCCTTTTATAGTAAGCATAATTATTATATTCTCTGTACAACTGTTAGAATTGAAGAAGCGTTTCATAACTTCATAAGTTGGTAAGAGAGAGAAAAATGGTGAAAGATCTGTACAGATATATTAGAAAACACGTTCCTGTAATAAAAGTATTTTAATTACTTCCCTCCGATAATTCGTCTTGGGGGGGGATACTTATCATTTTCATTCCTTTTGCTTATTAGGATTTGATAACTAATATCTGGAAAAATCATGTGTATTTACGTCGTAATCTTTATTTCAAAATGACATATTTACATATGATACATAATCACCAGCACATTAATGTACTAACCAAACCATTTCAATAAAGTATTAACTTACAGAATTCTTATAAAGGCTCTTCATCCATTTATATAGAATAATGATATGAAATAAAAAATAAATAAAAGAAAAGATTCTTGATGTTTATGTCCTAGGATAAGAATAACGTTCAGAATTGCTTTTAGGCATTTAACTTATACTAGATTTGGCACCAATTATCATTTTCTTAAAATATTGCATCTGGTATAAATATGCATACATATATTTAGATAGATATTATATATGAGATTGAAACGTAACTCTTTTCTCATATAGAATGTGCAGATCTTTTGGAGGTTTACATACTTTTCCCCTTCCAAATTAGCAAACCCCCTACGAGAAAACTAATTTGAAAACAATATTTAACTTCATAGATTTATATTTCTGTATTTTTCATTCTATTTACACCCAATATTTGTTAACAATTTCAAGTTTCTTGACATACATAACATATAACTTGGTCCAATTCAATGAAATGCATAAAGTAACATAAGAAATGTAAAAAACCCAATAATCACTCCTAAAATAATGGAGTCTCGACGTTTGCGGATGTTTATTCTTTGTAGTAAACTGTTCACAGCTGGAAATCGATTAGAAATGTCGTTGAAACGAGTTTGAATCCGTTTAAAAGTATGACGTTGGGATACTAAATGTTCTCGTGTTTCAACCGCTATACTTATTTGATCATTAATCAATCGATCCGAACTGCAACAAATTAAATCAAATCAGACCAGGATAAACAAATAGAATGAAATTGCTGTTTTCTTATCAAACATGAATTAATCAATGCTAATATAAATAAGCTTATCATTAAATGGATTTTACTTACTTGTGTAAGTGCTGGCTCTCTTTCAAGTACTGATCTCTTCTATTCAAACCACTGCCACTCTTGTAATTGCTGTAATTAGAAGAAAAAAGTACTGACACATTGATTTTCACATTATAGTTACAGTTTACGCAATAAATGGAGATAAAAGAACAAAGTAACAAGTTTATGGAAAACAAACACAATATGCTGTGATTCTAATTTCTTTGAACTAAAAATAAAGCATTTGAGTGTATATATGAATAGAAAATCGAGTAATGGCTATAAATGATGAAATTTAATAGCTGAGGAATAATGAGTGCAATTTAAAGCACACATACTCAATTTCTTTCCTAACACTACCCAAAAGATCTTCTCTATCCCGTCTGGCGGTGAAATTGTTTTGAGTTTTGTTAAATTCTAGTTTATAATCTTTCAAAATTTCTCTGTGACGTTGCATCGTGTGCAGCATTGGAGCTCCATTTGGTTTTATTTCACTCATTCGATCGTTTACTGCGGATAACTGAAACGAATAATAAAAATGATTTATATCTCATTCGTGCATGTAAGATTCAAAGAAATAGAATCAGGATAAACTCACCTTTGTGACTAAAGACTCTATCTCTGTAGCCATATTTTCAAATACATGTTCTTCATCAAGTAGTGGAACTGTGTCACTACTAGAATGAACAGATCCTGCATTTACACCCAGTTTATTAAATGCAACAAGTTTTGCATCGATTTCATTCTCAAGATGACGAGCCTGTTTTCTCAGGTCTGAAATATCGTGAGTAAAGTTATTAAACAAACTCTCATTTATTAGAAACTATTTTTTTCATACAGTTATCTTATTATCGGAGAAATAAAACAGAAGCAATACATTTTTTCTTTCTTTTTTAAATTACAAGTCGAGAATAAAGTTGTTGTTTTTCGGGTCAATTTCATTGCCTTTCACTTATGCAAAGGAATAAACATAAGCTGTAAAGGATTAACAAGTATGGGATACTATCTGACTCGGTTGTTTATCTTTACATGCTGGGGATCTGTCAAAAATCTGGGTTCACGATGTATGACGGGAAAGAAAATGAGTCATAAATTTGCTCCGGGTATTAAGCCGTGTTTGGTAGGTAATAAGATTCGCACAAGTAAGGATTACAAATATTACAATTACATTTCTAAACTTAGTAGGGTAATTTATTTGTTTATTTTTGTAAAATATACCTTCCCATCCTACAGCACTTAACGAAGTTGCCATTTTTCATGAAGTGTTCAGTGTTCACGATCTACGATACGATACGATATTACGATAGTATAGACCGTGGAATTTATAATATTATAGAGAGATGCTAAAGCGATGCAAACGGTTCTATAGAGAAGGGGAAATACTTTTATTTCTGGATTTTATTGTTAGCCGTGTCCAGTTTTCGATTTTTTTTCTTCTTTCTTGCTGTTATCTCTCTCCTCCCGAATAGTTAGACAATGTCGGAACGTTTAAATAAACGTTAAAATAAGCTTAAAGAATTCTTCAACAATTAGTTATCGTTCATTTCATAACATAGGGTATAAAACTATTAAATTTCAAAATCTGTTATCATAATTTGGAACGTTTCGGCGTGTGCGTCGCATGTGTGCGTGTGCGTCTGTTTTTATACCCTTGACCGAAAAATCGTTAATTCCCTCCTCTACTCACGACCGTTGGAGTCGGCGTTCTTTGGCGCTGGCGTCAATGCTTACACACACACACAAGCAATACGAATCCACTTCGTAGTTCGTACATGAGGCTTGCTAGTTGCTGTTAGTGATTAACTCTTTAATTCGTGGTGTCGTTTAAATTTAAATATTATAAACCGTGAAAGAATTAGCGACAATGAGGCCAGACTCAAGGAGTATATCTTTTACCTTTCATCGGTCAGCTTTATCTGCAAATAATAGCATAGACGAGCCTAAAGAGTCGAGAAATTTACGACAAAGACTACAGGATCGTTTTGACCGAGAATGCCCATACAGTTTGGCCAACAAGGAGTCACTATCAAACGGTAATAATTCGAAGGGAAAATCTGAACCCTTAACTCCAGAAAAAGGATGGAGTAATTTAAGCTTGAGTAACGTATCGGCTGATTCAAGAAGAGCGTTTAGAAATGGTGCTGAAAAATTATCGAAAACAATATCCTCTGTCAGAACGACTTTTGGAACGATTTCACAGGTTTGTTAGCGCATATTTTTGTCATACGTTTTGTAATATGTCATTGACTGATTTATGTACGTATTTTTCATTTAAAGAAATTCAGGAGTTCTACACGTCGAAGACAGCGTTTAGAGGAATGCCATTCGCCGACAATATCAGCTACACCGCAAACTAGATCTCGTCATTTATTGGGGAGAACACCAACGAAATTGTATAGTCCGTTTGGTATAGAATCGCCGAGGTCTGCTTGGAGCAGTTCTGTTGAAAAGGAAAATGACGATACTAGTACTATGCAGAAACTTACAAGCGTTGAACAGAAATTAAGAAAACCATTTCAGTTATCAAAAGCTAAAGGTTTCACTACTTTTAGATAAATTGAGAAATTAATCTGACCCTCTATAAGCTGATAATTAATAATTAATATAATCATTGGCATTTCTTATCACTATAGCTATCACAAAAAAAAAATTAGAAGAAAGAAAGATATGGTTTTAAACAAGACATATTGTCAAATGCTGCTAACTTTATTATAATATTATCAATGCCTTATAAAATTTTCTCAATTAATATCACGAAATTGTGTGTGATTGACGTGTTTTATAGATAGCACATCAGAGCTAATTAATTTTCAATCTGATCATGACTGGTATATTTTTAATTTATTTATTCACGTAATTTTTCTATACTTATATGTGTAAATTAAGAATAATAATTGGGCTGGATCTTCGTCATTAAAATTACGCAGAAATTAGGTAATCAAAATAATGTTGAATGGGTCATAATCTGCAGTTGTGTCAGACTTGTATGAACGATCAAGAGATTGATGTTTTACTACCTAATTAATACTAGGTAATCTCAATTCATTTAGTGATGAAGAAAAAAGAAACAAGAAATCGAATATATTTATTTTTTTTTATTTTGTCATACATCGTCTAACTGTTTTACATTTTTACATACAAAATTTATATTGCAGGGGGATAGGATTTTCATAAAAATCCTAAAATCCTAAAATCAATCATCAACTACATTTGATATTCGAATTCAATAATTCAAACGATAAGAAAAATGTAATAAATTATAATTTGATACATGATAGGATTTCATCGGTATGTTAATTATATAAAAAGACACCCCCCTGCTCTTCACTTGTATCATCAGTATTCATTATTCATAAAGGGTGTGAAAATTAGCCAACAGTGTTGGCGCGAATTGCAGGTAGCTTATTAATTTAATATTTATGATTACTATTTAATTTAGTAATTAAAAACATCTCATAAGATAATTGCAACTATGTTAGTCTTAAGAAGTATCATTATATAAGAGGTAGCTTTAGATAGTATGTCTTGATCAATTTAGGATCAACTTGATCTCAGCATACAATTTGTAGCTTTTTCACTCACTGTGACTGACAGAGGCTATTTTTTCTACACATATTTCTTGACGTTTTTAAGTGTGTAGCACACATGACGTTATGTTATAATAAGCTAGTGGGTAATATACGAATAAAAATATAAGATCACGATTTGCTTATAAAAATCAAAAATTAATTAAAATTAATTGTCTATCTTATCGAATGTGTAAAGTTAGAAGGAAAATTCTGATTCATGTATAGTTATATGAATCAATAGCTAATCGAATAGCGTTAAAGTATTTGATACATGATAACAGATTTATATAAATAACAACCCACAAAGCTTATATTGCATGTTTTTGGTATTTATTTTTCTTTCGCATAAATAAAATCACGTGCTTGGAAAAATATGGTTTTCGTTCATTCGTATTATGATATATTTATTTTATCTATACCCAGTTTGGAATTATATCTAATCTCTATTTCAACTGAATTAGAACATATTTACATCCCTTTCTTTTACCTAAAATAAAATATGCGATTAATGAAACTACTTTTAAGTCATAAAACGTTTTTAAGCCATATTTTACTATCTATATATTATTCTCTTAATTTTTCCTGAATTATGTATATTTCTAATATTAATCTAACATCGATTCTTCCGTTTTGATTCATATAATTTTTTTTTTTGAATCTGATCAACCTCCACAAATAAGGCAAACGTTTCCGTTGCGATTCGGTAGTGGCGGGTCGGTGCGTTCATGATTGGCGGGAATGCGCAAGTCTTCAATGCGCTCGTTGTCTATGTTTTCGATTTCCGCGGCAACAGTCAGACGCTAAAGAAAGAGGCACGAAGCCAAATAGGACGGCGATTTACGGAACTATGTAAGTAGTTTATTCGCAAGATTGAAGAAAGAGTAAATACCTATTCAACGATTAGTTCGCAAAAACATAATAACCGTATAAAGGGCAAAGAAGCTTTGAAATATAATCATTAAGTTTATAAACATTCCATTCGGGAATTTTGGTTAACCGCTTGGCGTGGCTTTTCTGCGGTCAGCCATTTTGAGTATTGTCGAGTGTGACTGGTGATTGATGTGACGCGTTGTGTTGGATATGAAGGTATTTTATCCGTTAAATTATTATATCTTCTATAATTCATGATCTTATTGTCAACCGGTATGACGTGAGTCAATATTTGTCGTATTTCACGATTCATAACTTGAAAAAAAAAACAACCTATTCATTATTTGAGAGAGTAATGCCGAATCGGGTCCGTCACGTTGTTAGACTTTATAGGCGGTAAAACTTCGATGTGTTATTGGTATTATACTCCAAAAATAATTCGTGTATAAATGAATTACACTAAAGCCCTACGATATCGCAGTACTTCATAATCCCCTACACTTTCGATTCATCATATTTCTTTTTTTTTTTTTTCCTATTAACGGGTCGGCGTCAATGATACCACAAATATCATATGACGTGTTTCGCTTCGAAAAAGAAAACAAAAAGGCATCGCCGGTCAGAAGATCGACTCTAGCTATAAAAATACACAACAAATCTATTAGATTCGATATTTAATAACAAGCAGTCCTAATATTTGATGGAATCACTGCTAGTTCCATTTTGCAATATGTCAAAAAAATGACAAAAATAATCTTCATTTGTTCTTCGTGATATTTTTGGAGCTAATCGTATATAAAATCTGACTAGTTGTCATTCTTAGTTCAAATTTGACTAAAATAAGTATCTGTTAGGGTCTAGACTTAGGAATACTTTGGAATATGAAATTATTGGAAGTGTTATAATACATGAAATGTTTTTTTTAGACTAAAATGAGCAAGACCAAAGAGTCACCAGTAGCGGACGGAGAAACGGAGGAGGAATTCAGCGTGGAAAAGGTTTTAGACAGACGTGTTGTGAAAGGAAAAATTGAGTACTTTCTAAAGTGGAAAGGATACAGTAATGAAGAAAACACATGGGAACCAGAGGAGAATCTTGACTGTCCAGATCTGATAGCCCAGTTTGAAGAACAGCGTAAAAAAAAAGAAACCGCTGCTACTGGAAAGAAAGACGAAAAAGAACAGAAAAAACGAAAAAGTTCATCTACGCCGACTCCGACAGCTCCTTCTAAAAAAAAAGTCACTGAAGAGAAGAAACCTGAAGGTGAGACACTCATACTTTTGTAATACAAGCTGAGATTATAGATTATATAGAAGTTTTATGCATTACGATTATCTAAGCATTTACAAAATTTAAGCATTCTGGTTATTTCAGGTTTTGACAGAAATTTAGACCCGGAGCGAATAATTGGGGCAACTGATTCCAGTGGTGAATTAATGTTTCTTATGAAGTGGAAAGGAACAGACGACGCTGACCTTGTTCCAGCGAGAATAGCGAACGAAAAATGCCCACAAATTGTTATAAGATTTTATGAAGAACGTTTAACCTGGCACAGTCCAACCCATGACGAGGAAAACAACAAAGCCGATCCTGAGTAGCAATTAACATCTCAAACTCAAAAATCCAAACCGGGCTTGTCTTACACTGCTCGTTTCAAAATATGTCGAATCTAGTGTATCATTTTAGATTCATGTATAAGTAATTGTTTAAATAAGCAGTGTGGTATAGTTACTTGAATCCGTAAGCGAAAAATTATTGAAATTGGTTCTCAGATTTGAATTGTTCAATTCTTCACCCAACCTACAGCTACTCATATCATATCTGGTGTAGAGAAATAGTTTTAAAGTATCGGGAAAGTATGAGTGTAGCCGACGTGGGTTTGGATCAATAAAATTCAGAGTGACCAGATGCGTTTTTAACTTCAAGCAATAAACTTCATAGCCTTCTGCATTAAAATAAGTAAAATGGGCATTATGCCCAACTAATATCATGGTTTTCTTTGAAGCCGACAGTAGAGCAGATTCAGTCACTAATTCACACTCACAGGTCTTCTGAAAGAAACTCTTAGAGTTTGAATCTGCATTAGCAGTATCGGCCATTCGGAAGGATGTTGAAGTTTGCATTAATTTTCTTGAACAAATATGAAAGGGACTTGAGAAAATTACCATTTGTCTACTACTACCGAATGCACACGTTGAAAAGTTACAATATTTATCCGTTTCATAATACATTAACTATCCCATGATGTCAATTCGCTGTTTACCTATTGTTATATCTAATACACATGGTACCCTAGCAATTCTTCAAACAATTCATGTGACTTATGTGTAAAATTATTGCAGCAGCTCCTCATCTCATATTAATTAGGACCCTTGAATAAATCAAGAAAATTCTATAACGGAATGAGTGTTGGTAACGTTTTATAACTATTATCTAGAGTAGCTGGGAGAGTATTTAGTATTATTAAAACAAATGTTATTGCTCATCTTAACAGCAGAACACTTTTTCTTTATTTTATCCTTATGTGTAATTACGTGAGATTCTTAGCATGTCTGCAATTAGACTATGCAAATTGGCCAGAAGGTACAATAGTTTTGTCTCTATTCTATGTATAATGTTTCTACTAAATAAGTTCACGAAATTCTTATGAGAGTAGATTTGCATCTCATTTTATTTTCCAAACTGTATTAAGTTACATTGACGGTTGATACATTTAAGGAATAATTCTTATTTTCTGCAGTACATTGAATAACGACGCCTCAAGTATATTGTAACTAAGAATTAATTAATAGATCAACTAAAAAGTAAAGATGGATACATTTGCTGTTAGATTTTTAATTATAAAATTTGTATATTAAAACATGTTCTTTGTGTTCTTCATTTTACATCAGGATAATTTACACATGTTTTGCGATCATCCGAAACCAACAGCGCAAGGCAAACTTCAGTAGTTATATGCCTGGATCAGAATTCCGAAAAAGATCCTGCGACAGAGGGGCTAACTAAGATTTTCTTAGACGGTTTAGCTAGGTAGCTTCAAAACTTGTAAACCTAAAAATGTAAAGAAATTCTTATAGTCTGAGAACCTTTCTGAAGCAATCCTTGACTATACGCAGGACTTCAGAAAACGATCGTAAAATAATTTAAATACTCTTGCTGAAAGATACGAAAAGTAATGGAATCAAGAATCTCGGTACTTATGGCCAGATAGTGTAAGAGTTTAGAGTTACACAAAAGTTGTTACCCAAACAAACACCCAGTTGATTATAACTTCAATTTTTATGTTATGGATTGATTTATCTGTCTCCTCGTATACGCCAGAAACTTAATAAATTATAAACGATTATTACTTAATTAATCGCAAACAACAGAATAGTAGGGGGTGAGTCTTATTACACGCAACCCACAGATCTTTCGTGCGATTCTAGATCTATAGTTGCCTAGCAGTGGCGCTGTCGGCGTAAACTGACCTACGACAATGGCGTCCCCCACCCCGCTCCAAGCGAAGGTAAGCCGAGGACGCCGGGCGCAGGGTTCAGTGATTTGCGCGGTTTCCTCGAGTGAACATGGGTGACACGTGGAATTCTTTGACAGCATTATCAGTCGACGGAGATGAGAATGAACATCGCTGATACTTGAACTGCATAGATCCTGCGTGCCACTTGGTCGGAGATGGACGCCAACCACCACTGCCCGGCTAGTCCTGGATTAACGGTCGACCAAGATAATGGTGAGCTTTGTATTATATTAGCCAAAGACCCAATTACGTTTAACAATCGACAAAAACAATCATTGATGAAACATACTTCGCGATCCGATACAGATCTCGGACAGCTTACTTTTCCAAGTCTATGTACCACAGCACCCATCGGCCAAGTAACCGTGACGCTCACCCTGTATCATTGACTCGATACTAGGGCCTCCGGTTTGCCTCTGTCTGCCCGTATACGCCAGAAACTTTGACGACAACTCGGTTTCTCTCAGCTGCAAGGGATACGATACCGACACGTAATAATATACCTAGAGGTAAGATATTGTCCGTCTCGTTATAGGGTAAGCCTAGGAGAGAAAGCACACTTAATTCTTGGAGATAGGAATAAATTCTCTCTTTTTAATGACAAACCTGGAATATGATTGATAGATCTCGAGAGACTATGTTTACCTTCGTTGAATACAGTAGACTCACCTCGTAGTAGAGAAATATTTGAATAACGAGGATCAAAATTTTAAGGTTTGAAAATAAATACAAGGGTAGATTGCTGTAGGCCTAATTAGGCATCACATTTATTTTTGAAACATGGAACATAATCCAATATTGGTGATAAATTATACCAGAGTCTCAAATATTAGTCATAACGATTGAAAGATTGAAAAGTCTATTCATGCATGCACTAGTAATACTAGCTTGTTGACATTCTTGATTCTGTTAAAAATAGTTGAAAGTTTATATCACATTCAAAAATGGTTCAGGCTGGCTTACGAAATCAATGATATGAAATATATTCGAATAAATTCAACACAGATGTATAATCACAATTAGAAATTCTTTGGTATTTAGTTGAGATTGTTTACTTGAAAAACACATAAACTTAATCTATCCAATGTACCCTATGTTTATCTAATTTTTATCTTCACAGGTGTTGTTCATCGAGGGAAACTAGTTTCTGCCTATCTTCAACGAAACCTCTTGAAAATTCACCAGGACAGGGGATTCACACCAGGGAGTGACGCAGTCCAAGCACCAGGGGAATTACCGCAAGACAACTTTGCACTGCGGAGTGTTAATCAAGCAGCATAAGCAAGTATTTCGTAATTACAGTTACCTTTAAATAACTTTATAATCACTCTTACTCTATAATGACTTTAAATGACTTCACTTTATAATTACGTTTACTAATTAAATCGAGTTCAATTACACGTTACCAAAGAAATGTGTAATTGAATGCAGTTTATTACTTTTCAATACCTTTACATTATAATTACTTTGAATAACTTCTACAATTACTTCAAATAAATCGAGTTCAATTACATATTACCAAAGTATTGGGTAATTGAATAAGTAATTTCATTGAAAATGTAATCAGTGACTCGCAACACTGCAAATATCCATGTAATAATAAGATCGTTTATGCAATAAACATGTATTATTATAGTAAATTGGCGCATTCTTGAATAAATATCTCTTGAAATTGTAAATAATCGATCGTTGAATCATTTTCCCCTGTCCTTTCCTTGCCTATATATATATATATATATAAGTCGAAAATCATGAAAATCGCATGATTTCATAAAGCCCCGAAATATTTATAAATTTTATCTACTACTATTAGTACTATTTATTTATATTATAAATATTAGTCCGCCTCACCATATGCAACACGCATGCCATTCGTGTAAACGACAAGGCCCATGTTAATTTTTGTTGCCTATCTGGTGTTTTCCGAATGCCTATATTCAGGCGTATTGTAGTAGCTTAGAAAAAACGTCGAAAAAAAGGTTCTGGCAGTTGATACCTTATTTAAGGAGTCGGATTTCTGGCAGTTGATACCTCGATTCTAGTCGGTTTACGATGAAATATCTACTGCCAGAAAATCGACCAATCAGGAGGCTGCTTGAGCCAATTTAGGCTCAATTTCTCGAAAAGGAGCCTCCTGATTGGTCGATTTTGAAATTAAATCAAGTTACGGCGCTACAGAGGCTAGCCATCAGCAAAATTCTGGATTTCTGGCAGTGGCTGGATTTTCACGGCAGCAATTTACTGCGGCAGCAACACGTGATTAACAACGAATAGCGTAGGTCAACCACGTGGTTAACAACGAATAGCGCCGCGGTAGTAAATTGCTGCCGTGAAAATCCAGCTACTGCCAGAAATCCAGAATTTTGCTGATGGCTAGCCTCTGTAGCGCCGTAACTTGATTTAATTTCAAAATCGACCAATCAGGAGGCTCCTTTTCGAGAAATTGAGCCTAAATTGGCTCAAGCAGCCTCCTGATTGGTCGATTTTCTGGCAGTAGATATTTCATCGTAAAGCGACTAGAATCGAGGTATCAACTGCCAGAACCTTTTTTTCGACGTTTTTTCTAAGCTACTACAATACGCCTGAATATAGGCATTCGGAAAACACCAAATAGGCAACAAAAATTAACATGGGCCCTTCCGTTTACACGAATGGCATGCGGGTTGCATATGGCAAGGCGGACTAATATTTATAATATAAATAAATAGTACTAATAGTAGTAAATAAAATTTATAAATATTTCGGGGCTTTATGAAATCATGCGATTTTCATGATTTTCGACTTATATATATATATATAGGCAAGGAAAGGACAGGGGAAAATGATTCAACGATCGATTATTTACAATTTCAAGAGATATTTATTCAAGAATGCGCCAATTTACTATAATAATACATGTTTATTGCATAAACGATCTTATTATTACATGGATATTTGCAGTGTTGCGAGTCACTGATTACATTTTCAATGAAATTACTTATTCAATCACCCAATACTTTGGTAATATGTAATTGAACTCGATTTATTTGAAGTAATTGTAGAAGTTATTCAAAGTAATTATAATGTAAAGGTATTGAAAAGTAATAAACTGCATTCAATTACACATTTCTTTGGTAACGTGTAATTGAACTCGATTTAATTAGTAAACGTAATTATAAAGTGAAGTCATTTAAAGTCATTATAGAGTAAGAGTGATTATAAAGTTATTTAAAGGTAACTGTAATTACGAAATACTTGCTTATGCTGCTTGATTAACACTCCGCGGTGCAAAGTTGTCTTGCGGTAATTCCCCTGGTGCTTGGACTGCGTCACTCCCTGGTGTGAATCCCCTGTCCTGGTGAATTTTCAAGAGGTTTCGTTGAAGATAGGCAGAAACTAGTTTCCCTCGATGAACAACACCTGTGAAGATAAAAATTAGATAAACATAGGGTACATTGGATAGATTAAGTTTATGTGTTTTTCAAGCAAACAATCTCAACTAAGTACCAAAGAATTTCTAATTGTGATTATACATCTGTGTTGAATTTATTCGAATATATTTCATATCATTGATTTCGTAAGCCAGCCTGAACCATTTTTGAATGTGATATAAACTTTCAACTATTTTTAACAGAATCAAGAATGTCAACAAGCTAGTATTACTAGTGCATGCATGAATAGACTTTTCAATCTTTCAATCGTTATGACTAATATTTGAGACTCTGGTATAATTTATCACCAATATTGGATTATGTTCCATGTTTCAAAAATAAATGTGATGCCTAATTAGGCCTACAGCAATCTACCCTTGTATTTATTTTCAAACCTTAAAATTTTGATCCTCGTTATTCAAATATTTCTCTACTACGAGGTGAGTCTACTGTATTCAACGAAGGTAAACATAGTCTCTCGAGATCTATCAATCATATTCCAGGTTTGTCATTAAAAAGAGAGAATTTATTCCTATCTCCAAGAATTAAGTGTGCTTTCTCTCCTAGGCTTACCCTATAACGAGACGGACAATATCTTACCTCTAGGTATATTATTACGTGTCGGTATCGTATCCCTTGCAGCTGAGAGAAACCGAGTTGTCGTCAAAGTTTCTGGCGTATACGGGCAGACAGAGGCAAACCGGAGGCCCTAGTATCGAGTCAATGATACAGGGTGAGCGTCACGGTTACTTGGCCGATGGGTGCTGTGGTACATAGACTTGGAAAAGTAAGCTGTCCGAGATCTGTATCGGATCGCGAAGTATGTTTCATCAATGATTGTTTTTGTCGATTGTTAAACGTAATTGGGTCTTTGGCTAATATAATACAAAGCTCACCATTATCTTGGTCGACCGTTAATCCAGGACTAGCCGGGCAGTGGTGGTTGGCGTTCATCTCCGACCAAGTGGCACGCAGGATCTATGCAGTTCAAGTATCAGCGATGTTCATTCTCATCTCCGTCGACTAATAATGCTGTCAAAGAATCGAATAAAAGAATAAATCGGGGAACGAGTATTTTCCCGAAAAATACTTGTCAACTCGAAATAACACGACAAATTAGTTTCCCCTCTGGAGTCGCGAAATATGCCTGTCAAACAAACGACGCTACAAGGCGAGGGACTCGGAATTATATGCCAATAGTATAATGGGATGATGGGATAATTATCGCGAAGTTATCAAACGAAACTCTCTCGCCCATTATATTTGTATTCAGAACAGGTCCGAGAGGTTATGCTCGTAAGAAATCTAGATTTTTGCACATTTATTCTTTGGTATGAATAGAATATACTTGAAAATGAACAATATCTGCAATTAAAATCAAAGCCTGCCGGTAGCAATTCAACGGTTACTTACTTCGAGGATTAAAATACTAGACGCGTGAAATTTGTCGGAAAAGTATTGAATACAATTTCACTTGTTTTCAACGAGCTTTGAAAATTGCGGATTATTTATTGCCGTCGTATAATATTGATCGAAATATTTCAAACTCACCCATGTCCAACGTTCCTCCGTTAATGTCAGCCTTCCCGAGCCGCAAATTTCCTCGACAAGTGTCACCCATGTTCACTCGAGGAAGCCGCGCAAATCACTGAACCCTGCGCCCGGCGTCCTCGGCCTACCTTCGCTTGGCGCGGGGTGGGGGACGCCATTGTCGTAGGTCAGTTTACGCCGACAGCGCCACTGCTAGGCAACTATAGATCTAGAATCGCGCGAAAGATCTGTGGGTTGCGTGTAATAAGACTCACCCCCTACTATTCTGTTGTTTGCGATTAATTAAGTATTAATCTTTTATAATAATCGTTCATAATTTATTAAGTTTCTGGCGTATACGGAGAGACAGAGGCAAGCCGGAGGCTCCAATGTCGAGACAAAGATACAGGGTGAGCGTCACGGTTACTTGGCCGATGAGTGTTGTGGTACTAAGTCTTGGAAAAGTAATCTGTCCGAGGTCTGTATCGGATCGCGAAGTATGTTTCAGCAATGATTGTTTTGCGGACATACATTTTTAGTTAAACTGGGTCTTTGGCTAATATAATACTAATAAATTCAGGTGTCACAGAAGGATGGGTATTATCATACTGCTATTATTCAGTAAATTTTTCAAAAAACTAAACAAAAAAATAATCTTCTCTTATCAATACATTGTGAATATGTCAATGTCTAGTTTGAAGAAACTTTCCTGCGTTCGTAGTATTTTTATTGAGATACCTGTCATAGTCGTAAGTCGTCAACACAACCCCCATGCCAACCCTTTGACGCCACGTGGGCTATTAATTCCAGACAGGCGCCTACGAATTGATCAGAGCTCCTTCGCTTTATGGCTAATTTCATCGACGTAAAGTTTGGTATCGCCACTTCGGGGTTGAATTGATGAACTACTTTTTCCGCAAACATCTGTACGCCTCATTATACGCAACCCTGCTGACATAACTAACGTATGGGTTGTGCGTGCTGAGTCGTAAGAGTGGTTCGTCAATGCAGCCGCGAGATAGCAATACATTTGTCACGCCGTGTGCAAATTTTATTGAATTAGAGAAATCGTATAGGTTAGACTGTCACAAATGAAAGAAACACAACTTATTTAAATAACCGAGTGGCGTAGAATTTTTATATACATAGTAATTCATCGATAAGTGTGTACGATTGCTTAGGTGAGAAATAAAGAACATCAAATAGTCATTTACCATTACCAATTGTTACGGAATGTTCAACGCTGAAGTATTGTCGTCTTGCTATTTATGAAATCGTAACAAACAATATCTTCGATTAAAGTTGTTCTATTGTGTGATAGAAAGCAACTCTGTATCATACCTTCATTGATTATACAAAATGATGGATAACTGTTTACCTAAAGATTCCCATAAAAATTATCTATACTATCATTAACAGTGACATCAAAAGTTGATTAAAAAACAATGTAGATCTATCAATAGGATGGAGACAGAAGAGGATAGATTAAGAAAGAAGCGTCATTTTCACAAAATGTTACACACAGAATTGCCAAAGTCGTTTGGTTCATCACAGCGTAGTTTTGGGCATAAAAGGTCCAAAAATGATGAATCGCTAGATCCATTAGTTGATAGTTTGTTTAAAAAGCAATTCTCAATCAATAACACCAATTTCAAAACTCCCGATCCTGAAACTATGTTCACTGAAGAGCCTTGGTCTGTAACAGAGTTACAAGAATTAAAGATCGAATTAAATGAGATTAAGAACAAATTAAACGACTACGATATCGCAGAATGGCATCAGCATACCCGGCGAAGAAACAGAGCTGGAGATGTTCAGTGGCGTCTCCGTAAGGAAATAGACCCAGAATTTTTGACCCAAGCATGGTGTAAATTCTATGAAAGCGTGTCTCTGTTCCCTCTGATACCAAAGGCTGCAATAGAATCTAAAAAACTGGTATCAGTACACTTGTGTGAAGCACCTGGTGCTTTTGTAACATCCTTGAATCACTGGCTCAAACTAAATGCTTCTAATGTACAATGGGACTGGATGGCTACTACCTTGAATCCATATTACGAAGGAAATCCCCTGTCTTGTATGATAAACGACGATAGGTTTATCATATCTTCTTTAAACCAATGGTGTTTTGGCGCTGACTACACTGGGAATCTAATGAGTCTTAAGAACATGGATCATGTTGTAGAAAAGGCTGTAGAGAGAGGAGATATATTACTTGTGACTGCCGACGGCAGCATAGATTGTACGAATGACCCTGGAGAACAGGAGTCTGTAGTTGCCCCGTTGCATTTTTGCGAAGCAGTTACCGCCATGCACCTATTATCCAAGCACGGAAGTCTGCTGTTAAAAATGTTCACGATCTTTGAACATAATTCGTTATGTCTTGTCTATCTTATTTCCTGTTTGTTCGATCAGGTGATTGTGAATAAGCCTGTAACTAGTAAAGAAGGAAATTCTGAAGTATATTTGGTATGCTTAGATTATCGAGGATCAGATTTTGCTACTCCATATCTAAATGTATTGAGAGAACATTTTGAGAACCGTTCAAGTAAAGCAATGTTTTGCAAGAATGATGTGCCAC
The DNA here is from genome assembly GCA_914767705.2 of Tenthredo notha. Classification (NCBI taxonomy): domain Eukaryota; kingdom Metazoa; phylum Arthropoda; class Insecta; order Hymenoptera; family Tenthredinidae; genus Tenthredo; species Tenthredo notha. The sequence continues at coordinate 6,788,383 of OU611907.1, forward strand.
CAGATTTTGTTGAACAAATGATATCTTGCGGTAAATTTTTCAAAGCATTCCAGGGCGAAGTTATATTGAAAAATATAGAGACTTATAATTGCAGCGGAAACGATGGCCATATAGATTATGAAACAAAAAAAATTAAGCGCATGGTTGCGACGAAATTTTTAGCAGCCTGCCGGCTGAAGAGACTGAAAGCGGAGAGTTCAGAAGTTGTTGGAAAAACGAAACTTGCATATATCCATTCGATTAATTTAGATCCACGAATACCAGATGGTTCTTACAATGAAAGACGCACAATGGGAACCTTGGAGCCAGAATACCGCCTCCTAGCACTTTGTCAGAATGTAAATTTCATCGAAATTCCTGCAAAGACAAAATGGTTTACAGTGAGACTAATTTTTCTGTATTATCACCCGTGTATAATCATATATGAAAAAAAAGAGTAGTTCGAATTATATATAATTATAGTTTGCAGGGTCTTTGGATACGTTACACATCGACTATGGAAAGTCATTTTTAAAAGTACAGAGTTCCAAGTTTTGTATGGGAAAATTTTTGAAAATACGAAATAGCGCTTTTGATTTATTAGAAAAACTCGGCCTTGATCCTCCCAATCATCAAGTACAATCCATCCAACACACTTTGACCGAACTAGACAGCAGTTCGATGGATTACAAATATCTCTGTTTCGAACAATCAAGTATTGAAAACAATAAGGAAACATTGACTAAAATTAACGATAAACTCACGAGCATTTTGAAAGGAGAGAGCCTTGTTCTGATTGGTTATTCGTTGATAACTCAGCTGAATGTCGGGGTCTTATACATATTGGCACACATGTTCCAATCACTGGGTTTAATATTGAACGAACAATTGGGCTGCATAATTATACTAAAGTATAATTTGCTTACCGAAAATATATTGGAGTGTTTCAAAGAAGTCCACAAGGCTACGGTCCAAGCTGAGGCACTGGGTGAATCCGTATTATCAGTGATACCCATTACAAAGGTTTGCGGTAAGCAGAATCCCAATTCTTCTAGTAAGTCTTACACAACTTTGATTATAACTGCTCTGTGTCTTGCTTTGACAATTTTAGAGACTGATCTGTATCCTGGTATTGTTGACGCTAATCATTGGAGCATCAAACACTACATTAACAACATTAGTGACTACGTGCAGAAAAAATGGTCGATTAATACGTAATCCGAATGTTTTCTATTGATTTTTCTAGAATTCATTATGATTTATGTATTGTATGTATCGTATGTATTGTAAAATAGGATTCTCTTAGCAATCTCTTAAAAATAATGTGTTAGTTGAGAAAAGAAATACGAGTTATCCTTATATTTGGAGAATAATTTGTAGCAGAACTATTCAAACATGAAAATATTTTTGTAATATATTTTAATTAATTATTGAAACGCCATACCCTCTATAACGTTTTTCTAAATAATGTATTTTTATTTATTGTACACATATCTGATAAATAAATTGTACATTGAATCAAGTATTGAGAATATTCTTTCAATATACCTCGTAGATTTCTAAGTTTCCGTAGACAGAGATAAGAATGTCTTATGTTTAATGCATTGAGCATTGACCTCAATTTCCATATTGGAAGTAAGGTTTATACCGTATAGTCTACTGTTCAAACTCAGGATGAAGTCACAGGTTCTCTTCCATAGTAAGATAGTCAATACAGGTCCGTTAAGGTACACTGTGTAATATTTGAACTCCTCTTTAACTACTTCTTCTATAACTGTATAATCCACGCATATAATTTGAATACCCAAGGCGGTAGACATCGCAATATTATATATCAATGAAATTAATCATATGATACTATTTTAGACATCTAATTAAAAAGGAATATGAAGAGTGACCTGTTATACAATTGTGTTCGACACTTTTCTGGTAAAAAAGTCGTTCCACAGATATGCGTCGTTGGTGCTGGACCAGCCGGTTTTTATGCTACACAACACTTAGTTAAGGTATAAATTCATTATTGAAAATTATGCGTAAACTACAATATCATTTTTTCACACATTTGGACTCTTAATTTATATGTTATAGACATTGAAAAATGTGAGAGTTGATATATTGGACAGATTGCCTGTACCGTTTGGGCTTGTACGGTTTGGCGTTGCTCCTGATCATCCCGAAGTTAAGAACGTCACTCATACTTTTCACAAGACGGCACAAAATCCGAATGTTAATTTCTTCGGAAATATTGATGTAGGGAAAGATGTGACTTTGAAACAATTACGGGAGGCCTACCATGCAGTAATATTGGTATTCCTACACATTTTAATAATGTCTAATACAGAGCACAACTGAGCAAAAACCAATAATATCCATATTTGAATATGAATTCTATAACAATTTTAATCACAGTCTCTCCCAATCAATGCATAACTGATTGAGAGTGTATCTGTTGGATTTGAATACAAAAATAAATTAACGTTACAGGCATACGGCGCAGAAGAAGACAGAGAATTACACATTCCTGGTGAAAATTTGAACAATGTTATATCAGGCCGACGATTCGTAGGCTGGTATAACGGGCTACCGGTGGACAGAGATTTAAAAGTTGACTTAGACGTTGACGAAGCAGTTATTTGTGGCCAAGGAAATGTCGCGATGGATATAGCTCGGATTCTTCTAACTCCTATTGATAAATTGAAGGTACTTGTCCAAGGATTGAAGATGATATGATAGAAATTGATTCAGAACTGATAATCCTGATGTTTATTACAGACCACGGATATAACGGAGCATGCATTGGAGCAGTTATCACACAGCAAAGTGCGTAAGGTGTGGTTGATCGGTCGTCGTGGTCCTCTACAAGCTGCCTTCACTATAAAAGAACTACGAGAGTTAATTAAGCTTGAGAACTGTAAAACACAGTGGCGTGCTTCTGATTTTGATAAAGTTAGAGATCATGTACCAAATTTAGCACGTCCACGCAGGAGATTAACTGAATTAATGCTTAAGTCTTTAGATGAAACTTTTCTGACCATGTCCAAGTGTGAAAATGTATTAGCTCCTATATTCTTCCGAAGTCCAGTTGAATTTCAGGGTACTAAGTCTGTACAAAACTTGAGATTATCTGTTACTGAACTAGTTGGGGATGACATAGCTAATCAAATTGCAAAATATACAGACAGTTTCGAAGACATTAGGTGCGGCTTGGCATTGAGATGCATAGGGTATAGGTCGGTTCAAGTTGATCCTGATATTCCATTTGATTTAAAGAACGGTAGAGTCAAAGCCCATTATGGCAAGATAGAAGAGAACTTGTACGCGGCTGGTTGGTTGGCTACTGGGCCAGTAGGAGTAATATTGTCCACAATGACGAATGCTTTTGAAATCTCTAAGTTAATCTGTACTGAAATGAAATTTGTAAATAGTAGACCAGGGTGGGGGGAAATCCGTTCTTTGTTGAACGAAAACGGAGTTCAAATCATCACGTATGAGGATTGGGAGAAAATAGACCGAGTTGAACAAGAGAGAGGAAAAAGTGGTGGGAAGCCAAGAGAAAAAATTGTTGATATATCTGAAATGCTTGAAATAGCAGCTAAATAATAAAACTTTGATTACGTGAAGCGAGATACTAGTTTTGTTATTATTTAATTACGAAAAATGAAGCAATTCATCTACTATGACACTGATTTTACTCATAGTTTAATGTGTCCTACCCGAAGAAGAACATAACATTACTCGTTTAACTTGTTATAAAAATTACTAGTAATTAGTGTAACGGAAACTTTCAACACTATATAAAATTAAGATATGTACAACTGTATTTATATGTATGTGTTTATATAAATTTGTTTCTGATTATTCACTTCTAGACTAATTTATTCATTTTCAATCGTTCGATCCCTCAACGTACGCAGGAACTCTTTATCTGCTTGAACTTTTTCCTTGATATATTGAGGCATATTCGGTACTGCATAGGATATAAACTTTGTAACAGCAAATACAAAATGCTGCAAATAATCAATTAGCAATCTTAGATATAGGCAATATTTTCTACCTATGTCCATTTCGCTCTTCTTGGTCCAACGTATGCATGAACTTCGATCCTATGATTTCTGTATCAAGGAACAAACTCATCCATAGCTAAGTGTAGTTAAGAATTTTGAAAAATTTGAAGATAACTCACTTCAAATATTGCCAGAAATGCGAGCTGCCAACACAGTATGTACCAGTACTGCGGTGTAAGTTCGTATGCTAATGGGTGATCAGGTGGGTAGCGGTATCCGGGATATCTGCATGTGTCCACCTTCAAAGTTGACTTATAATGTTTGGTTGAAAATATCGAGAGAGAGTCATTCACGTATCCCCTAAGGCTACCATGCTCGATCTTGTATAGCAGTTTTGGTACGAAATCACTGGTAAATCCTATAATTAAACCCTGATGACAGAAGAACAATTATAACTTCGTATTTGCTTACAATAATCATACTATTAATAAATTAATCAAATATTCATTATTGGAACATACGTTAAATAAAATTCCTGTGTGCGTCACACCTTGTAAAATATCCTCCCAAGCTCCCAGACTGGTTACTCTACGGGGAAAAGGTCTTCTGAGATCACACAGCATTTTATGTGCATCAATTCGTACTTCAAAAATGTTGTTTAACAACGCAAACATTGGTGCCAGTGGAAATGTTGATACAAATAGAGTGACGAATCCATATTGAAGAACTGAATACAATAATTTACAATGTATATAGATTCCACAGTGCGGAGATCATCTCCAATGAATAGTTAGCATTAGGTGATATCATGTAGAGTAATATGGCATGAAGTGATGATGATTTGCTGGAGGACCTGTTATGCACTAGCTAGAGGCATGAGTAGTGAGTCAATATTAGAGAGCTGACGCTTGATGGGCTGCGCTGATTCTTACCCATTTCATGTATTTCCATATACAAAGTAAAATGTCCATTCGGTTGAAGTAAATAGTCTTCTTCCCACCGCGGTAATCCTTCGAATTTATTTAATTTTCCCTTAAACCAATGAAGAACCTTTGGACATATTACTTCGACAATATTCAAAAATATTTGCTTTCCACACATGATAATTGCTAACTGTATTGAAAGTTCACTTAGACATCCCGCAGGATCACATTGCTGCATAGAAATTCCTGACATTTGATCCCAACGACTGTGATCTCCAGGATGTGTGTAAAATTTTCCTTTGAAAAATGCTATGTATACTAACGCAGAGTAATAATTAATGAATGACAAGATATAGATCTTAATCGTATAACTTTTATCATACTCTGCACGGGTTCTCGGATTTTCTAAATCAGTCAGTATTATAGCTAGCTTTTCATACACCTGTAACAAAAATATTTTTTGTCTGAGCTTTACGTACTCCGCACATCTAGCCCAGATAAAACGATGAAACTTACTAACTCAAGTACTAATATGAAGCACAAATTCACAATCGAAGCAACAATTATTGCTATCACAGAACTGTTCCAACGAATTATTTCGTTATGGCTAATTCTCAAAGACTGTGTTATCGTAGTTCTCAAAATAATAACACCGAAGTATATTGAGCACGCGGTAACTGTCTGAATTATATGAGATTAAACTTAGATTATTGTAACTATATACAGGATAAATTGGTCATACGCACCAGTGTGACGATGAGACTAATAGATAATGCGACTTGCCAAGTTTTACGAAATATATTGTGTTCGAGATGAACTTTCTTTGTTAACGAATTATATCGATATTTAGTTGCTGCTATTTCATACTGTGGTCGCATATCGTAGTCTGTTGTTGAATCGCGAAGGTTCCAATACCAAGACAGAATTGATAACTTTTGTTTCCACATTTTATTGAATACTGTTGCTATAATTCAACCAAGTTTGATAATGAGTAAACTATAATTTTCCAGATTCAAACCATTAGACTCGATAGATATTTGACGCATGTATGTACCCCACACTGCCATGAAAGTTGCATAAAAAATGGTCATATAATTATCAGTGATGTAGGAAATTTTTGTGTAGGAACATGAGTCGGATATTTTGTATGCAGAACAATGGTTTTCATCGGGGCAACGACCACATAATTTTTCCTCGCTTGAACACAACTCGTCACTGCGTATGGAAGAAATGATTGTTTAATGTTAGGTAAAAATAGATCTATATGCATGGTAAATCAGATGCAGTCTCACACAAATGAGTTCTCCCCATGAAGTGTTGCGATACCAAAAAAGAATGTTACAATTCCAACGATAGTAGGAAACAGTAGCATTCGATTATAAAATGCTAGCCAAGTGAAGTAGAGACCAACTTCGCAACCAAAGTAAAGGCAGACTAAGTTCAATGGCTGATACTTGAACGTTGCTTTAGGATTACCCCATTCACGATACAGAATCTGTTCTTAGAATATATGAGTTTGTTATTGCTAAGCATGAGAACATGTGAGAACAGATAATGCAGGTTCATGCAATGAAATAGATTCTGATCTTGTTGCACTGAGTGATTATGATTTTTCAAAGAAGCATCCATAGCATGAACATACAATGTATTAAATGAAGCAATAGTAATAAATGCAAACTTGGCGATGTGTTGGTACTTGATTTTTCCATGGTTCTACGTATCCATCATGCAGGGGATACGCAGTTAAAAATATTTCATCATTTAGTAACTTCAGCAGACCAATTTGATGTGGTTCAGGGCCAAATTTGGTCCTCCACAATATTTCCCAAATTATAATTGCGCGATCTGCAGTTGTATAAGCATGTTTCTCCCATTTTCTGTTTACAATTAGTACATTTACAGATATGAGATGAATTAATCTTTAGCACATTATTTCTGCCAGGATAGACGTGAATTTTCGAAAAAGAGATCGTACTACGGATCAGTATATTGAATGAGGATCAATTGCATAAAAAATTCTTTAGAAAAGATTCAATATTTTATACAAGAATAAAAAAAGACATCCTAAATTTATATTTGTTTTGGGATCTGCCTCATATTTTCTATATCAAGCAACTAAAAGCTTTACTATGATTGGTATAACTACAGTCCATTGAGGATCTCGTTCTGGTAAATTTTTTTCAAATATTCATTGCATCGTTCAAGTTTTGGCAAGCCAATTGGCATGAACTTTTGCCACCAGTAAGAATAATATGTTTGTTCCATAATGTTATCTGGCGTTGGTTTAATATCAAATAAATGACCATGTTTCATCAACTCTTGCCATGGTGCATGGATCTTTAGAAAGAACAGTCCACTCTCAGGATTCTATGAAATAAAATCTGACTTATAAGCCTGCGTGATGCTAGTATCTCAATTGAAAACGCATCAGAGAACCAAAAGTAAACAGTAAGATTTTGAGAAGGCAATCCGTATTCTGTCCTCATACAACTTTTTGAATGAATATTCTCTCTATCTTGACATAGGAGATGAGGAACATAATCCATGCAAAACAGGTTGTAATCAACTGACTGATAATCATAGGTTCCAACATGACTAATCGCACATAATTGGGTACCGTGGAAAGTGTTAGTTCTGTTTCCAGCCCCATGTCTATCATAATATTGGCCAAAAATGTATCGCGCCATTTCTGTCTACGCGATGCCTCATGAGGATGTATTTTGTATACGAGAACCACATCGATACGTCTTTTACCATCTTCGAAATAAGATGTATCAGACTGTCGAATAGAGATGAAATTATTTAGTATTTTAGGGATACAACTGGCTACCTTTGCGATAGTTAAAAACTAACCATTTTACTCAGAATATAATATCACACATCATTATACATGTAATCGTATTTTATAGGCTTCACTTTTTCAAATATGCCACGATTTCCTCAATTTTCTTGTATTCAATTGGTTCGAAACATTCGAACTTGGATTATTTTTATTCGCCTTTCGTGCATAGCTTCATGAAAAAAAAGAGGATAAAGATAGCTCGGTGTAGCCCAGTCGAAAATGCTATAAGTATAGTTTAGTATCACAATTTATCGTACAGTCAAGAAATATAAGGCTGATGTGAAATTAATAAGTATAATGACAAAGTTGTAGCTTTAGGAAATGCAGCTAGTGTTATAGAATAAATTATGGACTAAAAATTATAGTGAATACATAGTGAAAGGTAAAGTCTAATCTTCTTAAAAGGTGCTTTATTTGCAGTAATAATTGTTTGTATTGTATGTATAAAACTACTCTAACTATATTTACTAGAATCGTTTTGTTATTAGTATTATTTTATAAGAATGGAATATTTTTCTGGTCATTAACGGTTTTCTGTATTTCGTTATTCCTATCGCATACATTATGTGTGTTTTTTTTCTCATATAATATCAACCTTTTGATATATCGACAAAGAAATACTATAAGTGATGAGTATCGATGACATTATACTATAATATTGTCTGTTTGATATCATACCATTTAATCTAATTTAAGTTTGTTTTTTTTTTCTTTATTTTGCATTGGTATCTAATGTTTATATTAGTTTGTAAAGATATAATATAATTGTCAGTACAGTCTGTTGTATTTAAGCTCTTTGAATATCGATTCAGTTTTTTTTTTTTTTTTTTTACATAAATGGTTGCCTTAATATTGTCATCACTGGCATAACTTTATTTATTTATTCAGCTTGTCGAAATTCTGCCATACAGATTTGACAAGCGTTTGTATCAATCATTTTATTCCATATATATCAATAGAAAAACTAAGATATAATTCCGAGCTCTATTCTTAATCATATACTATATGTTGTTGCAGTAAAAGATAGCTGCTTGCAGCCGCCTTATTCATTTTGAATAATTTTTTTTATTCTTTCACGAACAATACTCATCGTTATTTACTCAATTGTGATGAGTATTCTTTCACAAATAACAAATTTACAACTCGAGTTTATTGCCACCTCTGTCATATAAAAAAAAAAAAAATAAAAGAATTCATAAATACTTCTATCATTAATTTTTCAGAAATTAAAACAGGAAAAAAAAACTTAGAAAAGAAAAGAAATTGCTCGATTCGAACTATAATGTAATATAATCAAATATGTAGAAATAATTATTATCAAGTATAAATATAGAATAGACACAATTCAACAGGCAAAAAACTATCTTATGGCTACAACATGTTCTTTCGCTTTCGTTTTTTTCTTTTTCTTTTTAACATGACACCACATTCTATATACACATGATTTCTGTCATTCATATCTTTATAAATTCATGTAATATATATAACTTATATATTTCCTTCGAATATTCTAATACCAATTCATTTTGAATCTGCATGAATACTGGATTATTATTATTATTTATTTATTTATTTATTTTTTTGCATTTTTTTTTCTTCTTCTTCTTCTAATTTAAGGAACTTATCGATCCTTATATTGCCAGTAGTACGTAACTGTTTCATTGAATTAGGATAAAATATTAATGTTTTTTTTTTGTTTTTTTTTCTTTTTCTATCATTCGTCTGTCTCATCTGACAAATCAGCGGCTCCATCCTACAGCAGTCTTACCTTGTGTGTATATACTTAGGTACTTACGAGTACTTAACATTTAACATTTATTTACTCATTTATTTCTTACAATAATCAATGTGGTATTATTATATACGTGTGTGAATTAGATTAGCATATAACAGTTATTTATTATAATTAAACTCGAATGCAGTCAGTATAAATATGATCCTTGAATCTAAAAGGCATTTTCTTCAACATCTAAAATTGATGTTTACAAGGCCTCCGGGCAATATCGTAAGAAAAATGACTCCAATATATGTGATAAGTGAGATTTACATTAAAAATTCATGCATTTAAAAAGAAAAAAAGAAAAAAAACTGTAGTATAATAATTTGATAGAATAATATAGATTTATACTATATTTAGGAATAATTTTTTTTTCTCTCTTCGAACACAGTGGCACTGTTACAATTTGTAACAATAGTTACTTGGCACGCTATATGCTAAAAAAAAAAAAGAAAATTTGTTATTGTATTTATTTTTTTTTCCCCCATTAATGTAATTTCATAACGGATGGAACCTTGCGACAGAACAAGAAGCAATCACACTGAATTGCCAGATCAAGACATATAAGGCTATAATTATTATAATATATACTTTTTTTTTTGTTCAATATATAATATAACTATGTAATTATGTGTAAAGTATAGTAAAAAATACCTTGAAATGGTACAACTAAATAATGATAATAATAATAATAATAATAATATTAATAATAATAATAATAATAATAATAATTAAGCCTTAAGGATAATTGATTTTAAGTACATTTTTACCGGGACATAAGAAATTATGCTGTTTTAATTATTTTTTTTTTTGTTATTTTTTTCCTTTTCTTTTTTTTAAGTAATCGCAAATATATACGAAATACTGGTGTTTCATAATTAAAGTGTAGCTCCGAGGTTACACTGGAAACATATTTTCTCTCTTAGATCATTCATACGAAAAAAAATCAAAAAAAATCTTCTCACTCGTACTTGGATTCTCACTTGGATACATACTGGACGATACGGACATACCATAGGCCGCTTTTAAAACTCCTGTACTTAAAATTTAAAGGCAGGAATACAGGCCCTGTATGGAAGCATTTCAGTAAAAAATATATTATTATTATCTAAGTTATCTAACAATCTAATAATCCCCCTCACCAAGAGCCTAAACATTATTACGGACTACTTGTTACAGTCATTTCTCTTGTCTTTAAAAACAATGTCCTTACTCACCACACCTGATTCTGTTTGCTTATTACCAATACGTATAAGCATTGAATCTGGAAAGAACAAAATTTTTCAAATTTCATTAATTTCAGAACAACAATGCATGAATTATTGTTCAAATATATGCTACGTTGATTACCTATGGTAGTGGTTAGTACTCAGTGGTCCCCTCTTAGCAGTTCCATCAATAAATTGAACGAACTGCCTTCTCCCTCAGCTCGTTTAGCACTGAGTAGCTCCTTTCCTGCTTGGCATGTTCGCTGCAAGTCTGGGATCCTGAGAAGTAGTTCACCAAATTTTGCTGGCATTTCTGGATACATTGCAATTGTATATTGCTGTAATGCTTGCAACGCTTTCTCTTGAGATGCTCGAACTTTTTCTGGCTCTTTTAACTCGCTTGTGTCAGAAGTTAGCAAAACAATGACCTGAAAACGTTATTCAGTTTGTTATTTTTAAATATTAAGATGCGGACTGTTCGAATTCTCGTTACAATATTGACAAACAAGTTATAATATGTACAAATATTGACGATAACATTAAGTGATGCAATTCTGAAATAGTACCTTCATTGCGACGTATTCATATTGGTCGACTCTCAATCGCCTAAGGTTGTTGGTGAAAGCCAACATTCTTTCGATGCAACTAGCGAGTCCAAGTTGTCTGGCTTGTTCAAGTGTAATTGACTTCCCAAGTGAGACTCTAATCTCTCCCGGAGTATTAACGCTTCTAAAGCAGCATGAGAACAGCAACAATTCGCACCAAGAATTTATAAGAAGACAAATTTGATCATCAATTGAAATGTTTTTAAATAGGGGCAAGCTCTTGCACCATTTAACGATTTTATAAAGTCTATGATCGGCGATATTGCACAGATTAGACAAAAAGTCTGGATGCTGCGAAGGGTTTGCGTTACTATTAGCATTACTAGGTGGGTGTTGTTCATGTTCGGTATTTTGAGGTCCCGTAGAACTCGGCCTAGGCTGTTCAGATTTAGTGCTGCTGCCACTACTTTGGGCACTAGTAGTTCTATCATTGTCATTATAATGCCACAAATGTTCTACGTCCATAATTTCTTGCAACAGTTGCGGCACAACGTGAAGTTTATGCGAATGATTAGAATGGTGCCTCGCCGAATGGTGATGTTCGTATCCAGGTGGTGCAGGGCTGCATGTTCCGCCAGCCATTTTGTCGCCAGGTAATCCCCCGGAAGTACAGCCTACCAAATTTGCTGGTAGCGTGTAACTGCATTGATAGGTACTTCTGCCTCCCCGAGTTCTATCTTCTCTAATAGCTTCCAACTTCATTCCCATATTCAGGCATTTATCAAATCTACAAGCAGGGCACTTTTTTCGTGTTGCTACAGTAACCGAGCATCCGGCTCCCCTGAGACAGACATAATTCTTTCTGTTCTGTACGGTCCTCTTGAAGAATCCTTTGCACGATTCGCACGAGAATATCCCGTAATGAAAGCCGCTGATTTTATCACCGCAGATTGGACAGGGGCTATTAATGAGCTGTTGCCTAGTCGAAATTCCTGCCGTAGCTGGCGCTATCTTACAGTCTTCCTGGTCCTCACTCAACCCTTCAGAAAGCTCTGAATTTGTTGTCGAATAGTGATGAGATACTGGCAAATGCAGAGGGCTACCCTGTGCTCCGACCTGATGATGAGGATGCGAAGTATGCGAGTGAGAGTGCCTTGGTTGTTGCACAGGCGAATGTGTCGGTGGGCTTAAAGACCCATAGCTATAACAGCTGCTGGATGCATCCGAGTTATTTCGGGACAGCGAATGAGATAACGACAATGAAAGCGAGGATGTGGAATTGTTGAAACTGTGACGTGAGAGTGACAACGATGAAGACGGCACAGGGCTTCCAGCTCCAAGCGCTGAGTGACGAGCAGCATGTGGGCTTTGGGTAGGGGAGCTAAATACGCTGTAGGCTGAATGGATCGCCGAATCCGGCGATGGAACCTATAGATAAAAATGAACAATCGATTAATATTTGAACATGTTTAATGATTTAGTTTTGCGTTTCACTAGTTTTTTATGTTCATCCCTGGTTCTAACTACTTGCCTGTGATCTCGTGTGGCTATGTTTGGTCAGATGATGTCTTGGGTTAAGAACTGGGCTGTGATTAGGAGTAGCGTTGTTATATCCTCCGAGTAGTTTTCCAACAAGTAATGGCAAATCACTTTGTTGGTTCTGCTCAAGCCCGTCGATATTGTGTTGGTGTTGTTGTTGTTGCTGTTGTTGTTGTTGTTGGGTGTTTGATAGGGTTGTATCATTTGGGGGTCCTAGAGGTGGGGCTGGGCTTGAGCGAAAATCTGGCTCAAGTTTTATAGGAAATTTGGGCTCTTGTGATGCGTGTGCTGGTCCTGGGCTTGCACTGCTCACTTGAACTCCTTCCATTGAAGTTTCTTCATGGTCCTAAAACCGTGAGAGACGATTTGAATATGAAACCCCTTAGGATTATAATCACAACAAGTAATGTGGGCTGAGACTTTGAACTTTTCCCAACATTTAAACCTCCCGAAGCTTTTCAGTTGCAAGAATTCTGTTTGTGCGTATTGATTGTTCTTAAAAATTGACAAAAACCGAAAATTAGTAAGTCCCTGAGAATCTGATTTGATAATAATCTATGACAAATCATTCGCTATTATGAGAAGATTTCAAATTTTGTATGAAAAAAGGGCAAGACCCTCATTCCTTGATCGTTTTTGTATTACATCAATATCACCTTGAGTTCGGACCGATCTGAGTCAGAGACCGATCTTCGAAACTCTTGAGTTGAGTCAGAGGATCGTTATTCGGAAGTGAATCATGAGAACACCGTGTAACTAATACAGTGATGTTTAATATTATAATTTTCATTAAACAATAACATTTCGCGATGTGTGATATACGAGAATCTGTATACAACGCACTTGATTAGTAATTGTATTCGAAGACATTTCCTGGTCGGAAAGTTCTCCTTCCCAGGACATAGGACGTTCTGGTTGCTGTAGCATCGCCTCTGTAACGGTGCTAGCATCGCTTTCCTGGCCTTCTGGCGCGTCCCTCTTTTTCTTCGTTCGTAAATTTACTCCCCGGAAGTCGATCTTGCTAACTTCACCGTCACTGTCCGCTCCATCATTTTCGGGTTCATTTCCGGTACCGCATCCGGACACAACGGACACCGTCACACCGTTCCGACCACCCAAATACTTAACATTTTTACCTGTTCAAAAGAATAATTATAAATAATCTTTTCATATCGGTGACGAAAAATTCATTGGTAAAGGATACAATCTCTTTCCTGTTTCTCGATCTTCTCGATGATGTAATAATTACGAGGGCACTCGTTGATATAACAGCTTTATAGTACATTACGCAATCAGTGCGGGAATCGCCTTGCGCACGATTTGCGTATACTATTTTTCAACACGCTGTACGTAAAGTTCGATTTTATGCATAAAATTCAACTTAACGCGCGTTGTGTTGAAAAACAAAGTCCTATACACGTGCGAAGATGATTCTTGACTCCTGTGAATTTCCCCCTCGTTTCGCTCGGGTGAAAAACTTCACACTTGTCCGAGAATCAAAATTTTCGCGACTAGTAACGAAAATTACTATATTCACGCTTGCGTATGAGAATCTTATTTTGCTCATGAGAACTTCATTTTGCGCACGCTTACAAAATCGGTTAGAAAATCTGGCATTTCGCGCACGTGAATTAGTACGCAAAATCGAATTTTTCACACGACGTTAGGAGAAATCTTTGGTTTATATTCTGCGTTATTCTAGCTAAATTTTTCTCCCAGATACATGAATTAGTGTATGCTAAAAGTTATTAAAAATAAGAACGTAAATTTTGTATCTGTACACAGGAAATTATTTGAAGGTTTTTGAAGCCAGGGATCGCTGGCCGGTGGTCACTGTAATTTTCTGTAGCTATAGCATGCGGAGAGTTTCGCAAAAGGTTCAAGGCGGTTTGAAAGCACGGTAATTTTTTTCTATTTTTTTTTTCCTTTTCTTTTTTTTTTACTTTTTACTTTTTCTTATGCACTGAGAGTCTCACGTTTCCCGCTGGCGCGCTTTAATGAAAACATTCCAATCGGCATTAGGTATCCTGCAGGCAATAAATAAACTCTGGGTGGCGGGGCGTGTTGTTGGCTTAGGGGGTAACGCTGATCATAATAATTGTTGTGCGATCGAAACGTGCTTCAAAGACTAAACATGCCTGCGACATCTAGGCGCCTTTATACTATAACATTATGAATTCTTTTTCTCTTATGCTCCAGTATAATAGGTAGTATACCTTATACCTTAAGACTCGGTGATTAAAGATAATCGCATCGTATTCATATCCCGATAGTATAAATAATTGATAATATAATTTTATCCAATGAATATATTTTACCATCATGCATTTCGTGGGCTGGTGGAACGTTGATGGTGGTCACAGATACGTTTTTTCCGGCTTCTGGTCTCGCAGGGACCGACGACGACTTCCAGGATTGGGCCGGAGGCCACCAGCCTGGGCCCTCCGGGGGCCCGTTCTGCTCCGACATTCTCAGCTGGCTTCCCTCCGGGCAATTCTGGCGTTGACTTTGGGCCTGTGGACGCTCGCCGGGACGCCCAGCATCCTGAGCCGTCCTTTTGAGCTAGCCTCAGCGTTTGAAGAAGTAGAATTTCTTTACGATATCGAAGTAGAGACCGCTTCAAGAATTCCACCTTTGCTATATAGATAAGAAAAAAAGAGAATTGATACATATATAGAAATACTATATATATTTATATATATTAATTTTCTAGTTATCTTACACGTAAAAATGACAATGTCGGAATATATGAAAGAGTTATAGGCTTAGGACGGTAGAGTATAACTTCCGGAGTATAACGGTCGTCCCGCAAGGCCGGCCCACTTCCGGTGCGGGAACGACCTTCGCGCGGAAATGGACACGCACATGGCAAGTGTCAGTTGGTTAAATATAAATACACGCAGACTAATGCGAACGCGTATATATCTGCTGGCTCGGACGGCCTATAAAAAAAGTTACCAGATATGACGCATGTTCAGCAAAAGAGAGATAAACCGATATAGACGTACGGGGGACCTAGACAGAGAAGAAAAGATTTTATATATATATACGTACACGTATAGTTTTAATAGTAAGTACGATTGTGTATATAGCGTGGTAGTAACGCGTTCGTGTAGACCTCTTAAGAGACAAGGATGGTCAAGTATATAAGATAAATTGAGGGAAGTGGGGGGAATAGCTAGAGTGAGACGGAAAGTGGTAATGAGTAGAGGGAAGAAATGTATAAGACTAAACATGTTCCCGCAGGCAATGTATATTTGAAAAAGAAAAAAAAAAAGATATATTTCGAAAATCGATTGCCTCCAGGTAAGTTTGCTCAAGAGTCGGCGGTAGCCAGCATCAGCACCAGCACTAGCAACAGCACCAGCACCAGCATCAGCAACGTCTATAAGATATACCGCGCGCGTTCCCTGATCGGTGCTGGGAATGGAATGGTAACCTGTTCTTGCGGTTTTTATTTATTAACAAAATAAGTAGATAATTACAGGACCTGCATTCCTGACAGGCCTTCGGCTCTGATCTCGTCCTGTTACTCGTTGTGTATACGCGACCATATCGCATACCGTAAACTTTAGTCGCTGGTTTACACTCTATACATGTTCAACTTCGCCATTTCCAGAGCGTTTATATTAGATACGTAATAAATAGATATAGGCATAAATATACGATATGTTATCACGAAAACTAACGGATTCTATACCTTATGAGTATTAAAGTACGATTGCGGCTGATTAAGTTAGGGTAAAAAGAATTCTGTGATTGTAATGAAATGAAGAAGGAAAAATAAAAAAAATGAAACAAAAATGGAAAAAAAAAAAAATCAGATCAAATACCGGCGATACTACACGCGGTTATATATTAGACTAACGCTATTTTATAACAAGATAAAGTAAGATGCAAACAAATAAGACGTAAGAAAAAAAAAAGAAAAAATGGAGAAAAAAAGTGACGCAATAGCGGTACTCCTTTGTCTCTGAACTGTATCAGTCTGTACATATAATATCGTCGGTGTATATAACCGTAATGTTCTGTAATCCGCAGGAACCGTGTTTAACGCGTTATAGATTTCTATCGGAATTGCAGTGCAGTGTTCGTACGTTAAACTGCACACAGGTAGTATTAATATAGGTACATGTATAAAGAGATTGTATGTATATGTGCATATTGTGAAAGGCGGCGACAAAGTTTATCAGGATACCATACACACACATACACACACACACAATATATACATTGAACAATCGTACACAGTGAAGTCACGTTATCCTCGGTGACTCTCACCCTCCCTTTCCCCTTTCCCCTTTTCCCGTTCCCCGTTCCCCGTTCCCCGTTTCCCGCGCCCGTTATCAATCCGACTCTACGTCGAACACGTTCGGCCCCAAAGCCAAACGCCTGTCTCCTATGGGGGTTCCGTTGTAAAGGCCGACGTTTTTCGACGCGGCAGTAGTAAGTCAGTCTCTTCCCAGGCCGGTAAGGTCAAGGCCCTCGTCGCCCTACCCCATGCACCTTAGGGTCACGTGACGCGGCTCAAGGTCTCCTATCCCCACTGCGCGTGCACTTGAGTCAGAGACTCCAGAGACTAGACCGGTCACCCTACCCTCTACCATCCCTTTACACCCCCGGACCAATCAGCGTTAAGCTTTGAAACGTATTTATCCCGTTTACGATGCGGGAGAATTATTGTCAACGATACTCCGCGCACTATAATACTATATTTCTCATTAAATATTGCATATAGTCAAGTCAAGGAGGTAGTATATACTAGTCACCATTGTTAAACTATACAAATAAAGTCTTAAATCTCAATAGTTAAATATAGTAGATTATAAAATGGTCGAGTAATGTTAGAAGACTATAGAACGGACACACGAGCGGTTAATCTCAAGTATATGTATAGTATAGCGGAGGGATTTATTGATGAAAGCACTTCCCGTATACGCATTGACAATCTATAGTCTTCTGTGTATTTGTCTAGATACGTATGTGCATATATACACACGTGTAATCGAGTATAGACGAAAGGTCAATGACCACGAACGTTCGCAAGCGAACTTGCTCTATTTTAAGGGCGGTTGTCGCGCGCATGCGCTAGCCAACACGTGCTCCTGGCGTTGGGTCGAGTCAGCCACGGTTCCGTAAAATTTCTATAGAGTGGAAACTGTCTGGGTACGTAGAGGCTGTAAAAGACGAGTTGTTTCTCACAGAGGTAGGGTTTGTAAATCAGGAGTGATACTACAAGACACGTAACTACCTACCTACCTACCTACCTACCTGTGTCACAGGTGTTGGAAACGTTGGTAAACAAATCCTATGAAATAATCTTATCGTTGAACTTTGTAGTTTTCGCACGACGACGGTGTGAGAGACGTAATCCTCGAACGCTCTGACGTCAAACTAAACGAAGCCCGTAAGGTCGTTTCTAATTTTGGAATGGACTCCTTCGAATATAGCATATATGTTAATATATCTCATAGGTGTAAAATAACTAACGTCTCCGCGTCCCGCGCATACTTGTTATACGAGCTGATATCTATGTTTTCCTTTCACCGAGTCCCGGGCCTTGCTTTGCCTTGCCTTGCCTTGCCTTGCCAACGAATGCATATACATATCTTTATTCCCCTATATTCGACCGACAATATACCTATATACATACTATAGCCAACCACTCTGGGATACCAATTGAAATTATTATTCTTGTAACGCCGATCCGTTCGAATGTACATACATACACGCTGAGGAACCGGTTCCTTATTGGGTGCGAGATTTTCGCTTTGTCCAAATATATATTTATAGTTTAAAAGTACAACGCGATATTTCAATTATATAAAACGCTTTAGATCATTATTTTATATTCATCTACGATTTCCAATTTTACTGATCAACTATTTAGGAGAAAGCAGACAGAAATATAGAAGATTTTTTAATTACCTGAAGGTATAAAGGAGGAGCCGTTCTTTATACCCATACCAGGTATATTCATATCAATATCCATCAATTTATTTTAATTTCACATCTTGAGCACTGATTGTATGAAAAAAAATATTCCATTTTTCAGATTTAAAAATAATTATCAAATATACGTGCAGTATGTGTATAAAAGAATATTTGAAAACATATTATAACTTATCGTTGAAACTTGAACTCCTTCATGAAATGATATCCAACCCTATAATACGTCTTACCACCGCAACCCCTAAATAAAATGATTAAAAAGCGTTTCTCTATGTGCGGAAGTAAAAAGTACCTGTAGGGGGATATATCAACGAGCGATAAACTACGATCAGTTAATTGAACGCGACGATCGGTAGCGCCACGAGGGCCACGAGGCGAGGAAGCAGCCGGACTGACTCGTCGAGTCGCAACTACGCGCCGTGGCGTTGGGCATTTGTCTGCTCCAAGAGCCAAGTGAATTCTTCGGTACGAACTTGCCGCGCTTAAAGTTCTCGCCGTATTTTGCACGGCGATGAGAGTCAGCCACCTCTGGTAGTCTTTAGATTGCCTATATGGCAAGCTAGAGAGCGATAACGTTTAACGTTAATACCCTACAGATCTTTAGACTCTATGAAATCGTCTCAAGTATAAATTATGCGCCAGTGACTCCGGTCACTTGGTAAGTATTTGAAACGGATCCAATAATTTGATTTCCATACAAAAATGAGACAGTGATTTTTCTTTTATTCAATCCTCTCCACGCTAGCTGTAGTTTTTTTCGATGCAGCCTTGTTTCCTGAAAGATATATACAGGCCTTAACGACACGTTTCAGACATACAAATGTATATAGGTACGCATATACAACGTTACGACGCACTTTCGTTAAAGATTAGACGAGTTCGTCGCAGCAGTACGTCGAGTATTTTATTGGGAGGCAATGGTCCGTTTCGAGGAGTGGGCATAATAAAAATTTCGTACATTTGGACCAGTGCCAGTAGCTCGCATTACATGAGCACTCGCGTGGTCGGAGAGCTGATCTCGGGTTCATATGCAGGTATATGTATGCGTGCTTTTATGTACAGGTATGTGTACGTATGTAAGTGACAGCTTTATTGGGATCATTCAGCTCTCTGCTCTCAACCTCACCGGGGAGAAACAGCCAAAGGAGAGAAGGTGGCAAAACACGCGTGCCTCCAGCCTGTAGTCTCGTATAGCCAGCTATCCACCACCACGATTAATTCGGTTATTACCTTATACCTGGGGTTATCCACTCATCAATACATTACATAGAATATAAAAATTAATGAAAATAACAGATTTTTATAGAATTCAGAAAATTCGTTACAGCATGAAATTCAAGAATCATCCCTGTCTCGTGACGCCGTATCGTATGTGTTGCTGCAGCGTATAGCGGGAGTAGAGAATAGCTACAGGACGCAGAAACTGTACGGCTTGGAAGTATGGTAGGATGGTGATGGTGGGGCAACCTGTTGCTGTTCTAAAAATGCTTACGGGTCGCGCAGACCGAGGGTTTGCGAATATGTATATCGGTAAACGATTAAATGGTCCATTTGATTTACCCCCACCCCGAAGTGTAAATCTGCAGTTTATATACCTCTAAATGTTGAGTCTTATCTTTCACATTTCATAATTCGAAAATGATATTCGTACTTCGTCACTTGAACCCGAAACTTTGCTATACGAGTTATTCAATTTTATCAAGTATTGTAAATTATGCTGACTAGAATTGAAGAAGCGTATTCGTATTTGTATTTGAGGTGAAAAGTTGAACCCTCACGATGTTCGAGATGAGTTAGCGGTTGAGCACGCGCCACCGCACTGACAGCCTGGCTGGGTTGGCTGGCTGTAGCGTTAAGAGTAAACTGTTAGTAACAGAGAAGGTCGTAGTCGTCGTCGTTTGTACAACGCAGAAAATACAGTTACATGCACGGGCAACAGCATGGTAAGGAACGGGCATACTGACGCGCTCGATCCGCTACATTACGTTGGGTTAGGATAGCGCACGGTTTTATATACCTAGGTACATACTTCCACGCATATACAACATACCTCATACTTATGGTCGAGTAAAAGCTAGAAGCCGAACGAAAGAAATAATAATAAAAAAAAAATCTTAACGAACGCGCGAACGAAATCGCTTAAATTTAAGAGAAGATTAAGAGAAACTTTAATGTTCGAAATAAAAATTCTAGATATCTAAACGCTGCAGCGATACCTACGACAGTGTTTCTACATACCTAGGTATTCAAGTATTATACCTCTCCTATATAAACATAAAATTTATACGACATGCCTGCGCGTGTAAAGACGGGTTGTAACGTCTGACTCTATGCTAGCTAGCTATGATGTTATATAGCTGGGTGTATAGCGTATATCTAGTCGAGGTAAAACTTTAGCTCTGCGTATAACGCGCTAGGCTAGAGAACGCGAGTGAATGAGTAGCGAGGTGCGGTCTCTGCAGCAGTGCGTCGAGAAAGGTTTCATCCATATTCATAAACCTCTAGAGGTTTATCCGCATCTCAAGGATCCAGAGACTCAAACAGGCACTCCTGCATCGCGGTCTTATATCCCTTATACCACTATTCGTTCAAACTCGAACATATAGTTTTATACTGCATTAGTTATAACAATGGTATAATGATAAATTATCAAAGAGAAAGAGAGAGAGAAAAAAATTAAAAAAATTGACGTAATAATTTGCCAGGAAGAAGTCGTAGGTGTGATACAAAAAGTTTATCTACATGTCTCACGGAATAAGTAATGAATCAGAACTTTTTTTCCTTATGTTTCTAGATAAGCTATTTCTTAATCGTATAATTAATATACGAGTTGCACGATTCAATAATGCGACAAAAGTTATCAGGAAGAATTCAATTTTACTTTGCTAATACAAGTTAACGCTTTCGCATTCCGCGAAGAGAAAATGAAACGTTTTCACCTTAGCTGCCGTCGAAATATACGAGCCGTATAAATAATGTTAAAACTACTTAACCGACTCGAATTCATTCTGTATGCGCTACGTAATAGTACGTATATCTTATAGAAAATGATGAGTGAATTTGTCACGTGGTTATAATTTGTCGGGTCAGATTGCGTATAGACTTTTCCTTCCTAGTCTATTAAGAACGCGATCCTCGTTCGTGCTCGTAACGGTCAATAGTTTCACCGTCGAGAGGATAAGATAAAAGGCGTAAGGTGATTTGGGGGTCGTCCGAACGGCGGAGAAGCGGGAGAAGAGGGCATAAAGAAGCCTGGGAGGGGAATAGAGAGAGATTGAAAGCCAGAAAGAGAGAGATAGACGTAGAGTTTGAAGGAGGTTGGTAAGAAGAGGAAAGGGGAGGCTCAAGGCCGGCCGCGCTGTCAAGTGTCAAGCCAGAAGCCTGCGCGCCGAAATATCAACAAGCCGTCTCATTTGGTTGTATGTTAATACTTGATTCTCAGCCATATACTATCTCCTTCTAACTTAGTCGGCTCGTTCTCGTATTCGCATTATGTTTATACAGAAGTTAAATAGAAGGAGATGCCAGGCGTGTATAAAGAGGTACGACGAGGTATAATATAGAAATTCCTGAACCGTGTGTGGGTATGGGGATATTAAAAATTGTATGCGATAGTAGGTAGGTATGTGTATAATTTATAGGTGAGGTTGAATAACTCTCGAATCGTCGCTGTGCATATGAAGTGTTTTTTTTAGTTTTTTTTTTTTCCTTAATTTTTAACCAGGTAAGCCAACTACAAAGGCAAACGTAAGTACGGATTGTTTGCGAAACATGCATGAAAGTGCCTGGGCAGTTATGAAACGGACCGCAGCGCGGCGGCTCGAGTAAAAACAAAAAAAAATAATCGGTCAGGTGCGCTCGCGGTGGCTCATCAGACTGCGACACAATTCCCTTTTATATTATACCCATTTATTTCGTACGATTGAATGTATTTAAAAGTATTACAGCCGTTTACAAATGCTAGAGAATTTAAGACATCGTTGAGAAAATAAATAAAGAAAATAATATAAGAAAGAATGGAAAACAAAAGAAAAAAAAAAAGAAACACCGTTCATTAATCGTAAATGACAAAGACAAAGTGCAGTGAAGAGGCAATGGAGTGGGGGGAGACACTACGAAACATAACCTCTCTCCACTCACTCTCTTCGCCGTACGAGATCTATCTTTGTAATTTTTGGCATCACCCTAAATGCGTGAGAGTAAAATCTTACCTCATGCTATCCAGATCCTTCGAAATAATCGAAAAATCCTCGTCTATTCACTAGCAAATTCTTTTCGGGTACGCACACAGCACTTTCACAATACGCTGTCCCTGTACTACAGCAGGTAACAGGCCATCCAGGCTAGGCACACCTTCACGTTACAAGTTACAAGCCTCGCGCACAGGGGAACCTATAGTACCACGGGCTAACATAGTACAGTGCATCGCCGGCAGGGAGCAGCTGTTAGCAGTAGTTAGGCCGAGGTTCACTACTGCCTTTGTACGATCATTCAGAAAACATTGTACTCGTTCGTCGTCAAACACCCCTTTCAATATCACCCCGCGGCCTTTAGCCACCCAAGTTTACTGACCATGGACAACGTCGTCTACTCCGTTTCACAGGAGCCACTCGACATATCGATTAGAGAGAGAGAGAAAGAGTGAGAGAGTAATAAGAGAAAAGAAAAGAGGGAGAAAAAAAAAAAAAACAGAAACAAAACTATAGAGTAATTCAGAATTTATCTGAATGATATTTTGCCGTAAAAAATATCCGCTCTTATTATTCGTATGAGGAGTCGCTTAGCTCGCTCTTTACTTCTTCAGTCAATAACAAATATAATGCGTATACGTGTGAACTCGAAAATGTAGATGCACAGGATTGTTATTCATATAGATTGACCTCTGATGATAATGTGATCTATATCAGTGGCCACTGACCAGACGCTTGTCGAAGCACACTATTTCAGTGAATCCTGAACTTTGAGGGTACTGACATTAATCTGATTGTGAATAACAAAGCCAGAATGTAGAGCGTATTTTCCGTGGGGGGTGATTGACTTTAACTGGAAGGAACGGGGGCGAAATTACATATCTAGTTTACTAGTTTTCGAAAACGAACCGATATTCTATATCTTTTTTAATTTTTGAGGCGGATATGTTGATTTATGATCTCAGAAATCTTAGCTTGTTTGATTTTTCGTGAGTAATCTCTCGATATTTTCACGAGATTAATTGCACAACATTTCATACTTCAATCAATTGAAATTTACTCATGCGGTATTATTTCGTACCTTAATTTGCGTATCATTAATTGTTCGATGAGTTTTATAGCGATTTTAATGAAAGTTATGTTTTGTCCGGGTTACTTATAAACGAGTGACTTTTTATCTGTTCAAGAACGGTTTGTCTTTTTCTCTTTGTTTTTTCCAGCAACTATTAACGTTAATTATTTCGCATGGAAATCCCTGGAGCTGCGGGTGTCAGGTTTCCAACCATTGACGTCAATGATTATCCGCAAAATCGATTTTCTGCGAAAACTGTTCTCGTATTTTAATGTTATAAAAGAACACAAGCCACTCGAATATAAAATTAGACCTCTTATTGGTATCGCTGAAGGTCATTGTTCCAAAGAAAGCAACAAATCACATAGTCATTTCATTTCTCTCTAAATTTGTATCAATAAATTATACCTAATTATCGACTACTTAGATTCACATGTAAGAAAACTGCGAGGTATATACTCGTAGTTTAGCAGCTATTAAAAATTATTGAAAACTATCGGATATGAACTATTCGGTTTCTTAACAAAAGTTAATTATTTTCAGAATATTATTAGTACGCGATTGTGGATGGCGTAGTATTGCTAAAAAAAAGCAATCATTGTCAAAAACTTATTTTCACCGTAAAGGCTCGTTATAGGGAATTCGTTTCAACTACTATAACGAAAAATTGCTGCATTATCAAAAAATTAGAATACGATTATCTTCTTCTGGTCATATTTTAATATCGAATAAAGCATCCGAGTTTCTGCGACTTTATGAATACTTGAAACCACTCCAATACGTGATCAATTATTATTGAAGATATTATTGAAGTCGGATAGGTCATGAATTATTTATCAATAAGTATGGTAACTATTTCAATAAATATATCTTTCTCGCGTAAAAAAAGTTATAGCTCACCCGTTTTTTTCATCATCCAGAAATTCTCTGCTTCCTAATCTCCGTCGATTGAGTCTCAGATTCGTAGTTTCGTCTATCGGGTCATTCGTTTTATAGTTTTCAGTGTTAAAGTCCTCTGTAATCTCTGCCAATTATTCGCTTGCCAGAATCGTATATGTGGGAATTCATTTCTCTAGCGAAGAATTTTTCTTTCATCAATGAATAGATTATCTATTCTCCTTAAACTTCTCTGCGTTCGTAGTGTTTCGTTGTTAACGTAACCCCCATGCGAACTCTTCAACAGCACAAGGGCTATTATTAACCCTACAACAGGTGCCTCTACGGCTCCGTATACCCCTACTCAAGGTCGGTGGATCTCATTACTCAACTAATATCGTCACCGGGGTGACAACAAATGATATTGCCATCTCACGGTCGGATTGCGGTACTACGTTTGTCGCCAACGTATGTGCGCCTATTACATATGCGACTTGCATGTCAATCATATAAGCAGAGTTGCATATAATAAAGCATACCCTTGGATAATTTCTCGATTACGTCTCAGTAATGTGGGTTACGGATTGTCAGTTAGTAGAGTTGTATATCTATATGTATGATATATATATGTTTAGAAGCAAATAAAGAGACTCGTGCCCGAATTCATCAACGTCCGTTAAACGTTTAACCGCTGTAATATTTAACGGCCCGTCAAATTGTTTTGTTTTTACTGTTGCTATCGTATGAAATTTTCAACCAGCGTAATAGCTATCACGGCGGGTTCAAAATGACCGCCGCAGTTACCGAGGAATCAGGCGTTTTGTTATCAGGGTTGCGATTTTGTAACTCTCCGCTAACTCCGCTAACTCAGCGGAGATCGTTGGTTGGCTGAGGAGCCTCTAATCGGAGACCTTTTCTAGTATCATCTGCTCTACGAGCATATTTTACGACTTCAAGGGTGAACCAATCTGTCGTGTTGATTTGATTTCACCAATGTTTTCCGGGAGAATACTTGTTCCCCGATTTATCCGCTTGTTCGATTCTTCGACATTTTCTCGCAAAAATTGATGCGCCTTACAGCATGCAACCTGCATTCCATTCGTATGACTTCTAACTTGAGATTGCCTATGACAAGTATTTTTTTTCTCATGCATCTCAAGTCACAAGTATGGTATAGTAATGCTGTTTTAAGATTTCAGCTCGCATAAAATGCTGACCAGGTTAAATTAAATTAGTAGCAACATCAAAGCATCGATGCATTCAATCTTAATCAATGTCTCCGCGTCGGTATGATATTAAATACCAGAATTTCCGCCTGAAGCAGTGGCAACCCAGCATACAATTACACCCGTCGATCCGACGCGCCATCCGACTTAAATCTTCAATCACCGAGCGAGTTGCCGCTAGTCGACATCGCGACCACACTTTTGGCCGTTTATTATAATTAGAAGAACGCATTTTGGCTAAAGTCATGTTTTGCCATTTAATGAAGAATAATCAGTGACACCTAGGAGAACATAGACTGGTAAGCAATTATAGAACCTTAACCTATCACCTTGACAGTTGTTAGATCGCGTACGATATTATAAAACTTTAGTTTCATACCAATCTGTCCGGTTATAATAATAATTACATGAAAAATTTACGTAGAGCGTACTTAACGTGACTTTATTTTGATCGCAAGCAAAGTTATATGACAGTTGAAAATTTTTCTCGACTTAATTCTATTATCACATATCATTTGTATTTTCTCTACGTTTATATCTATCGTGAATTGTTTTTTAATTCTCGAAAAATCTTCATTATTTCATTTCAAAATCTCGGAAATCAATTGAAATACACGTTCGAAAGAACGGCGCAACGAAAAATAAAAAAAATTGAACGACTGCATAGTGACGTATGTGATACTAAGTCGGTGAATAATTCTCTCGATCAAATGTATGTTATTTTTCGCCTGAAAAAGCCGTCTGCATTATAGAAAAGGTGATATAGCTGTTTAATCTTAATAATCCGCGATCATTGAAAATGAAATCCAAGTTCAATCATGTTATTTGTTCACGCCAAACCCTATTTACTTAAATGCAGGCAAAATTTTTTTCACTCGTCTCAATTCAATTGTTCGCGTTTCACTGTCAAATGTTTTCGTCAGTTGTACTCTACCATTATTTACGATTATAAATAGCTAACAATTGTATATCTTTCGTGAAAAATCATAATAAGACGTGACAAAAATGAACAGTATCGTAAAATAGTTTTACCAATAGAAAATAAATACGATTGAGTGAGTTGCATTGACCTTAAGTTGTTTACATTTCGATAAAATACGAGAACAATCAGACCGCATCTTTGTTTATACCTATACGTAGGACGTGACTGAAGAACGTTGTTATTCATTGTTAATCCTTTCTAATGAAATAATAATCTGATTATACAGAAAAACTACGGCTGATCGGAAGTGCGGATGCCGTTTATAATATAGATTGAATCTCCGATAAATCGAATAAGAGGTAAGCCGCATTACTCACAAAATTATTTTCAATTATGTTAAATTTTATTTATAGGTTCGGTTATCGAACGCATTTATTATTTTCACGAAATTTCCATTTTACACTATTTTGGGTCGGTTTTTTAGATCGACAAGTATAATTATACATTTTTTTTTTTTTCACGTATTACAACCTCCTTGAATATGTACACGAATATAACATGCGAAATTAATATCTCATTATTCAATTTCTCCATTCTTCATTTTACTTTTATTAGAGACAGAAGTACGACCTGCGGGTACAGAGATCCCAAAAATCTGATGGACCTGAATAGGAACTGTGGGAATGACTCCAGAAATATGAGGTCTAGAGTCTCGGAGATTGGGGTGAGAATTGAGCTATCTGACCAGGAATCTTTGTCCTTATCACATGCAAATTACTCTTAATTATATCGATGATAAACGACATCTATTTTCATATTTATTCATACAAATTATGCGGGCTCAATCAAGCAAAGAAATAAGATATGATATTCATCCTCAAGTTTCTCATCAATACTAATTGATCATAGTTTACCCGCTTGATTTTCAACTCATATTTCATTACGACAATTATCTGAATCATTTGTTTATTTATCTGGCAGAAGAAGAAAGAATGAATAAGAAGAAACACGCAAGTGAGGACAAATTGTAGTTTGTTCCTGAAGGAAAAGTGGAGGCTCAGGAGGCCGATCATACGAATCTGAGCTCTACGATGATTTATATGAAAGGTAAA
This sequence comes from Tenthredo notha, assembly GCA_914767705.2. NCBI lineage: Eukaryota > Metazoa > Arthropoda > Insecta > Hymenoptera > Tenthredinidae > Tenthredo > Tenthredo notha. The sequence goes on from OU611907.1 coordinate 6,816,550, forward strand.
CAGTATTTTGGATCGCATTTTGTCTTTCTATCAAAGTTCAATCACTTTCTTACATTCGTTATTTGTGAGGATTCTTCTTCATGCAGAAATATCGCTATAAAAGTTGTATGAATATTGATAAATCTTTTGCTCATCTTTTATTTCTTCATCAGATTGTGATGGACCGGAGGTAGTCAGGATTGATTATGCGACCACCATGCAGAGAAGCAGGGACCAGGTAGGATGGTGATATATTTTGACTATTAATATTTTTACCAACCATGTATACACACGTTTTGTAACGGAACAGGGTCACAGATCCGAATTATCTTCTGAATCGAGGAATCAAAAAACAGCCTACAATGAGATCCCAGTAAACCAAAACGAATTGATTATGTGGAAAACGGAATTAATACGAATTAGATGGAATTCGAAAAGCCTGTATCGTTGTAATTCAAAAGAATTGGCACACCATTTTTCTGAATTCTATTTGAGTCGTGTTAATTTCGTTTTTCACATACTTCATTCGTTTTAATTCATGTTGGTTCACTGGAAGTAGATTTCCTGGTTTTATGAGCACATTTTCATATTTAAATTCAAATTTATGTACATTTTAGTATATTGCTGCCCATTTTTCAGCCAAGCCCCTACAAATTGAAGCCGATGAGAGCTTGATTGAAGCTGATAGGAACCAATCGGAACCCCAGCAGAAGCAATAGTATGAGGATGGATATGGCAGCAAGGTAGCAATTGCAAAAGAGGTGAGAAAAAGATACTTCCATGCTAATCTCTGTTTTTCCATAATTAGCAATTTAGTTTCACTGTCGTCCAACATATTGTGACAAACTACACTTTCCTCGGTATACATGAGCCTGTTTCTATATTACAAATCGAAAGTACACGAAATTCATTTCTAATTTCTCTAATTTCATTACCTTGTTTCATTTTTCTTACAGAAAAATATATGACCAGCAGGTCCAAAGATCCCAAAAGTCTAATAGACCGAAATAAAAACTGTATGGATGACTCGGGTCCAGGCATCATGAGGTCTGGAGTCCAGAGATTGAGGTGAGAATTGGTATGCAATGACCAATGTAGATTATATTGTGCTTTGGGTTATACCTACGTGTACATTCTGAATCAAATTTACCTGAAGTCTATTTCTGTTCTTTTTTATTTCTTTGACTTTCCTTTGGGAGTGAGTTTCCCTGTATTGAAATACGACCTGGTATATATTGTGTCAAGTTTTTCGTGAATAATAACTATTATAATACTCGTTTGTTTTTCATCCAACATTTTATTTCTTAAATCTTCTAAATCACTCATTTTTTTTCAAGGAAACCGAGGAGGCAAAACGGAGGAAAGGTGTGTCAAGAATCAGAAGAATAACCAAAATCGTAGTTGCACAGTTTGCTGCATGGACCAAATCAAATGTAAGATTAATCGGTATTCGTAACACAATCTTGAAGTACGTCCGATTTCTACTAAGGTTCAACGATTGTGGACGTCCAGTAGATTCTATGTATTCAAAATTTCAGTTTGTTCCTTTTGAAGTTTGAATTTGATGGAATGGAATTCTATACAAAGAAAATTCTATTTCTGTATGAATATATCGCGATTACAATTATATGAATGTTTGATTGAAGATTCATTTTCGTTTCTTTCTGTATTTGTCACAGTGTACGGAATACGACTGACCTAGTAAGATTATCCAGAAAATCTAGCGAACTCCAAAAACAAATTAGAAGGATTGAAGAATCGGCGTATAAGGAAAAGGTGAGCATTATATCGAGATATAATTTTATTGATGTTCATCATTTATTTATTATTCATCGTTATTATTATTATTACTATTCGATTGCCTGGGTGTGGGTGTGTCTACAGAAATAGAAAATACATTTGTAATTGGTATTCTTTGGTATTGTATCATCAATTACGTGTTGTTATAAAAACACTGAATCTGACTAAAGAACCGTATTTATATGTATAAGGACGACATTCGCGCAGATTCCAGGGTTGAATGTATATTTTTGTCGAAATAATTCGTGAATCGAAAATTTAACTAGACCCCAAATACTGCAAAAGTACCTCGCCACTATAAATATGTGTTTTAGGTAAAAATCGTCAAATATCCTATGATAAGTATATTCGTTTGAAAATTTATGATTTCCGGGTGAAATAAGGGGATTTTTTACTCTCATTTTCGTCTCAATCCATTTTTCAAATGTTGGCTTATTCGAAGAAAATTTTTTCGAGTGCATTTACTTTTTCAAACTCCGCGCCAGACGTACCGAAGTTGCCAGCGCGTTGCCAGAGCAGAAAACTGCTCCCGCGTTCCGGTCGTTTCCCATCGTTTCCGTCGTTCCGGTCGTTCCTCACGCACGCTGAAAACGGCGACTTTCGTCAGCTCGAATTTTCCGTGTCATTTATATACGTGATCAGAGTGGCATCGGTCGACGTCTCAACGCCTCATAGTTGAGGCATGGTGTTATAATTCGATTTACGCGTCTTTGTCAAGGTAAGAGATTGTAATCTTGCGATTCAACGATCATTATCTGAGGGAAAAATATTTCATCGCGGTTCAACTCCGATTGTCGTGAAGTTCCATGCCAGTTTGAACTTTTCTCTCAACTTGTCTCGACCGGTTGCCGGTGGATATTTATATTAATTCTACATTTTTCGTTCTTCAACGTAAATTCTTCATTTCATCGTGTAATAATATCGAGTCCTGAAAAAAGTCATCGTAGGTAAATGGAATTCATTCGAAATGAAAATACTTGAAATATTCTACGTGGTGAAAATCCCGAGAGGGGCGGGTAGCGGGAAAACAAATTGGCTTTGGTTTGAAAATTTATGATTCACGGGTGAAATAACGAGATTTTATGCTCTCATTTTCGTCTCAATTCATTTTTCAAATGTTGGCTTATTCGAAGAATTTGTTATTTATTTTTTTACTTTTTCTAACGTCTGCCTGCGCAGACGCAAAAAACTGTGCCTGCGTATGCGCAGAAAACTGCAACCGCGTTTATGGTCGTTCCGTGGAGGGGAGGGTAAACAAGCCGCCATCTTAATCGAAGCAATACGCTGTGAAATAATTGTGTCGATCAGTATAATAATGTTTTTGGGGTAACAAACGGTCGTTAAAATGAGAAAAAAGGTATGAATAGTCCTTATCATAGTATTCCGCGATCCTTTGAAGCAAAATTCAACTCCGAGCTCGCAATTTATTGACCATAGGCCGCTTTTGAGTGAACTTTTTTCCAACCGTTGCACAGTCAACTGTTACCCGTGGGTATCTTTCGAATCGGTTGTAATATAATACATTTAACGTTATCGTGTAGAAGTTGATATGCGTATAATCGTATATAAAACGTAAATAGTCAAACAACGAATATATATACAATATATAAATATATACGAGGGAGTTATCGATACACAGATCGCAGGCTGTTTACATTTCGACAAAGTTCGAAAATCTTAGGACCGGTTTTTTACTCATTTTCATGGCTTAATCTGATATGATATAATAATAATAATAATCGAATTGAAATAAAAAATAATAATTTATTAAGTCCAATTTCAGAGGAAATTCATTATTGACATTAACCTGATTAACAAAACAATCATTTTGTTACAGAGACAAACTGCCGCAGGTCAAAGACGCAGATTCAAAGTTCTGAAGCTGTTTATATACATCAAATGTATCTTACCGATAAATTGAATGAGAGGTAAGCCACTAAATGAAATATTATTCAGTTTTTCAGTCTCATTTCTAGATCCATATTTAGAATCATAATTTCTTTGTTTGGTAAAAAAAAAAAAAGTGACAATATGAATAGCAATGGAAATATGTATTTGAAATTCATTTCTCATTTCTCTTATCATTCTACTTTGTTCCAATTTTTTCTCTAGAGGGAGGTGAATCTGAGGATCCCGAAAATCTGATTGATACTGGTGCTGATGGAAACTGGGAGTGAGACTTCGTCAGCGTCTGTCAAACTACTGCAGTGTCGGTGAGTCGCATGACTTTTGGTAACGGGCTTCCTTTCCTCGGTACTCTCTTTTCTCTGTCGCGTGGCGTGGCGGTAACATTGTACAATCTTCGATTTCTTAGCTCAATTCAGATAGGCTCGCTCGCGACCGCAACGGAGCTTGCTTCCATAATCATAGATTCCTCTACAGACGGCAATGTAACATTATACTTGTTACTGCGCCGTCATATCACAGATATATATATATGTAGATGAATGCTCAAACTCGCTTTCACGGCCCTTGAGGCCCTCATCCGTTGCGAATCGCGGTGAGCATCGCGGCAGGAGGACATCCATAGCTCAATCAGTTTCCGCGATTATCATTTCCCTCGCTCAATATGCTCGAATTCTTTCCGATTGAGTAGTGGATCCTTCTGAGTTTCAAATCATGCTTTATAAAGTCTAGGAGCAGGTCCGACATAAGAATGAACGACGCTCTAGCAAGATGTTCGAGTAGAGTCCATTTTTATAACGAATTATTCAAATATCGAAACATTTCAATATTAAAATCAGAAAATATCAAAATATCAAAAGTCTAATTGAATTAGTCCGCTTAGAAGAAAAAGTTTACAAATCCTGTCCAGGATAGGATGTACTAACCCGTTCTTTCCCTACAGCAAAAAGAAATGGTAAGTCTCCTACCACGATGTATGAAATGAGCAGTATGTATGTGTTGGAGAGAATCTGATGCCGGAAGTCATTAGCTTTCCGTACAGGTAAATCGGGAAGGTAGGGCAACCGCAGGGAGGGTGGTTACGAGTCTGTGTGTGCCTGCCTATATTATATAGTATATCCAATGTACAACTCGTTGGGTGGGTCTTGGGAACTAGGCGAGGGCAGGAAGGGTCGCGCAATGGGACGGTGGTGGACTGATATTATATTTTCCACAGCAAATTCAAGCGATCACAATAGAAGAAAAAGTAGCCACTTTGATATATTTGTCTGAAATATGTACTCGACTCATTCGAGTCCTTAACTCAGTTTTGTGTCATTCTTTCTAATATTAGCAGAGTAAATCAATTTCTACAATCAAGTCATCTCTCCGTATCAAATGAGCTGTGATCGCTTGAATGGGCAAAACGCATCTCTTCATTTCCGCGCTTACGTGGGGCGCGGGGATGAGAGAGGCTGAGCCTGAAGACTTCACGTTGAAGAGGACGCCGACCGTCACGCCACCAAACATTCTATGCTTGCCTTGAAATCTTTACACCTTCTGTACTTGACGACTATCTGCCGATAACTATTCGCAACTTATAAATATCGAGCCAATTTCTATCTAATACCGAACAGCAGATAGCGTCAAGTCTTCCTTTCCTTGCATGCCTTTCTTTTTACTTTCAATGCGATTCTGTCGAGCATTTTATATCATAACTAATATTGTAAATTTTTACTTTTTTCAGACTTTCACAGGTTCACCAATGCATTCTTTTCTTTCAGGGTATTTTGAGTGATTAATCCATGCTCTGCTTTCAGGGTATTTTAAGAGATTAATCATTTCTCTTCTTACAGGGTATTTTAAGAGATAGGGACGAATTAATTACCTTTCTGTTACAGTTCTGCGGATGACTATGATTGTCGTAAATCTGTAATGTGTAATAATGTGTTCGACATATCTGATCAACAGAAATAAGACAATTCATTTGAGGATTGGACTAGGGCCTATATATCGTCGCTATCTTATGCTTCATCTCGTTGTAAGTAGCTGACAATTGTAGTACAATGTGGAGGAGGAATTGGGATTCAAAAAACAAGAAGGAGTAGAAGAGGAATGTTTAGAACTACAAAAAGAATTAAAAAAAAGGCATAACGAAGAAGAAACGGATGACTGACAGGAAACCAGGCTTCAGATTATGGTGGGACAGAGAATGTAGAAATATGGAAAAAGAACTACAGAAAGAATGGAGACACGCCAGAGATTGGAACTAAGAGAAAGCACAACGATTCCAGACAAAGAAAAATGAGTATGAGAAGAAATGCTAAGAGAAGAAAAATGAAAGGAGAGAAAAAGAAGATGAAGAACTGGGAAAAATCAAAGACGAGAGCGAAGCATAGAAGTACATGAACAAATTTCGACGAAGGAAAAGAGACGTATGCAAAAAGATCTCGCTTGAAGTATGGAGGAATCACTTCATCAGAAGCCTGGAAGTAACCAAACGACGAAATCACTCGGCAAAATCAAATGTAAGATAAATCGGTGATAATAACATGATTTTCAATCAAGTTGCATTTCTATTCAAATTTGATTGTTGTATATTTTTGTTATTTCCGATGAACTTCCATCCTTCACTGCTTGCATGCGACATATTAGATCGACAAACACCATTAGACATTTCTTTTCGGCAAAATGAAATCTTTTCAAATACACATAAGCATGTTTTTTGTATTCGATTTATAATACAAATCTTATATATTCCCTTTACATTTTTATTAAATTTTCATTTCCTGTTCAATTTTCCTTACAGAAAAGTATACGGTCTGCGGGTCTAGGGATGCAAAAAGTCTGATGAACCGAAATAAGAACTGTATGGATGACTCGGGTCCAGGAATCATGAGGTCTGGAGTCCAGAGATTGAGGTGAGAATTAGTATGCAATGACAGATGTAGATTATATTGTGCTTTGGGTTATATGTATATATTCTAGATAAATTTTAGATAAAGTAGGTAAGGTATTTAAAGTATTATAAGTTCGCGACCATGAGGACTGACTCGTCTTATCAAAGCTCCAGGTATTGGGCTGATTAGGTCCACCGCGACGTAGACATCGAAATGTTTAGGTAATTTGAAGACACTCCACGAATAGATCTATCTTCTCTAAGTTACAGCTATTTTAGTTTGTACAACTATTTTGCACTACTGCCAACGAGGGATGAGATTATGATATAAGATCCGTGGGATATATTATTTTTAAGCAAAAGGAACGAGGACTATCTTATTTAAGTTTTCAGCAATTAGTTCGTATATACAGTCCGCGTTGTAGGCGACGAGATATTAATCAATGACACACTCGTCTTATCAGGTAGCGGGTTGATTAGGTCAACCGCGACGTAGACATCGGAATATTTAGATAATTTGGAGACACTCCACGAATAGATCTATCTTCTCTAAGTTACAGATGTTAGTTTGTACAATTATTTTGCACTAGTGCCAACGAGGGATTAGATTATGATATAAGATCCGTAGAATATATTATTTTTAAGCAAAAGGAACGTGGACTGTCTTATTTAAGTTTCCACAGCAATTAGTTCGCATATCTATTTCGCGTTACAGGCAACGAGATATCAATTTATAATCCGCGATTCGTAAGAGTATTTTATTCAACTTTCGGGAATTAGTTCGATCGGTTATCAGCACGAGAATCCGAACTCATTTCATCCAAGTAGCCTTTGCCTTTGCTTTTGCTTCTGGTTCTACTTCTGCTTTTTTATTTGCATGCTTTTTTTTTCTGTAAACGCCTTGATAGGAGTTAAAACACCATGCTGGGGCGTAGAGGCTACTTCGGGGCTGAAATAATACCCCTGGCGAAGGGCATACACGCACTTGCAATGGTATAACAACTTCTTTCGAGGCATAGATTGCTTTGCATGTGCTTGGTACATCTTTCTCTTGGCTACTTGCGATGAGTTAGTTCGATCGTCTGTTTCGGTATGTTTTCAGTCCATAAGACAGAAATGCAAAGCATATTTTACGTGACGGGCCCCACGAACCTGCTCAACCCGAGTTTTGTAGAAACGCACATAATGACATACTCGTCTTATCAGGTAGTGGGTTAATTAGGTCAACCGCGACGTAGACATCGGAATATTTAGATAATTCGGAGACACTCCACGAATAGACACTATCTTCTCTAAGTTACAGATGTTAGTTTGCACAATTATTTTGCACTAGTGCCAACGAGGGATTGGATTATGATATAAGATCCGTAGGATGTATTATTTTTAAGCCAAAGGAACGAGGACTGTCTTATTTAAGTTACAGCAATTAGTTCGTATATTTAGTCCGCGTTGTAGGCGACGAGATGATAATCAATGACACACTCGTCTTATCAGGTAGTGGGTTAATTGGGTCAACCGCGAAGTAGACATCGGAATATTTAGATAATTTGGAGACACTCCACGAATAGGTCTATCTTCTCTAAGTTACAGCTATTTTAGTTTGTACAACAGTTAGTTTGCACCATACTGCCAACGAGGGATTAGATTATGATATAAGATCCGTAGGATATATTATATAAGCAACAGGAACGAGGAGGACTATCTTATTTAAGTTTCACAGCAATCAGTTCGTTTATTTATTGGCAACGAGGGACTTATCAATGATATAAGATCCGTAGGAGTCTATTATTTAAACTACAGGAACGAGGACTATTTTATTTAAGTTTCAAAATGAACACAGGATCAAATCGTAAGCGTCAAATAAGGGTCAATTTATCGATAATTTGTTCCGTTCATTCTTCTGATGCCTGTCCGTTTCTTTATGTTTCATGTGTGTCTCCATCCTGCGTAATCAAAAATTCTTCGTGACCGAGTTGCATGGAAAGCTGTCGGCGAAGCTGGGACTGTCGAGGATCCTGGAGAAGAAGGGATGAAAACGAATATCCGAGTACAAGAAATGCATGTGAACAGATTCCAGAGGCACATTATACAAATCCAATCTGCGGGTCCGGGAATCGTGAGGTCCGGAGTCCAGAAATTGAGGTGAGAATCGGTATGCAATGACTAATGTAGATTATATTGTGCTTTGGGTTATACATAATATATTATAGATAGACTTGAGATAAAGTAGGTAAGGTATTTAGAGTATTATAAGTATAGTTCGCGACTGTGAGGACTTACTCGTCTTAGTAAAGCACCAGGTATCGGGCTAATTAGGCCCACCGCGACGTAGACATCGGAATATTTAGATAATTTGGAGACACTCCACGAATAGATCTATCTTCTCTAAGTTACAGCTATTTTAGTTTGTACAATTATTCTGCACTAGTGCCAACGAGGGATTAGATTATGATATAAGATCCGTAGGATATATTATTTTTAAGCCAAAGGAACGAGGACTATCTTATTTAAGTTACAGCAATTAGTTCGTATATTTAGTCCGCGTTGTAGGCGACGAGATGATGATCAATGACACACTCGTCTTATCAGGTAGTGGGTTAATTAGAGAAAACCGCGACGTGGACATCGGAATATTTCGATAATTTGGAGACACGCCACCAATAGATCTATCTTCTCTAAGTTACAGCTATTTTAGTTTGTACAACAGTTATTTCGCACCATACTGCCAACGAGGGATTAGATTATGATATAAGATCCGTAGGATATATTATTTTTAAGCAAAAGGAACGAGGACTGTCTTATTTAAGTTTCCACAGCAATTAGTTCGCATATCCATTTCGCGTTACAGGCAACGAGATATCAATTTATAATCCGCGATTCGTAAGAGTATTTTATTCAACTTTCGGGAATTAGTTCGATCGGTTATCAGCACGAGAATCCGAACTCATTTCATCCAAGTAGCCTTTGCCTTTGCTTTTGCTTCTGGTTCTACTTCTGCTTTTTTATTTGCATGCTTTTTTTTTCTGTAAACGCCTTGATAGGAGTTAAAACACCATGCTGGGGCGTAGAGGCTACTTCGGGGCTGAAATAATACCCCTGGCGAAGGGCATACACGCACTTGCAATGGTGTAACAACTTCTTTCGAGGCATAGATTGCTTCGCATGTGCTTGGTACATCTTTCTCTTGGCTACTTGCGATGAGTTAGTTCGATCGTCTGTTTCGGTAGGTTTTCAGTCCATAAGACAGAAATGCAAAGCATATTTTTTTACGCGACGGGCCCCACGAACCTGCTCGACCCGAGTTTTGTAGAAACGCACATAATGACATACTCGTCTTATCAGGTAGTGGGTTAATTAGGTCAACCGCGACGTAGACATCGGAATATTTAGATAATTCGGAGACACTCCACGAATAGACACTATCTTCTCTAAGTTACAGATGTTAGTTTGCACAATTATTTTGCACTAGTGCCAACGAGGGATTGGATTATGATATAAGATCCGTAGGATGTATTATTTTTAAGCCAAAGGAACGAGGACTGTCTTATTTAAGTTACAGCAATTAGTTCGTATATTTAGTCCGCGTTGTAGGCGACGAGATGATAATCAATGACACACTCGTCTTATCAGGTAGTGGGTTAATTGGGTCAACCGCGAAGTAGACATCGGAATATTTAGATAATTTGGAGACACTCCACGAATAGGTCTATCTTCTCTAAGTTACAGCTATTTTAGTTTGTACAACAGTTAGTTTGCACCATACTGCCAACGAGGGATTAGATTATGATATAAGATCCGTAGGATATATTATATAAGCAACAGGAACGAGGAGGACTATCTTATTTAAGTTTCACAGCAATTAGTTCGTTTATTTATTGGCAACGAGGGACTTATCAATGATATAAGATCCGTAGGAGTCTATTATTTAAACTACAGGAACGAGGACTATTTTATTTAAGTTTCAAAATGAACACAGGATCAAATCGTAAGCGTCAAATAAGGGTCAATTTATCGATAATTTGTTCCGTTCATTCTTCTGATGCCTGTCCGTTTCTTTATGTTTCATGTGTGTCTCCATCCTGCGTAATCAAAAATTCTTCGTGACCGAGTTGCATGGAAAGCTGTTGGCGAAGCTGGGACTGTCGAGGATCCTGGAGAAGAAGGGATGAAAACGAATATCCGAGTACAAGAAATGCATGGGAACAGATTCCAGAGGCACATTATACAAATCCAATCTGCGGGTCCGGGAATCGTGAGGTCCGGAGTCCAGAAATTGAGGTGAGAATCGGTATGCAATGACTAATGTAGATTATATTGTGCTTTGGGTTATACATAATATATTATAGATAGACTTGAGATAAAGTAGGTAAGGTATTTAGAGTATTATAAGTATAGTTCGCGACTGTGAGGACTTACTCGTCTTAGTAAAGCACCAGGTATCGGGCTAATTAGGCCCACCGCGACGTAGACATCGGAATATTTAGATAATTTGGAGACACTCCACGAATAGATCTATCTTCTCTAAGTTACAGCTATTTTAGTTTGTACAATTATTCTGCACTAGTGCCAACGAGGGATTAGATTATGATATAAGATCCGTAGGATATATTATTTTTAAGCCAAAGGAACGAGGACTATCTTATTTAAGTTACAGCAATTAGTTCGTATATTTAGTCCGCGTTGTAGGCGACGAGATGATGATCAATGACACACTCGTCTTATCAGGTAGTGGGTTAATTAGAGAAAACCGCGACGTGGACATCGGAATATTTCGATAATTTGGAGACACGCCACCAATAGATCTATCTTCTCTAAGTTACAGCTATTTTAGTTTGTACAACAGTTATTTCGCACCATACTGCCAACGAGGGATTAGATTATGATATAAGATCCGTAGGATATATTATTTTTAAGCAAAAGGAACGAGGACTGTCTTATTTAAGTTTCCACAGCAATTAGTTCGCATATCCATTTCGCGTTACAGGCAACGAGATATCAATTTATAATCCGCGATTCGTAAGAGTATTTTATTCAACTTTCGGGAATTAGTTCGATCGGTTATCAGCACGAGAATCCGAACTCATTTCATCCAAGTAGCCTTTGCCTTTGCTTTTGCTTCTGGTTCTACTTCTGCTTTTTTATTTGCATGCTTTTTTTTTCTGTAAACGCCTTGATAGGAGTTAAAACACCATGCTGGGGCGTAGAGGCTACTTCGGGGCTGAAATAATACCCCTGGCGAAGGGCATACACGCACTTGCAATGGTGTAACAACTTCTTTCGAGGCATAGATTGCTTCGCATGTGCTTGGTACATCTTTCTCTTGGCTACTTGCGATGAGTTAGTTCGATCGTCTGTTTCGGTAGGTTTTCAGTCCATAAGACAGAAATGCAAAGCATATTTTTTTACGCGACGGGCCCCACGAACCTGCTCGACCCGAGTTTTGTAGAAACGCACATAATGACATACTCGTCTTATCAGGTAGTGGGTTAATTAGGTCAACCGCGACGTAGACATCGGAATATTTAGATAATTCGGAGACACTCCACGAATAGACACTATCTTCTCTAAGTTACAGATGTTAGTTTGCACAATTATTTTGCACTAGTGCCAACGAGGGATTGGATTATGATATAAGATCCGTAGGATGTATTATTTTTAAGCCAAAGGAACGAGGACTGTCTTATTTAAGTTACAGCAATTAGTTCGTATATTTAGTCCGCGTTGTAGGCGACGAGATGATAATCAATGACACACTCGTCTTATCAGGTAGTGGGTTAATTGGGTCAACCGCGAAGTAGACATCGGAATATTTAGATAATTTGGAGACACTCCACGAATAGGTCTATCTTCTCTAAGTTACAGCTATTTTAGTTTGTACAACAGTTAGTTTGCACCATACTGCCAACGAGGGATTAGATTATGATATAAGATCCGTAGGATATATTATATAAGCAACAGGAACGAGGAGGACTATCTTATTTAAGTTTCACAGCAATTAGTTCGTTTATTTATTGGCAACGAGGGACTTATCAATGATATAAGATCCGTAGGAGTCTATTATTTAAACTACAGGAACGAGGACTATTTTATTTAAGTTTCAAAATGAACACAGGATCAAATCGTAAGCGTCAAATAAGGGTCAATTTATCGATAATTTGTTCCGTTCATTCTTCTGATGCCTGTCCGTTTCTTTATGTTTCATGTGTGTCTCCATCCTGCGTAATCAAAAATTCTTCGTGACCGAGTTGCATGGAAAGCTGTCGGCGAAGCTGGGACTGTCGAGGATCCTGGAGAAGAAGGGATGAAAACGAATATCCGAGTACAAGAAATGCATGGGAACAGATTCCAGAGGCACATTATACAAATCCAATCTGCGGGTCCGGGAATCGTGAGGTCCGGAGTCCAGAAATTGAGGTGAGAATCGGTATGCAATGACTAATGTAGATTATATTGTGCTTTGGGTTATACATAATATATTATAGATAGACTTGAGATAAAGTAGGTAAGGTATTTAGAGTATTATAAGTATAGTTCGCGACTGTGAGGACTTACTCGTCTTAGTAAAGCACCAGGTATCGGGCTAATTAGGCCCACCGCGACGTAGACATCGGAATATTTAGATAATTTGGAGACACTCCACGAATAGATCTATCTTCTCTAAGTTACAGCTATTTTAGTTTGTACAATTATTCTGCACTAGTGCCAACGAGGGATTAGATTATGATATAAGATCCGTAGGATATATTATTTTTAAGCCAAAGGAACGAGGACTATCTTATTTAAGTTACAGCAATTAGTTCGTATATTTAGTCCGCGTTGTAGGCGACGAGATGATGATCAATGACACACTCGTCTTATCAGGTAGTGGGTTAATTAGAGAAAACCGCGACGTGGACATCGGAATATTTCGATAATTTGGAGACACGCCACCAATAGATCTATCTTCTCTAAGTTACAGCTATTTTAGTTTGTACAACAGTTATTTCGCACCATACTGCCAACGAGGGATTAGATTATGATATAAGATCCGTAGGATATATTATTTTTAAGCAAAAGGAACGAGGACTGTCTTATTTAAGTTTCCACAGCAATTAGTTCGCATATCCATTTCACGTTACAGGCAACGAGATATCAATTTATAATCCGCGATTCGTAAGAGTATTTTATTCAACTTTCGGGAATTAGTTCGATCGGTTATCAGCACGAGAATCCGAACTCATTTCATCCAAGTAGCCTTTGCCTTTGCTTTTGCTTCTGGTTCTACTTCTGCTTTTTTATTTGCATGCTTTTTTTTTCTGTAAACGCCTTGATAGGAGTTAAAACACCATGCTGGGGCGTAGAGGCTACTTCGGGGCTGAAATAATACCCCTGGCGAAGGGCATACACGCACTTGCAATGGTGTAACAACTTCTTTCGAGGCATAGATTGCTTCGCATGTGCTTGGTACATCTTTCTCTTGGCTACTTGCGATGAGTTAGTTCGATCGTCTGTTTCGGTAGGTTTTCAGTCCATAAGACAGAAATGCAAAGCATATTTTTTTACGCGACGGGCCCCACGAACCTGCTCGACCCGAGTTTTGTAGAAACGCACATAATGACATACTCGTCTTATCAGGTAGTGGGTTAATTAGGTCAACCGCGACGTAGACATCGGAATATTTAGATAATTCGGAGACACTCCACGAATAGACACTATCTTCTCTAAGTTACAGATGTTAGTTTGCACAATTATTTTGCACTAGTGCCAACGAGGGATTGGATTATGATATAAGATCCGTAGGATGTATTATTTTTAAGCCAAAGGAACGAGGACTGTCTTATTTAAGTTACAGCAATTAGTTCGTATATTTAGTCCGCGTTGTAGGCGACGAGATGATAATCAATGACACACTCGTCTTATCAGGTAGTGGGTTAATTGGGTCAACCGCGAAGTAGACATCGGAATATTTAGATAATTTGGAGACACTCCACGAATAGGTCTATCTTCTCTAAGTTACAGCTATTTTAGTTTGTACAACAGTTAGTTTGCACCATACTGCCAACGAGGGATTAGATTATGATATAAGATCCGTAGGATATATTATATAAGCAACAGGAACGAGGAGGACTATCTTATTTAAGTTTCACAGCAATCAGTTCGTTTATTTATTGGCAACGAGGGACTTATCAATGATATAAGATCCGTAGGAGTCTATTATTTAAACTACAGGAACGAGGACTATTTTATTTAAGTTTCAAAATGAACACAGGATCAAATCGTAAGCGTCAAATAAGGGTCAATTTATCGATAATTTGTTCCGTTCATTCTTCTGATGCCTGTCCGTTTCTTTATGTTTCATGTGTGTCTCCATCCTGCGTAATCAAAAATTCTTCGTGACCGAGTTGCATGGAAAGCTGTCGGCGAAGCTGGGACTGTCGAGGATCCTGGAGAAGAAGGGATGAAAACGAATATCCGAGTACAAGAAATGCATGGGAACAGATTCCAGAGGCACATTATACAAATCCAATCTGCGGGTCCGGGAATCGTGAGGTCCGGAGTCCAGAAATTGAGGTGAGAATCGGTATGCAATGACTAATGTAGATTATATTGTGCTTTGGGTTATACATAATATATTATAGATAGACTTGAGATAAAGTAGGTAAGGTATTTAGAGTATTATAAGTATAGTTCGCGACTGTGAGGACTTACTCGTCTTAGTAAAGCACCAGGTATCGGGCTAATTAGGCCCACCGCGACGTAGACATCGGAATATTTAGATAATTTGGAGACACTCCACGAATAGATCTATCTTCTCTAAGTTACAGCTATTTTAGTTTGTACAATTATTCTGCACTAGTGCCAACGAGGGATTAGATTATGATATAAGATCCGTAGGATATATTATTTTTAAGCCAAAGGAACGAGGACTATCTTATTTAAGTTACAGCAATTAGTTCGTATATTTAGTCCGCGTTGTAGGCGACGAGATGATGATCAATGACACACTCGTCTTATCAGGTAGTGGGTTAATTAGAGAAAACCGCGACGTGGACATCGGAATATTTCGATAATTTGGAGACACGCCACCAATAGATCTATCTTCTCTAAGTTACAGCTATTTTAGTTTGTACAACAGTTATTTCGCACCATACTGCCAACGAGGGATTAGATTATGATATAAGATCCGTAGGATATATTATTTTTAAGCAAAAGGAACGAGGACTGTCTTATTTAAGTTTCCACAGCAATTAGTTCGCATATCCATTTCACGTTACAGGCAACGAGATATCAATTTATAATCCGCGATTCGTAAGAGTATTTTATTCAACTTTCGGGAATTAGTTCGATCGGTTATCAGCACGAGAATCCGAACTCATTTCATCCAAGTAGCCTTTGCCTTTGCTTTTGCTTCTGGTTCTACTTCTGCTTTTTTATTTGCATGCTTTTTTTTTCTGTAAACGCCTTGATAGGAGTTAAAACACCATGCTGGGGCGTAGAGGCTACTTCGGGGCTGAAATAATACCCCTGGCGAAGGGCATACACGCACTTGCAATGGTGTAACAACTTCTTTCGAGGCATAGATTGCTTCGCATGTGCTTGGTACATCTTTCTCTTGGCTACTTGCGATGAGTTAGTTCGATCGTCTGTTTCGGTAGGTTTTCAGTCCATAAGACAGAAATGCAAAGCATATTTTTTTACGCGACGGGCCCCACGAACCTGCTCGACCCGAGTTTTGTAGAAACGCACATAATGACATACTCGTCTTATCAGGTAGTGGGTTAATTAGGTCAACCGCGACGTAGACATCGGAATATTTAGATAATTCGGAGACACTCCACGAATAGACACTATCTTCTCTAAGTTACAGATGTTAGTTTGCACAATTATTTTGCACTAGTGCCAACGAGGGATTGGATTATGATATAAGATCCGTAGGATGTATTATTTTTAAGCCAAAGGAACGAGGACTGTCTTATTTAAGTTACAGCAATTAGTTCGTATATTTAGTCCGCGTTGTAGGCGACGAGATGATAATCAATGACACACTCGTCTTATCAGGTAGTGGGTTAATTGGGTCAACCGCGAAGTAGACATCGGAATATTTAGATAATTTGGAGACACTCCACGAATAGGTCTATCTTCTCTAAGTTACAGCTATTTTAGTTTGTACAACAGTTAGTTTGCACCATACTGCCAACGAGGGATTAGATTATGATATAAGATCCGTAGGATATATTATATAAGCAACAGGAACGAGGAGGACTATCTTATTTAAGTTTCACAGCAATCAGTTCGTTTATTTATTGGCAACGAGGGACTTATCAATGATATAAGATCCGTAGGAGTCTATTATTTAAACTACAGGAACGAGGACTATTTTATTTAAGTTTCAAAATGAACACAGGATCAAATCGTAAGCGTCAAATAAGGGTCAATTTATCGATAATTTGTTCCGTTCATTCTTCTGATGCCTGTCCGTTTCTTTATGTTTCATGTGTGTCTCCATCCTGCGTAATCAAAAATTCTTCGTGACCGAGTTGCATGGAAAGCTGTTGGCGAAGCTGGGACTGTCGAGGATCCTGGAGAAGAAGGGATGAAAACGAATATCCGAGTACAAGAAATGCATGGGAACAGATTCCAGAGGCACATTATACAAATCCAATCTGCGGGTCCGGGAATCGTGAGGTCCGGAGTCCAGAAATTGAGGTGAGAATCGGTATGCAATGACTAATGTAGATTATATTGTGCTTTGGGTTATACATAATATATTATAGATAGACTTGAGATAAAGTAGGTAAGGTATTTAGAGTATTATAAGTATAGTTCGCGACTGTGAGGACTTACTCGTCTTAGTAAAGCACCAGGTATCGGGCTAATTAGGCCCACCGCGACGTAGACATCGGAATATTTAGATAATTTGGAGACACTCCACGAATAGATCTATCTTCTCTAAGTTACAGCTATTTTAGTTTGTACAATTATTCTGCACTAGTGCCAACGAGGGATTAGATTATGATATAAGATCCGTAGGATATATTATTTTTAAGCCAAAGGAACGAGGACTATCTTATTTAAGTTACAGCAATTAGTTCGTATATTTAGTCCGCGTTGTAGGCGACGAGATGATGATCAATGACACACTCGTCTTATCAGGTAGTGGGTTAATTAGAGAAAACCGCGACGTGGACATCGGAATATTTCGATAATTTGGAGACACGCCACCAATAGATCTATCTTCTCTAAGTTACAGCTATTTTAGTTTGTACAACAGTTATTTCGCACCATACTGCCAACGAGGGATTAGATTATGATATAAGATCCGTAGGATATATTATTTTTAAGCAAAAGGAACGAGGACTGTCTTATTTAAGTTTCCACAGCAATTAGTTCGCATATCCATTTCGCGTTACAGGCAACGAGATATCAATTTATAATCCGCGATTCGTAAGAGTATTTTATTCAACTTTCGGGAATTAGTTCGATCGGTTATCAGCACGAGAATCCGAACTCATTTCATCCAAGTAGCCTTTGCCTTTGCTTTTGCTTCTGGTTCTACTTCTGCTTTTTTATTTGCATGCTTTTTTTTTCTGTAAACGCCTTGATAGGAGTTAAAACACCATGCTGGGGCGTAGAGGCTACTTCGGGGCTGAAATAATACCCCTGGCGAAGGGCATACACGCACTTGCAATGGTGTAACAACTTCTTTCGAGGCATAGATTGCTTCGCATGTGCTTGGTACATCTTTCTCTTGGCTACTTGCGATGAGTTAGTTCGATCGTCTGTTTCGGTAGGTTTTCAGTCCATAAGACAGAAATGCAAAGCATATTTTTTTACGCGACGGGCCCCACGAACCTGCTCGACCCGAGTTTTGTAGAAACGCACATAATGACATACTCGTCTTATCAGGTAGTGGGTTAATTAGGTCAACCGCGACGTAGACATCGGAATATTTAGATAATTCGGAGACACTCCACGAATAGACACTATCTTCTCTAAGTTACAGATGTTAGTTTGCACAATTATTTTGCACTAGTGCCAACGAGGGATTGGATTATGATATAAGATCCGTAGGATGTATTATTTTTAAGCCAAAGGAACGAGGACTGTCTTATTTAAGTTACAGCAATTAGTTCGTATATTTAGTCCGCGTTGTAGGCGACGAGATGATAATCAATGACACACTCGTCTTATCAGGTAGTGGGTTAATTGGGTCAACCGCGAAGTAGACATCGGAATATTTAGATAATTTGGAGACACTCCACGAATAGGTCTATCTTCTCTAAGTTACAGCTATTTTAGTTTGTACAACAGTTAGTTTGCACCATACTGCCAACGAGGGATTAGATTATGATATAAGATCCGTAGGATATATTATATAAGCAACAGGAACGAGGAGGACTATCTTATTTAAGTTTCACAGCAATTAGTTCGTTTATTTATTGGCAACGAGGGACTTATCAATGATATAAGATCCGTAGGAGTCTATTATTTAAACTACAGGAACGAGGACTATTTTATTTAAGTTTCAAAATGAACACAGGATCAAATCGTAAGCGTCAAATAAGGGTCAATTTATCGATAATTTGTTCCGTTCATTCTTCTGATGCCTGTCCGTTTCTTTATGTTTCATGTGTGTCTCCATCCTGCGTAATCAAAAATTCTTCGTGACCGAGTTGCATGGAAAGCTGTCGGCGAAGCTGGGACTGTCGAGGATCCTGGAGAAGAAGGGATGAAAACGAATATCCGAGTACAAGAAATGCATGGGAACAGATTCCAGAGGCACATTATACAAATCCAATCTGCGGGTCCGGGAATCGTGAGGTCCGGAGTCCAGAAATTGAGGTGAGAATCGGTATGCAATGACTAATGTAGATTATATTGTGCTTTGGGTTATACATAATATATTATAGATAGACTTGAGATAAAGTAGGTAAGGTATTTAGAGTATTATAAGTATAGTTCGCGACTGTGAGGACTTACTCGTCTTAGTAAAGCACCAGGTATCGGGCTAATTAGGCCCACCGCGACGTAGACATCGGAATATTTAGATAATTTGGAGACACTCCACGAATAGATCTATCTTCTCTAAGTTACAGCTATTTTAGTTTGTACAATTATTCTGCACTAGTGCCAACGAGGGATTAGATTATGATATAAGATCCGTAGGATATATTATTTTTAAGCCAAAGGAACGAGGACTATCTTATTTAAGTTACAGCAATTAGTTCGTATATTTAGTCCGCGTTGTAGGCGACGAGATGATGATCAATGACACACTCGTCTTATCAGGTAGTGGGTTAATTAGAGAAAACCGCGACGTGGACATCGGAATATTTCGATAATTTGGAGACACGCCACCAATAGATCTATCTTCTCTAAGTTACAGCTATTTTAGTTTGTACAACAGTTATTTCGCACCATACTGCCAACGAGGGATTAGATTATGATATAAGATCCGTAGGATATATTATTTTTAAGCAAAAGGAACGAGGACTGTCTTATTTAAGTTTCCACAGCAATTAGTTCGCATATCCATTTCGCGTTACAGGCAACGAGATATCAATTTATAATCCGCGATTCGTAAGAGTATTTTATTCAACTTTCGGGAATTAGTTCGATCGGTTATCAGCACGAGAATCCGAACTCATTTCATCCAAGTAGCCTTTGCCTTTGCTTTTGCTTCTGGTTCTACTTCTGCTTTTTTATTTGCATGCTTTTTTTTTCTGTAAACGCCTTGATAGGAGTTAAAACACCATGCTGGGGCGTAGAGGCTACTTCGGGGCTGAAATAATACCCCTGGCGAAGGGCATACACGCACTTGCAATGGTGTAACAACTTCTTTCGAGGCATAGATTGCTTCGCATGTGCTTGGTACATCTTTCTCTTGGCTACTTGCGATGAGTTAGTTCGATCGTCTGTTTCGGTAGGTTTTCAGTCCATAAGACAGAAATGCAAAGCATATTTTTTTACGCGACGGGCCCCACGAACCTGCTCGACCCGAGTTTTGTAGAAACGCACATAATGACATACTCGTCTTATCAGGTAGTGGGTTAATTAGGTCAACCGCGACGTAGACATCGGAATATTTAGATAATTCGGAGACACTCCACGAATAGACACTATCTTCTCTAAGTTACAGATGTTAGTTTGCACAATTATTTTGCACTAGTGCCAACGAGGGATTGGATTATGATATAAGATCCGTAGGATGTATTATTTTTAAGCCAAAGGAACGAGGACTGTCTTATTTAAGTTACAGCAATTAGTTCGTATATTTAGTCCGCGTTGTAGGCGACGAGATGATAATCAATGACACACTCGTCTTATCAGGTAGTGGGTTAATTGGGTCAACCGCGAAGTAGACATCGGAATATTTAGATAATTTGGAGACACTCCACGAATAGGTCTATCTTCTCTAAGTTACAGCTATTTTAGTTTGTACAACAGTTAGTTTGCACCATACTGCCAACGAGGGATTAGATTATGATATAAGATCCGTAGGATATATTATATAAGCAACAGGAACGAGGAGGACTATCTTATTTAAGTTTCACAGCAATCAGTTCGTTTATTTATTGGCAACGAGGGACTTATCAATGATATAAGATCCGTAGGAGTCTATTATTTAAACTACAGGAACGAGGACTATTTTATTTAAGTTTCAAAATGAACACAGGATCAAATCGTAAGCGTCAAATAAGGGTCAATTTATCGATAATTTGTTCCGTTCATTCTTCTGATGCCTGTCCGTTTCTTTATGTTTCATGTGTGTCTCCATCCTGCGTAATCAAAAATTCTTCGTGACCGAGTTGCATGGAAAGCTGTCGGCGAAGCTGGGACTGTCGAGGATCCTGGAGAAGAAGGGATGAAAACGAATATCCGAGTACAAGAAATGCATGGGAACAGATTCCAGAGGCACATTATACAAATCCAATCTGCGGGTCCGGGAATCGTGAGGTCCGGAGTCCAGAAATTGAGGTGAGAATCGGTATGCAATGACTAATGTAGATTATATTGTGCTTTGGGTTATACATAATATATTATAGATAGACTTGAGATAAAGTAGGTAAGGTATTTAGAGTATTATAAGTATAGTTCGCGACTGTGAGGACTTACTCGTCTTAGTAAAGCACCAGGTATCGGGCTAATTAGGCCCACCGCGACGTAGACATCGGAATATTTAGATAATTTGGAGACACTCCACGAATAGATCTATCTTCTCTAAGTTACAGCTATTTTAGTTTGTACAATTATTCTGCACTAGTGCCAACGAGGGATTAGATTATGATATAAGATCCGTAGGATATATTATTTTTAAGCCAAAGGAACGAGGACTATCTTATTTAAGTTACAGCAATTAGTTCGTATATTTAGTCCGCGTTGTAGGCGACGAGATGATGATCAATGACACACTCGTCTTATCAGGTAGTGGGTTAATTAGAGAAAACCGCGACGTGGACATCGGAATATTTCGATAATTTGGAGACACGCCACCAATAGATCTATCTTCTCTAAGTTACAGCTATTTTAGTTTGTACAACAGTTATTTCGCACCATACTGCCAACGAGGGATTAGATTATGATATAAGATCCGTAGGATATATTATTTTTAAGCAAAAGGAACGAGGACTGTCTTATTTAAGTTTCCACAGCAATTAGTTCGCATATCCATTTCGCGTTACAGGCAACGAGATATCAATTTATAATCCGCGATTCGTAAGAGTATTTTATTCAACTTTCGGGAATTAGTTCGATCGGTTATCAGCACGAGAATCCGAACTCATTTCATCCAAGTAGCCTTTGCCTTTGCTTTTGCTTCTGGTTCTACTTCTGCTTTTTTATTTGCATGCTTTTTTTTTCTGTAAACGCCTTGATAGGAGTTAAAACACCATGCTGGGGCGTAGAGGCTACTTCGGGGCTGAAATAATACCCCTGGCGAAGGGCATACACGCACTTGCAATGGTGTAACAACTTCTTTCGAGGCATAGATTGCTTCGCATGTGCTTGGTACATCTTTCTCTTGGCTACTTGCGATGAGTTAGTTCGATCGTCTGTTTCGGTAGGTTTTCAGTCCATAAGACAGAAATGCAAAGCATATTTTTTTACGCGACGGGCCCCACGAACCTGCTCGACCCGAGTTTTGTAGAAACGCACATAATGACATACTCGTCTTATCAGGTAGTGGGTTAATTAGGTCAACCGCGACGTAGACATCGGAATATTTAGATAATTCGGAGACACTCCACGAATAGACACTATCTTCTCTAAGTTACAGATGTTAGTTTGCACAATTATTTTGCACTAGTGCCAACGAGGGATTGGATTATGATATAAGATCCGTAGGATGTATTATTTTTAAGCCAAAGGAACGAGGACTGTCTTATTTAAGTTACAGCAATTAGTTCGTATATTTAGTCCGCGTTGTAGGCGACGAGATGATAATCAATGACACACTCGTCTTATCAGGTAGTGGGTTAATTGGGTCAACCGCGAAGTAGACATCGGAATATTTAGATAATTTGGAGACACTCCACGAATAGGTCTATCTTCTCTAAGTTACAGCTATTTTAGTTTGTACAACAGTTAGTTTGCACCATACTGCCAACGAGGGATTAGATTATGATATAAGATCCGTAGGATATATTATATAAGCAACAGGAACGAGGAGGACTATCTTATTTAAGTTTCACAGCAATCAGTTCGTTTATTTATTGGCAACGAGGGACTTATCAATGATATAAGATCCGTAGGAGTCTATTATTTAAACTACAGGAACGAGGACTATTTTATTTAAGTTTCAAAATGAACACAGGATCAAATCGTAAGCGTCAAATAAGGGTCAATTTATCGATAATTTGTTCCGTTCATTCTTCTGATGCCTGTCCGTTTCTTTATGTTTCATGTGTGTCTCCATCCTGCGTAATCAAAAATTCTTCGTGACCGAGTTGCATGGAAAGCTGTCGGCGAAGCTGGGACTGTCGAGGATCCTGGAGAAGAAGGGATGAAAACGAATATCCGAGTACAAGAAATGCATGGGAACAGATTCCAGAGGCACATTATACAAATCCAATCTGCGGGTCCGGGAATCGTGAGGTCCGGAGTCCAGAAATTGAGGTGAGAATCGGTATGCAATGACTAATGTAGATTATATTGTGCTTTGGGTTATACATAATATATTATAGATAGACTTGAGATAAAGTAGGTAAGGTATTTAGAGTATTATAAGTATAGTTCGCGACTGTGAGGACTTACTCGTCTTAGTAAAGCACCAGGTATCGGGCTAATTAGGCCCACCGCGACGTAGACATCGGAATATTTAGATAATTTGGAGACACTCCACGAATAGATCTATCTTCTCTAAGTTACAGCTATTTTAGTTTGTACAATTATTCTGCACTAGTGCCAACGAGGGATTAGATTATGATATAAGATCCGTAGGATATATTATTTTTAAGCCAAAGGAACGAGGACTATCTTATTTAAGTTACAGCAATTAGTTCGTATATTTAGTCCGCGTTGTAGGCGACGAGATGATGATCAATGACACACTCGTCTTATCAGGTAGTGGGTTAATTAGAGAAAACCGCGACGTGGACATCGGAATATTTCGATAATTTGGAGACACGCCACCAATAGATCTATCTTCTCTAAGTTACAGCTATTTTAGTTTGTACAACAGTTATTTCGCACCATACTGCCAACGAGGGATTAGATTATGATATAAGATCCGTAGGATATATTATTTTTAAGCAAAAGGAACGAGGACTGTCTTATTTAAGTTTCCACAGCAATTAGTTCGCATATCCATTTCGCGTTACAGGCAACGAGATATCAATTTATAATCCGCGATTCGTAAGAGTATTTTATTCAACTTTCGGGAATTAGTTCGATCGGTTATCAGCACGAGAATCCGAACTCATTTCATCCAAGTAGCCTTTGCCTTTGCTTTTGCTTCTGGTTCTACTTCTGCTTTTTTATTTGCATGCTTTTTTTTTCTGTAAACGCCTTGATAGGAGTTAAAACACCATGCTGGGGCGTAGAGGCTACTTCGGGGCTGAAATAATACCCCTGGCGAAGGGCATACACGCACTTGCAATGGTGTAACAACTTCTTTCGAGGCATAGATTGCTTCGCACACCGAAAAACCCGCATACTTATCTTCAGTATAATATACTTATCATTAGTATATTTTCATTTAAAATATGAGGCTAGTATATCCTCTAATCTCAAGGTGAAATTCCTCTAATCTTAAATTTTTAGTATGTCTTCCTCTAAAACATTAGTATATCTCTAATCCTCGTACCTGTGGCATTTAGTAAATATTCCTCTAATCCTCCAGTATAATATCCACTAATGTCATGAGGATATATAGGGTGTCCCAGAACTAAGTGTACAAAATGATAGAGGTAATAGCGGGGATCGAGCTGAGTGAACTAACCTGAAGAACATGTGGTCTCCGAAGTCGAGTTCGCGAGATACGAACTGTTAAAAAATCTCGCATACCGCTTTCAAATTCACGAATTTCAAACGAAAACACTCTTGACTTTGAACTTTGTCGATTTTTTTGCGGAAATTCAATGTCAAAAGTATTTTCGTTTCAAATTCGTAAACTTTGAAGTGTTATACGGGATTATATAATATTATTATATTATATAATCAAAAAATGAAGCCATACACAACAATTTTCATCAGGAAAATGCTTATTTTATTATTAAATGGACCGTTTATACATGAATAAACAATTTACAGTCCGAAAGCGATAAGAAAAAATCGAAATCAGCTCTAATAGAATTAAAGTTGATGTCTGAATGTCACGTACGATAAACCATTAGCACCTATTCGACATTTGCTCGGATAAAAGGATACGAGCTCATCGTACTGAATGAAAAACCACTTTTCAGCGGTGTAGGGTCTAACCTCATGAGAGTGCAGGTGTTGATTTAATCCTACTGTACGTAGTCCAGAAAGTAGAAACCATGCCTTCTCATCTCCCTCGCCCAATGGCTTGGCAATGCAGCGTATTAATCCAAACAATGGCAAATCGTCCTCATAATTAAATATCAATACCATATTACGATTGTACAGAGTCCCACGAATGGTGACTTGCTTTACAACAACACAATCTTCATAGCCAGCAGGTAATACATTTTGGAATCGTTCAAAACCATCAACATCACGAATGTTAGTTTCCTCAAGATGGAACTTAACATCGTCAGGAAACCCTCGCAAGGCAATAAATCTAGCACTTAAGCTGAGACAATATCTGAGCGCAGTTGAAAGTGGAAGGTTTTTTCTGCATGTGTGTGATCTAGCACTTCTCTTGACAACAGGCCGATGCATACCTTCCATCCGCATACACCAGATATGAATCAAGGGCCCTATTTGGTTCATGACCCTCGGGTAATGAAGCATCAAGTGGTATTTGGGTTTTAATGTTTTATTGAACACATTTTGGTAAACACCATGGTGCTCTGAAATCAAAGTAGCCAGGTAAGGAGCTACTTCAGTCCTAACATAAGGTGCCGTTACAATATCAACGATCTCAGTCAAGAGAACATACAACATCCACTGCTCGTTTTCTTCTGGTACCAAATCTCCTATCATTAGACCAAGATTACGAACGAAGCATAACATTTCAGAAGCTGACATTTTCAATTTCTGATTTCTAAGGTGGTCAACGGTTATAAGAGATGGCTTGTCACCTGAATCGAGCCCATAGTCGAAGTGCTGTACACGCTCGTTTAGCGTTTGCAAAGTGAAAAATTCAAGTCGTAGAAGCTCTAATAAAACAGCACATAAGTCATAGTGACAAACTCCCTCCAGAAGATCATGCATTATTTCAAGTGCAATATTAACTGCAACATGGTAAGAATTTAGCACATTCCATGTACATTCAGATTTAATGCCTGTCCGAGAGTAGTCGTCAAGTAAGAGGTCAGCGGCATAATTTACTGGGTTTCGAAGCATAGTGGGGTTTTCTCTCAACTGAACCCTCATGACCGCCTTGTGTTCTTTGCAAATACGACAACAATAGTTTGCGCTAAAGGATTCAACGTAACCTGTCATACTATGGATACCCTTATTGTCTCCAATAAGAAGACTAAGACCGAAAAAAATATAGTGGACTTGATCTTCTACTTCAACACGGATTCCTTCAGTTTCTAAGAATTTGAGATCATTTATAATGGGCCGGAATGCTGCTATAGTGTTGCGAACTCTGTCATCAGATAAGAAAACAGATGCAAGAAAAATATTATCTAGTGATGATAATAAATGCTGAGGAATGCAAGGTACTTGATAATAGACCATTCCAAGGCTGTGAGCTCCAGAGTGAGAACCCGTCTGGTTGTCTGGCTCTGCATCATCAAAATACACTATTAAAGGAAGTACTAAACGATTTTGAAATTGGGTTTCTTCAATATTCTTCCACAGAGGACTTTGAACTATATTTGAGAATAATTCACTATTCTGTAGTGTTTGAATATTGCTCAGAGTTGCGTTCAGAACACCTGGTAATTCAAAAAATTTCTTCAAGACCCTGCTCATAGATAAGAATTGACCTGTTAGTTCGACAGGAGTAAGTACTGGCTCCCCCTCAACATATCTAATTACTTCTTTCACACCCATTGCAAAAGACTGTGGACGAATAAAACTTTCACTACCCTCGAGAGCACTTATTCTCTGCTTTTCAGTTTTTAAGCCAGAGAAACAATCTTGCATAGAAGAGAACATCTCATTTAATTCCTGGATACTTTGATCATGACCATTGACTTCTCTCAAAAGGGACATCGTCTTTGCTTTTAGAACATCAAGAAATCCACTAGATGCATAATCGGAACAAAGATTCAAAATTTCCTGTACTTGAGACCTATTCAAAGTGGTGCTTGAGTAGAGTTTGGCTGACAAAGCTAAAGAAGACTCATACAAAGCTTTTTTAAAATCAAGAACTGTAATGGGATGTTCATTGATATGCACCTCTTCTACAATATTTTCATCAATTAATATGTCATTTTCATTCTCTACTTGCATTTCATCATCAACCAAATTATCTTCTAAATTTTCAGGCATATTTTCCCGAATATTCCCATCTGGATGTTTTTTTTTTAAGTGATCTCGAAGGTACTGAATAGAACTGTATTCCTTTCGACAATGACAACATTGGTAGGATGATAAAATATTAATAGGATGTATAAACCGAATATGAGTGCATAAGCCAGATATTGTCTCAACTTCGACGTGACAAATACTGCATGTATAAACCATAGTGATGAGCGAATTCGTTGTATGTTTAGGTCACAACTATAAAAAATTATAAATAGAAAAGAATATCATGAACCAAACAGAATGTTAAATATTCAGGGTGCGGTATTCTTATCACACTTTGAGGCTAACGCATGAAATGAGCTGATGACACTGGTAACACGTGCATTACTCACATCTTCCGCAAGGTACATTTCAAATAAATATCTCTGGATGAAGAGCCAAACTGCATAAGCTTCGACTGGGTATGCAGCATCCAGTGAGAAGAAGGCCTGGAAACATAGGTTCACAGCAGCAAGTGGAGTTCGCAACTTGTATCTGATATTGTCCACTTGCACATAGCACCCAGATATACTGGTCAAGGATGGTCCAACTATAACAATAGTTGGCTGGACTCTCGAACCTTGGGTAACAAGGAATCGGCGACGATTTCGTATCTCCCTATTCAAATCACCAGGAGTCTTTACGTGAAAAATAAAATATTTGCGAGCCTCTGCCGCAGAGGGATTACTTGATGCACTATTCCCACGCCCTCTCTTTGAGCACAAGCCAACAAGAAGATACAGTATCAGTATATCGTGCTTTTCTTCGGGAGTTTCACCAATTTCACTAAGTAATTGGGCCGTCACAGCATCAGCTTTTGTAACTTCGTGACGAGCTAAAGTGATAATAAGTTGTTTCGTTCGTTCCCACTTGGCAAAAAGACTGTTACCTCTTCCTGGGTATAGCTCATTAAAATCTTGGCTTATCAGTAAGTGCCCATTAGCAGCTGAAAGGATAGACCATTCCAAAAAGTATTCATTTACTAATAATAAGGTCTCTTCGTTGTCATTTCCCTCATTTTCAGCCTCAGTATGATTTTCGATGTTATGAATTTTTCGAACTTTGCGTGGAAGCTCTTGTGTCGCAGCTGGTCTATTCTCCCGAAGATACATATATCGGAGGGGGTGAGTTATTGACCAATTCTTTAGAATTTCAGGCCAAGAATCGGTACTCTGATGTTTTAGAGCAAGAATAGCACACTTAACAGTTTCAGTGATTGCATTCTTGTCAGAACATCCACGAAGAGTTGCTGCCTTAGTTAAAGGAGTTTTATTATGCTGCCTTGAGGTTGATGGTGAAATTTCTTGTGCATCAAGTACAGTCTGCTTTGGTAGAGATCCAGAAGCTCTACTGGATATTGCAAATTTTATGTTCCTCACTTTGTTGACCAGCTTACCAGTACTATTTTTGTGAACAGCCGTGGGTGCACAGAAATATATTTCTGGACTCTCAAAAGAAAAAAATTCACAAATTTTTGTTGTCATCAACTGGTATTCCGTCGTACTCGGCCGATAATTCACATGCAGCATATGTCGTGCAACGACAGTGACGATCTCTGACCTATCCTTGTCAGTAAGTGTGCCTTTTTGTTCATAATTTGCAAGAGAAGATTTTGAATTAATATCACCCTCGAGTAGCGTTCTCAAATCCACAGTCTTAAGAGTTTCCAAAGATTTCCAGGAATTCAGTTGTCTAGGTAAGCTATTCTTTGCCCCAGACTTGCCTGAGTGGATCTTCTTCTCAGTATCAAGTGACTTTGAACATGTCGCTACTGAGCATGCGGGCCGTGAAACAGACTTATCTGACTTTGATGACCCTGTCAGGGGGGAGGGGGACCGAGAAATTGTACCCTCAGATTCTTTTTCAGAATTTAGGCAATTTGAATCAACTGCAGTGATTTCACCTGATAGAACCACCTGTACCATCAAAAAATATCAAACAATAATATACTGAATTATAGAATTTTTTTCGAGAAGGACAACGTTTTTGATAAGCATGTTTTGCATAGAAACTGACTGAAATATTGTTTGTTATGTTAGCCAATTTTTTGGAATTCACACCAAGCTTCTCCTGAAGTTTTAATATCGCAAATTATTTTGAAGATAACCTATTACCTCTTCTAGCTGATAAATGTGAACTTGGTTTCCAATTTCATCATGTGCACCTTTTTGTTTCATTTCTTCTGCTATATCATACTCTATTTTATTCTCTAATAATTCTGCCGATTTAACAGCTTTTATATCAGCAGCTTTCAGAGCTGCCAAACAATGCAACAAATCAGCCCTCAGGCCGATTTCTGGCACCAAATCTCTGATCAATTCGTCGGATAGAGCCTTGATTCTACGAAATGTCAGTAGTTTGTGACCTATATAGCCAGCAAGCATGAGAAAAGTATAAGATTAAGGGGTGATGATTCCTGACATGGATAAATTCAAAAATTTAGTTTGGTGGCCCTTGATTTCACAAATTTGATTGTACTATCAGGAAAACCTGCGAAACTTCATAAGCAAACAATGCCGATAGATCCCCTGTACTTACGTGTGAATGTTTCATTTAATTCCTCCAACTCGTTTTCTATAAGCCACTGTCGTACCTCGTTATTCATTATAACTCGCCGTATCAGAAATGTATGTCAGAAAAATGCTTTGAAAATAAAGAAAACGCCTGAAAAAACATGTGGGCATCTGGCATCTTGCGTCAGTGACAAACAGAGCACGGTGTCGATTAGGATATATACTAAAGTTTAGAGGACACCTTCAGGATTATGATAAAAGAGGAAAATATACTAAAATAATTAGGTGCTTGTATTAGAGGAACGGATTAGTATGGAAATATACTGAAGACGAGTATGCGGGTTTTTCGGTGCATGTGCTTGGTACATCTTTCTCTTGGCTACTTGCGATGAGTTAGTTCGATCGTCTGTTTCGGTAGGTTTTCAGTCCATAAGACAGAAATGCAAAGCATATTTTTTTACGCGACGGGCCCCACGAACCTGCTCGACCCGAGTTTTGTAGAAACGCACATAATGACATACTCGTCTTATCAGGTAGTGGGTTAATTAGGTCAACCGCGACGTAGACATCGGAATATTTAGATAATTCGGAGACACTCCACGAATAGACACTATCTTCTCTAAGTTACAGATGTTAGTTTGCACAATTATTTTGCACTAGTGCCAACGAGGGATTGGATTATGATATAAGATCCGTAGGATGTATTATTTTTAAGCCAAAGGAACGAGGACTGTCTTATTTAAGTTACAGCAATTAGTTCGTATATTTAGTCCGCGTTGTAGGCGACGAGATGATAATCAATGACACACTCGTCTTATCAGGTAGTGGGTTAATTGGGTCAACCGCGAAGTAGACATCGGAATATTTAGATAATTTGGAGACACTCCACGAATAGGTCTATCTTCTCTAAGTTACAGCTATTTTAGTTTGTACAACAGTTAGTTTGCACCATACTGCCAACGAGGGATTAGATTATGATATAAGATCCGTAGGATATATTATATAAGCAACAGGAACGAGGAGGACTATCTTATTTAAGTTTCACAGCAATCAGTTCGTTTATTTATTGGCAACGAGGGACTTATCAATGATATAAGATCCGTAGGAGTCTATTATTTAAACTACAGGAACGAGGACTATTTTATTTAAGTTTCAAAATGAACACAGGATCAAATCGTAAGCGTCAAATAAGGGTCAATTTATCGATAATTTGTTCCGTTCATTCTTCTGATGCCTGTCCGTTTCTTTATGTTTCATGTGTGTCTCCATCCTGCGTAATCAAAAATTCTTCGTGACCGAGTTGCATGGAAAGCTGTCGGCGAAGCTGGGACTGTCGAGGATCCTGGAGAAGAAGGGATGAAAACGAATATCCGAGTACAAGAAATGCATGGGAACAGATTCCAGAGGCACATTATACAAATCCAATCTGCGGGTCCGGGAATCGTGAGGTCCGGAGTCCAGAAATTGAGGTGAGAATCGGTATGCAATGACTAATGTAGATTATATTGTGCTTTGGGTTATACATAATATATTATAGATAGACTTGAGATAAAGTAGGTAAGGTATTTAGAGTATTATAAGTATAGTTCGCGACTGTGAGGACTTACTCGTCTTAGTAAAGCACCAGGTATCGGGCTAATTAGGCCCACCGCGACGTAGACATCGGAATATTTAGATAATTTGGAGACACTCCACGAATAGATCTATCTTCTCTAAGTTACAGCTATTTTAGTTTGTACAATTATTCTGCACTAGTGCCAACGAGGGATTAGATTATGATATAAGATCCGTAGGATATATTATTTTTAAGCCAAA
Source organism: Tenthredo notha (assembly GCA_914767705.2). Classification (NCBI taxonomy): domain Eukaryota; kingdom Metazoa; phylum Arthropoda; class Insecta; order Hymenoptera; family Tenthredinidae; genus Tenthredo; species Tenthredo notha. Next base: position 6,848,503 of record OU611907.1, read on the forward strand.
GGAACGAGGACTATCTTATTTAAGTTACAGCAATTAGTTCGTATATTTAGTCCGCGTTGTAGGCGACGAGATGATGATCAATGACACACTCGTCTTATCAGGTAGTGGGTTAATTAGAGAAAACCGCGACGTGGACATCGGAATATTTCGATAATTTGGAGACACGCCACCAATAGATCTATCTTCTCTAAGTTACAGCTATTTTAGTTTGTACAACAGTTATTTCGCACCATACTGCCAACGAGGGATTAGATTATGATATAAGATCCGTAGGATATATTATTTTTAAGCAAAAGGAACGAGGACTGTCTTATTTAAGTTTCCACAGCAATTAGTTCGCATATCCATTTCGCGTTACAGGCAACGAGATATCAATTTATAATCCGCGATTCGTAAGAGTATTTTATTCAACTTTCGGGAATTAGTTCGATCGGTTATCAGCACGAGAATCCGAACTCATTTCATCCAAGTAGCCTTTGCCTTTGCTTTTGCTTCTGGTTCTACTTCTGCTTTTTTATTTGCATGCTTTTTTTTTCTGTAAACGCCTTGATAGGAGTTAAAACACCATGCTGGGGCGTAGAGGCTACTTCGGGGCTGAAATAATACCCCTGGCGAAGGGCATACACGCACTTGCAATGGTGTAACAACTTCTTTCGAGGCATAGATTGCTTCGCATGTGCTTGGTACATCTTTCTCTTGGCTACTTGCGATGAGTTAGTTCGATCGTCTGTTTCGGTAGGTTTTCAGTCCATAAGACAGAAATGCAAAGCATATTTTTTTACGCGACGGGCCCCACGAACCTGCTCGACCCGAGTTTTGTAGAAACGCACATAATGACATACTCGTCTTATCAGGTAGTGGGTTAATTAGGTCAACCGCGACGTAGACATCGGAATATTTAGATAATTCGGAGACACTCCACGAATAGACACTATCTTCTCTAAGTTACAGATGTTAGTTTGCACAATTATTTTGCACTAGTGCCAACGAGGGATTGGATTATGATATAAGATCCGTAGGATGTATTATTTTTAAGCCAAAGGAACGAGGACTGTCTTATTTAAGTTACAGCAATTAGTTCGTATATTTAGTCCGCGTTGTAGGCGACGAGATGATAATCAATGACACACTCGTCTTATCAGGTAGTGGGTTAATTGGGTCAACCGCGAAGTAGACATCGGAATATTTAGATAATTTGGAGACACTCCACGAATAGGTCTATCTTCTCTAAGTTACAGCTATTTTAGTTTGTACAACAGTTAGTTTGCACCATACTGCCAACGAGGGATTAGATTATGATATAAGATCCGTAGGATATATTATATAAGCAACAGGAACGAGGAGGACTATCTTATTTAAGTTTCACAGCAATCAGTTCGTTTATTTATTGGCAACGAGGGACTTATCAATGATATAAGATCCGTAGGAGTCTATTATTTAAACTACAGGAACGAGGACTATTTTATTTAAGTTTCAAAATGAACACAGGATCAAATCGTAAGCGTCAAATAAGGGTCAATTTATCGATAATTTGTTCCGTTCATTCTTCTGATGCCTGTCCGTTTCTTTATGTTTCATGTGTGTCTCCATCCTGCGTAATCAAAAATTCTTCGTGACCGAGTTGCATGGAAAGCTGTCGGCGAAGCTGGGACTGTCGAGGATCCTGGAGAAGAAGGGATGAAAACGAATATCCGAGTACAAGAAATGCATGGGAACAGATTCCAGAGGCACATTATACAAATCCAATCTGCGGGTCCGGGAATCGTGAGGTCCGGAGTCCAGAAATTGAGGTGAGAATCGGTATGCAATGACTAATGTAGATTATATTGTGCTTTGGGTTATACATAATATATTATAGATAGACTTGAGATAAAGTAGGTAAGGTATTTAGAGTATTATAAGTATAGTTCGCGACTGTGAGGACTTACTCGTCTTAGTAAAGCACCAGGTATCGGGCTAATTAGGCCCACCGCGACGTAGACATCGGAATATTTAGATAATTTGGAGACACTCCACGAATAGATCTATCTTCTCTAAGTTACAGCTATTTTAGTTTGTACAATTATTCTGCACTAGTGCCAACGAGGGATTAGATTATGATATAAGATCCGTAGGATATATTATTTTTAAGCCAAAGGAACGAGGACTATCTTATTTAAGTTACAGCAATTAGTTCGTATATTTAGTCCGCGTTGTAGGCGACGAGATGATGATCAATGACACACTCGTCTTATCAGGTAGTGGGTTAATTAGAGAAAACCGCGACGTGGACATCGGAATATTTCGATAATTTGGAGACACGCCACCAATAGATCTATCTTCTCTAAGTTACAGCTATTTTAGTTTGTACAACAGTTATTTCGCACCATACTGCCAACGAGGGATTAGATTATGATATAAGATCCGTAGGATATATTATTTTTAAGCAAAAGGAACGAGGACTGTCTTATTTAAGTTTCCACAGCAATTAGTTCGCATATCCATTTCGCGTTACAGGCAACGAGATATCAATTTATAATCCGCGATTCGTAAGAGTATTTTATTCAACTTTCGGGAATTAGTTCGATCGGTTATCAGCACGAGAATCCGAACTCATTTCATCCAAGTAGCCTTTGCCTTTGCTTTTGCTTCTGGTTCTACTTCTGCTTTTTTATTTGCATGCTTTTTTTTTCTGTAAACGCCTTGATAGGAGTTAAAACACCATGCTGGGGCGTAGAGGCTACTTCGGGGCTGAAATAATACCCCTGGCGAAGGGCATACACGCACTTGCAATGGTGTAACAACTTCTTTCGAGGCATAGATTGCTTCGCATGTGCTTGGTACATCTTTCTCTTGGCTACTTGCGATGAGTTAGTTCGATCGTCTGTTTCGGTAGGTTTTCAGTCCATAAGACAGAAATGCAAAGCATATTTTTTTACGCGACGGGCCCCACGAACCTGCTCGACCCGAGTTTTGTAGAAACGCACATAATGACATACTCGTCTTATCAGGTAGTGGGTTAATTAGGTCAACCGCGACGTAGACATCGGAATATTTAGATAATTCGGAGACACTCCACGAATAGACACTATCTTCTCTAAGTTACAGATGTTAGTTTGCACAATTATTTTGCACTAGTGCCAACGAGGGATTGGATTATGATATAAGATCCGTAGGATGTATTATTTTTAAGCCAAAGGAACGAGGACTGTCTTATTTAAGTTACAGCAATTAGTTCGTATATTTAGTCCGCGTTGTAGGCGACGAGATGATAATCAATGACACACTCGTCTTATCAGGTAGTGGGTTAATTGGGTCAACCGCGAAGTAGACATCGGAATATTTAGATAATTTGGAGACACTCCACGAATAGGTCTATCTTCTCTAAGTTACAGCTATTTTAGTTTGTACAACAGTTAGTTTGCACCATACTGCCAACGAGGGATTAGATTATGATATAAGATCCGTAGGATATATTATATAAGCAACAGGAACGAGGAGGACTATCTTATTTAAGTTTCACAGCAATTAGTTCGTTTATTTATTGGCAACGAGGGACTTATCAATGATATAAGATCCGTAGGAGTCTATTATTTAAACTACAGGAACGAGGACTATTTTATTTAAGTTTCAAAATGAACACAGGATCAAATCGTAAGCGTCAAATAAGGGTCAATTTATCGATAATTTGTTCCGTTCATTCTTCTGATGCCTGTCCGTTTCTTTATGTTTCATGTGTGTCTCCATCCTGCGTAATCAAAAATTCTTCGTGACCGAGTTGCATGGAAAGCTGTCGGCGAAGCTGGGACTGTCGAGGATCCTGGAGAAGAAGGGATGAAAACGAATATCCGAGTACAAGAAATGCATGGGAACAGATTCCAGAGGCACATTATACAAATCCAATCTGCGGGTCCGGGAATCGTGAGGTCCGGAGTCCAGAAATTGAGGTGAGAATCGGTATGCAATGACTAATGTAGATTATATTGTGCTTTGGGTTATACATAATATATTATAGATAGACTTGAGATAAAGTAGGTAAGGTATTTAGAGTATTATAAGTATAGTTCGCGACTGTGAGGACTTACTCGTCTTAGTAAAGCACCAGGTATCGGGCTAATTAGGCCCACCGCGACGTAGACATCGGAATATTTAGATAATTTGGAGACACTCCACGAATAGATCTATCTTCTCTAAGTTACAGCTATTTTAGTTTGTACAATTATTCTGCACTAGTGCCAACGAGGGATTAGATTATGATATAAGATCCGTAGGATATATTATTTTTAAGCCAAAGGAACGAGGACTATCTTATTTAAGTTACAGCAATTAGTTCGTATATTTAGTCCGCGTTGTAGGCGACGAGATGATGATCAATGACACACTCGTCTTATCAGGTAGTGGGTTAATTAGAGAAAACCGCGACGTGGACATCGGAATATTTCGATAATTTGGAGACACGCCACCAATAGATCTATCTTCTCTAAGTTACAGCTATTTTAGTTTGTACAACAGTTATTTCGCACCATACTGCCAACGAGGGATTAGATTATGATATAAGATCCGTAGGATATATTATTTTTAAGCAAAAGGAACGAGGACTGTCTTATTTAAGTTTCCACAGCAATTAGTTCGCATATCCATTTCACGTTACAGGCAACGAGATATCAATTTATAATCCGCGATTCGTAAGAGTATTTTATTCAACTTTCGGGAATTAGTTCGATCGGTTATCAGCACGAGAATCCGAACTCATTTCATCCAAGTAGCCTTTGCCTTTGCTTTTGCTTCTGGTTCTACTTCTGCTTTTTTATTTGCATGCTTTTTTTTTCTGTAAACGCCTTGATAGGAGTTAAAACACCATGCTGGGGCGTAGAGGCTACTTCGGGGCTGAAATAATACCCCTGGCGAAGGGCATACACGCACTTGCAATGGTGTAACAACTTCTTTCGAGGCATAGATTGCTTCGCATGTGCTTGGTACATCTTTCTCTTGGCTACTTGCGATGAGTTAGTTCGATCGTCTGTTTCGGTAGGTTTTCAGTCCATAAGACAGAAATGCAAAGCATATTTTTTTACGCGACGGGCCCCACGAACCTGCTCGACCCGAGTTTTGTAGAAACGCACATAATGACATACTCGTCTTATCAGGTAGTGGGTTAATTAGGTCAACCGCGACGTAGACATCGGAATATTTAGATAATTCGGAGACACTCCACGAATAGACACTATCTTCTCTAAGTTACAGATGTTAGTTTGCACAATTATTTTGCACTAGTGCCAACGAGGGATTGGATTATGATATAAGATCCGTAGGATGTATTATTTTTAAGCCAAAGGAACGAGGACTGTCTTATTTAAGTTACAGCAATTAGTTCGTATATTTAGTCCGCGTTGTAGGCGACGAGATGATAATCAATGACACACTCGTCTTATCAGGTAGTGGGTTAATTGGGTCAACCGCGAAGTAGACATCGGAATATTTAGATAATTTGGAGACACTCCACGAATAGGTCTATCTTCTCTAAGTTACAGCTATTTTAGTTTGTACAACAGTTAGTTTGCACCATACTGCCAACGAGGGATTAGATTATGATATAAGATCCGTAGGATATATTATATAAGCAACAGGAACGAGGAGGACTATCTTATTTAAGTTTCACAGCAATCAGTTCGTTTATTTATTGGCAACGAGGGACTTATCAATGATATAAGATCCGTAGGAGTCTATTATTTAAACTACAGGAACGAGGACTATTTTATTTAAGTTTCAAAATGAACACAGGATCAAATCGTAAGCGTCAAATAAGGGTCAATTTATCGATAATTTGTTCCGTTCATTCTTCTGATGCCTGTCCGTTTCTTTATGTTTCATGTGTGTCTCCATCCTGCGTAATCAAAAATTCTTCGTGACCGAGTTGCATGGAAAGCTGTCGGCGAAGCTGGGACTGTCGAGGATCCTGGAGAAGAAGGGATGAAAACGAATATCCGAGTACAAGAAATGCATGGGAACAGATTCCAGAGGCACATTATACAAATCCAATCTGCGGGTCCGGGAATCGTGAGGTCCGGAGTCCAGAAATTGAGGTGAGAATCGGTATGCAATGACTAATGTAGATTATATTGTGCTTTGGGTTATACATAATATATTATAGATAGACTTGAGATAAAGTAGGTAAGGTATTTAGAGTATTATAAGTATAGTTCGCGACTGTGAGGACTTACTCGTCTTAGTAAAGCACCAGGTATCGGGCTAATTAGGCCCACCGCGACGTAGACATCGGAATATTTAGATAATTTGGAGACACTCCACGAATAGATCTATCTTCTCTAAGTTACAGCTATTTTAGTTTGTACAATTATTCTGCACTAGTGCCAACGAGGGATTAGATTATGATATAAGATCCGTAGGATATATTATTTTTAAGCCAAAGGAACGAGGACTATCTTATTTAAGTTACAGCAATTAGTTCGTATATTTAGTCCGCGTTGTAGGCGACGAGATGATGATCAATGACACACTCGTCTTATCAGGTAGTGGGTTAATTAGAGAAAACCGCGACGTGGACATCGGAATATTTCGATAATTTGGAGACACGCCACCAATAGATCTATCTTCTCTAAGTTACAGCTATTTTAGTTTGTACAACAGTTATTTCGCACCATACTGCCAACGAGGGATTAGATTATGATATAAGATCCGTAGGATATATTATTTTTAAGCAAAAGGAACGAGGACTGTCTTATTTAAGTTTCCACAGCAATTAGTTCGCATATCCATTTCGCGTTACAGGCAACGAGATATCAATTTATAATCCGCGATTCGTAAGAGTATTTTATTCAACTTTCGGGAATTAGTTCGATCGGTTATCAGCACGAGAATCCGAACTCATTTCATCCAAGTAGCCTTTGCCTTTGCTTTTGCTTCTGGTTCTACTTCTGCTTTTTTATTTGCATGCTTTTTTTTTCTGTAAACGCCTTGATAGGAGTTAAAACACCATGCTGGGGCGTAGAGGCTACTTCGGGGCTGAAATAATACCCCTGGCGAAGGGCATACACGCACTTGCAATGGTGTAACAACTTCTTTCGAGGCATAGATTGCTTCGCATGTGCTTGGTACATCTTTCTCTTGGCTACTTGCGATGAGTTAGTTCGATCGTCTGTTTCGGTAGGTTTTCAGTCCATAAGACAGAAATGCAAAGCATATTTTTTTACGCGACGGGCCCCACGAACCTGCTCGACCCGAGTTTTGTAGAAACGCACATAATGACATACTCGTCTTATCAGGTAGTGGGTTAATTAGGTCAACCGCGACGTAGACATCGGAATATTTAGATAATTCGGAGACACTCCACGAATAGACACTATCTTCTCTAAGTTACAGATGTTAGTTTGCACAATTATTTTGCACTAGTGCCAACGAGGGATTGGATTATGATATAAGATCCGTAGGATGTATTATTTTTAAGCCAAAGGAACGAGGACTGTCTTATTTAAGTTACAGCAATTAGTTCGTATATTTAGTCCGCGTTGTAGGCGACGAGATGATAATCAATGACACACTCGTCTTATCAGGTAGTGGGTTAATTGGGTCAACCGCGAAGTAGACATCGGAATATTTAGATAATTTGGAGACACTCCACGAATAGGTCTATCTTCTCTAAGTTACAGCTATTTTAGTTTGTACAACAGTTAGTTTGCACCATACTGCCAACGAGGGATTAGATTATGATATAAGATCCGTAGGATATATTATATAAGCAACAGGAACGAGGAGGACTATCTTATTTAAGTTTCACAGCAATCAGTTCGTTTATTTATTGGCAACGAGGGACTTATCAATGATATAAGATCCGTAGGAGTCTATTATTTAAACTACAGGAACGAGGACTATTTTATTTAAGTTTCAAAATGAACACAGGATCAAATCGTAAGCGTCAAATAAGGGTCAATTTATCGATAATTTGTTCCGTTCATTCTTCTGATGCCTGTCCGTTTCTTTATGTTTCATGTGTGTCTCCATCCTGCGTAATCAAAAATTCTTCGTGACCGAGTTGCATGGAAAGCTGTCGGCGAAGCTGGGACTGTCGAGGATCCTGGAGAAGAAGGGATGAAAACGAATATCCGAGTACAAGAAATGCATGGGAACAGATTCCAGAGGCACATTATACAAATCCAATCTGCGGGTCCGGGAATCGTGAGGTCCGGAGTCCAGAAATTGAGGTGAGAATCGGTATGCAATGACTAATGTAGATTATATTGTGCTTTGGGTTATACATAATATATTATAGATAGACTTGAGATAAAGTAGGTAAGGTATTTAGAGTATTATAAGTATAGTTCGCGACTGTGAGGACTTACTCGTCTTAGTAAAGCACCAGGTATCGGGCTAATTAGGCCCACCGCGACGTAGACATCGGAATATTTAGATAATTTGGAGACACTCCACGAATAGATCTATCTTCTCTAAGTTACAGCTATTTTAGTTTGTACAATTATTCTGCACTAGTGCCAACGAGGGATTAGATTATGATATAAGATCCGTAGGATATATTATTTTTAAGCCAAAGGAACGAGGACTATCTTATTTAAGTTACAGCAATTAGTTCGTATATTTAGTCCGCGTTGTAGGCGACGAGATGATGATCAATGACACACTCGTCTTATCAGGTAGTGGGTTAATTAGAGAAAACCGCGACGTGGACATCGGAATATTTCGATAATTTGGAGACACGCCACCAATAGATCTATCTTCTCTAAGTTACAGCTATTTTAGTTTGTACAACAGTTATTTCGCACCATACTGCCAACGAGGGATTAGATTATGATATAAGATCCGTAGGATATATTATTTTTAAGCAAAAGGAACGAGGACTGTCTTATTTAAGTTTCCACAGCAATTAGTTCGCATATCCATTTCGCGTTACAGGCAACGAGATATCAATTTATAATCCGCGATTCGTAAGAGTATTTTATTCAACTTTCGGGAATTAGTTCGATCGGTTATCAGCACGAGAATCCGAACTCATTTCATCCAAGTAGCCTTTGCCTTTGCTTTTGCTTCTGGTTCTACTTCTGCTTTTTTATTTGCATGCTTTTTTTTTCTGTAAACGCCTTGATAGGAGTTAAAACACCATGCTGGGGCGTAGAGGCTACTTCGGGGCTGAAATAATACCCCTGGCGAAGGGCATACACGCACTTGCAATGGTGTAACAACTTCTTTCGAGGCATAGATTGCTTCGCATGTGCTTGGTACATCTTTCTCTTGGCTACTTGCGATGAGTTAGTTCGATCGTCTGTTTCGGTAGGTTTTCAGTCCATAAGACAGAAATGCAAAGCATATTTTTTTACGCGACGGGCCCCACGAACCTGCTCGACCCGAGTTTTGTAGAAACGCACATAATGACATACTCGTCTTATCAGGTAGTGGGTTAATTAGGTCAACCGCGACGTAGACATCGGAATATTTAGATAATTCGGAGACACTCCACGAATAGACACTATCTTCTCTAAGTTACAGATGTTAGTTTGCACAATTATTTTGCACTAGTGCCAACGAGGGATTGGATTATGATATAAGATCCGTAGGATGTATTATTTTTAAGCCAAAGGAACGAGGACTGTCTTATTTAAGTTACAGCAATTAGTTCGTATATTTAGTCCGCGTTGTAGGCGACGAGATGATAATCAATGACACACTCGTCTTATCAGGTAGTGGGTTAATTGGGTCAACCGCGAAGTAGACATCGGAATATTTAGATAATTTGGAGACACTCCACGAATAGGTCTATCTTCTCTAAGTTACAGCTATTTTAGTTTGTACAACAGTTAGTTTGCACCATACTGCCAACGAGGGATTAGATTATGATATAAGATCCGTAGGATATATTATATAAGCAACAGGAACGAGGAGGACTATCTTATTTAAGTTTCACAGCAATTAGTTCGTTTATTTATTGGCAACGAGGGACTTATCAATGATACAAGATCCGTAGGAGTCTATTATTTAAACTACAGGAACGAGGACTATTTTATTTAAGTTTCAAAATGAACACAGGATCAAATCGTAAGCGTCAAATAAGGGTCAATTTATCGATAATTTGTTCCGTTCATTCTTCTGATGCCTGTCCGTTTCTTTATGTTTCATGTGTGTCTCCATCCTGCGTAATCAAAAATTCTTCGTGACCGAGTTGCATGGAAAGCTGTCGGCGAAGCTGGGACTGTCGAGGATCCTGGAGAAGAAGGGATGAAAACGAATATCCGAGTACAAGAAATGCATGGGAACAGATTCCAGAGGCACATTATACAAATCCAATCTGCGGGTCCGGGAATCGTGAGGTCCGGAGTCCAGAAATTGAGGTGAGAATCGGTATGCAATGACTAATGTAGATTATATTGTGCTTTGGGTTATACATAATATATTATAGATAGACTTGAGATAAAGTAGGTAAGGTATTTAGAGTATTATAAGTATAGTTCGCGACTGTGAGGACTTACTCGTCTTAGTAAAGCACCAGGTATCGGGCTAATTAGGCCCACCGCGACGTAGACATCGGAATATTTAGATAATTTGGAGACACTCCACGAATAGATCTATCTTCTCTAAGTTACAGCTATTTTAGTTTGTACAATTATTCTGCACTAGTGCCAACGAGGGATTAGATTATGATATAAGATCCGTAGGATATATTATTTTTAAGCCAAAGGAACGAGGACTATCTTATTTAAGTTACAGCAATTAGTTCGTATATTTAGTCCGCGTTGTAGGCGACGAGATGATGATCAATGACACACTCGTCTTATCAGGTAGTGGGTTAATTAGAGAAAACCGCGACGTGGACATCGGAATATTTCGATAATTTGGAGACACGCCACCAATAGATCTATCTTCTCTAAGTTACAGCTATTTTAGTTTGTACAACAGTTATTTCGCACCATACTGCCAACGAGGGATTAGATTATGATATAAGATCCGTAGGATATATTATTTTTAAGCAAAAGGAACGAGGACTGTCTTATTTAAGTTTCCACAGCAATTAGTTCGCATATCCATTTCGCGTTACAGGCAACGAGATATCAATTTATAATCCGCGATTCGTAAGAGTATTTTATTCAACTTTCGGGAATTAGTTCGATCGGTTATCAGCACGAGAATCCGAACTCATTTCATCCAAGTAGCCTTTGCCTTTGCTTTTGCTTCTGGTTCTACTTCTGCTTTTTTATTTGCATGCTTTTTTTTTCTGTAAACGCCTTGATAGGAGTTAAAACACCATGCTGGGGCGTAGAGGCTACTTCGGGGCTGAAATAATACCCCTGGCGAAGGGCATACACGCACTTGCAATGGTGTAACAACTTCTTTCGAGGCATAGATTGCTTCGCATGTGCTTGGTACATCTTTCTCTTGGCTACTTGCGATGAGTTAGTTCGATCGTCTGTTTCGGTAGGTTTTCAGTCCATAAGACAGAAATGCAAAGCATATTTTTTTACGCGACGGGCCCCACGAACCTGCTCGACCCGAGTTTTGTAGAAACGCACATAATGACATACTCGTCTTATCAGGTAGTGGGTTAATTAGGTCAACCGCGACGTAGACATCGGAATATTTAGATAATTCGGAGACACTCCACGAATAGACACTATCTTCTCTAAGTTACAGATGTTAGTTTGCACAATTATTTTGCACTAGTGCCAACGAGGGATTGGATTATGATATAAGATCCGTAGGATGTATTATTTTTAAGCCAAAGGAACGAGGACTGTCTTATTTAAGTTACAGCAATTAGTTCGTATATTTAGTCCGCGTTGTAGGCGACGAGATGATAATCAATGACACACTCGTCTTATCAGGTAGTGGGTTAATTGGGTCAACCGCGAAGTAGACATCGGAATATTTAGATAATTTGGAGACACTCCACGAATAGGTCTATCTTCTCTAAGTTACAGCTATTTTAGTTTGTACAACAGTTAGTTTGCACCATACTGCCAACGAGGGATTAGATTATGATATAAGATCCGTAGGATATATTATATAAGCAACAGGAACGAGGAGGACTATCTTATTTAAGTTTCACAGCAATTAGTTCGTTTATTTATTGGCAACGAGGGACTTATCAATGATATAAGATCCGTAGGAGTCTATTATTTAAACTACAGGAACGAGGACTATTTTATTTAAGTTTCAAAATGAACACAGGATCAAATCGTAAGCGTCAAATAAGGGTCAATTTATCGATAATTTGTTCCGTTCATTCTTCTGATGCCTGTCCGTTTCTTTATGTTTCATGTGTGTCTCCATCCTGCGTAATCAAAAATTCTTCGTGACCGAGTTGCATGGAAAGCTGTCGGCGAAGCTGGGACTGTCGAGGATCCTGGAGAAGAAGGGATGAAAACGAATATCCGAGTACAAGAAATGCATGGGAACAGATTCCAGAGGCACATTATACAAATCCAATCTGCGGGTCCGGGAATCGTGAGGTCCGGAGTCCAGAAATTGAGGTGAGAATCGGTATGCAATGACTAATGTAGATTATATTGTGCTTTGGGTTATACATAATATATTATAGATAGACTTGAGATAAAGTAGGTAAGGTATTTAGAGTATTATAAGTATAGTTCGCGACTGTGAGGACTTACTCGTCTTAGTAAAGCACCAGGTATCGGGCTAATTAGGCCCACCGCGACGTAGACATCGGAATATTTAGATAATTTGGAGACACTCCACGAATAGATCTATCTTCTCTAAGTTACAGCTATTTTAGTTTGTACAATTATTCTGCACTAGTGCCAACGAGGGATTAGATTATGATATAAGATCCGTAGGATATATTATTTTTAAGCCAAAGGAACGAGGACTATCTTATTTAAGTTACAGCAATTAGTTCGTATATTTAGTCCGCGTTGTAGGCGACGAGATGATGATCAATGACACACTCGTCTTATCAGGTAGTGGGTTAATTAGAGAAAACCGCGACGTGGACATCGGAATATTTCGATAATTTGGAGACACGCCACCAATAGATCTATCTTCTCTAAGTTACAGCTATTTTAGTTTGTACAACAGTTATTTCGCACCATACTGCCAACGAGGGATTAGATTATGATATAAGATCCGTAGGATATATTATTTTTAAGCAAAAGGAACGAGGACTGTCTTATTTAAGTTTCCACAGCAATTAGTTCGCATATCCATTTCGCGTTACAGGCAACGAGATATCAATTTATAATCCGCGATTCGTAAGAGTATTTTATTCAACTTTCGGGAATTAGTTCGATCGGTTATCAGCACGAGAATCCGAACTCATTTCATCCAAGTAGCCTTTGCCTTTGCTTTTGCTTCTGGTTCTACTTCTGCTTTTTTATTTGCATGCTTTTTTTTTCTGTAAACGCCTTGATAGGAGTTAAAACACCATGCTGGGGCGTAGAGGCTACTTCGGGGCTGAAATAATACCCCTGGCGAAGGGCATACACGCACTTGCAATGGTGTAACAACTTCTTTCGAGGCATAGATTGCTTCGCATGTGCTTGGTACATCTTTCTCTTGGCTACTTGCGATGAGTTAGTTCGATCGTCTGTTTCGGTAGGTTTTCAGTCCATAAGACAGAAATGCAAAGCATATTTTTTTACGCGACGGGCCCCACGAACCTGCTCGACCCGAGTTTTGTAGAAACGCACATAATGACATACTCGTCTTATCAGGTAGTGGGTTAATTAGGTCAACCGCGACGTAGACATCGGAATATTTAGATAATTCGGAGACACTCCACGAAAAGACACTATCTTCTCTAAGTTACAGATGTTAGTTTGCACAATTATTTTGCACTAGTGCCAACGAGGGATTGGATTATGATATAAGATCCGTAGGATATATTATTTTTAAGCCAAAGGAACGAGGACTGTCTTATTTAAGTTACAGCAATTAGTTCGTATATTTAGTCCGCGTTGTAGGCGACGAGATGATAATCAATGACACACTCGTCTTATCAGGTAGTGGGTTAATTGGGTCAACCGCGAAGTAGACATCGGAATATTTAGATAATTTGGAGACACTCCACGAATAGGTCTATCTTCTCTAAGTTACAGCTATTTTAGTTTGTACAACAGTTAGTTTGCACCATACTGCCAACGAGGGATTAGATTATGATATAAGATCCGTAGGATATATTATATAAGCAACAGGAACGAGGAGGACTATCTTATTTAAGTTTCACAGCAATTAGTTCGTTTATTTATTGGCAACGAGGGACTTATCAATGATATAAGATCCGTAGGAGTCTATTATTTAAACTACAGGAACGAGGACTATTTTATTTAAGTTTCAAAATGAACACAGGATCAAATCGTAAGCGTCAAATAAGGGTCAATTTATCGATAATTTGTTCCGTTCATTCTTCTGATGCCTGTCCGTTTCTTTATGTTTCATGTGTGTCTTGCTCCATCCTGCTTAAAAAAACCTCTTCGTGACCGAGTTGCATGGAAAGCTGTCGGCGAAGCTGGGACTGTCGAGGATCCTGGAGAAGAAGGGATGAAAACGAATATCCGAGTACCAAATGCTAGAGACGCTGGTGAAATGCATGGGAACAGATTGCAGAGGCACATTATACAAATCCAATCTCACCGATGAATGCAATAAAAGGTAAACAGCAATTTCAATTGCATTTTATCTTTTTAATGAAGTTTAATTATTGTCCGACTCGAATTGTCACCTACATTATGTGATTTCCAACGTTCATTTTTTCATGTGAAAATATCGTTATGAAAACGATATGAATGTATTATGTATTTTCGCGTCCTGTCTTCGTGTTTTTCGGTACTTGGACACCGATATTGTTTCTAATTGTGAGTAGCGAACAATCGTGTATCTTTCGAACGAATTATAGCCGGACGCGATTAGAATCAACGATGTTTTAGAATAGTTTCACTGCGTTCGTATAATTATATATCAATCGAGAATGGTCAAACAACGTGAATACACGATATACATAGGTATATTTACAGACCAACAGTTGTTTATATTTGAAGAAAATTCTAAGATAATCGGGTCTCTTCTTCACTTATAACCAAGATCTGACTGACTGTGCTAATGTCACGCGAATATTTCTTGTGATTGCAGAGACAGACTGCAGCAAGTTTATTGGCATACTTTGGAATGCAGATATGGGAGTGGCTGGGCTGTTGATACGGATCTAACCCCACTGATACATCGAATGAAAGGTAAGCCGTTGATTATAACACTATTATACGTCTTATTATAGCACCAGGTATCGGGCTGATTAGGTCCACCGCGACCGCGACGTAGACATCGAAATATTTGGATGATTTGGAGATCTATCTTCTTTAAGTTTTAGATTTCGGATTACAATCGCAGCTCCGTAATATTTGGATTATTATAAGTCCGGGACTATTAGGACTCGACTTATCCGATCGCCACGTATTAGTTACATAGAAACGGCAGGGCACGTCATACGTGACGGGATTAACGAACCCGCCGTTCCCGAGTTATAGGTCTATCTTTTCTAAGTTGCAGATTTTAGTTTGTATATTATATTCATTTCGCACCACTGGCAACGAGGGATTGGATTATGATATAAGATCCGTGTAGGATATATTATTTAAGCAACAGGAACGAGGATTATCTTATTTAAGTTCCACAGCAATTAGTTCGTATATTTAGTCCGCGTCACAGGCAACGAGATATCAATTTATAATCCGCGATTCGTAAGAGTATTTTATTCAAGTTTCGGGAATTAGTTCGATCAGTTATCAGCGCGAGAATCCGAACTCATTTCATCCAAGTAGCCTTTGCCTTTGCTTTTGCTTCTGGTTCTACTTCTGCTTTTTTTTCTGTAAACGCCTTGATAGGAGTTAAAACACCATGCTGGGGCGTAGAGGCTACTTCGGGGCTGAAATAATACCCCTGGCGAAGGGCATACACGCACTTGCAATGGTGTAACAACTTCTTTCGAGGCATAGATTGCTTTGCATGTGCTTGGTACATCTTTCTCTTGGCTACTTGCGATGAGTTAGTTCGATCGTCTGTTTCAATAGGTTTCCAGTCCATAAGACAGAAATGCAAAGCATATTTCACGTGACGGGCCCCACGAACCTGCTCAACCCGAGTTTTGTAGAAACGCACATCGGTGCTATATGTTCTTTAGGTTTTGAGAAATTAGTCTAGATATTCATTTTACGTTACTGCAGGCAACGAGGGATTGATTGAGACTTATTTGGACATGCAATCATTAGAATTATTAGTTATATAGAAACGGCAGGGCACGTCATACGTGACGGGATTAACGAACCCGCCGTTCCCGAGTTATAGGTCTATCTTTTCTAAGTTGCAGATTTTAGTTTGTATATTTATTTCGCACCAGTGGCAACGAGGGATTGGATTATGATATAAGATCCGTAGGATATATTATTTAAGCAACAGAAACGAGGGACTATCTTATTTAAGTTCCACAGCAATTAGTTCGTATATTTAGTCCGTATTATTAATGTATTTATATATTAATAATATTTAGAGTATTATAAGTCGGCTAATTAGGTAAACCGCGACGTAGACATCGGAATTTTTAGATAATTTGGGGACACGCCACCAATAGATCTATCTTCTCTAAGTTACAGACTCCAGTTTGTATATTTATTTCGCACCACTGGCAACGAGGGATTGGATTATGATATAAGATCCGTATAGGATATATTATTTAAGCAACAGGAACGAGGATTATCTTATTTAAGTTCCACAGCAATTAGTTCGTATATTTAGTCCGCGTTGTAGGCGACGAGATATTAATTAATGACACACTCGTCTTATCAGGTAGTGGGTTAATTAGGTAAACCGCGACGTAGACATCGGAATATTTATATAATTTGGAGACACGAATAGATCTATCTTCTCTAAGTTACAGACTCTAGTTTGTATATTTATTTCGCACCAGTGGCAACGAGGGATTAGATTATGATATAAGATCCGTAGGATATATTATTTAAGCAACAGGAACGAGGACTATTTCATTTAAGCTCCAAAATTAACACAGGATCAAATCGTGAGCGTCAAATAAGGGTCAATTCATCGATAATTTGTTCCCTTCATCCTTCTGATGCCTATCCGTTTCTTTATGTTTCATGTGTGTCTTGCTCCATCCTGCTTAAAAAAACCTCTTCGTGACCGAGTTGCATGGAAAGCTGTCGGCGAAGCTGGGACTGTCGAGGATCCTGGAGAAGAAGGGATGAAAACGAATATCCGAGTACAAAATGCTAGAGATGCTGCTGAAATGCATAGTCTAAGAATCGATTCCGTTTGAAACGTTGTACACAACACATGCCGAGCTGGATGTCAATAATTTTCAGCCAGCAGACTTTGTAACCCAGTTTATGTGTGATGAATAACGAAAAACCTAATTATAATATTTTTTACGATTAGTGATAACCACAAGCTTTTATATCATTGCATTTGCTGCCCGCTCTATTCAACATTAAAATCAACGTTCTACTCGAGACATGTCGGATACTAGTTTCAATATTCAACAACGACTTTCAAATCATTTCACAAATTGCTGTACAGATTATTCCAAATCAATTTGATTATAAAAGCTATAAGCGGTAATATAATAACTTGTTTTTATAAAGCTCGCTATACTTGACCAGTTAATGCGGTCATATTATACTCGTACAAGGAAAAGACTTGTAATATTATACATAATAGATGAAAGTTCGCGATGATATATTATTAACAATATGTTCTCTCGCATGTATTATATTGTATCTAGCCCTTGGGTACCGACCCGCAGGTCTTGATACTCTTTATTTGTTCAAACACGTTGTATTTGGGATAGAAAAGTGGTAGGGATTAGGATAGTTGGGATTACCCATTACCGTACGAAATAATCCCAATAGCTATTCAGGTAACAGAGCATAATATATGCATATACGATATATATTTGTCAAGTATAATTCACTATTTTGTAAAATTTTCCATAATGAATAGAGAGCAGACTATTCTCATTAGTATCTTCGAGAGAACAACTATATTTATAGAGTAATGAATTATTCTGCTATTCTCGTGGCGAAATTACGTTGTTAAAGTACTATTGTTATCGAAAACTATGGGGAAAATAATTACTCTGTTCTCTATTCGTATAGTTGTCTGAAAAATAAATGTAAACAGCTCGCTGTTCTCAACGAGGCCGATATTAAAATTATCTGCTTCCAACATTGTACTTGGCATTCTGTAAAATATACCTTCGTACGTATATGTATGTATTATCGTTGCAACGATTAGTTTATAGAATTACTTCAAATAAATCGAGTTCAACTACTACTACTAATATTACACATTACCAAAGTATTGGGTAATTGAATAAGTAATTTCATCAAAAATGTAATCAGTGTGTTGGGCTGTCAACGCCGGGCCAATTATGTTGCACCTCATTATCATTATTAGCTTGGTTTTGAGTTTATATTATTGTTGTTATTAAGGCCCTTATCCAAAATAAAGTTTGTTTTGTTTTTACACGATGGCCCCGAAAGACCGTTGTTGAATTCTTTAGTATGCCGATCGGCCGCTCGGGGACAGGGCTTTAAATACCTCAACGAGGAAGAAAATCCACCAGTCCACAGAAAATCTTTGAAAGTAGAAGTTCGATTTCGGGAAAATATTAACATAAAATAAAACCTCACGTGTTCAACTATCCGCCAGTTGTTTGTTTTCTCTTTTCTCATCTTCCCGCCTATATCTGTCGCGACCACAGTGATTCGCAACACTGCAAGTATCCATGTAATAATAAGATCGTTTATGCAATAAACATGTATTATTATAGTAAATTGGCGCATTCTTGAATAAATATCTTTTGAAATTGTATCGTTGAATCATTTTCCCCTGTCCATTCCTTGCCTATAAGTCTATAAGCCTATAAGTCTATAATATGCAGCAACTGTTCTGCGTTCGAAGTCATTTAATTGGAATTTATTGTATCAATGAATAGAGTAGAGAATTATCAGCTTTTCATACTGCTGCTTCTCATTATTCTCACAATCCGCTATTTGCCACGTCTCCGCGGCTTTAAAAATATATTTAAAGGGTCGTAGTATTTTTTTTTTGTCCGCATATTTGTGCAGCACTACTATATTTCATTCATAACGAGCGATCCTTAGAATTGGTAGTAATTTTTTTGTCCGCATATTTGTGCAGTACCACTATTCTTTCAGTCGTCGCCGAGCGCTTCTAGGAAAAGGTTGTAAATTTTTTGTCCACATATTTGTGCGCCACCACTATCTCTCCGTTCATTCATTCATGCGCGACCAGCGCTCTCTATGTATCAATGGAATAGCTGAGGCGCGAGGCGGTATCGAAACTATAGCAATGAATACAAACGAACGAACAAATAAAAGAACAACTCAAAGTAAAGTTATCCAATAATTAAATCGAAATGAAGAGGAGAAGACGAAGATTAGCTTAGAGTATAATAATAGTTTTATTATAGCCCAATTATAGTTCTAGGTAATTACCAAACTCGGAAAGTGTGAAATATCTAGTTTCCAGTGATATGCGTAATATATTATACGTATTACGATCACATTTACAATTTTTCCAATCAAATATTCACTGTTGTGAAAATTGTGATTGAATTTTTCTCGAATACTCGATACTTTCGCAATGTGTAATTGGATTTTCATCTGATTACACATTACTTTGGTAATGACTTGATTCAATTACACATCACCAAAGTAATGTGTAATTGAATCAAGTTCATCACCTTTAAATAACTTTATAATTACTCTTACTCTATTGTTAGCAATGCATGCAAATACATAGTCTAAGACAACAAGGCTGGGAACGCGTGAAAAGAAAGGATAAGAAGACAATAGGATGAATGACTACGATAGATTGTTTAGGGATTGTACAGCGACATGACGTATTCGTAATACTACGATAAGTGTGTGTGGGTATAAACCTAAGTACGCTAATCTCACGCACACCGCGAAAAATCAGTCAGTAGACAATACAGTCCAAAGTCCGCGAAACCCCCACGTCTCCAAAAACGGGTAAGGAGTAGAGGCAAAATCCAAAACCAAATTTGTAGGTCAGTATTAGTCGAAACTCAGTGGAGACAAGACGTAAGTTTTATTAAAACTAGCTCGTTTTACGTGTGTAAGAGTAATACAGTGAACTGTGTGAACAGGGGGCTATGAACTCGACAATTTGAGACTTATAATAATTAATTTCATTA
This sequence comes from Tenthredo notha, assembly GCA_914767705.2. NCBI lineage: Eukaryota > Metazoa > Arthropoda > Insecta > Hymenoptera > Tenthredinidae > Tenthredo > Tenthredo notha. The sequence goes on from OU611907.1 coordinate 6,868,706, forward strand.
TTTCATGATGTTTTAGATGTTTTTAAATGGAGATGTTTGAGCTCGCGTATTTGGAAGCGAAATCGGGACCAGGTAGACCTCGGGTGGGGATTCTCGGGCTGGCCTTCCCGGGGCCTCATGGTTGAGGTTTTGACCAGGGTGGTTGACACGCTGGGAAACCAGCGTGGCTTATTACAGTCCGCGGATCGGGATAACATGACAAGAAATTAGAAATCAAAAAAAAATCTACGCTCCCCCCTCGGGCAGAGTATAGTGTGGGTGCTCACCGTGGAGATCGGGTGAGATGGTACCCACACACACCGATGCCCAGGGTCTGCGTCGGTTTTGCCGGCGATGAGACCCGTGTTGATGAGACCGATGAGACCCGATGAGACACCTAGTGGATTAACAACACATCCTAAGATACGGTTCAGGTCGCGTTATATGGTAAGCAATACAATCTCTACTACAGAGAGCGTCTCCGTCCTGCAATATAACGCAACCAAGGCCAAACATCGGCTGGAGATCACTCATCTCAACGCTCAATGAGCGGCTGAAAGATAGTAGCGACTCCGCTGATCACAATGATATATCCTCATTACGACTCTTAATAAAAGATTACTGATTGTAGTGATACTAATCACTGTTGTTAATTATACTAACGACACCTGGTATTCTTTTTCAGTTCCCGACTCAATGAGAGGAAGGGAAATCGTATGAGGAATCCAGGCCTCATCCAGGCAAAGTTCCAGCTTTCAGCATCCGAGATAGTCTGGCATTTACGAGTAGAAAGAACCCCCACAGCTGACTGGCAGTGTGTGTACAACGCGGTCGCAAGTTGTGTGGAAATCAAATACCACCAAGGCAAACGTCCATCGGCAACAGAGACATAATCGGATATCAACACTACCGAAATTAAAGGCCAAGATCGCCACAGCACGGGTCAATATCAGAGAATTGCATCGCAAACCTGGACCGTTACAATATATTACAGGTATTACGATCACATCTACAATTTTTCCAATCAAATATTCAGTGGTGTGGAAATTGTAATGACATTTTCCTTAAATACTCGTTACTTTCGTAATGTGTAATTGAATCAAGTTCATTACCTTTGAATAACTTTATAATGACTCTTACTCTATAATTACTTTTACTAATTAAATCGAGTTCAATTACACGTTACCAAAGTATTGGGTAATTGAATAAGTGATTTCATTAAAAATGTAATCAGTGACTCGCAACACTGCAGATATCCATGTAATAATAAGATCGTTTATGCAATAAACATGTATTACTATAGTAAATTGGCGCATTCTTGAATAAATATCTTTTGAAATTGTAAATTATCGATCGTTGAATCATTTTCCCCTGTCCTTTCCTTGCCTATAAGTCGAAAATCATGCAAATCGCATGATTTCGTAAAGCCCCGAAATATTTTTGCAATAAATATCAGTCCGCCCTACCATGTGCAACCCGCATGCCATTCGTGTAAACGACAGGGCCCATGTTAATTTTTGTTGCCTATTTGGTGTTTTCCGATTGCATATATTCAGGCGTATTAAACTTAGGAAAAAAAAAACAGAATTCTTGGAATTCAGCTCGAAAAAAAGGTATGAAAATCACTCTGAAACAACTCGAAAAAAACGGCAAAAAAAATCCATTCAAATAATTTCTGGCAGTTGATACCTTATTTAAGGAGTCGGATTTCTGGCAGTTGATACCTCGATTTTGGTCGCTTTGAGATGAGATATCAAATGCCAGAAAATCGACCAATCAGGAGGCTGCTTGAGCCAATTTAGGCTCAATTTCTCGAAAAGGAGCCTCCTGATTGGTCGATTTTGAAATTAAATCAAGTTACGGCGCTACAGAGGCTAGCCATCAGCAAAATTCTGGATTTCTGGCAGTGGCTGGATTTTCACGGCAGCAATTTACTGCGGCAGCAACACGTGATTAACAACGAATAGCGTAGGTCAACCACGTGGTTAACAACGAATAGCGCCGCGGCAGTAAATTGCTGCCGTGAAAATCCAGCCACTGCCAGAAATCCAGAATTTTGCTGATGGCTAGCCTCTGTAGCGCCGTAACTTGATTTAATTTCAAAATCGACCAATCAGGAGGCTCCTTTTCGAGAAATTGAGCCTAAATTGGCTCAAGCAGCCTCCTGATTGGTCGATTTTCTGGCAGTAGATATTTCATCGTAAAGCGACTAAAATCGAGGTATCAACTGCCAGAAATCCGACTCCTTAAATAAGGTATCAACTGCCGGAACCTTTTTTTCGACCTTTTTTCTGAATTACTACAATACGCCTGAATATAGGCATTCGGAAAACACCAAATAGGCAACAAAAATTAACATGGGCCCTTCCGTTTACACGAATGGCATGCGGGTTGCATATGACAAGGCGCATTATTATTTATATTATATATATTAATATTGTTATATTTATATATATTAATATTGTTCGGGGCTTTATGAAATCATGCGATTTGCATGATTTTCGACTTATAGGCAAGGAAAGGACAGGGGAAAATGATTCAACGATCGATAATTTACAATTTCAAAAGATATTTATTCAAGAATGCGCCAATTTACTATAGTAATACATGTTTATTGCATAAACGATCTTATTATTACATGGATATCTGCAGTGTTGCGAGTCACTGATTACATTTTTAATGAAATCACTTATTCAATTACCCAATACTTTGGTAACGTGTAATTGAACTCGATTTAATTAGTAAAAGTAATTATAGAGTAAGAGTCATTATAAAGTTATTCAAAGGTAATGAACTTGATTCAATTACACATTACTTTGGTGATGTGTAATCAGATAAAAATCCAATTACACATTACGAAAGTAACGAGTATTTAAGAAAAATGTCATTACAATTTCCACAAGACTGAATATTTGATTGGAAAAATTGTAGATGTGATCGTAATACCTGTAATATATTGTAACGGTCCAGGTTTGCGATTCAATTCTCTGATATTGACCCGTGCTGTGGCGATCTTGGCCTTTAATTTCGGTAGTGTTGATATCCGATTATGTCTCTGTTGCCGATGGACGTTTGCCTTGGTGGTATTTGATTTCCACACAACTTGCGACCGCGTTGTACACACACGGCCGGTCAGCTGTGGGGGTTCTTTGTACTCGTAAATGCCAGACTATCTCGGATGCTGAAAGCTGGAACTTTGCCTGGATGAGGCCTGGATTCCTCATACGATTTCCCTTCCTCTCATTGAGTCGGGAACTGAAAAAGAATACCAGGTGTTGTTAGTATAATTACCAACAGTGATTAGTATCACTACAATCACTAATTTTTTATTAAGAGTCGTAATGAGGATATATCATTGTGATCAGCGGAGTCGCTACTATCCTTCAGCCGCTCATTGGGCGTTGAGATGAGTGATCTCCAGCCGATGTTTGGCCTTGGTTGCGTTATATTGCAGGACGAAGACGCTCTCTGTAGTAGAGATTGTATTGCTTACTATATAACGCGACCTGAACCGTATCTTAGGATGTGTTGTTAATCCACAGGTGTTATAAGGAATGACACTTTCAGAGCACTTCGATAATAAACACAGACTAATAAGTTTTATTTTATGTTCACAAAAATGGTATTTTATTTGATAGCGATTACGATCATACATGCATCTACTGCATGTGGCTGATGACTCTAAATTTATACAAGACCCTAAATTTATGCAAGATTGACTCTAAGTTATAAAAATGACTTTACTACTAAGAAATAAGTTAATAACGCTCTAGACGATTTGAGGAGTGATCTTTAATTGACCGATCTTAACTTCGCGGGTGTATTTGCAAGACTGTCCTTTGACACTTCTTTTCGCTGCTTATATTCGCTCCGTGCACACCCATACACTCTCACCAAAGTAAGAATGTGTAGTGGGGTACATGCATACTAGTGGCGATGCCAATTATCCGAATCGGCATTAGCTCCCGGAAAAAGTGAATGTATGTACACGAATACACATTCTCACTTTGGCGAGAGTGCATAGGTATGCACGGATATTTTACAAAAGAGTGAATTATACTTGACAAATATATATCGTACATGCATGTATTATGCTCTGTTACCTGAATAGTTATTGGGAATATTTCGTACGGTAATGGGTAATCCCAATTATCCCAATCCCTACCACTTTTCTATCCCAAATACAACGAGTTTGAACAAATAAACAGCATCAAGACTTGCGGGTCAGTACCCAAAGGCTGAATACAATATGATACATGCAACAGAACATATTGTTATTAATATATCATCGCGAATTTTCATCTTTTATGTAATATTACAAGTCTTTTCCTTGTACGATTATAATATGACCGAATGAACTGGTCAAGTATGGCAAGCTTCATCAAAACGAGTTATTATATCACCGCTTATAGCTTTTATAATTAAATTGATTTGGAATAATCTGTACAGCGATTTGTAAAATGATTTGAAAGTTGTTGTTGAATATTGAAACTAGTATCCGACATGTCTCGAGTAGGACGCTGATTTTAATGTTACACAGAGCGGGCAGCAGATGCTGTGATATAAAAGCTTGTGGTTGTCACTAATCGTAGAAGATATTATAATTAGGTTTTTCGCTATTTATCACACATAAACTGGGTTACAAAGTCTGCTGGCTGAAAATTAGTGGCAACCAGCTCAGCTTGTTTTCTGTACAACGTTTCAAACGAAATCGATTCTTAGGTCAGATGCCAGATTTTACCAAAACTGATTCAAAAAGAACTGTAATTACGATCTATTTACTCACGTTACTTTATTAATACTCCGCGGTGCAAGAGTTGTCTTGCAGTCATTCCCCTGGTGCTTGGGCTGCTTCACTCCCTGGTGTGAATCCCCTGTCCTGATGGATTTTGAAGAGATTTTGTTGAAGATGGGCACGAACTAGTTTCCCTCGATGAACAACGCCTGTGAAGATAAAAACTAGATGAACATAGGGTACATTGGATAGATTAAGTTTATGTGTTTTTCAAGCAAACATTCTCGACTAAGTACCGAAGAATTTCTAATTGTGATTATACATCTGTATGAAATTTATTATAATATATTTCTTATGATTGATTTTGTAAGTCTGCCTGATCCGTTTTAAAATGTGATATAAACTTTCAACTATTTTCAACAGAAAATACTACGAGGTGAGTCGAGTCTACTCTATTCAACCAAGGTGTTTACCTTAAACATATTCTATCGAGATCTATCAATCATATTCCAGGTTTGTCATTAAAAAGAGAGAATTTATTGCTATTTCCAAGAATTAAGTGTGCTTTCTCTCAGATTATAATATTAATCGAAATATTAAAAACTCACTCGTGTCCGATGTGCCTCCGTTGAAGTCAGCCTTCCCAAGCCGCAAATCTCCTCGACTCGTGTCACCCGTGTTCGCTCGACGAAGCCGCGCTGTTCACTGAACTTCTCTTCTTCTCTTTCTTTTTCCTTGTGGCTTTATCCCCTCTTAGCCGAAGGTGGGGCAAGTGCCAATCACTGAACTTTTCCATATTGCGAATGGCTCGGAGTGGGGGACGCCATTGTCGTAGGTCAGTTTACGCCGGTTGCGCTATTTGCTAGGCAACTATAGAACTCAAATTGCACAAAAGATCTGCAGGTTGCGTGTGATAAGGCTCACCCCCTACTATTCTGTTATTATCGAATTATTAAGTAATAATCCTTTATAATTAATCAAGTTTCTGGCGCATACGGGGAGACAGTGGCGAGCTGGAGGCCCCAGTATCAAGTCAAAGATACAGGGTGAGCGTCACGCTTACTTGGCCGATGAGTGTTGTGGTACTAATGCCTGAATTCATCAACGTCCGTTAAACGTTTAATTAACGGACGTTGATGAATTCGGGTATCGGTCTTATATATATACCAATATATAATTTCTTCGTTATTTTCCACACATTACCCTACCTGAGCTTCTTTATTTGAGGTATGAAATAACTAGCATCTGTGAAGTCCCTCAGACATTGGGTTGCATAGGATAAGGCAGTATTTCGTTGTTTTATTCTGCGGCAATCGTTCGATCCATTTCGTCAATATTGTTCATTCGGAATCATCAGTCCCTCGAATTTTTATGCAGGATATTTAGAACAGAAAATATGTTCCGAACAATTTGAATCAGCCTTTCTATATATTTCACATAAAATAAATTTAAATCGATCAAAGAAAAATACTAAGTCGAAAGAACTCAAAATTCAGTAGATTTGAAGCGAAGTTCTCGATAAGTTTAAAAAATTCACAGTAGTGGTCTTCCAGGCACAAAACGTGCTGCCCATGAGCCCCACAGTCAGTAAATTTATTTTTGATTCGTAACTAACGCAAAAAATATGTGATATTACATATCTATTTGAGTTTACCCGAATTTTCAGTAGAATATCAAACGATTTTAGTTGCCTCAGTTTATTAGGGTGTACTTAGTGAATATACAGCTGTAACTATTATAAGCAACACGTATTATATATTTTCTTTCATTTTTATTTTTTTATGGGATAATAAATATTTATTATGCTTCAATAAATTTTTTTCTTTGTCAGTGTAAATCACATTGCAATTTCGAATGTTAATACTTGTAATGAGTTTCAGGTTTACAGTTTATTTTTAGTTCATTTAATGTTGACAAGAGTGATACTGGTTGTGTATGTAGTATATACATCTCCATATCACTTAAACAATACTGGTTTGAATTAATTTTTATTGTATTTTCTTACGATTTCTTAGTTTTGATATATATATTATTATCTTATAATGAATTCACTTATTATTAACAATCTAATAGTATGTACCTATGTATAATATATATATGTAACCCATTAATATTACTTGAATTTAATATAGTTGGATTTTATATACGACTTAATTATTTTTTGTATTCTGTTTCTCGCTTAAATTTTAACTTATATTGTAATTTTTGAAAGGCTGCGATAGTAGCCTGGGCAGATCATGTGTGTGTATGTCTGTGTGTGTGTCTGTGTGGGTATGGCATGAAGACTTTTCAATATATATATACTAATAATGTATCTCTGTGAAAGTTTACCAAAGTAAGAAAATGACCAAATATTTTCCGTTCCGTTCCGTTCGGATAAAATTCATTCGGCTTAAAAATTTGAATAACATCTGATCAATAATTGAATTTATAATTTATATTTCTTTGTGCTTTACCTCTTACACTTATATATAGATTGTCTTCAATGATTTTGTATCCTGTTCTTAATATTATATAGTAATTTAAAGAATAGCAATTTGTACACGCGTTTCATATATTTAATTATAATTATTCAATTCTAATAATATATATATATAACGCACTGTGCGTTTTGCTACTTATATTTTTTCACAGTTTTATATTATTATCTCGAACTTATATGATCGTACGAACCGGCGTGGCTATAATATATGTAATCATATAAATTGACGAAACATTATTATTGAAGACTTAAAATTTATTTTATACGTAGATTTATGTTTATATTATATGCAACTATATCTATGCAAGTTTTTAATTCACTTCTTTTTTTTTTCTTTTTTCTCATATGTAGTAAAAATCATAGCATGTTATAGTTTTATACACACAAGTAACTTCACGGACTGGATAATATATTACGCTTTAACCATATTTATATTCATATTCATATTTATATTTATATTTATATTTATATAGATGTATAACATATTGGTAATAATTATATATTCTGAAAGGAAAGAATAAATTCTGAAATAACCACATTGTACTTTATATAGTATATATACATATACTATATATCTACTTTACTCCGTAATAATAATAATAATAATAATGTTATTCATTCATTATATTATATTATTTATGGAATGGCGTTCTGCGTATCACATGAAGTAATTGAGAAAAATGGACGTGTGGAGTTTTGCGCGAGTTAAATTATTTACACATTATCTTTTCATTATCGATATTATCATTAGTAATGTTATTCATAGTATAATCTTAGTACGATTTTAAACTTTTCAAGTTTTAAATAGCTGTATCGCCATATCACAGAAGAGAAGACAATAAAGATGTACAATTATATATCCTATATTTATTTATTTATTTATTTATATATAATATCCAATATATTATATATTATACCAGAATTTAAAGGTACGAACGAAATTCTCCCGCAATTATTATTCAGTATTATAATATATACTAATATATATATGTACCTATATGCATGAAGCTAATGCCTCAATATGGGCTCAGTAGAATTGAGGCATTGGCGATTCAATTGCCCATAAAAATTCCTTATTTGGTTATCCGTATAATCAACTTACTTATTTATTCCTATACCTGGTAGACAAGGTACTTGACCTGGCGTTGGACTACTACTACAAGATCTGCTTAAAGCCCGGTTAGAATCGACCATAAGAAAGTTTCTATCGCCAGAGGGTGGTACGGATACTAAATCCGGCTCAGCAGGACTCGGGCATCGTCTCTCGCAGGTAGTAACTGTTGTTCCCGAGAGTGTGCTTAGAGGGATTTTGTAAATCCTCATTGGCTTTGACTCGGGTGATGCTGAAACAGACACAATAAAATTCTTTGATACTACAGTAAAACCGAACTTAGCGATAATGCTTGACTAAAGATCGGTTAAAAGTAGCTAAAGGTAATCGTAGCCACTCATCGTATCCAAACTAAAAGCCAGAAAGTCCAGAACAAATTTTTGAACACTGTCTTACGTGTTGTAAAAAATTTTCTCAATTCTTAGGGAATTAATATCATTACTGCATAGATTCTCGACGATTAGAGGAAACGGAATATTTTCAATCTCGCGAAAGGAACTCGACGATGAAAATAATCGCGAGTACCTGTTCCCTTTAATTGTTCTGATCTTGTTTTACCCCATGTAACCAACATACCAGAATGGGGTGAGACGGGTGGGCTGCTATTCCTATCGTCCTTATCTGTTCTTCCGTCAAAATGAATTCTTTCACTTCGTGTAGAGAAAAACTCGGGGGCTGTTGTCGCGAAGAATATATCATTCTTTGATGAAATTAAATTCAAATTAGGCATCACCATTGTGTGCACAAGGTTTCCATTTATTATCAATCGGATCTCCGTTGTGTCCGAGGTGAACGCAATTACGTAGGGAAACGCACATACTGGAATATAAAAGACGGTCAAAAATAGCGACGAATAAATTAACGTGCATAATTATTCGCTGTAAAATACGTACCGACTGCAGTTGGGACCGAGTTCCAATGAAAATCGAATGCAGTCGAGGCCATGTTTTCATCCATCAGTTTTTGGAAATGACATGTATCTAAAAAAAAAAAAATATGAAGAATTTTCATAAATTATCAACAACGTTATGGACTAAATCAGGTCTCGGTGAAATACTGACTATTGTAGCACAGGAGTAACTCGGGTTCTTCGTCTTCCCTGAGATCCAGGGCAGCGACAAGATGCGGTTTATTGCTAGTTTCGATACTTAATATCCTCGATGTACCCTCCGATGAGATAAGTTCGAATTGGTGACGCAATGCACAACAAAGTGCCCAGTCACCACATCCTGTTGCACCCTCAACGATAGTAACAAAGCTGGGAACTTCGCTAGCCGTTAGTTCCTTGACGAAAACAAAACCGTCGACGGTGTCAGTGTCGGAGGCTGGACACCACGCGGTCCATGCTGCACTGTGTTTCCATTGCATGACAACCAGCCGTCTTCCTATTGCTGCACACTGTGTGGCGATTTAGGGAAAGAGATAAAAAAAAATCTTAGGATCCGTAGGACTAAAAGATCCGAATGATTTATACTCGCTAAAATCTTCGCTGAATTAAAGGAATGCTTTGGCTAAGGGTTGATTTAGAGAAATTTTCAAGTGTGATAAAGGGGATAACGCGAGCCTCTACCCCTCACATTCATTTCAAACACGACTAAAGCTCTTGCTAGATAAGCTACTTATCTAAAGGTGGTGGAAAGTGAAAGTAAGATTACAAGGGTTTTAAATAGGGTATGGGGTGTGTGAATCACATCGGACTTACCATTCGCAGATGAGAACCACCAGGTCTAGTAAGAGAATAAAGATGACAGCCTCGAGTACGTTCTAGTTTTCTCTCCTTCGAGTGCGATCTCGTTTTTGGTGTCGGATCTCCGGTCTCAGCTTCAAATTCGCTCAATCGAAATACGTGGATTTTGCTATCTCTTCCTTTGTCACCAGCTCTGATCAGCAGAATACCGTGCTGCTCTACTACGTCTAACTGTTTGATCTGAACCGACTTATCAAAGATAAGCCTGTGTGAGAGACCGTCTGGAAGGCGAGAATAAAACTACTTGAATTTCTCGTCAGTTCTTTTCATATAGGTATATCCACGCTCGAGTGCCCTTCAGTCTTTATACAGTAGACACGGATTTCAACTAAGCTTTGTAAATGGCACTTTGCTGTCTCGCCCAAAATTGGTTGGGGTCATTGTACAACGAGGACGGATATTACTTTACGCTAATTAGTAGAAGGGGATGAGCATTCGTCAAGAAACCTATTAAAGAATTCAACAAAAGTAATAAAAAAAGAAAAAACCATTGCAGACGATTCATTCTGTTGATATGTTAGCTTCGCAATCATGACAATTGCTTAGTCTGAGTTAATCTAACGTTAACTTGCAACGATATATAGGTAACCGTGCGATGTGACTGCGGATACCCAAGAGACAATTAGCGTTACCTTCTTGATGAAAATATTGCAAAAAAAAAAAAAAAAAATGTTTAACTACCTGAATTAAATAGAGTAGAAATTGTAATTAAATCCTGCAACGTATTAGATAGTTCATTGACTGCAGACGAGATATCAAGGAACAGTAAATCTAAAGTTGGCTAGATTTCAAAACACACAACTATTTTATTGGAAACAGCCGGTTCGCCCACCTTCTATAAGAAAAGTTCCAGACTCGGTTGCCAGAACCAGTCGATTCCTTTGCGACCAAGAATCTCCGCATATTATATCCTGTGGAAAATCGGGATAAACGCAAAGAGGTTCCCAGGGACTTGGCTTAAAGGGTCCCGCAGTAGCCATTGACGTTGGCGCCAACCCCCTGACAATGGCTTCTAACTTGTAAGCCTGTCCGACGCGTACCATCTCGACAGCTCGTGTCTCCTCACGTCGACGACCTGGCGCTTCAACAACGTCCGAAAGTGCGCGTCGGTTAAGCATGTTCTAAAAAAGAAAAAAAAAAGAAATTCATACACAATTATATTATTTCTTTATGATGAATGAACCGGCCATCTATACAGCATACTTACACTTCCCTTGGAGTCTTGGACATGTTCCTGGTACAAATCTCTGATTAACATGTCCAGAGTCCTTTCCCGTTTTTGTGAGAAGGTAGGGGTGTTAAACGTCGCCTTTTCACCATTGATAAGTTTTACCAAGATGAACTCCCTGAATGTGTGAGGGTCATTGAATACGGGAGGACAGGGTAAACTTGGTCCAAATAGAGGCACACTTTCGTCACAATAAACCGCGACTTTCCATCCGCTACTGTCGCTACTTACTATGGCAAATACATCTGGAAAAAGGGATAGCAGAGGGTTTGTTTGATCGAACGAAATTGGAGATTCTATATTATCGAATGGTACAGGGTAGTACTTTCATCGTTTTTTTAAACACACGTTTATAGATTTTCTTATCTAGACTTACGGGTGAATTGACTTTTGATACAATTCGGATTGAATGAGTCGAGTGCGCTAGGATCGTCCGTATATATAACGTTGACGATGTCATTTCCGATGTGCCGTTTACGCTCAAGTTGTTGAGGATTGTCTTTAGAGTGTGGCAGCATCGTACTAACATGAAACATTACTTCATGTCCTGCGTAGACAGTGTAGACACTCTCCTTTCCCGTCATGTCTCCTACAAACGAGTATATGGTAATGAAATTAAGCTCATTTGATCGATGGGTTTCCTTCGTTAGTTAATGATATTTTTCTACCCGTAAACCCGTGTTTTTTCTGTTTTATTTTTTTTATTTTTTCTTCTCTTCTTCTGATAGGCTTTAGCGAAAGCGAGTGTTTTTCAAATATCGATTAAGCTCGAGTAAAGACTACCGAAAGACAAAAGACCACCCAACATCCTTCACAACGAAGTTTTTACCCTCGCGTGCACCCCTTTTTACTTGAAAACTATGGATCCATTGTTTATTGTCTCTCGTATTATAGATGTACTTTAATATAGCGAGTCAGGGAGAGCATCGAATCACATAATGTGAATATCGTACCTTTGACATCCAGACCTCCTCTGTATTTGTCCCAGCCTTTCAGTCGAATTCTTTCACCAAGTAATTCAAGAAATCGGTGAAATTCTGGGCTGCCTTTTTCTGAAATATATGAGTTATGGGTGTCCCAGGATCTTAAAGAAGCCTTCGCGATATATGATATGATGAATTACGCTCCTAGACATCGTTCTATATATATATATATATATATACCGAGATTCATCTCACGTAGATACATACGTGAGCTTGTATTTATTCTATATGCATGTATGTATATGCTGACACAGTTTGCACGTGTGACATAGTCGTAAACGGTTAGGGTCAGGGTGAAGCGAATCTTACTCACCATTAGACAGCATTTCGTCGTCGGTTGTCTGACCCTCCTTTGCATACACGACCCCGAATTTGAAATTTACGGAACCCTCTTGTTCTTCCAAAAGTAGAAGGTCCTGGATATAGAAAAGCGGTCATGAATACATATGGAAAAGCGTAGGTGACGAAATCTAATGGAAGTATAACCGGACCACATTGAGAGAGAAAAAGTTCAAACTTCCCCCTAGTAGTTTAAGAAAAAGGAATAAAAAACGAAAAAAATGTTAACGTGGTGAAGGACGTAATCTTCTTAAATGAAATATGAACACTTATTTAATTTTCTTTTTTTTTTTTTTTCTTCTTCTTCTTCTTCATCTTCTTCTTCGTAACGGTGAAAAGTTTTAATAGAGAGGTGCACAAGCCGAGAACAAGCTTAGAGAATAGCTTGCACCTAGGATGTAGAGGTACGTCTGGAACGGAGCCAAACGCTAACAGATATAAAAGGAATTGGGAAAACAATTGAGGCTAACAAAATGCTTCCTTTACTTGAAACTCACTTTTTGTATATCTGGAGAAAATATCTCTCGTGGACCTTTGTCCAGTCTGTCCATTCCAGGAAAATTGCTAAAATATATTCAAAAGACGATAAAAATAGATAAATATTAATAAATTGATCTATATGCATCCGCAGTCATCAACGATACATCACTAAATTTACTGACCTTAAAATTTGCTTTACTGTCATTGGTTTGTTTGCTACGTAAGGTAAAGATATCTTCTGTGCTCCCTGAAATTAATTTTTTAATAAAATAACGTAAGAACTTTTTTTATTGTATCTGAGTAGATGAGCTAAAGCTTACAGTTCGTCGCCAAAGAATAGCTCTGTAGTGTGGGACGCAACGATCGCCTGCTCCTTCGCTAAGGACCACAGAGAGAAAGATGGGATTCCTTTCTTGATCTGATCCGACGTAATTCTGATGCACTTTAAAAAAAAATAATAACTTGATTAGAGTCCTGAAAAAGTGACGATTTTCGAAGATCTTTTATTTCTGAAATCATTTCGCCAGACGTTTAATTTTTTCTCAACGCGTTTTTCAAGCCTTTATTTCCGCATTTTTTTCCTAACAAATGCAGTTGCGTGTTAGAGAACATCAAGTAGTTTTGTATTCACGTAAGTGTGGTTACGTCGAGGTTTTTTAAGAGTGAGTACTTACGCTTTCCAAGAAAATACTTGAAGTACCATCGTGTCTGGTTCTCCGGATTTTCAAGAACCGGTGTACTAGGTGATCCGAACATCTGAAAAGTTTACAAGACTTATTTGTCTTATTATTCTTTCATTATTGCCCAGGATCTGGTTTTTATCCAACTTTTGGATAACTTATCTGACTCCAAGAATCGAAGAAGATAATTTAAATAGCTAGTAATTCATTAAATTTGACAAACTTGTCTTCGTTTCTGTCCTTAGAAATTTTGCTGTGTTAGCTGAGAGATTGGTTTGCAGGCTTAGCACAAATTTCACTTGAGTATAAGACCAAAAATTATTCTATAGATAATCGATCATTTTATTACCTCTTCTTTTTCTCCAAGAGAATCGCCATTTTCGACCCGAAATCTTCTTCCATTTTCGAAGCCATCCTGCTCAACCTGGGGTAGCTGAAATATATAGTATTGAAATAATTCATCATAAACTTTGATAATGAAATATGCAAGCTTCGTAACCACTTGCGTTTTATCAAGTAAATTCCAAGCTGCAGCATGGAATTATAGAAGTTTCGAAGGATTTAATCCAGGAAACCGCGTGATGACTTTGCAACGAAGTGCAAATCAGAAGTCTGCTATATACGACACTTTTCCTCAGCTGTCGTTGAGAAGTGGTTTTATGGAGAACTCTTCTCTTCTCGAGATCTACAACGCCTATATATTGCTGCTTGAATTTAAATAATGCTGATAAGCTTGTAAGCCACTCGTTTCGTTATAATTTTACGAAAGTCTATATGTAGTACAGTTTATCAATTTACTTTAATTAAATTTCCCAAAATTTTCAGACTTTTTTTTCCTCATATCTTTCAGCGAAAAATAAACTGTTATAAAATAATGAAAAGCTGAGGTCTCCCGCAACTTCGTTGCGTTCGATGTTGTTATAATTTTTTTGATAATGAAATATACAAGAAAAATTGTTTCACGCAGAACTAGACGCAGGCTATTACTTTTTTTTTTTTGCTGTATATTGTGGTAGAAAATCCAAGGGACACGAAACCGGCTATGAATTATGACCGGTATCTTTCAGGGCGTGAGTTTCCACCGCATATCGACCGTGGGGAGTAACATTTTTTCACTTGCCATTCTTATTATTTATCACCTTTTTTTTGTGGCCGTTGTAAAGCCCCCCACAGGTTTGATCCAAGGCGAAAATTATTAATAAATACCTATCAATCAAATTTTTGATAAATATGCATGATGTACATACATTTTTTACTTCATTGCAAAATACTTAATTTACCGATGTTTCATAACTGAAACCGTACAACGCGAGTAAAGTCGAAATCGAGTGGTTAATTAATTTTAATTTTTTAACTAGGGATAAATTTATAGAATACAAAAAATCACATCAGAAGCTAAATTGGAACCGACACAACTGTTATCTGTCCATAAAGAGAATTAAAACCATCTTTTACCAGGGTAGAGACGAAGTCACAGCCTCGGGCCTCACCCTCTTTGTCTCCTTTCCACTGGTGCTCTGTCTCTTTAATATTAGATCTACAAGCACGAGGGAGTCTTGTGTGTTTCGTATTTTGACATGCGCTAATATTTTCTGTCGTCTGAACTGAATGAAATTCTGTTACAAAATGTGAGAAATTGAAAATTTATTAGAGTTACGAGATTGTAGACAGACGTTGTGAATAATTGAATGTTCCTTCGCCACATAAATTCGTAACGAATTACAAAACATACGTCAAATGGAATAGGCCTACTATTTGTCGATTCTAGTTTTCAAGATATTTGCGTTTTTCACTGTGAAAGTTTTTTTTATTTGGCCTCTCAGAAAAGTTTTCGTTGAAGATTATACTATAACGCTTCCCAAATAATTCTTTCAGGGTTGAATTTTGATCAAAATCTACTTGGAGGTGAATTATTTTTACATTCAAAACGAAAAAGCGAAGGGTCCCACAAACTTTAATCTCAATTTTGCCAGGATTATGTTTTTTTCACACTTCTAACTTTGCTGATGAATAACTTAGCCATTTTTTTTTTAATGGTTTTTTTGTTTTTATTCTTGCAAGGGTTGATGTGCTTTTGAAACGTTCGTTATTTAGCCAGGAATACGTGCCCATAACTCCACATCTCCAAAGTGGACCTTTTTCACATAGACATTGACGTAATTCTACTATATGTAGAATAGGTAACATTTGAAAATACGTAAAAATCGTAAATTCGTCCAGTGACTAATCATCGTGGTTTTACTGTCCGATGATCAATTACTAATTACTAATTAGTAATTAGCACCACACGTGGACGCACACATGCATACGTTGAGCTATCTCTCGTAAGTTGATTTTCACCCGTGGCGATTTAGCCGTGGGAAATCCCTCTGTTATCTGACCAGAGAGAATGTTTGATAAAATATATTCATCAACCATCCGCGGCTTACTGTTTGAAGGTTCGTGCTCTTGACGTTGAGCAAGCTCAAGGGTGAGCATAGTGACCATAGAGTTTGGGCTGATTGGTCTCCTAAACCCTTGCTTTGAATAATTAAACTTTGTTCTATTTACTCTAGTTCAATTTATAATTACACAGTTACACACCCTAGTTTATAACGAAATTTAGTCGGACGATATCTGATTGTTAATATCTTCTGAAAGATTTATCTCGAGTAATTCAGAGGCGTAATAAGATCCCACTGTTTTACTCCAAAAGCTCCGAGGCGAGAAGGAGGGTCTCGTAATATTTTAATAACAAGGCAGTGGTTGACAGAAACTATCCATTAGGCAGCCAGCAGGAGTCCACTTCGCGCCTTCCATGTGGTCCTCTTAGTTTTATCTCAAACCTCGTCTCCCAGGATCTCGAGGATAAATACCTTAATTCGCTGATGAAATAATGTCCAGTTGTCCCATCGGCGAAAAATATTATCTTCTTTTTTCGAAGATAGCGAAATATTTTCGGAGCGATTATTCGCAATTATTTAATTAATGATTCGACATCATCAACTTTGAGTACCATGGTCGTCTAAAACTCCAAATTGGCAATACTCACGTATACAATTCAAAATTACCTACTGAAATATTCGGCAGATGAAAATATGGCTACGATGAATAGAATGTGATGTATATGGCCCTAGCGGTGTATTCAAACCGCAAAACGGAATGGGATTTCTATGTTTGGACATTGTATCTCCCTGGAGAGCGGGGCGTTTGCCCTCGCATCCGTTATATAAATCCGGCGTGAGATTTTAGCTCTTTTCCTGCGGATATCATTGAAATACAAAAAAAAAAAAAATCCGTTCGGAGTCAGGTAAAACCGAAAATTTATCCGTCGTATCACTTTGGTTCATAAAGATGGGACGTTAAATCGCCATAGCTTACATATGTGGCTAATCTCATAGTATCAGGTGTGAGTTGGTTTATCGTTTAATATTGCACTAAAACCGGTCAGCTTACATATATGCCGTACAGTTTAATCACGGCTGATACGCGTTTTACGCTTCATCTATGGCATTAATAATCTCATTAATGCATTAGGTGTTCTCGTTTATAGGGGTACCCCCCTTCCTTTCAAATTGATTACATACTCAGACCATGTTGGTTAATTCGCATATCAAGCCATTTGGTCATTTTGTTTTTTTCTACGCTGTAAAAATTTTACGTTGGTAATTAAGGCACGCGGTAAATTATGGGTGAACAAAAAACATAAAAAAAAGGTTCATTATACGAGGGTTTAAATATCATCTAAATTTGAAACGTATCTTTTTCATACACCATGATATCACCCAATTCAAAAGAATTTTGTTACTTGTGAAACGTCGACTTTGCACTGGTGCCATTAACTAATCTTAGCAAATCAGTAACGAAAAAAATACACTCATGGTATTCTATCAAATTATTTTGGGTCTAGAATCGTTATTCGAGTAAGTAAACCTTTCTCATGTACTGCAGTGTTATACGAAAATTCATATTAAGATGTAATACGTGACTAAATTGATCAAAGTATTTATAAAATGCGCATATAAGTACTGAAAAATCGATTAGAAAATTTGATTAAATTTTTTTTTTTTAAATGGTCCTGAAATCTTGTTGAACGGATCACCGAATACCTGCTTAGTTTATTTTTTATTTCGTTTTCGTTTTTTTTTTTTTCCTGTCCAGTAAAGGAGATAGTTAGGAGGTGAATGGGATACTGGCTTCTTGAACGAGTTCGTGACAGACACAGGCTAAATCGATATTAGAACAGATTGGGAAATAAATTGAGTTCTTAATGCCAACGGTGGAAGGTGACGAGGGTGAAGAGGGTACTGATGCGATCTGCCAGTTCTTGTTAGAGACGGTTTGCGCGGTGGCTGTGATCCGTTTCGCTTGTGCTAAGGTGATCTTGGCATGAAATTTAGGATCCGGTTTATGTCAATGGACGCAGATGGAACAGATTTCGTAGCTTTGCTAATACGCTCCTTTTTTATTCACCCTAAATTTATAACGATCAGATAAGAAAATCGGAAACTCTGAATGCGTACTAGCGTTAATATAAGATAAGAAAGGATTTCACTGATAAATTGCTACTGAATACGTGACAATGATTATCGTTCTTCTTAACTCACGTACGCAAATGGGTACAGATAAAATTTATAATACATACACATTCATCACGTTTTCGATCCTTAATACGACCCTAACTTACGTTAATCACGCGATATACAGATACACCCTATAATATTTATTTTATATCACTTTATTTCTTGATACCTAGAAAACGATCACGTGATTATTGTTTCCGGTATCGTTGTTATTGTTACCGTATTGATTAACGAGTAAAGGCTAAAGTGGTCGTTAAATGAAATAAATAAAATTATACGATATCGAAGTACCCACGTTTAAGCTGAGATTTTCTTTTTCTTCTCATTTCCATCCGGGACAAAAAGCGGTAAGATTTTCGTAATATTCTGTAGTTCTTATATCGTTAGTGAATAACCGCGATGTTTGCTATACCGAACTACAACAGATAGCGATGAATCGTCTTGACCCAAAAACACCTAAGTCCTAAATATAGAGGATGAACGGTGCAATTACTCAAATCGACCGTTTCCCAAGCAGCCTGGGCACCCTTCAGTGAAAATTTACTGGAAGTAGCAGCGTAAGTGTGACGGGACGATTATCGTCAATTTTACTTCTATTCAATAGCGGCGAGCAAGCCTTTCAAATCTATTCAGAATTTCGCTTGCAAGAACCGTGCGGATCACCTCAAAATAGTCGGGAAAATATTTGTGATGTTATTCACGGGCAGACGTATCGGTATATTACCGTTTTTCGACAATCAGCGTATTTCACACATACATTCGTCCAGACTCCCCATATGATTACAATAGTTGCATTCAATTACGTATGTGATATAGCGCTTCAGTGCGAAAAGTATCAAATTGAAATTGTATTGAATAAAGTTTATTTATATTTTCTTTTGAGATTGAGAACGCAAGCTATATTCTTTGAATTAGTATTTTAGGTGAACAGCTCAGAATCCGTACGATATTTCAATTCATAAAAATAAATCGTAAAGTGATAAAAAATGAATTATTTATTCCCAGAAATAGCTGAATTTAATGGCAGAGTAATTACGGCCCTTCAAATGGCGAGCAGAACATCAATAAGCTGTGAGTTAATCTTGGGGTTGCCTGAGACCGTAAGGGAGTAAGGCGTGCATGAGTTGAAAAAAAAAAGAAAATTTGAATACATTTTCACGATTTTTTTTGCTCAGAAAATTGCAACACAAGTATAAGCGAGAAAATTTACACTTATTAATCAGAGGTAGCAGCGTTATACCTTTCATTCCATAGCATAGCAAACCGTTTCGGAACTTGGTTACCAAGAAGAGCTTGAAGGTGAATGCAACTAATGTGAAGTTAAAGTAAGGGAATTATAAAAGAGCTGTGAAATGATTAAATGACATTTTAATTAAACGTTGGCTCAAGTTTCAGGCTTTACGAACTCATGCTAGTCACTTTCGCATATATATATATTTTTTTTTTCATGATATTATGGGTATAAATCGCGCCAAAGAGTTTGATTTCATCATTGTGATTTGTGGGTGCGGTTATTGAAACGGGAGGAAATATATCTCGGAAGCTTTTAACACTAGACGATCAAATTTTGTCATAAAAAAAAAAAAAAAAATTCATTACTCCATACATTTAAAGTGAGAACTTATGCTGATTTTCGCCCGATGCAATTCTATGGTAAATTATTTCATTGACAATTGAATTGGATCAGGAATGAAATTTCAAATTGTACGCCGGCAAAAAATTATGACATTAAAAGATGTGTATACCTGAAGATTTGATAAGAGGTGTATGAAATATACTTAGAAATTTTGTAAAACGTTTTAAGTGGTAATAAACCTTTGCATGTATCGTTGACGTAGTAAAATTAAACGTAAAAAATAAACTTTCAACCGTGCTTGTACTTTTGACTCCAATTAAAAATGAAGAGGATAAAAAAATAAAAATAAAATAAAATAAAAAAATGAATGCGAAAATACTCTAGGGAATTATTCCAATCCACTGTACACGATAGCGTACCGAACAAGCGCGCGTCGAGGTAGTCGCTGGTAATTTTTAATTATTCTATAATTCTATGCACTGAAGTGTCACAAATTTGAGTGAAAATCGTATTCGTTTACCTCGGTATTTTTGTTGGCTATAGAGATTCCCACCTTGTATACGTCTCGGTAGTCAGTAGGGTGTAATTCACCATGTCTAATCGAAAGTTATACAAAATTTGATGTGAAATTTTTTGCACTTCTTTTTTTTTTATAATATAAGGAATTCCAGCTTTTTCAAACTCATTTATTCGATCCCTGCATATTGAAGATTAAACATCGTTTGGAGCCACCGTTATACCGGAGTCGTTTTATAAAGTCACGTGCTCACTGCAGCAGGTAGAGAAAAAAGCCTGAGCAAGTTACACATTGAACACGTGTCGAGCTTTTAAATGATGATGGTAGACGTGAAAAATGGTTATTTTCTATTTCCTGTTAGTCTACAGCCACCGAAAGTCACTAAATCTTTTTCAACGGACGAAATAAATCCAGTAGTAGTGGCGATTGTTTAGTCAGACAGTGGGACCCGAGCTTCATCCATTATGCATTTTCACTCCCTTTTCAAATATCTCGCGATTGTCTATTTTCAAGCTAGCAGGTAACTAATTAGAATAAATTTCAGAGAAATGAAACAAGAAAAAAAAAAAAAAAAACTTTCTCCCCCCTTACGAAGGGTAGTACTTATAATTATTTACTTAACATATGTATGTATTCAACCTGTAGTATAACGAATTGCTTAAACTTTGATGATCTATAGTTTGACAAAGGGAGGTTCAAAATTTTAGAGGAAATTAGTTGTGACTGGGGTAAGTTGGATTTCGATCGTTGAATAGATATACGAGGACCGACTTATGTACGGGTGGCTTTCTCGAGGCTTAGGGGTTGCGCTGCAGAGTTTGCGAACAGTCTGCTAACCATTGTGCGAGACCGAATGATGCGGGTGCGTGAATAATGTAGGCATAGCCTAGCTATTGCTGGTATTAATATTGACCAGAAAGCTATGTACAGAAATTCGTTTTATACATTCTGAAAGGCCTTTCACGCTTTATGAATAGAACTTGACCAATTTTTTGGGAATTCATATGCTTATACCGATTAGGGAGAGAGCAAAAAAAAATAAATAAAAAAGAAAAACTACCTCTGGAGTTGACCTACCATAAAATATTTGCAGCGGATGTGATTGTCGACCTTTTTCATGTCACGAATTATTTTTTCAATATCCCCATACCCCATCCCTTGTAGAACAGCACAGTCCATTCTACGAAATGAACGATGTTTAGTATATAGACAAACTGTTATTTATTTAAGATATAAAAATTTGAATAAATATTTGAATCGATTGAATATCTTCGTCATTCCAAATATGACTTATTTCATTCTGACAGACTCGCTCAGCTGGAAGGGTAGGCATATTGGTCAAATATTAGTTCTTTGTGACGAATGAAGCTTTACTTGACAAAAATGAAAGTCAAACGATTTCCATATGTCCGTTTGGTTTCGTACTTCGAAATACTTGATCATTATTACTGATCAGAGAATTGTTTTCTTAAATTTTTCTATTTTCGGGACTCGTTAATTCTTCGAAAGAAGAAACAATGCATTGTCAAAAAAAAAATTCATTTGCTCCTTGCTACCAACATTTCCTACAGGCTTAATTCTCTAACCCCTTCTTAATTCCAGGATAGTATTCGTCTGAACAAAAGGGGTGAAATGAAAAATTATTGATCGTGGTATGAAGAGTAATGTACTATACATATATGCTTTTGAACTTCCAGATATTTTTCGAAATATCGAAATAATATTCTATATCATAAATTTCGACGTACTCAAACACATAAGAATCGATGTTTTTCTGTATATTGATTTGAATTTCAACGAGGTTTATATATTCACTAGTGATTTTACTGTCTCGTTATAGGAAACAGAAAAAAAAAAAAAACAGAGAAGAAAAAGAGAAATAAAAAAATGATCACTGTTAAAAGTGCCCTCATTTTTTCCCTGTTCTGTTGTTCTCGGATCTGTAAAATCGGAAAACGTTTAAGCATTCGGCTTTCGTTCTTTTACTCTCGTTTCTTGATCGTCAAGTTCTTTCTACAGCTGACTTTCCATGTGATATCTCAATAGATAAATAGTTAAGTACAAAACATGTACATGTATGTATTTATGTGTGCATTTCTAACTACGAATCTTTAAGGGTGGTTGTTACATCGCCGGTTCAGATTCGTTCGAGTTGGAAATTGAATCTTGAAAATTTTTACCCTCGAACAAAATTCTGAGAAGATTTAATATTAAAATTTGGAGTTTGAAAAATATCTGAAGCTGTTAAGGGTGTCGGTTAATTAACGTAATATGTAGGTCGGTCAATACTATAGTCGGCGTTATTATAGAACTACAGCAATTACCACAGAGAGTAGCCTAATCGTTAATATTACCTATGTATGAAAGTACTCGTGTGAGATATGGACTATCACTCTGAAAAAATTATTGTTGATTCAACAACAATTTATTTCGTACATCTAGCTAGAAATTCAAATTTTCTGTGGGTTCAACGAATACTTTTTTGTTAGCTGATGTAGTCGAGTCAACAAAACTGCGGCCTAGTTAATTCAACAGAATACCAGTTTGCCGAATCAACAAAACTACTTTGTTCAATCAACCAAACCACTTCCTAGACTAGACTGCAGAGAAGTTTCGTGAAATTAGTTGACTATTATTATATATATATACTATGGGAATAGTTTTAGATGATTGAAAAAATCTCTTCGTGTGATCTTTAATCGGCATTTAAACTGCTAATTAAACTATGGGGTTAATTAATTCTCCTGAGATTCTCATAGAGCTAAAAATTGTTTTGTTTATATCGAGTTTATAGGCTGTTCAAACTCGGTATTGCCTACGTTTTATCACCGACCGGCGCGGGTAGTTTAGTTACGACAAAACTTCGTTATCTATACAACGGTTCCACGCAACCCTTGAAATTCTCGAAAAACCACAAAAATCGTTTCCCCGTTTGAACAAAATTTTGATTGACAAAAAACGATTTAATAAAATGAAGGGTGTCGCTGCAGAAGTGTGAATTGAGGCGAAAAAGGTAAAATCGATGATTTCTGGTCAAACAGTTTAAAATCACATCCCACATCCCGTATCTGAAAAATGTATAAAATTTTGTTGTGTAGATAGTACGTGTGTAATCCAGACAGCATCAAACTTCAAAATATGTCATGCGACGTCCCATGGATGTATTATGGATATATTTTGAACTTTGATGCTGTCTGGGAACAGATTATATGTATGTGTGTATGTAAATTCTGTATTGAAAAGTACAGCATTGTCTTGAGAATTTCAGATTAAATCAGGATTCAAGTATTTGTACAAAGAAAAGCTATTAAGGCGAATGGCTAAACTTGAAATTCGAATTGGGGTTGAATATCAAACATAACTATTAATAACAAGTTTGAACAGAAGGAGTCTCAACCGATTTAAGCCACACACTCTCCGGGCCTCGGAGAAAATTCATCCTGTATATGTAATATCATAAAATTTCTCCCCTTCAACTCCTGCATAATTTTCGCTTCGAATTAGAAATTAGTCATAATAATACTTTACGAGGTAAATCATAAAGTCATATAAGGATTACTGTGGTTGTGTCTAGATTAGGGATGAGATAAATTAAGATTAAAGTAAATTCGTGGAGACAATAGTCCGCAGAACCTAGTTTCAATTAGCACATGAATCTCTATGGCTTTTACACCTACACACAGTAGGTAGGACATATGTACCACATATGTAACATGTTACAACTATATATGTATATATTGTCATGAGAAAATGTGGTTCTAAAAATTCTATGAAGCCTTTAAGGCAGGGATCAGCCTTATCATCCTATCGGTTAATATACACATGATGAATAAATACATGATCGCACGTATGTGGGTATATGCACACATATATATACACGTATGTATATGTAATCAACTAGCCAGTATCAATATATAACAGTATCCTGCTTTACTAGCTGGACACGTTCAACGTCGTTTGTCTTTATCGCCTTGTGCGGTTAATTGGTCGGACCCGTCTACTATACATATTTACACTTCTCTCAACAGTCAAAGTGGCAAGTCAAGGGATGCAATTTCAGAATGTCAAGATAATGAATTAGGTAGTTTAAAAAAAACACGCTCGTACCTCAACCGCGTGAGAAATACGGTGTTTTGAAATTGCCAAATTATTTTTCACCCTACCTAGAAACATGGGGTTGACAAAAATATCGCCAAGAATTCGAAACCATGGGGTTGTAGCAAGATTTTTAATGGACACGTTCTTTTGAATTGAATTGAAATGAAATTATTTCTTTGCCTTTTATAGCTGATAGCAGCTTTAACGAAAACTCGTATTGTTATGCTGGGTGCTTAGTACTCTACAAAATATACACTGCAAGGGTTGCAATGATGGTATCTATATGCCCCTTGAGTGAAATGTATTATGACAGACGAGGGTTGCACCGACCAAGTACCACTTCAACAATATGTGAACAAGCAGTTCTCTCTGAAAATTTGACTAGATACACTATATCCTGTTAAAGTGGCCCGCGTAAGGGTATAAGGAAATTTAAAAAGAAAAAAGTAAGTCTCCTCTTTTAGTTAAGTGGGGGGGCGGGTTTAATACCAAGTTCATCACGCTCCAGACTTGGGTTTAATTAATTTCAATATTGTGGTGAGATTGCGGAATGTCATTTAAATCAATACAGTTCAAATGAGACTGATATTGATTTTAATAGCAGTAATGGTGTCTCGGAGGATTGGTTTGTAGCGAGTGACATTAACCGATGTCATTCGATCGTTTAGACGACTTATAAATGCTCGTTAATTTATTCCGACAATTATAAAAGCTGTAGAGTTTTTTCGGTTTCAAGAACCCCGAGCTGTTGAATATATAAAGACACTCCAGTATTCAAAAAAAAAAAAAATATCGTTGTCTCTTCTGAAATGATCTTATATTA
This sequence comes from Tenthredo notha, assembly GCA_914767705.2. Lineage (NCBI taxonomy): Eukaryota > Metazoa > Arthropoda > Insecta > Hymenoptera > Tenthredinidae > Tenthredo > Tenthredo notha. The sequence goes on from OU611907.1 coordinate 6,894,046, forward strand.
TTACCTTAAAATATTCTAAGAGGCATGGTATTAAAAATAATCAAACGATATTCGCGTAAGAGTTATAGGAGACAAGGGTTTCACGGTGAATTGTGTGTCTTGGAAAAAGGGTCACAATTTACTATATACAGTATTGGGCAGCTAGCAAATGCTGAGTAAGCAGTACGATTCAATCACTCGAGAAAAATATTTTTATTTTGGTGTGGGATGGATGGGAAAAAAGATCTGACAAAATTTAGCGAGATAAGACGAGGTCTGTTCAGGTTGATTGAACGTTGTCAAGAGAGAATGATGTATAAAAATAAAAAAAAAAAAAATTAAAAAAGCTCATAATAAGCCTATGAGACGACTTTTCTTGGATCGCAAAATCGCAGCACGTACATATTGTGCTTTGAACATTTTTACTTGTTCTGCTCCTTATACCAGAATGTAATCATTATAAATTTGTGATCGAAGGAAAAACAAATATCTTGGCTTGAAAGATCGGAAACGAAAAAAGAACGCTACATGTCTTGATTCTGTAAGTTTATGTCCTACGTCTGACAACATACCCTATTACCATCTTTACCTGAATGCCTCTTGGCGTAGGCGGTGTACTCGAAACAACGGAGTACGCCAACTGCAGGATCCGAAAAAGCACGTTTCTAACTTGGCGTGATAGCAATGGCTTAAAAGCGTCTTGCTTACCATCGCATTCATGAAGCCAAGTACAGAATACTAAGGGCGCTCTAAATTATGTTGCCGTTAATTAGTAACGTGTAGACATGAAACAGGGTCGAGGATCGCTTACCCTCCCTTACACTACGCCGTCTCAGCGGGATTTTTAATAAGGGAGGACTCTAAGGTCTTATGATTGATAAAATTCTCAAGACAAATTTTATCATTTACATTTTCTATAATTTTTTATAGAAATTTATTGATTATAGCTATAATATCTAATATCCATTACCGCTGCATATCATTAATACGCTTACTATCTTATTTCCTGGTTGTGTATTTGTATGTGTGAATTTATTTCAATAATATAATCACTTAGATTACATCATTTCACCGGACTTTTTTTCTTCCACATATTACAAATCATACCATTGAAATTAAAATAAAACTAATGATTATTTTCTACGGAGTGCGATAAATATTTCTGACACGTGTGCCTTTCAGTATTCTTTAAACATTGAGTAGGTATACTCAGTGCAGAATTAGTCGCTTCTATTATAGCGTAGAAAAAACAAAAAAAAAAGTCAGGGACACATGATCTGAATTATGCAGTGATGTTAAAAGTAACACGTCAGACCTACTGCCAACTAAATGAATAGAAGCGCAGCATACGGGTCTTGGCAAGGGTTGTAAAGTTGAATTATATACATATATGTATAACGCTGTTGAAATTGTGGTAACTCTGTGTCAGCTACTTTATTACTTTTCTCCGCATCTTTTCCATGCAATTTTAACGAAGATTTTAATGAATAAAACCGTGCAAACTTTATTATGCGTTCTAACGTCTGATAAGTATAATGATACCATAAGGTAAAGACAGCTATATGCATATTAATTGCACAACAAGATATAGATATAGCAATAAAACGCCGTCACACAACGGTTTGAATTGCAATTGATAACAAATGTTAACAAACAATGTTACAATAGAAATAAACGAACATACGTAGACCCAGAAGTTTACATACTAGGTATACATATGGTTTCGAAAAAAGTTCGACGATGGTTTTCATTCAGGACGTTTTATTAGTGACTATAGCGATCTACGTAATTATATGATCGAAATTGCGGAACAGTCGATGTACGTGCGTTAAATGAAATTCAAGACTAAAGCAAACGGTCAGATGTCACTCGGCAATAATTCGTCTGCCTGTTAGTCACGTTTTATCATTTATCACTGACAAGTGCATTCGTCAAGCATTTCATAAGTGTATGTATACAGATACGTGTACAAACGAGTATAGGAACACGTGCTGTCCCGTATAAACCGAGAATATTAAATCTCACTAGCATACAAATCAGAAATTAACCCAATTGGCCTTACCATTTCGATGCTGCCATAATATCGCCTGGAGAAGACGCCCCTCCGAGATACAGTATCGGCTGCTGGTGCACTGGAACAAGTAACAAGAGAAAATTTAGTAATTTAACGAATGTCCGATTTCGATTGATCGTTGGGTATTGTTCTTACGTTTTAATTACACCCTTATGCTTATTGCGACGTATACTAATTTGACGAATTAAGAAAACAGGGGATTAAGACATGAAAAACGAGATCTCGTAGACTGAGAGAGGAGCAAATACTAGAACGGGGGAGAAAATTAAGAGGGTGACTGTAGAAAAAAGGTAAAGAAAAAGGTCGACAAACAGAGGAAAGTTCGATGCCAAGATGGGAACAGGAATATTAATTAAAAAGAGCCAAGTCTGCGTAATATTTTCTAGAATATAGGCTAATGACCGATCGAAAGAACGAGTCTTGGCCATGCGCATATTATATGCAAGTTTCGTAACTTATCCGATGAGTTTTTCATGTCTTCTAAACCACCCGACACTAAGTAGAAAACAAAAAGAAAAGGAACTTTATTCGCCGTCCGAATCCGACTATTTGGTGTCTCGAAACTATAACAAGGGGAAAAAGGAAATTACAACCCTTAAAAAAAGTTTCTTTCTACATGGACTCCGATCCCAGTCACCAAGTCCCTGTCCTGTCACAGATGTGCGTAAGCAGTAAACTAAATCTCGATGTAATTAACAACGAATAAACACAGGCCCGAGTATAGGTATATACGATATATGTATGTATACGTATAAGAGAAACGCCCTGTTTGCTAAAGGAAACTATGTTAATTTTTCACCAAAATGAATTATTCAGGTACTGGAGTAATTCTCAGATTATAGGGCCTTCAAGTACGTCAAAGACTCGCTTATTCCTATGGCTTATGCACTTATGCATATCCGCGCTGCTGTTCTATTTTGCGTATATTTATCCACATCTATATACAGGTAGATGTATATTTTTGGGCACGGTGGTAGATGAGATTAGAAAAGAAAAAAAAGAAAAATCGACTCAGACAAGAAACAGTGGCATGAATGGCCCCCGAACACTGAACTATAACAGCGTGAAAGTAGAGAGCATTTGGCGCGAAATTGCTTTTTCGGATAAGGCGACGGATTTGACACGCGGTGCTACCTTGTTATAATATATAGTATACTGTGTGTTTTATGAATATACGTAATATGCCTATGTATATGCCGATTTTTTTAGCAATAAAAATCAATATCATTTTTATTATTGACTTTCCATTCCCTTAAACCTTAACTTTTCTGATCTGAGATTGAAAATCTAAAAGTTTAGTATCAGTTGTAAAAATTCTAAGAGATTCCTCAGTCCACTTATTGTTTTCAGATATGTTATGTCTTATTTCAATATGATATTACCTACTTTTCGATCAAATATCGCAAAGACAATCGAAAAGAAATCTTTCGAGAGTTTCAGATTTTCTGACTTTACTTTGAGTTTGTTTGTTTGTAAAAAACGGTTCAAAAAACTTATATTTTCAAGAGGAAACGTATGGCAATTACTAACCAACAATTACTCAATGATATATATCGCGTTTTTTTGGAAAATAACATCACAGGTATCAGTTGGAAAAATATCTAACTAACTAATTAAATAAATAAAATATAAAATATTCTGTGTTATATATTCATTAATCTGTTTTCTCGCCAATTACGCAATAAGTATTAATATATATTACGTATAGAATCATACTCCCTATATGATATGATATATTATATCGGTTGTAGTGTACTGCGTGATGATATATTACTTCAGGCGATAGTATAAACGACAAACAAAAGTATGTATGGTACATGGAATTAAAATACCTATACCACGTTCTGATCGTACTATCAACAGTTCACAACGAATCAATAAAATTTTATTTCAATATTATCTAATCAACCATTTCTGAATTTAGCACATTTTTTCAATTAGCATTCTTCCACAAATCGATTCTAGAACCTGACAGAATTTTTTTCTTTATTTTTTTTGGTTCAGGATTTCAGTGAATTATAATCGCATAACGAGAAATGAAAAATTGATTGTAACACATGGCCGATTTGAAGTGCCCTATATCAGTGGGTAGATGTACTCTACTCTATGATGTAATCGCCAAATTTAAAGCTCGATAAACCTGAGCTAATACCTTTTTGGTAAAAGCGTAAATGGATTCGAGTAACTTATATGAACGATAAAATTTGGACATTTTTTTTCTTTTTAATGACCTGCAATTTGTCAGATTTTTTTTTGTTTTACTGACTAGTTTTATCAAAAAGTAACCCTCTGAACTCTCGTCAGTCAATTGAGGCGGACTGCATCCCTCAGCTGTTATGCACAGTTCGGTGGAATAATTATTCAAGAATTAATCAATCAATTTTGTACATCGAAGCCTACAGTTAACCAGAGTTTGTAGCTTTAGGAAGTGAAATATGCCACCAAAAATACCACGAGTATCAAGTGTATTCATTATTTTTTTCATTCAAGCGTTTTTCGGGGTGTGACTCACCCCGCCAGATCACTAATGTTACTGAACCGAACTGACTAAGGGTTGATCAAGATGCGTCATGTGTATATTTTACTGTGAAAAAAATTTCCAGTAAAAATCGTGCCGCTATCAATTCGACTCGGTAAAAAAGACAGAGATTTGATTTTCGAGGAACGCATCCTTGCTTTTTGGAGTGGGATTTTCACCCTTCTTCGGTATTGAAAAAAAAAAGAAACTATTTTTAGAGTAAATTCTGTAGCAGTATTTTCCCATATAATGTAATCGGCGTAAAGTTACGTACAGATTGTGACTCGCACGACGATGCAAATGTCTTAGCTGAGATGAGTTGAGCACTGGTACGCATACGGAACGTGATCTATCCCTAGCAATCCTCGGAGGTGGACTTGGCGATGCAAAAGCATTGTCAGTGGAACTTGAGAAACGGTCATCCTCGTCGCTTTCAATATCAGTTGATGGTACAACGCTGCTTATGCTACCACCACGGTTTCTTCTTGGTGTACCTTCTGACGTAGAGGTTGATGACGTTGAAGAGGACCCCGATAATCCTTTCAAACGTGACATGAGCTTCATGTCGAGACACAACATGCCTCAATGCCTTGCTGTTTTTATCCCTTTCTTCTTCCTCGTTCTCAACGTCACATTTGTTATTTGTTATTTGTTATCCTTCGATAAATCGGTTATTCTGACTTCGGTATGTCGACAAATATACAGTAATGATTAAGCCCTCGTATTCACAGGTACAAATGTCCACGATCCATTACGAGCCTTGTTCCTTGCAGGAGTGTAAATCATATACACTCGTATAATTGCAGAGGACGACCAGCGTCAAAGAATTATATTTAAATTACATTCGATACCTCATTTATTTGATTGGTAAAATCAAATAGCAATTAAGTTTTTCTCGATATTATTCATTCTGTTAATCAAAACGTGACTTTAATTGGATTGAAATGACTAAAAAAAAATTCAACTGACAGATATGACATCGCATATCGAACATTTTCACCCTTAGTTTTATTTTTTTCTCACTAATTGCTCAAATATTTACGGTGATAATTTTTTCGATAACTATATTCTCTTCGAATGATCGAGAAAATAAGGACAAATTTATGATTCACCGATTGATCCCAATCGGATGGGTTTCACTCCGTTTATCAATAAACGATTACACGTTTTTGAAAATTCCGCAGTTTCACCTGTCGCGGAAAAGGTGCGGTTTTGCAAAAAGTCCCGTTTATATTTAGTGAGTTTAACGTCGACGCACCGCGTCGCGTCCGGAGTACGACTGGGGCCAGGATCCTCGCAGCGGCGACGGTGGCCGTCGCGTGCGACCTAACCTGACCTGACCTATCTCAACCCGATATTACCTAGCTTCTAGTTTGGCACCAGGAGGTGTCGACGACGCGGTTGTTTGTCACTGACACACTTTGCTACGCAGTTGGCAGACCCACGATAACGTTCTTTGCATATCTATCCCTATGATTATAAGCGTATAACGGGTAAAATAGAAAAACTTTTCACTTTATGTCGGAAGGGTATATATTGTTCATTATTCAAGTCTCTCTACTGATATCAAAATTTCAGAACTCAAACATGTTCGTATCGTGTTTGACTTATTTGTTCGAAAGAAAACCGATGAAAAACCTCATGCGAATACTTACCGCTGATTCTTACACTGGCATTTCCAAAATCAATTTGAATATTCGAATTTTTGATAATGGAAAACATTTTAATTTCATCGTCACGACGTATCAACAATCTGTATTCGTATTATAAAAGGGTAGCAAATCTGTATACGTGTTACGCGATAGAGCTAAGAACAACAGAGTTTTAAGTAGTAATAGCCGGCGAGTCAGGCGTAATCAGACACTTTATTGGGACGTATGAATAGAATCTTCTACAGACTGCAGTAAAATTTAAATGGAATTGAAATTCACTAACGAAATTTACTTACGAATTCTAATGATTCAATTACAGGTAGTAGAAATAGACCGATTGTCTAGATTTTTTTTATAAGCTAAGTAACTTAACTTTACTTTACATAATTAATTTTTGTTCGACGTTTATTTAGTATTTTTCGAATAACTTGTACAGCTTTTATTGATAGCTTCGATGTTATGAATAATGTATTAGAGTGTTCTGAAAATCTAAGAGGTTTCATTTTACTATCGAGCTCGTGTCTTACGCTAAAAAAAAGTTCCTAAGCCATGTCTAAATCGAATGATCATATTCGATTCGATTTTTTTGTCGCGAAATAATGAGGAATCGAAAAGTACACCACTGCGTTGTTTCTTGTATACTATTTGAATGGAAATACGATAAGACAATATACGGAGATATTTTTCAGAAATTTTTGCCGGATATCAGATCTTCGGATATTCAATTTCAGACTGAAAGTAAGAGATTCGAAGGGTGTTAGGAGAATAAGATAATACCAATTTCAGTTCGAAATACTCTAATGTATACAGCTGTAACAAGTTTGAGATCTTAGCAAGGCGGTACACCATGTGGCATAGTTTCATATAAAGTTTCAGCTCAGTGGTTAAACTTTTAGAAGAACATTAGAATACCATTTCACGTAATAATCAGAGGATGGTATTCACTTTTTATGGATATAAATAATTCTTATATAATCTAGTTCCACGTAAATAAATATTTCACTTGAGTCTACAGGCTAAAAATCTGAATTACAATTTCTACGCATGGTGATCACACGTGTTTTAAATCGTGAGCCATCTGCAGTCGGAAGGACATCCGTAGATATGCAATAAATTTTTGTAGATTTTCTTTCTTTTTTTTTTTTCCTGTTTTGTGAATAATACTTATCAACGGTCAAATTGAGATTGAATATCACCACCGTTTCATTATCGGCATCCTGATACTTTTCGTGATAAATATACTCATTATACTCGACAAAAATAAAAAAAACAGTAACAATTAGACGCTCGTGTGTCATATGCCAGGAAAAAAGAAAAAAGGAAAAAAAAAAACACGATTATCTGTCTCCCTTGTGGCAAATATTGCTTTGTCAGTTGGTATAATTTATACATGCGATAAAGTTTTACGAAAATTCAAAGCCTCGCTTCCTACGTTATGGGTTTGGTCACATTTCTATGTCATTTTCACGTATCTATATCTTACCCTATCTACGTAGTTCAGGTCTAGAGATATAAAAATTCATCCAGGATCCCCGGTGAACGTACCTATGGGTTCGTTTTTTTTATATATATATATATATATTTTTGTTCGATATGTTGAAATAATTATGTCGTTATCGTTATGGCGGTTATCACTTATTATACGAAACGTTCCGGGGTATTATATAAGGTGCTATAATTATTCGAGGTCACTAATTTTGCTATCAGTTTCTTTTTTTATTTTTTTTCTAATTTTCTTCGTTCGATTATATTTGTTCTATGATCAAGGGAATTTATTTTAACATATACTATATAAGAATCGTGTTAATGTTTTAATTTCAGAATTTGTCATTAATTTTTGAGTATATGGTAGAATTTTTTATTATGCAAAATTTAATTTAGGATTAAAAGTTTTCATTTTCGATGCATATGCTGCAGGAGAAACGCAATATTAAAGTTTAGATTAATTATAGGTAAATCACGAATTTCAATGCCTGTGAAATAAGTGGCATAAGGCGAATACGTAAAGTTTCGCTTGGCTCGAGCCAAGAGTGAATCACTGGTTTATTATTATTCAAATTGCGAGTACAGACAGAGCAAAAATGAAGTTAAGCGAGTAATGATCAATCGATTGCGGTATGAAACTCCTTGTTATTATCATATACCTGTGGATAAAGAAAAAAGAAAGAAAGAAAGAAAGATAAAAAAAAGAAAAAAAATTGAACCATAAGGTCGAAATATAAATGAATTGAAAAACACACAGAATTCAGATACTTTTAAATTACAGAAGAATCGTCAAGGAGGCTTTAATGCCAAATCTAAGTAACGTCCCTTGAGTAATTAGAAGTAATTAAAAGTATTTCGTCCTCGAGAACGACAAACGTCTGATTGAGAGCAAGCTTCATACAAATGTATCCGTACATCTCTGTAAATATATATATTATGTATGTGTATGTGTAGGTTTGAATAACCACGTGGAACACAATCGCAATCAGAGTCGAACGAGGTAAGTGCTCCAATTTGCGTTTACGTAGCTTTCAGAGTTTTCGTAATCTCGGATAATACAGCGACGCTCTTATCCTCGTTAAGTGTTTCGCGTCGACGTTCGGGCGTCGTTCCTGGCCCCCCCTAGACCCCCTTGCCTTAACCATAAACCGCCCAACGCCCTCAATAGATATTTCACACTCGCACGCCTTTGCTTCCTGACAATCAAGCGTATGTAAAACACAAGGGACTATATATATATATATATATATATATATTATGCCTGATAGACATTGGCATAGAATAGCGTAATAGATGTACGTACATACATATTACATATACATACATACATGTATATATGAATCTACGATGTACATTATAGCGAAGCTAAATCCGCGACACGTAGTGTGCGAAGATAAGAGTGAAGATTATATTGACTGCTTGCTCTTTCCTATGTTCAACACTTAACCCCAATCTGTTCGTTGAACGTCACGACTTCTGAACAGGTCAGACGTCCACGGTTATTACATATACGTTCTTATCGTTTCTAACAACCACAGCCAGGTTCATATCTCTATACGACTAAAAATCGTATACTGTTTTTTTTTTTTTTTTTTTTTTAAGGACCCAGTGTCTCTCCATACAATTTTTCAATCACATTATTTTATGACTATAGTATTTTATGAGGCATAAACAGGTAAGAGCCAGGATATCGGTAGAATAAAAAAAAGGATCATTCACTCATCAGATTTTGCACTTTTTTTTTCTTTTTAACGAAAATTATTCGATATAAAATATTCAAAATAACAATGACCAATATATTTTGGTATAAATTCATGAGAATATATGGATAGGTGAATATGGATTACATACATGCATATATACGAGGGAGGCAGCAATGACGTCGTAAAATTTGTGCATAGGGGTATAAGCCCGTATAGTAGCGACCTGCTTTCACTAACATTTGTATGCCCTATTTAGGGGGGGTTTAGGGGGAAGTAGATATGTGTAGGTACGCATAGATACGTATACCTATACGATATACAATCCATACATACATACCAGGCACTGGGTATGCATATCATCTATGTTTGTATAAGACTGATTTCGTCTGACCATTACACACTCGTTTTCCTGATTTTGATAAAAATTTTACCGCGTTGTTATGTAAGTACCGGTCGATATAACAATTTATAATATACGCCTATGAGATTGTGAGTCGTGCCTAATACGGTTTTAATTGGCTCAAGTATTCATCGTTAAGTAAATTACGCTAGTTTCTCATAGTCTTCACCTACTTGAGCATGACGAAGTATGTGGTAAGGTATTTCGTTAATTATAAATTGAATGGATCAAGTTTGAAAAGAAAATTTTTTATCCAAATTGAAACGAAAGTTTCTTTCGATGTGCCAACTTCGAATGAGTGATAATTTCCCAACGATAGGATATCTTATGTAAGGTTTTCGTCACAGCTTGTAATTCGCATATATCAGTAGCTAAGTAAAAGAAATGTCTGGCAACTTTTTTCACTGGGAAAAATCATGTGATTAAGATGTTCGAAATTCCTGGAAATTTTATTGTAAATGAGAAATTACTGGAAATCTTCATTTTCGTTGAATCGCCTCTCGCTTAGGGTGGAAAGACATATGTCTTGCATTATAGATTCAGGACAGCCCCGACGACATGACAGTTGAGAAAAATGATCTCCAGCCGTTTTCCTTCAATCTGGAATAACTCTCACAGGTAAAGCAGCACGTGTGAGGACGATTACGTGATGTGAAACGTGTAGCTGGGGGGAGGAAACAAAAAAACAAAAAATTGAGATTGGAAATTTGAAACTTATATAATACGAGTAAGTCGATACAACGACGACCAGTCCCTGACGCAAATCAGTGGATCGTAAAAGTTAAGAATTAAATTCGAGGAGTTGGCAGACCATACTTAAAAAGAAAAGAATGGAAGACGTTGGCCGTTATTCAAAATGATCAGCTCTATTTGAACACAAATTGTGAAATTGTAAGATAGACGAAACGGAGAACATTGGAATGAGAATTAAGGTGTTTTGTCTGTCCAGGTAAATTTCGATCAAAAAAAGATATTCACACGAATGAGATCGAATTCTTAATGTGATACGTCGTCCCTTTCCTTCTGAAATAGCATAATATTTGATACTTAATTTCTAACGAAAGATTTACGCAAGTTAATAAAATAAAATTTTTAATTATCGCCTATTTTTTGTTTGAAATTATAACGTTCTTTGTAATATTTGCTGAAGACGGTATAAAGCTGTCGGGCGTCGAACTCAAACTCGGGAGTACGACGCCTGGCGTCGCACCAACCGAACGCAGATTGTAACAAAACATCGTCTGGGTCAGGCGCAACGGCGCCACTATGTGAACCAGTCGTCGACTAGCTATGCATTCTCCGTCCATCGAACTCGGAGCTTTTCTACCATAGATTTAACCCCCAGACATTCGTTCTATATGTATAATCCTAGTTTTCTGCGTATATAAATTTACGATTCTATATTTCTTTATATCCAAATTTCCAAATATATATCAATCTATGATTTATAAACCATTTAGGTATTATGCTCACATTTGCATACTATGAGATAGGTAAGTACACCCTTAGGTATCAGTAGCCATGGATCCGAGATAGACAGGGAGTTTGCAGGGTGGATTTCGATGAGACGTTTTAGATTCCATATTGAAGTATGTCTAGCAGATTACGTCGACGAAGATTTTTACAATATTTTTTACAAAATTTTGTCCGCTCTGTTAGTTCGACATAATAAACGACTCGATGGTTATCGAGCTTTTACTATATCTGAAGCTTATTGCTCTCGGCGTTACATCGGGGCTTTCATAGAATCTTCAGAATTCACTCGTTGCTTTTAAATTGCCGAAGATATATCATAATATGCTGTCGGCTTATAACGAATTCAAATAATTGGTCAGTCTTCTGAAATTTTCAATCATTCATACTGCGTTCTTCGATTCAACTGGATTATATACGATTAAGTCACGAATCGAATACAGAATATGTAACGATTTCGAGGCGGAAATTTCGCAAGTAGTTGTATTATAGAGATACGGAATTGAAACACAGCAAATACCAATATCCAACAAAAAAAAAAAAAAAACGGAGAAAGGTCCAACTTGTGGAGTTAATAAAAAGTTTTTAACCTTGCGTATGTCCTTATTTGGTAAGGGTAAAGCGTCTTATAGACAAACAAATTCGGGGAGTTGGTTTCCCAACTTAGTAATCATGTTATATACTCGTAGTTGAGTATGGACTGCAGAGTGGTATTGTAACTTTGAGGAGACACGTCTTTGGCCGTTATAATCCCCACTTCGGTACTTGAGGCTTGCAAATCGCTAAAGTTATACCTTGCAACGACGGAGTAGCAATTTAACGTGTCCATGAGGTGACGTTATACGGGTGTATGGGTAGGTACTGACTGGAGAATCTGTACCGTCTGCAGAAAGCTTTCGGAGAGTTGAAAATTACGACAAACTCCATCCATAAGAGTTGGAGAGAAGAGAAGAGAAGAGAAGAGAAGAGAAGAGAAAAAAAAAATTTTTAAGTGGACAATTAACTCGCCAAGTGCTGCGCGAGGTATACTAAGAAACGCTCAGAGCGAGTTGCAAAAAAAAAAAAAAAAGAAACATAAAATTATCAACAAAAAGCAAAAACCGAGAAAATTATTAGGTAAGAGAACCATAAGAGACGTGCACGTAACAGATAAGAGAAAATTATATAATTCCACGACTAAAATTGATCTGATTATATAGGGGATGAAAAGTTGCAATAATTTTACTAAGAATTTTATTGGTGTAATAAAAGTAATGTTCATATTTCCGAATTTACTGGTTTGTAAAAGGTCATTAAGGTAATTTTCGGACGAATAACCATTTCACCTAGTAAGTATTGAACTGGGATGAAACAGGAACCGGAAATTTATCTCACTGTTAGTAAAATTCGACAGTTTGAATAGTTGGAAGATTACAGCTTACATTAGTAGCAACGATCTCAAGTATTTCTGGGGGCCTGATGGGGTTACCGTTGATAATACACAGAGCTTAAGCACGAGTGGACATCGCGGAAGTTTCAAAATTCTGCGGATGTTAGGAATTTCATGATTCGTCGTTTGAAACTACCGAATGGGTTTGATCCTACTTCTCTTAACCGTATGATTTCCTTGATCGAAACCATGGATTTTACTTCACTTACAAACTTATATCGGTCAGATTCGAAGGCCGTTTTCACACCGTAGAATACTTGACCTAAACTTCCAATGCATTCTATGGATAATCGAAATTCCACGATTCGTAGTAACTCAGATCTCCTGTCATACGAGATTACAATAAATTTTTTCTACGTTATTTATCGTTTCAATTTTCACATCAGATATTGTTCCTGTGTACCTATAACTTGTATTAAATCATTGTGAAGCGATGGACATACCATACCTATGTATACTATATGTCGGAATATAGACCCTCGAAGTAGTTAATTCCGAAAATAAGTTGAATATACTACGTATGAGCCCCTCGTAGTGAAATTTCAGGTTTATCAGAGATTTTAGATAAAGTCTCGAGTTTTGAACACACAAAGCAGAGTTTGACATGTGATATATTTATGATAGTGAATTTCGAAGAACCCGTCTATAATCCACCAATCTTTTAAAATCCTTTCAATTTTCGTATAATTCGAAATATCAGTGAGGAAGATAAGTTTGACTATTAGTTTCAACGTCCAGTAATTCCAAATTGATTAATCTAACAATTTTATTTATATCATTTAGGAATTTCTGTTGATGATCATCAATCGTATAATTCAAAAAAATGCAACAGTTTTGATTACACGTGAAAATGTTATTATATTTTTTCTTAAAAAAACTGGATAATTTTGAGTCTGTTCTTTACTCCTGTTGAATAATTTCGGATCAAGGATAAGCAGGGCAGGATACTCCATGGTAGGTAAATTCATACTTTACCCACGATGGTAAGATCCTTAAATTTGTTATGGGTATGTAAATTTAATCCATCCTACCCCTGCAGTAGGGTGTATAGAAATCTGTTTGAAAGCTCATAGCAATGGAGAAGCTTTGGTTTACGCGTCGATAATATATGTGCTTTCTGCTTTACCTTCAACCTCGCCTTCAACGTTTTAATCGATATGAAAGCTCGCGGTCATTTGATATGGAATATAATTTCTGACCGTATTTCGAATGGAAATTGATGATTTAGAAGATTTTATGATGGTAAATTTGGTAATAAATAAAAGCGAATGCAATTTACATATATTTAGGAATGATCGAAGGATTAGTAAAAAAAGAAAAAAAATGTAAGAACTCGGAGAAGAGGAGAAAAAAAAAAAGAAAAAAAAAACAACTAATATAAAATACGAAAATAAAGTAAAAAAAAAAAAGTTTTGTAGAAATAAATTCACGGGCTCCGCCACTTTTATTACCTCATCTCGAGTTTTATCTCACCCACATTTATCACTCTCTGAATTTCGTTCAAATCAGAATAACGACTTGTTTTCAAAAGTAGGGTTTCAGGGATTCGCGGAGTTAACCAGACTCGAATTAACTGCTATTAAAAATATAATTCCCCGTGGATATCTTCGAGTGACTAACGACTCTCTATTTTATTAATTATATCAATTCTACCCAGGTTGAAAAAGGAAAAAAAAAAATAGAAAAAAATTGCCTCGTTTAATTCCCCGGCGTGGAGAGAATCTTCTAACACAAAATTGAAAGAAAGTAAGAACATGCCTTTAACATTAAAATATTTTTATACATTAGGTAAAATAATTAATCTATTATTTCCTCGATCGCGAACTAGTTTATAGTTTCAAGCTACGATAAGAATGGTGTAGATATCCTAATCTATACTTTTCAATATCTATATTTATATATTATAGCTATACCTATATCTATCGCGAAAAATACTTGATCGAAGAAAAGCAACTTCGTAAATAATCTTAACTACTCATAAGGAAAAATTCCATGATGCAGGATCCAACCTATGAGCTGCAATATAGTTAAGTTTACGATACGGTACCTTTACTATACATGCCTAGATGATAATATTAATGGTGGCTGTTATGCTAAAATAATAAATTAATATACGATATGCTGACGCGTTGTGTTGGTTCTAAAGTCTAACACAAGGTAGGTATGTATGTATGTATACCTATACGGTCACGGTTTACTCAAACTACGACAAATAGGTATAACTGGCTATAAATTACATTAAGTAAACTGCAATATGCGGCTATGTAACTATCTGTTATAATAAGGAAGAGAACTGTAGACTGCATGCATCGTATGGGTGAAAATTGCATATCGATTCACATAATTATGGAGTTTCCAATAGCGATTTTGATCAAGATCGTTTGAGATAGCGTAGAATATTTCGCGAAGAAGAATAACGCGATTCGCTCTTTTTCATCTCGCAATATATCGTATGAGTTGATTTCTGCATCATTTTTGACTAGATAATTGCAGACGATTTTGACAAAAAAATAATAGAATAGGCATCACGATGATATCTTTTCGTCTATGACATAGGAGTTTTTTTTTTGTTTTTTTTTTAAATGTAACCCGGAATCATCACGTCCACACTTTCTGTCAAAATGTCGCTCCGAAATCGCGGTTGCTTAAGCATCGTACTGGGGGAGGGTCACGGTCGAAATTAACATCGGAATCACTACGGGCTGTGGTATAAGATCGATCACCGTATGTATACACGTCGTGCTAGTTCGAATTGCAGATATATATTTGTGTTAATTGGCGATGAATCACGTTACGCTTTGAAGCTACGAGTTTAAATAAATATCATGAATTCAGAGATAATCTTACAGCATCAGTTTTATAAATTAAGAATTTAACTTTCACTACGATATCAAAAAATTTCGAATTATAAGTGGCAAATGAAATTTATTTTTTCATTGCAGGTAATCTTTTAAAACGGGTAAGGAGCACTTTGGCTGGATATAAACACCTGAGGTCCTTATATGCGTCCTTTCACGAGTCTCTACACCTCGTTTTATATTTATATACAACTCCACGGTTATAGTTTAAATTTCCTACTATACTGACATTGTCTTTTTACTAGCTGTACATTTATATAGCTGTCTATATAAATCGCGAATTTCCATTCACTCCGTAGAGAGATGTGGGAATAAAGTGCCTACCTACCTATCTATATGCTGTTATCACTGACATCCTTCCTCCACTTTAGCTGATAGGAAGGTCTGACGATTCTACATACATACACACTGAAATCGTTACAGCACCCAGGAACTTTATTTATTATTCAAGGCCCATCTCATCGATATAAATTTATCATCAGTTGAAATATAGTAAATATATATATATATGTAATTTCTAGATGTGGTAGTCGCGAAATGTTACATCGACTAACTGCAAATAAATGAGGCAAATGTACGAATAAACATACGGCTTAGTTACCCTAGTTTCTAGTAGCCATGATAGCTTACAATAATTAGATTTTAATAGGTACTACGACGGGTGCAGATTACATCCCATTAAACTAGGGGGGGGGGGGGGGGCGAGGTTGCCAAAACTGGTGATATTATTACGGAAACACATTCGCAATGAGGGGTAACTAATGGAAACAATAATCCTTGAAGTTTAGTATGTTTCACTAAATGGTTGAATATGAAAAGTTTACTCCGATCTCTCGTTTAAAACAAATATTATTTTCACCCATATATACAGAACCCCATATTATTCGAAAGGGTGGTCAGAAGAGTTTATACCAGTAAATAATGGAAAATAATGGAAAATAAATAAAAAATTGAATGAAATTTTGTCAGAGATCACGCGGATTGACATCCTCCGTGTTTTACTAGCTGGAAAATTTAGAGACAGGTCGGGCCTTTTGCTGTCCAAAGTTTCAAAGTTTCTTATACATAGAACATGGGGATAAAACCGTATGCGTATGGGTCATCGACAAGAGTACCGGGTCCAACGGCACCCCTTGACGATTCACGCTTGACCATTCGACCCTTGTGACGCCTCGACGCAGGATTTATTACGTACAATTTGAGGCGATCGAGTGCTGATCCAATTAGTTGAGATTGGCTTTATTTGCAAAGGTTGCTATCACGCCGTGGTATAACAGCTTCACTCAAACTTTTTTAGGGTTTAAATATCCTTTGTATCTTGATCTATTGCTTTAGAGTAAAAACAGTCAATTGAAACTGTTGAAAAAGTATTGAAAGCAACAATCGAATCCCCTAAAAATTTCTTATGCAGCTATTGAAACAAACTATCGGCATGAAACTGATATATTGGCAATGATCAATAATTGGCACCAATATTCGTAACTATTGAGATAGAAAGAAATTAACACGCTCGGTTTAATGATTCTCGTATATACGTCACACAGAACAACTATTTCTGCTTTAATTATATCGAAATGTTGTATGTGGCTTTGATTCAATATATTATATATTTCTTATGGTTTGCGTTGTCGTGAACACGCTTTTGGAACAATTAATTGTGGTCAGCTCGGTTTAGAGAGATCGCTAGTACATGACGGGTGTCTGTTTGGTATGTAGATACAGTTGGTCGAAAGTTGTAGCCAGTGTGTCTCTATACATTCAAAGTTCTAAGTTAGTTCTCAGTTCTTGTGTACTAATTTACTTATTGTTAGTCAAAGTTTTAGACCGTTTTGTCAGCTAGAATTTCTGTGTACAATACGAGAACGAAGTACTTAAAAAAAAACCTCGTTTGTACTCGACTTGAACAATCTAACTAGTAGCAATTAGATGTAAAAAGCATTGAAGTTGAAACTATGACATTTACGGTTAGTTAATTTCAATTCGCACCATTAGATCTTTACATCAAATCAGGTGCTATAGCGTTAAATCGACGCCAGTGAGCGTTTCATATCTTGATATTAAACTGGCTAAAATTTTGTCTGACAATTATCATTTATCAGCATTGAAATGTGGTTTTAATTCCGATCCGAAAAAACGTACGAATCATACTACGGCCCGTGTTTAAAAATGCTTTAGGGTAATTTATGTTATTTTTTGAACATTTGAGTTTGTTAATAATGAGAAGAAAAAAATCAATTATGCAAAATATTTTCAGGAATAATATGCCTATGAGAAAACGTGACCATGCTGCTTATAAATTCATCAATTTCTTTCAGGGAAGAAATACCCACGATTTTATAGATATAAATTTTATTATTTATCGTTTTTGCATCAGAAACGGAAACATCGATTTCCTCAATCGCCAAAGAACATTATCTGAATAGATTACATTGTTCAAAATCGATGACAGGTTGTTGAAAATTTATTATGCTGTATGAGGACGTGGCAATTGTGCCGTAAATAACTTGTATTCAATATATGTACGGTGTACTTTTATATAATATTAGAATATTAACTGTATTGGTAAATTCAAAGAGTATTATACATATGTATAACAGTTGTGTAAACAATATATTATATATAACAGCAGTTTGACATCCCCAACCATCAATTCGAGAGATGGGGTTGTTACACCATCAACATCCATTGTGTGAAGGTTCATTGTTTGATACCTAAAATGGTTTTGGTGCTAGGAAACTACGTGGAAATTCGTGTATCACGAAGAATGCCCGCTGGTATTATCGGGATTATTTTTCCGACCCAAATATCGACCAATAGAATTGCACCATTCGACGTCACGTGGTACAACCTACATGGTATTATACTGATAATTTTTTGATTATTTTCTCTGGTAGTTGCTATATATAAAAAACAAAACATAATCCAGTCAAATTAACCACACGTCAAACTGACAGGTTGAATTATAATTCTGTGACTTCCGAATTTTTAATTTTTAACTGTGGATTTTGTCTCATGGTGCAATTCTATCGGCCGAAATTTGGATGAAAAAATAATCCCCCGAATACCACTCGAGCTTCAAAATTAATCGGGTATTTCCCTCAAGGTTCCCTGCAATCAAACGAAGTCGTCAAGTTTTTCAGAAAAATCACTCGCGCTTCGCGCTCGTGATTTTTTAACCTGAACAACTTGACTCCTTCATTTGTTTGCAACGAACCTATCGGGAAATACCCGATAATTTTGAAGCTCTTGTGGTATTATAAGTGAATATTATTTTTGTTGTAACAGTCTGATGGCTCTTTTGAATAAATTGAAGCATATTGGAGTTCAGGTTTGTTTTAAAAAATTAAATTCATTCACAGAGAGATGTAGATAGAAATGAGTAAATAAAAAAGAGAAAAAGAGAGAGGGAGAGACCACTTGTAACATTTGTGATAAAAATGGATATCTGGATAAATAAGAGAATTTAAAAAGTAAAGAGATCATATTTTTATACTTTTCCCTCGAGAGGTGGTTATTTTATTAAAATGAAGGACGAGCATTTGCTTCACTATAGAACCATCCCAAGTTTCATATAACTTTGCGAAATTGCAGAGGTTTGCGTCAAGCTGTCAAGCAATGAATGGGTCTGGCCATCAATAGATAAGATATATTGGCATATATGTAAAGATATTAAATATTCGCAGGTATAATAGTGCGGAAAATAGGCTAAATGAGAGAGAGAGAGAGAGAAGTGAATCGAATGTTTTCTCAAAATTTGACCACATCCTCTTTTAAATACTCGAAAGAGTTTTTCAAAAAATCGAAACTCAGCCACTTTCAGAATGGATCCACTTGAATTACATTCAGGATTTTTTCCGGGTCGTAAGTTTGATTCAATTTTAATTTGATGTCACATGTTATTTGCTCTAAGAATTCTTCTGGATGGGAAGCGATAAAGAGTCAATCAACTGGAACAAATTCGATGAAATACAGAAATCGAATCTACAATGGCCCGTCAAATTTGTCAAGAAATTTGTTTCCAATTTATTTTAACTCGTTCGAATTATTCTTTACAATGTACCTACTACAATGAACGTCCAATTATTTGTGGTGAATTCATGATTTTTTATGGCCTTTTATATCCCCCCCCCCATCAATATACCGTTATTTTATTCGGCTACATTGCAAAGAGTTTCGGAAAACAATGGAACATAGTATACATATGCGAACACAATATTCATCCACAAATTAATTTCCGCGGTTATTTTTCAGACCTGAATAGCGTTTTAGGTTCATACGTTTCATATCTCAATCAAACACGGCCTAAACTACACATCCGATCTTTGTATTGTGTTCGATTTTGCGTTCTTTCGTTCTTCTTTCACGCCTCCCGTTTATGAAAACGGGAACTATCCGAAAATTGTGAATATTGAATATTTTTCGTTTCAGGCAGTAGCTAATAACACTCAAGTGTCATGAGATTTCCGTAGAGTTCATGACTTGAAATTTGCAAAAAAAGAAACAAGAAAAAACCAAAAAACAGTACAGTAGATGAAGAACAAAGGGCATGAATCAACGCCAACTTGGATAACTGGGCTTATAAACCACGAATGTCAGGTCGAGAATATTTTGATCAAATATTCTGCTTGTGGATAGAAATTCATTCAGACGTGAAACTAATCCACATAATTGAGGAGCGCTATTTGCTAAATTTAGCTTCGGTAACAAAAGCGTTTTAATATTCACCCAGGGTGGTGATATCTGTAGCCTAGATTTTCCTAAGAATGAAAACCTTTCATAGCTTGAAAGTGATCTTAATAGATCAGAAGATAGAGCTACTTGTTGCTCTAGAAATGTAGAATTTCCGTACCTATTCACGTTTCCTCGACGGATATTAAACCGTACCTGCTGCAACCGTACTTCGAACAACGATTCAAAGATCAAGCAGAATTCAACACGAGATATTCATATTAGAATCGCTAGGTTGCCACAAATGAAACAAATACAAAATACTTATAGAACTAGGTTCACAAATGTATACTCCAAACTACACTATTTGTCAACTGGGTTAATCAAGAGTGATATACTTATACGTGGTTCATAGAGTCGTACCTGGTAACCGCAATAGACAAAGTTGTCTGATGTAGGTGGTGTAAAATATCAGCAACAGCACTCCTCCGCCGGTGACTTCTAGCCGATCGTTTTGCACGGGCATTAAATGTCAGTGCTCTTCGCAAAGGACTTTCTTCCTCTGGCATGGTGCCCGGTTTAGTACCGTCTTCAAACTCTCCAATACTTCCCCACCTGGTTATGACACCATGTTCACTGGCAGTTCCAGTTCCGGTACCTGTAGGCAACGGGACTAATGGCACAGGAATTATCCTTGAAAGACAGGACTTCGTCTTTGAATTTTTAGCTTTTTTTGAGTCCATTCCAACTGATCGAAGCGGTTTTCATCACTGGCTATTAACGACTCAGATTCCTTCCTTAGTTTTAGTGACCATTGCAGTACCTTAGGCTCCAAAGGTCCTCTTCATAATTCATCTCCGACTTTTTTAGTTAAAAAAAAGCTCCTTTAAGACAAATTAGAACAACTGTACCGGGGTTCTTCAGCCCAGTTTCCGGTCTTTAGTTCTTTGGCTTGCACGCAGGTGCAAACAAAGGGGTTCGAAGTTTTCCACACTTCCCTTGAGTGGCGCCTCACTTCCGCTTATTACCACCACGTGGGTGAATATCTGGAGTGTATTATCACACCTCTTGTTATCAGCTTTCTAACGTTACCAGTCCAAAGTCTTCGCTCTTTCTTGGTTGTCTTTATCACCGATTATCCGCGATTTTTATCGTTTTGATAAAAAAAAAATTTTGCCCATACGGTAGAGCTTTTAGGGTAAAATTTTGCTCGCCGTTATACTCGACTTCGCGATTTACCATCCCTTAGTGGCGTCGTTAAATACGTGTTTATCGCGTGCCAACCCCATTCGATATGAGGCACGGTTTTGGTACTCGGTACAGATTTTACGGGTAGCTGTGAAGAAGAGGTGCGCGAGTTCGCCAACTGCCCCGTCAACGAGCTACTGTTTGGGTCATTGGGTCGTTCTATGGGCTCACCTAGTGTACGGGGATATCCGATAGTGCGACGACGTGCACAAAACCTCGACTACCACCCGGCTCACCGCTCAACAAGTGAAGAGCTTTGATCATCGGTTGACTCGCTTTTCTGCCATGTGGCGCGCACAGATTTTGCTATACCCATCTCTTTCTTTTCACCCCACCAACCCTATGTTTTATGAAAAGGTAGAACTCGATGTATTTTTTTTTATCATACTGTTTTCAAAATTTTATAAATTTCAATTTATCTTTCGGCAAACTTGACTTCAGACACAAAATTACTGAAATAATTGGATATTTTTAGAAATTTGCTATCGGCAGATGTACATTTATATTTGACATGCATATAGGGGATGAAGAAATGATGATAATTATTGGCTTGATTGTAAACCAAAACCTTTGGCGTGATTCGATAAGTTCAGCATGTTGTAGGTCTTGGTATAAAAATTGGATTACGCATCGTCGTAAATACGTGATAACACCATGGACTGTTTCTTTCATGTTGGAAGCGGCTGCGTAGAGGCGGGAAAGTTTATAATTCAATTTATGTATTCGTGTCGAAGAACATCCTCCATAAAACGAATCTCAAGTCTCAAAAGGTTCTGTAGGACCTTTAGCTCTGTTGGCGAGCGGTTTTTATACGCTCAAGAGCTCTCAATTGAATTTACTGCTTTTCATGCCGCATCGAGAAGACCCGGGGTGTCTCGGACGCCCTAATCGCATGTATAGTTCTATACTTCAATATTTAATTTGTTCTTAAACTCTTGAGAAGTCAATGAAATTTTAAAGGATAATTTCCAACTTCAATTGAATGCCTTATACCGTTTTATACTCAATCGACTATTGTCCATATTGACAAGGGAGACTCGCCCTTCTGAATTCTATTCACAAGAATTCAAGACGAGCTTTGTCTTCCGTGTAAAAGACTTCTGTGAATTCTGGATCTCGAGTTTGTAACAAATTATATTCAACTTGCACCAAATTCTATCACAGAGATCGTCTCTTCATTTGAAAAAAAGATTCACAAATAATTAGAAAAATCTTTGAATTCTTAACCCGAATTTCAGTTTGAATGTTATTATCAATTTTAATCTTATTTCGTTACGTGATTTATGAAAATCCATTTAAGATTCCATCAATTGAACCCTTTTTTCCAATTTTGTCAAAAACTGTTTAAAACTAAGAGTTGAGTACATTCTGTAATAAATCTGAAATCTGCAGTTTTTCCAGATCACGGAGATGTGGAAAAAGGCGTTTCTTTTATCCAGTTGTAAAAAGATAATAACATTCAAGGCTTTTTTCGAACTAGAGACATTCATCCTTTCTTTCTTTGTAAAAAAAAAAAAAAAAATAAAAAGATACCAGAATCGAAGTTTCATTGATCAAAAAACTTTTCCGATTTATAAATCACTGTAAGAACAGTCGAAGATAGCAGAATGTGTGAAAGGTCACCATGTCTGTCTCTTCTTTTCGGATGTCTTGAGCTTTTCGAAAAAAACAATACCTTACTTTAGTCTGCGGTTGTTTAAGACTCCTGGATTTAGGACGGCTTACAGATGTCCAAAGTCTTATAAATAATTACTTATTTCGGACCTCTGCGCTGTCTGGGACTTTGCAGATAATTAATGCGAACGTTTTAAGCAGATGCTTTCGAGTGGATATGCAAAACCGTTTTTTCGTTCGTTATTTCAATGTCTTGATATAGTGATAGAAAATATTGGTTTATAAGGAACAAATTGCTACTTCACTTTCATATATCGTGAGTGACATGACACATGGAATGAACCTCATTAACTATTAATAATCTGTCATCTGTCCATCCGTACAGTAACTTGTGGATAAACCTGACGTGGCCTAGCCTCGTGTCAAATTAGTGTTATCGACCATATGGAAGGTCTATCTTGCCACATGAAAACTGTGTAACGAAGTTCTGGACTTCATCGATTTACTATTAAATTCGATTACTATTAAAATCGCTTTACTATTGGATTCAATTTACTATTGGATTCGATTTACTATTAAAATCGCTTAAAAATGGACTCGATGTCACTCCCAAGCTAACTGCACATCCTGTTTTGGGTATTTTGCATAGCATAATTCATGTCATCCCTTTTTTGGCGACTAGAATTGCGAATACTTCAAAGGGTTGATAATTTTACAATATCTCAAAGAAATATCTTTGCAATAACGAAGTGTATACATTTCATTCTGCTATAACTCGAAACGAAATCACATGTAAATTTCTTCAGCAGAGTAAAATGTAAATGTCAGTTTGATTATGGGATAAAATGAATCGAGAGATTCTGAACAAGTCGTAATTCGAAAAGACTGACATGTAAGGGTGTAATTTGAGAATTTAAATCCGAAACGTGCTGCGAAATTGTATTGATATTCGTTCTGACATTAGGGGTATGCTTTCCAGTACGCTTTGGTGGGATTTCTGAGCATTCGTGGTTTATTTCCGTGTTTTACAAAGTCTCTTTTCATTGTCAGTCAAGATTAGCGTAGCCCGTTACGACATGGGGAATGCTCATGTCACGTGTGAGGTCGTGTGGTACAAGCTCAGGAATAATCTTCCGCAAAAGGTAAAAGAAACTTGACGAATTTTATCAGAGACCAAACCGGCAACCAGGATTCTACAATTTAGAAAATAGATGGACGGTATAATTCGGAAAACACAGATTCGAATTATAAATACGAAAAACGTAGAAAACTGAGTTTTTAAAAAATTATCTTTAGTTTCACCCATAAAATATTCAATCGATTTTTATAAAATGAATTTATAATATCGATCAATGGACATATGTTACTTCTATGCCATTACAGAAAAAACGAGGTAACTCAAGTTACGCTATTATTCCGTCCATCCCCTCAATCATGCTGCTTAGTGAGTAGGTACGTCTTCTTCGATCGTATAGGGTTGGCTCTCTGATCTAATATAACGACGAGATCGTTTGTGCTTCAACTTTCAACCGTATTTTAACCATTGTATGGATCAGGTATCCGTAGATATATACCTTGATACATGTATAGGTAAGTGTAACGGCACAAAAGCCAAACTCATACTTCTAAAGGTATTTTGTAACACCGTTGTTCGCGATTAGTATCATTAATCAAGTGACGATTACGGATGTATGAGTACTAATCCTATGTTAAGCGAACATTTTTGGAATCCAAATTAAATTGTGAAGTACTTGTATTGCTCAATGGGTACGCAGGGCAAGGCTTCATTTCACCCTATTATGGATATAAAATAATCTAGTAAACTGGATTTATATGTAACACTTATCGTAGGACGTTTCTATCGGAGAGTTTTCTCACTTGTATTACTCGTCGGGTTTTTAGTCTCATGATTTTTACCCGTGCGTACTAGGATGTCATATATTTTCTTTACTATATCGCAAATATATAGGAAATTTCAAACAAGCGTCTATTTGCGATTTGACGTAACATAAATGATCGCCGTTTAATCGATCGCCAGTGTTTCTTTCCCAGGCTCATTTCTCAACCCAGTTTTTTTTTTTCTCTCTTTCTTTCTCTCTTTCTTTTTGCGATTAATTATCAAGAATAAGAAAGTTCTGATCCATTGCGCTAATCCCTTTAAAGGTATATATTTCGGAAGCAGAAATGTTATTCTGGTATACGATTCGTCGTATTTCAAATTTTCCGAATAACACCAAAACGGCGACATTTCTGCACGCCTTGAAATTGCTATTTACATACATCTACTTTGCATTCATTTATTCTTATTGGATTAACGGAATAATATCCATTATTACGACAGTGGTATTCTGATTAGGATTATTCTGTTAACCGAGTTTGAGCGAAGACTCGTATACCTAGAGGAATAATTAGTTTTTACAAATCTGAACTTAATTTCTTTACAAGTTTAACAAGATTTTTATATATCAACTGACAATCAAACCGTTATTTGAATTGGCGGAAATCTAAGTATCTCGAGACCATTTTTAATCAAATTTATGAAAAGTATAAAACTCATCATGCCGCTTGCGCTGATATTGAAAGAAACATGAGATTTAATTTATCTGCCGAGCTTTTGCTTCCTTTTGACTTCTCCTTGCTGCAAGTTTTCTCATAAGCTTTGAGAACATTTTTTTTTTTGTTTTTTGTTTTCTCTCTTTTATCAACAATTTCGTTATGCTACTGGAGTCGATGTTGTGGAATCGGTGGTTATATAGGCACGTGTGAAACCGATCGTGTAGATATTCGGATTTGGGTAACCGCGAGTACCGCGACTCGTCGGGCAAAGTAATCGGAAGCGCTTGAGCTCTCCCGACTTCCGCTCGGTCAGGCGTGCTCGTCGTCGTTGCGACTCGCGTTATGGCCACAAAAGGGAAAAATGACGCGAAATAATGGTGGTCGCGGGTAAAGGGCAGAATATATAGTAGAGACTTGGGTTTGTGAAAGTGTACTGCGACCCAACAATTTCTATGGATCGAGTGGCAGTCGGCACATCGCGTATGTCCCAAGGTCTTAAAAAATGACAGTTCAATATTTTTGGGCTGAAGGACCGTATGAATGAAATAGACTGCAGAATGATAAATTGATTAGGACTTGTGTTTAAACACGTTATAAAAAATAGTATAAAACTAGTTTAGAATCAATGATGAATATATGACTAGACATTTTTCTGACGAAGATTTAATACAAACGTTGGAATTAGGAATAAATAGTTTATGTATACCTAAGGCTTACGGTTTCGATTACGAAACTTAAATAACGTTAGAATCGAAAGTATCGAGTAAACTTTTCTCGTTAGTTTCCCTGGTACTTTTATGGAATCCGATGAACCTATTATGATGTCGACCGACCGGTTCTCAACTAGTTCTAAAGTTCAATAATTCTGATCATTTATTGCAACTCCGTAATAGTAGAACACTTGCAAAACGAGTTAATTTCCATTTAGAATCCAGGTTCGAATCTATGGTTGGATAAATTTGTTAAAGAACAGTTATCACCAACGAACCCTAAGATTTGGTAGAGAAACGATCTGAGATATTATGTAATGACATTATTTAAAGTGATAAGAAAAAACGAGTTGTGGAAAAGAGTAGGACGACTTGCCCCTTATCGGTGGAATTGTCAAAAATCTTTCTAACGAAAGATTGTGAAACGATTTTGTAACATCGTCATTCTGTTTGTCTCGATGAATAATACATATTTACATAGGAGAGATACGCTTTGTGAAAAAACGTATCAAGGGATACGATGATGCAAAGCATCGCACAGGTGTGGGGTTCATGAAATCCGAGCAAAGTTTCCTACTCCATATCCTACCCTAGGGCTGAAACGCATTTCAAAGATCCTGCAGGGCTGGTTTATTCCAAGGATAATCCCTACAGGGAAACTAACTTTATAAGGGTACGTATAATGCCACCTGAGATATCAGGACCTTTTAGTTGTGTGCTTAAAATCCTACGGCAATATTTGATGGATATGAATTCGTATACGAATGTAAATGATGAATCTCTGATACGACGAGCTCGTTTTTGCTCAGCGTGTTCGTAATCCTAAAAACGAAAAATCGAAAAATTTCGCGTCTGGCATAACGGATCTCACTCGATTCACCGCGACGTGTCCAAAATTTAAAACAGCCATTTGTAGAATTGCGGTTAACCCGAAAGGATCATCCTTGTTCAAGCCATATCCTTTTTCTCACGCACAGACGAATCGTGGTTCTAGAATATGCGCACGTCCAAAGATATCCTAGTTCAATTCTACTAGGCGACTTTCTATTTTCCTTGAAAAAATCTGAAATTATTAAACATGCTAAACAAATTTCAGTACCTACATTGTTTTCACATGAGTATGAAAGACAAGTGGAACAGATTTATCTCAATTCGCTCTTTCCATTCGTTGCGATTCTTTAAAAGGACCTCAAGATCTTTTCTTCGTGAAAATGATAAGAGAAAGATTGCATAAATGATGGTATGCAATCTAACCGTCAGAAAGTCTAATTTTTAATTCGATGAAAGTATAATAGCTTACTGTTTATACAAGGCATAGCGGTTAAAGCAGTTAACAATGAGGTGCTTTCCCTGATTGTACTTAACGGACCAGTTAGCGGCGGGAACGGAAGGAAACGGGGAGTTTTAGACAGTGTGTGTAGGAAACGTGTAGCTGGGATCGGCTAACCTACAGGATGTGACCTCAGTGTAGGGTTACTTTAGGTACACACTGGCTTGTGTATATATGTCGCATGTATTAGTCCACAATACTAGGCGTTGGTAGTTAATTAAAAAAGAAAAAGGTTTTAATGGGATTCTCCGGCGTCAACCGCAATTAGCCTCTCGGGTGGAAGATGAAAGGGTACGAGAATGGTAACGGTCAGGAGTGTCCTGTTCCACATAATACCATACCTTGCCATGTTTTTTTTTTTTTATCTCTACGATTAACGAAACGTCCGAAATATTTGCCTTTACTGACACGAGAAGACTGTTCATGCGTTATCTCGCGACATCCCATACCCAGAGGCCAGACTAAGAGATAGTAGCACCACCATTCAATTTTGCATTTTTTCACATCAAGAAAATGCCCAACAGACCATGCAGGGCAAAATTACGTCTAGATTGCCGGGTGGCTGGACACGTGACTAATCGGGTGTCTAACACCCTCTACATAATTCCTGCAACTTCGGATGAAGTACATAGTTCGATCACCTATGTGGAACTAAATATTGCAAACATACTGTGATGAATTAAGAGGATGAAAGGGATAACCTCACCAAAATAATGACGTTGTCAACCATAAATGAAGTTTCATATTTTTTATTTTTTGTTGTTGTTGTCGATTTTGTTAAAGCCGAATCATATCCTTCTGGTTTTTATAACTTCTTAAAAAAACGCGGACTTCTTTGCTGTATATCCTGCAGCAGGTGGAAAATGGTTCTTCGATCTTCCATAAATCTTCCAGCTGACTGACGACTTAATGTCCGATCAATCTTACAATAGACTTTTCACGTTCTTTGACTCGCTTAAAACGAACAGGTTTATGCGTAGATAGATTGGCGCAAAAAACAAAAAAAAGAAACATTTCCTTCGGCGATATTTTCTCGACATTTTTCGACATGTGTGGTTCTGCTTCTAGGCACGTGGCATTTATGAAAAAAAATACTTGGAATCCTGGAAAAATAATGAAGGCACACATTTGCATTTGCATGTGTTTCCAAACTGTCAGACTTTCACGCACGTTACGATTTGTCCACGCAAGAGTTTCGGGGCGATCGTTAGCTACTAAGTCCTCGTGTACCGTGCGGACCATGCACGAAGGACAACTTTCATTAGTATCTAGTACTCTAGTTGTAAGTCGCCCTCGCCTGGTTAACCCACTAATTTTAGTTACCGCGATAATATAAGCTTAGATTAAGTAACGTTGAATGGCTGTTCTATGCCGCGAGCCCTTTGCTCGGCTCGCGTGAGTGTAAATTAGGACTCAACCGAACTTCATACCGACTATAGCACGCAATAATTAGTGAAGTGAGAGAGTTTGGAATCTAGAATTCGGAATATAGAGATTACGCTGGCTTGCATATCTATACGATAGCCCATAAAGGCATCTGTAGAAACTCCTCAGAAATTCAAGTTGAGAGAATTTCAGCATCAAAACTTTCGCGTCCTCGAATCCCACTGGGAAGGGAAAAGCGAAATGAAGGTGAGAGCGAGAAGGCGTATGTTTATCAGAAATATGTAGGTCAACAGTTCTAGGACTCTGCGTTACGTAGGCCATGGCCGTGATACGAGATGGAAGCCGCGTTTGGTTTACTTCTTTCGCCAAGTAAACTTCAAGTCTGTTTCTTGTTTCCCATATATAAGTCTACGTGTATTCAGTACGGTTTCGTGAAAGAGCTTTTTCAGCACTCAAGTATCGTCCTCATTGTTTTTTTGGTTTTTTTTTTTTTCCTTTTTTCTCATTCATCCTGCAGTGTGCGGAAGATGTATCCGTCTATATACATATCCGAGCTATGCGAATTCGCGATGATAAATTTTTCCCATTTTTGTGATATTATTCTTGCCCTTTATGACAACACACGCTTTTTTACACTCGGAATTATGCCGCGAGAAAAGATATTCATGTTTCATAATTCACCGAATATATTTCCACAAGTTGAATTAATTTTCTATTATGCGATCACCATGTGTAATTTTATCGTAATATTCTCTGCAGGATACTCGTTAGACATTATAAATCTAGCATAAGCACAACTTTGCCTAAAGCTCTCAGAGTTTCCTGTCGACGTGACGTAAAGTTTAGGCGATATCCTTGCGTGGAGAACTGACCAAAACACCTGAACTTTGGGCTTCTACGGTCAGGGATATAACCTCGGAACTCACCCTTCCCTACCTTCCCATCTTAATCTAACTGAGACTGATCCTACCTGAAAATGATAAGCTCAACTTAATACGCTTACATTATAATCTACACGGATCAAAAGACTGATCCGGTCCACGATATATCTGTTACAGTCGACTTACACCCTTGTGACTTGTACGTATAGACATTAGGCAATGGACGGTGATATCGTAAGGACGATTTTGCTGCATCATCTGTTTCGAATGCTCCGAACGTGCTGAGAATATAATCCTTTAGATACGCGATTGAAATACCGAAAAGGATAAAAAAGCTGTGAAACTGCCCATAGGATCTTTTGCGTTCAATTCTCGTATTTATTTCTATCTATCGTACCCACTAGTGAAAACAGTTATATTAAAGGTCCAGTATCGCACCAATGGGGCAACATGCGTGTTTCATATGGTGTTCCACAGACTTTCACACACGTTCTATATCCAAGAGACAACTGAATGGATCGACTAGTCGAGGGATAGCTGGCTAACAATAGTTTCGACGGAGATTAAAACTCAGCCGGATGGAACTGACTAGGTGCAATCACTCCACGTTTAATGTATATATATATATATACTATATCGAAACTCATCACCAAATAAACCGCGATACATCCAATGTCTGAACAATACCAAGTCTTACATCAGGTGGCAGGAGTATCATTCGCGAGCTTTTTCCAATCGAATTTCAGAGCATTGGTCTGATGTTGCTGCATCAATAGATCTTCAAATAGTTTTCTGTTTAATTACTCTATAACAATACAGCTAGATAAACCGTTTGGTGAAGCTATACGTTATAGTCGATCTCCTAGCAGTTTGAGTAGAAGAAAAATAGCAGAATAAATAATATAAAATAAATCGCCTAGAGCTGATGAACCTTTATTGTTAATTTTACACCATTGTGCACTGTCTCCTCGAATAGTGGGCAAGCTTTATAAGCTTAGAGCTCAAGCTCGTGCCTTATCACGATGAAACGTTAGTAGGTGCAGGATTTAAGCGAGTTGTACAGACGGAGATATGATAATGAGGGGGTTGCCTTATTTCGGTACAATGGAACTGCGCCTCTAGTAAAATAATAGAATATCTCTGGGCTTGAGGGGATCGCTTGTAGTCACGGTCGTGACGTTGCCACAGCCACAGTCACAGCCGCAGCTGTTTTCTTTTTACTTTATATGCCAAGAATGGGTTGAGCTTAGTATGTAGGGCTGTCATAGTGCAGGGCTATTGTTTAATGACGAACACGAGCTATCAGGGTGTGAAAATTTCGACCTGGCAGCTGACTGGAAGTGTTTTCTATATTTTGAATTTTTTTTTGTTTTCTCTCTTTCTCAAACTAATCACTCAAACTTCCTAGTTCTACACAGAAAAACCGATTGACTTCGCCCAAGAAAATTATATTGAAGACCAAGAAATCTCCCGAGCCAAGTCAAAATTTTTCGAACCAAGAGAATTCTCTTGGCTCAAGCAAATTTCTTTCTTGACGTAAGAAAATTTCGGTTTACAATGCGAATTGCAGAAATTTTTCTTGGGATAAGCGAAAATTCCTTGGACCAATTTAATCGATTTTTCTGTGTATGAAATGACTGTATGAAAGTATTGTTAACGTATATAAAATAATGAATCTGTCGAGATATTCATATTCCGTTTTAGGTTTTCAAGTAATAAAAAAAATACACGAATATTTTTCGAATTTTTCATTATTGAAGAAAGCATTGTTAATATATTCAGCTGTGAGTCTAATGCCCCTAGCAATTCCAAAGGCCGTGCAGGATCAGGTCATTCGTATATAGTATACCGGGATACAAACCTTGATCGTAAATTCTCTGAGGTATAAAGTTTTTCAAATTCTACGAAATGCCCATAGGATATTTGGACCATCAATATTTCAAGGGTTTCCTAAAGCCCTAGTTCTAAAATTCTGATAACCCCGATTCAGTGGATTTCGATTGGATTCAGTTTCGCCTCGAGATCGAGTTTGTGCGAAATTTTCACCAAGAATTGGGACGAGATAGAGTGAATAATCATCGTTCTCAAACTGCTTGTGGCATACTCGCAGGGCTTACGCCCTATGTAATAACGTCCTATTATTATATACAGGGTGTTTACTTCGAATTCGACCATGACCATGGATTATGGTGTTTTACGTAATTATTTATTAAGTATTTCCCTAGAAAAGACAGATATTTTACTATTTTGTTTAAACTCCAGTCCGATTTCAATTTTTTCCTTACATCCATAAATCAACCCTTTCGTTCTTAATTGGCTGAAGTAATAAAAACGCAAGTTTTCATCATTCAATTCGCAACGTTGTTGATTTCTTTGCAAACTTATATCAACCTACCTCAAAAAAATGTGACGGGCGTACTAAGTGATTCTGCGTCCACTGGCCGTAGAAAATCAATATGAGATTCTCATGATCCCTTTAGCTATTGCGAAGAATTTCGTAGCAGTTCAATAGTGGAAAAGGGTAAGAATTCACCACAAAACCACGAAGATGAAATTATGGCAATATTGTACATCAGAAAAGTTGAAATTGTGGTAATTTCTGACCAAAGAAAAAAAATAATGCAATGGCACAACTATTTGCCATATCAGATTACAAGACGGTCAATATCTGCGCCTTGGGGATCCAAGTTTGAAATCAAAAGGCAAATACCTGGAGACCGCGTTTGGAGTAAACACCCTTTATATGCTATATAGACATCAGTATATGTATATACCAGACAAAATGACTTCCGTGCTGAATTTAGGACACTTGCGTCTCTCTCTAGAAATTCTGAAGCCATCTGTCGTGGCGAAATTGTATATAAATTTCTGAAGGGAGTGAAGAAATGAAATATTTCATCCCTTCCTTAAGGTAAAATATCGTCACATCACATCGCTTCCCACTGAACTAGGCAATTACGGAATGAAAAGTCGCTCAATGCTTTATCAAGCGTCAAACAAATTAGTGAAAATATTTATGAAAAATTCTCGGAGTAAAGTTAGAATATATAATAATAAGAAAAGACGATTTACCTAACGCAGTTTATTACAAATCGGCAATTGATGGACCGAGGCACTGCAATATTTGACCAAAACTTTTAATACCTGTTTGAAAATTTGTACCTATATACTTATGCCAGAATATATAGCTAAGTGCAGACTGTGGATGCGATAGCAAAACTAACCGTAGGCGAGAATATAGCTAACAATAAGATAACATCAGTTTTTGGTTCTACCAAAGCTCTGCTAACATGGTTTAAGTACCCCATGATATCAGATCGGTAGCGGTGACAAGATTAAGATCGACACTCAAGACCCGTTTCGAAAAGGACCGAATAAACGGTTCGTACTAAGATTGCGTCTGCATTGTTAATTCAATGGTGGTATTCTCGTTGTGAAACTAAAGCGAGGCCCTGTTCTCTAATTATAAAAACCTTTGAAAATTTTGGTAAAGATCCGTCAACGTTTATAGCAAGCATTTTCCTTAATTTTATTTTTAAATTAAGAGAAATTAGAAGCCTAGAAATTGCTGTGCCATTTTATCGCACCTGTATTGAATTAATTGGAGACAACATCTCCCTTGACTAGAGCTATGCCAGCTGGTTGAACAAATATAAACGGTACGACAAAGAGGCACAACTGTTCACTGGGAAACCCCACGTTGGAGTGCTAGCTTGTGTATATATCACACAGCTACTCTATCCTCGTCAGGGTCTAACTAATCTCTGACCGTTTCCACTATACTAGCAACTCCACAAGGCATTCCAGAACCAGAAAGATGGGAAGGGAAAAGCTTAATGGTATACATAGAATCACCTCCCTGGAGTAAACCAGGTTGATTGATGACTGCGCGTTGTCCAATCAGAAGTGCTAAGAGCTTGTCAGGTCAAGATCACTGCAAGCTCAAAATCCACGATTGGTTGTTAGGGCTTTTAGCTCAGTATTTCGTAGCTCGTGGCTCGTATTTCGTATTTACTTTTGTGTAGCTGATTCAGATCGAGGCTTAAGTTACCCCCTTAAAAATAATCTGCACTTAAAAGCATACCAATTCATCAACCCTGAAAAAGCATTAGGAAATCAAACAGTGATGGAAAACTTGATCACATTTACTATACATTTTTTTGTTTCTTTCCATCAATGTACTCGTTATATTGATATGGGTTTCCGTTGGAATCATCGATCGTTAAGAAAATCGTAGAAATAACGATAAGGTAACAAAAAGTTTTTTTTATTTTGTGTTACTAAGGTACTATCGTAGGTTCTTTCTTGGAAGCTTTCAAACGACCACGCATATACAAAGATAAAAAAAAACAAAAAAAAAAAAAAACTAGGCTTTTTCTAGTAATCGCTTGCGAAGCTCTAACTCACCACCTAACGATCGCTCGGAAGTACCCTTCCAAAGAAACGGTATCATCGTAAATATACGATGTGATACTAATTAGAACTAGTTTGCGTCAGCGAAGAGGAGTTTCATAATTACTGGAACTCAATCGTTCGGATATATTTCAGTAGTTGGGTGCATTCGAATAGGAATGTACTGTATATACTGATGCATACCATATACTTTACACATGCAAATTTGTGCGCTATTCAGCATGAATCTAGTAGCAGTAATTCCGAGTCTAAAATTTTCATACATCGCTGATGGAATTTTGATGGGAATTCATATCGAGCTCACGCATAGATTCACTGAGCATGGTAGTCGTGATTTGAGTTTCTAATGACCAATTGAATCTTGAAAAAATCTAACGTGCACTCTAGCTCTGACAATGACGAAACCCTGTATAATATAATAATTTTAAACTACAAGAGAAAAACCAGACTGGGAATAACTGTTGAAAAATTACTCGCCCTGTGACAAACGTCTTCACCGTAACGTATATCACCTCAGCCAAGCGACAAGGGGTGGGGTGGTAGTGGGGTGGTATACCCTCGAAAGTGTCGTGCTCAACTCATATTTTAAGCTGAATTTTGGGAGTGTTTTGAGGGAGATGAAAAGTTTGAAGCCGTGACTGTAAATGAACGACGGAAACATTTTAAGTTGAGAACATGACGGATCAAAAGAGATGCCAGAGACAAGGAGATACTTCCACACTCCATTATATTGTTAAGCTTGTTCTAAGGGTCTCACTAGCCACAGCAAAGGAAATACGGTTCTAGAATCTTTGCTACTTAAGTAAAAGACTCAACTTTATATAAAGAAGAAAATCGTTATGTTGAGCAAGGAAGGTACTGTAAGTAACTAATATCTTGAAAGGCTTACCGCGTTGTCCATGGTAGTACCCTGCTGGATCCTTCGAAGCTGACACTTCGTAATTCGTACTTTGATCGTCCGTTAAGAGTAGGACCACCGCTACTTCCTCGTCCGATCGTTCCTCCAGGAGATATATTTCTAACACTTGAAGCAGAGCCGATGAACACGTGGCCCAAACGTCTAGCACTTCCGCCTTTAGCGGTGGCTGATCTTTTCACTGAACTCATTGCAAGCTTTAATTTTATCGGTTCTAAGCTGCGACTGAGTTTAATGCGTTTTAAATTTTGATTACAATTTTTGCATGAGCTTGATATATTGATTTGATGTCTTGTCCGTAGTACGGAGGTGCGGAAGTCTGTTTTGTCTTTTAAATCCACGGGCTTCGTTCTAATAGGATTTGTGGTCGGTATAATTAAATAAACTTGGAAACGGGTTCTGGTTTGTTTTAAACGGAATCAAATCCTCCTTTTTTCTTCACTTGAATTTCACTATCTTTGGTATTGATAGTATCGGAAACCATTCGAAAGTTTTGATAATCAAGATACCAGCTCCGAAAATGTCCACAGTCAAACTTAGTGACGGATACATCTTATAGTCAAACCAGATCACCCTGACTATGGGCATCGTAAATTTTTATTTGCTCATCCAATCACATTCCGATCACCAGAGTCTAGGGAATAGAGACTTGGTGAATTTCGGTCAGCCCTTAACCCAGTGTTCGGGAGGCGCGGGTGACCACTCTTCTATATATTTGCAGTGGACGTCGTATATATCTGGTTTATGTCGGTCGTTTCCTCTTTGAAGATAGCAGCAGAGATGGTGAATTGGTTACGCAGCTAAAATTCTTTCACTCATGGATGAAAGTTGTCCTTTGAGTATGCGAGGTGACCGCAAGTATATGTATGCAGCTTAACTTGATCTTGTTTTAATTAAATTTTATCCAGAAAAAATTGAGAGATTTTATATTTCAGTTGAGTTTTTTTTTTTCGTTTTTTTAATCCACTAGCTCGTTATTAGCCAAGGATTTATTTTTATTTTATTAAATATAATTTTCAGCATTTTCTAATTAATGATAGCTCATGGCCTAATGTGTTCTTAATGACGGAGAGAAAAGCTTCACGGTCCTTCTCGTACGCTTCTAAAGGTAGGAATACGAGTGATTGATTGATCGGCCAACCCCTAACAAAGGTTTACTAGGTGATAAGCCCACGATACCCTGCTCAAAGAATTTTACCCCACCTTCTGAGCTTGAAAAAAAAAAAAATACATATATACATGCCCGAGCTTGTTGGTGAAAAAGTTTCCAATCTTTGTTCTAAAATTCGACGTTAATCTGCATAGAATAAAAAATATATATATCTACACATAAAAACCATAAGGTTGAATGAATGGTTCCAAGAGAGCGTATAACCTGTTGATGTAGAATCGAATTGATCACCCACCAACTTGAACCCTTCATACAGGTTTTTTTCCCGACTCAAGTAGCCCACTTCTCTTTTGATCGAACCTAATTAAACCCAATCCTACAGAGCAATAAATTACCCCTAAGGTAAAAGTTTCGAGAATACCTTGAAGCATTTTTTTTTTCCCCCTGATGGCCGACGCAAGCACTTAATATTATTTTTATTATTTTTTCTGACACAGGGCTTAGCCAGTTAACCAGACCAAAGCACTCATCTTACGGTTAGTATCTCTCGTCTATGGGTTGGGGTTGAGTTTCACTAGTTTTTATTAGCATAATTATTATTATGACTACAGTTATTACTATTATTTCTATGATGATTATTTTTATTATTACTATTGGTCAGCTTGGTTTGGCCCAAAATATAATCGGAAAATCGTCGAGGGTGAACCGTTGCTCTTGTACAAAAGAGCACTGATCCCCGTAGAGGCTATTATATCACGCACACACATAGTTCTGTTAATCGTCAACGTTCAAATTGGACTTTGGCCAAAGTTGGCCAGTTGATTAGGCGGCCAAAGATTGGGTTCTCAAGGGTTGAAGATGGTAGCACACTTGTTGAGGGTAGCTAGTATCACGCTGCGACTGAGCGTGGCTACCTACACGGCTATAACCTCGGCTGAGGCTCTGCTCCCACCCCCCTTTTACCAGCTCGAGCAACCCGTCCGTACGAAGTTCGAACCATCCGATCCTCCCCATTCCCGTAAACCTACGCATGCGTCCAAGCACAGAGCTTTTCACAGCAAACAAAGTACACCAGAGAAATAAGCTTTCGCGACCAAAGACTGACGTATTACTCACCAAACGAAAGCCAAACTTTTCAGCTTTATTTTATCGCATATACATAAACCACGAAACACCCTCATCGTAAACGAAGTACAAAGTTCTGCCTGTAAGAATTTCATACTTTTATCAATTTCAACACAGTTAAAAAGAATTCTTGTTACCAAGTTTTTTCTTATTCTTGCAACTAGATTACTTCTCATCCTTTGCCTTTTATCTAAACCTTAATTTTATGGGCTGATAGAGCTTCTTGGTGTAACTCTATCACATCGTTATATCGTTCGCTATCAAGAATGGTGAAACAGCCAGGCCACGAAGTTGGTCTAAGGTTTATTAGCCCTGATCCTAAAAGCCCACTTATTTCCACCTTCGTTGAATCTATCGCACTACTTCTTCGAAAATTTCTTTGAAAATCCCCTCAGGGTGCATGAAAATTTCACTCTATCCAAAAATGATTGTCCAAAATAGCTACTTGTTACAAAATAAGCGTAGTTATTGATCGCTAATGCGGTCAAGAAACGTTTTACAAATTCCCACGGGATTTTGAGCAAATTATACGATCTAAATCGCCTATCATTTGTCAATCGCGTTCTAGGTACTATAGGTACAACTCTTAAACTCAAACTCTGACCGTATATTCTAAGTCGTTTGCCATTTCACGGAATTGTTTATCGTAGTATACATGTATAGTGGATACTTTGTTACAACGCATGTCTAGTCGGTTCTGGATGAGTGAAAACACATCGTGAGAGTCAGACGAATGAAATTCGGTTTTTCACCCTGAATGTTCTTCGTTAAAACACCCTCTGATCAACTGTCATCAGTGAAGTACCGACGCTGATGGATACCAGCAAAGTTACATCGTTATTTCGATTTCTCTAGATGGATAAAGGGCTCGATTAATCTTGCCGCGAATTGGCCATGCTCTATTTTATTAGGATATGAAATTTACACTTACGCACAGGAGTCCAGATCCACAACGAAAGTCTTGAGGCTAATCCTGATGAGTTCTTCCCATCCTGCAGAACGTCTGGGAGAACTTGAATCTCTTACTGAACCTGACGACACTCTGCAAGGTATTTGGGGAGGATCATCATCGCCAAGAGTACGTTGTGCTCGTAGACGTCTTCGTCGTAATCTAGCGCTGTCCATGTTTATTTTTCAGATCAACGACGCTCGAAGACTTATATATACCTTAGGATTAGTTATCCACAAGACTAATGATTGAATTTGGATAATTTTTTTTTCGGGATATATCGCGATAGACGAGTGCACATCATGATCGTTCTTTTGGTCAACACGTGGACCAGGTATCGAATTTCGTCGACGTAGTAAATGACCGTCTTTCCCCGAATTTCTCCGAAATAATATAGAAAATTTCCCCTAGGATTATGGGATGAAAAAAAATCCGTAATGCAAACGCGAATCCTTTGAACTTCTTTACTATGGACGAAAAAGTTCACGGGAATGCCTCCTGCGCGGTGGAGCTTCGACGTAGAAATGCGAGGAGTACGTAGTCGCGACGCTTGCCACTTCCTCGTCGACGCGGGAGATGTCTAGATGTGTTGGTAGGGCTGGCGCCAGTCTGACTGTGACTGTAACTTTGGCCCCGTCTAGAGTTGCGGCTAAAATTTTGTCCTGATTCCCGCGGGAGCACTACGCACTCCTGGGGCTGATTTAGATAGAGGAATTGCATCTCTAAATCCTTGATCGTCGCAGAGGGTCTTCTCCTGAGAAGCCCCGTGCCGTTTAGATACTCTCAGAATGAATCATAGCGATTCTTGTTTAGGGTACACGTCGGCGTCGATGTTTGGGCCGGGACACGCGCTGGGAAAAACAGCCACCAGGATCGATCGTGCCATGTTTCAGACCATAAGACAGTCTCCGGGAGGATTGTGGAGCTTTAGAAGAGTCCGATTCTTGGTCTATATTATCAACCTAGATGAAATAAGGGTGAAATTTTCGCATCCCCTTTCAACGACGATAGGTCAATACGTTGACGTAAACGTTGGCACCTAGCGCACGTCTCCTAGTAAATAAACGTGTAGGTAACTAGTGAATTTCGAGAATTCGGGGTTCTAAGGCCAGATATGTTCCGAATACTCGACTGTCTAGACGTAATTTCGATAACTACGGTCTGTTCAATTGAAATCGAATCAATATACCGCATGTGGGGCATAAAGGGGTTTCGACCGTTAAGATTGAAATGGTGTGAAAATGTTGAAAAAGTTTTTCTGTATTAATTTCAGTAGTAAACATTTTTTCATTGCTTCTAACTAAATGTGATCGCGAATTTGTTTGATAATGTACGCGAATCTTATGCGTAATGTTTTTGCTGGTAGGTAACCCGAGCTGATAATTCTATAACTAATACTCAGTGCGTAGCGTAGCTGTGGGAGGGATGAGGTAGAATGGGGTACTTAAGGGAAAACATATTGCCCCTGTATTTCCTAAACAATATTATCTTGGATATAATATAAAGGGATGTATATTCGCGGGAATTTGATAGGACCTTTTAATTTTCAGTTTTTTGCTCTTGCCAGATATTTATGATAAAGCACCTTTTCTAGACATCCTCGTAGCTGACCCGTATGCGATAACACCTACTATGATTCACTGCACGTACGATATTCATTCCAGTCCTATGTCATACGAGTGTGGTCTTATTGGGATAAAGTTTTTCGCGTCACAGCCATTTATTGGAGATCAATTTCGCCGTTCTTTGTACAGAAAGTAAAACGTTGGATTTTAAACGATTTCAAACAAGAAAATGCCGAATTTATGACGTTGAAAAAGGACCTCGGCACGAATCTCACGTTGTATTTCAATGAATGGATTATTAGCCGAAGCGTAGAATTTGGAAATCGTTTTCACTCGCTCGCGATCACTTGAAATTGAAATTGATTTTTGTTTTTTTTCTACATTTTTCAAAAGCAACGGCAAATTATTCTCATATTTTCTAATAATCTATACGACGCAAAGGATTCTGAAATATGCCATTATGTACTAAAGAATTTCATTCATTTAATTTTCACATCAATTCTCCGATATTATTTGCAGTATTAATCAACCGGGCGATTCTATCGTTAACTCGATTTACAATTTTTCAATATAAGTACTACTAACTCTGATATTCAAGAGACATATTTTAATCTTCTATAAGGGTACTGCGCTATAAGTAATGCCATACGAATTAACTATCTTCGCTGAAGTCGTAGTTCCTTCAAGTCTGTTCTCAAGCGATTAAGATATCCTGAATATTGATCCACATTTTATTTTTTTTCACGTACCATAGTTTACTTGATTCACACGAAAGACAGAAAAAATTAGACAACGGCTTCTTTCTCCATGCATGTTGGATTGAAACAAACTTAATTAATCATACGATTCTTAATTAGTTAAGAATTCGATAATTGAGGCGAATCATTTGGGAGTATGTCAGCATATATGCATGTAGTATATCAGCTTTTGAAAGCTGTAAATCATATTGGAGATATATTTTTGAAAAAAATATTCAAAATCACCAAGAAGATATCATGGAGCATTCATGGTATTTGAATTGTAGTTCTTTTTTAGTGCACGCAGGGGTTGTGAGTGGTGGAAAGAAGATACTAGGCTCTTCACTGACGTTGATCGATTGCTTGATATCGTCAAGGAGAGCAAACCCTTCACCTTTAGTACAATGGTTCTAATACTGTCCTTTTTTTGCAAAGAAACATTCTACTTTTTTGGCGATTCTTGGAGCTCTGGAACCTGAGAATATAATACAAGGGGTCCAGGCCATAATATATAATATATAATATATAATATATAATATATAATTTATATAATATACCTATAGTACAGAGCAGTAGGTACCCACGCTATACTATAGGCGTTAAACGAGAGGCATTTCACTCGGAAAATCGATGCAGATGGATAAAGGGAACAGCTGGAGATAATTGGAACGGGCCATATCCACAAATCTACGATTCAGGGATTACGCTGTCTTACAATTGATTCATTGTGGTGTCGTGGGTGTTTTTTTTTTTTTTTCTTTCCTTTCCCTCTGGCTCCTGGGAGCATGAATTAATTAATTATTTCTTACTTTCGAACTGTTATCGTTAGTAATACCATTGATCACTGTGTCTACTGTCT
Organism: Tenthredo notha; assembly: GCA_914767705.2. Taxonomy (NCBI): domain Eukaryota; kingdom Metazoa; phylum Arthropoda; class Insecta; order Hymenoptera; family Tenthredinidae; genus Tenthredo; species Tenthredo notha. The sequence continues at coordinate 6,935,685 of OU611907.1, forward strand.
GGTACTTCCTTTTTCTGTACATCGTTTCTAATGGGATACTGTTCCGATACCATAATAATAAATCCATCCATTTATCCGATTCTTTATCTATACCACCTCGGCGAACCTTGTTAACAATTTTTTTTCGAGCTGTGTTAGCGAGTTTATCGTCTCAGTATAAGTCTTGCTGTGAAAGACTTTATCACTGATCTTGTATCCAGAGGGTATCTCAAGCTGACTAGTCGAAGATGGCATATTAAGTCATATACTGCGATTGAAAAAAACCTTTTTGGCTTCTGTTACGTAAAACTTGTCTAACGAGGGAGTATCTATAGTCTGATGAGATTTAATTTAAACGTGGAGTGTAATTGGAAAAAGGTGCAGACTCGGTTAACCCAGTTTAATTCACGTGAAAATAGTAGAAGCATCATTACTTTTATTTCAGAGAATTAGTGAAAATTTACAACGACAGTTTTACAATTTTGTTCAACCACATATTCTGCGATATAGTCATTCGCAATAGGTTTAAATTCTTGCTGATTGTGGAACGAATTTTGTACATATTATAGAGTCAGTGTATATACAGATTAGCACCTTACTAAAGTAACTAAATTTAAATGGCTAAATATATAAGTCGATAATACAAGAACGACTCTTCGTAAAAAGGGCGATATATATATATTTTTTTTTCGCTTTTTTTTCTCTTCCTCTCTTTCTTTCTTTCTTTCTTTTTTGCAGGCAGTTCGGCGTAAAATTATATTGAGCAGTATTGTTGAGGTAACAATTTATTGAAATGCATAACCGACGAGAAGTACGTACAGCGACCCTTTTACAAAGAAATTTCGAATATTTTCTACTCAACTACGAAATAATAGTTTTTGATTCTCGTTAGGTTCGTACAGCGTGTTACAATTATGTATATGTATATATTTTTTTGTTTTTCACTTTTATCGATTTTTTGTTTTTTTGTGTTTAAAATCCACATCAGAAATCTTATATACAAGTACATATACTTATGTACGTATATAACATACAGGTAAGGCTTGTGTCTGGTGAGTACAGATATATTTATATAATAATCGTTTAGAATTTATCGTAATTTAACTAATCGTTAAGCGTAGACCCAGCACCACATTTTACCTAATCCTATTATCACTAGCAATCGTAAGGGAATACGGTCAGCCAAGTTTCGAAAGTGGCCTAGCTTAGAAGAGTCAAATTTTCGATCTCACCGTAATTGGAGACTTTCAAAATCTGCCTGACCCTCCAGTTAGGAAGCCAAGTTTGTGTTACGCGACTAATTATTGTCATGCTAATTCTATATTAGTCTAATCATTTAAAGCCAAACTCTACAGTCCCACTCGTGCTTTCAAAGACAGTACAAAATCAAAGTCAGGTTTCAAAAAAAAAAAAAAAACTAGAAAAGGAAAAGCTCAAAGTTAAAGAGATAAAATGGAAAAAAATAAAAATAAAAAAAATACGAGTAGCTAGTGTAAAGTCTGGCATTATAGTATAGTTTTTGCGAGAGGTGCTACGAAAATTCCATTCCTCGATATAACGTATATTCGAAATAAATTTCTAATTCTAATTAAACGCATCATTAAAAATGATTTTCCGCGGCAAGACTCGTTGAACAAGGACGGATTAATAATCAACCCCATTAAACAAGGGCTTTGATATATTTCTTAAACTTTCGTCGGTATATTGTCTAGATACTATACCTATATAGAAATATAAAAATATGAATGTTAATGGTTAAGTTGAGGCCGATAGAGCGTTAAGCTCGACGAACTCTAACAAAGAGAAGGTTGCATTAAATTTAAAGCCAAGTTCTGCATGAACTGACTTTCTCGAGTAATTAGCATAATAATAACGATTCTAATGCACGACCATTAAGTTATACTCAGGGATTCCGGAAGTTCGGTCTGGCAGTGTAGCTTTAAGAGAGACGTATTATCCTGACAATGACAACAGGTCTCACAGGAGGGTGGTGGGTACCATTCGCATCCAAATGACCGGTGAGGTTGAACGGGAATTTCCGTAGGGCGTCGCACTTTGATCCAATATTCTATGGGATAAAACCGGATCTACGAACGGAAGGGACCCAACCGTTCAAAAGCGAACGATGAAATTTAGGGGGATGAGGGTGAACGAGGGGCGTTTGATTGAATTTTTGAACAATTTACAAAATTATATCTCTCTAGCTTCCCTCCATATTGCCACTTTTGCTACGAAAGCCACGTGAAGAGAAACTCATTTGTACCCGAGTAGTCAGGGGTGTGTTTGTACTACTTGCTGACATTTTCACGCAATAACATTTCGCAGAAATGTCAGATCCAAGTGCCACTTGACTTCGTTTTAATAAGAAAGTTGACGACAACTTGTTCATTAACAATGAATTGCGTACGTAAGGAGAAATGAAATGAACATTGAACTCCAAAATTGTGAAAAATAAAACTGACAAGAGTCAATTTAGAATTGTATAAGAATTAATCCGCAAGTTTTTCCCATCATCCTATGTATACGAAGCACAACTGTTGCCTTCGTGGATTACGTCGTTTAAACTAGAACAAGGAAATCCCATACTCGGTGTAAATTTTGTCAAACAATTCTTAATACGATAATCTAGTTTGATTTTGGACTTTGAAAGGATACGAAACGAATCGTTTGATCGCGCGCCCTTGATACGCATCCTTTAATTTTTTCTCCGCGATTTTTTAACATCGAAGATCTTCAGATCTGCATCTCCGGTTCTGAGTCGTCGTGGAACCAGCCGGAACCTCCTTGTTGTTGACTTTCTCTAACTGTTTCCGAGTACCTCGCCTCTCTGAATACCATTCCGTGAGCACCAGCTCCTCCGGTACCAGTTGCAATTCCTTGTTGAGCCGTACTGAACATGGATGACGATACTTCTTGGTGATGTTGTTGATAGGGCGCTCTTCTCACAGGTCTAGGAGTAGTTTCCGCAGAGCTACCTCCATCTTCACCACCCCATGTTCCTCTGGGTACACCCCAGTGTTCCGTGAACTCGGAACCCGACCTGGCCAGACTTGGCTGGCTCAAGGACCTCACCAGAGATTCTCCTTCATAGGAGCTCAGGCTGGTCATATCGTCGCGATCTGCTCTAGCAAAATCTCTAACAGTCATCTCTGACATTGACCTAAGATCTGCTTCGCTGCCTCCCCGTGTCGTCGAGCTCAGTCGTCTATAACGTCCAGGAGGCATAGGAGCACCTCCTCCTTGGCGTTGATCCTGGGTCAACGTTCTCACTGAACTACCTCCGTCACTCTCATACTCGTAGAGCGTTGGGAGAGATGATCTCCTGGACCTGGTATCCCATTCGGAACCTTTGCCACGTTTATAACGCTGTCCGCTCTTGCCATGCGAAGTTGCCGATGGTGGGCTGAGAATTCTTATAATCACATCCCATTTCGCAGGTGAGAATAGATTCGTGTATCTTACGTCTTTACGAATCAGCTCATAGTCTTCCTTGACTACAGCCTCCGTAAGAAGAGTACGTAGGGTACTCTCCGTCGTTATCACTTCCCGCCACTTGATGCGTTCTTCTTCTGTAAGTTCCGCTGCGTGTTGCGGTTCAAGTACGCGAATTAGTACAGTCCAATTCGGAACAGGATCTTCGTCCATCATTCTCGGCGGCATTTCAGCTCGAGGAGTGTACGTTGGTTCGATATTAGCATCCACCATATCAAGGAGATCAGGTTCTGGTTCGTGAGGAATTGGGTCGTTTGTAATGGTTAAGTTAGACGCTGAACTGATGTCTGAGAAGTTTTCCCACTCTGGAGGTGGTGGTGGAAGTTCTTCTGTCGGGTAATTTCGGATGGTCACATCCCACTTGGGATCTGGAAGTACTTGTGGTCTGGCATGATATTCGGTCACTTGACGCCTATGTCGTTCAATATCTTCTATGGTCCTCTTTTCCGTAACGGTCCTCAGGAAAACGTCGTCCACTTCATGCGTGGTGATTTCCGGTCGTCTAGTAGCGACCACAGGTTCAACGAGAGGCTCAACTCGTTCACCAGGTAATTCGTGGTGTGAGATTGTCGTATGAGTGCTTGGTCCGATGGAAGGTGGTGGTGGTGGTGTTGGAGCCAGGATACTGGCGACCTTATATCTGGAGTGAGTACTATCAGTAACTTCAGTGAGGGAGTGGGTATCGGTAAGTTCAGTGTTCAGCGAGGTCAACGATCTGGGACGATGAATGGCCATTGGTGGTTCCGTGGCTTCTCTCTCAGCTTGCTTTCTCAATATCCTTGAATACACTGGCGGTGTTTGTTGTCTGGAGACAGTAGCGTTCGGAGGATAGTGTAGTTCAGGAACATATGAGAACGAAGTCATCTGAGCAGATGGTGGAAGAGGACTCTCCATTGACCTGGCCGACTCTTCTCTTTCCAGAATCGTGGTCAGATTCCTTTCCAAGGCAATACTTGCGTCGGACTCGGATGGCAAAGGACTTGGCGGTGGTGGTGGAGCTCTCTTCACCCTCATTTGAACATCGAATTTAGGTTCGATTGGTAGGGCAACCGGATGCCGAGGAAGAACGGTTCTTGAAGCATTGGCAGCAGTCATTGCCGAGGTTTCAACGTCTGCAACCGATTCCGAATAAAGTGAACTGACTGCTCGTGGTTCAACCTGTTGCTGATGAATGAATGCCTTGTTGTCGTAAGACCCAGCCGAAGAAACCGGTAGTGATCGTTCCTCGTCAACTTCCGAGTGGCTTTCGCTTGGATAGTCGCTCGGAAGTGTGTCCGAGGGGTCAATAATGAGGGTCGCTTCACTTCCGGAGGACGATGCTGCCGTGGGATGGAACGCCTGTACTCTTGGGATCTTGAGACCTTCAATCATCGATAAATTGCTCAGAGATGAATTTGACATTTTTGTGATTTCAGATCCAGATCCAGTGCTGAATGGATGACGATGAATAACGCGAACGTTCCTTCGCTTCAGGCACATGTACGAGCAGCCTAATCCAAGAAGTAAAAGCGTGAGGAATAAGATCGCGCAGATGATCAGAAGGATTTGAAATCCCTTAAGTGGTGCCTCGAGAACTGAAGGAGAGTTGACGTCCGGCGCGCTAAAATCGGTAACAAAATTGTCACAAAAATTCACCATACAAGGCGAGAATTTCAAGTGATATTAACTTACATAAAAGGAAGTAGCGACGGTGGCGATACTACTATTGGAGGAGGATATCTGCAGACAATGGTAATAACCTCGTCACCTTCCATCTCGAGTCCTGGATGAAAGCGCACCACGATGTTATTGGTAAAAACACGTTGGGGGTCCTGTCTTGTACCACATCCTGTAGCAAAAATAACGTATGATTGAACGTTTCCTTAATTATGACGAATACCCAATCATGTATATATTATACTAGTTAGATCTATGCACCTTTAAGTGGCAATTCCAATCTGCTCGAATTAGCACCATTTCCTCTGACCATACAGGCACTGTTACGATCAAAGTCGGCGTAGGCAACGCCATAGAAAGCTTCCTGAAATCTCAGTTCTATTTGCATACTACCCTGTCCGCAGTTTAGGAAAGCCTTTGTGCGATTCAGGAATATTACTGAAGGTATATCGTCCAGCTTTGTAACTTTGCCATCGAGAACAGTGCCAGGTGGAAGTCCTGGTTGATACTCGATGCTGTTTCCCTGGGAAGCATAGTTGCTCTGAGCTAACACCTGCGTGAGTAATGCCCCGAACACGGGGATCAGCAGGAGCCGCGTCATCTGCGAAAGACAAACAACAATGATTAATTAATAAGGACGTTGATTCACGCTCATATCATTTATCCGGGTTCGCAGAATTTCCCCAATTTTTATGGAAAATAACCTGTTTTTTCTATTTTTGGCTGAACGGATAAAGTCATTCGTTGGGTCGCCAAGGTGTCAACGATAAAAATAAAATTTTACTGAACAGGTTCGAGAGAAAGTTGTTCCGTTTTAAAAATGCTAATAATTTACATAGTGCAGCAGAGACCAGTTCTGCATCGTTTATAGAGCTCGTTACTCTCCGATAAGTATTTAGCAAAACGCGGATCGATCGATGAAATAAAATCCGTTAGACAAGGCCCAAATATGGACCAGTGCCTGTAGGCTTCATACATGAAGTCTTGGAAGTTACTTTCACTGACAGCAATTCAGAATGCCCAATCACTTCGCGTATTTATAAACAGCTCAAGGACGATGCGTCGCGCGATGTGCAAGTCGTCTGTGTCTTGATCTGCTGATTAAATACTTCTGTGCCGACAAAGGAGAAGCTAAATTCTCACCGTCCAATTTCCAAATAAACCAAATAAACTTCACTTTGAAATCGAGGGAATCTATCGACGCCAAATGTCTGCAAAAACGTTAATCAACGCCGCGTATCAACGGTCTAACGGGGACGTCGGTGACTTTGTTGGTATAAGCTGATGCTTTTTTGCTAAAGATACTTAGATGAATTCCTGTACTATAATGTTAGTATTTCAAAGGCATGGCACATTCGCGAAAAATTCAAACCTTACCGATGTAAAGTGTGTTAATATATTATTAGCGTGACTAAAATTCAACGTCCTTGTTTTCAAGGTTTGCCGTGGGTGACTGCTTTAAGCAATCGACTTTGCAGACTGGACCCAATCCCAGTAGTACGTGTTTTTTGATGTCAAGATAGGCCGCGTAATTTTTTTCGAATTTAATAGCTACGGAACATCGACGTAAAACAGAAAAAAAGAGTATCGTGAATTTTATTGAGGAACGATCGGAACGACTCTCACATTAATTTTCGATATCTGAAATTCCGCGATGTGCCAAATCATGAGTAAAGCAGAAACAATTTGTCTATATATATCGTATTTCACAAAGGAATAATAAACGATTCTCAATTGCTGTGATCAAAATCTTCAGGTATCTCTCCAACTTGATGTTTTCGTGAAGTGTTCTTCAAAGAAAATCCATGAAATTCCACTCTCAGCTGGAATCTCGCTTCCGTTTTCTTTTGTTCGCCCACTCCTTCTGTCATACCTATAACTACCTACACCCTGACGCCTATATGCTCTCATCTCAACGATCTCTCATATGTCGAAGAGTGTCGCTCTTGTGTGTCAAAACTCTATATTTCTATCCACCTTTTTTTTTTATTCGCAACTGAAAAACTTGCTTGATATTATTATACAACGGGGGAAAGAAAAAAAAAAAAAAAAAAAAAGAAGGAATTCGTATCATCCCTCGTACACGTCGGAAAAAAAAATTCTTTTTATACGCATGAAACCTAGACGTTATACGAATTGGTCGATCTTTTTGTCCGGTTATTTAGACCATTAGGAACGAGACCGAATGAGAGATCTTCTCGCGTTTCATTAGATGATTTAGCACAAAGGGTGCTCGATGAAGCTTGACGAGGTGATCAATGTTAGGTACGTGAGTATAGTGACTGACCTTGACCCTAGTAACTCGTCGCAAAAATTTCTAGGGTCTTTTTCTAAAAAATACCTCCGTCCTTCAAGAATTCCGGTTATACCACAAGGATAAAACCAGACATTCCCTGGCTCTTCTCGCCTGGAGCAAATACAGCTGCATACAGTACGTAATCGGATCCCAGACAGATTTTTAACTAAATTTGAAAAAAAAACTATCTCGGAAACTGAATATCTTCAGTATGCTGAATTTACTAAAGCGAAATGTTCTGGATGGCATCGCGTATAGTCGTTTTTTTTTTTTTCTTTTTTTCATCGATAACGGGATACGGTCTCTAAATTATTTATTCGCGGTACTTGGATCTCACACAGCCTCTTATGCCTACTAAATCTTTATACCTGTATCATATATACATATTTGATTATAACTGTCAGAGTGTGTCTATGTTGGAACTGGTCCCATAGCGATGATGTCAGACTTGACCAAAAAAAGGAAATAAAAGTGGGCAGACATCAATTGAAATGTCAGATCTTCACGGCTATAGAAGAGTTTATAATGATTTTGATATTAATTAAAGTTGGATATGGAATAGAATGATATTTAGCGTAATGACGAAGCTTAGATGTAGTTTTTAACGGTGGTTTAATTTCAAAATTTCATTACAGTTCAATTTTTACTACGATTGGAATTATTCTTATATACTAAACTGTTTGTCGATTCGTCTGACGTTGTACAAATTACAGAAGTATCGAATACTGAATAGCACGATATGTGTAGGTAGGTATACGAAGTTTAGATTTCTGCTACATCGAAGCACGCCAAACATGAACGTTATAGCCAGTCAGTCGAGTATCTAGAGCAAGGCTGAGACGTTGTGTAAGAAACGGGTCGCCCCGACGACTTTCGAGTGTGTCTGCCAACTTTGAAACAATGCATTCACTTCGGTGTATTATATATCCCTTGGGATTTCCCTTTGGAGTTAAAGGAAGCGCCGTTCCGTTTCACAAAGATATTAACTTCGCTAAGAGTAAGAGAGATTGCGTAGGTAGGTACCCACTACATAAAGAATAGGGAATTAACTTGACAATGAAAAAGAACCGGAAATGAATTAAGCCAAAATTCGATTCATATCTAAGTTCAAAACTTACTAACTTTTGACTATAGCTAAAGAAACTGTTAACTCGTATGAATATTTTTCTCAATTTTTATTTATTTATTTCTTTTTTTCAATTCATTTAAACTTTGGCCACAGAAAATTCTCACTAAACTTAAACTAGTCGTCCAGCTCTATGGTCCACTGCACGAGGCGCCGTTACGTTATACCATTGTAAAAAAGAAAAAGAACAAAAAAACAAAAAATTACTTTATAAACACGATATTGGATGGCAAGATTTCTGCAGAATTAAACTAACAGCCAAACTGTTCGATCAGAGTATCGGTTATTGAATTTATTATTAATGACGTATACGCTATTTCATCACCTTTTTTGAGTAACGATGAGCCATATTGTTCCAGGTAACTAGTGCCTCATGGTCGTCGCATGGCTTTCAGTTCTGTGAAATAATTAAAAAAACAGGAAAAACGTTATTCACAATTTTATATGCATAGTGTATGAGGTATATTATGTGTTATTATCATATATGGTTATTAATATATGTTACGTATTTTTCTTGATCATCTTTCGACCTTAGTTAGTTAGAAACTGTCGATGGTTGATCGAATGAGGCTGATCAAATTTCAAACGGTTTAACAAATTCTCCGATTTTCTACTAAATGGACATAAATAAGCTGGGAAATACGACGGAATAGGAAACCGTTTGTTTTCAGAACTTTTACGTAAACCAGGCTGTTTGTTTGATCAGTGACTAAGACGACCGTGGGAATGCCTGACGATCAGGAATCATACTTTTTTTTTTTCCAGAGATGGAACCTAGGCTAGACAATCCATATGTCCATCGACAGACGGCCTTCACCATTTCCGGTTCGGAAAGAAAACTTATGCAGCACGTAACCCATAGCGTTGACAGGCGCGGGTTTTATTATCAACGAATATGAAAGTTTGATCAGGTTTTTTCTTTCTTCATTTCTTTTTTTCCTTAATTTTTAAACAAGGACCTGATGCTGTCTACAACAAATGTATTCCATTATCATTTACACCTTTTATCCTTATGTTTACCGTAGGGTCTACCATATTTCGATTCTTCGCATTGATATACACCCTGGGTAAAATAAGGCTGTTTGCAGGTGTTCCGTCGAGTCGTCTGTCGTAGAAATCTTCTTTAATTTTCTACCCTTCCGTTTTCTAATTTTTCTTTTCTTTTTTCTTTTTTCTTTCTATGTAGAGGTTTCATTGAAATTCTCCGACCATCCTGAAGGCTTGTTTACACAAGAGTAATGGATATTCCAAGTCGAATAATTTAACGAGTAATACGTGACCGCTGTTTCAGTCCGAGCATCACGTTCAATATTTTATTGGCATGCCTGAGCTAAAAAAGAGTAACCTTCGTCGGTATATAATGCTGAAATTTTTAGCTACACGCATCAATGAATCGAAACCAATCGGAGGTTTGCGGCTCAGAGATCATTCCAAGCCGCACCTCGGCGTGAGTCAACATTGTGACAAGTGTCCGGGCGCCCTGTGCCCCACCCGCATTCTATGAAATAATCAACACATTCCAAAGTCATTTTAAAACGAACATACATACGAGGTACACCAATACCTTCCCCGTTCAATTATCCTGCATTCTAAAACGCATATAGGTAAGCAAGGAAAAAAAAAACGGGGAATTTCTAATGTTGTTTCCAAAGGATTGTAAGCTTCGCTTGGTTGTTCCTACGCACTCGAGTGTAACCTGCCGCAATAGCGCCGAGGCTTCAGGTACCGTTGCGTCGCGTCGTGGAGCACGAAGCCTTCGCAGAGCGTTGATTACGAGCACGAAGATCAGCGTCCACTGGGAACGAAAAATAACGAAGTGGGAGGAATAGAGGAAAGCTCTCATTAAGAAAGATCTTTCAATCCATTTGTTCCAATCGAACTTATAGGTCCAAAAATTTGTCTTCATGACGGAATATCAATTTATCTTTGCCTTGTATATCAAGTGTTTAGATTCTATCAATTCCCCGAATCACAAACATCAATTATCGCATCAAAAAAAAAATATTTCTGATACCTATATATTTTTCAAATTTTTCACGGAAACCGATTAACGATTAACAAGTTTGACCCAAAAAAACTGAACGTCTGTTAACTCCGAAATAATTACACCGATATAAAATCCTAATTAACTTAAGACTAACAAGGAAAATTCATCATCCAATACATAGAATTGGATTTTCCTGCGTTTCTCTTTGCGACAAATACGACTGTCTAATATCAGTTCACAATCTCCGATTCTATAATCGATTCAGTCTCCATATTATAGTATCGTTAAGTAATCTAAAGTATATATGTGTTAATTTTTTTTGTTTTTTTGTTTTCCTACGCTTTGGATCCATAGTGTATTTTGATCCATAGTATCACACATCATAATTCATATATATACCTATAATACTATACCATATATACTTCCTACGTTATACAACTATATGATAAAAAATAAAATAAAAAAAAAAAAAAAAAACGCCTCCATAAGTTTTTTTTACTTCTGTCCATACGATATATATATTTATGTATACGTATATCCATGTATACGACACTGTCAAATAAGACTGGCCGAGTCGATATTGTTACGCAAAGGCTAACTTTCACTGCTCGGTACCCTGCGTCCGTGCTATAGATACGTAAGGTACACTACCGTCTATATATATGTTGATACGAACACACATATGGGTAAGATATACTCGTGTGTGGATTGCCGGCAATATACTTAGGATGCATATATTAAAAGCCAATATGTATGCACATAAATATGCGTGTGTGTATATATATAGGTACGTTGAATACAGCTATACAAAGATTCCGTATACTGTATAGCCAGGAGTTAGATCGGCGTGTGGCGAACGGACGAGGAACAGAACAGGCCGTAGAAACGGCTGTACCAATGACGTCATTTCGAACGAGAACCAACATGGCGATCGTGTTAATCTAAGAAGAATCTTTGCAATGTCTTTGTTTTATAGAATCGATGAAAATACGGTGTTTTTTTTTACTTTTTCGAAATCGTAGATTTGTGAAAAAAAAATCGTCGTAATTATTCCGACTTTCTAACACATTCTAATCAATCTATATAGCGAGTTTCACTATACTATATGGATGTCGAACGGACCGTTGCGTTGGCCTTTACAGTCTGGATTTTTTCACCGCGGCCCTGGGATCGATTTATAAATAGAAAAATCATCTTTCCAATGTCTATTAAAAAAAAATATATATATATACCCCATTAAACATTAACATACACCATCTGACTACCGCGCGTTTACTACGACGTATACAATTATCGTATTCGCGTAAAACGTGGTAAACCTATTATACCTAGTCGCAGATAAGAATAAGAATAATAATTTTTCACCTATAGCGATCGCCGAGGTGAATTTTTTCGCGATATTTCAACGACATTTAACAGCGAAGGCCGCGCTTTTTTTTTTTTTTACCGCGAATTTATAATTATCTGTTTTTATTTTCCTCCAAGCAGCTTGGTAAGCAGTTTTAAAAATATTTTCGATATTTTTTTTTTTTCTCTCATAATATCTGGTAACGAGATATTTATTTACGTTGATGACGCATGACATCCGGATAGAGCCTTAGATACTATTGAAAGAGACTTCGATGTGTAATTTCATCGGCCATCTCGCGATCATACGCAGTAGCCCAACGCTCGGTGTGCAGCATCCAGAGAAATAGTCTTACCCAAGCGTCTCGGTCTCCTCGAGGGCCTCGGGCACAGACACTCGCGCTCACACATAGATCACACTATTATAAGACCCTATTTTTATTTTTTTTTTTTTATTTTTTTATTTTATTTATTTTTAACATTCATGTCTCTCCGGGTTTACCGTGATCAGAGAAAATGCACTTGGTTAGACAAAGCGTGATAATAAAAAGAAAAAAATAAATTATATATGATCAATATATGTTAGATAGGGGGATTAATCAGTCGGGGGGATAATTATTAGTTGAATAAGATAATCACACACACCGTTGTTGATCGTTTTGTAAATAAAATCGAATAAAATCGAATCGGCAAGGCGGCCTCGCGACTAACTTGGCTCACTGGGAGGCGAGGCTGACGGCAACTGCAGGCTGCCGATCCAAACTTCCCCGCGTTTCCCTCACCGCTGGAGTAGTCGAATCCCCACCTCATCCTGGAGTTGTTAAGTGTCTCTGTCTTTTACGGCTTGGTTACTTCCTCTCTTTTTCTCTCTTTAAACCAACTCTCGACGTACTTGTCTTTTCTATTAACTCGACAACAATCGAATTTTTCTATAGTTTTTAATATCAAAAACTTATCCGTTGCTAATAACGTTCACGAAAGATTGGATCTTATTTCTTATATTATAAGAACGCGATCTCTTTCTCTCGCTCCTACATTTCTCCATCACTCTCTTTTACTACGCGGTTGTAATAATCTCTCGCTTAATTATTCACCCACACTTTCCATTTACTAGTTGGATTTTCGATTCACTTTTCATATACCTATATATATCATCATTTCTCATTCACTTCTCGTCATGAACTCCATCAAACCATTTTGGCTTGTGAAAATTCTTATTTATCTAATTTTTGACTAAAATTTTCAAAAGTAGCTGTAAGATTCGGAATCACGTTTCTACTACAATCATAATCCCATGAACTAATCGGACTTTGTTGAACTTGGCTAATCTACGGATAAACTATTCGGTTTAGTATATCAATGATACGAATTCTCATCAGGTGAAATTGCCAATTATTTTATTATGTTAATATCTACACGTAGTGCTCAGAATCTGCATCCCACCCTGCAAGGATACCTGCCGTATCTTGGACAGTGGCTCGTGTGGGTAGTAGCAAATGGGGACCACCTACTCGTTCTAAAGTTCAAATGCTACGTGTTCAATTTCATACGTAGCTGGATAAGTCGTGATAATTTGTTGACAACTTTTGGCTTGTGCAAATACTTGATCTTTCTCTCAATTTCTCCTTTTTTTTTTTTATATTGTGACGGAAAGTTACCCTTCGCAAATAAATCGTTTTATAAATTCGATCGTATTGGAGTAAATCGATTTTCTATAAAACTACATTGACGATCGAAAAGAACAATCTTTTCCGCGAAAGCTTGTCTATTCTGCGGTTTATGAGATTTGATATTTGCTAAGTCACAGCTACGTCACGATAATGGAAAGTAAAATCTAATCGGAGAACATCGCTCTCGATGTATTTTTTCTTTTTTTTTTTTGTATTACCGCGTGCTTCGAGCTATCAGTGCGAAGTTAATTTATTCGAGAATCTCATTCCTCGTTATACCCATTAACTAACCGAGCAGCACATCAAGACTAACTGCAATTCTATCATGGAAACTCGCTTCTGCTACTACGAACTCGGGCCTTTTACTAGTGGAAATACTTTCCTAGCTAAACACGTTGCTTACGATAAGAATTTTCATCTGAATCAGTATCACGATTTTAAACAACAACAACAAAAAATAAGAAGAGGGAAAAGAGAAAAAAATGAAAGTGAAGGAAAGAGAAAATACGGAAGACAATTGCAGCTGCACGATTTGGGTAGAAATGCGTGAAAACAGTTTTGAGAAAAAATTCTGAAAATTCTATCAGATTTGTGAAAAGGGCGCAAGTCGAATAACTACATTATTTTTGATCCTTTTTCGTTGTCTAAAAAAAAATAAAATCCTCGATGTATGCACGAATGTTGCACACCTATACAAAAATCCTTTTTATTCAGGTACCTCATTAATCACTAAGTCCTGGGCCTTACCTTTCTCGCTTTCTTATTCTATCCATTAATTTCCTGAATTGTTACTCTGAATCAAACAGCAATGAAACTTTAATAAAATTTTATTATACATGATTACAAAACCCTTTTTCTACTTATGCCTCTGTTATCGCATTACTCTTCTGATTTAGATTCGCATCCGTGAGCCAGCTTCCCTATATAGCAGAATATATCCTATATAATATATTGTTTCTTAGCACGCTAGTATAACGCTATACGTGAATTGTAGTGAGTAAAATTTCGGGTATCATCAGGGGGTCACGGAATAGCACAGGTGAGAAAGGTCACGCTCTAAGGGATCATCTAATAATTCCTTCGCCTCCTCAGCGCACCTGTCACCCAGCTTTCTTCTCTCTTATATCGCTTCCGCCCCAGCTGAGTTTCACTATTTAATTGAATCCTACCTTTATTGCATTTACCTCTATAATTATATTGTATAATTGAGTATGTCTTAGATGCGAAATAATAATACTTCGTAATTCTGTCTCGTCGTTAATAACGTCAGTAACAAAAAAAAAAAAAAAGACCATCCGTTTAACAGAAACTTGAAGTACCTTAATACGATATATGGCAGACCTTGAAACTTGATTAAACGGTAAATCGCAACGTTTCGGAGAAACATCTTAAAAACTAGTCTTAAAATTGGTGTATATACATAAAAAGAAAAAAAAAAAAATTAAAATTTCCAGCTGCTACCATCTGCCAAATAATGTGTCATGTCAGCTGTTGGAA
Organism: Tenthredo notha; assembly: GCA_914767705.2. NCBI lineage: Eukaryota > Metazoa > Arthropoda > Insecta > Hymenoptera > Tenthredinidae > Tenthredo > Tenthredo notha. The sequence goes on from OU611907.1 coordinate 6,950,735, forward strand.
AGAACTTTGTAGCACAGTAGCTAACCAATATGCTAGTACCGTAACCGGGTATATATAATGGTATCCGGTTTTGCCCCACTCTTATCTAATATTCTATAGTCTAAGAATGAACTTTGAAATGGATTTTCCTAAGATTTCAATATTTTTAATTAAATGGTTTGTCTCTTAAATCCACGATGTGTATAATGCACGTAATCGCGGTATGTAAGCAGGTTGTTCATTGTGCGCTATCGCATTATCCCAAAGTACGTTGGGCTGCAGCGTTACATCGGTATATACGCATTGCCTTTAATTGAATCGGTACATCGAGGATGAAGCGATGGAGGAGGACCTGTTTCATCGAAAGGTTTATTTTTTTATTTTTTTTTATATTTTACTCTTTTGAGTATATAGTTTCTTACTTTTATTTTTCGCTTCAGCATACCCGCAGGGTCTATACGGCCATCTCTTCGCGGTGCCCCCTGACCAACACTCTCTTTCTCTCTCTTTTTCTTTTTCTTTTTCTCTCTATTTTTCTCTCTTTTTTTTATCTGAGTCTGCTGCCGGCCCGTAAATGGCGACTCGTACTTCGGGTTCGGAGGCCTTGGGCGCCCACGCGAACTCCTTCTTATACCCTGCCGACGTTGCAACCGCGGGTCTATACCTCTACCGCCTCACCATATGGACTCGATTTACCTTAACTCGTTTCGCAATTGCGTGAGGTAAACCCATTCGATCCAGAGCTAATAGAAGGTAATTAAAAGGCAACTCGAACGTTTAATGGGTAGTACCCAAGACGAACTGCATTTGTATCTCCCACGCACGTGTGGACCTTTAAGGATACGTTATTTATTCATTTACCCTAGATATCAACGAGATATATTTTTGGTAAGTATGTGAAATAATTGGATAAGGGAATTCGAAAGGGTCTCTAAACCGTAGGAAATTTTTTTATTCAATTTGTATGCGACTGTCGTATTCGGATGCGACCATTCTACGAAGGATTTAGAAAGTTTCGAGGAGAATACCAGATTAACTAGCCGTAATATGAGACGGTTTTTCTTTTTTTTTTTTGTATTATATATGCGGCAGGGTACATGTCGCACAATTACACCGAATCATAAAAGAAAAGGCTACAAAGACACACAAAAATGTATATGATTAATTTAAATCAAATATAGAACGAGGAAAGGGTCAGCCAGGGATATAGCAAACAAGCAAACCAAGATGACCAGTATACATCGTCTTGTTTCACTGCACCATCGCATCTTCAAGAGGCGAGACGCCGATGCCTTAGCACTTTCTCCGTTCAGAGCTAAAGACCTTGAGGCGAAACATCTTTGAACGTCTATAGTTGGCGCACTGATGAGGTTTTTTTTTTTTTTTCTTTTTTTTTTTATTATTTTATTTGTTCATTCAAAGAGCAGCTCGGGTTGTGGCTATCTGTTCATTTTATTTCAATTTTTTTTTTTCAAATTTTATTTTACCGCTCTTTTATACGCCCAGTATCTATATACCCATGATATTTATGTAACTGAAGAAATCTGTGGATCAGATTACACCAACTGAACGTAGGATGATATTTGAGGTATATTTTATAGCTGGGACTATTCAATACTTACCGAAATATAGTTTTTTTTTTTTATTTTATTTTTTTATCATAGTTTAGATCGATAAAAATAATTCTACATCAATCGACGTATCAGCAGCAGGTATCATTAACTTTCAACTAAACAAATTTCATCGAATATAATAGTTTACGTAGAGTTTTGAGTTTGGTATGAGAAGGAAAAAAAAAATTTTATACGAGGTAATCAAAGAATTTCAATACGTTTGTAATCTTTTTTTTTTTTCTCCCCCCGTTTCTACCCCTAATATTCAATGATTATGGAACCAATTTACTCGCATCTGGTGATTTATTATTAATCAATGTATACACGATCAATGGTCAGAATATATGACGTTGATCAGCCTTCAGGTAAAAAAGAAAGTGTCTGAAAATAGGACAATTAAGATACTGCGGTAAGAGTAGCCGCTGATTAACACCTGAGACTCATACAACGTTTTTTTCGTTTTTATTTATTAATACATATGGAAAGGATTGTTAGTAAAAATTCAGCGGTTAAAATTTCGATATATAGATCCTTGAAGCAATTTTAGCACCAGCATTGAGATTTTTGGAAAATTGAATATAAATATTTAATTTGCGGTTGTTCCGCGTATTTTTGGAATAAAATAACTTTCATTTATTATACGGGTGTAATAAGGTATTCTAGAAATCGGTTAAATGAAGAAATTGACAGGCTCAGTTATTATCCGCGTTTAATTTAAAATACTCGCTTCGGAGTTTCGAAGTGACCGAAAGAGACAACTTGATAAACAAATTGGCGGTATAAAGAAAGACGAAACTATGCGATTTCGCACATGGTCAGACGCTGGTCATCGCCAACGCTTCGCTTCTCCGTGGCTCCGACCATGAACACGTTGTCCGGGATAGCGTCCGTGGGCGATGGGTGCGCGCCGCGTCGGGTGCCCAGTGTTCGCGCCCGGGCAGTAACCTCGGCGCGTCAGCTCGCCGTGGGCCACGCGAACGCCTTCCACTCGATCCTGCGAGATTCCTTCTCGAGAGCAACGCGCATCTTAAACTCTACTACCGGTTAGCTCAGGCGCGGATCCAGGGAACGAGAGTCAAAATCAGATTGAAGAAAAAAAAAAATTAACAGATTTAAAAGAATGATGAATGTTTAATGTTAAAATCGGCGTACTTTTATCTGAATGATTATCACAATTGAGGAAATCACAGATTCTGTAATATAACGATGAAACGATCTATTTTTACCCCATTTATCATATTAAATTTTTAGGCAGGGATATTTTTGAAGGGTTGATGTGTCCTGAAAGAATTTCCAAATTTTGTTATGATTACATAAAAGTTCGAGCTTCCCTATTTAGCCATCGACTCTTTAGACAGTGAAATATCAAGGCAAACTAAAAAGGCGATTTTCTGGAGTATCGAGATCAATCGATGCCCGGATTATAAATTTTTTCATGTCTGTTAAGGCACGTGCCTCTATCGGGTGAAAATACGAGTTTTTGATACTTTTTTTTTAATCCAATGTAGAACTTGACAAACTCTCTTTATTTCAGAGTATCTTTAGATTTTTAAGATCGAAAACGAACATTCATTCGGTGGATGGATGTAGGATTGGTAAAATAGATCGGTAACATACTGCAGGTCAATAAAAATTACCTCTTTGAAGAATACATTCCCTTTTGGTAGCTTTGATATTAAACTTCCGGTTCTAAAAATAAAGAGAAAAAATATACCATATATCAACCTATTCGTTTACGATAAAAAAGAAATAATAATAATAACCGTTAGCAATCATCTGTAAATAAGATCAAAGCGTCTGTAGATTAGAATTCGAAGTTACTTGGTACATGAATTTCACCGCTTAACGTACGTTCAAAAATCTGCCTAAAGCCATCAGGGTAAGACATCCTGTTTTTCGCGTTCAATATTTTTACTGCTTTCCATTTTACTTTATTCTTCTCAATTTTTTATATTTTTTGCTTTAGCAGAAATACGCCTAATTTATTCACCCTCAGAGTTCTTGTTTTACTTTTTATACATCTTTTAGTCCGTTAAGCCAAGAATACCGGAAGAATAATACCGCTAAACACATATATCTATTTCTTTACACTGACCAGCAGAAAAAGATTTCCATACTAATACGATGTACAAAAGTTGAGAGTTAGCCGCTGATGGGTCAGAGATGAGAAAAAATAGAAAAAAAAAAATAATGATCACAGGAACACAAATCTAATAAATGCAAAAATCCATGATTAGCATTATCAATACTAAGTAGATTAATGGGATATTCAGAATGAGCTTTCAAATTTCGATATTGATGTATGAATTCTGGCATTGCATTGACTCGCCAATTTGGGCAACTAATCGATGGTAATGAATTAGAGAAATGTTTGAAATTCGCCGAGCACATCCGCCGGTGAGTACAGCTTGATCATGATTAAGTGATAATGATGAGACATAAAATGTAGCTAGCAGGATAACGACCTGCATTAACAGAGTTCATTCCAATGTACATAAAAAGAATATTATTGCCATCGCGATATAGAATTACATTGGATTTGCTTACAATTACTTTTGGAGCCACACCTAGGTCAACGAGATCCAGAGGCGAGGCTGATCTATCTAAGGGTAAAAGAGCGGTATAGTATAAGCATTAAATTGACCACTGGCGAGCGAAACTAATGGTAATTGTGCCGGGCGTGGGAATGAAATAGTTGCTAATCGGGTAATTTTGGTAACAGTTAATTAAGTCTGTGGTCAGGAGTGCTGGGAGCCGTCCATCGCCCTTTATGGACGAATTTCTTTTGAACAGATCTGCGTGATCGTTTTATCTTTACCTGAAAATACCAGGAAATTCTGAATAGTAACGAACCGAACAAGAGCGTTGAACCACGTCGATGCTTTCAAGAAATACAGAAGACTCGATAGTCTGGGCCTCGGAGCCCCCGGGGCCTGTGAACGCCCTTTGCAATTTACCAAGTCTCGTCGAAGTTGGATGGTCAGTATAATGTCCGTTCTTTAAAACGAAACCATAATTTTACACTTTTCTCACGATACGGTATTAGAATATTTTTTCTATACTTTAATTCTCATTTTCGCACCGTTGGAAAATGAACAATTCTCGAAATGACATCAACCGAGATATATATATATATATATATATATAATATTGTCAGCGTAGGATACTTACCTACATGCCTATAACCCCCCAGTGAAAAAGAAATTCTCATTTGAAATACCGTTGGGAAATGAGAATTGAAAACCGATACCAGAATTGGATTGCTTTCGCAACCTACACATACCTTCTAGTACCAAACCATATACGTGAGTTTATGCAGGTGGGTATTATGTGTCTAGACTAACCCGATGAGTTACGGATGAACAGAATAAATATTTTACTTCAATTAAAGTCATTAATTTATAACTTATCGTCTAACTTAATTAAAATCTTTACAATTTATAAATAATATTTCATACAGGCGTCATCCTACATCACAGGCTTTCGAAAGTAATGATATTCAATCAGATTTCAATCAGATTTCAATCAGATGTAAAAAAAAAAAAAAAAAAATTTATATGTTAGATGAGCGAAATAAATCCAAGCATATATATACGGCTCTATTCAATCCGGCCTCGGACACATAACGTCAACTTAAGAATGTCGACTTAAACTCTTACGTAACGTTAACTTAAAAGGAACGAGTCTGATCAGAACCTGAGATGAATGAAGTAACACAACTGTGCAAGAGTAACGATTACACCTCTCAAAGATCTAAGCTCCAGGTTGAAACGGTATTTCTATAAGCAGTTAGCACAGACTCAAAGATCTGGTGTCCTTTGGGGATCACTTCTTCCCGGATATCATCGATCTTAATTTTTTAAAGGAGAAATAAATTTCCTTTTGAAATCTTCCAATAGACTTAGAATCGAGCCAAAGTTTGTATTCTTATTCGTGTATTTTAAAGTGGTTGAAGAGATTCACGGTGTCCTTCGCAGAGTTCGGCCAAGCGTCCGCAAGCTCAATATATCCTTCCTGAATTCTTCGGCTCGTTTCATTCTTCTGATTGTTTTGGTTTCATTGTTACACCGCGTTGTGAGGTTGATACTGCTGAGTGGTTACGGGGTTTTGTATGTTTTGGCACCAGGCCCCGAGCAAAACGCTTTCAAACGATTTAACAGCTAATTTTAATGCGAGGGTTGCGCATTTCCCGACTTCCCGCTTAGCCTTGGCACGATATGTTGCTCTTCGGAACTATGATTGGTTTGACAGATATTGTCGACAAAATTCCAGAAATATACACTTTGTTTGGATTTCAAATAGTCACGGTACAGCTATATATCTATTATTTATTACCTTCCTATACTAGGACCTACAAAACCGCTAATGGCTTTTGTAAGACCCGCAATTTACCCTTACAGTCAGAGATCTCTACTCTCCTTTCAATAATCCTCATGCCCATAAAAATACCAAGATATCATTAATTCGAATTTCCAATCTGCGCATATTTATTTCAACGAGCGGTAATCCGTCCCGAAGAAAAATTTATGGATCGAGAGCAATGGTCAATGGCTAAAGAACAATGAGCCAATTCTATACTCGGACATGATGTGAATGACTAGTTTCCATGAATATAATTTTATATTAGCTGTAAGATCGCAGGCATTTTCTTCTTTTTTTTTTTTTTTTGTTTTTAGGATAACGTATACCACTCGAGGCTTGAAAAGTCGTTTTTATTATCCCGCATCATAATCCATAGCAGATTGACGTCAGATCATTAAAAATGTATATAAACAACCCTTTCTCGCTAAGATATTAACGTTTTCAAGTATTGTAGATATGATGTGAAATAAGAGAAAAAATAAATATCAAATAAAAGGGAATAAAATTTCAACGATAACCCCACGAAATATATAAAAGACCTGGATTTTCGGATCTAAATATTGAATGTGAAATATAATTCGAGGGAAACGATTATTTTCACGACCATCCCGCTAAACATTACACATCCAGATTACGTTACGTTTGGGCGGATATTCTGCCCATTTGCAACATTTCGTTAATAATGTTTTCTAAACATTTGTGAAACGTTTGCAAGTAATATTACATTCGAAACATCTATGAATCATTCCACAAATGTCATATCCAGGCTGTTGAAAAGTTGAATTCTGACGTTACAAAAAAAATTTCACGAAACGTTTTCGGAACGTTGAATGCCTGACGTCTCATTTGTAACATCGGAAATATTATCTTGACGTCATGTACGTGACGTTTCCGGAACTATCAATCCACAACGTTGTCTTGTTGTTTTGTCAAAAACGTGTTTGCTACTAATACGGATTAACATTTATCTAATATTTTGTAAGATATATATTTTGAAAGTTCAATATGTCGATGGACTAATGCCATTAGGTCGTGAGCGAAAAAAAAAAAAAAAGAACTTGGGAATACTTTTTTTAGGCGAATTTGGATCTAGGTATAAATGCGTTTTATATAAACGGAAAAAAAAAAAATTTGACCCTTTTTTTTTTTTTTTTTCACTCAAACGCTTATAACTTTTAAACGTCGTGGAATTTTGATTTGAAATTTTCAAAGTATATTTTTGAATAGTTCTACTACTGATTCAATAAAAAAAAAAATTGAATTTCTTGAAGCCTCTACACCTATTTCCCCCGTCAACTATGAATGGATAAAAAAAATACTTTTCGACAGAATTCCGAAAGCTGCAAATTAAACCCTTCTGATGATTTGACTCCTTCGAATATTAACTTCTATAATATATGGGTAATATGAATGAAAGACAGTATATGATCATGCTTTTGGTGTGTATTCGCTGTCCACTTGTGTACAGTAAAATCACATAGAAGTATGTGCATGAGCGTATGCTTCGGTTCATTCATGTCACGTCCCATTGGGTAATATGAATAAAACGGAGTATATGCTCATTAGGGTGGTCCTTAAATATCAACTCGAGGAGTGAAGCATGGCAACTTTCGGACAAAAAATCCAAAAAAATTGTCCCTAAATATTAGATTTTTCAAAAAATTCCAATAGGTGCCTAAAGAGGTTCAAAGTTTCTCGTTTAAATAACATTGGATCTTATGATTTTTTTTCCTTTCCATTCGATTTTGGGTCAATTTTGCTCCAAAAAATTCCACTATATAGAAAAAAATCAAGGAAATTTTTTCGGTCAATCTGTCTATGATTTTAGCCCCTGAGCCTGATTTTTTTCCACAATTTTACGCGAAAATATTAGAATTTTCGATTAGCACCCTTACGATGGGATTTTTTTTTAATATTCTGAAGGTCGTTTCCGAAGTAAAATTTCACGAGAAAGGCAGGGAAATTGAAAAAACAAAGAAGAAACGAGAAAACTTCAGGACTCTTTAGGCACCTGTTAGAATTTTCGAAAAAATCTAATATTTGGGGACAATTTTTTTTTATTTTTTGTCTGAAGGTTGCCATACTTCACTCGTCAATTTGGTATTTAAGAACCACCCTAATGCTCATGCTCATACTTTTGTGTATGTTTACTGTACACTTGTGACAGTCAAATCACACAGAAGTATGAGCATGAGCATAAGCATATGCTTCGTTTTATTCATATCACTCATTGTCTCTCAAATGTTTTTGAAGAAATATTTCGGTAACGTTTCATTCACAATTGTGTAACATTTCGTAATAGGTAAAGAAACGTACTCGCTAATACATTTCGGTATAAACGATACATTACGTTGAGGAAACGTTACGGAGAGAACAGTATACCCCTGGAGTGAAATATTTTTTCATCACAGAAACGTTGCTGATATGTTTTCACAACTTAACATCGAACGTTTCACTAACGTCTCATCATACTTATAGCAGACATCGCAAATATGTTACAAATGAAACGTCCCATATGAAACGCAAATGAGGTAGGACATTTATGGTTACAGCAATGTTCCACGAATGTTTCGGCAATATTACACCAAACGTTACAATGCTACGGTACAATGTTACGGAAACATTGCCTCGACCGAATTTTGTTTAGCGGGATACTACGTGATGTCTGTGGAAATTTTCAATATCTAAAATATTTTTTACTCATATACAGCTAATCTGATAAAATCCGATTGCTAGATTTGAGGGTAAAGTTAGGGGTAAGAAAAGTCGAAAATTTTTGTAAAATCCAAAAAGATAAAAATAAAATAGAATAAACGGTAGAATTGGTTTGTAATAATAATGAATTAATACAAATTGAGTTTTATATTGAAAATCTTTTATTTTTACACATTCGTTTCATTCATTCGATCTACACGTATACTTATTTCGATGATGAGATATATATATATATTTTACTTATATATAGGTGTTAATTTTGAACCCTTATTTTTATTTTTTCTTGTTTTTTCTCATACACCTCAAAAATTTTGTTCATCATATTTTATATATGTATCTATAAACGATTTGTAATGATAAAATTTTTTGTCAGACCTGCGTTTCATTGCTATACCTAATAATTATATATATATATATATATATGTATATATAATATATTGAACTGAACGCGATCTGCACTTTTATTTATTTAAACGAGCCTTTATTATGCAGCTTTAACGCGAGAGGCAAGAATGTTCATCGAAATTTATTACCTTGGTCCTCCGTACCGTTTAAAAATAGATTTCACACTCTTCGAATCACGCGCAATCGTGGCAGTTGTCTTTTTTTATTTATTTTTATTTTTTTCATCATTATTATTAATTATATAGATATTAATATTAAATTATATTTTGAAGTTTTCGTAGAATTATTACTCGCTTATTGTTTTTTCATTTTTTTTTTTTTTTTTTTCTTCATTCCCTGTTCTTATTTTCTCACCAATTTATTTTCTATACAAATTTTTTGTTTTTCTCTTCTTTCTGTAATTATATACTTCTAATTAACTATCACTCGTACAAAACACGTCTTTTTTAAGTTTAAACTTCATATAAATGATAATAATAATAATAACAATAATAATAATATGGCGATAATTAATTAATAGCTGTAATTGTAATAACGATGGAGGATAATGAAAATCATAATAATAATAATAATGAGAACAAGGGTAACAATATAAATGATCGTGACAATATCGAGAATACCCAGGTAATGTTATAATATTAATATTATGTAGTAGTATAAATGAGATACTATATTATAATAAATTATAAATAATAATTTATGCAATTAAAAGCTGCATCGATTATCCATATTGGATGTAGGTACTAAAACGCATAATATTTCGTTCTACGTACGTGTATATAGTTATATATTATTACACACGTCCCGATATGCGGATAGATTTATTTGATATATAGCCTAATATACGAAGATTGTATAAGATATACATATAAATAAATAAATAATGAAACTTCTTTGGTTTTGTTAAAGAGGCTTTAGCTTCGAGATCCATGATGCAGGCGCATTCGCGCTATACTGGTGCTGAAAAATAAAATTATTCCCCTTTATACACCATGAGGAGAATGAATGACGTTTCTTATTTTTTTATTATAGGGATTGATAAAATTTGCAAAATAGGTAAATTAGAAAAAAAAGAACAAAAAAAATTAGATACTTGAGCTGAACGTGATCGAGGTCATTGTCAGAATTCGTAATTTCATACCCATGGTTGTTAAACCGTATACAGTGCGTATGTCACCTACGTCAGTATGTAAATCGATATCCTTTTTGGTCTTTTTTTTTGTTGCTTTTTTTGACTTTTTTTTTTTTTTTTTTGCTACACCTAAAAGGAACCAACGTTATCGACTTTCTGCGCAAATACAGCGACCATTATAGTCAAGTACGATAATATATATTCAGTAGCTTTCTCACTTTGGGCTGTACATAGAAAGAAAGAAAGAAAGAAGAAAAAAAAAGGTGCTGATGCGGTAAAGCCGTTTTCAAAATTTAATCACATGAACCAATGGTACGGCGCTATATAATTATGTAATTAGACAAATGAAATTTGTATAATGAGAATATTGACGTAGATATAAATTATGATTATAAAATAAGAATTTTTTTTTTCCGCAAGATCACGTTTTCGGTGGATATACGTTGTTCCACATGGCAAGGGCCAAGTAAAACTACGTATATTTTATGTATAGGTAAAATAAAAAAATGTTGACTTCGTATACGGCATATAATTATAATTTAATTTAACGGAAGCGTGTCGTGACGAAACAATCGATACCTGCAATGAGTGTCGCGATCTATTGTCACGCATTCGAACTGGACGGATAAGGCTATATCCAGTTCGAAAGTTTCGCAGAAGTCGTGAATAATTATTTCATTTTTTTTTCTATTTTTTTTTTTTACACCAGATACGGTATTGTACTCCAAAAGGATACATGCTCCTAAAAAAAAAAGAGCTATTCTTGAAGTACCACGATCCGTACATCGCTCTGTGCAATGACCACCCCGTTTTACCAACCCTTACTTACATAATATGTCACAGCAGTTCACCAGTATTTTCTTTTTTTTTTTTTAATAATTAGGTGAAATTTCAAGTCTAATTCAAACATGAAATACAAAACTGAATGGTTCTTGTAAAATACCCTTTCCTAAGATCAATACAGATCTTTGTTAAACTTCAAACTAGCGCATTTTTGTATCTCGCGAAACAGTTTCGCCAGCTGCGCCAATTGACACGATCTCATGACATGACGATTTGGTTTTGTACGATATTGAGGAATTGAACGATAAGCACTATCTGCCGTTTTGAATTATAAAATTCTAATTTCTTTTTCAGTTTTTCTTTTTTTCCTATGCTAAATGAGGTATAAACTATTCATATATAATTCTATCAAAATTTATGACTAGTATTATTATTAATATTAATAGTTTCCTCTGTTAGCGCATTAATGTCTTCATCATCGTGATCATCATCACCCCATGATCATTATGAGTCTATAATTATTCCCGTATAATCATTACACGTCGGTGTATAATAGTTCGAGTTATTTACCAACTCGTGCATTCTACCTAGGTATACTATAGACGTATATAACGTGCGTTAATCTACTGCGCTCGTCGGCCCGTGGCGGTAACGGTGTTTCAAGTTTTCGCCATTTGTTACGTGTTAAGTAAAACATAAGCCGCGTTGTTATACGAGACGAATCATAAGGTAAAGGCCCCCATGGCGGGCCTGAAATAACAAATGTACGTTTGCGTATAAGCGAGTTAAATGAATTCGGCTCAGTATAGTAACGATCGGTAGATCGCGCCTGTTACTAGGACTTTCAAACATACGAATATTCCCTGTTGGATCGACTGACCGCAAAAGATTCAACAGTTTACCAGTTGAATTGCTCAGTTCAAATGTATAAGAGTGATTCCAGAAGGCAAAAAGCTGTCTATCCAATATTTTGGGTCCTTAACAGCATCGTATAATAAATTTTAAACAACTTAACTCGCCTATAACTTTAGTGCATACATTATTTGTTAACGTATGTCAGCACTAAAAGATGTGCTGGAAGCTCGCTGCGGTCTTAGCGATGTCGTTGTCGGACGTCTATCTGACTATTGTTAGAACATCAAAGCGATCTGTCGTTGAGGTAGAATTTGGAACGACAAGAATTAAAGCCGAGCATGTATGAGAACGATAATTTATTTTTTGATTTTTCCAGGACAGTAAATTTCTTTTTAACGTTAATAAAAATAGATAAATACTAGGATAGATCTCGAGGCACAACTGCAGGTTGATTAAATTTAGAACGCGCTCTTCGTCGGATGAGCGAAACAACTATTTATCCAGAAACCTATACGAAAACGGAACACCGCCTCCGACACACAGTTTATAAAACAGACTCTAGGGGCCGCAGGGTAACGAGACTCTATCGCACCGTCGCCACAGTGCCGGTGCTCGTTCCTATCTGTCTATCGGGCAATAGAGGAATATTTTAAGACTGCATGCTTGCCGCGCTCCAAATAGGACACCCCCTACCCCGATATTCTCAAACCCGAAACTACTCCAGTAAAATCCACAACGATTATTCCCGTTCAATTTATCCAACTTTGATTGCTCGTGGTTTGAAATTTTTGAAAAAAAAAAAAATCAAAATTATCTCAAAGCAATCTATGGATCAGGACTTACGACTCTTTGCTACGCCTCCTGGAGTTCGCCTTTAACACCAGGGACACTGTGATGATGCCTTGAAGCTAGCTTGTTGGCCAAATCGTGCATGACATCTCTGTAGATTACGGTGTCTAGATTTTCACCTAACATATAGAGCAGGAACCAGTCACCCATTTTACTCCGTCTGACTATAGTCTCCACAGCTTCTCTTCTCACCAGGCGAAATCTCAGTCTCAACAAGTAGACCCTCATTCTTGGCGAGAATATTATCACGATCTGATGAAAGTAAAAAAGAGATTTTTTGTTGAAGAATTTTTTTTTTTTTTTTTTACGATGATCTCATGATATCGAGACTTGATTCTTTGGATGTGCTTATATGGTGACGTCAACTACTGTCATCGGTACTTCCGGTATACACGTAGTGACTGACGTAAGTTAGATTTCCCACGAGTCACGTGAATATTTAAAGCCCAGAACCACCAAGATCGATCTGCTCTTTAGATACTGTAATGTGAAAAGAAAATCTGAGATCACTTACCCTGTATACGACGGTCATGAAGCTTAAAGCACCGAGAAGTAGGAACCAAAACCAGAGGAAGACGTAGATCTTCTCGTTTACAACGTTCAACGGCAATATACAAACGGCGTCGTGCCTCTCTACTTCACCGCTAACTCCGTATTTGTAAAAAGTGCACTTTGTCATCCGTGGAAAGACGAATATCATTGGATCGACGCGGTCCTCTTGATCGGACTCGAGAAATCTCAGAACGTCGATCCCAAAGGTCAGGAATGCTCCGTCAAAAAATCGATTCATCAGAAACATTTGACCTGTATGAATAAAAAAAGAAGAAGAATAAAATACCTGGCTGGCTTGACCATTTCATTTGATAACATCGCGCAAAGTATTTCAGAAGCTAGCTTGACGTTTTCTAAATTTTTCAAATGGACCAAAAAACGTGTCGGAATGATGAGGGGCGGCACCTCTGACCGACGCGAGTCAAAGATCAAACTCGAGGTCGTAGAAAACGTTTAAAGATCACAGAGGTACATTGTTCTAATAGCCGTTTCTAAGATCACTGTGATGTTGCCAGTTGTAAGCTTGCCAAATCGTTATAAATAGTCCATTCATTTACCGATCTTCCTTTTTACGTATATGAAACGAATAAAGTCAGCTTATATCGTTATGGCCCACCTACTAGTCAAGTGATAAACATATATACCCTATATATCTGAACGTATGTCTTTAAAGATGGGACCGACAATTCATTCGGTAACCATCTCATGTCAGACTAGCAATAATAAAGAATAAGAATTCGTGCTTTCGTGAGTGCGTGCGTGCGTGCGTGCGTGCGTGAATACCGTGAAATAAGTTATTTACCAATGACGTTAATGAGGGCCAAAACCTCACAGAGGTAGTACCTATACGCCCACCAGTTGTGGTACCTCAGGTTTTCCCACAAATAATCTAGAAGAAGTTTCTTCTTCTGTTTCTTCTCGACTTCTGAACAAATGCCAATGTCCAGATCCATCATAAGCGCGTGTATCTTGCCACCTTCCCATCCTTTCCACAACCATCGTGGTGTGTAGAAAAGAATAGCCTGTAAAACAAGAAAAAAAAAAAAAAAAAAGAAAAGAAAAAGAGGTGACATTACCTCTGCGTTAGTTTATGCAAATTCTCTTAACTACATTTTTATTGATTAAGTTTACAAAATTCACAAGATATGCAATAAACCGCTACACCACTATCGCAGTATGTCTTGATCAGGTTTCATATGCTTGGTACATTTTCGGACTGGTGTCAATGCGCCTACGTTTACATCTCACCAACAAAAGACATATTCATTACTAGTTCACCCTACACGAATGGGGCTGTAGTTTTTCCATATCATAAACTTCTTGGCGAAACTCCAACTCTTTCAGTATCGTCGCCCACATCCGTATCTGACACCGGTTACTAGCTGCCTTACTTTAATCACACCGAGTCTAGTGGATTTGCACGTATCAACTAAACTTACATAAAACAGAGGGTATGTTTTAGGATCCCATTAGAGTATGCATGGAGTTACTATTATTTCCACTTTGCGGGTTATTAAATTATTATGTTTCTAAGAATAATTTTAATGTAATTCTTCGACGGAATTAGTGCATGCCATGAAGCTTTTCTTGTTATTTTTGGTTCGATGATTTTTCTCTATTACTATATGTTATACAGTACAGGATTTGCGAGGAAGAAATGTGCTATGATTGAAATTCCACGATTTAGAGCTTGAATAACAGAAGCTCGTTTCATAATATCACTGTGTCCAGTTATCTCCTTCCACCTTCCATTAATTCTATTGATTCATTGATTATAAGCGTTCAGATAGATAGATAGATATACGAAGGTATAGCGCGTTCGAACTTTTTCCGCTGAGTAAAAACGTACGTATATCTAGTTTTACTTCATAAATATTTCCAGAGCTTGCAACGTTCAAGAGGATTCATTGCTTTGATTAGGGATGCTTTTTGCTTAGGTGTTGCACCAACGAAAACAAGAGCATAACAATTTCATATGTCAAACGTTGTGTACTGTCTTTAATCAATTCTATCCCTTGCAGTGTAAAACTTGAATATAAAGCTCTATGGACTAGGGGTGATTAAAGCAAATACGAGCCATGTTAAGCCGAATGGTCTATGAGGATTTGAATCCTCAAACCATTTGCTCGAAAGAGCAGTGCAAAATTTTAATTTTTACGCTCGATTAATTTCTAGTAAATACTAAGGACAGAAAAAAGCTCACTCATGAGTAGACAATAATACAATTTTCACCCTCGTATCAACCTACGCAACATAAAACCGATCCATTTCCGATTACCAACGAACGTTGTAATTACCTGTTACGTCACAGCACATGTGCCAATAGCTCGTGACACAGGATTACCAATTTACATTTCAATCGAGATATTACGATACAGGATTTGGGTGTCTACTATCCTTCAAACTGATAACGAGATTGACATTTTCTATGCACACTACAATTTTCGCAACAAAATTTCACCGCACGAATAATTTCGCTATTCGAATATAGATAAAAGCTTACTTGCAAAAGTAGCGCAAAGATGACCCACTGATAGTATTTGTGCTGTTTGACCAGGGGTTGTGGAGCGTGACCATGGATTACTGTTTTACTGTTGAATACACCCGGATAAGGAACTGCCTGGCCCAAACTCATGTTGAACGCATGCACCATACTGTAGGTTGTATGTAACCAGCAAAATGTTTCCAATACTATCTTGTCAACGGAACCAGCTGCTTCACAATGAATTGGTGATCCGGATAAACTTTTACAAGCCAAGGTCAAGCAACCAGCTAATAAAAGAGCCACAGTTGCTCGATAATGAAGTCGGAATATAAGCGTATCTTCGGAGACTCTTTGTACTTTAAACAACGATCTTATCGAGCCGAAGATATCGATCATTTTCAACATAATCGGCATGCTCTTGCGAGTCTTTTCCACAGGGGTTTGAGGCGTTTCAATGTTTTCTTGCAAAAATAACTCGCAATGTTGAACCTCGGTGACATAGAGGTTCCTCGTACACCCTGACTTTAGGAAGTGTCGATCCAGCCGGGTATCAGTACCACATTTATCACTGAAGGTAATAATTTGTTATTTCGATCCAGAATTAAATTTAATGGTAGACTGTAGACGCGCAATTTTATCCTTCTTATTAACATTTTCACACACGCATCTTTGAACGTTCACTATTATTCTTACGAAAGTCGGAGCTTATCGAATTCCGATATTGATAAGTCTAACTCTAAGTTTCGAAAACTATATGGATTGAGCGCTTTCTCGTCTGTGTGCCTTTTTTTTTATTTTTGTTTTATTTTTCTCTGCCTCTCACCGCTGCCCAAGCAGTTGCGGATTCCAATTTCTCGAAGCAATTAATATCACACAAAGCTTTACCAGATTGCGCTGACAACTGCAGATAAAACCTCGCCTTAGTGAACTCCGGATATTCCGATTCGGACGCAAATAGAAAATAAACTGGACAAAAGTACTAGAGAAAAGGCAAACTAAGGAACATAATCTTAGGACGGACTAAACACGTGGAACACAGTGCCAAGCTGTTAGAAGACTGAGGAGATACTTGAGGGGCCTCCTTAGGCCTCTCTTGGCCTCCCTTAGCCCCCCTTTAGCCACCCTTGTTCCCTTGGCCTCGACTACAACTACTACGAGACTACGACGACTTACACGGAATACAGAACTTACATTATCTCCACCCAGAACTTGCCCTCGTCCAAGCTTGTAAACGGGTGCTAACCGGGGTGAGATTAAACACCAACTAGGAGTGCCAGTTGCGGTCGTGATGGTCAGGAAATTAAGAACCCTGCTATAAATTAGCTGGGTGGAAAATGGATCAAAGATTCTGATCTCGATATGAAAAGAACCGCTGTAGGAAAAATGGATTAAGAGGGTTTTATGCCAAATTTCAAACATACCCGATTTATCACATTCTTAATTGCTTCTTCTAACGATCAATGGATGAACCTAATTGCATGATTTTTTAAGCCAATTATGTTTTTTGTTTTTTCTTGTATGAGAAACTGTACGAAATGTGCAACGGTTTTGGGTATTGTATTCGGGACACACCTCCCTATGTGCGAGAGGTGAAATCAATCTTAGGAAATGTACCTCCTAATAGATTTAAGTCAAGCATACTAAAGGTATCCCGGTACGATCGACCTGTGTAAGTAAATATGTATACGTATGTACATAGGTTTATGTACGGATTATATGATTGGGGAGTGCTTTTCTTGGAGGCCTTAGATGCAAAGATTAGCTAATTCTTTTCGAGAGCATCGATAATGGACTTTGAACGCGGGTGATACGATGATACGTTATTCTAAGTGTGTGTGGATCGAATGAACAAACAGTAGGTCACTATCACTACTTGGCTATTGTTTATTATTCATTCGTTAATCTTCCTTCATTATTCTTCATAGAAAATATAACAAAAGGCATAACTCGAGCGATTGATCGATCATCGGTAATTACAATCGAGCACAACTCGTTTACTATGATGATATTGTTGTAAACTTAAAAATCGCGTTAACTAAGCGTCATATAAATATTCATTGTATTAAGAAATCTTGTAATACATGATTCATTCAACCTCTCATATTCTTTTAGTATCAATAATTCTACCGTTTCTGACATGACGCTGCATAGTTTTCTCAAGTCGCAAGCGATCTCGTTTCAATTCGCCCACGTAACTCAGGATGCGTACGTGGCCTAGTCGTAGACCTTCGAGAACGTAATAAAATTTATTAGATTTTTTTTCACCCGCGTAGAAACACTTTGGGACACAGGGTTTTCGTAGATACGGTCGGTGGCTTGTGAATGATTCAAGTCATTCCATAGGGATGATTCAGAAATACCGTATAAACGTAAGGCAAATTTCTATCTTTCGTCGCTATTAATTGGCGACAGCTGTTAGTGACTACTTTTTCCCTATCATTTTAGCTCTATAAAATTTACCTCGCATCAATTACATCATGTACCAAGAACACTCTCTTGGAGAGACGAAGGGATGTCGAGCTTTCGTAGCTTCATGTTAAAATAGCGAGAAAACACATTCACAGATAAAGTATGTATGTTGAATCATATTCACATGAACTATTCAAAGGCGATTCATAACGATAGAATGTGGAAAGAGGAAACAGCAGACATTCCTCATCACGGAATGCTTCTTTTATTATCTAAGTTCTGTGTAAAAGTAATTTTCAAATTTAAACACAACTCTTCTTATGCAGCAACTCCTGCATCCATAACAACTGTCACACTAATACTTAAAGTATTGTCATCGGTATAGTTACGAATCTTGCATAATAAGTATTATTTTCTATTCTCTAAGAGGATCTGCCTTTCATCCCACAGCTTAACAGTTATGAATGTTAACTTATATTTTGTGACGTATTGCTGCCTTGATAATTTCTTTGATGAATGATGCCCGTTGAAATCAGCTAATTTTGATCGTTACGTTTCACCAGGCGTTATGCAGCTTATCAAAAGTCTTTGAACTAGAAAATTTCTAAGTTATGCCAAGTTATACTGTATGAAAACTGTTTGGGATATGCCATTGATCAACGATGCTTAAGATGTAAGAAGGAGACTTCAAACGCTCGTATCACGTCTCTATCAATGCTGCAATTTTCACTCCTATATGAATGTACGTATATGGGGCATTTCGGGTCAACTTTGTCACTCTTCACTGGATGGAATTTTTTTTAATTTTGTTCAAACTTTCTTATGTCATAAATACTTAAGAAATAACAATCGTAACTAATTATTCATCCGTGAAAATGTTGAAAATAAAAATTTATACACCCGCAGAATTTATCCTACTGTAAAAAAAACAAAAACCGATCACTACTTTCCAGAAGACTATTTTAATATTATTTATGACCGACACCGCGGTACGGATCGATAATCCATATCTATATTTGCGCCCTTGGAATTACATTGAAATACCTAGAAACTTAAGTATTTTACGATGGAATGACAGCCGGCTCGAGGACGCTCCTTTCAAAACCAATTACGCCATCAAATCGTTAATATCTCGTGAATGAAAAATAATTTAAATATTCCCTGGACCAATTTAGAACAGGTATAATAATTTCATGCTGAACCCTAACCATTGAGAAAGGTTAGTGTTGAGGGTGAAGTTTGGGGTAGGGAAAGGTAAAAATATGAAGGATAAGCTGTCCCAGCTCTCGCACGTTACCAATATATCAGGTATATTCCTTAAAATAGTAGTGATAGATGACCTGTGGTCAGCCGTTGAAGAGTCAAGTAGAAAAGGAGCGTGCTGGTCGGACGCGGCGAGGATCAAGTATAGGTAAGTATAGTAGCGGTATACGTTGAGTATAGTGAGTTAAAGAGCGACAAAGGTATGGCGAGGTTGTGAACGACTGAACCGGAAGTATTAAGCTTCGTTTATTAAAGCGGATCTAGTGTGGCAAGCTGTTTTGCAGGGAATTTACATCCCGCAAATGTGTAGGTGCTTTGTCACGCGTGTAATTGTATTTTCCGCCCTGAAGCCACCGCAATCTTACATTGCCAAGTTTTCTGGAATTGGGTTTCGCTCGTCTTTAGACGCCTGCGCCTTTAGGCGTTACGGTGTGAAAAATATAGTTGTTGATCTTTTAATTTCATTTCTGATTTCTATTTCGAAAAAGCTCATCCCCTGTAGTAGTGCGTGGTGTGTCAGTCCGATTTGATTACCGTACTTGAAGTAAAACTGTTGCCACATCTCAGACACTTTGAGAACCTTGGCCGCCAGTCACGCGGAGCTTTAATGAGCTTCCTAATTAGCAGTATCGTAGAATTATGGCTTTCTGGGTCGTCGCTCATATAATCCAATTAGATTATACCAAAAGTTTATTTATTTAATAACAGTTCAGTTCAATTATTTAACATTCATTAATCGACTAGATATTCTAAATTTATTTATAGTATATCCTAAGTTTATTTATTTATTTTTCTTTAAGTGCGGACCACCGTAGACGCCCGCGCATCAATCGTCGGCTTCCGGTGCTCGGAGACACGTGTATACGGTCGCTTAGTAGTCGTAAGTAGTAGGTGGCGATGATGCAAAAATACAAAAATTAAAGGGCACGATGACACCTGGTGAACACAGAGAACAGCGAAGACGAGATATTCGGGTCATTGTCAAACTATTGTTGGAAAAACACATCCGAGGATCCGAGGTAAAGCTACAGCCTTGGCCGGAAAACTTCTCTTAATACCTACGTAGTTTCAACCCCGATTTCCAGTTTGCCAAAATACGTTATTCCAAGGTGATATCCGCAACGAACTGGGTATTCGATTCCGAATCGCCTTCCCTGAGGGATGATCAAACTTCTCAGAGCGAAAACTTCGTCTTAACTTACAGCTAGACTTTCTTCATCCTCTTGACGTCCTACGGTTAAGAACTTTGACAGATATGTCAGGAAGGCATTAATCCAACTATGGATATGAAGATAATTGAGGAAAATGTGTCGTAAAGCCGTGTTTGTCACCTTGGCAATTAACACGATATCCTTGATGATTATTGACACACGTAACACAACTCAGGAGTCATAAAACTCTCGAGAGGGGTAGCAGTTGAAAGAAGAAATGTATACTTAGGGTTTCCCTCTTGGCAATGAACTAGTCTGGTTATAAGCCGATATAAGCCGCGTGACCGCAAATCTCACTACCACTCTGGTTTCGCACATATTTCATGACGTTACATATTCTATTGTACAATTATCTTTGTATAGTGAAAATACAGCCTTTCAACTATATCCAGAACGTGTTTCGATATAACTCTAGCCATATTGGTTCGCAATAAACAGAATAATTTTATGATAACACAGAGACATTGGTAATAGAGATAAACGCCGTAGCTATACCATAATAATAGAAGCTCTAACGAGAAACGATAGACCACAAGTAATTGGTTCGGTAATATTTTGTCCACTCGTAGAAAATGAAAACTAAAATGAGATCTGTGTGAGAAATCTGATGATATCGGATAGACGGTCGACTCTAATGCTAGTCTGATACGAACTCGGTTTCTAAAAGCGATTAGGACCTCCTTTGCTGCATAACTTTGTTAATCTGAACCCTGTGGCAAGAAATTCGACCAATATATACGAACCACTCCACTTCGATAATGGCGCCGGTACCTCGTTAATCAATTCAGCTGTGATAGAAACGCACACACACACAAACACAAACACACAAACACAGACATATATTATATAACGTATCTACGTACACATGTAAGTGAATATACTTCGAGAATTCAGAGCGAGGATTGAGACTGATCAGAAAATCGTACGACTTACCGAATTCTGAAGATGAAAGGAGTCGATGGTTAATTAACGAGACGGGAAACTCGCAAAGGAAATGTAAATTCAAGAAAGCTATAACGGAGGCATTTACGGAGGACCGATTAGAGAAATTTCCCTAATTCAATCCGGACCTTTTTTACGCCTCGGGAAATTTAAACGTTGCACTTTGAAAAGATTATAATCATTTTACCAATCTTGAGAGTTTGTATATAGAACGTTGCTTCACCACATCGATCGATTTACGTTCAACCGATTGTCAGGATTATAAACGCTAGCGCTTTACTTATTCTACCTCATTTTACATCCACAATTTCTCGAGAAGTGCCGATCTCAATACGATGTGTTTACGTCCTAGCTATCATCGAGGGTGTATTAACCAACGCAACCGACTAAAGCATAGCAGAGTAGGTTGGTAATTGGTTGAAATAAAATCTAACTAACAGACTGAGAAACAATTAAATAGAATGAACGAATTTGAACGAATAAAAGTTACCTGAAGGAAGAGCATGAAGCAGACCCACTGATAGTACCTGTAGACTTTCTTCTCACTCTCAGGATAAGATTTGGAGTTGTCAATTCCTGGGAATGGGACCTCGGATCCTTCCTTCTTTTTGTAGGCCGTTGTAATCGTATAAGTACTATGAATCCAGCAGTAAGTATTCAGAACATCTTCCGGAAGGTCCTTGCTGTGAATACAGTCGATTGGATTACCGACGTACTGTCGGGTCGTTACTATCAACGAAAACGCAACAAGCAGCATCACCGTGATGCTGTAATGAAGTCTGAATACAGCTGAGTCGATGTGAATGTGAGAAACTTTGATAAGGTTTTTCAGCCCACGAAATATGTCCAACATCTTGATGCACTATGATCCTGTTACTGCACAACGTGTCCTTGTCTCTGCTACCGAACAGAATCCTTCAGATTTATTAGACACCAGAAGTATTGGAGTTTTCCTCACCGATGGGCTTATCGAGGCACTTGCTACGAAGCACCTTGACGAAGATATGCCGTAGTACGAAAGTTTTAGGATGACTTTAATTGTTCTCATATCGAGTCGTATGATTTAAAATGGTTTATTTTTTAAGGAATTTAACGATTGTTTGAAAGGTTTCTATCGATCGTTTGGGGCTATTTACATATGTTATCAGTTAGTTATTTAACACACGTATTTTTATTTATTACCGTATTTTTTGCTTACGTGTTGGCAAAAACGATCTTGATGTGAAATTCACGCGAATTAATACAGACGGATAATCTGACCAGAGACAGATAATCATCACGTATTATTTGTCTCCATTTTTACATGATTTCTCGACGAAACTATACGAATGTTATAAAGTTATTCATCCTCCCCGTTGTAGAATATGTAGAAAATTAGCTGGAAAATCGTAGACGTCAGTTCATAAAGGCGCCAACGATCTCGTCGACAGCGGTCTGGCTTTCGTGGTATCCAATTTTTCAAACTGTTTTGACTAATTCACCAACTTGACAAATTGCTTAGGTTCTAGAAAAAAAAAAAAAAAAAAAAAACCACCTCGGGTTAGCGCTTTTCTCACCCATCGTCTCCTGGTTTCCAAAAGTCAAAACTAAAGTAAACGTATATACGGTACGGTCTGATGAAAACCCGAGTCGTCAGACGAAGTTAACATTTCTTTTTTTTCTTCTTTTTATTAACTGCTGAAGTGGCAGCATAAAAAAATCTTCGGGGTAACGTAAATAAAAAATAAAAATGAAAAAAATAAAAAAAAATAAAAAAATGATTGGACTGATGCTGAAAGTTATAGTTACGTGGAGGTTAACCCGATTTGATGAATCACAAATTACACAAGCTGTAATATCAGATCTGATCCCGGAAGACGAATTCTGAACGCTGTTTCTTGTCACCCTGTCATTTTGTTCTATTGTACGTTACTCGCTATGCTATTTTCGTTTATCCACGTACTACGTATGCAGTTAGTGACCAACACTAAGTGGGCATACACCCTCGTACCCTCGCACAGAAATGTTTTGAGGACAAATTACAGAAATAGAGCGGAAACCGAGGCAGGCTTACATCGCATCGCGTCTTCGCCGTCACCCCAATAGAATCGGGAATTCAAATTTCTGTCTAACTTTCATGGGGACGTAAATTAATCTTTCTAAGTGTTATTTTGATCGGAAAAAGAGAAGAAAAAAAAATGAAATAAAATAACTAGCGTTGGCGTTTGGAAATAAGGTTAGAGAGAGCCCGTACAAGATCTCTCGTAAATGTATCAACGAATAGTAAACAATTTTGTATAGAGGCAGCAGGCTACCCAGCTCTGATTCACGCGACCCGCAGGAAGCTGGCAGAGCAGCCGGATCCTCGAGTTTGAAAAACCCGCTTTTTTTTTCGAGGAACAAAGCTTTCAAGGAATTAAACGCGAGGTCTGCGCAAGTTATGGTTTATTTACTCACCGGCGCGTCATGACGCTTCGGAATACCCAGAGTTTATCGAACGCGCGTCAAATTGTTTCTAAGCTAAACTAGCCTGCCAGGTGGACAGAGAGCCGTTGAAAACTATAAATAATAATTACTAGTAAAAAAAAAAAACAAGGGAAAAGAAAAAAGAAAATGAAAATGAAAATGAAAAAAAAAAAACAACTGATAGTCCGAACTCAATAAGCAACTGGCTTCTTTCCTAGTCAGTGATCTTCTCGTTACCAATTCTGACAGTCGCGGATAGAATAGTCGATATTTCAGATTCCCCGCTCGTTGTATTGCGATGCTTGATGGATCCGATCTTCTGCAGATTCAAAAATGACCACTGCAATGCACACCTTGAGTTCCGTCGGGTCCAGGCCGGACATCGCATACTCTTCCTCGATTATCTCGACCCCCGTAAAACATTTGGTAAATTTTCTTTCTGGTAAACCAATGAAATACTCTTCGTCAAAGCACTTCGATACTATTCGGATTATGGTGTAGCATACGTTCCCTCATTTAATGAAAAAATTCTCAGATGAAAATCGCTGCACGCACTGGAAATCACCGTAACGAAGGAACTTTCAAAAAGGCTTTGCAGTAATAATGACGGACGATATGATTTTTGGAAATCTCTCGGCTAAAGGCGAGCCGACAGACTGACTGGCTGGCCACGCACTCGTCGGCCCGGTCCCTCTGCGGAGGACCAGAGGTGGAGGCAAGCGGCTCCAGGAATAGATCGGATCCCAAAGTCCAAGTCGAGCGCGCGCTCTCGGACGGGCATACTCGTGAAAAGCCAGGTTTTATATAGGACCACGCGCCCCGCGTGTTCAAAACTAAGCCAAGCAAAAGCTCTTATCATCAAATTATCAAAAATTATGTCCAAGTAGCGATCCGGCCACAGACGTAGCAATGCGAAGTGCAAGGCTGAGGGACACAAGGGTGCAAAGCGGCGGACAGCAAGCGAGAATCAATGCCGCGATAAAATCTATGGAAATTCAAAAATCGGGTATATCGACCCGGTCAATAACCCTCAAGAGACGATCGCTGGTCCCTTATTCTTCCCATATTTCATTATAATCCCGGGTAAAACGTATCGGGAGGATTTTCGGGCACGTGTCTTTTCATAGGAGACAAAATATGTCAGACTCACCCTTCTCGGATCTCTACGGCATTCCATCGGGTCTAAAAATTGAACAAAATAGATAAGATGCTGGACGCAAATACACGTTTCAAAATACACTCTATGGTACAGAAGCCGTATCTGCAACGAGGATAATATATTACACAGGTTCGAGTAATGTTGGAACTTACTCTGTAATATCTTTATACTTATTGGTAGCTAACAGAGTTATGCGTGGCTTCTGGATACGCAATATTGCCCTCGGACTTACGTCATAGCGGTGAAATCAAAGTTTAGACTAAAAAATAAGCGGAAATTTCATTTCATTTTCTTCCTTCTTTTTTCTTCTTCTTTTTCTTTTTCTTTTTCTCTTCCAAGACCCTCGAGGAGAGCTATGATCCGTGTTACCTACCCGCAAGGCAACAAATTCTCGTGTCACTTTTGGTATTTATGCGGTTTGGGTATTTCGCCGACGTTAGGACATATATCTGTCTACCAGGCATAATAATATAAGTATAATAATTTCAATATTTCTAACGTGATGGTACACCACTTCTTAGAGTATATACTGGCTTGATTGTTATGAAAGATACTATACGTGAGATTGGTTGAGCTCAACGATAAATCATTGAAGATTTTTCCCATTTTTTTTCATTTTATTTTATTTTTTTATTTTTTATAGTCGGATGAATAGATTTACGCTGACGTTACCCTGGTATAGATAAATGATACAAACATACATCGTCCCCAAACAACGCCTGCAGATCAGTGAATACGAAAAGTCAAATAGTGACTTAATTTTAGTCCGTGTATTTTCAGTCGATTATAAAGATTTCTAAAAATATTCTCATGTAGTATACAGCTATGGCATCGGCACTACTCTTCTTCTTAGTCTCAGGAGCCACGCTGGGTGAACAGAACTTGATTTGACGTTCTGCACTCCGCGGGGTATCTCGCTTGTTACTGTAAACTCCGAGTTCTTTGAGGGGTGCAAAAATTTAAACGATCAAAAAGAAAATTCTGCCAAAATTCTGGAATTCTTTTAGCAATGCATATTCACAGAAAATTTCCACGAATATACAGAATAGCTTCGTATCAAAAGAGAAAGGAGAAAGGTGAAGACGAAGTCAACATGGTCGTATTTGAAATAAGACTGTTCGGCAAGAAAAAAAAAATTTTTTAGATAAATATCATCAATTATTTCAGGACCATGGCGTATTGTTTAAAGTTTCTGGCGACTCGGTTGTAAATACCTGGCAACATATCGTCCCACGCTTAAATGCTGGCTAAAGGTGTCTAACGGACTTTGAAAACCATACGGAACGTATTGTGTAGATTCAATTATATATTTCTGTACGACAGCGGAAATTCCTTGGGTATAACGTCCTGAGAATCATGATAATGTTATTACAGTACCGAGTAACAATTCGTTTACTGACAATTGATAGCGACAGGTGTCACATCAATTTTGGAATCATGTCGTGTCCTCAATAATTTCTCAGTCATGGCATATTGTTTAAGATTCCTTCCGAATAACAAGGGCACAATTGTCTATAAAGACCATGGTCATTCGTAGATCAATACCTACCGCGAAAAGTGTCTCGTTAGTGTTGAGAATTTAGGGTAGTTATATACGAGTGCAATTATTTGTAGACCCCAGGTTCACGCCTGACTTCTATGACGCACGTCTGATACTCTGATCTGCTTCGAGTTATATAACAGTTCAGTATACGGGCTATCTTAGCCCTCTAGTTCATCATAAATTTCATCTCTAAGTAGCCGAATCAATTTGTTAAACCAACCTCCCTCGAATAGACGTGTGGCTTGCATCGATCGGGCATCGATTTTATTTTTAAAGAACGATCAGCCGAGGCCCAGAGCCCCAAAACCTTGAGAGCAAGGCCACTTATGTAGCTATTGGAAAAACGCAACTCTCTATAGTAACGAAAACATTACCCTTTCATCCCGCGGAGTCCCTCTATAAACAATTTCTTTCGCTAAACGTTAGCAGCGTGTTGGGTTCGTGTTATTCCATCACATGTTTAAAAAATTATAACAAGACCAGTACTACAACACCGGGACTCTACAATGTTCGCTGATATAGTAGCAATGTGTTTACTACAAGTTCTACGGAATATTGCCAGAACCCAAAGAAGGGTCAAAGCATTTTGGACATTCAACGTGGTCAAGAACACGCTTACCCGAGTTCCGAGGTACACCATTTTTTCCCGGGTGGTTAACGCTCGTGGCTATTATACCCGAAGGAATCAGAGATCAAGAGGCTCGAAGTCCTGAAAGGTCAGTGAAACATAGATCGATTTGTTATTCGTCCAAGTGTTCGGTACAAGTGGAGTTTAGATAGTTAATTAAACTAATGACTGATGATACTCCAGATTATTTTTTTATTATATATAAAAAGATAAGAGATACGTATACATTCCAAGCATGGATGATCTATCGATCACATTTAACAAATTTTTCACCTCGGAATTGAAAAGCAATAAGAGATCGATCCGGGTTAGTCAACCTTTCATTGCATTCTTGACTGAATGCTGACGAGGGCTCAATTTCTTGTTCACGTTGTTTAGTTTCAAAACGATAGAACAAATGGTTCAAACGTGGTAAAATTTTATACGCTGCAGCTTAAATCCTAATACATCGATTCGTTGAGCTGATAAAACAATAAATTCTATAGTTTGCTATTTACGGAAAAGGATGAATGATAGAAATTCATAAAAAAACATTTCGTTTATCAATATAATTGAAGATTTCTGGGAGTCAGTATCGAACTTTGAACATTGTCGAAGAGTACAATCGAATTTATGTATAGTAATTAAATCCAACGAGATTCATCCCCTGTTTGTACTCCGAGGCTTTAAATTTATCACAATTTTAACAACATATATCAGTGGGTTCTAATGAGTACTGACAACAGTAGATACAGATAATCGAATGATGCTGAGAGTACTAATTTGAATTCGGAAACTCTTTATCCCAAGTTGCGAAAGGTTTTGACTTAGCTAAGAAAACTCAATTACACAGTTACCGAGTCTTTGAGATTCAATCCACCCGCTCTAATCGTAAATTTCAATCATCAGATTTGTGTAATTAAGTTAAGTTCACTGAATTCGAGTGGATATCTGACTTTGGTGCAATTAGGGATATCAGATTTGTACATATATATGCGCAAGGGACAGTAGAAGCTGCTTGATATCATACGGTCGTTAGTTATTAGTAATGAAGACACACTGAAACTTACCTCGTATATTCGTTGGATAGAAGTAGACCCCCAGAGACTGCTATAATGTCACAGTTTTCATAGTAAATTAGAAAAAATGAAAACTTTTTTTTTTTTCTTCACCGTTAATAAGCGCTATCGTATGACATAATATAACATTATACCTGAAAGAAAAGTGTAAACGCCACCCATTGGTAATATTTGACGTGTTTCACAACGCTTGGATGCTCGCCTTGGGGATGATGATGTCTTGATGGTCCAACGCCAGGGTAGGCTACGTTGATTCCACTCAATCCCAGCATGGCTGCTGTTACGAAATATGTACTATGCACCCAACAGAAGGCGTTAAACACGTTGACAGGAATTTCTCTGGACCATAGAGATAACGATAAGAAAATGAAAAAAAAAAAAAAAAACAAGACAAATAAGTATTAACGATCAGTTCCATCGGATAAAATCAATCTCACACGTGTGAGATTGTTCATTGAATAAGATTACCTAGTGTGATCACAGTCGATGGGGTTTCCAACTGCTTGTCTGGTGCTGATCGTTATTGAAAATATCAATAGCAGAACCGCGGTTAGACCGTGAAGTCTAAAGACAATGCTATCTGTTTTGAGTCTGTTCACCTGTACCAAAATTCATTTTAATGAGTCAAACCGTTCTAAATTGGTTTCAGCTTCGGTTACAGTTGAACCATTATTCATTCAAGATTCAAGTTCAGTTTTTTTTGCCGACATACTTAGGATCAGAAGCTTTTTTTAGTTTCAGTTTTTTTCGACCTCGTTTATCGATCTAACTTTTTATCCACCCCCATCTTCCGGACCCTCATTATCTTAATGAATTACTTCGGCTCCTCTTTAGATAAGCAGCAGAAATTGTACTTAACACATACTGCATGATACAATTTTTTTTTTTTCCTCTTGAATATAATATCTAGGTGTAATAATAATAATCTGGAAATATTTTACTTAGGAATAATTGATCAGAATTTTATTTGAATATCGTTTGACTAGGCGACAAATAGAAAATCGATTGGCGTTATTTATTGGTAAAAAGAAAAAAAATATATGGGCAATTCCACCTCAAATCGGCCGAGAAATGACCTCGTATTTTTTGGCGCGCGGCGCGGCAACTTGACGCAGCGCCGGACAAATAATTGTAAAAAAAATACTTAGAAAAATCGCTCCATAAATTTAAAAAATTCGCCATCTTCAGAATTGAATGAGGAATGCGATCGTATTTTTTTTAGAATTTTAAAAATGGCCTTAGATTGCGAAAAAAATCGATAAACATTTTGATTGCTTATAAAAACAACAAAACTATATTTTTTGAAAAGTTGAAAATTTTTATCAAAAAGTGCCTTTCATCGCCTTTGAAACGCGTTTTGGAACATCTCTCTACGGTAAAGGGGACCCGAGATATTAATTGTCAAAGCCGCCCGCGCGCCACTTTTACAGTCAAATGCGATAATTCGTAACTAGCGTAAAAAAAACTTTTTGGACTAACAAAAAAATACGGGTCTATTATTTTGACGTAGAATCACCGTAAAAAAAATTTTAATCGATTCAAAAAATACGAGGTCAAAAAACACCCAAAATTGGCCGATTTGAGGTGGAATTGCCCATATACCATTCGATTTTTCACCCTGATTGTTGAACCACGATTTCTTTCAACTCATATAATATTCAAGGCGAGTTCTCTGGAGTGACGTGAGTTCCCGTTCAAGCAACCCTTACAGTGCTGTGAGGGACCGCGATAAAAGAGGGTCAAAAACTTGGCTTTGAGATTAAACTGCTTATCTTTCAACCGCTGTCGTTTAATATCCGAAATTCATCACCTGAAATATTGATTTCACCATACTTTGAAATACGTATATATCTACTCAATATAAGCAATATCAAATAGACATTACGGGGATCTTTACGACTCGAAACTTTAGCTCTATCTGATATTTCTGACAGAAAAAATGTCATATAATTTGTAGTTATTAGGGATTTATCGCGATTCGACGATAAGGCAAAATAAATAATTATTCATTGTGATCACAAAGGTCTGGAACGAACCCCAGAATCAGATCTTTCAAAATTCTCATATGGAAACATGCATTTTGAACTTAAATATGAAAACTCCGGTTCCTCCTGCCGGCAACACACATCGCTTATCCGTCAAACGTTACTAAGCTTGACAGGCGAGAACTACCACCTCTGTTCGGTTTCCATGAATCTTTTTTAACAGATAAGATTTATCACACCAACCCACGAGTATCGACGCGTTGACGTAAGGAATTTCATAATTTCATTTTTACGTCAATATCAACAGCCACCGAGCATCGACTCATGTTCACCAGCCTCCCAGTCGATCAGCTTCTTCGTTTTTATATCAGCTTAGATTCGTCGCACGTTATTCTCGCTATTAAGACCAAGCCGCGTTGATATACGTGAAATGCGTTAGATATCAACCAAAATATTTATTACCTTAATTAAACGCATCCTATGATTAATCGCGATTTTTTTTTACTCACATGAGAAAAAAAGTAAAGACTTCTTATCGCGTCCATCACACCTCCGGAGTTATCCTGGGAAGTAGAACCCCGTTTTTTCCGGCTTGTCGTTGTACTTCCCTTAGATTTTGTCCTAAAGTTATTGACCTTCTGTTTAGCTTTTCTCCACTGTTTAGTATCGCCGTTTTTCTTCTCTCCGTTCGCCAGGGACACCCGGTGACCAGATTTATCAAATTTATTAGTTTTCATTTGTCCCTATAACTGGCCCGTTCACGTTCATTACTTTCCATTATTTACCTCAAACTTTATCTAGCTGAATATAACTGCACCTAAGTGATAATCTGTTACGTTCATTGCAACAGCATCTTTTACTCCACTTCATTGTTTTTCTTTAACAATTACAAGTGATTTCCTAATCAAAGTTTAAATCAAACCATCATTCAGGGTGAACAGGATCTACTATATTCCAAATAAATTTCTTCCTATTGAATGACAAGCTTCTTTTCTTTATTATAGACATAAGCTTCTTACAGCTTTACGGACCCAAACGAACCTCGGCTCTTCAAGCCTGGAATCTGGATCACTGGCTAATCTTTCGATAGAACAATTCGTCGGAAATTGTCTAATCGATAAATAAAAATAATTTATTTAATATCCTGAACGTAGTCTCACCGCACGCACTGCACGCACCTTAAGGTAGAAGAGCGGGTCAGCGGCGCAAGAGGACTTCTCACAAACTGAGAAGAATCTTGGCGACACGCGACTAGTCCCCTTGCCAATTCTTGCCTCTGTTTTTATTTTTACACTTTTCATCTTTCCTTGTTTTCTCTCTTAGTCCAATCTATTCTGTAGCCGCGACCCAAATGTATAGATTAACGTCCGTATTATAGATATATATGTATAGGTGCAGTATAAATATGTAATCCAATAATTCACTGCCCGGCTCAACTCATTTCGTTGGCCCATACGCGATCACGGGTATTGCAGAGCTTTTTTCCTTGCTATTTCCGTTCCGTTTGAAAGCTCTAGGCTTGTTTTATTGGTCTTCCCTTTGGTAAAAACGGGTCCTAACTGCCTCAGAATAGTGATTCAAAAATATGGATTCCGTCGTATCCCTACCTGAGCCACATCGTCGTCGCGAGCCAGTGATACTCCGATTGGTTGTTGGAGAATCAAAAAAAAAAAATTTTTTTAGCGAATATATATTCTTGTGATTCGAATAACCGAAAGATTTTAGTCGGCGCCCCCCTGTGAGGTCACCGGAGTATATTTATCTATTAATGTAAAAAGCCGATGGAAGCCTACCCCACCGGAGAGCGGGATCTGGGTTAAGGAGAAATCGCATTGTCTTAATACATCTGCAGAAAATTAGCGGCGGAAATTACCTCTATACGATCTCAACAGGACCTAAATCGAGACCTCGGTTAGGACAGAACCTGCATTCTTATAATTATTTCATTTATTATTTAGACAAAAATTAGGTAAGAGAGTAAGTAGTAAGTATGATGACAATGAGAACGGCACCTTATAGTATACAACTTTTACTGGATTGACCTATTTACGTTGCGTAATAAATATATTTAACAAAACTGTTCGAGAGTCATACAAAGGATTCTTATTCCGATATCAAACCAGAGTATAAAAGATATAGCGGAACTAGACATTTATATATTCACACTTTTGAACGATTGTGAATTGTATCATTGGTATAACGATAGATGGATAAATTCCGCCTTGTTTTATGTTTATACTTATAGCAAATATACCCGCATTTAACATTACGGGATATGCATGGCGAAAAGTGTTTTAACGAAGGATGACTTTTTGAAATCGTTTCGTAATTACGTAAAGGAGATGTGTTACGTAATTTATGTTAGCGGCTAAATACTCTTGGTATATCCTCGGCATCAGATCGTATCGATTACAAAGCCGCGACTCGTGCAGCTTTACGCGAAGCTTTCAAAGTCGCGTCTGATTAAGCGATTCTATACCTGAGGAAGAGATACAGCGTAGCTTCGTTCTATAGACTTTGAGAAAATGAATCTGTTTAGTCTACCGAACATTTTTATTTTTCTTTTTTTCTCTTTTGGTAAACAAAATTTTCGGCCTAATTTATTCTGAATTTAAGTAAAACGTATTTTAGTTGATTCTGTAGAGAATTTTACTGCATCAAGTCACCCTATATCTCAATTAATAAACTCACCATCAAAAATGATATTTTCTTTCATTTCACAAATTCTTTTTAATGGTTCCCATTATAAAGCTAACGTATTGATCGATAGTCGCGTAAATTTAAGAGTATAAGGATAAAGATTTTTAGTTATCCATTAATACGCGTGAAAACCGTTGTATTTTATTCACCCCTAAACTCTATCCATATACTTTTAATTAAAGGTAGAGTATCGTAATGAAACCTTTTTCATAACGTTGGAAAAAATTCATTTGTGAAAATGATATCCTTGAAAATAAATTGAAAAAGACAACAAAAAAAAAAAAAAAAACTTCGTTGAAACTTTTGCGACTCGTTGGATATGCGACTGTGCGATGAAACGCGGCACACGTAGCTACATTACGTTGAGGCCTGAGTGAATAAAAATTTTTCTCTGTCTAAACAATGAAATCAGTTTGCGATAAGTTATGAAATTTATTGCTTGAAATCAGTTAGTCGATTTGCTTTCAATTAGTTTACAATTTATTAGGTACTTATTCGTATAGCAAATAAAGAAAAATAAAAAAACGAAGTAATAATAATAATAATAATGTTCCCATACGAGAGAGATGTTTATAGATTACCGATCGATGAATTATAAATTTTAATTGCGTAATATGTATTAACGTTTGTCGTAAAATTAATTTTATTTCTTATTTTCATTATACAGGTTTTATTTTTATTTCATCCACTGATATAGTATGCCTACTATATAAAGTACCCTCGCTACGTCACGCTATTTCCCATTTTTAAATGCGATACGAAATCCATGAAGAATCATGCGGCAACAAATGCCACGATGAACCATAGCCCGTTCTATATAAACGAAATTTTAATTACTACAATAAAGACGACAGGTTTGGGGATTAAATTTCACATGATTCGCGCCACTCGTTTGGCCTAATGCCAGGTCGATAAAACGTATATGTTGTACACCAACGGAGGTAAGGATGTAACGCCCACGACGTATCAACTGCAGTTAACAGTCTCAGTTCTAGTTTCTGTTGTTAATACAGTTTTCTACCAAGCCCGTGGTCAGTTTATGACAATAACTACTACAGCCAAGGGACTATATTACGAAACCATATATGCCTTCGTGTGTATACATGCATATAGCTATATATATATGTATACATATACACAGTTTTATTTCAATTTCCGTCAACTAGATTCCAGACAATGCCCTGGGCAGTGACATCATTTCTTATATACTTATTCTCTGTTCTTCGAAGCTATATCTCGATTGTGGCACGTGTACGAGAATCTTGGACTTGTTGCTAGTAAGAATCGCAAGCATAGGGGAAACTTTATACTGTATATATACAGTATGCTATTATACTCTTCTACCAGATCTGCTAGAGTCAGCTTATTATCACCGTTGGTATTAGCAACTGCTGTTGTATATAGGCACTGGTTTAACTAAGAAAATAATATCCTATATAAACATGAGCCAAAGTCTACATTTAGCATATAAAATTCGTGCTATACATACCCATGTTGTATCCCAAGAGCGTTGTACCAACCTACCTTTGGGATTTTCAAAGTTTACTAATATTTGTTCAATTGTACGTATACATACACCTTAGAGTTACTGTACAGAGTAAATAACAAGTTTTGGGGACTTTGTTTACGAGTTATTATATTTGTATACCTAAAGGCTATGGTAGACGATGTAATTCGTAGATGAAACATCCCAAAATTTAAACCCTGAATTCGTGGATACGATATATGACTTGTGTTCAAACATTTTTTAGCTAATTCATTTTTTTTTTTCAATATAGCTGATCAATTTTAAACATTTTGCTTCTCTTTTTTCTTTCATACCATTTCAGTTGTTGAATGACGGAAATTATCGGGTAGATATTTTCATTCAATTTTTTTTTTTCGATTAATCACAGCCACGGTCATACGCACTGCTGCTGTTACCGCGATAGCATATATTGCGGATAACAAATTCTCGTGATTATATTGAAAAATGACTATAATTATCACAGGATGCGAATCCAGAGGATGTGGAGAAATTTTATCGTCCCACCTATAAGTTCTGAAAATATGTATTATTAATAATAAATGAATTTATAACATCGAATCCGGCTTGCATTTTAAATCTTTACTCATTAGTATTCACATTCGCTGCTCTGTTACGGTTCGGAGTAAACGGACATAACTTCACGTAGATATAATACGGTACTTATATCTATTCTAAGAATAAAATACAACGAGAGAAATGTCTCCGAAGAGTTCTATTATCAAATCTATATCTGAATAATTTCATTCAACTTTTTACACTCGTTTTACTCAGTATTAGTAACCACTGCAGCTACGTGCTGTTTGTGAATCACATTAATTGTCGTATATATACGATACAAGTAATATGCCATCTGTTACCCTGAAATCTTTCCTTATCTAAATTTGCGTTAATACAGTGTGTCCTAGAACTGAATGCAGAAAATGAAGAAGGTAATAGAGGGGGTCAAAGCTGATTAAATTCACCCATAGAAGAGTGGTCTCTGAAGTAGGTGCCGGCATGTAGGCAACCGACTACACATCAGATATCTGTCAGCCGTCTAATTGATGAGCGCGCTTGATTTCTGATGCGAGTCATAACACTTTTGAATTCAAAAATTTCAAACAAAAATACTTTTGATATGAAATTTTATTATGAAAACGATCAATGTTGTTCTGTTTGACGAATATTCAATGTCCGAAGTGTTTTCATACGAAATTCTTGACTCCTGAAGCGTTATGAATGAAGTGCTAACCGATACCAGCTGTGTAGTCGGTTGCCTACATGCCGGCGCTCGGAGCGATTTTTTAAGCGACCATATCTCGCGATCGGTACTTCGGAGACCATATCTTCTATATCTAAATTTACTCAGCTTGATCCCCTCTTCATTTTCTGCATATAAATAAATATGATCAAATTTTGTCATCCGTAAGTCAGAATTTTCTTAACGATTTATATGAATAATATACAGTATATTAATATGAATGACAACCTGTTATCTGAATTTGCGATAAAAAAAAGAAAAAAAAATCTTATCAAAGACTTTGTGGTTTCTGCAGTTGTGGTTGTGTCGTCGTAGCTTCGCCCTATCCAATCTCAGTTGACAATGAGAGCTATCAGTAAATAATTCTCGACTCATTACGACCGCATATTAACTATTAAAGAAATTTCTGAGAGAACTTGAATGCATTACGATTACGTGATTTTGAAAAGAGGAAACAAGAAAATAGAAAAGAAAATTTCCATTCAACAACGACAGCAAAATGTTATATTATTAATAATCGATTATATACCCGGTAATGTCTTTATTTGTTTGTGAACAATCGTGTTAGACGATAACTGTAGTATATCATTTAAGTTTTGTTATCTACAGGATATATTAGGTCGTGATAAATTACTTTTATTCTTTTTACAGCTTTTTGGTAGAAGTTGACTTTCATGATTAACGCAACTACTTGTTTGACCATTTCCGGTGATACTCGAACAAAACTTCCTTTCCGGAAACTACGGTCTGTCGCATTGGTTCGTTTTAAAAGCCACCCGTATATAGATACTACAGGTATACATGTATACGTAGGTATATAACAACGTATATGTATAAAATATATATACATAGAAGGTATTATAGGTACGTAATTGTTCCGTTGCCTGGAGCAGTGGTAGCGATACTTGGCTGTAAAGTTTCAGCTCTCGCGGTTTGCTTCGAAATAATATTTCTTCTCGCCCGGAGGTATTACTAGAAACTAAACCCCGTAATTTTCATTGGAATGCTAGGCTCGGCTGAGTGAGTCTCTTTTTTCATAGATTAACTCCCTGTAATGATACTGATTTGAAATTTTTACTACACACACACACACATACCGATAAAATCGGACTGCAGTTAAATATCGAACGAATTCTACGAAACTATGAAACGAAATTAGAAATTCGACAATATTAGGTAACCTTTACCTATAAGACATATTAAAATTCTACCGGAGTTCCCCTATTTTTGATTTTCAAAATTTAATATCGAATATGAGATCACGATTGTATGTTAAGCTTCTCCGATGAATTTATAAACACGGCGACCTTTCGAACTGAACTCGGTTTTGAAATTTTTTTCTTTAAATCGTTGAGGAGCTTTCGAAATCCAGCTACAAAAACATTTTCAGTTCTTGATTTTATTTGTAAATTCATGACAGCGCTCGGAGACCGCAGAACCAAGTACAGAAGAGAACTTTAGGTGCGTTTCCTTAAATTTTCGAATTCTCTGAACTAGTAAAAACGTTGGTTAAAAAACTAACCGATCAACTCCGAAAGGTCGTCGTCCGGTTGTTCAGTTCATTCCCCCTTACGAGAGAAACGGCTCTGGAACTCTGCTGGGCTATGGTATATCAAGCTGTTGTGCCATTGCATTAGTCTCGTCGGTATATGGCCTTCTTTGTTCCGATTGGTAGACAGATCTGTTTCTTCAATTGACCAAGTCCTTATTAGGGCCAATTATCCCTGATGTCAAATAACAACACCGCAATGTTTAGAGCAGTACCACCTAGATATACTAATTGGATATGAATGTGAATATGACTGCGCTGCAAGCTACAAAAATTCAAAAATTCAAAAAAGAAAAAAAACGGGCATATCTGAAACAAGGATTCAATCACTTTGGCCAATTTTCTTAGCGTGGTGAAAAGAAAAAAAAAAAAGGATTGCAATGAGGCAACAAGAAAATTCACAAAAGTATAGGAGATCGATGAAATGTTTTTCAAAATTTAGAATTTTTCCATTTGTTGGTTTCTTTTAATTTTGATTCGTCAAATAAAGGTTCAACTGAAAAATTGTAAGAATTTATTAAAAAATGAAACCGTGACGATAAAGTTAGATGAAAAGAAAGTATGGATATATAGCTAGGTGACGTTTGGTTCCATATTAGCATTTGCCTATTCAAAGATTTAAATTTAACACCTGTATTTCTTGAACCACTGATAAGTGGCAACTTATACAGTTATGATTAGAAACAGTAAAAGAGAAGAAGAAAAATAAATAATAACTATCGATGGAGTGAATATAATTTGAAATCTTTGGTAAAAAAAGAAAAGAAAAAAACGATGAAGGATGATCGGTTATTGAAATAGACGATGTGTTATAAGTAAATGTCTTTAATTTTTCCTATACATTATAATATCATGGTATATCTTATATTCAAACATATTAAGCATATATAATATATATATATTTATATATGGCGTCGTAAATAATATATAGGATCCATAGAACGTCGTATTTATATTATCGATATATACGATTATCATTCGCAATTGTTAATAAACGTTGAAAATCAATGAGATTACGAATTAATATGTACCTCTGCAAGTAGATACATATAGTATATTAGAGATTAAATAATAAGGTGAATATCTTGTTCGTAAAAAAAAAATGAGGAGAAGAAAGAAAAAATAAAAAATAAACGACAAAATTATTAAACAAATAAAAACAAAATAATAATAATATGTTATTATTATATCAAAGGACAAAGAACACATGATACGTTTCGTTGGTAATGAATACAGGAAGACGTCTGGACGATGCATGGTAAGGGGGCCTTTGAGCACAAGTTGCACCAAAGTCCGTTACAATCTTCAATAAAGGCTTAACGACTAATTGTAAAATAACCAATTATGAAAGTTAGATATTTGTTTTGATCTGTATTGTGAAACAAAAGTAAAGGATATCTAAATTTTTATTAAAATGAAAAGAAAAGAATGATAAAATATTAGAATCTTAGTTAATCAAGGTTTCTGGAGTAATTAAGATCAGATCACTTCTTATAACTTCTGAATATGTAAAATTCTATATTATTTATCTGTTGTATCGGGAAATGGAAGACATATCATTTTATATAGATAAATTTTCTTACAATATTGGAAATTCTCTGGGAATTTGTATACCTAAATCAAATGTACATATATAAATATGCGAATATGAATCTTGCAGAATTATTTATGTAAAATATGAAGAAAGAAAAATACTGTAGTATTGTTATTTTTTTTTTATAGTAGGTATATGCATATAGGTATATAAAATCTATCGTTATATTGAAAGGCATCTCATGTGCAGTGAGCAGTTGTCAGACTATCTCAGTCTTCTTTTTTACTCTCATTTAACCGAAAAATAAATGAAACGAAAAAAGGAAAAATAAAAAAATAAAGAAACATAAATCGTACACAAGGACAAATTAAAGAGTCAAAAGAAAGAATAAGAACGGAATACTGATTAGAAAAATTATACATATAGGAAAAAAAAAAAAAAAAAATGAATACTTGAGCTAGAGGTTTTATACAAAAAAAAAAATTCAAAAAAATATCTATAAACACACCGAAATGCCAATTGCCAAATGTTTCGATTGCCAACTACCGAACTACATAAGGGTATGTAAAAGTAATAAAATTATATTAATTATGTAAAGAAACCGGGCGCTTTAGCCTCTATGTAAAGACGTAAGATATTATATTTATTTGATATGATAAAATATGATCACGTAATAAGAGGAGAATAATTCTTATCATCCATTGTATTTTTAATTCTGTTTTTTTTTTTTCATATTATACTTCTAGAAGTTGTAAAAAAAAAAAAAATAATAATAATAAAAAATATATATTATTATATCGCGAGCTCGAAAATAGCTAGAAGTAATTATATCGACACAGTGTATAAGGTGTAAAGCTTTGCCGGAGTCTTAACTAAATACGATTGAAATCTGGTATATACTATATACTATATATTATATATAATATATATATACTATATGCAATGGTGAACGGCATACTCCTAGTTCGAGCTCGGTAATTTAAATTTGAAATTATCGATGATTATAGTATCTAAAAGATATCGTTAAATTATATAATAAAATAGTAACTGTGTATATTCGGCGCGTTAATTTAGTTTTTATTTATTTATTTTTTTTGTTTTTTTCAGTTTTTTTTCTATCGATTATTTGTCGTTATAATCGCTATGGTGACGAGGATGAATTTTGATCACCCATTTTTTTGGCCAATTCTTGAAGCACCTCTCTGTAAATCATTGAGTCGAGATTTGTCCCGAGGCTGTAGAGCAACCACCAATCTCCGAGGTCTGTTTTACGACTTACACTTTGGCATGTTTCCTTCGACGTACCTCGTGCCAAAAGATGCATTAAACGTGGCCGAATTGAAGGTACGAATATAATTGCAACACGATACAGAACCAGACATATTAAGAGAAAGGTAAGTATCAGGTACCAAAACCATATGAAAATGTAAGTTTTTTCGTTGACTATATTCAACGGTAGAATACAGAGAGCGTCGTGTTTTTGTAAACTACCTGATGATCCGTATTTATGAAATAAACATTTTGTAACACGTGGAAAAATGTAAACCATTGGATCGACACGATCATCCTGTGGTGTTTCTGTGAATTGAATAACTCGTAGACCATAGCTTATGAATTCACCGTCGAAAAAACGATTCATCAAATATAACTGTAGCAGTATATTTATCAGGCAAAGTAACTCGCAGAAATAGTACCTGCATACGTACTGCATGTGTCTCTGTAGGGCAGAAATAAAAAATTTCATGGTAGTATAACATTAAAATATTGTGCCAATATAATGACACAGGATGTAATAATTATACGCGCGTTATATGAATCGCTGCAAAATGCAAACAAGAATATCTGATTGTGATCCGTAACCCGAACTTTTCTTGCTAACTTATGACTCGAGATATGAACGACACCTTGATTGTTTATTCGGTCTTCCTAATAATAAACGTGTATATATTATACCACCCAAGAGAAGTTATGGCTTATCGCGGTTCAAACTAAACTCTTGATAAACTGAACGGTGTGATGACCACCCATCAGTAAAGTCATTAGTTGAAATCAAATGTTCAAGAGCTTGTGAACTTTTTTTTTCTTTCTTTCTTTTTTTCTCCAAATTTGTGATGCGAATATGTGTATTGAGGTAACATCTAATAAATGCTTATGCTTACCGTGCGATGATTCAGTATATATTTTGTGATCAGAGATTTTTTCTTGTTCTTTTCTTTGGTTTCACACAGTCCATGATTCATGCCCATAACCAGCCTGTTCATCAAGCCATTTTCCCAAGTATTCCATAGCCACTGAGGCACGTAGCACGCTATTGCCTGAACAGGAATAAAGTTGAATTTATAATAAGATAAAAGATTCCTTACTTTACCACTGGTGCAGCTTTCGCAAAAATATGAATCTTGCGAAATCGATTAACCGCATTGATTTAAAGAAATTGACTACTCACCTGGAAGAATAGAGCGAAACAGACCCATTGATAATAGGTGTAGTATTTACGAGCGTCTGCATCACCATGGTCATTTCCGACACCAGGATGAGCTACTTCAGTGCCAATCTTTAAATGAAAATAATGAAAAATCCATTAGCATGTTAAATTTAATCGCGAATAATTATAAATGCAAATTTATTTCTCAAGGATGTTTATTAATTCGATGATATCCGGCGAATGAGATGATCCTTACGAAGTGCGTATACGGAATTAGTTGCAATTAATTGATACGTTTGTTGTATAGCTTGGTAATCGGTTTATTATCGTAATGAGAACTGATAATGTAAAAAAAAATTGCAACGAAACAGATAAAGTCTTTCGTAACGATTATAAATTATCGCCACTGTTTTATAACAAATTTGTATAATAATCTATGTACTACATACGTGATACATATTCATGAGAAAAGATTCTATCGTATCTCGAAGCCGAGTGAGAAAATTCATGAAACAATAATAAGTAGAATTATTCAGAATTTTCGCGGAATAAGCTCGATGAAACAAACAGTGTAGATAAGCGGCATGGTAATATCAATGTTACGCAAACCTATGCTAAGCTATACTACTGCTATGCTGATATTATCGTTCAAATCAGAC
Organism: Tenthredo notha; assembly: GCA_914767705.2. NCBI lineage: Eukaryota > Metazoa > Arthropoda > Insecta > Hymenoptera > Tenthredinidae > Tenthredo > Tenthredo notha. The sequence goes on from OU611907.1 coordinate 6,992,743, forward strand.
GTAATAAGCATAACGTCCTATCTTTAGCACGCGTTACGCAGAGCTTTACTGGATTTGACCCTCCAGCCTGGACCACTCGATTGACCTTCGTTGACAATAATTAACTCTAATTGAAAATCAAATTCAATTAAATACGCCCCATCCTTATTTAAACTATGTATATATGTTAAATGAATTATCCATCTATGTAATAACTATCGACGAATAATTCAACACATAGACATCTTGTATGAAATAATTTTTCTTACGTTATTAAGGAAGATGCGTTTTTTTTCCGACAAGGATAAACCCAGGATTAACATTTGGACATATAAGATTCTAGGAAATTTCTTATGACTCGGTCATTCGGTCCCTCTTGACCCTATCCATTGTATAGTTGACCGGATGTACGGGCTGACGTGACATTAATTGTGCTTAATATAATAAAATTCTTTCCTTCTTATTCCACTGGCTATTTATTATAATATTCTGGGATTAATATACGAGGAATTTATGATATATAAAAAATAAAAATTCATTAGTTGACGCATTGAACATTTGACATTTTTTTCGCAATTAGATAAAGTCCAAAGTTCTATAAGACTTGTTAGTTTGATATTATGTTGATCTGTTCAACATCCCTACAACAGTTGGTAACAGTAACGATCCAAGTATGTAAGAACCAAGGCATGTGCCTTGAGTTTATTTAATACTAACTATGAATTGAATTCGTTTATCAACTCTGATTGCCCGTCACATTAAACGGCATTGTTAACTGCCTCGCATTTTTAACAATTAAATATTATTGTTATTTAAAATGTTGGTATATAAAACTCTACGAAATATGTCCTATATACGAATCTTTGTACAAATCGTTATAATTTCGTCTTTCTAAATCTCACCATTGATATAGAAATTAGGTCTCTATGTCCGCAATCGCACGATCTAGACATCTAGTATGTATAACGATCTGTGCCATGTTCAGGCGTCATCCACGCGTTCATAATATCTCACCGTTAGAAAAGGCATATATAATGCAATACACATGGGTTTCTACTATATACATATATAATAATAATAACCCAACGCCTCGTGGGTGGAATAGTATTGTCCATGTATATGAATTATGAAACTTTTTCCAATACATATTTGGTTTTTATTTAGTATTCTATTTTTTCTAATTTTATTTCGCCTGGACACATTAGTATCAGCTATACATATAGTGACTTTTGAAAATCACAGAAGGGTACGTAATGAGTACCAAACATTGAGTATTTTTATTTTATGATAAATAATACATCAGCGATATTGAATTGGCGAAGAAATAAGTTCACCTAACATGACGACTAGGTGCTCTAAAGTAGATAATAGACGAAGCTAGTAGTAGAGTAATCTCAAGGAGGTATAGTTACAATATAAACCTAACGAACGATAATTCACGTATTTACCAAACGTTATTGTTATTAATGTACACCAATGGCTATACGAACACGAGTTATGAATTTTTATCTATATTGATTAAGAAATATGCAGTAGTTCATCTTCATTTCAGTCACAGTTACTCATTTGATTAAAGGGACCCCGTACCTCAATCAAATATCAAAAAGAGGGCGAATAGTGTCCTCGACACATAATATGAGCATAGATTATATATATTTATATTTTTAATCATTTATGTTCTTGTTACTCATTTCATTCATAATTGAATTAACTAATGAGTTGATGTTTCTCTTGCCTAACAAACCCATAACGATACATATACGTTTATATATAGATATTATACACATACGATAGCTAATTACAAGAGCGATTATAAATGCTGTATTTTTCCTCCGACAAGAAAAAAAAATGTTCTTAAATCTATGATAATTCCAACACTATGGTTAAATCTATGGTTAAACATTTTTCATCAATTTCAGGATTATTTCATATTATCTATTAAATATAATATCAACGATTGCAACTATAATTGTGAATAAATATCATCGCTATATATAGAACGTCCCGCTATATACACACGAGGAGACAAAAGGGCGCCGAAAGATTCTGGGGGGACACACTCGACATCCCCCACCCCAGTGGCGCGCAGAGACTGCAGCCGGCTTTTTGACCCCCCCAAATCTCCCCCAGGACCCCCTCTCTCTGCCCCTGCCCCCCCAGGAAGTCTGAGCAGCCCCCTAAAGTCTAAACAGCACATGTAATCGGGGGGCAACGAACAAAGTTTAGGTGAGAACAAGAAGAAGACAAAAATCAATAATGTTCTTTACTATTTATTCGTTAAGATATTAGGATATTTGTATAGGTTTAACTTACCTCACGAGTGAAAGCGTCGGGCATAGTATAAGTCGAAGTAATCCAGCAGTATGTGTTTATCACATGTTTTGCATCTTTTGGAATGCTGTCAATTATACAAGCAATTGGATTGCCGACGTATTGGGTTGCTGTTATCACCAGTGAGAATGTCAGTAGTAAAACTGTTGTGAATAGATTGTGCATACGAAATATCATAGAGTCTGTTGTTATGTCCTGCCATTTTAGGTAGTCTTTCAAATCACCTAGTAACTTATACATGATTTCGATGTTATGATCGATTTATATATTATTTAAATTAATTACACATATGGTAATAATTTTTTTGTTTTTTTTGTTGTTGTTTACTCCAGATATCAATGCCAGAGGTACAGAGTTCTATAAAAATCTAGACTTAGGACAATGACGAACGTTCAAAGTTTCTGATAAAAGGTATAATATAACATCGATGTTTAATTGTCTGTTTCGTAAGAAATCAAACGATTATTTATTCTTCTATTCGATATATATATATTTTAGAACGTTTATACAACAGAAACTATTTAATCCTAGATAACAAACGATACTTCAAGTTCACGCCATTGTTGTATTAATCTTCGTTGGTATTTAACTTACAAGATGAACTTTAACTTTAACTTTACTATACGTTTATAGCGTTAGGTTTTTCTATTTTTTTTTTTTTGTTATTTTTTTTTTAATTATCCCACAAGTTTTAGTCTCAATAAACACCTCGTTTAAGTTCCATTAAATTCCGTCACCTCAACATCGCTCGTATTCAAACGTATGACAATCTGTTATCGGTACAATCCTTGCAGCCCCTTGTTACAATGTCCCGGTGTCTTATGAGTGGTTCCTGTTTTATCGAGCGATCGATAAGATATATTTTTAATTTTTTTTTTCTATTCTTCTTGGTCAAATCGTTAGTTCAAACAACCCCTTATCACAGTCACAAAAACACCGATATGATTTCGTAAAATAAGATACAAAATGATTGTTTATTTTATAGATATATATACTTATACATAGGTATATGTATAAATCCACGCGATTTTACTCTTCCTCTCAACTTTACTCTGCGCCTTAATTCTCGTATCGCTAGCGCTACTAGTAGCTGGTTCGTGTTGGCGTTCGTACGCACCACTCTTCAGCAGCAGCAGCTGACGAGAGTTGAGAAGTGGGGGTTGGGGGGGTTCGCTGTTGCCCCCCTCCAAACTATAGACTACAGAGACTACAGAGACTCTATAGTCTGCTCCCCCAACCACTGACTACCGTACCTTCGCTTTGTATATACAGTGTACACTGTACAGAATGCTGCATACGCCATACGCCAAACCATACGCCATACGCATACAGATGTATAAGATACGCTACGTACGCCCCTCTTTTTAAAACGGCTAAAACACCACCACGAAGAGACATAAGCACTTAGCCGTTACGTTATGAACGGAGATTTGCCCAATGAGGACAACGAAGTAAGTAGAATTGGGCCCAATGCTACCGTGAGTATAAGATCACGACTTTTTCTTGCCAGGATATAATTGCTGAAAGATTCTTTATTCTACATTCCATTTTCAATGGATTATTTTAGTATTATTTTATGCGTATGTCGATTGCATTGTTAAGAATGTTAACGGAGGAAATAAGAATAGATTGGAATTGGTCTTAATGGGACTATTTATGTTGAACCAATCATCAAGCACTTTGACAATCAGAGTTGTTTAATAGTGAATTGCTATTACGTTTCATTTTTCCGGGCTCAACCAAGAGATGGCGCTCTTTCGGAGGATATATGAAGCTATAAATCTGATGGTTTTACTATTTCTTGATGGCCAATATAATGATCACGAGCATTTTATGGTGAGAGGGAATACGGGTCGAAGGGCCGTCAATTGGCGGGATATTTAAAATTTTATAAACTCTGACTTCTATACCTTGAAAACATTATGAAATATAATTACTGGGTATTATACACTACTCCTATAAACACGCGAGCTATATTTCTTCAAACACGCGAGGAGCGGTTTTTCCTTTTTTTGTATTTTTTTTTCCTTCTCTTCTACACTAACGACTTTTTGTTTCTTAATCACGACTTTTGCACTCTCGAGCTCTCCGCCATTAAAACCTTGAGAATTCTCCTCAATCCTAATTTGGAGCGTATAAATTTATCTCCCGCTTGGTTTTACCCCGAATCGCGAGCAATTTTTTTTTTTTTCTTCCTTTTTCTTCTATTGCTCGAGAGTATTAGAAGAAAAAAATTAATCAACGACAAAGAATATATTATACTTACGCAATAGAAATTCCGAAAGTATATATCTATTTTTCTTTTAATATACCGTGTAATTAAATAATTTCTTCGTCGAGAACTATCACGAATAAAATAAAACGTATCGAATTGAAAAGAAAATAATAGATCGATCGAAATTTATCAAACCGTGTTCAAGCGTATCGAATCATTGTGAATAACTTTTCGACACTATAATATCAAAATTGGCATGCATACGGTAAACGATATCGTCACGCTTTTCGCACTAAACTCTACACTAGTATAAGGTAATACATGATCGAATTACTAGAACTGATTCAATTGTACGGTTTACTAGTATATGGATAATTATTCACTAGCCTAATCTGTACGTACTTATTGATTTTAATTTGAACCTGACGAAGTTTGATGATCGTTTTACCTAGCAGAATGAAGAAAAAAATACCGAATCTTTTCTTTTGTTAGAAAATCGACGCAGAGGATTTAATATTTTGAGCAAACTTTATTAGCATAATATAAGGAAGCTAAATTTTGTCGTATGAATAGCCAAATGCGTCAAACGTGCATGAATCCTACGCTAAAATTGTTTTAGGTATCGTCATGATATACGAAGAAGTCATTATAAAGAAATACAACAAATTGCTACTAAACTTTTGAACTTCCAGAGTCCTCCAAAATTTATATGCTAATGAGTTATAGCAAACCTTGTTATTGCGTATGTAACAATGATTCGTATGATAATGCTGAAAGATAACAAGTTACGAAACAATATGTACCGAGATTTCTGGCATCGGATTAAAATGTGCAAATGTTAATTATAGATGAAGATATGTACGTGAAGAGTAAATCAGTGATGAGAAACTAGAAACTGAAATGCTGTAATATTGAGACGGAAAAATATTATCGCGAAACATTATACATTTGACGTAATTTGTGGTATAAATCAGTAATCGTGCTTTGTTATCTGAGCTAGCAGTCAGCGGTCACGTAGACATTATACAAATGATGAATCAATCGCTTTTAAGCTTCTAGAAATTCGAAAATTTAACCGGGTGAAATCCAGCTTACCGACCGTGGCCTTGCAGGTATCTGTAACCTACCCGTGACACACGCGAAACGACCCGGCAGTCAGTCAACTATTCGAAATCGTCAAGGTTTTACAATATGATTTCACGCTTGCCACGTGAACGCTTTCGCCCGCTTCCTTGACTTTTTCTTTTTTTTCTTTATTATCCTTCGCTACGCTTGATCACGCTGCTTCTCTACGCTTCGGTTTTTAACCCCATTTCTTTGCCCAATTGTTCCCAATTCTTTTTATTCCATTTAATACGTGGGACAGCGTGGTATCTATCTGTATTTCACAAAAATCTATCAATTTTTAGCGTACCTATAGATCCTGGTCTGATCAGCAATGGTTTTTATCCTAACATGCCCACCCTTGGCCTCCTGTACCGTGTAACACGGACTCGAACAACGCCATGAAGAGAAAAATCAAAGAAATCATCTATTTTCTCAAAATATCTTCAAAAATCCATACCGCTTATTGGCTGTTGATGTATGCCTCGTGCAGTTGTTCATTATCCGGTTAATGGTATTATGCATTGCACGGTATACACGAAAATTCATTAGTACTTAAATTCAGAGGAAGTCTATTAACTATTACAGGCCTGTACATACATTTTTGAAAGACTGTTATATCCGGAGAAAATTTCTCAATTACTCATTGTCAGTTTTATTGTCTCAGTTCACTAGTCTTTTGAAGTGTCTATAATCAGGTGAAAGTCAGGATTTCTGAGCTTTCGCCTCTAGTTGTTACAGATGTAGTGAAAGTAGGAGCAGCTGTAGGGTTTATGTTATTCAGGTAACCACCATGGCCCTATTTTCGCACTTTTATAGGTGATTTATGTGATATCTCACTTGTGGACGGATGAAACAGCTTCAAATAATTAGAGGCTGCTTCTTTAGGCTACTGAGCATGTAAAACGTAAAAAAATTACCCTGAATTAGAAGTTATGGTGGCGTACAGGGATTAGACGAAATGACATGGTTCACGTTGTACCCCATAAATCGATGGTAGAGCTCTGAAAATTTTCTGATCTTAACTTCGGGATGTTGAGCACGTAAATAAGGATAAGATACAAATATGAGACACCCACACAAATATCAAAATCATGTGCTGCTTATCATCCCGTTTCGTTTCTTGGTACAACGTTTATCAGACCCATAAATTGACGAACCTATAGGAAGAGTATTACTATAATTTTAAAACGGTGACGCATTAACCCGAAATTTTCTTTATATACTTTCCTTTTTTTGTAATTTATAATAGGAAGTACATTATTGATCATTCCGCGTAAGAAGGAAATATTGAAAAATACCACAAAAAATGTTATTACCAACTGTTTTAGACCGCACAAACTTATGACCGGAAAAAAGGCATTGTTTCCTCGAGGTGACGGTTGCGTATAATATATTATGATAATTAAAAATAACACTAAGTAGGTTTTTATCTTCAATGTGTTTTTAATAGTACAGAAATTTTCCGGAACTTAAGTTCGTGGTGAGGGAAAAGTCGGTCAAAAGTAATTCATCTGACAAAGAATACTGCACCAAATTTTTCTGCACCAAACGTTTCGTTCATGTATCAATTTTTTTTCGACGTAGCTAACCACAGGGATGAATGGTTTCATTATACCTTAATTACACCTGATGGTCGTCATGAAAACCCTTTAACTAAAAACTTGGAGTTTCCAAATTAGTCAGTTTCGCTTTACTCATAGTAACTAGAATTTTTCTGCAGTCGAGTTTTTATCAAAAGCTAACAGATGCATTCGTTTGAATAATAGCACAGCTTACTTTCTTCTCGAAATCCTTCGACTTTTATTTACAACAATTTTTCATCGATTGAATAATTGACGAAAAGAGACAAGATAGGGGTGAAGCCACCGGTTGTAAATTGGTCGCTAAATCGTGGATCATTTGTCTGAATTTTTCAGTTGACTGATAACAACACCCACGAAGTGTAATCGAGTGTTCAATAATTCTCATAAATGTTGAAAGTAACGTAGCACGATTCTTGCAAAGAAAATTGAGATAAGGAGAATTAAGAAAAATTCATTACCCGAGTTTCCGAGGTCCAATTAGAGATATAGTGAAAATTCTAAATTCTTTTCATCTTCGGGGTAAAATTATAATCACTTCCCTTATTAAACCGGAGAGTTAAGAAGTTTTTTAACCCTTCAGTTAATTTTCATGCTGTGTGGGTACTAATCAATGTTTAATAACTCGTGTTAGCTACTCTCTAAACTTTAATAATCGTGTCGGCTACGTTGACTGAATTTTTATTACTCCTCCCTGAACGTATTCTTACTAAATCTACATGCTAAATCATTATTTCGATGTATATCTGAACTGAGAGTTGATCAGCACACTTTCGGGCCCAGGTCCCAAAATTTGTTGAGACGGCTCTGCGGCTAATTGAAGATGGAATTAGCTATATATATATATATATATACAATATACCACTGGACCATGCGCAAGCATACTGAACACTAGTTAGTGTTAGTATGGTAAGTCATGCTGTGATGTATGCATGCACGTAGTTTTTACGATGAAAACACCGTATGGGGCCCAGAACAAGCAGACCGTCAAACTCTATATGCTATATAAGCTATCTACGAGAATTGAGATACGTGCCTGCACGTATATGTCCTTTTCGAACTGTTCAATGTGCTATCAAGCAATAAATTTCTACTTTTAAAACTTTCATGATTATCGTTTCATCCCACTGACACATGGACATTTATCTGCAAGAAGCCCCCGATGTAGGTACTTTTAATTCTGTTTTTAGAGACGATAATACGTGAAACGTATTTCAAATATTTATCTTAGGTACCGTTTTTCTCATTCGTATATAGGTATATAATATATATATATATACCTATATGGAAATGTAAATAGATGTGCAAAGAGATATAAAGGACGTTTATTTCATTTAATGCAAAACCGTGCGGATTGAAATTAATTCGTACGAGCAGCGCGTGTGGTTCTCCTTTTCTCGCATTCTCCCATAAATTACTGCAGTCGGTATCCAGCATCCAAGCGTTTATTCCGTGCACACATATCAGCATGTTAGCATCACATAGGTATGTTGGTACATACCTATGTATGGACGAATGCAAATAATAATTAATCCCCACCAGCATCCCAGCATCTTATAGTCAATACTTTGAACCTTGGATTATGAAACGTACGTATGTATTGCGAAACTTGTTTGAACTGACAATCATAACGAGTGTAAAGAAATCTCGAATCACTATAATGACTCGTCAAAATTTTATATGATAGAAACTCGAAAGGTAGAAAATCCAATCATTTACTTTCGATACTATCACTGATATCTATTACAGCTTGGCTTAATGCTGTCAAGATATATAAGCGACATTTACATCCGTGAATAAACTATAAAATGATATCATATGTATATCTATAGTTACGATACACATATACCTATATACAATTTTTTTTTCTTCTCGAAATGAGCAGATGGATTGACGCAGGAGGCACACGCACTCCTCGTTTTCAACTTGTTATTCTTTTTTGTCATACAGTCGAGGCCCCATGGGTTGCAAGCCATAACGCAATATGACGTAATTCACATGGGAACAACTGAAAGTACAGCTGGAACCGAATATTGTGAAAGATTGTGATAAAAACCGGACATCACTTTCTCTGGAAAAATGTAGCACCAAAATTTTCTTCATCATTTGTGTTATATAGAAGCACAAGCCGTACAAAGGGTTCAAATTTTTGATTAGACATCGTGCATTAGGGGGTTAACCCATAGGGTTGAGGTAACCCCTGCAGTTGATGGACATAGGGGTGAGTCAAGGGATTGAAACCCAAGTTTATCATACTGTTTGTCATTTTTGCAGTCCAGCAAGCCGTTCTCATGTTACATAGAGAAATCTAGATTCTTGCTTAAAGTGGTTTTTGCTATGTCACGCGGGCTACATCGCTAATTGTTTCAATTAGGTATCTCATAGCTCGTGGGATTGCTTCAGAGAGAAAAATAAAACGCAACTAAAAACGGCCCGTTGAACCAGCTTGGAGAAACAGTAGTAATAATAAGTTTTCTCTCGGTATAGAATTTCGCTGAAAAAGGTGTATAATAACTTCGCATGGAATTGCCCATATACGTTACGTACTTCTATGGGACATTCCATGCCAATTTAAGCAGCATCTGGTCTCATTTCTTTCCCGATAATTGGCATGTAGTTCTCCGTACATTGTCGGAACTGTTCTACGTTTCGAATAATTGTACTATTAACATCCGGCATAGAGAATCAATAAAATAGTAGCCTTGGTGAAACCGCTCCCGTCGTTCTCATAGATTTTCCTAACAATAAATTTCCACGGTATTTAAATACGTGTGTAGGTACCTAACTGACGTCACCAGGTACACTGCCAAGGTGCAGTGCAAATTCCTTACGGAGTACCTACTCAGGTATAGAAATGGACATTCGTTTTATTCATTGTCCCTAGAACATTATTTCCAAGTTATATTTTCGTCCATGAAATTTTGCTACATCCGTTTCGGCATAATGTACCTTATACTCTTCATCAGATTCATCAAATTGCGCATCTTTCCAACTCCGGATATCTATTGTACTAACACTTATACTGCATGGTTTGGTAATACGAAGCTAACAATAGTAGATATTCTACTCGATTTATTCCATACAAATTTCACTATCGTCATGATCGAACGAGATACGACATTTTAATTACAGTATCAGTTTAAGCCAAGTTTTAATCATAGTCCATTGTAATAGCTGGAGTTTCTCTCCCTCGGGGTATGGCAAAAAAAAAAGTAACGGCTGTACAGGGGCGAATATAAGTGCATACCTTTCGAAAATTAATTACCAGAGAGTAATTAATTGTATATTTTAATTACTTACGTCCCTTTATGTACATATAACTATACTGGTGATAATACGTAATGAGGTTGTTAAAAGAGACAAACGCCGCTGTCTATCATATTCTTAATCTGTGTCAAGCCGATTGAGAACCACTGGAGGTCAACTATGACAAGTTAATGGCACGAGAGTTAAGTTAAGAGTATGTAGCTATATATATATGTATAGTATGTCAACAGTGGCAATGAGCTTCTGTGAACATTTGATAACGGAAGTGGGCAACGCGGTTGGTGTTGCGTTAGAATGATCCAATTAGAATATCGCATCTAATGATCTACGTTTTCTAGGATCGGATAGTCAGAGCAATGAAACTTACAACCAACTACAATGATTAATTCACAATTAAACCCCAAAGTGAACCGAAATGTGCCGAAGATATTTCAGAGTATTCTAGAAATACTCTAAAACCCGTTACACGGTATATATGAGGAAAGAGAGTACAAACTAAAAAATGATCATTTGTCGAAAATTCTCAGAAGCATAAGATTTAAGATCACATAAAGAGACGTGTGTGCAGCACACTTGAAAATAAAAAAAAGGTAGCGGAACGTAGGCAAGAAGTTTACAACATAAGACATAAACTGTATCCGGTTTGTTTTTTTGAAACAGAAGTTAGACGTGGGTATAATAGGTATCGGTACCAAGTGGATGACTTCAGTAGGAGATGAGAAATGGGAAGTTACTTTTCCCAACAAATTTGGAGAGGGCATCTTTCAAAATGATACGATGCTACGAGAGTAAAATAAAGACGAGTAAACCACGAGCTCGTTAACCTCGTGGAAAACTAATCATTTCTTCAGTTGAAAAATTTCCTCAAATCCAATCCTTCCGGTAAAAAAATACGACACTGATGAACGAGTCGTTGATCATTTTCAAAAATTGTATCAAGGAATGATTTGGGCGTAACTTTTTCTAATGATTTAAACCGGTACACCCTATACATAGGTTTAATCCACAGCTAGTCCCCACATAGAATATCAAAGTTTATTATACCCAGATATACGTAGGTATCTTTACAGTACATAGTATCTATGTACATACGGTACATTCTCTCAAGACGTATCTCATCGTCGGATCCTATTTCGTCAAGACCATGTCAGACAGCACGTACGGCTGATGCTTGAGCTATTTAAGCAGCAAGTGCCAACGCCCTTTTGAGTTAAGGCCCACATGGTCTGTCCCATCTTAAAATTATACAGATCCCCACGCATAGTAATACACATACATACATACATACATACATGCAATGATAACGTATCAAATCAAGTTTCGATATACGTATGATATAGAGATATTTCGAATGATATATGCTGAAATTTTGAAAGAACACCCTGTACGTCGATGTATACGTGCATTTTATACCTGGCAAACCATCCATCTTTCAACCAACGTATCCAGGCTGTCTATATACCCTATAAGCTAGTAAAGTAATTGTAAAACGACCTTTTCCCTCAACATGCCCTTTCAGACCCAGCTGCTAGCCACATTTTCTCTGCTGAAGGTATTTAACAATTCATTTTCTAAACCCTGAGAGTATATATGTATAATGGTAGATTTACCCACGTTAGTTGAGTCGAGAAATTCATAAAAGGCTGCAGTAGATTCGTATGTAGGTTTTATTATATTAGACAGTTTATACACTTATGTGTCTATATGTGTCTACTATATATTATTAAAGGTCAGGAGCGAAGGCTCAACTCTATTACAACATCTCTAAGCTAGATAATAATTACTTGATGAAGTAATATAACGACGTTGTGTTTTATTAGTAACTAAAGCCTATTTTTTTTTTTTAACTTTGCAATTTATCGAGGATATAATTTTTTTCAAAAACTCTTCTACACCTCGCAGGATACACATAATATCGTACAGTTTCACGTGGGTTTCATATGTCAAGAGTCAGACTGTGACAGAAAAACGCGTTTACGAATTGCAGAAATATTTATTACCCCAAAACCAGTATATAAACGTTTATTGCATCAGCAATAGAATGGTACAGGTTTTTTTGTTATTTTTTACCTTTTTTTAATAGTTATAAGCGTGCTAGGTGATATTAAGAACCTGCCTAATCCGATTGCCTGATATTACGTAATTTATTATAAATAAATTGGATTATTTTTCCGACCCAAATATCGACCAATAGAATTGCACCATTCGACGTCACGTGGTACAACCTACATGGTATTATACTGATAATTTTTTGATTATTTTCTCTGGTAGTTGCTATATATAAAAAACAAAACATAATCCAGTCAAATTAACCACACGTCAAACTGACAGGTTGAATTATAATTCTGTGACTTCCGAATTTTTAATTTTTAACTGTGGATTTTGTCTCATGGTGCAATTCTATCGGCCGAAATTTGGATGAAAAAATAATCCCCCGAATACCACTCGAGCTTCAAAATTAATCGGGTATTTCCCTCAAGGTTCCCTGCAATCAAACGAAGTCGTCAAGTTTTTCAGAAAAATCACTCGCGCTTCGCGCTCGTGATTTTTTAACCTGAACAACTTGACTCCTTCATTTGTTTGCAACGAACCTATCGGGAAATACCCGATAATTTTGAAGCTCTTGTGGTATTATAAGTGAGTATTTTTTCATTTATTTTTTTTTTTTTTCAAACTTAACTCGATTAAGGCACCGAAGGGTGTCCCGCCCTAGCGGGATCCTGGGAAAAGTTCACTTCTTCGATCTGCCACTACAATGCCGATGGCGCTTTTAATTTTAAAACGGGTTTTACCGGAACAAGAGGTTCTCAATCTTGAAATGAGTCACACCTCCGTTTAGAATGAAAGAATTTTGATTGATTCACTGAATTATTTGTAAACTATTCATCATAGATTATTATTGTTCCTAGAAATTAACGACGGAAAGTATAGTTTCCGCTATACCAGTTGAACGATATATCTCAGCGCACGTGTAATCGTTTTATGTCGTTTCTTCGTTTCCATAGGCTTAAAGAAACAATGAACTTTCCTTTTCTTTAAAGTTCAAAATACATACTACAATAATTCGGTAATCATTTTTGTGGGGATTTCTTTTTCAAATAACACAAATTCTCGGTCGAAATAAAACCTCCAACATCAACATACCTTTTTTAATTTACAAAAGAGCTCATCGACAGTTTTTCATTATATACTTATATACTAAAATCAATGAATTATAATATATTTTCAATACGCCGAGGTATCCGGGGTGAAAAAATATCTACAATTTTTCTGGTATTATCGAACATCTAATAATTCTCGATAAAGAATTTTACATTTCTTGACAATAAAACAAAACTAGAAAATAGTCAAAATTGATTAATGAAAAACTACGAAAATTTCAAATTTTTCTAACAATGTTTCGAAATTTTGTAGAATTATTTTCACAAGTAATAGCCTGTATAAGAAAAAAATCGAATGTCTGCTCACCTATACATTATACATTATATATATTATATATATTTTAATTAAGAAAAGACGTGAGACAAACGACATTAACTATAATGAAATAGATTTTCTTTCTTGATTGTATAATATGACACAGTTTAGGTAGATATTAGTTTCAATAGAAGACAGCATATAGTCAGATCTTAACCGGTTCGAAACAGGAGCGATCAGTTGATAGATAACTGATTGTGATTCGAAATCTGACTTCATTTATCTACCGAATTAGTATTAGTCATAAACCGGGCCTAACCGTAGTGGAATGCCTTTCACCATGAAAAGTCTTGGTTTTAAGCCAGTTTATGTTCGTCTTCATAAATGGGCAGCAACTCTGCTACTTCTTTTTCATCATGTGATATAGGCGGTGGAGGTCTCATGTAGTGAAGGTTTTGTCGTACCTCAAGATCTTCAGCTAACTTTTCAAATAATTCCTTGAATACGTAGTTGTCGAGATTCTTAGCGATGTAGTACAAGAAAAGCCAGTCGTTGAAGTTGTACTCGCGAGTAACCGAGAGGACGTTCCAGGGATTATTTCTACCAGGACATGCCATTGCGAAGACATATTGATTGAATTTCTTGCTCCTAGAATTTAATGATTTTTTTTAATTTTTTTTTTTATGTTTAGAGGAAATATGCTGTGATGGAAATGTGATGATGATGAGTAAGTTATCGATTTTAGAAACAAATTATGCGATTATTCTTATTCGGGTACAAACCTGGCGTGCAGTACCATCGTTAAAACCCTCCAGATGAGACCCAAGCCGGTAATAATAGCGAGGATTATCAGCCAGAACCATAAAAATGTGTAAATTTTTTCGTTTACGACATTCAAAGCCATAATACAAAGCGCATCGTGCTTTTGCAAAGTTCCGGATGGTCCGTACTTGTGGAATATGCATTTTGTCACCTTGGGGAAAACCGTGTCTAGCACATCTACTTCACCTTCGAAATTTCCTTGCACAACTCTGTGACCAAGACTCCAAAAAGCCCCACCAAGAAACTTGTTCGTAATATAAATCTGCCCTAATACATTTACGAAGTTTAGAATCTCGCATAAGCCCAGGTAAACGGACCAGGGTCGGTTTGCGTGTAGCCGATTTAGAAAAGCATTTCTAATAACCCAGATTTTTTTCTCATGATTTTTACGCGAAGGGATGGTCAATTGGTCATTTACTACCAAATCTTCATCCCTTAGAGAAATTGAAGCTAAACGTAGTCCAGCTACGAGAGCCTTTAATCTCCCACCTGAAATACAGGTAAAATTTTTCTTCAACTATAGATCGTAAGAATCTGATTACATCGTGGGCAATATATCTTTAATTTATCGTGGCTAATGAAATCCATCAATCATTTTTTTTTTTTTTTTTTTGTATGAGTATAAATCCGATCGGGATATAAGTATTATTTTTTATAACACTGAACAGTGCCAAAGAATTTTGACTAATCGAATTAGAAATTAGTTATGCGAACCTTCTTTAGCTCTCCAAAAGTAATGCGGTAGGTAAAAACAGATCGCCTGAAAGAAAAGGACAAAGGGAACCCATTGGTAGTAGGCGTGATGCACGACCTCATCTTCCATCGTCGATGGACCGACACCAGGATGTGGTATTGAACCATCTTCAACAGCAGACAAGTCCATGTGTTTTGCCTATGGAATGAAATGATATTTAATTTTTTTTTTTCATATTCTATTTATCATTCTGGAGTATTCAAACGATGTCAATATCTTATATAAAGAAATAGAAGAGTTGTGTCTATGACAACGATTTATATCAGGTAAAAGTCAAAACATCTTGTTATCTATTCGTGTCGTCTATGAAAAAAATTTTATTTGTAGAAATATATTGACGTGTTTTGTCACCAATTGACTCGGCTCGTTAAACAAGACACAGCCATATCTATAGTTATCGACTTCGTATCGTGATTATCGATATTCAAGTATATAATTTTATTATCTGATGGTGATATTAGAAGTAAAAATGTTGCTTTAATCGTTAAGAAGTTTAAATAGACAAGAAAAAAAAAAAAAATAAGATCATTCGCAGACTAATTTTTACACGAAATAAAGTGTTAACCTTGACTACGGTTATCTTTTGCTAACAACTGATCGCGATTTCTGGTATATATTTATTTTTTTATTATTAAAGTGATTCGCGAATCTCGCCGAATTTTTTCTTACACTATTTTTCATCAGATTATCTATTCATATTCATTTATCTTATTTGTTTCGCTCGAAACATCTTGTTTCACGAGAAATCAGGAGGCAGATTTAATTCTGTGGTTTTTTTTTTTTTACTATCAAAAGCATAAAAATCAGCGTGAAATGCTGAAAAATATTAGCAATTAGCATCAATCACATTCTCAGACCAGATACCCGTTTCGCAATTCTATTACGCCTGATGAAATCAAATTCATAGAAATACTGTATCATAACTTTGCATTTTATTAATACCTACTTGAAATCCATATATGGGACGATTATTTTAAAACCTGACGTATATTAGCTTTAGACTCGAACAATAGTTGCCAATATCTTTGTAACTCTACGATAAGGTAATATCGAATAAGAATCCACGTCTTAATTATAGATTTTTGAGCTCCTTTAAAATATGGCATTCCCATCAATTTCTCAAAGATTTAAAATCCACAAAGAATAAATTCCCATTAGTTTTTTGATACAAAAAATATAAACGATTCATTTGAAAATCAAGAAAGCATTGCAAAAAAAGCATTACGTTACGCGTATCTATTAATTTGACATTATCATAGAAAATTAATTCTAGAACGATTTTGAATTTTTTATTTGTTTTTTTATTTCTCAATTGCACGAGAGTGTCAAAACCAAACCAGTGGGCTATATTCGTTTATAATTAAGGCAGACCAATATTCGCTAATTACTGACAGAAGCATTTTACGTTATCTGTAAATTAATTATCGGATAGTTATATCAGCCGAAATTATATTAAATGTCACAAATAACGACAAGATATGGTCTTTACACATTTAGCTCAATGTCGCAGCGCTTTTGGTAAAACCAGCACGTAATAGATAAGAGAAAGTATTAATTACTTGAATGGGTCCATGCATATGTGCATTCTGATGATCTACAAAATCTAAAATCCAAAATCGAAAAAAATCAAGAAGAAAAAACAAACAAAAAATCTATAAAAATATTTGAAATTGAGTAAGTATAAGAGTTTACTTACCACCGTGTAAGTCGATGTGAAAAAACAGTACGTTTCTATAACTTTGATTGGTACTGACTTGTCGGCAATGCATCTAAATTTGAGGAGAGAAATATATTCAATTTTAATCAATTTTTAATAATTAGGCGATCAAATATATAAAGACTATTAAATACCTTATGTGCTCTCCGATATACTGTCTCGAACTCACTAGCAATGAGCATACTAATAGCGATAGAAATGTTGCCCTGTAATGTAGCTTGAAGACTGTAAAAAAACAGAGTCTATTTTTTATTTATTTTTTTCGTTAAAAAAATGTAAAAACAATGAGAAGTAATATAACAGGAATTTCGAACGAAGATTAATGAACATAACGATTACTAATAAATTAACGAATCTTGGATTTAATTACCGAAATTGTCGATTGATACAGAATCCTGTGATATTTTTAGCTTCACGTGATCTTTGAGGACCGAAAAGGTTTTAAAAACTGTATCAGCCATGGCGTTACCGTGAAAAATCACAGCACGTTGAAAAATTAATACGATTTTTAAATCTTGATGATTATATCATAATCACTGAAGCTTCTATTCTGAATCTTTTTTTGAAACTTATGTTTTATCAGTACCAAAAATTCACACGCCTGTCAACCCACCCGGCGTCGTAGTGCTAATCAGTTGAATATACAACTGAAATAACAAAACTGAATAGCTGACAACGTCTCTGCTAAGTGATTGAGCTCAAACTGAAGTAAATGATTTTTTATTGTCTTATCTTTTCGTCGCACACTCATACGCTCGGTGTACATAACACTGGCACACTTTGTCCATAAGTAATTCTTATTTTATTTTTCTACACAGAAGCTGGTATCTTTGGCAACAATCACGGACCGCAAGAATAGTTACAATTTCTGATCGGTAATTATGAAAATGCAGTAACAAGAAACTTGGAGTTACCCATTCATACCGCAATTCAGACTTAACTCAATGCAGTTAATTTTCACATCGCGATTAATCTGATTTGCAAACGGCTGAATTCTGGCAAACTTACAATTACATATCGTACTATGCACGAACTAACTCAGATGGAATATCTATCTTCTATTTTGAGCCAGGTCAGAATTGAGTTTGTTGACTTTCATTAATGAAAGTTGACAGTATATTTACAGGTATGTGTATGAATATGTATGATCTAAGATCACTGAGGGTTGTTGCCAAACGACATATCTAGAGATTAGCTTGGCAACGAAAGGTACATGAATAGTATGACAACGAACACTGTTGAAAACATAGACAGTAAATATCCATTGCCTATAAATTTTATGCCTATTATAAATTCACAAATTTTCAAATGGTAACCATGCAAGTTCTTTTTTTTCTTTTCTTCATATACGTGAAAAAGAACGTATAGGTAAATCATTTCTAGTGTAAAACCGCAATCAGGATTCCCCTGCATTCGAGTATTCATGAAAAGCTAACAGATGCAGTAGTTTGAATAAAAGCACAGGTTATTATTTTTTTGCTCAAAATCTCATCACTCTTTTCATGATGGGGTTCCCGGATCATTTCTCAAACTTCCGGGGCTTTTCTCATCGTGTATTCCTAAAAACTGTGAGCTGTTTAGGATTTCTATTTTTTTTTTTCTTTCTAAGAAACTATCGCCGAAGCATATTGAAAATTTTTAATGCATAATTTTACATGTTTCAATGAGTAACGTGAATTTTTTTGAAATCTCAACAATCGTAAGATTTTAAAGCAGTTTTTGGATCATATTCAAAGAACGTATGAGTTCCTGGATCATCCTTAACTCTAATAATAAAGTAGGTTTATAATTTCCTCGAATTATAGCTGTTGCTATAAGAAAGCAAGAAGAGTATAAGGATGCAATTAAAACGACATAACGTTTCTAGAATTACGATCTTTTTTATAATGCATGAGCGATAACAGCTCTCCGTCCACGTTGGTGATAAGATTATTACCACTTGACTTGCAGGATGTGCCCTCCGAATTCATTCTACGAACTAACATTGCATTTTAAACATAATGAAATATCCTTCACTTGAACTTCAGAATTGCAGTTTTCCGCAAATGAACAGTCACTCTCCTGCGAATCGCCACACCTTGTATAGAAGTTGCTTGAACATTACAATTTTCTTACTTATTCCGAGCCTTGACTACAAAGTTATTTTCCCTTTGATTCAAACTACAATACAATCGATTTATATGAAATATCAGATGCCAATACGGAGATAAGGTTGATATCACATTTATCATGAAATACTGCGTGGACAATATGTAATCGTGACGAAACAAACGTTCGTTCTAATCTCGAGGTGCAGCTGGTAATTACCTTCAAGCTAGACGCTAAGAAATATTTTTGAAAAAAATTTATTTTCAGACAATTAGTCATGGAATTTTTAAGACATTATTAGGTACTATTTTCGTCGCAACACTAAAATCAATTGTATTTTCTTTTTCTTGTTTGTTACTTCGCCAACTCTGCTTATGATCAAGATAAAACCTATAACTATACAGCCATGAGGGATTTTATTTCTAGATCAGAGTAGTGATAACGAGGGATTGACAACGTCCGTGAGCAGATCTATAGACTGATTTTTTTCTGTACGTGGCAGAGAACACATCTGACTTCCGTTGCGTAACTGTTGCCATTCTTGTTAATGCGTACTTCCTCAATCATTTTACCTAATTAATAAGATGATGTAAATTTAGTTCTCCGAAGTAAGGAGAAACGACTTTATATATCTACGTGGAAAATTGAAATGACTCCGATAATCAGTTACGTCGATGTGGAAAACCTTATGGAATCTTCATGAGTTAGAAAAAAAAAATGCGGTCAGTATCGTAAGAGTAAAGTCATATTCTAAAAATAATTCAACCAGGTTAAACAATGATTCTTGTCACAATAATCGCCCGAATTACTATCTATGGCTAAAACAATAAACTGCATCTTTTCGGTCACTGTGTATACCAGTATTCAGTAAAATCTAACTCTCTGGAGCTCTGACTATAGTTATACAAGATATGTAAGCTTAATTGCAAGTTAACAAGGAAGTATGTCAGTGATTGTCAATTAACGTTGCTGGAAAAAGCTGTTACTGTTCATGCAACAGATCTGCAGACATGAGGGAAACTGTCTGGAAACTTAAAAATCGTCATGATATTGAATAATTTCTGAGAATACATTGTGCTCTGCACAAACGTTTGACACACTCATGTATACGTGATCTTGAAAATCCATGTATTTCAAAAAATATTGGTGATTACATGTAACAGTGTCTGTATCTATGTAGTCTCTGGTTTAGTACTAAACCAAAAAGCGGAGGAACGATGCTGGCTCATCGTCAGTCGAGGACAGGGAGTTCGTGAGAAGAGTCCTCGGGCTCTAATATACACGTAACGCAGGAACCCGTACAGGCTACCGCGGCTACCACCGGCGGTGACCGGCCGTTGCCCCCGTGGGTCCGACTGGGCCTCATGCCGATGCCAGGCCAGGCCAGGCCACGCCAGGCTTGGCCAGACCAGACCAAGTCTTTGCCAAGCTTGACTGAACCGAGGACTTGCCACGGCGGCTGGGACTTACTCCGAGACTCAACGACCGTCGTTTGCCGATCGTGACCTGTGGTGACGGTCTCAGGGTCTTGCTTGACGCGCCGTGTTTCCCATAGTCAATAGCATGGACGTCGATCGGTCGGGCCCAAAAGACTCACGTCTATAGTAAAGATCGGCATTCCGAAGGTCCATTGTCTATGCGTTCGTTAGCCTCTGATATTTTCGTGGGCTTATCCTGTTGGAAATTGTTATTTAAGGTCATGCATGGGTCGGAGTGATATGATTTGCTTTTCAATTACCACCAGATAATTGTGGTATCTATATACATATGTGCATCTTATTATCATGTGTACAGACTCTGACCCGTGAGTTTGATCTCAAATTGTAATTGACCATGGGTGATGCCATTTTTGGGATTTGGTATCACAATTTTAGACATTACAACGATTATACCTGTAGAACAACAAGATTGACGCTAATCTAATACTCTTTTTTTTATCGCTGAGCATTGACGCCTTGAGTTTGTTTTAATTTTTTTAATTCTTATTATTTATTGATAACAGCTGAACACATACACCTGGCAAAATATTATTTGGAATTTTGCTTCGAGTATTTTAATGATAAGCTAGTATGAGGAAATCATTCATTTTTCATATCATAACTGACGACTTATTCATAGGAATCTAACTGCAAGTGTATATATAATTTTGATATCAGTTTAATTACTATGAATTCATCACGGATATGAATACTTTACAATTGAAAGCGTTGACATCAGATGTATAGAAAAATAATCAACGGTGATAAGATATAAGGGTGATTCATTGAAATTTAAAAAATATACAGCAGTGATTCGCTAACGTTCGTTGCAGATCTCCTGCAGTATAATGAACAGTGCGAATCTCATACTGGTCCTGAATTACTCTAACACTAATATACCCACTGCACTGCCAATTATCGGTCTTTGTAACGTTTAGAAGGTCAGATTAGTTGCGAGGGTCATACAGGAACCTCGATCATTGCAATTAAACCGGAGGCCATTTCTATAGATCATATTAATTTCGCATCTTATGCACTTATGATGAATATTGCTAAACTAAATCCAAAACTGTTCACAGTCGTTTCTACGCCTATGGGAACACCTTTATATATATATTTCATCCTGGTCAACTTTGTACTCCGAGCAAAGGAGGTTCGAAAACCGGATTGAATCGGCGGTCGTCACTCCTCCGATATTATGATTCATTTTTCTACCAGCTCAAAATCAATGTACCTATAACGTACTATACTCAATGTACGTGGTTCAAGTCACATACGTACACATATAGACTATAGAAAAAAGTGCGGAATCGACTAGGTCAGTATTCAAATATCGTTATCTTTGTAGCCTCTTAAAAATCGTTATCGTAAAACGATGTTGTCTTACAACTTTATCCCAGGCGTTAGACAGAATACAATTAATTGACTGCTATCACTCTTATTTTTAATAGTAATAGTATTCTCATCTAGTAATTCCGGTTACAGAATATTCATAACCGAATTTAAAGTTCGTTCTAGTCGCTCGTTGAAGACAATGATGCTGAAATTTTTTAACAAAAATAACAGAGTGTAGAATTGAAGCTGAATCACGTTATTCAATCAGCTATTCTACAAACTCTAACACTGCAGTTTCTGTTCGACACGAAATTTTTGGCTTCTTTGCAGTAACGGAACCTGCAAGTAAAGATCGTTTCCCAATAGAAGAATGAATATGAATTCTGTACTTAGATTTTCGAAGAGGACTATATTCGGGTGCGGTGACAGACGTTCCTTCACTTCCGTTTCCAGGTGTGGCCTTTGAATCATGCATACTTATCCCACATGTACGTATAATATACACATCTATTTGTATACTTAGAATCTCGCGAAGTTTTCGGTCTAACTAAAAGACAATAATTCTTGACAAGTGTGGAGGCCACCTTTTGACGTACTGATATTATAATCTCACATCAAGACGACACTTATGATCGTGAGGTACAAAGGTTATAGAAATAAGCAGCTTGGCTGTATCTCAATGTTCGTATGACATTTTTTCAACGTAATGTACAATAATGAAATGTAATATACTAAAATCCTACACATCATATTTGTTCATAAAACTCTTCCGATCGTGGCAATGTACTTCACGAAGATTTGTCATTTATTCTTAGAAATCAGGAACTAGAACTGTGATTCGCATTATGTCCAAGTCAGGTTTATGCGGTGGCAATATTGCAGTTCCCGGTTTAAAGAAAATACAAAGAAAATCCGATCTTCTGAGTCACAATCAGTTCTGTTACTGTAATACAGCTACAAGATTGTGCATCAGCTAACGGACATATATGGAATGCTTATTCGAGCAATACTTAGCAATTTCAAAAGTTGAGACTTGGTTTGTAATGCATATCCATATGTATATGATAATTACGTGATCATCGAGTGACGATAATTAAGTGAACAAATGATTCTTTTTTTTTTAATGGTTTATTTCGTATGGAGTTGGAATAATAAGATGGGTTTTAACTATTTAGCAGCCGTTTTTATTTTATTTCTATCATCTTATAGCCTTCATCTTTACAATTTTTAATTTTCGGTGAATACAATAAAATTATATATACGGAATGTTCAATGTATTTTTCTCTTTCATTTTCTAATACAATTATTTATCACCATATGTATATGTATTTATATATATATGTATGTATGTAGTAACTTGAAGCGGATTAGAGAAATGCCCAAGTAACTTAGGTACTTGAATACGTATACCCCTATTAATTAAAACCATATTTCTCATAAATCTTTATAATTTTATCCAGTCTTCACATGTACCCCTCCATATAAAGGCTAGTTAATTATTATCGTTGAAATATTATTTCAAAATTAACCGGGCAGCGTTTTTGAAATATTATACCATAAACTATTTAATTATAATATGTATATGCGTTGATTATAAATAAAACAACTATTATATACCTATTATATATATATAGATACATTTACTCGCGAGGCATCATATAAACGCCACAAAATCCCACTATGTTATAATTCAAAATTTCGGGACAGACCCAAAGCGGGGATTTTAAACGAGAATAATACTAGTAATACTAGTAATACTAGTAATAATAATAATAATCACAATAATAATAATGGAAAAAAAACAAAAATTGCGGCTATATCAAAGCGCATATCATAATATGGGTGATTCTACATTTAACCCAGTACCTCGAGTGCGAGAAGAAAGTAAGCAGGCTACTGATCTCGTGGTATTGTCTTGAAACAATTATCGACACGAGGTGCGAACTGCAATTACTCATTCTATAGTGCAAACGGAGGTTGGGAGACTCGTGATGAATAATGTAGGTATATGCGTAGGTAATATACTTGAAATCAAATATATAGAGCAATTGGATAAAAGAAATATAAAATATGAGCAATAAGGAACAAAGGAAATTCTCACTTGTGTTCAAGTCTAAGAAAAAAATATGATATTTATTTTATTATTACAACGTTTTTTATTTTTATTATTATTATTATTATTATTATCATTATTATTATTATTAGATAAACTATTGTCATCAACTATCACTGTTGCTATTATTGCAATTTATCAGAACTTAATACTAATTTTTATAGCGAAGCGCGGCACTTCAACGTTTTTCCACTCGGCAGAACACATTTATTATATTAAATCGTAAACTATATAATGAATAGCATGTAATCATGAAATATCTTAAATTATAGTTAGAAAATTATAGAAATTCGTATGGCATATGTTTGATGTTATTTAATTTGAAATTTATGTTATATATTTATAATAACCTCGAGTGATGTTCCAATAATTTTTGTTCCGTATGAAATTTAAAAAATACAACAAAAATGGTGAGAAAAAATGAATGAAAATTGATATTCAATTTGAGTATCTATTATACATCTCTTATAAATTTTGTTATTGTCTTTTAACTTTTATTTTTGTTTTATTTTTATTATTACTATAAAAATTGCGTAACTTCATCTTATTATCCTTCTACTTCTTATATTGCAGCGAACGCATTTTCAAATCTATATTATATATATATATCTATACAGGACGATTTACGCCTCGCGGAAAATAATTCGTATGCAGATTTCTTGTCGAAATCTGAAAATAAAATTCCTTATCAAAAACTTCCAGGGACCAGTTAGTTGTTCCTGAATCAGAGAAGGTTTAGTCCACCCAATCGGACGGTCGTGTGATGATGTACTCAATCTCGTAGCTACCCTGGTTCAGTTTTTTTTCCGTTTTTCAATTCCTAATTCCAGATTGAAATTGTTTTTTTTTTTTTTTTTCATTAGGGAATTGAAATTTTACGCAGAGTTCATACGACCCGATACGATACGACACGATATAAGGCCATCTGATTGGGTGGACGAAACCTTCTTTAACTCGGAAACGACTAGTTCCTTGAAATTGTTGATAAGGAACATTATTTTTGAATTTCGATAAGTAATCTTCATATGTAATTTTTTTTCCGCGGGGTGTGAATCACCCGGTATATTTATACATAGATTGGTATATGTATAAATATATATATATATATATATAAATCATTTCTGAAACTTACAATTATTAGGGATATAAGGAATATATTCTGATATATTATGCGTTTTTATAAGAAGAAATACTTGGGCATAAAATCCCGACGTTCACACTACTATGTTGAACAACAATAATTATTTCAATATCGTATAATATATCCATTAAATAATCCATTATGCGATTTGCACAAATTCTTTTTTTTTTTTTTTATTATTATTTTCGTTCTTTATCAATGTGAAATTATTATTGATTTATTATCAATTATTATCATTAATATATAATTTGAACAAGATACAAATAATACATACGATGTAGTGTGCACTTCTGGCAGTCTTAATTTGAGCATCAATTTTCAAAAAAAGTATTTCCCCTCTTATTTTCATAAACTTTATATTGGTATCTGCGTATACCAAATCGAAATTAAAGAAGTAGAATAAAGAAATTCTAAATCTATCTCAGAGCGATATCTCTAGATTTGTTCGAAACTTGTATAAGGAGACGTACAAACAAACCTGGAACTCTGACCCGGCAAAAGATACACAGAAAAATGAGAAAAAAATTAAAAAAAAAAAAAAAAATCATAATAATAATAATACGGAGTTTATTTGAATATATAATCATTATTCATTATATATATATATATATGTGTGTGTGTGTGTGTGTGTGTATACATCTGTGTACATGTATACTTAATTGGTCCCTCGTGGAATGAAAACTTCAAGGTGAAGACGGATACTACAGTAAAATAGTATATATAGCAATTACTACAATAAAAATTACTTTTACTAGGGGGCGGCGTACTGTGATGATTTCTCTCTCTCTCAAAAAAAAAAAAAAACATATATATATATATGTATATACATATATACACATAGATATATATTATAGGCTTTAATTTATGTGTATTTCAATTCATGTGTACATCATCAAATGTATACAAGACAGATATTATATACACAGAGAGAAATACGGTTCTTATGTATAGGTCGCTGACAAAAATGCATCATGGGTGTTGAGAACCCCTGGGAGAATACATAGCCTGTGACAAAGGGCTATGCAGGATGGTATAGCTTCGTTTTCGTTTGTATACCGTGATTTTCCAAGAACTACGGAGTGCAAGGGCGCAAACAAAGATAGGTAACTTATACCTATACATATATACATACATACATACATATCTATATATATATACATACATACTGTATGCAGCCGGCCTGCAGAAGGGCAGAGGGTACGAGGGGGAGAAAAGGTTTGGGGGGGCGGGGGGGCATAGGACGCGTACCATCTGCCCGAACTCCCAATTGTAAACCATTTTATTTTCCCTAGAATCAACGAAACGAAGCAGTTTTACACCCCTGAAAACCTTTCTGTAGACATATAATATATATAGTGTTTCATAGAAATAGCTAATATATGCTCTTTGAAATATAATGGCTGATGGTTCGTAGTGTTCTTATCTCGAAAGGACGCCGCCTCCTATATTTATCACAATTAGAGCTTACGCCAAGGCCCTTAGGATTTGTATGTATTTACGATCAATTTTATGATCGTATTCAAATCAATTGTGTCATTTATAAATTGCATCCTTTTTAGCCTGGCGCGATAACTCTAATATCAACGAATGATCAAAGTCTAATCAATTACACGGGAATTTTTCCCTCCAACTTGTCGGCTAGGTCAGCTACAAGCTCCTTGTATATCAATGGATCGATGTTCTTCCCGAGTTGATAGAGAACGAACCAATCTCCGATTTGGCACTTCCGTGCGATAGTCTCGATCTGTGTGTGCGGTGATAGACGAGCTCTGGCGCGGAGGAGGATGAGTCTTAGCTTCGGACCGGCGACGACAGCGGCGCGGTAGGCGAGGCTGAGACCGCTCAGGATTGCCAGGATAATGAACCAGAACCAAAGGAACACGTAGATCTTCTCGTTAACGATGTTCAATGGTAGGACGCAAAGACCATCAAGCTTTTGCACGGTACCGGAGGGACCATATTTGTGGAATGTGCATTTTGTTATCTTAGGAAATACTCGCGACATCGGATCTATCCTGTCTTCCGGTTCCATTTCCGTGAATCTTACTACTTCAGATCCGTAAGTAGTGAACTCACCGTCCAAAAAGAAGTCCATGAAATATATCTGTCCGACGACATTAACGAAGTTCAATATCTCGCATACGAAAAATCTGAAGGCGTAGAAATTCTGCATGTGCATATTAGTGGTGAAATAATCAACCAGCAACTTCTTACGGTCGGTTTTGCACTCGTCATTTATTACCGGACAGTTCAAGTCAAGAACCAACATCTTTATACGTCCACCCTCCCATGATTTCCACAGGTAACGAGGTACGTAGAATAGTATAGCTTGGAAGAAGAGCGTGAAACAGACCCACTGATAATACTTGTGATATTTCGTCTCGTCCTCACCGTGCTTGTAATTTCCTACACCAGGTGCGATAATATCGGTACCGACACTACCCGCAAGGTTTGGTATGGTGAATGTTGAGTATATCCAACAATAAGTGTCCATTACATTTAGCGGTATTTCATCTACTATACAGTCAATCGGATCGCCGATATATTGTCTCGATGTAACTAAGAGGCTGAAGGCAATTAAAATAATTACCGTCGCCTTGTAGTGGAGTCGAAACACATTGTTGTCTATGCATACTGAATCTAGCTTCAGTAGGCCTTTCACAGAACCAAATACATCAAACATCTTGTAGTTTATCTATTATCTTAACAAGTCTTTCACTTCACTCTACTTATCTTTAAAACACTTCTTTTTTTTTGTTTTATTAACAGTCAAATTTTAAGTCTTTCGATACATTTGACATTAAATCTTTTGCGTACAAACACGATAGAACGCGTCACTGGCGTGAAATGATCGACGCACACAAGGCACGAGTCCAACGAGTTGTTCGCTTGCCTCTCTTTAGTCGGGTCCTCTCAACCCCCTTCTACTCGCCACGTCCCTCGGCAGGGCCTCCCCCCTGTCGCCCCTACCTACGAGAAACACTCGAGCGTTTGTTCGTCGTCTCCCCCACTCGCCCTTCACCAATGCTTGGGACCCCACTAGCGGTACCAAACTCTGTTGCGCATGCGCAAGGGCCAGTATGCCGATTCCGTTACCATGGCAACCGATGTGGTCGTTAGGCTTGGCGAGTTAGCCTCGCGTCAGGGCCCAGATATTAACATTAATTAGATTCTATAGAAGCGTAGGTACAACTCTCACAACAGGTGGTTTGCGATTCGTTTCATCAAACGCTGATCATTATACAACAAGTTGAAATAATTGTGAAGATTTTTCGCCATCCAAATTCTTTAATATCAAGTAATAATTGATGTTAGAAATATGAGACTGGGGATACTCATCGTTTAACCCTAGATAGGTTGTATTGTTTCTTACAGTTTTTTGATTAGAATCTGTTTCCTCAGAAATTGATACTAATAGGAAATGAAACCTCGGAACCACAAGTCTAGTCAGCCTACATCCTTACCACCGTATATACGTCAGCTTGCTATCATCATACGTTACCTTATACATACGGTTCCACTCTGTTATCTAGGTAAATGTTTCGGTTAACGAAACACAGATAGTTGCTTTACGAAGACTTTGTAGCGAGTACTTCCGGAAATGCACAATTCCGTACGTTTCTTCTGGGAAATTATCATATGACTATTAATGCTGTGAGGTAAAGATCCGTTGCGGTGATCCCTTTCGTCCAAGTTCACAGTATTGTTACAACAACATGCGTCACTTATATAGTATAGGGGAATTTCTGATCCCATGATTCTTACGGGAAATTTATTTAATTAGTTTAACGAATTATAGTTCATTTTTTCCCCTTCTCTTCTCCAAGAGGGGGTTAACCGATTTATTCGTCCTTTCCTTTGATCAAAGAATGCAGTTCTCGGTTCTCGTTACCACAGTTGTAGAAATTCACGTAGCCACAAACTCATATTCTATTACATAATGCAAAAGCTATCCTATCGACAAGTATTGCAGATTTAGTTCTCAGACAGAATCAAAGGCTTTAAAGTTTAACATATACAAACAAAGGTGACATACTAACAGTAGGCAAAAAATTATACATGTGATACGAACGTATTGTTGATAATTAAAAACATGTGTTTCGCATTTGAACTCGGTCATATCTCGAGTTCACCTAGTTGTCATAGGTTTTCTAACGCATGAATTAACGTTCATAACTATTTATATGCTTTTTCAATCAACGCCAAATATTGAGGTAATTTGTCATTTCTATTTTCTGTCCAGACGCTTCATTCTTGATACTGTATTCAAATAGAAAGTTTTTTTTAGAAAAAAAAAGAAGATTCATTTCTCTCTTTCTATATTACTATTAAACTAGAGAGGCTTTTTATTCGCTTTTCAAGGATCGGTATTCCTCATAATGCCGAATGAAATGCAGTAGGTAAGTCATGACTGTGTACTGAGGTCTGCAATATTGCACGTGCAAACCGAGTTGTCTAGTAAGCGGTACATCTACATACCTCCATATACTATATAGCACATAGTGAATACTTTAAACCATCCGACGTATCGTGTTATCTGACTCGCACTCTGCTATATTTATAATATAATTCGCGTAAGGAATCTAGCATCGGAAACCTCTAACACTGAACAATGAGACGTGTGATCTTATCGTCTTGAAACGATCGTAATACGAAGATTACTACACGATACAGACTATGCATAAACCAAGAAATACTATACCTTCGTACGCGGATATGTATTAAGGATTAACAATACGGATCAATGACAGGTTGAGTTTGACCCTAAATTACAAAATTTCATATACTATAGACTTTCCCAACGGAAAGGCTTAACATATCTGATAATTTAGGGTAGCGGTTCGTTATACCGGAATTTTTCGAATACCTTTGTCTGTATTCTTTTCCGTTATTTCTATTATTTCTATCTAGAAAGGCTGAAATTATTTGCTAACTCATTCGCTGATTGGTTTTCCGTTTTAACGATCATTCGATGAAAACTGTACCGTAACTATATCGTATATCTTTTCCTATACGTTGTACATAATATATCGTGGCATTAATAAATCGGTGGGGAAAAAGAAAAAAAAAAAAAAAATCTATAATGTAAGTAGTCGACGAAGTGCAATAATTGATTTCTTGTACCATGCGTTACTATTATCAGAAACTAAAGTAACGACTTACTGCAGATTGTAAACGTACGCCTGCAGCAGTGTTGTTAGGTATAAAGAAACATTTGGTAATGTGCAGTGGGAATATTGAAAAGTTTAAAACAACATTCAACCGAAGGATGTTTACCCTAAATCTTGAATATATATAAAAGCTATGAAGGAAGCAGCTAGGCGCCTAGCATTGAGTACCTAAGCTTCTAATCATGTTTACGAGTTACGACACCAAGGAACTACACTTTTACAACAGAAGCGGCCTGTTGAGAGGTGAAAGGGGCCTGGCTGAAAGCCAAACACGAAAAACATCGACAAATTTCATGTTTTTCGTATACATACCAGGGCACATGTCTATAATGGTACATAAACACTATTAACAGTAATAATAAAAATTAATTTTCTGTGTCAAACCAGAGAAATAAAAATTTTGATAATGTTTCAGTTTGAAAAAACCCGACAGTGCGAAGAGATAACGGTTATCATATTAACCAATTATATTCATTTATAGTCAGTTTGTTCGAAAAACTTTTGTGCTAAGGTGAGTATAAGGTATTTATAACGAATAATCAAAAATTCCAAGAACGTGACTTCACTTTCTAATTCATTTATTCACTTTTAATCATTCCAGGTAGGGCAGTTATTCGTCATTTATCATACGATTGTTTCTTACATTGTTACGTTATACGTGGTAAGCGCTTTGAGTGATCTTATCATCAATCTGCGTCACTTTATTGCGAGATATAGTTCAGTCTTTCGTAAGATAGCGACAATAATATCACGAGTATTATTTATATAGATAAGAACATGCGGTTGTAATTATCATGATAACTTAAACAATTCTGATATTAATATTAATTTGTTATCATTAAGTATGTGATACTTAGAACACAGGTCCTGTGGCGCAACGGATAACGCGTCTGACTACGGATCAGAAGATTCCAGGTTCGAATCCTGGCAGGATCGACAAATATTTTTCAAATATGAAATTTTTTTGGTCACATACAAAGTTCCGAAATTTTAGAAAATTCACTTCTTTTTTCACTTAAAAATATTCCTGTAATTCATTTTTCTTTGAAATTGCATTTTGTATGTATGTATTATATACTATATGGGCGTTTAGTACAAGTTTAATTGATGAATTCGAAAAATAGAATCAAAGATAGAATTTTAGTAAAGCGAATTAATAACTTTTTTTTTTTAGATATAGACGCAGTCGTACGGTTGAAATTTTAGTCTGATTGTTGTGATTATTTTCATTTATTACACGCAATTTAGCTTCTCTATAATGATAGGTTTTCGATGCCGAAAGAAATAATTATATTTTACGCCTTACCCCGCCTGCAGAACCCTCCGGCGAAAAACATAAGACCGTAAACTCCTGGTTATAGCTACCTACCTATATGGACTTTTACTGGCAAGGTATTCTTCGACTGAACACTGCGTGAAATTGGTAAGATCGGTTTTGGCAAGGGTCGAGGTACCTAAGCCATAAGCCTCCTATTCAAAGAAATTCATTATTTGCAGGATTAAGGTAGTACATTTCTTAGAAATACTCAGTCTAATCGTGAGGTCAAATTTCTTGAAATATGGAGTTAACGCTCAAAATATCATATTGATTTATTGATTGATTGGTGATGATGTTTATTATCAGCAATTTCTCATGTTTTAATTCTCGTTCGGGTATTCCCACGTTCATGATGCAGTTTTTCTTGGATTCAGTGTAGTTGCATATTATTTTATTGCCTCCAAATGTAAAGAGACTTCAAACCATAAAGGGATTTCGGTTCCACGAAATATCAGGGAAAATTTACACACAGGGTTATAAATCTGTGGGTATGATTTTCGACGATAAGAATTCTAAACCAAAATATCAGAATGACTTAAGTTTCTTTGAAAATTTGAATACTTGAAGGACGGAGTCATTTGAAAAGCTTTAACCATTTTGTACCATCATACAAATATTTATAATCTTGGAACAAAATTAAGACCCTTATCTACTCGCCGATTATAGGGAAAAACAAATAAGCTTTTGTGAAGAAAAAGCGATGACGAAACTCTGGCAAAAATTTAACAGACAATTGTCTGCAAATAGACGATTTCTTATAGTAGTAAATCAGATGGTAATTATATCAATAAAACCATATTAGGTAATTCATATGAATGTAACATTATATTTATATACTAATAAGAGATATAAATCACCACAAGATAATACTTTCGTGTGGTTATTCTTTCCTGTCAAGAAAAAAATCTCCAGCATCAAAAGCCTCGATGTAGTTCACTGCGAACATTATAACTAACATAAAAAATCGAGATACTCAAACTCTTATCCTCATATGCGTAGCATATGGAAATTATAGTTTGAATGTTGTTCTAGAATTGACAATCGTTTTTTCACTCTCCAAACTTAAAATATAAAGTTAGGGTGCTTGAGAATAAAATGATGGGTCTTCCTGGTATAATTGAGTACCTATAAACGAAATTGGGCTAGTAAGAAGAGAAAGATGGCTCATTTTTTATACAATGAATAAAAAGACTGCAAATTTTTCTCTGCCAGTCCTTGAATTTGTAGGCAAATTTTGAATGGCTTAGTTCTGAACGCTTTTTCAAGTCCAATCATGAAGCAGTCGGTGCACTGAGAGCTGCTGATGAGATATGGTGATTCCGTGATCTATAAATAGCCAATTTAGCCAAGGTTGAAATATATACGCAATTACAGCTCGCATAGACCCCATTTTCCTATTTGCACTAATACAAAGCGTAAGTTTACTGTAAAAATTGTAATCGCGCCGGTTTCTCCCTGGATAAAAACCATTTCCATGTTAAAATTAAATGATTTTGGATTATATATATTGGTACTATATATTAATCATGGTAAACATGTGTTGTTTTTGCATATTATATGATCCGGGTGATAGCACTTTCGCTATCTTTTCTTGTCTGGTTTTTCTTTTTTCCAAAGTTCTTTCCGTTTGCAGTTTACTCGATAAAAATGTTCCAGTATTACTGGAACAGTGCCACTGCCTGGGTTCAAGCAGACCAGAACAGCGTCAGGGTGCATCTTACTTTCACTAAGCTTGCATATCCACATGCATCCCACCCATACCCAGACCTTTGAGGCCCCAGCCATCCACTGTCTTGCTGTATACCGAAGTATACCGTGTATAGATTATTTTATCCTGGGAGCGTGATAAAATGCCAAAACTATAGTCCGTTAACAGGGCCGAAGAAGAGATGGGAAAGAATCACTAAACAGGTCCCCGAATCCGTCAGAATGAGGGAATAAGCGGGAGAGACCAAATGATGAAAAGAATTTGAATTTTTTTAA
This sequence comes from Tenthredo notha, assembly GCA_914767705.2. Lineage (NCBI taxonomy): Eukaryota > Metazoa > Arthropoda > Insecta > Hymenoptera > Tenthredinidae > Tenthredo > Tenthredo notha. The sequence goes on from OU611907.1 coordinate 7,026,559, forward strand.
ATTTTAACTGCAAAGATGATACCGTGATAAGGATATCAAAGAAACGATTAATTGGACCAAATTAAGTTCCGCAGAATTGCAGTTTCGCAAGGATTCCATACACGAGACGTGTTGTCAGCTATACATGATAAATCGTCGGACGTGACATGTTTAATGCAACAATAGCATCATGTATATAGTATGTACGCCTGATAAACTGAGCGCAAATGTTAATGATGCTAAAAATAATATCATGGGTTAAATAAGTTAATCCACTATGGGCTGTGCTTAATTGGTCACGTGCGGGGTGACCAGGATCGACTGACTGAATAGACTGACCTGTATAGATAAAAGAAAAATCCAGCATCCTATTACTAGCAATCAGTACATTTTACCATTAAAAAGTACGTGTAGGAAATAATTTTGAAACTCTCGATATCACGTATCTCGGTATTATACAGCATTGCAGTTCTTAAGATTCAGCATGGAACAGTTTCAGATATGGAAAGAATCAGTCAAGAATCTGCAAGGTGCAAAATATCTAATCAAGCAAAAGGTCATCTTTCATAAAATCTTCGCAGTTATTTCAGTTTGACGCAATTTTCATATACTGAAAAAGGCTACGTGTCTTAATTAAGAATTCGAGGCAATCGAATGATCCGAATCAATTCGATATTGATGAATTGTGTGCCCGACAGACTGCAGGAAAATTTTTGGTTTCTCAGATAGTGAGTCGCCCCTGAAGAGCAGGCCATGGTAGAATGAAAGGAACGCCGAGGCATTGTCTTGATCCTTGGATTAATTAAGGATCCACCTTCTTCATTCTAGTGAATTTGACGGTAACGTACTTATAACGGATAGTAACTATGTTGGGACTATAAGTTTTGTAACTTATGCATAAAAAATGCCGATATACAAAGTTTTCGATTTGGGATAATGGATCTTACAATTCCTCGGAGGATGTAGACCTGTGCGTGCGCGGGATACCTCATGCTGGATAGGGTCTAAAAGATGGGTCAAATGATTAGTAAAGATGGAGAAGTCGCTTCTGGGCTTCCATACAGCACGTCTACGCTAACTCCTCCTCGTCCTAATGTAGGGTTATACATCATATCACTTATAACTACATGTATAATTCGAGTCATTTTTGCCTCGTTAGACGGTCATTTCTAAGCCTTATACGTATCCATAGTTACATGCATTCGACTCTAGTTATAATTTCTTCTTACAAAACTCGAAGCGATGCAGTAGCGTAGCAGTCATTGCAATCATCACTCCATTTCTCGGTTACCGTCAAATTTTATACAATTTGTATCTTCTTATGGAGAAATTACTTTGAGATCAGTAAAATGATCCGAGAGAACGGATCACTTCGTTCTTTAGTCTGAAGGAGGTTGTGATATGGAGGTGGAAAAGACGGTCAGACTTTCTACAATTACCTATATAGTTATCGGTGAAGAGAAACAAAGTACCAATATGAAAATGCATTTGGATCTAGAGATGCACGTATAGGATACATGTGAGAAAACGATCGGGATGCTGTATATTCAGAGATTTCGAAGACTGCACCGCAGAGTAACACCTAACAAGAGTTGGCAAGAGCTCCTCCTACTCGAAACCCCTCTTAAAGCAAAGCAGGACTTTTGACCGCAGCCATTAATCGGTCGTCTGGGATCTCATGGTAAATTCCTTGTTACTAATTTTCTCACTGCAGCACCAGAATAACCAAAAGCTGCACAAATACCTCCTTTTCATCGCTCCTCCGCAACCTGGACAGTTCATCTTAATGCAAATTTATGAATTAGGTATAACAGTTCAGGTATACCCTTTTCGCCATAACCACCCAGGGTATGAAAACTGAAATATCTATACGTTCGCCTCGGTTGTCACCTGCGGCAACCAACGAACGGGATATTCTCTCACCTACAATTCTTGGCACATATGTACACACGATCCACGTCGTATCTTCCATACTATGATAACCCGGCTTACACACGTGAACGTTCAAGCATCAGGCCCAGAAACTGCACTGCGTAAACGCGTGGGTATACCCTATCCACCGCATTACCTTAACCATGCACACATTTACACAGGTGTGTATATATCTGTCGTTAGCGCAGTCAGTCAGTGGTGTGGTTTCTCATGCGGCGGACTTCTGGCGACGGCGGGGTCCGCGGCGAGGGGATTGGGCCCGGTTTTTCTGGTTCAAGGCTTGAAGCTACTCTCCTGCAGGCCCCCAGGTATTCCAGGGCTCGATTTGCCGGAGCATGGGTTCTTTCGGTTCGCCTTGGTCCGTCGACGATATACTATGGGCGATGTGGTACGCGGTGGGGACAGCGGGGGTGGCACTATACTATCCGGGCGTCTGTCTCCCGGTGGAGTCAGATTTACACAGCCCTGCCCCTGTCTGAAAAGCCGAGACTGCATTGAGAGAAGAATACTAAAAAAAAAATGAAAAAATAAGAAAAAAAACCATAAGATGTGAAAAAAAATTCATGAGTAGTTCGCGGCGGTTGCCCTATGACATACATCCGACTACCAGCACCTTTCTATCTTGCGCTAAACACGTGAGCTGCGAAGAGGCTCTTTCTTAGCTTGAGGAATCCTGCGGCGCTGTATATATGTATGTATGCATTATACACCGCAAACTCTATATTCGTTCTGTATAGATTGACAGAAAAAAAAAAAAAGTCGAAAAAGAAATAGAGTCCAGGCGGGGTTCCCGTTCGGTTTTCAGAACCGAATTCACTGCTGCAGGCGTATCGAAACTCGCAGGCTGCAGCAGTCCTTAGTTTTTCTCCCAGCGTGGGTGCAAGAAGGATAACAATGTTATTGCCAGGTTCCATCTTTGCCGGTTTTTTGTGGGAAACGTGAAAAGAACTCAAGAATTATACCTAAGATCAGCTTTCAACTTCGACCGGAAGTTTAGACACAGGTATATGGATATACGGGTAGTACGTGATCTGCGACGCGTATGCTACTCGGTATATTCTTTTACACGTACTCGAGATTTATACCTAATAAGTCGATCAGTACTGATAAAACGGATTCTGTGATTTTATGCGGGGCGTTACCTCGTGTAGCAACGATTATTCCAACGATCATTTGATTTCATGGAGATACCATGGTTTCTCCTCAATGATGTCGAATGCACTCCTTTTCCGCAATAAGTATTGTTATAAAGTAAAACCACAGCTATCCATAAGACTCTTTTATGTGTAGAGTATTTTTATCTTTAGAATCATTCTGGAAATTAATAATGATCGAGGAGTTGGCTAATAAAATTGTATGATACAACTTACCATGAAATTTCTACAGAAATCAATAAAAACTGTTCCAATCCTTTAGCCTGAATCGAAATCGACAATAATAGTCAAATTTCATGGCAAATTATTCAACTCGTTCATCATTATGCATGTACAGGATCAGATATACCTGAACGAAACTTAAACCACGTGAAATTCACTGATAGTGTATAATAGGAAAGTATGCCATATACATCCTGCACATCGGAAATGTGATATGTTCCCATCTGTGCAGGCGACGCCCAAGTATTTTATCGGAAAAAAAAAAGTTTACACATGTCAGTTGATTTTTTTTGAAACGTGAGACAGGATGATGATAAGTGCCAGGACTTGGGCCAGCTTGGCATGTTTGAATTTCGAATCATTGTAAGTTTACATTTCCACAAGCCGGTACACTTGACTCTGTCAATGGTAGCCTGCGGGTACCATAGACGAGGCCAGGTAATAGGGTGGTGAGTAAGTTTGACATGTGACTTCCTCTGAAATGCGGAATACATCATCGTCATATAAAGGACGACTATGGTCACCGACTGAAAAGGCTTTTAGATATTTTTGTACCGTTTAAAAATGTCTTGCATTTGAAATACCTAATTTCTTTGGTATATTTTTTAGGCAATTTAACTGTAGCTGTGTGAAAATATAAATTCTTAATACATGTTCCACAGAACCCTAACACCTGTGTCTGATCTTTCGATGCTCTGATCGAATAATGACTCGGTAAAATAACCAGTGATGAAGAAACGTACAGGTTCAGTGGCGCCCAACATACAGAATTCACATAGAGTTATTCAGAGGGATCCTCGATATCAAAAAAGTACCATATTTTAGACGCAGGGAGAATGAAGCTGGATAGAAAAAGGACTCGTAATCATTTTCATGATTCTGATTTGGGCAATTCTAGATAACGTTTACCGCATTCGAAAAACGAAGTATTACGAGGTGAGCTGATCCGGTTCTGACATTTCGAAGCCCTTCTTTCGTCTTTAGTTCTACGCCACTGATTAACAAATACAGCAGCGACAATATTAACAGGCATAGTTTGTGCTCCGGAGTACTACTCTCTATCCTTGAGCTAGAAAACTGGCTAGGCGTGAGACTGTATCGTACGCATCGTGTGGTTCAGCTTCTTCTCAGTCTGGTATGCACAGCAGTGAAGAACTCGCATACCACAGACGGGGGCGTCGCTATTTGTCCCCATGTTATAGTCCCCCGTCAAGTGACTCGAGTTTTGTCCCTTTTGTATACCGCATGAACAATTTCTTGCACTTGGTCTTCAGCGTTTGGTAACTTTACGATATATGCCGTTGAATTTTACGGAATATCAATTCGGTATAGACTTACTATTTTTATTGTATATCAATTGGATTGTTAGGATCGATTTAGTATTAATTACCTATACCATTACTTCGGAAAAAAAAACGGTAATCGGGAAACTTTTTAGACCGGAAAATTCGCATATATTTCTTATTATGTCTAATTCAAGGTCTTAAATCTGCAATTTGGTATCTAAAATGTGGGAACTGTTTCATTTTCGCCTATGCTACATAATTTTTTAGCTGATTTTTCTCGACGGCTGTGAGCAATATCATGGTCCGGATGTTGTGTCCTCGCAAAGCCTCGATCGGTAAGATGTGTAGATTATTCTTTACTGTGCCGATAAAAAAGTTCTCGTATTGAGAAAGACGTTGAGATGATCATTTGAAAGTTTGGTAAACGTGAAAAGTCTGCTTAAATAATTACGTAATAACCTTTATGATTATTGAGGGATTTTCGTTGCTTATAACTCGTCAGAGTGTTCACTTTCTTGATCCATGTCCTTGCATACCAGAATCCTCAAATTTGCAGTTGCTATAAAAGTGGGATTCAAACTAATTACCGCCGCGCCTATTTGCGGGTAAAGTAGTTGATCAAATCGTCGCTAGAGTGGCGCCATTATTCACAATATTTATGGGAGCATGCGTCCAGATATTTATTATTCGTTCATTCTTTCAACAGGTTTCATTGAATGCGGTACTTGTTCATACAAATAATTGTATGTTTCCGTACTGAACAGATTTTATTGATAAAGATAAATAGATGAATAACTTGGGGAAAGGAATATTATTGAACTGGCAAAAGAAACATTTCATCAAAGTGTTTTTATTGTTTAAAAAATTCAATTCAATTCACATTTAAATTTACATTTCTAAGTTCCCTGCGCAATTGCGTTCTCTGTATTTCGCATACAGAAGTTAATCGAATATAATGCTAACTGCATGACATATCATTCCACGATAAGGCATCAATTTATGTAATTTTATTGAAAAAACATATCAATGACAGCCGAACCGCAATACTGGAACTCAATCAGCATCGCGGAAAATTGTTGATAATGAAGTTTCAGAAAATTTCGATTATTGCACCGCTTTCTCAAGTTTTGAAATTGAAATATAGTAATTTATACAATTTGTCTATCATTCATCGGCATCTAACTCATTGAACCATATCAACCTTTGCCGAATCTATAGTAACATTGATAACGATGTGACTTGACATTTGACAAATATATTTGTCAACAACAAGTTGAGATCTGAACATCTATGCTTGAGAGTTTAAAACATCGTGCCTAATTCTTTCAGATCAGTTTTCAAGTTTCGGATAAACTCGCCTCTTAATATCAGCAGCTAAATAAAATCAATTGGTTATCTCCTACAGTTGAGTACGGTTTGGACCGTTATCAAATCATTGAATGGCCTTGACCACAAGGCTGCTTATTTATCGTTAGCTGTTCTAAGATTAATAGGAAGAAATAGTTTATTCAGAAGAACTCTACATTTATTCTGTAATAATCTGTGCCAGTTTTAATTCATGGCCATGATTATTCGCATCAACAATATGATTATCTCTTAGTTTAAAGAAAAATCTATTAAATCCATGCAAGATGAGGTCAATTTATTATTACCATTATACTTTTCGCAGAGTATAAGTATCATTGTTCCATGTAAACATTGCCAAAAAGTTCATTCAGATCACGTAGAATAAAAGGTTGAAACCGAAAAGCGCCTAAAATATCACATTTTTATCACATTTTTTGTCGTATGTACTGACCTCATCCTGTGCGCATATTCAGTAAATATTATTGAAAAACTTATTGTAAACACTTTTATAGAACCTCTTATATCCATCATATGTTAATCAATCTCGAGACTTGAGGTGGACTTGAATAAAAGCATAAGTGAATTTAATGTTCATTATTATTTACCAGGCTATAAAATAGGGTTCAATACAACATCGATTCATATTTCGTATAATTCTATTGAATTGTAACAATTCTTTGTTCCATATACGTGTGGCTGAAGAGTAGAACATTCACTTATATGCAGGAACGTCTCAAATGACCAAACTTATACTAACCGTAATCGATGAATAAGTTTACCATTACATGTAGGTATACATATTGATTTTGTTTTGTATTGAATTCTTGTCGTAATGAATCGTGGCTGGGAAAAGTGAGTAGTGGTGAACTCCGTAACATTATAGAGCCAGTCCCTTTTAATATTATCAACGCACCAGCGAGCACCACTCTCCGTGCTTACCAGTGGCTTCTTAGTTATCTGGACTACAACTAGCATTCGTGTAGCACCGTAGTATAATCACCAAAAAGAACGTGTGATTTCTTCAATTCAGGTACCTATTACATTTGCTAACACTAAAGTTCAGTGCAACGAACTTACTATCGTTTTAATCGGAACATTATACTCATGTTTGCTATTCATATGAGCTAACATCTGAACCTTAGGGTGGTTTTTGTCTAAATTTCAATGTTAGATGGCTTTAAATGTGAAAAAGAAAGAACATTCTCTAATTTTTGCAGACTTTTATTTTGAGCCCTGAATCCCCCTGTTGGCACATGATTTACCTTTTTTATTTTTATTTAATCATGCCATTGCATGATTCGATTTTAAGTTATGGAAACTTTTTCGTACTGTTTATTACTAAGATGTTCACGTATTTTCAATACTATTGCTTAAAATTCGGAATCGGTCTTATCAGCTCATTGCACTCTGTACAATTATCGATTTATTGAAAAATAACACTTAGTGTACTGCATTCTTTACCCTGCAAGCTTACACCGTATTCCCTTTAATGGTAAGAATAGTCTTTGCCTAGGTTCCTTCTGAGAAGCATCAACTTTGCGAGTGATTAGAAGATGGATAACGTGGTGGGTTTGTTATAATTACATTTTCAATATTGTCAATATATCATTGTTAATTGCGGAACGTGGTACCCTGAGTAACAAAGCTCAGTATAACGTTTACCAGAAAAGTGGAATTAATTTTTGTATCTGTTATTACAACCCTACGCGAATTGCTTAATTTTATTCAAAATTTCTATACTTCGATCTAGGATCGCGAAAAATTATTTTCACCCTCCATGTGGTGTAAAAGATCGAGTTCCATCGACGTAATTGCAAATTTCGTGAACCTAGGAGAGGAAGGTTCGTGATTCACAGCATATTAGCTTGACATTGTGACTATCCTGACACGTAATTATCTGATAATTAATTGCAGCTACTCTTCGTGCTAGGAAAAATACCTGTTGTGAAATAGACATACCATATGGACCATCTGAATGTACGAAATACGATGTCTATGGCACTGATTTACCAAATGGTAAAGATCTTCTTTTGCATACTTCTTTTGCATATTATGATCGAGTATGACTTGACTTACATTAAATTTACTGCAGTCGAGAACACGAGCGAAAGCATTTTACGTCTTGGAATCGTGATCTCATTTATGATTGTGTAATAACGGATGCATGTATAATACAACGATTATGGTAATGCATATACAGTTTATGATTAATGAAAGGATTTTAACATTTTCCAGATGCTCCAATATTCGTATTCATACACGGTGGATACTGGCAAGAATTGAATAAAAATGTAAGCGCATTTCCCGTAGAAACCTGCGTATCAGAAGGGATAAAAGTTATTTGCGTTGGTTACGACTTGTGCCCAAACGGTAATAAGTCCCATGATTATACGTATCAATAGTAATACATTTTAAATTTAATTTAATATTATGAAATTTTCACCCAACTTTTATTTGAATAAAACATCTTGCAGTCAAATTGCGTGACATAGTATGTCAGATAAGAACCGCGGTAAATAAGATTATTGATGATGCTGCGAGTTCTGGATCTAGGTGAGATTAAATTTAAAAAAAAAAAACTTTTCATATAACAGGATACGAATAATCCTACAATTTTATTTACAGAGGGGTTTGGATAGGTGGACACAGTGCTGGTGCACATCTATCAGCAAGCTTACTCGATATTGAATGGCTAAAAAATCAATCAAATATCGCGTTGCTCAAAGGTCTTGTGTTGCTTAGTGGTATATATTTTTTGGAACAACTAATCACAACTTCGTACAACGATTCGTTGAAATTAGATAGGTAGGTATGCCCCAATTATAGAACATCGTTATGCCATACCATCGACTATAGTTGTGAAAAAATCCCCAATTTTAGTACCGAAGCAAAACTGATGAGTACTCTGAACGTGAAACTGCAATCTCCTGTGCAAAATTTGAAAGCATTAGTCGTAGTAGGTGAATGCGACTCTCCTGAGTTTGTAGAACAAGGACGCCGATTGACGAAGGTAAAGTGAATTATCACCAACAAATTGTCAACCGATTTTCGTATGTCGTATTTCTTATGATTTTATTTAATAGGAACTGTGCAGCAGCGTGGATCACGTGGAATATATACTCCTTCGAAACAGCATCGACCACTTTTATATGATAGAGAATTTGTTAGATAAAGAGTTTTATCTTACAAAGAAAATAATCGGATGTATAAATGATACTTCGGTTTGAAATAGAGCGAAAAATCGTGAGTTTATTCTTGATATTCTTAATATAATTAATACATGTAATACATCATACAAAATAATTAATACACATCGATTAAGAATCATCAATGAACTTAAAGATAAAATAATTTCAATCCAAACGCATAAGATATCGTATTACCTATATTTCGGGCATACGGTACGTAAACAAAACTAAAAACGTATTAGGATCTATTCTATCACGTAGGTGGGAGCGCTATCAACAGGCGCTTCGTTTACCTTGTTTACTTTGTCAACTATGTCAGAAGGTTGACGCGGTATTCTCAACGGTGTAATATTTCTAATACTATTTGTTAGTTTGGGATTCAAACGACGATCAGCATCAGTAATTAATTTACAGCTTTGATTTGGACTATTCGTAGTCCGATTTCGTACATCAGCAGCATCACCCGCCACCCTTTCAGGGACATTGATATTCTGTACGTTGAATCCAGACGAACATTTTACCAATCGAAATACAGATCTCTTGCCATTACGGTTTATGAATGGAATATCACGGACAGTAGTCTTTGCGATTTGGTTTGGTTGAGGTACAATTACAGGAGCTTGTTGACCATTTAAGCGAACCTGACCAGCCGGTATTTGAATCGGTAATTGTTGTTGTTTATCAGTTTGAACTGTTTGAGTAGGATGTAATGTATTTTTGACTGAATTAATCTTGATAACACGGACGTTGCTGCAATGAGCAACAATATTTCCACTTCGATTAATGTTGACAAGATTTTTAGGAGCTCCGTTTAATTCTTGGGAAATCTGCGACGAAACTCTAGGTTGAAACTGTCCCGGATTATTGAAATTGAATGTGACATTATTGGTAACAGAGTTGACGTTAATTTGGGGTGAACTTCTGTTCGGATTCGGGGGTATGATAACGGTGGACTTTTTATTTTTCAAATTCAAAATAACATCGTTTTTCAACTGCACAGTCCTTCCGAAAGTAGTTGGTTGATTGATTTTTATACATTTTCCCATCTTATCTTCACCAGACAATGTATCGTTTGATTTTTTAGTTTCTGTATCGGCATTCGCCGTTTCATCAATCTGGGGGATATTTTGATTCAAGTTTTTTGTCGGAGATTGAAAGTCCTTCCAGGATCCCGGAGGTTTTGCAAATTGGCGTAACCGCAAGATAGGCTTCTTCGTCTCTTCCTCGTTAATCAGTTCCGCAGTTGTCGCCAAGGCTGAGGCGTCAATTACTGTAACACAAGTAACGAGATCAGCAACCCACTACCGGAACCCATCAACCGAGGATGCTTCAAGCGTATTATATTGGAGCCTCCGCTTGAGAGGACCCTGAAAGTGGTTAAAAAATGTAATATAAAAACCCAAAATTCCTATTATTCTATTGATAAACCTCTCGAGGTTATTAATATATCTTATTAGATTCAAAAGATTGACTGTTTCCATACGATATCAGAGTCAAATTGTTAGCTTGAACTCTTCTGCTGTGACAAAACAACAAGTCTTCAATCTCTTTCGCGTTAATTCAAAATACTTTGACATTCCTACTGTATTTGTTTGTTGTGAATACTCACCTCTTTTCAATAACGAAAGTTAAAAACAACTTTAAGCATGGATTGAAATTGTACACAGTAGCAGATACAAAGTACAATACTGTTTGAACTATTCCCAAATCATTCATTTGCTAGACACCTTATGAGGTGGTTACTCAGTTTTATCACAGCAATCAATTCATTAGCCTTTTCTAGTATTTAATCAGATAAAGAACCGAATTTTGAAGCTAGTCTTTTTCACAATGCATTAGAATCTATATCAGTTGCAAATTGTGATCAGGATTTGGGATCAACTGTTGATTGGGCTTGTAATTCTCTAATATTTGATAACAGAGATAGTGAACCTCCATCTGATAAACAGACAAAATTTTGATAGAGAGTTGAAGAACACGAAAAGATTTGGTAGGAATGTTGAGTACCCAAATAATTATCTCGATACAGAATCAAGTTACAAACCTTTTGTAGTATTTTCAGGAACAACGGGTAAGCAGTCATCACTAAGATTCATCTTTAGTATCTCTACTGCTTGCATCAGATTAACTTTACACGTAGCAACTGTAGCTGCAGATTCCTTGATCGGACTCGATGATTTAGAAATTTCCACAACATTCGCCTTCTTTTTCGTTTCCTGATCAATACTGATTTGACGAATACCACAAGTGGTCTCAGTCTGCTGTACCAAGTCTTGTTTTGGCGTTATTTCCGTCTTTTGTTCCTCTTTGACTAGCACCTTCTTTTCAACTTTGCTTGCGATAGGTTCCCTGGCGTCGATCTCAATAATATTTTTACCAATTTTCTCAACAGAAGTTGAATCCAGGCCGTCATTCAATTTGGGTTTTATACTGATTTCTTCATTTGTATCCATGTGTTTGTCTAGTTCGACGTCCTTGTTATCATTTTTGTTCGAATCATCCTGAGCTTCATCTACCTCGATTCTCTTATCACCCTTTGTGTTTAGATCGATCTTCGGTTTATCTGGTTCGACGATCTCATCGCCTTTTTGTTCCAAATTGCCTTCTGGTTTTATAGGATTGATATCCTTTTCTCGTTTTTCGTTCAAATCATCTTGGGGTTCGATGATTACATTGTTATCCTGGCCTTCATTAAAGTCATTATCACATTTGTTACCGGTATCCTCAATTTCGCTAACAGTAGAATTTTGGTCGGTTGAATCTTCTGAAGATTCGTCTCCCGTCTGTACATCGTTTTCTTTGTTCAAACAAGACCCGTTCTGAGCGGCGTTAGCAGCATCTTCTCTCTCCGCGAATTCCTGGAACACTTGGTCCATCCTTTTCTTACCTATCTCTTGATTTGTGTTCAATTTTTCGGCCAAAATTTTATCTGATAACGCTGGGTCGCCGCAGACTTCTTTTTCAAGATACAACGAAAACGTATCATAATAGTCCATTTGTCGACAATGCTTCAAGTGTTTTCCGAGCTTATCAAACGCTTCCTTTGCTGTAAGATTTAAAAAACGGTAAGTACAATCGGTTGGTGTCGAGCATTGGTTAAATGAAAAAAAGCTAAGCAATAATAAGCTGATTCAAATTCTCACCTATACTTTCTTGTTTCGCCTTATTCAATTGCAGATTTTCTTCCTCGTTACATTTTTTAACGCAGTTTAAAATATCTACAAAATCTGGGAATATCAGAGCGTCCGTAAACCGATGTTGAACAGCGTTTTTCTTTATATGGACTAGCCTTCCATTCATTTTTGTGATTTTCATGTTTATGAAACTTGTTAATGCATTATTTAAAGATGGAATCGGTGTAACAGCGAGACATTTCGGCCTCAAATATGGACGAGCTGCGTCTGGGTTTTCCCCCGTGATTTCACAATATTTGTTGTAAAGCTCTACCATTCTGGTCTTGTATTTTTCTGCCATTATGTAGTGGCTATCATTCTCATCGTCGAAGTTAACTTCTGCCGTTTCGCACTTATCTATACGGCGAGCGCAACGTCTCATTGCTTTTTCTAGGAGCTGCAATCGCTGGGAATCTCTAGAATCTTCAATAACCAATACATCCGGTTCCGAACACACTTCAGGTATATCGCTAAGCCGTGGCTGCGTGGGGGTTGTTTCTGGTTTAATGTCGAATTTGCCTTGAGCTTGTATCGAAGACCTTTTTTCAAGTTGTCTGGCCTTCATCTCAGCCATAACTTCAGAAATATGAAGATAAAGCTTTGCACCGTTGTTTGAAATCAAATTTTTCTTGTTACGTATCAATTCTATAAAACTTCCTGACTTTGCGTAAGACGGTTGTAAATTTTGGTATCGTTTTCTTAGCTTTGTTATTATTTTCTCCATATCTCTGCTAGAATCTTGACTTCTGCAAGCTTCTAAAAATGATTCAACAACATCCGTGCTAGGTCCTAAATTTGTATCCATAGTTTCAGACACCTTGACTGTTTTTCTGACCGTTAAATGCGGCTTGATAATTTGTGTCGACGAAGATGCCCCCTCATTTATCTTAAATAAATTTGTATCATTCCGACTGTTTGGCAACTCTACCTTATCTCCAACATTCAAAATATTTTCAACCAAATTATCAGCATTTTCCTTTGTTTTTAGACTCAAAAAACTGTCGTCTTTGCTTTCAGCTATCGATTTAGGTGTGAAAAGCTCGGCTGTACATTGCGAAGATATGGTCCGTGGTTTTATCTTACGTATCCTGTGTAGAGAAATTTCACTTTTCTCATGAAGTAAGTTTGCTACAATATCAGATTGGCCTAATCCTTCATTCTTGGACAACTTCCTCCTCTTGGCTTTTGAAGAACTTTCATCAATTTTGTCAATGCTTCGCTTCAGCTTACGGTTCTTTATTGCATTATACACTATCTCCAGTTCAGCTTCTTCCACTTTATTCTCCTTAACTGATAGCACATGATTTTGTTTCTGAAAAAGTAACAGATCAGTTAAATGTATTAAATCATCGATTTGAACTCTGTGATCTATATCTGGACAATAATTATACAGAGTATAACAGTTTGCATTGAAATTACTAAATTAGGTGGCAAGATTTGAATGATCAGAGATTAAGCAAAGATGAAACATGACATATGTAATTGGTGGTTTTTGACCATTCAAAATGCTGATGGGTTGATTTATAACAAGTTGTTGATGCGACAGAAAAGGTAAGTGACGATAAATAATTTGGAGAATTAGGTTAGAGTATTGTGTCTGTTGTATGAAATGTAGTATAGGGATTTAATACAAGAATTTTCACGGTATTTGTTTATAGTATTGGGATTTATGAATTAGAGGTAATTGGTAAAAGTTTGACGTTAGGAACGAGTGTGTACGTACCTTTGGCGGTGATTTTTCATCGTCAGAAGAAAGATCGATCACTTCTAGCGGACCCATTGTGTTCGTATATTGAAATGTAGTTTAATGCGTCCTGAAGTTAATGAGAGAAATAACAAGCCTGTCATCGGCCTGTAATATGCGAGTTTTGTAATCAATTTAAATAAAGGTACTACATGTCACATTCAGTCGAAAAACTTTGATAGCACCGAATACATAACAGTGTTGCCACAGCTGAGACGTAAAACTTTACGCTTGAAGTTAGGTTAGAATTTTTAGATTACGATACTTCAGTTCCCAGATTGAACCAATCTTTTCGCTCATTGACTGGAAATACTGCACTCACTAGACGTTACTGGACGTTACCCAGTAGGAACTGGGAGCAACATTACTAGACCCATCGCAATTCGCATTACCGTATGCGTGTGTTCCAAAACCTATTTCATGCAGCCATGAATATGTATACATCATAAACATAGAGCATGGACTGCGCATTCGGGCCGAAAATCGCTTGGTATTTTTAATAAGCAAAAGTATAAACTGCGTACGGCACACGGGAATGGTAGGAAATTGAAATTAATGCATTTTCAGCTAATTAAAAATTGCACCACACCTCCTCGGGTCAGGTGTTGTCCTCATAGCAGGTGGATTTTCGAATAAAAGTTTTCCTAACTGACAATGAGTAACGCTTAATAATTCGTAGTTTGAGTTGTTCTTTTAATTGTTTGTTCGTTCGTTTGTAGACATCGCTAGTTTTGATACCCCCTCGCGCAGCAACTACTCCATTGCCCCATAGAGTGCGCTGGTCGCGTTTAATAGTGGTGCTGCACAAATATGCGGATAAAAAATTTACTACGTTTTCTGAGAAGAGCTCGTTTATGAATGAAAAGATAGTGGTGCTGCACAAATATGCGGACAAAAAAATACTACGACCCTTTCTTTATATTCTTGGAGGCGTGGCAAATAGCTCATTGATAAAATTCTGAATAGCAGTAGAAAAACTACTAACTCTTTATTAGATTCATTGATACAATGAAAGATAGTGGCGCGTGAAAATAATGCGAAGAAATTGAAATGAATTACTGATATTTTATTGCATTTATGTTTGCATTATAGGTATATCTGAAGGAATAGGAATGAAGCAGTTGAAATAAATTTACAACTACCCAAATCACTGAAATGTAAGCGAAGAATCATCCGGTAGGAACATTTTGAATATTCATTTTTTTTTTAATTGCAATACAATTTTTCACTATTCAAAAACTGAGCAGAATGAATGTCTGTTTGCTACATATTTGTCATGGCATTTGGCATTTTTTTTTTCATTCTTTCATTCTTTTTTATTGAAATAAAGTTTGAAATTTAGAAGACTTTATAATCGAACAAGTTTAAATTTCAAAAATAAAAACGATCGCGAAAATCAACCAGCATTAGTTACAGTGTTTCTGATAAAAAAAAACTATAATGAAATAATTTTATTTTAGAATAGCTGAGCGATTATTTGATGTAATACAAATCGTCGAATACCCATACATTGAGTCAATACACAGAGTTAAAGTTATGGGGCTACAACTGACATGTAAAATTCTTATAGTATTTATCCTAGAAAGTAGATTGAAGCGATTAATTGAATTAGTAGAGCAATTATTATTGAAACATAGAGAAAGATTTATCATAAATCATTGCAAAAAGAAATTAAGTTGTGGGCTAATCTCGCATCTTTTACCCGGTGCAGGAAAAAGGCACACGCCTTATTATACGCAACCCGCAGATCTTTTGTGCGATTTGAGTTCTATAGTTGCCTAGCAGACGACGCAGTCGGCGTAAACTGACCTACGACAATGGCATCTCCCATCCCACCCCGCACCCCGCGAAGGTAGTTAAAACCCGCCGTGCTCGAGGCGGCAGACTTCAGTTACTTGCGCGGCCTCATCGAGTAAACATCGGTGTCGCGAGTCGAGGAGATTTGCGGCTCGGGAAGGCTGACATCAACGGAGGCACATTGGACACGAGTGAGTTTGAAATATTTCGATCAATATTATACGACGGCAATAAATAATCGACAATTTTCAAAGCTCGTTGAAAACAAGTGAAATTGTATTCAATACTTTTCCGACAAATTTCACGCGTCTCGTATTTCAATCGTCGGAGTAAGTAACCGTTGAATTACTACCGGCAAACTTTGATTATAATTGCAGATATTGTTCATTTTCAAGTACATTCTATTCAGACCAGCGAATAAAAGTGCGAAAATCTAGACTTCTTACGAACATAACTTCTCGGACCTGGTATCGAATACAAATATAATGGGCGAGAGAGCTTCGTTTGATAAGTTCGCGATAATTATCATCCCATTATATTATTGGCATATAATTCCGAGTCCCTCGCCCTGTAGCGTCGTTTGTTTTACGGGCATATTTCGCGACTCCGAAGGGGAAACTAATTTGTCGTGTTATTCCGAGTTGACAAGTATTTTTCGGGAGAACACTCGTTCCCCGATTTATTCTTTTATTCGATTCTTTGACAGCATTATCGGTTGACGGAGATGAGAATGAACATCGCTGATACTTGGTCGAAGATGGTCGACAACCAACACTGCCCGGCTAGTCCCGAATTAACGCTGGACCAAGATAATGGTGAGCTTTGTATTATATTATCATAAGACCCAATTCAACTATAAATGTATGTTCGCAAAACAATCATTGCTGAAACATACTTTGCGATCCGATACAGATCTCAGACAGATTCCTTTTTCAAGTCTATGTACCACAACACTCATCGGCCAAGTAACCGTGACGCTCACCCTGTATCTTTGACTCGATACTGGGGCCTCCGGCTTGCCTCTGTCTTCCCGTATACGCCAGAAGCTTTGACGACAACTCGGTTTCACTCTGCTGCAAGGAATACGATACCGACGCTTAATAATATACCCAGAGGTAAGATATTGTTCGTCTTATTATAGGGTAAGCCTAAGAGAGAAAGCACACTTAATTCTTGTAAATAGCAATAAATTCTCTCTTTTTAATGACAAACCTGGGATATGATTGATAGATCTCGAGAGAATATGTTTACCTTGGATGAATATAGTAGACTCACCTCGTAGTAGAGAAACATTTGAATAACGAGGATCAAAATTTAAAGGTTTGAAAATAAATACAAGGGTAGATTGCTCTAGGCCTAATTAGGCATCACATTTATTTTTGAAACATGGAACATAATCCAATATTGGTGATAAATTATACCAGAGTCTCAAATATTAGTCATAACGATTGAAAGATTGAAAAGTCTATTCATGCATGCACTAGTAATACTAGCTTGTTGACATTCTTGATTCTGTTAAAAATAGTTGAAAGTTTATATCACATTCAAAAATGGTTCAGGCTGGCTTACGAAATCAATGATATGAAATATATTCGAATAAATTCAACACAGATGTATAATCACAATTAGAAATTCTTTGGTATTTAGTTGAGATTGTTTGCTTGAAAAACACATAAATTTAATCTATCCAATGTACCCTATGTTTATCTAATTTTTATCTTCACAGGTGTTGTTCATCGAGGGAAACTAGTTTCTGCCTATCTTCAACGAAACCTCTTGAAAATTCACCAGGACAGGGGATTCACACCAGGGAGTGACGCAGTCCAAGCACCAGGGGAATTACCGCAAGACAACTTTGCACCGCGGAGTGTTAATCAAGCAGCATAAGCAAGTATTTCGTAATTACAGTTACCTTTAAATAACTTTATAATCACTCTTACTCTATAATGACTTTAAATGACTTCACTTTATAATTACGTTTACTAATGAAATCGAGTTCAATTACACATTACCAAAGAAATGTGTAATTGAATGCAGTTTATTACTTTTCAATACCTTTACATTATAATTACTTTGAATAACTTCTACAATTACTTCAAATAAATCGAGTTCAATTACATATTACCAAAGTATTGGGTAATTGAATAAGTAATTTCATTGAAAATGTAATCAGTGACTCGCAACACTGCAGATATCCATGTAATAATAAGATCGTTTATGCAATAAACATGTATTACTATAGTAAATTGGCGCATTCTTGAATAAATATCTCTTGAAATTGTAAATCATCAATCGTTGAATTATTTTCCCCTGTCCTTTCCTTGCCTATATATATATATATAAGTCGAAAATCATGAAAATCGCATGATTTCATAAAGCCTCCAACTATTTATAAATTTTATTTACTACTATTAGTACTATTTATTCATATTATAAATATTGGTCCGCCTCACCATATGCAACACGCATGCCATTCGTGTAAACGACAAGGCCCATGGTAATTTTTGTTGCCTATTTGGTGTTTTCCGAATGCCTATATTCAGGCGTATTGTAGTAGCTTAGAAAAAACGTCGAAAAAAAGGTTCTGGCAGTTGATACCTCGATTCTAGTCGCTTTACGATGAAATATCTACTGCCAGAAAATCGACCAATCAGGAGGCTGCTTGAGCCAATTTAGGCTCAATTTCTCGAAAAGAAGCCTCCTGATTGGTCGATTTTGAAATTAAATCAAGTTACGGCGCTACAGAGGCTAGCCATCAGCAAAATTCTGGATTTCTGGCAGTGGCTGGATTTTCACGGCAGCAATTTACTGCCGCGGCGCTATTCGTTGTTAACCACGTGGTTGACCTACGCTATTCGTTGTTAACCACGTGTTGCTGCCGCAGTAAATTGCTGCCGTGAAAATCCAGCCACTGCCAGAAATCCAGAATTTTGCTGATGGCTAGCCTCTGTAGCGCCGTAACTTGATTTAATTTCAAAATCGACCAATCAGGAGGCTCCTTTTCGAGAAATTGAGCCTAAATTGGCTCAAGCAGCCTCCTGATTGGTCGATTTTCTGGCAGTAGATATTTCATCGTAAAGCGACTAGAATCGAGGTATCAACTGCCAGAACCTTTTTTTCGACGTTTTTTCTAAGCTACTACAATACGCCTGAATATAGGCATTCGGAAAACACCAAATAGGCAACAAAAATTAACATGGGCCTTGTCGTTTACACGAATGGCATGCGTGTTGCATATGGTGAGGCGGACTAATATTTATAATATAAATAAATAGTACTAATAGTAGTAAATAAAATTTATAAATAGTTGGAGGCTTTATGAAATCATGCGATTTTCATGATTTTCGACTTATATATATATATATAGGCAAGGAAAGGACAGGGGAAAATGATTCAACGATTGATGATTTACAATTTCAAGAGATATTTATTCAAGAATGCGCCAATTTACTATAGTAATACATGTTTATTGCATAAACGATCTTATTATTACATGGATATCTGCAGTGTTGCGAGTCACTGATTACATTTTTAATGAAATCACTTATTCAATTACCCAATACTTTGATAATGTGTAATTGAACTCGATTTAATTAGTAAAAGTAATTATAAAGTAAAGTCATTTGAAGTAATTATAGAGTAAGAGTCATTATAAAGTTATTCAAAGGTAATGAACTTGAATCAATTACACATTACTTTGGTGATGTGTAATCAGATAAAAATCCAATTACACATTACGAAAGTAACGAGTATTTAAGAAAAATGTCATTACAATTTCCGCAAGACTGAATATTTGATTGGAAAAATTGTAGATGTGATCGTAATACCTGTAATATATTGTAACGGTCCAGGTTTGCGATGCAATTCTCTGATATTGACCCGTGCTGTGGCGATCTTGGCCTTCAATTTCGGTAGTGTTGATATCCGATTATGTCTCTGTTGCCGATGGACGTTTGCCTTGGTGGTATTTGATTTCCACACAACTTGCGACCGCGTTGTACACACACGGCCGGTCAGCTGTGGGGGTTCTTTGTACTCGTAAATGCCAGACTATCTCGGATGCTGAAAGCTGGAACTTTGCCTGGATGAGGCCTGGATTCCTCATACGATTTCCCTTCCTCTCATTGAGTCGGGAACTGAAAAAGAATACCAGGTGTTGTTAGTATAATTACCAACAGTGATTAGTATCACTACAATCACTAATTTTTTATTAAGAGTCGTAATGAGGATATATCATTGTGATCAGCGGAGTCGCTACTATCCTTCAGCCGCTCATTGGGCGTTGAGATGAGTAATCTCCAGCCGATGTTTGGCCTTGGTTGCGTTATATTGCAGGACGAAGACGCTCTCTGTAGTAGAGATTGTATTGCTTACTATATAACGCGACCTGAACCGTATCTTAGGATGTGTTGTTAATCCACTATAGGTGTTATAAGGAATGACACTTTCAGAGCACTTCGATAATAAACACAGACTAATAAGTTTTATTTTATGTTCACAAAAATGGTATATTATTTGATAGCGATTACGATCATACATGCATCTACTGCATGTGGCTGATGACTCTAAATTTATACAAGACCCTAAATTTATGCAAGATTGACTCTAAGTTATAAAAATGACTTTACTACTAAGAAATAAGTTAATAACGCTCTAGACGATTTGAGGAGTGATCTTTAATTGACCGATCTTAACTTCGCGGGTGTATTTGCAAGACTGTCCTTTGACACTTCTTTTCGCTGCTTATATTCGCTCCGTGCACACCCATACACTCTCACCAAAGTAAGAATGTGTAGTGGGGTACATGCATACTAGTGGCGATGCCAATTATCCGAATCGGCATTAGCTCCCGGAAAAAGTGAATGTATGTACACGAATACACATTCTCACTTTGGCGAGAGTGCATAGGTATGCACGGATATTTTACAAAAGAGTGAATTATACTTGACAAATATATATCGTACATGCATGTATTATGCTCTGTTACCTGAATAGTTATTGGGAATATTTCGTACGGTAATGGGTAATCCCGATTATCCCAATCCCTACCACTTTTCTATCCCAAATACAACGAGTTTAAACAAATAAACAGCATCAAGACTTGCGGGTCAGTACCCAAAGGCTGAATACAATATGATACATGCAACAGAACATATTGTTAATAATATATCATGGCGAATTTTCATCTTTTATGTAATATTACAAGTCTTTTCCTTGTACGATTATAATATGACCGAATGAACTGGTCAAGTATGGCAAGCTTTATCAAAACGAGTTATTATATTACCGCTTATAGCTTTTATAATTAAATTGATTTGGAATAATCTGTACAGCGATTTGTAAAATGATTATAAAGTTGTTGTTGAATATTGAAACTAGTATCCGACATGTCTCGAGTGGGACGTTGATTTTAATGTTACACAGAGCGGGCAGCAGATGCTGTGATATAAAAGCTTGTGGTTGTCACTAATCGTAGAAGATATTATAATTAGGTTTTTCGCTATTTATCACACATAAACTGGGTTACAAAGTTTGCTGGCTAAAAATTAGTGGCAACCAGCTCAGCTTGTTTTCTGTACAACGTTTCAAACGGAATCGATTCTTAGACTAGATGCGAGATTTTACCAAAACTGATTCAAAGGGAACTGTAATTACGAACTATTTGCTTATGCTACTTTGATAATACTCCGCGGTGCAGAGTTGTCTTGCGGTCGTTCCCCCGGTGCTTGGACTGCTTGACTCCCTGGTGTGAACCCCCTGTTCTGATGAATTTTGAAGAGGTTTTGTTGAAGATAAGCAGGAACTAGTTTCCCTGGATGATCAACGCCTGTGAAGATAAAAACTGGATAAACATAGGGTACATTGGATAGATTGAGTTTATGTGTTTTTCAAGCAAACATTCTCAACTAAGTACCAAAGAATTTCTAATTGTGATTATCAATCGGTATGAAATTCATTATAATACTAACTGATAATTTTTCTCGTTCCCTCGCTTCGCTCGCTCACTCGTTTGGTTTTGCGTTGGCTCTCACTCGCTACGTTCGCTCGGTTATTAGTGGTTTTTGCATTGTTCCTCACTCGCTACGCTCGTTCGGTTATGAGTTGTTTTCGTGCTGTTCAATTGAAATCGGATAGTACACTAAGAAGAAATGTCATCACACTCTTAGCCGATGGTACTTCTTTATGCTTGATAGAAAAGGTTTTCAAACTTAGATCTGAATCATTAATACACGTATCATTGATCATACAAGTACTATCGCTCAATGTAAACCGACGAAAAGGTAGTGCGGTTTCTTCCATCGGGAAGAATCCATTTTCATTTATTACCTGTATTATTTGAAACTCAGAATATGCCATATGAAATGGCGATAATGATCTAGAAGAAATCTGAATACCAATTAAAAACATTGTAAAAACTGTAATGGCAAAGGTACTATTTTTTTCCTAATGAATACCATTTTTTTCATCGAAGGAAATCAAAAAATCGAATCCAATATCCAACGGGAATATTCATAATTTGATGGTATACACGTTTATTCATTTGATGTATATTCAATTCCTCAATTGTAAAAAAATTCGTTTATTAGCCGGGAGTTGCACGCGGGTAAAAATTCGCACCGAAAATGAATTTACGTCCGACTCCTTCGATGGCCAAAATATAATTGAATGTTGGTCCGGGGTCATCTGCTGGGAAAACTGTTCAACTTTTTCTTTCGTGGTGGGGGAAATACCGCACTTCTCGATATCGAAAAGATACACGTGAAATAAGAAACCCTTGGTGTGAATTCGTACCTGTATGTAATCGCGAGGTCAATTCTTAATAATTCTGGCTATGTTTTGTAAAATATGTATTCGAGTATTTGGTTTTTTAACAGCGTACAGAGGGACGACGACCGGCGGCAGTGCCAGAGGATGGCGGCGAAGGCTGCAGCAGCGGCAGGAGGAGCGGTTGCGAAAAGAGGCCGTAGCCGAAACATTTTCAATTTTATTAAAAACTCTCATGAAAAAATAAATACATAAAATATCGTGAGAATAGGTGTTATTATTACTGTCCCTACTATACTTTTTTTATAATCTCGAAAACTCATGCATCAACCCTGGAACGTTCTTAATAATAATATCACATCATATGTAACAGCGAAGTCCGAGGTCAGATAGCATGACAGTGAGAAGCACGCAGACATGTACAGTCAAGGAATCGGATCCTAAAGCGCCTTATTTGATGAGATTGAGCAACCGTAGCGACACGTTGATTTTAATTGTCTTTAAGTTGGTATGAAATTTATATGACAGAATATAAAGAATATAAAAGAGTTCTGGCCTCTAGCAATCTTTCATTTGTTTACAAAAATCTTTATCAGCATCTCAGCTGTAAAATGGTGAGATGCTGGTGCATCGGCATGAGTTCCGCGTATATTTCGAGTGTCCCGTCATAGTTTTAGTACTCCCCCGTGAATTCGAAAAGAGTTCTGGCCTCTAGCAATCTTCCAATTGTTTATAAAAATCTTTATCGGCATTTCAGCTGTAAAATGGTGAGATGCTGGTGCATCGGCATGAGTTCCGGGTATATTTTGGGTGTCCCGTTATAGTTCCAGTGCTCCCCCGTGAATTCGAAAAGAGTTCTGGCCTCTAGCAATCTCTCAATTGTTTATAACAATCTTTATTGGCATCTCAGTTGTAAAACGGTGAGATGCTGGTTCATCGGCATGAGTTCCGGGTATATTTCGGGTGTCCCGTTATAGTTCCAGTACTCCCCCGTAAATTCGGAAAGAGTTCTGGCCTCTAGCAATCTTCCCATTGTTTATAAAAATCTTTATCGGCATCTCAGCTGTAAAATGGTGAGATGCTGGTGCATCGGCATGAGTTCCGGGTATATTTCGGGTGTCCCGTTATAGTTCCAGTACTCCCCCGTGAATTCGAAAAGAGTTCTGGCCTCTAGCAATCTTTCAATTCTGTATAACAATCTTCATCGGCATCTCAGCTGTAAAATGGTGAGATGCTGGTGCATAGGCATGAGTTCCGGGTATATTTCGGGTGTACCTTCATAGTTCCAGTACTACCCCGTGAATTCGAAAAGAGTTCTGGCCTCTAGCAATCTCTCAATTGTTTATAACAATCTTTATCGGCATCTTAGCTGTAAAATGGTGAGATGCTGGTGCATCGGCATGAGTTCCGGGTATATTTCGGGTGTCCCGTTATAGTTCCAGTACTCCCCCGTGAATTCGAAAAGAGTTCTGGCCTCTAGCAATTTTCCAATTGTTTATAAAAATCTTTATCGGTATGTCAGCTGTAAAATGGTGAAATGCTGGTGCATCGGCATGAGTTCCGGGTATATTTCGGGTGTCCCGTTATAGTTCCAGTACTCCCCCGTGAATTCGAAAAGAGTTCTGGCCTCTAGCAATCTTTCAATTCTTTATAACAATCTTCATCGGCATCTCAGCTGTAAAATGGTGAGATGCTGGTGCATAGGCATGAGTTCCGGGTATATTTCGGGTGTACCTTCATAGTTCCAGTACTACCCCGTGAATTCGAAAAGAGTTCTGGCCTCTAGCAATCTCTCAATTGTTTATAACAATCTTTATCGGCATCTCAGCTGTAAAATGGTGAGATGCTGGTGCATCGGCATGAGTTCCGGGTATATTTCGGGTGTCCCGTTATAGTTCCAGTACTCCCCCGTGAATTCGAAAAGAGTTCTGGCCTCTAGCAATCTTTCAATTCTTTATAACAATCTTCATCGGCATCTCAGCTGTAAAATGGTGAGATGCTGGTGCATAGGCATGAGTTCCGGGTATATTTCGGGTGTACCTTCATAGTTCCAGTACTACCCCGTGAATTCGAAAAGAGTTCTGGCCTCTAGCAATCTCTCAATTGTTTATAAAAATCTTTATCGGCATCTCAGCTGTAAAATGGTGAGATGCTGGTGCATCGGCATGAGTTCCGGGTATATTTTGGGTGTCCCGTTATAGTTCCAGTGCTCCCCCGTGAATTCGAAAAGAGTTCTGGCCTCTAGCAATTTTCCAATTGTTTATAAAAATCTTTATCGGTATGTCAGCTGTAAAATGGTGAGATGCTGGTGCATCGGCATGAGTTCCGGGTATATTTCGGGTGTCCCGTTATAGTTCCAGTACTCCCCCGTGAATTCGAAAAGAGTTCTGGCCTCTAGCAATCTTTCAATTCTTTATAACAATCTTCATCGGCATCTCAGCTGTAAAATGGTGAGATGCTGGTGCATAGGCATGAGTTCCGGGTATATTTCGGGTGTACCTTCATAGTTCCAGTACTACCCCGTGAATTCGAAAAGAGTTCTGGCCTCTAGCAATCTCTCAATTGTTTATAACAATCTTTATCGGCATCTCAGCTGTAAAATGGTGAGATGCTGGTGCATCGGCATGAGTTCCGGGTATATTTCGGGTGTCCCGTTATAGTTCCAGTACTCCCCCGTAAATTCGGAAAGAGTTCTGGCCTCTAGCAATCTTCCTATTGTTTATAAAAATCTTTATCGGCATCTCAGCTGTAAAATGGTGAGATGCTGGTGCATCGGCATGAGTTCCGGGTATATTTTGGGTGTCCCGTTATAGTTCCAGTGCTCCCCCGTGAATTCGAAAAGAGTTCTGGCCTCTAGCAATTTTCCAATTGTTTATAAAAATCTTTATCGGTATGTCAGCTGTAAAATGGTGAGATGCTGGTGCATCGGCATGAGTTCCGGGTATATTTCGGGTGTCCCGTTATAGTTCCAGTACTCCCCCGTGAATTCGAAAAGAGTTCTGGCCTCTAGCAATCTTTCAATTCTTTATAACAATCTTCATCGGCATCTCAGCTGTAAAATGGTGAGATGCTGGTGCATAGGCATGAGTTCCGGGTATATTTCGGGTGTACCTTCATAGTTCCAGTACTACCCCGTGAATTCGAAAAGAGTTCTGGCCTCTAGCAATCTCTCAATTGTTTATAACAATCTTTATCGGCATCTTAGCTGTAAAATGGTGAGATGCTGGTGCATCGGCATGAGTTCCGGGTATATTTCGGGTGTCCCGTTATAGTTCCAGTACTCCCCCGTGAATTCGAAAAGAGTTCTGGCCTCTAGCAATTTTCCAATTGTTTATAAAAATCTTTATCGGTATGTCAGCTGTAAAATGGTGAAATGCTGGTGCATCGGCATGAGTTCCGGGTATATTTCGGGTGTCCCGTTATAGTTCCAGTACTCCCCCGTGAATTCGAAAAGAGTTCTGGCCTCTAGCAATCTTTCAATTCTTTATAACAATCTTCATCGGCATCTCAGCTGTAAAATGGTGAGATGCTGGTGCATAGGCATGAGTTCCGGGTATATTTCGGGTGTACCTTCATAGTTCCAGTACTACCCCGTGAATTCGAAAAGAGTTCTGGCCTCTAGCAATCTCTCAATTGTTTATAACAATCTTTATCGGCATCTCAGCTGTAAAATGGTGAGATGCTGGTGCATCGGCATGAGTTCCGGGCATATTTCGGGTGTCCCGTTATAGTTCCAGTACTCCCCCGTAAATTCGGAAAGAGTTCTGGCCTCTAGCAATCTTCCAATTGTTTATAAAAATCTTTATCGGCATCTCAGCTGTAAAATGGTGAGATGCTGGTGCATCGGCATGAGTTCCGGGTATATTTTGGGTGTCCCGTTATAGTTCCAGTGCTCCCCCGTGAATTCGAAAAGAGTTCTGGCCTCTAGCAATTTTCCAATTGTTTATAAAAATCTTTATCGGTATGTCAGCTGTAAAATGGTGAGATGCTGGTGCATCGGCATGAGTTCCGGGTATATTTCGGGTGTCCCGTTATAGTTCCAGTACTCCCCCGTGAATTCGAAAAGAGTTCTGGCCTCTAGCAATCTTTCAATTCTGTATAACAATCTTTATCGCCATCTCAGCTGTAAAATGGTGAGATGCTGGTGCATCGGCATGAGTTCCGGGTATATTTCGGGTGTCTCGTTATAGTTCCAGTACTCCTCCGTGAATTCGAAAAGAGTTCTGGCCTCTAACAATCTCTCAATTCTTTATAACAATCTTCATCGGCATCTCAGCTGTAAAATGGTGAGATGCTGGTGCATCGGCATGAGTTCATTCTCATCTTCGTCAACCGATAATGCTGTCAAAGAATCGAATAAAGGAATAAATCGGGAAACGAGTATTCTCCCGAAAAATACTTGTCAACTCGAAATAACACGACAAATTAGTTTCCCCTTCGGAGTCGCGAAAAATGCCTGTAAAACAAACGACGCTACAGGGCGAGGGACTCCGAATGATGAGCCAATAATATAATGGGATGATGGGATAATTATCGCGAAGTTATCAAACGAAACTCTCTCGCCTATTATATTTGTATTCAAAACAGGTCCGAGAGGTCATGTTCGTAAGAAGTCTAGATTTTCGCATATTCATCCACTGGTATGAATAGAATGTAATTGAAAATGAACAATATCTCCAATTATAATCGAAGCCTGATGGTAGAAAATCAACGGTTACTTACTTCGATGATTAAAATACGAGACGCGTGAAATCTGTCGAAAAAGTATTGAATACATTTTCACTTGTTTCCAACGAGCTTAGAACATCGTCGATTATTTATTGTCGTCGTATAATATTGATCGCAATATTTCAAACTCACTCGTGTCCACTGTGCGTCCGTTGATGTCAGCCTTCCCGAGCTGCAAATTGCCCCGACTCGTATCACCCATATTCACTCGACGAGGCTGCGCCAGTGACTGAACTCGGCCGTATTACGCACGGTGTGCTTGGTCTATCTACGTTCGCCACGGGGTGGGGGACGCCATTGTCGTAGATCAGCTTACGCCGGTCGCACCTTCTGCTAGGCAACCTTAGAACTAAAATTGCACAAAAGATCTGCGGGTTGCATGCAATAAGGCTCACCCTTTACTATTCTCTTGTTAGCGATTAATTATAATCGAGGGTAAAGCAATCAAGTACAGTTTGAAATAAGTTCAAAATTAAGATTCTTGTTTCTTCATTCATAGTCATACCTACACTTATTTCATTAAGTGTATCGAAGAATAAAGAATTGCTCGTATTATATAACATCATAGTTCCTATATCGTAAATGATAGGACCTACACGAATAATATATCATGTATTATACATAAGAAAATGTAATGTGTAATAAAAATAAAACTACCATACGAAAAAATAATTTAGTTCACATTTATGATGCACGACTTGGTCGCCCGAGTATTCGAATATATTATAGGATATCTTATGATAACAAATAATGTACAATAATTATAATAATAGAATGTTTCGAGATTCAAATATGTATAATAACTGCAGGGTATAATGTCGCAGGAAATATCGACGAGTTATTCAACTCATAGTAGATCTGAGATTTGTTATACTTGATTTTTCTTCAGGTATATCTTCTTGTCAATTTCCATGAATGTATTCAATCGAGTTCCGTTGTAAGGCGAGTCACTGCCAGGGGGGTGCATTCGCATCTATAAAACAGAAATAAGATTTAGGACCCGGTGATCGCAGATAGACTTCTATTTTTTTTTTTTCACCTCAACTTAATCGATGTCGCAGTGTAATTCGAAATTAGCTGTCATATGGTAGAGAGATTATGGTGGCTGAACTCGTACTTTATTATTTAATTTA
Source organism: Tenthredo notha (assembly GCA_914767705.2). NCBI lineage: Eukaryota > Metazoa > Arthropoda > Insecta > Hymenoptera > Tenthredinidae > Tenthredo > Tenthredo notha. The sequence continues at coordinate 7,055,007 of OU611907.1, forward strand.
CTAAAAACTAAGAGGGAGCAATCAAAAGAAAAGGTAGAGTAATTGAGAGCAGACAAGGAGAAATTTTTCCGGTCCCTTGAAGAACGTCGTATCTTCATTCGTTGGATTTAGAAAATCCCCATTTTCTTAGTTGCTTTGATTATTTTATTTCATGGAAACCAAAAGGGAATGATCAAAATTAAAGGTGGAGCAATTAAGAGCATCAAGGGAGCAATTTTTCAGTTCTATGTAGAACCTCGTATCTTCATCCGTTCGGTCGAAACCTAGGTTTTAATTTGGCCGGAATTGTAACATAGAAGATCTGCATTTCGTTTTTGTTTTACTCTCGAAAACTAGACTGCAGCAATAAACGAAATTAGCGGAGCAATTAAGAGCAATTAAGGAGCAATTGTTTGGTATTTAAAAAATTGAAAAATAATCAAGTTACCGGCTAACTTTACATAGGTAAGATAGAGGGTGGCTTTTCGGTTATCCTTTATTCTGGCATGAAGATCTGTATTGCCGTTTGTTGAAAACCAGAACACGGCCAATATTGCAGGGTCCTTGCGTGCCTTCTTCGTAACATTGATCACTTTCCGACCAGTATAATTGGTTAGGAGGACATTTCAACCATCCCCTGATGTAATCCGCTTGATCAGGAAAGTAGAAAAAATCTGCATTTAAACCAGGAGTCGAGGAGTTACCGTATGCAAGCAAGACGAAGAATATGAACAGTTTATAAATCGATATCATTTTCATCCTCGAATTTTAGTGCATACGTCGTAGTTTGACTGGTCGTATCGGTTCACGGATGTAAACCTGCAATTTTAAACACCTCTCATAATTATTCAGTTCAGAAACACGTGCGATTTTCTTATTTATTTAAAGGCGTACGAATTTCTCTAACAGCAGCAGTTCGATGATCGCGATAACTTGTTAGATTTAAATTTTGGCCAATTAACTTTCCGCATAACTGTAAGATGATTTCATATTCATTTACATCGACGATCACTATTTATTTCAAATAACACAAAACGTGGCAAATACGTTCTTATCAACGTAAAGAGAAAACCGCGATCATTCCGTCCTGGAATAATCCAAGAACATAACGCCAGCTCATGTCAGGAAATCGGAAAATAATGTCAAGTACTACGACCTCCTGGCAAGTATATGTCTCGAATTCGGACCTCGGTATTTTGTATAGTAATATCGAAACATCATTTCGAGAACTACATACTTGGCGGGAATATTCCATTCTCCTCCACTAGCTCCTACAATCATATCCTGCTCTTCACTTTAGTCGTAAATGTTTTTTTTTTCTCTATCTCTCTCTCTGTCTTTTCGGATAACTGGACTTGATCCAACTTTCAACTATGAATGTTGTTTTACCTTGAATTCAAAGTATATCTCGGGTATCCGCGTGCAATGTAGTCTTTTAAGATACGTTCGATTCGATTAGACATGACTTCATCGTTGATAGAGATAAAACCAAAATTGTAATGAATAAAATTGAAGAGTTTCATACGATTATCAATCTGACGAGAAAGTTATAGTAGAATATATCTGGATCGCTAAAATCACTTGACAAAAGAAAAGAAAAAAAACTACAACTGCAACTGCAACTGCAACTGCACTCTTTTCTAGAATAGATTCATCAGTCACAATTGAGTTACTTTTTTATCTGAATGGTTGATCCTACCCACCAAACGAGAATTGATTGGTAAATCCCATTTCAGTTACCGAAATGTTAAAAAATGAGATTCGCCCAGCCATTTCCGTTCACTGGTAAGGTAGTGCCGAAATTGATAGTCGACGATTTGTTAATCATTTCCCGTCCATTTATATCTCAGTCTAAGATCAAAATGACTCAAAGTAATGGAACGCCGCGTGACGCTAGCTAAATTCGCAAAAAGAATTCGAGAGGATAACGAAAGTGTTAAAATCGTCAAGAACAGAAATGAAATTGGTAAATAAATTGTCGCTACTAATTTCTCTCGATAAGAAAGCAACTACCTCGAAAAATGGCATTGGAAAATTGAAAATTATAGGTAAGAAAAAAAAAAAAATCGTCACCTGATTTAGTGTAAAACGATTTGATTTCGTGCGAATAATATTTGCGTCAAGAATATGAACATGTGCGATACTGAAGAGGTAAATGTTAGGAATATTCGAGAAATGAAAGTCTACAGAATGTAAAACGACCATGAGGATCATATTTAATTATTATAACTGGTTTGAACAATAATTAGTGATTATTTATAGAAATCAGCTAAATCGTTTACGAGGATAATGAGCAACGATAAGCTAAAGAATAAATGACGAAGCTCTCGAATAAATACTTCAATATAACGACATAAACATCACGAAGTATAATTTATTATAGAAAGAAATTAGTTTTTCGATTTTACTTCGAATTTTGTGATTTGACCAAAAATCAATATATAGGTAAATCGGCAGATATCAATGACTGCAAAAGAGAAAATAGAGAAAAAAGAAATGTGTTTTTCGAGAAACTTTGACGCTCGATATCTCAGGAACCGCATGACGAATTTTATCGAAATTTTTATAACAAAATAAAAGAAACTCTGACTTATGGTCCCACGTATTTTTACGTAAAAATATCAACGCTGATTCAAGCGATATGACGGATCGTTTACAGTTACATAACTATTTCGCACCGGTAAATGATTTTCAGCTAGCATTCGCCGGCCTGCGGGTAGGTACTTGGCGGCGATACGCTGCCGCGAATCTTGATTCCCATTTGCTTGAGGCGATGTATTAAATTTCTACGGAAACACGCCATTGCCAACTCGTTGAATGTTTGCCGTTGGGAAATTACACAGGTAAGCTATTTAAACCGATTTTCAGTAACATATTCGATACTGTTCATTATTACATAGGTATTATGATTTAGTATCAAATTCTAATGAAAGAACGCATGAGCCATTGCAATGTACTATGGAAAATTGTACAATTTATCTAGGTACTCATATGACAGCTACCACCATCGTACTGTCATTCAAGTTATATATACTTAAGTTAACTAAATACACCATAAAAACTTCTTTTACCTTTCGATATTTCGAAAATCAAGTTGCTTCAGATATATATACGTTTGATCGTCCCTCGTACATAATTAACGGGTTTCTGATAATTCCATGACAAAAAGAGCATAGACTATCGTAACTATTAAGCTGATAGAGCACTGGGAGCGTCTGGGTATCAGAGCTTCCTCTGTAGCCAGAGGATTCTGTCGGAAGCCCTTAGTTCAAAGACCCACACAACGTGACACAGAACACTAACGATCAGAGTGCAGAATCAAAGTGGTATACCAACTCGAACTACCAGAGCATGTATAGTATACATATGTATACGACTATGTAAAAGGTAGTTCCTTGCCGCATTAAAAGTTTATCGAAGACTGAGACAAGTTAAGAAGCAGTCCAGTACCTACCGAGTAGTAGTCTACGTATCGTGTCATAGTTCACCTTTCATGGTGGGAGTAGCCATAGGATTAAGTAGTGGATAACCAATTATACTTACCTTAGTATATTTATGACTATCACAACAAGCCTCTGACTCCTCAAAAGTTCGCTAATTGCGAGAGGTGGTTTGACCAGTCGAGTATTATAATTAGGCAGCTTGAAATGCACGTGATCAATGATCCGATGTTCTGTCGATTATTATAGTAAGCTGAATACGATACAAAAGGGGATTTTTCTTTGAGTAAGAATCCTGGCTCGTATGTCGTATGTAAGAAGGTATACGTATCTCCAGCTTTCCTCCTCTAAGTAGATCAGGAACGTTTTAATAAAACGCTCTGCTATGTCCTAGTTCCTTTGTCAGACATCACCAGATTGCGGAACTCTTACTGTCATTGTTTAACTGGTTACTAGGGATGAGGATTTTCGTAGAAAGAGATTGGCCATCTGGTCATCAGTGGTACCTACCAAGGAGAACGCCAAATAAGCGATACTTGTTTAGCAACAAAGCGAGCCCAAGCCCAAACCCCAGCAAAGACCAAATGCCGGACAAGCGAAACATTGCAAAGACGTAGTGTACGAGAGTTTTACTTGGCACATTCTATAGTACAACGGAATCTTTGCCCAAGTTGTATGGCTGACCTACACGCTGATCATTTTGTCTTTTCTCGTCGAGTTACGAAAGTGCAGATCCTTCGTTTTTACTTGCGAAACTATATAACGTCGACGGTGACTTTTATGGTAACTTTTAAAATAAGATACTAGATATGGCTGCAAGTTAATACAACTCATCGTGCAATCTGCAATGTGAAGTTTTGGATTAAATATACATATATTTATTATACAAAATCGCTTTAGCAGGATCTGTCAGACTATAAGGGATTCACAGTATACATATAGCTTCTGTATCGAAGGCTAGAATCGGTTGGTGTAATCAATCACCCAGCAATCCCATATAAATGATTCACGTTCTTGAACCAAAGAGAAACAAAACCACTTCACGCATTCCTGTTTTATTTTCACAATCGTTACTCGCGAGTTCATAAAAAAATACAGATTTTTAAATCTCATCGTTAAATAATGTCCTTCTGTGACGCTCTTTACATGAATATACCTATATACAGCAATTCCAGAAGGGGTCAACAGACGAAAAGTTTTTCAATTGCTTTTTTTTTTACTGCTGCTTCTTCAACTTCAAGAAAGGGAAATAATTGACAGAATTCAGTGGTCCGAAATCAGGAAGTTTATCAAAAAAGGTTTAAATTTTTGAGGTAGACGGTCATAAGAAGAAGAAGATCACCCAATGAGTGTATAAAGTTTGAGTATATTTCGAGGTTCATATACTATTTCAAGATATAATCCAATTTCAAATTTATGTCCGTTTGAATCCCTAACTTTATCGAAATCTCGCCTTTATTATTCTTGACGTTTTATTCGTACGCTGATTGGTCGCTCTTCAATGAACGCTGACATACAGTCGTCTCGTTTTAAATTTCACATATATCTATATCACTGGTAGATTCGTCCATCAGCTATGTCCGATCTAATTGATTGGATTTCATTTTGTATTTGCACTCACACGGCGTCGTATAAAAATCGTTTCAAAACTGTCGACAGCGTTGTGCAACTTATTGAGTCTAATGGCGATGAAAACATGATTTACAGTACATCGAGTACATTCGATAACATTGATTCATTATTACCTGAATTGCCACATGTTAATTGCTGAAATATTTCAAAAATATAAATAAATTAGACGAAATGTTCTTGTATATTTTCTAAATTATGATTAGGAAAAACGATTGATTCACATGCTACTCACGGAGGATACTAGCTAAGTAAATTATTTAGTAGTCATTTAGGTGCGATGAATGAATTCAGTTTTATTTGACAATCAAATTTCCAAATTCAATTACAAAGAAAAGTTTGAAACCTTGGCTTTCCTACTGTAAAATTTCATAGGATCTCGTAAGATCCTGTATCAGTTTCTTATGGGATTCTATATAGTATGGATGTAGAAATTGTATTGATATTTTTGAGTCTTACATGAAATTGAGGCAGGATCTTATGGGATCCTAAGAAATTTTACAGTAGGGTTTTGAGGACGAAGAGATCTCTGTAAATGCGTTATCCTATCCAGTATTCCTTTTTCGCGATTCTTCTTCCTCGTCAAATAGGTGAAAAATGAAACTTCATTTGTTGAAAATCTCGCTTTTACCTTTTCTCAAAGATGAAATTGACGTGAAAATTTTGGAATATACGCTCGTTGATTTGAACGGTATATTTCGTGTCGTGAATACAATTCCGTTGTGCCGGTTATTGTACTTGACAACACAAACGAAACTAAAATGTCAATGTACACAAGACTCGCTTAAATCCTCCACAGGCATCAGACTAAAGGCGAGGGCATTACCTCCCTGGATGTGCCTATATCACTTATTAGAATATCTGAAGGTATAAGCGAGAAGGGAATTTTGCGCTTCAATCCCTTAAACAACTAGCGCGACGTGCCTCGTATTACATGAATACATAAATACACGTTCAATTCCTTAGCCCCTAATTTTCGTTCAGCTACGTAAAACTTTCCTGTACAGATATATATATATATATACCGAACTGGAATATTATTATACCCTTAAACTTCAGCGAGAATTAGCTCTGCCCGATAGCAGTCAAAAGCGATGAAAATGTGCGGCTTGTTCGTACAAATGACTTTTCCATTCCTCGGGACACATACACCGGATAAACTATCCTCGAACTGTCTTTTCTGTATTTCCTCTGCTTTCTATCCCTCTTTCCTTTTTCCTTTTTTCTTTTTCCTTTTTGCCTTTTCTCGTATGTACGCTCGCTATATGAAACTCGGTTCGGTGCAGCGCGAGCGGGCAGGCGTTTGGTGCAAGGGTTGAATGGGGGTTGGAGGAACGATAGAACGATGGACGATTGTGTGCGAGTTTCCAGCTCGCGTCGCATATGTATAAGAGAGAAGTACATCTATACCTAAAGGGGTTGAAAGGAGAGAAGAAGTCGATGAGAGTATGAGAACTAGGGGAGTAACTAGGATTCGAATAGTTCCCAGTAAATTCCGGCTTTCGCTAGCCGTCGATGCGCACGATGTACTATATATATAAAGGATATTTCAGAATTGCTCAAGGAGGCTTAGAGAAAACTTTCTAAGCCATCTGAAATTTGTAATTCACCCTTATACGAATCTATAGTGATTATTAACAACTCAGTTGATACGATGTCGCTGTTATAACGTCGCTACTTTCGAGCAAAAGCCAAGGTATAAATTTTTATCATCCAGATCGTGCCTTTATTTAACGTTCAAAACCGCCATATACACCCATAATATTATGTCCTCACGATCGAACAGGCTTTTCACTGTCGTGGTAGCATATATAATCGAGCCATTCCCGTATAAGTAAAATTATCGACGTGAATCGTAATTAATGGGAAGAATTGGTGCGTATTATGCATTCAAAGTACTGCATATACAAGGCTGAAGAGAAGAATCATATCGATCTAAATACGGGATGAAATGAGATGTGGAATGAAACAAAGGAGGGCTTCAAGCCAGTTGAACATCCTCGCCAATGCAGCTTTCAGCACACACATGACGAGTCCCCATACTGCAACGCTGACTCGTAATCGGTTCACTTTAGACTCTGCGCTTGCTACGATGCAGTAGATTTCTGAATCCCACATTGAGCTATTGTGTGGCAATATAAATATACATCCGTTGTACGGCTATGCAATTCCTTGTATAGCTTTGCGATTTACTTGGGTATAGGAATATGTGCATTGTGTGGATCCACAGACAGACATATCGTACTCTTGGATAAAAGCGCAATGAGTTGAAATTTTCAAATTTACATTTCATTTAAGAATTTTATATAATTCAGATGAGAAAGGAGTGTGAAAAGAAAGTAAGAAAAAAGAAAATTAGTGAGAACTTTTCCAGAATGTAATACACTCGAAATTGACGCGATGTTTGAACGCAATAACTGAAACATCGCGGAAAAAACTGAAATACCCCTGTGTAATATACTGCAAGGTATCCGACAGAAGAATTTCTAGACACGAGAAGAAATTTCGAACTAGTTTATATTTTATTTTGAATAATTGGAAAATTCATAACTTCTATTAGTTTTTTGATTAATTTTTTGAATTTTAATACGAATCCAGGTGATCTACAGTTTTCTGTACTTCTTCGGATCGATATGATCTTTCGAAAGACTTATTATCGGTATTTCGTATTTTTCTAAAGCTCTTACGATTTTATGAACAATATTCAACAACTGTAACATTTGTAATCTCACCGTTATTGTTAATAATGTGAAAAAAAAAAAACTGACCAACAATTGGCGAAAAGCAATTTCAAATTATTGACAACATATGGAACTGTTCAAATGGAAGGAAACACGAGGTTCCCAACCCCCAACCCTCATCGAATTGGTAGATGATTTTTTCTGTTATTCTACCTCATAAAATAACCACCTACTATTCGTGTTAGAATTTTTCCACCAGCCGTTCAGAAGAAATGATTTTTTTTTTCTTATTCTTTGAAAAAAAAAAAAAAAAACGCGTGTCGATAATATATCACTCAAAAATCTCACGTCTGATTGCGAATGCAACCATGTTTAAGATATTATCGATTTCGCAACTAAAACAAAAAATTAAAAAAATTCTACCTGTTTTGTAATTTTTATCAAAATATATATATATTTACATCACTTTACTTCTGAAAGGCGCATGTATTTCTATTGTTGAAAGTATAATCCAACTCATCAATTTATACGTACATATCGTTAACACCTCTCTCGTATTCCATTCTGAACTAAAAGGAGGAGGTGGTACAGGTACTCGTGCTCTGGGCATCAGGGATTTTGATGTCAATTTACACGGTGAAACTTTACAACAAAACTTCACCATAGAAACATATTTGTTTGTTTCGTACTAATGGCCATGCAGTAACAAATGCTCGGAAAACTTGCATAAATAACTAAAACCTGTACGAGCTGCCAAATATCAAGCTATAAATCCGCGCAACAATTGCTCATACGTTAATATCAGTGCTACTGAAAAAAAAAAAAAATGAAAAAAAAATTGAATGATCCTTCAAGTAAATCATAAACATCATTTTAACGCTCTAATTCAAAAAAATAGAAGAAAAAAAAAACATAATTCTGTTTCTCGTAAACGAAAAATTTCGAATTAAATTAATAAAAAAATCGATTTGGATACACTGATGACTCCTAGTTCTGATGATTTCTTTTCTATCTCATTTATTCATTCATACGTTACTAGGTATGCTATATAGCGATTCAAAATTAGTACGAGGTGTGCAATTTTGATAATTCAAACTAAAATGATGGACCATGAACGGCGCGAAAGTCGGGTCGCAAAAATTATCCGAAATTTAAATTTCAAAATACGTGAATTGAACGAGAGTTGGGTACTATAAAAGTACTATAAAGGTATATTGGTACGTATTGCCGTATGTTTTCTATACATCCGAGAAATACCTTTAGAAATTCTTGAAAATATTCCTCTGATATTCGCGGACCATTGCGTATCAGGCCTTTTAGCGCGACAAACTTTAATCATTTTTATTCTACAGACAGCTTTTTATGTTTCACTTTGAATGAAAATTGTTCGTACAGACATTATAAGAAGAGTTCTTAACATAAATGCGAGATGGCAAAAAAAAAAAAATTAAATAGACGCAAACGACTCTACGATTCTCAAAGGTAAGAAGAAGCAATTTTTCGCCACCTTATAGCTATCAAATCAATTATATAAACCCGCATCTATACCGAGTAAAAAAGTGACATGGATTTTTCTTGAATTTTATCATTTGGCAAACAAATCCAGAGTAATTCCCAGCAGCATACTTATTCAGTCTTTGGTTGATTAAGCGAAAACACTCGGATAAAGCGACGCTTCTGCAGTACTAGCATGAAAATTAGGACACCGAATATAGGCAGTCGGTTGAGTCTCGGCTAGAAGGATAGAGGGATGGCTAGAGACTCCCGAGTGAGCTGTTTGCAGCTCCTTCCGCAAGCCAACGGGGTTTGCATTAGTTTGCATACGTGAGTGAAAGTTTAAAGTTTAGTAATTTAAACAACCACCGACTGTCTCTTCGCGGAATACTTTGGCTAACAATAAGAATATTCATACTATTCAGATATCTTGATGATAAACAGCAACGTATCTTGAACAACAAATGATAATATCGGTCACTCCTGACAGTCCAATCAAAGTTTATTAGACATTTTCGTTTTCTCCAGATATATGGACCCCAGCCCTTTTTTTCTCTCTCTTTCTCTTTTTTTTTCTCTCTTTATCTATACAGTTATTTCAGATCGAGTCACGTTGAAAGCCAGATAGTATCTCATCTCACGGCTTTACTACCCTGGTCTTTAATTTACTGTTGGAAAAGGACGAAGGACATTGTTTCCCTTGTTAATTTCTTAATTTTTTTTTTTTTTTTTTAGTCAAGTAAACCTGGGTAGTCTCTAATGGTTTTGCGGTAGTAACCCACTCACGGAATAGTACCTCTTAATTATGTAGTAAAATAGTAATCATCCCTTTATTGCTGTAATTTGGCTGCTTAAAAGTTTACCAAAAGGTAAGTTTATTAAGATTATAATACCATCCCGCTCGTTATACACTCCTCTTAGTATACGTAAACTGTGGGACTAACGCAGCTTAAAATTGAATTTAGAACTTATTTCTGTAATACGAGTCGTGATGAAATTCCGGAAAATACGACCCCCAGCTTGAATCTTACGCGTATGATCTTCTTCATTATATAGTGACGCGTATGATGAAAGACATTATTCTTTTATTTCCTCGAATTTCAGGTAAAAAGGTAAATTTTTATTGATTATATAACCCGAGGAAGTCTCTGTTATTTTTTTAAACTGATCCGTATCGTTGCGCATTGGTTCAAATGAAAATATTCAAGTTATACGTAGACGCGTCGGTGGGTGGTGGGGTAGGGGGGTGATATTAAAATGAAACTTTTTCGTCTGGCATGACCGCTTGCATTGAAATTTAAATTCACTCGTGTATATCCATCTTAAAAACACACCAGAGACAGCTCTGAATACCTTTAGGGGGTGTTCCTCCGGGGAATGTTGATTCTTGTATGAAACTCGGTGGAAATTAGGTGAAAGTGAATTTTTAAAATAACGTTCTTCAAAAATTGTTCACGTATACTCCCCGGCAACTTTTCGTGCTCGTAAATTTGTGTTTGAACACGAAACTTAGTAAAAATTGAAAAGAGAAGTAACAAAAAAGAATAAAAAGAATGATGATGAAGAAGAAAAGAAAAAAAAAAAAAAAAACAGAATTAATTCACTCCCTCGACAGTTTTTGGTTAATAAAACATTACGAAAAGTTAACAAAGACTGAGAGAATCAACTACACAGGGAGTATACGAAGGTAAAACCCCCCAAAGCCTTCCTGTGCGAAGATCATTTATGTACACAGTATATATATACATTCAGGCGGAAATCTTGACGGCGAGTTTACATCCACATCTTCCGGTTTTCTACGGAGTTTTAACCATCTATCTAAATTATTATAAAAAAAAATAAATAAATAGAAACAAACAAGAAAAAAAAAAGAGATAAGAAGAAAACTGTTTCAGCGTTGCTTGACAGTACGACTAGGTAAGTAATACCTAAGTGAGTGTGAAATTATGAAGTGATCCTTTAATCTTTGGTAAACATCATAATGAGTCATTATATTCTTGAAAACCGGATTGAAACCGGTTAATTGTTATTATTATCATGATTAATTATTTTTTTTTTTCTATTTTCTTTTTGATATCATTGTTTTGGCGGTACAACGAATATCCGAAACTATTTTAATTGCATTTTCTGTCTCTTTCGTTTTAATTAAAACGTCTAGCTTTAGCTAACTGCACACGGTACTACCTGTATACTGTATACGCAGAAGAAATAATTTTTATTCGCCTTCCTGCAATTCCGCTATATAGCTCTCATTCTTTTAAAATTAAACTATTTCGTACTCTTACTTAGAGAGGCTTATATTATTATTATTATTATTATTATTATTATTATGACTATTTTCGTTGAACAATCTGATTATTGGATCTAAAGTGCTTTTGCCGAATCAAATATCGCTTCGAGATTATTATCAGTGGTAATTTACAGCACCTTGTCGCGATCACGGCCAGAGGTTAAGTAGTAGAAGGGTGGATGAACTGGGGATCGATAACTGTTAAGGAAGAGCAGATGGCTACTTCTGTATAAAGGACAAAGGACCACGTCTCTGAACTTCTATGATATTATAATTAATTGAATTCCCTTTTGTAACAAGTTCGTTTTAAAATATATCACAAAGAATTTAGCAAATTCGATTTATATAAAGAAATTATTATTTCAGAATCCACGTGTGCTTATCGTTCTAATTATTATAGCCTCGTTCTTGAAATGGAAACATGACTATAATCTTCTACGCTTTTTTTTGCGGAAGTTTATAAACGGGATATTAAAATAGACGCTAAAAACTGTTCGTTTGAAAAAGTATATACCTACTTAAGTAGTTAATTTCGCCAGATGGGTACAGATTGTATATTCAACCCCTTCAGCCGTATTACGCGGTAGGATTCAAAGGGACCGGAAAATGCATAGATATTATAAGTTTCTTAGTGTTTTAACAAAAGCGGGTTATAACATTCCTCGATGTATAGATACGATGACATTTTCTCGAAAATTTTCAAAGTTTCTAAGGAGGGTAATACCGCGGGAAAATTATACACCGAGTGAAATCCCGATTAATAAGATAACCCGGAATGTTTAACGATGATACGAATGTTTTAACAACGATTTCTCAAATAATTACGAATAGAATTTATTCATTTTTTGAAACAACACTGGTTCGATTTTCTCAAGAAGAAGTATGGAGTTTGAAGTATCACTTTAGTATAATATAGACGAGTATGTAGAATGAAATCGTGAAATTCAAATACTATAATACGAGCTGCATCAATTCTTGGTGAAATTTGAAAATACATCAATTATAATATCTCCTCGCTGGTGTATATGGGGCATTCCACGCCAACTCGACCTGAGTCTGACCCTCGACCCCTTGGATTTGGTTCTTAATTTTTCATATGGTTGTTCCATCTTTCGAAAGCACACTGAATTTTTTTTAGATTTTTTCTATCAAATTTGTTCAAATAGAAAATCAATTACTTAAGGAAAAAATCACATCGAAGGACATTTTTGAAAAATCTGAAAAAATTCTCAAAAATCCTGTACTCGATTCCAAAAATTTCGGTGTGTGGATCAGAGTGGGCCGGCGCTTGCTTCCATCTGTCATTTGCGATTTTCTGAAAAAAAAAAAATAGACGCAAAAGTCAGTTCACTGTGGGCAGTTAAAATAATCTCAGAAAATTCTGAAAAATTCGGAGTAACGTATCAGAACGTTCAAGCAACTGCTCACAGTGCACTGACTTTTGCGTTTATTTTTTGATTTGGTTTTTTTCCAGGAAATCGCAACGGACGGTAGAACCGAGCGCCGGCCCATTCTGATCCACGGACCGAAATTTTTGAAATCGAGTACAGGATTTTTGAGAATTTTTTCAGATTTTTTAAAAATGTCCTTCGATGTGATTTTTTCCTTAAGTAATTGATTTTCTATTTGAACAAATTTGATAGAAAAAATCTAAAAAAAATTCAGTGTGCTTTCGAAAGATGGAACAACCATATGAAAAATTAAGAACGAAATCCAAGGGGTCGAGGGTCAGACTCAGGTCGAGTTGGCGTGGAATGCCCCATATATATAAGTTCATATATGATAATATATTTCCAACAATAATAGATACCTGGTAGATTGTAGTGCCGTTGGGTATTGACCTGCGCCTTCCCCATGCACATACTTGCTCCCAAAACCAAAACCAATAATTTTATAAACTAATGATGGACAGATAATCTAAACCTCGATATATGTAATTGTGCGTAAAAACCGATTGCCAAAATTGTCCACTACGTACATATATCGGAGGAATATACATATACCTATATATATATATAACGAGAATTGCTCACAACTAATCCATTTAAAAGCGTAGGGTGAGAATCAGTAATGAAATTAGCAAGTATTTATCTCTTCTGGCCAATGCGCTTGATCGGAAAATTAGCTGTTGAAACGATATAACGCCGTTACCCGATGTCACTGATAGTAATTACCGATCACTGGTGAAACTGTTACTCATGTATACTTATTGTGATTATTATTGATCATGCATTGATCATGCGCATTTAAATTTCATGCTACATGTCATTCGAAGGTTCACCGGGTGTTAATCGCATTATATTTATGTGGTAGATATTATACTTTTAGGTATATATAGAACGATACAATCAATCGTTACTACGAGATTAATTACACATTTAATTACACCGTCAAACCTGGCATTGAATAAATCACTTGATTTTTATATAAATGCATAGCAATTATTGTGTGAAAAAAAATGTTATACTAGTCGAGTAATGGGAAAGAGAAAATGGGATCTGATTTTGGGAGAGCTGTGTCACGGTTTTTGTAAAAGCAAAATCATGTTATCTTGAATGAGAAAAATATTTTCCCTTTTACGTCTGTAATATAAATGAAAGATTTTTATTTCTATCGAATGCAACCTAGCGTAAGTGAAGGTACTAGAAATCGAAATGTGCTTGACTCGATTCATCCCCAAACCCGATACAGTCGACGATGTTTAGATGTCACTTCGTGCGGGTGGCAGCCACTTGACAGACTTAGGTCTGCCACGATCTAGCCAGGCACACTTTATCATTTTGCAATTATTTCGCAGAGTCTCTCACTCCGTCTTCGCTCGACCTATCAGAACCTCTATAAAATATACGTTTGTAGGCGGGCCAGTAGTAGCTGGTTATTTATTTTTCAAGTAACTGTAATTTTTCAAATACTGCCCTGCGGGAAAAATTGTGCCAGGGCTGTTTTTGACGTTCTGAAAAATACGTTGTGGAGCAAGCATTTCCACGGTCTGGGCAAAGGTTCGAAAAACCAGCAAGGATTCTAAGTTATGGGATTGATTTCCTCTCTTGTCAGAACCCGACTATCCTTCTGTTACCTCGCACCTAATCTTCCAGCTAGCATATAGCCCTTTGAGATACTTCGAGCGACACTCGACTATCGCCACCTTGAAAGCCAAAAATAATGGCACGGTTTCGTTGTCTTGGAAACGCTGTGCGCCTGTACGGAAAACTAAAGAGAGAAACCCGGAAAAGCACGTGTAAAGAGATGGGGGAAGTATAGGTAGAGAAAAGCACAGAAATGCAGATAGCGCATCAAGAGTAGAGAAACCAGTTTACAATTTGCTAAAGTGTTTCTCAACGACGCGGTCTCCAGAGACAAAACGAGGGCGCGCTTACTCCGCTGACATATGAAACTACTCGATATACCTACGAATGTATCTTTTGTTCACTGGATATCAGGCTAAATTAAAAATAAACTCATTGCAATAACGAGGGTACAGAGATACATGATAGAGATTTAATCTTTCAAATGTATACCATCTTTTTATCATCGGTGTCACTCGGAAACGTCGTCATGCAATTTTTCCTAATATCGTTTCATGCTGAATGAATTAAAAACAGCTGCAGTTTATCCATAAAATATAAAAAAGAAATACTTGATTCCAATGAACTATTTTAAACTGAAAATCAGTAATGAATCGCCTAAACCCACCGATATCAATTTTCTCAAAATTATTGGTGCAATTCCCTAAAATTTTTACTCACAGAAATGGAGCATTGTCATAGTTTCATTATCGCGTTGCATCAGCAGGTAGTAAACGAGAGAGGTATTGGTTTTGAAATGGTAGGAATTGGCTATGAATTACCAAATTGACAAATTTACGAAAAAGTTTTCTGAAGTGGCTGACATAGGCCTTTCAAATGATCGAATTGTTTCTCGTAGTTTACGTTGACCTGTGAATATATCTTCACTCCAATATAGTGTCCGATGTGAAGAGTTTTTTTTTTTCCATCACTCGATGAATGAAATTGAAATTGATAAACGAGATCGAACAAACAAATACGCGACTCTTGGCTGTGATAGAAATAGTTCGATTATGATATTTACGAAGCAACAAAAGCGAGCAATTTTTATTATGGCATTTGAAGGGGAAGAAAGATTCTTTGTTTGCTACTGGAAAGCTTTCAATGGTGACGAACATTTCGCGATTGGATTACAGCAACACTGGGCTGAAGAAGATTTTTCGAAATTAATGTATCTGTCCAGCGGGAAGTATCCAGTATCCATCCGGTATCAACGACAGCCAATATCGGGGTGAAAATAATCCCAGATTGGCGAGAAACTGGAATAATGAAAAACAATTATTGGTAAGTTAAATTATGGATATATTCGGTAATCGATTCGATTAATTTAAGGCTTCTTGCCAATTTACTACATCTTTATGAAAATTATTGTCAAATTAATAATTTCATTACCATTTTCTCCTTCTTTTCATCGACCTTAACGTTTCTTATTTGTCGATGTAATGAGAAATATTTACGGCTGAAATTATTCTATCCTCGAAAATAATTGGTGATTGTTATTAATAATCAATCAGCAATAGGGAATTCATATTTTTAGTTAGCAATTATGGGACTACTTTCTATCTCGGTGCTGTTCCACGTACGACAATTTTACATTAATAAAATCTGAACTCTTTCAGATACAGTCGTTCGCGTAAACGGATTTCCTTATACATTTGTGATCGGAAGAAAGCATGTGTCATCGTAAAATAATCTGAAATTGAGTTTGAAACGTATATTTTATCACCGACAAATAAGTTCCCAATCATTTTCCGCGTGTATATTGTCCGGAATAATATAACCATTGTTCTATTCTAATTTCATAAGTAGATCATAAATTTCAACTGCGTGCAAGAAAAGTATATGAATCAATTATTTACGCGGTGTAAAACTTCGAGGGATTGTCACAAGCCATTTATCAGTCAAATGCTAACAAAATTTCGGTAGATATTCTGAAAAAAACTGATTAAATAATCTTCATGTGTATGATCGTGTCTCTCTCTCTCTCTCTCTATCGCGGTATATCCATTTCAGATATTAGATAATATGGAATTTTGCGATTTCCCAGATAACCGGAAAATCGGAAATGTACAGAGTTCAAATCTATCCAACATTCTTCCAAGAGCGTAAACAACGCAGCGTAATCCGTTTAGAAACCACATACCTATTAATTAGAAATATAGAATTCAGACAATTTCAGGTATGGTGAATATGCCTATGCCAGAAGCAAGGAACAGTACACCATATCCATGATCCTGATATTCTGTATAAACGTAATTCTGACGTAGATTATGGTTTGACAAAAATTTTCGGCACAATAAATAAGATTATTATAATATTTGATGGATGTTGATATTTTTTTTTGAAAATTCTTGAGAGAGATTGAAAATGAGATTGTTTGTATCTGTAATATTTGACCCAAGCAGTGAAGCAGACTTAAAGACACGCCTCAGTAGCGATAAAAAAAAACAAAAAAAAAAAAAAAACAGATTTGATACGACAGCGGGGTCGTGGGGTTGAGCGATACGTCAAATTCTAGTGAAATCTATACTTTGGTATAACTATAACCTAAGGGGCAAAAGCATTCTTCTTTACTGAAGAATCTTCCTTGGCTCGTCCTTCAAGATCAAAAATTGGGAATGTCCTAATCTCACGTTAGACACATAGCGAAACCAAGGAGTTTCAATTTTCTGGTAAACATGGCGAAGAAGATGTCCTCCGGCAAGCCGTTGGCTCCTGGAATTCTTAAAGGGGAACTGGGATAGCTACCGAAAACTAAGGATCACTCTGGCAACGTTGAGGGGAAGGACCAGCCCGCAGGCCATTTGCTACACCGGAAGTAGCATCTTGGGCTATTCTCCGCTCGTTCTATGCTACAGAAGTGCAGCCATCCGCTGAATACTGTAACGCGCACACAATAAGGAGGCAACTACTTGAAACGATCCTGCAATTCTGGTGTGAAATAAAATTTGGAAAAGACAACTTCAAAGTTTCACGGTTCCAACGATCACTTTATCATCAAATTACCCATATTATAATGGCGTAATGTTCAACTACCAATCTTACAAATCATTATGATCAAAGAAACCTATTAACTTTCAATGCAAACGAGCGGCATCCATATCATCCGGAAATTGCGAGTCCTACACCACGTTGCGAAGGACGCACCCTGATGAAAGTTCTTCCGGTATTGAAACAGTCGATCTTATGACACAGTGAGCCAATCTTATAGCTAAATAGAAATATTCAATAGCTATATTGTAAAAAAAAATTTAAGGGATGAAATATTTGGAATTTTTTTTTTTGAGAGCTACGATTTTGCAGTGCTTCAAAGTTTGAAAATTTTGACAGAGGCATTTAGCATATATATTAGGGTGGTCCTTAGATGGGGTCAAAAAAAAAATTCATCTTGGATCCCCCCAAATCAGCTCCAAATAATTAAAAAAAAATTCCCTAATTTTTTCAGATTTTTATTTTATTCCCCTAGTCTCCCTTTTTGAGCTGGAATTTTCCAATGATTCAAAAACATGCTCATTCACTATTTTTCATACTAAATTTTATTTCATGGTTAATCGCTGGCGAAAAATTCATATTCTCGATTATTCAGTGAGATTCATCTTCTTTTCAGTCGAAAATAAAAGAATCATAAATGGGGTATCCCAGGGGAATCGTGTACTTTATTATTACTTTTTTTTTTATTTTAATTTTTTTTTTCAATTTTTTTTTTTTTTTTTTTTAACAGACACTTCTGCGAAATTTTTAACTTGTAAGTATCGTGGATTGTATGTTAAACTTTGAATGAAAAAAGGGAGACTAGGGGAATAGAATAAAAATCTGAAAAAATTAGAGATTTTTTTAAAAATTATTTGGAGCTGATTTGGGGGGATCCAAGATGAATTTTTTTTTTGACCCCATCTAAGGACCACCCTAATATATATACATCGCGTTGTACGCGTTGAAGATATACAAGCTCTTGTTAAAATCATTCGAGTCAATGAATCGCTGCCATTCAAACGACCATTAGATTCAAGTGACGATGTCTGCACTTGTTCTGAAAAACGTATCGTTATCTTCTATGAAGTAGGCTACGAAAGTTGACCGGAAGCTGCCTTGTGCAGTCACTTTAAAGTCATTCAACTTGAGCGCGAGACTCGGTGGAAAAATTGGATTGACCAGACCGGTCAGAAAGTGCACGAAGCTCAATTTTATCGTCGATCCACTATAGGCAGGGGCTTGGTATCCCATTGAAGAGGGTTCATCGCAATAGCTGGGCCGGCGGGGTTTATAGGAAAAGTAGCCGATTACGTCACGTCCGTATCGTATGTAGTGTGTAAAAACTGTAAATAAAATAAACTCAGAATAAAATAGAGCGTTTATATTCTACGCAACGTTTTTCTGCTCTTTACCAATACCTAACTCCGTTACTAATCGATATGAGTACCTTGATTTCATCATAATTGCGGTATCGACAACTAATACCGTTGCCACGACCAAAATTGAGGTACTTCAATGTCACTTGCAAAAGCTCTGTTATTATTACGCTGATAATCGATGTTTTCGAACAAATTACTGGAATAAATATATGATCCAATGAAACACTTTATGCATTGAATCACAGTGATGAAAATATTGCAGTACGTAATGGTGTGAAATACTGCTGGAATGTCATGAAGGGGATTTTCTCTGCGCCGCATGTCCACTTCAAGGATTTGCTTTCGTCATATTTTATTTTCAATATTGCAAAACCGTCACTTCGAATTGCAAGTTACTTATTTACTAGAGCCAGAAAAAAATTCTAATCGAATATAAATTCGCATAAAATGCACAGTAATATTTTGCCAACGATTGGATACTATATGGCGGCATTAGTTTTAATAATCGAAGAGTATATAGCTATCAGAATAATTCAGATTAGTATAATAAAAATGTATGATAATTTTCCCCATGTAATTATACAAAAGCTTGAAGTAATGCCAGGATAATTGTGAACGTAATAAAAATCAGATACGAACGGAATGCATCATAATATGAATGAAAGAATATATTAACAATATTTTTTGCATGTATGATGTGGGCAAATTGTTTACTCAATTTAAGTCACTTTGATTATACAGATTTAATTGCTTTGCTAAAGTATTTTCAATCCGTATGATTTTATGTAAAATTCAAAGAGTAAGAGTGGGGTAATATTTTTCAATTATTTTTCATAAAGAGTGAATTTTTCAAACACGAACTTGCGGATACAAAAAAAAAAAAGAAAAAAAAAAGGGTAATTTCAAATGGAACGGGGATAAAGCGTTGCTGTTAAATGGGACGATATATCAGTGAAAAAAAATTAAGAGCCAGCTGACATTAGCTCATGTTCCAAATAAATGACAATTTTTTTTTTCACAACTATACAATATGAACAAAAGAAAAAAAAAAGCATTGGAGCCCGTGACACAGCAGCAATTTACCACTTAACTCCGATTCCGGTGTATAGCGAAAAATATTCTACGACAATCTGATTATTGTTACTATTTATTTTGGGTATGAGAAACCGGGCGAACCCCCGAATTTTTGTTTTCTCTTTTTTTTTCTTATTTTTTTCTTTTTCCTTTACGGTTCACTCGAACCTGAGCTTAGGGTAGGTTTTGCGGTGGAATTTACCTTACGCGCAAAATAAATCCTACCACTTTATCGATTTAACCCTCTTTCCGTTCCCAGGAGAGAAACCAGCAAGGATACCTCGAGCTCAACTATATATAGGATAATAATATTTATTGATAACTAAAACTTGACTAGCAGCCCTTAGAATATACAGTTTCAAATTTGTACCCGTTATCGAACTTCCATACAGACTAGTTGTGTGTTTGAAAGTATAGAATATAGATATACCATACAGATCGGTTTAGCTATACGACTACGGTATAGTTACTGTTACTTCGGTTACACATACATACACTGCAAAATACGTAAGAACTTTTCGATTCGCTTTGCATAGTTGGGTACCTGTGAAACGGGGTGTTATAATTTCTTCCGTTACCCAACTCTGTTATGTATGTATACCTATACTAGTATATGGGTACACGTACAGGGGTGAGCTACGCAGTGGCACTTTACGACGCGTTGGCGAAAATGTAACAACAATTTCATCAGAGTTTCCTCTCTCGTCCGCGGAGAAGGGAGAATAAAAAAAAAAAAAACGGAAAATATGAAAACGAGAAAAAAAAAAAAAGAAAAAAAAACACATGAGCGTTGAAACTCTATTGCAACTTAACGGCAATGCCCGAATTATCAAAGCGTCGCTCTAGGGTTGAGCTTATAATTACTTCGTTCAAGCCGTAGCCCCATTTACACCAATTAAACAAACATATAGACTATTCCTATGCTTGTGAATTTATTTATGAATATTGTTCATGTATACATGTAAATATACATGCACAACAACTGAAGGTAATAATTGTGTTTGGCTATAAACAGGCAGTAAAATATCGTAACGTTAGCGAACCGAGGCACCATGGGGGTGGGAGATGGGGGTAAAACTGGGTAATGGGACTGGTAATAAAATGTTGGGTAGTATAAGGAAGAAAGAAGGATGAGAATAGAGGGAGAAAGGAAAAATAGGGAGAGAGTGGGTCGCTGGGGAGCGACTTTGGACTAGTAAAGGGATGAGGTAACCTGGGGTACAAAACACCACCTTGTAAGTAAACCGATATAGAGGACACTCACGATCTCCTCGTAAAATATATATATATACGAAGAGATGTCACACGACGCTCACAAATTTATTTTTTCCTTCAAGCGATAACCCCTTTCCAACCCCTAACAGCGAATATCCGGTAATACGACAGTCTCCAATCTTCGCTACGACTTAGTCATGTCACCTTGGTGTTAACTACCATTCAACGATTCCCATAAGATGTACAACACCATTTACCTTTTAGATGCAACGCGAGACGAGAATTTTATCCATGATCATTGACAACCCTCTCGTCTACTAAACACGTGGCTTATACTACTGTGCAGTAGCCAGTAGGTGGTAGGAATTCTCATTGCAATTGGTAAGACCGTGTCTAATCGGAGAAGTGCCAGATACGCTATAGAGAATTTCTACAAGCGTGGTGTGAAGCTAGTGAAATTGAGAAAATAGACATTGCACAAAACTTTCACAGAGTCAAGAATCCCAGCAACCAAGTCCTGGAGTCGTAATCAAGAGAGAAAAGCTAAGGAGTTTCACATCTAGGAAGATATTTCGGAACCAGAAATCTTCTACTTTCTTTCTCTTTGTCTTCCTCCACCACGTTCAAATATAAATAACAATAGATTTTTATGCACTGCAATGTACTTTCAATACAGTTTATTTCTATCGTCGTATTCGTTCAAGGATAATCACTTGTTATGATACAGGTTCGATTTTTTTTTTTTCTTCTCTGTATTTCATTCAATATTTATATACAATTCGGGTATTGTCATGAAAATATTGTTATCAAACTCGACGAATGGTTAAATTCAACGAAAATTTGACGGAAATTTCAACGAAAATCAATGACCTTTTAATTTGATGACGATTTTTTAACATATTTTTTATTTCAACCACAGCTTTAATGTAAAAGTTTGAAAGTATCGCAGAAAAACGTATATATATATAGGCCTGAAGATCGGCAACAATCCGATTCGCTGTAAAAAAATTAAAATTTTATGAATACCGTGGCAAAACCAGCGCTTGTGATTCCGTTGGAATGCTTTGCTAAGCTTGACCCCACTTTATTGATATAAAGAGGGTCCGCTGACCCGTATCGTTACTTGTAATTCAAACATCAAATAACAGCCGGTTTTAATAATAACAAACCTAATTCAGTCGATTGATGAATTTCTCACTCCTTTCTACAGCGATTCTTTGAATTTCATGAATTTCCAAACTTTCTAAAGGCGATTAACTCTGCTGGGTGTTAGAGCTTTATGCCATCATTATTATTAATACCCATACGTGTATAGGATATTTATAATCACCACGTTACTGAGGCTACAATAAAGCTCCAAGGCAAATGGGGAGTGCAATAAAAATGCAACTTGTCTGATGTCCCCCGTTTTCTTTCTCTTTTTTTTTTTCGATGCTACAAGAATGATATTAGAACTTTCTTGCCGCTCGAATTTAGCGGAAAATTGGATAAACTTTGACGTGCTAAAACCAAAGAAAATTTTATGATTTCACCATTAGTATACTCACGAGTTAAATTATTTCGCCTATTTTCCGTACCTCGAGTGATACGCGAAACGGACTCTTTTCCTACCGAATAAAATGATGTCTGATTACAATCGGAATGTTTCATTAAATTCAATATACTCGAATGAGGTGAAAATTGTGAAGTCGAAACAGCATTTTTCGAAGCGTATTTTTCCTCATGAATATGGACCCTTGAATCAACTGGTTGCGTTGTACATACCTCTACCTTGCATCGGTTGACATGCCACGTTTGTTGTCATAAAGAATTTCTCTAAATTGGACGTATGGTCGTTTTTTGTTGACCAATTTTTCATGTAACCTCCACACACCGTGCCGTACATGAGTTATTAATTCAAGCCATGTTATACCTTGGGCACGTTATACCTACGTGTATAGTAAACCTCGTGCTAAATGAAAAGTTGAAAAATAATTCACGCTAAAACGAGTTTTATTTTTATTTTCCTTTTGTTCTACTTTATGGTTTTTGTCGACAGACTGTAAATAATTGATTCAAATCTAGGTATAATCACAAAATCAAAATGTCATAGAATCTAATTACACATCGTAGCGGGTCGTTTGATGGCTCCTATTGTCAAAGTGCAATGACTATTTTCCCTGTGATTGCGAACCTCATTGTAAGATGAGTGGAGTTGGAATTGCGATAGTTGTGGGTTGCGCTACTATGTAATTAAAACGCGATTAATTGAATACCTTATGTCGAGAAATGTTACATTTATTCATTGTTATAATGTGTAAAGAATTTGGAATGAAATTTTTCGTCAGAGTTAGAAGTAGCCTTGCACTCCGTCTATGTGAAGGCACACACACACTTCTCGGTAGGGTTGAAAATTCATGTATTTCATTAAAGTAGAATCCCCTGACGAAAGCTTCAACGGTCTGTGTCCGAGGTCAGCTGCAATGCAACACAGTATAGTGGGGTGTCCCATACCGTATGATTTTCTGATGGTAAAAAAACAAAAAAAACGAAAAAAAAAAAAAAAAAAACAAACCCTGAAATTGGAATGCCTTGACCAAAGAGCGCAGTCGTATTCCAACAAAATGGTAGACTCAACTAAAACTCTGTCGTTCGACAGCGGAAGCCAAGTTACGGTAGTAAACCAGTTGTGTGGCACCAGGCACGCATATATAGGTAGATGGTATATGGTAGGTGTCTACCTCTAACCAGCCACGATCTAGCCGGTTGCCAACGGCAACCTGGTGGTGCACGGTAACCTATTACCCTTCGAGAGGGGTGGCTGATCATCGAGCACACACGTTAAAAAATATATAAAAAAAAAAAAACAAAAAAAAAAGGATCGTTAACATCACCACGTTGGATCAACTGAGTGACCCCAGTTTTTAAAATTATCATTTTTCATCGCTAACATAGCTAATTTTATTCATCATCTGCAATATCTTTATGGGGTCCAGCATAGATGTCAAGCTTCTGAAAAACAAGAAAAGAAAAAAAAAGAAAAAAATTTTAATGTATTCAGTGCCTTTCAGTTTCGATGGTTGAGGGTAGGTACTTCACTTGATATAATGTTATCGATTCCCTTTTTTTTTTTTTCATATATCCATAAAAATTAGCTGTAGGGTATTATAATAGCCGGTAACTTTTATGATGATGTTAGGAGTTTCCTGTTTTTTTTTTTTTTTTTATGGCGAGAAGTCAGCCTGGCATCAATTAGGTTTAATATTTTATTTAAGGATAGTTTGCGATGTCTTTTTTTTTTTATTTTTGTCACTTTTACCTGGCGAGTCGGTATAAAATATAGACGGAAAATTCTTGTTTTTGATTTTCAAATTTAACCATCCCTCTTGCCTCTCGAGTACATCCCTCTCAGAGAGAAGAGGGTGACGAGTCAATGGAGTTCAGTGTCGAGTATAGCATAAACTGAAATTTTTCTTTGCGAATTTTCCACACCTAAGTGTAGCGGATGTATTTGATTAGAGATGTGTGTGCGTGTGTGTGTGTGTGTGTGTGTTTGTGTTGGGTATATATATTTTATATATATATATACATACATATATAAGATTTATTTTCTTTGATTTATTTTTCAATCTTATGATCTTATATCCGTATAATTATAATTTATATATGAGTATATAGTATGATATCAGAACGCCCGTTGGGATAATCCGGGAAATAAGCTGAAACCAGGACGCAGAAGAGATATTTTGAACGCAAAGGTCACGAGAGAATTAATCCGCTGATGCAAATTAATTTGTTCTCGTATAGCTGTAGTGCGGTTGTCCTCGTTAAAGCTTTAACAAAGATCTAACTCGATAAAGTACATATGTCAACAGATTTACCGCGATAATAACTTTTTTTTTTTTTTATAAAAAATAAAAAAATAAAAAATGGTATTACTCGTAGTATTAAACTCGTCCGATTCGTTGCGAGCAAACTCACGCGTTACCTAATAATTAAATGATATTACTGTTAAAACATGCCTCTCGTTTACTAACTATTATATTTAAATATCAGAACTCAATCCTGATATATCCAATGGATTACCTGGTTGCATCTGACACATTGGATATCGACTGGAAATTACGTAGCCAAATGGAAAATTTTCACGAATCTGAGGGCGAATGAAATACGCTGCAGCCGTCACAGTTCTACCAAAACGTAACAACGTAATCGGTATATTATGCAGTTTCAAAGTAATTACTAGTTTCTCGATTAGTATACCTCATACGTGTACACACCTATGTATTGATTTCGAAAATGTTTTATCCGAAATTAATGATTAAGTATGAACGATGTTCTATGCTAACTTGGCAGATGTATTGTACTACTTGTATAATAGTTCAATCGATTTTTCGAAAAAATGGAATTTTCGGTGACTGAGTAGGTATGGATATCCCATATTCAAATATCATCTCAATTATGCCTATGGAATTGATCCAAGTGAACCAGGGCAGTATTAAGGTCTCCTGAGGAAGCGTCTTGAGATACTTATGAGTTTGGTACATAATTCAAAGGGTTAGAAACGAGAAGGGTGTGAATGACGAAATATCAGATCTTGAGATGAATACAGCTTTGGGCAATTAAACCTTTGAGGTGTCTTCACTCATCCAGAAGCGTCAATGATGTATTATTATACATGTAATTCTTCTTATTGAGCTTTTTGTTCAAACATTATAGAATTTGGCAAAAAAAAAAAATCACGGGACGGATAACAGTTTGAAATTTCATTGCTGTTGGATCAGTTCTGTAGAAACTCACTACCAAAGTGTGTGTCCAACCACAAGTAACACACCTGTGCTTCAATTTCAAATATTTTTTAATCAAATTGAAAGACGAGATGAAAAATGTTCAATTTTTATTAATATTTGCTGGAACTAATAAAATGTACCCAATTTCTTTTTTTTTCTTTCTTTCTTTTTTTCATAAAACAGTTCGAACTGATATTTCACAAACATACACCCCTGCATGATTTTATTTTTTTCATTTCATTTTTATTATCTCGTAACTAACGTAAAGCCATTTATTGAGAGAGTGTATAAAATCAATAAAATGATGGAAAATGAACACGCTGCATGTATTTTGTCGCTTGCATCCTGCCCATAATTATAATATAGCACTGCGAAGGAGACGTGTAGTTTTATTTATTCTTCGTAACCTGATCGCTTTGTTTTAGTAATGAACTAAACGCAATAAACGAGCTATGTAATCCAGAAGGTTTCCCTAAAACGCGAAAAGCGTATAACTTTAACGATATACCAATGATCTCATCGCTTCCTGAATTAGGTGATGTATCTAGTATATCATCCCTTATGCAATTTACAGAAACTTTATTACCTTCATTAATGAATTGCAGATGTAGCACCAGTAGCAGATATTTCTTTCATTATTTCATTTGTATATTGAATTATATGAGTAAAGGAGCGAATATGTATTTTGCTCAGAAGTTTGTAAAAAAAAAACAATTTGCTCATCCGATGTAATCAATAAAAAAAAAACATTTATGTGCAATTTACTTCATTGCTTAATTCTAAACCTCTTTAGCCACTCGATACAGACCTACCTTTGACTACAGAGATTAAACGTGATCGCGTGTTCGAATGTAATACCATTGTAGATATTCCTCGGATTTCTGCTAGGGGATGATTATATTGAACACGTATCCGGATAACTATATCTATCTACTTTAGTCCGATCGTCACCTGAAGCATTTGACAAACAAACACGTTAAAGCATAGTACGAGCTTTGTTGTCCACTGCTAAAACAGAGTTCTCTAGTATATACGGTGTAATATGTGTAAAGCGAACGTTGCAGATGATCAACTTGATCAAATTAATTTGTTTCGTGGTTTCGGAAGTCATCCCAACGGACATTCATCCGATTGTAACACGGGTGTAAATTCGGGTTGCTACCGCTTAATTTCCTGTACATATATTTTTCGAAACAACATACATTCGCAGGCAGTGAAACAATATATTTTTTATTTTTTTTTTCGAGTCTGAGAGAATTGGGGTGCTCGAATGTAACGCTTTAATTCGGTCTGAACTTAGAGGGTAAATCGAGTACCACCTATTTTATTATATCGTTTTTTCATGCTTCACATGCTGATGAATTCCCACCGATTTATTAACGGGGAAGGTACATTTTGCATCAAGGTTTAATGATCAGTTATTCCGAACGAAAGATTAAACAACAACCGCGATAACAAAGCTTGAATTATTCGAAGTGTGATTATATGTGTGCACACTTAGGGCAAAGCGAGTTATACGGCTAAGAGGGATGAGGCAAATGCGTAGGTGCAGGATTAAAATAATTTCACCGTCTCTGACTTGGAGCTTAAAAGTTGATTCGTTGATGGAAGGCTGTTTGCTCTTGGAAGAAATAACTTTTTTCACTGTTGATGACCTCGTAAAATTCTGCGCATGATTTCTCGAGGCATAACTTTGGCCCTTCCATCGTCTTTCCGTCCGTCTCATCGCCCTCGAGTTTTTTTTTTTTTTTTTACCTTCTTTCATGATCGAAAAAAGCCTGCGACGCTGGTTGCAGGAATCCGGGAAGACTGGTTCATTAATTGGAAAAGATTAGAGGCACTCGTTTACCCCGAACGACGGAGCCACTTCGAGGTAACTCTTGAGTATACCATCGCGTGATTTATCCATTGCCTCGGGAGCGATAAATAACTCTTTGTATCGTTCTTATACACCGTCTATTTTTCATCTTTGGCTTTATCGACAAAGGTTTACCCCAGGCGTTTAACTTTTCAAATTCTTAGAAGCACGGAATGGTGTTCAGCCACTCTTTCAAGTTGGAAAATTGTCATAGACCGTAATTAACCAAGGGATGCCGGATGGTATGGGGTTCACTCAGTCATCGCGAAATTTAATGTAACTACAACGATCAAAGGTGAAGCTCATCCAATCGAATTACGAACAGTAATAATAATGACAAATGGGATGGAATAATTTTAATCACTTCATTCACGTATATATATAACGTACATGAGTAACTTAATTTCTCTGTATGGTATAGATACGAATGAAAGGTTGCCGGGTAAGTTTCTAATTAGCAGTCAAACTATAGAAATTATTCGTAGTAGGGATAATAACGGGGGTAGGTTCATTATGATATCGATTAGTAACTTGAGACAAAGAACATATAATATCAAACGTGATAACCGCGGTGTCATAGGTAGGCATTGTCAACGCCTTATCCTGGCTTAGCGAGAAAAGTTCAAGAAGGTACGAAGCATTGTTTAGCCGGATGAAAATAAAATTGCCAGGATATTCAATTTTTAATTTTGGTTGCCTCGCTCCTTATCCGGCTATTTTTTCTCTTTTTTTTTTCTCGTTTTTTTCTCTTTTTTCATTAAAGGCTATGAAGGAGCACTTTCTTAACTTAAAATATTAAGTACAGTCGTTCATTAAGCGCAAAGCTTTGCGCTGCTGTATAGATATTAAACGCACGATGCCAGCTGAATAGTTTAGATAACCTTCTGAAAAAGTAAAGAAATAAGAGAAAAAAAGATAAAAGGGAGGCAAAAAGTTGATAAAAATAAAAGCAAAGCACCGTACGTATAAGGATTAGGAATAAAAAAAAAAAAAAAAAACGACATTTACGATGAGACAAATCCTCTGCGGTGAAATTTATATTAGTTAATGAAAACCACGTATTTAGGGTAGGGTGATGAAACCCGTTGAAGAAGACAGTGCATGATTCCGTACTAGCTAAGGTATACCTAGTATATAATTATATTCCTCGCCCTTGTTTAAGACACAGCTTTGCATCTTAGATTTATACTTACAACAGAAATTCCCCTAGCAAGGTTTACGTATCTGATGACGTAAATGAAGAACTTAATACGATTACACAGAACTTAGACATGCACCAATTAGCCTTACGCGGAGGGATCGCAACGTTCATTACAATCAGAAGCTTACAAGTTATAAAAATAAAAAATTTACTACGTAGACGGAAAATCGGCATAAATATATGTGCGTAAATTTTCACCATGGACTAGGGTGTGAAATTATTGATTAAACAATTCCGAATATTTAGTCAATCGTTAGATTATCATTATTCAATATCGTTCTGCAAGCTGAACGTAAATCGAATTTGAAATATTGACAAAATTCACAAGAGGGTGTGACATTTTTTTCTTATGTTGAAAAATTCGATAAAGAATTTATATATTAACCGATTTCCCTCGCGATCCCTTAGGGGAAGGCGTTATTATTTCTAAGAACAAAGTAAATTTACCTGATTTATTGGATTCACCGTTTTAATATCAAGCTCAATGGGTAACGGTATACAAAATACTGCATTCCGTTTAAAAAAGATTATCTGACCCTCAGAATATTGAATTAATTTACAATTTTCAGAAAAAACAAATATACTTTGATACTATAATGTATTAAAGATTTGATCGTTGGAGTGTGAAAAAATCAAGAAATTGATACCCTTGTATCACGAGTGATATTATGTACTTTAGAATAAAGCCAATAAAAATTCCGAAGTCTCGTCTCTAAGTTGAAATAAGTGAATAAAATATCACGTTTCATTACCTTATACACGGTACAAAGGAAGATCATCTGGACCGTGTACAATTTTCTTACGGACATACGTGGGTGGTCTTTGTTAGAATTTTGGTTGTTTCTTAACTACAGGAAAGGTCGGGCAAAAGGCGACACGCTATTTGGCCCAATTACGGAAACCCATAGAGCAGGACGACACGAAGCGTTCGTACCATGGGGTCTGAATCAAACCCTTTTCGGACCTTTGGACCCGGATTATCGAACAGAGTGTCTGCATCCCCATATCTCTGGATCTTAAGGCAAGGGTGGGGGGTGAGCAGAGCTGTATCCTTCGCCACCACCGTCGCCAAACATTCTAATTGAGCCTTAGGTGGTAGCGAAGATCCGAGTCATAAATAAATGAATAAATCGAGTGAATAAAATAAAGCCCTTACAAGGCTTGGTCGACGTACAGAAATAATGATTATTCGTCAGAGTTCTTTGTCCAGTCGGAGATTCGGAAAGATAAGCGTCACGTCATTCGAGTGTGCGATTCTCTTGTATATATTTAAATTAACGCTAAAATGTAAAATATCTTTCTGATTTAAGGTGAAAATTTGTTTTTTAAATTTATTTAGAAGAGAATAAAAAAAATTAAAAAGAAAAAAATGAATCCATGTATACAACAAACAGTTAAATGATAATTTAAAGCTATAACCGCATGTTTGAGAACCAGCATAGCAAACATTTGCTTTTTCTCCGAATATGCAAGATCCCCAATTAGAAGCTACTAATTGGTGTATGTATCTGTTGTTTTATTAACAAAATATCACAACCTGTAATATGCAGTGAAAATATATTTCAAATTATGATTATACATTCCAGATGCCAGACGTATAATGCGCCCATAATATCATCTGTTAGAACTCAAGCCTTGTTAGAGTTGTACATATATATATCTATACGTATTATGATAAAGGATATACTAGGTGGTTTTGACTTGATATAAAATTACAGAACCGAATCGTATGATTTAGTAATAAGACACGTTAACATCACCCAAGAGATTAATTAATTATTTATTTATTTATTTGGATAAATCTCGTAACCCCCGTATAAAAATAGGATGTAAAAATGAAGATTGGTTACCTGGTTACGTTAGGGTGCAAGAACATTATCGTTTTTTCCCATCGCGATGTTATTTCAGATTTGGAAACCTCTTAGAATAATTGTATTCTTTAATTTCACCCTTATCACTGTTCTTCGCATTTGTACTATTTCATCGCTGATGTGGTTATTCTATAATGTAGGTAGGTACCAGGCTTTGTTTTATTATTCTTAATTGTTTTTACACCTCCTACTTTTCTTTCTTCAACAGTATCACGAGATTAATCTAAGTAGCTTTCAACTGTCCTTTATTTCTTTCTTTCACTCTACTCCGAGGGACCCCGTACAATACAAAAATCGTTACCATGGTGATGGAGTTTTTCGTGGTTCCGTTACATATCCTGCCCGAGTCACATATATATATATAATATTTTTTTGGCTTTACACTTTTTCTATCATTTCATTCTCCACGTATTTGATATTACGTTCAGATTATTCATTCCCTGACTCTATGACGTTGGACTTTATCAAATCGTTATCTTTTCATATATCGTGGAAAAAAACCATTTATCCGCTTCATGATCAGCTTTCAATACAGGCATATTAGGTGGGTATTGGTATAGGTACACTTTTATTATATATATACCTACCCAACTTCGGAAAGGAAATTCTCGTTAATTTCAACTTTGATCAGATATCCCCCAAACCAGTTGACCGATTCTGAATAAGAATCAATAAAGCAATAAAACGCTGTGTATGAACGGATGTATACGGTATATGATGATGGAGCTTTTTCTTTTTTCTTATATTTTCTCCAATATTCTGGAAAATCTAATCATATTTATCAATTTTCTGAATTTTATTCAGGCTTTGATATCTGTATAGATCGAAGACCGGGATAACTTCAAGGATTATATTTATACAGGGTGGAAGATCCCATTATACCTAATTGTCCTTTGTTCGGTGTATATATATTATACTTCGTACAGTACTAATGGCCGGTACCGTATATAGACATTATACCTTTACAACCCTCCCATAAGTATAACTGGAAGTAAAGTAATTACAAAATCCCAGTGCAGTCTGCCCACACGCCTAAGCTGTGGTCTCCATATATAGAACCGAAATATTTCAAACTGTCCTTCTTCGGTGTCAAGTATAACTTCGTCGAATTCATTCAACCCTCTACAAGGGTAAATATTTGTTCGTAAAAAGTTGTGGGAATTCGTCGACTATTAAATGCAGCTTTAATAGGGGATGATATAACCCTTGGCTACTATATGCGTATATATGGTCTATAAAGGCTGGGTCTAAGTGCTTGGATATTTTTTTTTTATTTTTTATTTTTTTATCCATTCAGAAAGACTACAATATATGTAGTGTCGAATGAAATAATATTATTTTAAATTATTACTTAGCTTATCTACGTTGAGATATGGAAATACGAATTTATACCACGTCTAGAATATGTATGTTGTTATGATGAGTGTAATAAGAGTGGAAATAACAAGGAATAACCATTCTTGGCAATACTAGCGTAGCTTGGAGGGAAATTCGAGATGAAGAAATGTAGATCGCTATGGCAAGATCGGGTTAAAGACGATTCTGCAGCACAAAACGCGTAATCGAAATACAGAATTACCAACGGGATGTAGTTTCTTTTATTCTGGACTTACGCTAGGTCCGTTTATACATATATATATATATTTAAATTTAGCGAATTTTCTTGCCGTGGTATGCCATAAATTTCAACGTAAAGGGTTATTCTATAAACAGAAATTCGTTTGCGGGAATGAGCCGCGTGCCTCGTTCCACTCCCTATATACTATATTGGGATCGATTGGGACACGAAGACGAACGTGTAGCTTTTTGAAAAGTTCCGCTATTAATCCTCGGTCAGCATGTTCGGATTCAGGGAAACATACAATGGGATGGAATAATCGAACTATAAAATATAAAGTTTTTCGTGGGTTTCAATAAAATTGTAAAAAATAAATGAAAAAAAATAAAAAAAAATAAAAATAGGGATTCGCTGCAGAGTTAGGTATAAGAAAAATCTAATAAATTATTTACGCAATCTTGACAAACAATATTTACATTAATACAAATGGTGAAACGAGTCGTCTAGCCTGAGGGATATTTTCAAGAAAAATAAATAGACAACGAAGATGGTAACTTTCAAATATATACTATTCAATAAGCCGTACAAGCTACGCTTTGGCAAGTTAGAGCCAAGCTGGCTCAAGCTCGATAGGGTTGAGAAAAACATGCGCAGTAGACAAAGATGAATCGAACTAGACCGAATAGGAGAAGTAGGAAAAGCAGTAAAGAGAGAGGAAAACCAAGAGGGATTTGGGAAGCAGCGTGAGTTCACCGTCTCGGCGAGAAGACCGGATCTTTTTGCCCTTTTGAATCACTCCTAAATTTGAATTTTACTCCTGATGCATCGCTCTGTTTTGTTTCATTTTTTTTTTGTCTTATTTTTTTTTTTTATACATATATCCGGAAAAACGAATCCAGAAGAGTCTCGGTTCGCTTGCGTACAAATCTTATGGTATTATTCAGCGATAAACAAAATATCCTACGTGGAGAAACTGAGGACACAGGAAGTGGTTAAACGTAAAATTCTAGTAGTAACGGAAGTAACCGTAGAACTGAATATTATCCAGGAAGTAGTTACGTCGGTACAACCGCACATATATACATATACCTATACCTATATCCCATGAATACAGCCCGCGAAATGACGATCACCAGCATAAAGAGGAAAAATAAAAATAAAAAAAATGTCTCTATAATTACGAAGACACGAATAGATATATCGAGAAAACCCATTTAATTTCAATAAATTTCATAATATTAACATTATCAAAAAAAAAAATCACAGCGCAGTTCGACGAAATACTAGTCGTTATAGGATTATAAATCTGAATTCATGTTACTTACTCTTTTCGCTAGTTGAAATCTATCAGATAAACCAGATCAATTCAATGAGCCATTTGCATCACTTATCTCTTGGTAATGTTGTACAGTAAAACTATCGCAATCTACTCGTCTTATAGAAATTTTTTTATTTTTTGCTGGACAATATATAATCAGCCTGGTCAGATTTGACAATGAGTTGGAGGCCAGTGAGTAGAAACTCGTTTAGTCCAAAAAATGAAAGAAAAAGTAAAAACTGCATGACCTAATAATATAATAAAATTACTGAGAATTTTGGCTTTGCCTACTCGTATGCAATAGCCAAATTATGGCAGCATAAATGGTTGAAATATTTAGAATTCTGCAAATGTTGCTGATTATTTATTCATCCATTGAATTCTGGGTAATATCGAACAGCCACCTATCTATATTTTGTATCAATCAAGTATCTGATTCAATAGCAGATATTGAATGGAAATGTTTTTTCACGGCAGCAAACAAGTCAGAAGTGTGTATATTATAATTCTTGAAAGGAATCCAAGCTCTACGCAGAAAAAAAAATTAAATAAAATAAAATAAAACCCGTACACCCACATTTGAAGACTTGAAAATTGTCTCTCTTCATAAATTTGGATCACGAATAAAAGTTGACTGGTAATCGATAAAATAATTGTCATACTGCGATGGAAAATTATCACAGAAAGTCACTAGAGAATATAATATCGGTCACGTTTCTAGCGAACAATTGTCACCGCATTTTTTAGCGATGTATTTGAATAGAACAGCCGGAGTGTATATTTCCTGTAACCGTATGATAGTAGCGTTCACATGTATACGCGGAGAGACATGTAGAGATTTTATATGCTTAGAGCCTGGTAAATACATATATATATATGTAACTCGCAGGTTAGCGGAAATCCGCGTCGAGGTCCCGCAGGTAAAAGTATTAAATGTATTATCCTCTAAAAGATTACTGTAGAGCGTAAAGGTAGGTAAAGAAAAATCAATACTTTGAAGCAATGCGATTTTAGATATAAGGGAAAGCCAACGCCATCTAAAAATATTGATACTTTAAGTAAGGAGAAAAGTTTGGCCCCTTCTCGAGGAGCCAGCATCTGCGGCGGCTGCTATTGACGGGTCTCCAATTCTATCACGCTTCCAGAGAAAAATATATATGTATTGGATGGCACATTATCGCGTATTAGTCATGAAACTTTTCTTTTTTTTTTCCTATAGATGAAATAAATTTTCGACTTGTGTCAGACCTTTGCGTAGATTACACCCAGGACGAGCTGAGTTAGCTAGTTATATATACCTAAAGCTTTGATTTAGCTGAAGAATAATGGATATATTTCTCTAAGCTGCAATTTCTCCTGATAAATTGGGATAAAAAAAAAAAAGGATAAGGAAATACAATTGGCTGTCTTTCGAATGACATTGTTTACTCTTCATTCCCACCAAAAGCCCGCAGTTTCGTTTCCGTTTCGTTTTTCTTCTCTGCGTTTCGGTAAGATTCTTTTCGTTCGCGCGGGTCAATCGTAGATAAGCCGATTCAAAACTGGTGGACTTGGTGAGACCTGGCTTAGCTTCGACAAACCACCAGCCCTTTATCTTCAATGTATACGAACAAACAAGATCCAACTCCTTTCAAATCTCATCCTCAAACGTAGTTGATAATTGATTCCTTCAAACAGCGCATTCGCAATGTCGCATTGCCATCGCATCGCATCGCTTTGCTTCACGTCAAAAGCAAATATACACCCCATCTCACTTCGTCCTGTCTCTTACCCAACGAATTCCGCCATTTCTCTATTCCCTGTATCCTTCGGTCTTTGCTCTTCGCTACCCTTAACCATCAACTAAGGATAAAGGAGAGCCTCGTCCGTTTTCCAGCTAGGTTACACGCCACTGCTAATCTGCGTGGCTCTGCCCGGCTCTAGTCTCGGCACCCTGTTTCTCCCGGTTCTTGCCACCGGCCTTCGGGCTTGTCTACTTTACAAAACGAATGAGGTACTCGGCTGGTGCCTTGGAGGTGATTCGTTGCAGGGCTATATCAGGATGGGGACGAATACCCGATCGACATTCAGATTGCATCGATGTTACTTTCCGTGAAAATCTCACCAGGTTCTCAGTTCGAGCTAAGAATCTAATCGAAAGAAAGATCGTTTCTTATTTTCCACTTGGATCTATACTAAAATGTAAACGAAGTTTTGCATTTAATTTGCGAAAATAACTCGTCTTAAATTGACGTAGCAAAGGATTACATAAAGCGTTGGAGTACCCGAAAAAAAAAAAATAAAAACAAGAGATTC
Source organism: Tenthredo notha (assembly GCA_914767705.2). Taxonomy (NCBI): domain Eukaryota; kingdom Metazoa; phylum Arthropoda; class Insecta; order Hymenoptera; family Tenthredinidae; genus Tenthredo; species Tenthredo notha. Next base: position 7,091,096 of record OU611907.1, read on the forward strand.
ACATTTTTGCATTAGATTTTTTTTTTTCTCTTCAGTTCAGCTTTTGTATAAGGGTTGAAAGGGGGAAGTTTATTTGGTTAAAATTTAGAAGAAAAAAAAAAAACGAAATAATACATCATTGACATAAAGGGGAGTAAACTAACGCGGCGCGGTTAAATTAAAAGAATAAAGCCATTATATATTTTTTAATGGTACGATAAAAAGCCAAGGGAACTCGGCCGCCTTAATGCTCTGTTTTTCATTCAAAAGTTGCATTTCTGTTTTTTTTATTTAAGTCAAGAAAAAATATAATGTTATACTGTCGCGACACGTATGACTTTTTTCACGTTGAAATAACGAGATGCTTCTAGCGTTGGGAAAATTATAGTAAAAGTGGTTCAGAAATGCTGTTTTCCCTCATAACAAATATGTGCTGGGTATAGTGTAATGGCTCATTCGATGCTTGATACACAACTACAGCATGAGAAGTTTTCAACTTGTTTTAAACTCGTTAGACACTTCAAGAAGAGAACTCATTAGTTCTCTGACCATGATGCCATTATACGCTTTTACATTTCGCACGACTTATCCAATCAACGCTAATAACACCACGAAACAATTCCGAGTCTCTACTCAACCACGCTTCAACCTAATTATTCGTTGTATTTAGAAGCGTAGATATCATGTTTTACTTACCAGATGGATCGAGTGGATAGCTGAGTAATTTTGACGTTGTTTAGTTCGTTGCTGAATTTGAATTTCTATTTTATATATAAGGTATTTCATAGATACCATTTCTGTCTGATAGTTTACTGCGAAATAAAATTCACAGCGTATAATACAGGTCGTTAAATTTTCTTCTGTTTCAGAATCCTTGTCGCAAAGTCGAATTTATACCAATATGGTTGTTAAAGGTACCCCATGGGCCATTTGTCGGTAGTTGAATGCGATTAATTGCATTCAATTCGTCCGGCGTCACAGACCATTTAATTCTATGGTTTAACGTAGCTGGTTAATACGGTGACTTTGGATAAAATTTCACCTGCTGAGAAGCGAGTAAATTTTATATCGAATCGTACGATCAAAGGAAGCCTTCATTTTATGTGGCTTTGAATTCTTGGACTTTGCAAAAGTTCTACTTTAGCTTGATGATCAGTTCAAGGCAGAAGACTCTACTACCAACTTTCTCTTCCATGCCATTTAATGCAATGTCCAATGCACATTCTTTCGATTCTTTGAAAACAAGCAAAGAATAGTAGAAATCCAGATTGTTTCGTATATATATAAAAGTATATACGTACAGGTATAATATACCTGTATTATTATTATTTTTTTCTTATCTTGTTTTTTCTCTCTTTCTCTCTTGTCTCTTCTACGAGTTTTAATACAACAGAAACGATGCGGAGATTATAAATTTTTGAAAGCTGGTAACTTTTGGAAGAACAAGGAAAGCTACTCGGTGAAAGAACGAACTGTGCGTCGGGTGCTTTTAGGTTTGTAATACGCAGAAGAGGAGAATTTCTTATCTTTATGACTCAAGATATATATGTCGAGCACCTTTAATGCTCCTTTACGTCAGATTTTAATTCTTACTTTTCTGGACGATATTTACAACCATATTTAAATTCATTGAGCCGTAAAGCAAAGCTCCTCTCTCTGACCAGTAGAACCGATTCTCTAAAGTGCTCGAGTATAAATTCCGTTCTGCTTTTACGTTTTCAGATCTAAGTACGCGTGGACGGGCACGCGCAGATATAATATAAGAACAGCTTTTACAGGAAAAGGTTTTGCCATAAGTATAAAGTACGCGAGAGGTAGGTATACGCATCCTACAGAGGTAATTCTCTCGGGATTCAAACTATCGGATCTGACTTTTGCTTGCTCTTGCTTTATTAATTATTCCTGAGATGTAATTCGGTTTTTATTTTCACCCCAAGCGTGAGGAGTTTTCATGATAAACTTCACGCCTCAAGTTTCAAATCTGCTCGAATAATATTTACATTTTTAAGATGGAACAAAATTAACACCATGAAAAAAAAAAAATTTACCAGCTTCTCATTAATTTATCGCGATAAACAGCTACTACGAAATTCTATAAAATAATGAAAGAAAATCGTCTAATTTTGTCGCGAGACAAAGAAAAAAAAAAATAATCTATATCAAAAACTAATTAATCAATATTCAAGAGACCATGGGGATGACGTGCGGCTTTACATATATCAACGGTAAAAATAATAGTTTTAACAAAATCATTTGACGTCTGAGCAATGAGACAGAATTTTTCTATCTTCTCCTCGGGAAGGATCATTTATTTTCAAGCTTGAAGACTGCGGCGTTGTGGAGCAGCCTTTGCCATACATGCGAAAACCTCCCTTGTAACACAGCTGACAATATTATTTTAACATTTCTTATTCTGTGCAATTTGAAGAATCCAAAAAAAAATAGAGTAAAAATAAAAAATAAAAATAAAATTAAAAATAAAGAAAAAAAGAAGATAAAGGAAAGAAAAGAAAAAATGTTCTCCCTTGCGAGTAACACGACAAATATCAAATCGATACATTGCCCGGACTGCGCGCGCAACCAATAGTCATGCCCCTTCTACACTTAGCTTATTGGTAAATAGTAAAATGTAGCATAGCCACGGTTTTATTATTTGCATTAAACAAAAAAAAAAAAAAAAGCTGACACCAAACGCTGCGATGCAATCGCTGACGACTGTTTCGGGAAATTATATAGATATATGGATACGCTATTTTACAGATTGCGAAACGTTAGCCAAAATTTTTCGCTAAACCACCACTTGATATTCAATTTCAGATCAACGACTGTCTGAATAAAATTTAAAAGATGATAGCTAGGTATACCAAAATAATGACCACTGACCACTTAGCATTTTCTCATTGAATAGGTAACTATGTACGAAAGGTATTATAGTTTTGCCGTCAATTTATACCGACATCGTGTTTCGCTTTGCAATCAAGCCCCAGTGTCATATATACTTTGAATAAATTTTCAAAATCAATGCCTCGAAAAGCTTAATCCAGGAGCTTTGTCATCCGGAGTCACCGGGCATAAAAATAGCTGGAACGGGCAATTTGATCCAGCAATTTTGTTCGAGATCAACCGACTTGTCAACTAGGTATAGAAAATTGTAAATCTATATTTCATTTTGATACTAAAAATCTGATCCATAGATTTTCCCAGATTTGACTAACGTTTTACGATATTTAGGAAATTCGTAATGAATTATACCATCAGCCCTTGTGTCCACTGCACGGTTAGATAAATATAGAATAGAATTTATGAATACCGTTATGACATTTCGCGAGGTAAACTAGTATCTCTGGATTGGAAAATTATCACACCATTTGGAGTTGACGCTGAAGTTTCAGAAGCATCAGAAATCCTCAGTTCCAATTCTCGACTAGAAGTAATTCTCGGAGGGATCTGATTAAGACAACCAATACGAACCAATAACTCTGAGGAAAATTGCAGGCGAAGCTCCACTCGGAGTAGGTAGGTATATGGTGACAAATCTCAAAGCTTGGTAACGCAGTAGAGATGGACGTCCTCGCATAAGCCAGACGTCGCGACGCCAACAACCCCCCGAGTGAACGGATTCTAGAGAGTGGATGAATATTGCATCGGAGGGTTTCTCTATTCACCAACGTTATACCCTGGTTCGTTCAAGGAGAACAATTAATTTCACCTAATTATGGAGGCAGGTAAGGTTTTGCGCTAAGATGTATATATATATATATATATATGTATATATATACCTCCATAAGATCTAGACAGAGCGAGGAGGAGAGAAATGGACTTAGATAAAGGGAAGCGGAAGAGAACAGGAAATATAAGGGATGGAGTCAAAGTCCGTTGCGGAGCTTACAGAGACAAGGACGCGATGCAATTAACCGTCGGGACGCTGGTAGTACACACTGAGCGTAGTTAAGCTATTTGGAAAAGTAAAAGCTGAGTTTAGTGGTAGTAGTTATGTATATTTATATATCCTGCACGGTGTGGTTATTCCTAGAATATTGTAAGGGTAACGTTACCAAATTTCGTGTAATCTGCGGATGAAATTTCAAACAAAAGTTGCCATAGGGCCCCAGGACATTCATGTCTAGCCAGGGTAAGAGTAACAATGGCAAACGGGAATCGGAAAACGTCCAGAATCCTCGAGGGTTTGATCTGCCTATATCGAGGCTGGCTCTTCCGTTTCCAGTTCGTGATTTCCATTTCTTCTATATCTGTCTCTAGTTTGCTTTTTCCTTCCTCTCTCTCTCACTCTCTCACTCTTTGGATCTCTCTTTAGCTATCTTTATCTCTTTCACTCTAGATATCCATCTCTACATCTTTTATTTTGACGTTGATGTATCTCTGTCCGCAGGTGATGGTTACGGCGTTGAACCACGCCATTATTTCATCTTCTTACCGAATAACGTGAGACAGAAAATCGGCAAGTTCACGGTACCTAGCCCCGTGCACCTACCTATATACTCCTCATTTTTGCAGTGAAAGAGATATCGGTGGGGTTTATGTTCCACACGGAAAAATTTTCCAATTCTCAAGCAGATACTGTGTGCCACGGGAGAATAAATCCAAACATATACGATCGCGCTAGATATAACCCACACGCACGATTGGAATTTACTGAAATGTATACGTCACTTATTTTTTCTTCTCTCTCTTTTTTCTGTTTTCCTTTTCATTTTTTCTTTTTTTTTTCTTTTATCTTTCACGCGTTTTCCAGCAAGCTTGATTCACGTGACCCGCAAAAAGAAAACAAAAAAAGAAGTGGTAAAAAAAAAAAAAGAAGAAAATGTAGCAGTGTGTACGCGACACTAAATTATTGCTCCTACACGCTTACTGTATACGGTGCGTGTATACCGTGTATGGCGGTCAGCTTCGAACATATCGAATGGGGGTTGCTGCTGGGCTTATAAAGGGACGCAGACTATACCAATAGGTAGATTACGACTTGCTGTCAGAGTAATTCAGAACCACGAGCAGAGATTTTCGCACGGAACAAATATCAACGTATCCGGGAACAAAGTACACGTGTAGGTTGGTACATAGGTGTGTGTATATATATATATATATATAGGTACATGTATGGAGAGTAAAGCTGAAAGGTAAAATTGAAACTTTTTATTTTCCGTTGTTTTAAATATCGTCAAATTTTTTTGGTCTCGGTTATCATCCGGTTGAAAACCAGGTAAAAATGAAGGTAACTTCCACTCGTATAAAGCTTATTAGGTGAGGGTTATTATATTTTTCTGTATTCTCTTTAATTACGTTTCGAGTAGCTGTTTTTGTGTGTACTGGTCGTTTCTGAAGGAGAGACGCTCAGCGTAAATACAATTTCCAGATAATGCAAGGCAATTATACATGGTCGCACAATGAGCATCCCTATCTCGTGGGCCCCTCGCTCCCCTTACCTCAGGAAACTCCTGCCACCCCGGCTGTAATTTATTTAACTTAACTGGAGTTATTTCGCAAAGTCTTCTAATAAATAAAAAGGCTAACAGTGAAATGAAACAGCGAATCGAGTTAAGCATTCAAGATAAATGAGTCGGTATTTTAGTATTCACCAAAGAACGAATAAATTTTACAAAACTCTATAGCTATAATGAGCAATGCAGCACCAGTCTAAGGTCTCCTAGCTTCATGATATACATATATACATGTAGGTATATAATAATAGCTGCACGATATACATACAGATTACCTACGGGCTCACTAAGAATATACAACAACCCCCATGTGTGGCATTTCACTTTTACCATGAAATTTGTAGAATTTTCTGTCCATTTTTTTCTTCTTCTTCTCACCCTTCTTCCTTCTTCCTCTTTTTCGTCTTATTCTCACGCATGGGAAACCTCTACTGTATACCGTATGGGTGTATATCTATGAATCACCACTATCGCTATTCGGTATTATTATCAGAAATCTATACGACATCGGTTTCAGCTGCAGAGATTGAGAATATCACCTCTAAAGATATCACGTCGCGCCATGCGGACCCGGAAAACACGAAGGAAAAACCTCTAGACGACTGCTTATTCACATTTAGGCGAGCCAGTTCATTTACCGGGTGACGGCGCAGAACGAAGGAATGTCCCCTTGCCTCACCCCATCATGGGGGTACGGTTTCCTCTCGCTCGCGAATACGTCGGAAACACTAGGAAAGTTGGCCTCGAGGTCCTTTCCTAGACACTAAATCCCAGACGGCTATAGGAGAATACGTCTCATGACGTCACAGCGTTGAGCGGGCGGACCCGAATCGACGTTCAGCGCCGCGACGCCTGGACCGGAGCATCTCACCATGAGAGCTTGCGAGAAAATTTATTCCCTGTACCATTCCCTGTCCCACATCTGAATCGCCCCGAAAAGAATCAAAGATCGTTTCGCGTACGGTTATATGGTATAAAACGATGGAATCCTCCACACTTTGCAAACCGTTATTCAGGCTTTATTCTCCCTGTTACATTATATGATACCGTAGAACTTTTTCGAGGCGTTACTGACGTGTACCACTATTGTTAGTAGAGGGTATACATTCGTAACTATCATATATATATATATATATATGTACGTTCTGGTACCAGTCAGCGTTGAAACGTGACCAGTAGGGGTTGTAGCGGGGCAAGGTTGCCTATCTCACCACTCCTCATCCTTGTTCTACACAGATAAGTTATTATTTTTCCTGGCTCCTAGAGCATTTGGATTCAAGCCACGCCCGATGAGAGAATAAAGCTGTTCACTTTTGATACCTACACGAAATCCATTGTAGAGGTGAACGCTATTGACAAAATGAATGATGGTTATACCCAGCTAACATCCCACCACCCCCTTAGCACTCATAAATCGTCTTTTATACAACATACCATTTCCACTATATACTACAGAGAGCAGTATATCCTTTTTTACATTATTCCCTAGAATGCTGAGGGTGCATGAGAAGCTGAAGCTGAAGCTGAAGCTGAAGCTCGAGTATTCTTTTTCTTCTTCTTCTTCTTCTTCTTCATCTTCTTATTATCATCATCTGAATACAGTACATCTACAATATATCTATACTGAACGTAACGTATAATAGAAATAAAAACAAATCATTAAATTATTTCAATTCCATTGTAGAATTGAGGATTGCCCCTTCAACGGTAGTCAACCCACTGCAGACATCTGTACGTGGAATATAGATGAGAGAACCGGGTAGTCACGTGACATTATCAGTCGAGTCGCGTTAAGGGTTCCTTTGGTGTGTACTTTATACGTGGGTTTGTCGACCCGAATATATGGGTATGGAAAATGGTCCGGGTTCCGCAACCCTGGTTCCGTTTGTAGTGCACCCGTTGGTGACTTGTCGTAATTGACTACTTCACCCCGCGGTTTCACCGTTCCATCAACTTTGGAAATTTCATTATAAATTCAATGCCTAGACCTCGAATATGTGCGTGAAAATTGATCAACGCATGTCTCCTCATCCTTTTAACGTGAACAACCGCCTTGGGAGATCTTTGAATGAACAATACTAAGCCCAAGCGAGAACTGAGAGTTTCACTATTCTATATATCCATGGAAGTAATATACATAGGTGTATATACATATACCACGATCATATCAACGCGGGTAATTCAAGATAAACTTTACCCATAAAACGTAAGGTGCAACTTGACGAAACAAATGCACTAAACTGGCTCTATATATATATATATGCACATATACATGTACACCTAGTTTACGTTTTTGAAACGAGCTACGTGATATCCCCCTTATACCCGGCACTTGGTGTTTCGTGTAAAAGACAACGGAGGGTAGTAAATACATAGCAGCATATTTCCAGTTACCATATTGTAGACGAGCTGAGTGAAATACAGATCAGAAGCGTAATGGGGTGCGATGATGTTTACGTCACCAAGCACCACCTTGACGATGCTAGGGGTGTTGGGAGATACCCAGGGCGCAACGACCGTCGTTGGTGTCCGGCGTTCGTCCCTTGGGCGCGGTTCATAGCTCGGTTGTCCTCGGTCGAAATGGTTCATAGGATCAGAATTGCAGGTCAACTTATCGTCAGCAATAGGACTTATATCGTGTAAAGGGTGTAAGACTAGCACCTATTTCAGATGCTGTTGATCTGCTAGTGTCATCGGTCCAGATCATCAAAGAAAAACAAGACTTGAAAAGCTACGCTCATCACGATTCCGTTGGTATCAAGTCGACCAAAGGCTTTGATCTGCTGGAATGAATTAACGAAATGAGCGTTACCAAGATGCAAAGATCTCACAAAGACCGTGAATATACACTGATAAAAGTCAAATTTATTCATATTATTTATACGCTGGATCAATTTACTATTCAAAAAGCATTGTAGAAACTAATCTACAACTTTTAGCTACTAAGAAGTATGAATGTACACCTAAGTATAAGGTGTTCCTGTTTCATCGTAAAAGATCAAGTAACATGGGAAAAGTCATTTTTTTTTTCCTCTATTTTTACAGCCAAATTCTGTTATTCGATGCTAAATTACCACAAAAGAAATTCTCGAAAGAATTACATATATAGGACTTGTAATAAGTATTGTTATGCATCTGGATGAAATTTTGTTGTAGTTATCCAACTATCTTACAAAGATGAATATTAACTAGGAGACAAACAAGCCCCGTAAAGAAATGGGTGAAGGAAAAAATGAAAATAAAAAATTGAATACGATGCTTAGTGCGAAACGGATAAGCCATCGTTGAAAATGGATGAAAAGAATGAAACAAGACAAGTAGAAGAAAAATAATAAAAATGTCACAGGAACAATGGGTCTGAGGATAAACGTCATTTACTACTCTACTGTTATCCTTGAAATAGAAAACACCCAGACACCCAGACACCTGGGAACAATGGTGAATCTTTTTAAAAAAAATAATCATTTGTCAGAAATGCAGGACATTTGCGAGTGGACTTTTGCGTTATTTACTTCTCGTTTGAAATATCAACGAAAGTTGTACCACGAGTGTATAAGTATATAGGAGACGAGGAAGGCAGTTGGCTCGAATAAATACAAATTCCTTCTAAAGTCGATGGATCAACTAGATACGTCTAGTAGAGTTCGATATTTACCCCATCCTCGGCGAAGTGCGAAATGCTGTTTGTTTCCTATTTCTGAAATAGCTCGCTTCTGCCACGTTTGCAACCTCCAGCAGCGCGCCGCTGGTGCCTCAACTTTGTTAACACGATTGTACGCGACACCTCCAATAGTCTATTACTTTACGAACGTCGCGAGGCGGTAGAAACTTCGAAAAGATATTTTTGTTAAAGAAAATTCCCTCAGACATTTGACACTATGGTTCATCGCGATCATTTCAACCAATTTGTTTCGGCGAAACGTGTCAGGCTAGTAATGTCTCTCTGATTGATTCTATAGGCTCTTCTTACTTCAAATCTCCGCAGAACTATATATTCACAATTTACCGTCTCTTTGATGTCACAGTACTTTGCTATTTCCATTCATTGTTAATCCAGAATGTGAAATGCTATATAGTCATTCCGACTACAATACCCGTCTACTTCATTATAATGCGAAGGGATGTGTACCTTTACGTATTCATGACATTGGAATAAAAATACTTGTTTCACTATACTGAATGTGAGACACGAGCCTCTCCAGAAACTTGGAAAGATGCAGTTTATCTCTAGCACAAAGCTGTACAGTTAGATAATAGAAGATGTAAGAAAATTAGGAATCAGTCAAGGAACTAGCGTTCTTCAAATAAAATAAATTGCTTTTCCGAAGGTTCTTCAAGCTTCTTTCAAAATCCGTTTAATACCCAACGAATCCTTCGCCCTCATTCTTCTTCAAGACAACCTATTTATGAGAAAAAGAAAAAAAAAGAAATAGAAATTGCGAAGAAAATAGATGATACTGAAAATCTGAAGATAATCTTAATGAAATGTAAAAAGAAAATTAGCCTGATTTTTAAATCGGGTTTTTTATCATTTATCATTTTCAATAAGAGGCTATAACCCGACAGATACGGTGAACATACATTTATATATGGCTATACCATCCTACATAGCTATTTACCTCTTGTTCCTTGGTCATCCCTAGTAGCCTATGACCAGAATTCACACAGATCTTCACCATACTCTAGACTCTAGAGAGATCTCTCGAACGTAGCTTGGGCCGTCGTCCTATTCGGCCCAGAGCCATTGACGATGCACAGTGAATTATAGCTGCTGGCGTAACTGGAGTCACGGACCAGAATGTGATAATTAATACGTGACTGTGATTTATCGCTAAAAGGGTATACCCTTTGGGGTTCTTACGTATCTTATTAATTAATTCCGAGCTAACTCGGTCTCGTTCCGTATAAAGTAAGTCGCCTTAGTTCGCACTATGATGAGTAAATGATGAAAATTTTATTCTTTCAATTTCTAAAATGAGAGAATCGAAAATATTCCCCAACCGTCAGTTTCTCAGTCACGAATTTCACGATTGATTGGTAATTCGCGCGTATCCGGTTCTACGTTGAAAATTATATTGTCCCTTTCCTGTGGGGTGGAAACTCTCGCCCTCTAGTAAAAATTTTTCGTCTCTTTTATTTTTTTCTTCTTTTTCTTTCTCTTTTTTTTACTTCCTTTCTCTTTTACACAGCTACCTGACGACACGTTATACCTATCTTATCTCATTCCTTATTCGCCTCTGCGCCTCTCAAAATTAGGAATGCCTCTCCCGAGAATCTAAGGTACCGTGAACGTAGACTACAAATATTTTGTTACAACTCTAACTGAAACCTAGACATTTTCAACATTTCACCTCATATTAGGATAGTAGGAAATTATACCCATAGGGAATCATTAATGAAACGGATACCTAACCACCGTGTATGGAGCTACTTGCTCCGTATGAAAGCATATAAGCATCAAAGGCTAAATAAACTTTACGCAGCCCGAGATGTCAGCCTCAGGACACAGGAGTTGGCTTTCTGATCATCATGTTTCGGTATATATATATCAGGGTACAAGAGCAAGGCTATATATTCTGAAATGAATCTACCAAGACTCTAATCACATTGGATATGTAGTTACCCTATGATTATTATCTACCTTGCAACCGCGTCTATATACTATCTACGGTATTAGGTTTTCTTCATATATGCTAGATTTTAGCACTGCCAACAGTCTCGTCGTACAGTTTCACTCCATCCCCTCTCTCTCTCTCTCTCTCTCTTTATCTTCGCCTTTCGTATGTGAGCTTTGCAATACAATGAGCATAAAAGCTGCATGGATTATAACGAGGACAGAGGCTCAAAATTGGATGGTAGTCATATAGGGTAGTCATATACTCTTCCATAGCTCTTATATGAATCTAATGAAGTATAAAGTATGCATATATAAAGCAAGGTTCAAAAATTCATGATCTCTTTTCGGTTTTTGACGTTTTTGAAAACTGAAATTTCTCTTCTCTCTCTTCTTTTAGATCCTCTTCGAATAGCTTGTAGAGATGATTGGCAAATCTTGCAGCCGTATTAATTTTGTATAATAATTCATTCAAAATTCACACTCGCATTAGGGCTGTAAAACAATAAAATCAATGTTTAATTCAAACTAAAAATCAAAAGACTATTAAAGATATACGAAAATCGTATATATGTGAGATTATTTGATCTCTTCTGTTTTTATGCGGTGAAAACCTCATCGCAGATATCTAGATCCCTCGATTACAAATACTTTGCGTGAGTAATTTAACCGGACGTTTAATTGTTCCATATCTATACGATTGAAAGACAGATTCACCGGTAACGATTCAATTAAAAACTTCGTAAATCGTGGTAGTAAATTTGATAAATAACTTCGCTTTACTGGTTCTTATAATCAATTTACTCAAGATAGTTCCGACACAGAATCTCAGTTTTCCAACTATCGTTCAATTTTTCAACTTTTCGTCTAATTATTTAATTCGTTTTAGTTTTCTCTGATGCTTAAATGATTTTAACGTCTGAATAAAGTGATTTGCCATCGCCAGGAAAGCACTCTTGAAATTTTCTTCTACCTCTGGTGAATATTAAGTAAAAATTTTAATGAAATCGAAAGTAACCTATTGCATTTTATCCATTACACAAATTTGCACACCTTTAATTAATCTGAATCACATATTTAGAATGGGTTGAAAATTCGATAGAAAATTATTTTTTTCATTCTAAAATCTTACATTCAATTACTAATAAACTTTTTAGTATGTCCAATTCATATTTTTCCGGTATGAATGTCAGTTATTTCGAGTTCTACTGTATTAAATTACTCATTGTGAATGAAAACTCCGGAAATTCAAAATTTCCTACCATCGAAACGCTGATAAAAATCAACAAAACAATGAATACAAGTGATTGTATTTTCCGATAAGTACTAAATATAAAGAATCGAGGTAGATTACCGAATGACATATAATTTGGGCGATCCGTATGATTTTTCTACTTCCAGAAATTAAATAATTGGTCTTTCGTTTGTAAATGAATGTGGTATTGATCATTTCCATTTAACTATTAGTTAAACGCATTGTAATGATAATTATGTTGAACGATGATAACAGGAAGCATCCGTTTCACGAGCAACTCATACTGCGGTGTTAATTACATAAAATTAACAGACAGCCCGAGCTTGAATTTTTTAACATCACTACCTGTTACCTGATTCACAATCGATATAATTTCATTCCATTAAGACATATATTAAGCTCTGATCAAATACTCTGATTAGTTCGTCACGTACATAAATACGTACTTTAGTTACGTACTCGCGGTAGCCAGGTGCCCAGAGCATAGCTTGTTGCGGACATTGGGCAGCATGCAGACACTGTTCATATGTGGTGTTTGGTTTAGTACATCACGAGTAACAACCACAGAATACAAGGTACATCATCAGTAAATGAATTTGTTTGCTGGAATACCGCTGTTGTTTACAACCGGTTTATGTGAATGCATCAAATACCATTTATCGATAGCTTAACACTATTAGGAGAGTGCAATTAGAATCGTGGAAGTTTTTACTTGAAAATAATAAGAGAAGCTTTATATTGAACTTCTCATAAGGAATAGAAATATATCGAGTTGGTTTTTCTTTTAATGTACAATGTACATTATATACATTTTTATATTCACATATATCCTCGTTTTCATACTTCAAAGGAAAAAAATATTCTGGCTGGTAAGTAACTGAATATTTCATAAAGTTACTTCATAGACTTTTACTTTGTTACAAGTTTCACCGAAAGATTTCCTTCATATCGTATATAACCACTATGAAGTACGTACACGACGTGCATATATGCCTGCAGGTTAGCAATTCAACACACGGTGTAGCTGTTGTGTGCAGAATTCTGCAACTTCATATACCTAATAAGTAATAACATTATGCAAAATTTGGAATTTTATACACATCATTGTAAAAAAAATTTCGCATTAGATAAAATTGATAGGAATTATTATGGTAAAGTGAGCATGGATCGAAGTGCCATTCAATGAGGATCATTTTCTGTTCATTTATATTTCAATTTTATCATCAATTTTCATTTTTTTTTGCTTTTTCTTGGTATTCGAGACAATCTGTACTAAGTATATTTATTCCTGATGGCATATTGCGTCTAAACACTTCGTTTTTCAGTTTTTTTCTCGTACAATTCATCCACTGATTCATATGTCTATCTATTTTTGAACACTATTAACACACTTGAGTAAAGGGGTAGGAAAAAAAAAAATTGAAACAAATAGGAAATGCTCAGGATCCTGGGCTGTGTATCGAACCGAACAAAGTTTATCGGCTCATAACGTTAGCGATAATGACTATCGGTACATGAGACACTGATTACATCATTTTTCTTTTTCGTTTTTTTTCTTTTTTTTTTATTCTCTCTTTCTATTTTTTTCGTTATTCTATTTCGCCATGATAATCACGTAAAATTGGTGCTAGCTAAATTTCAAGTTGTGAACGTGTTGCGCGAATTCACCGAGCTTCGCGTTTAAACTTGAGTTCATTTTTGTTTGCTTTTACCTTGTTCGGCGCTGTGGCTGAAAAAGTAAATTGCGGTTTAAATTGAATGGCCAACCTCGGGGCTTAACGGCTTAATCTCCTATTCAAAGAAAATACCCAACGTTACAATATGGTGGGAGTTATGGAAAATATATATATATATATATATATTTTTTTTTTTATCTGCTTTTTTGGTATCATCGATCAGTGGTTTTTTTTTTCGAATCGAGATAAATGTACTACATAACAACATCAGCGAGTGAAAGATCAAAGTCAACTCGGTTTTTTTTTGCCTCTCTCTCTCTCTCTCTCTCTTTTTTAAGTGGAACTGATCATTGATAACGAAATTGAAAAGGTTAAATCGAGGATACATACAACATATATGGGTATGATACGATTTTCATTTAAATTTTAAAACGCCTTTCACTCTTGTAGAGTTTGGTTGACAGGGGGTGCCGAAGTTAAACTAGAGTCAAAGTCTATAGACCGAGATCAGAGCTAAACTTTACCGGAAGAATGAATATACTTTGGGTTAACAAATATTTTCCAAATGAAAATGACGTCGAAGCTTAGAAGGCAGCGTAACGCAACCCCCTCGATATTTCTATTATATAAGTTTTCTATCTTTAATCATTTTCTCAAACATATTTTACATACCTATAGATACGAATCGTTATACATGGCACATAAAGGACATATACTGCATCACACGGGAGGTACTAACGTTAAGTGAAAATATATATATACGGTGATTCATTGAAATGAAAACTGTTTTTTTTTTTTTTTTTCTTCTATTGCTAGATATCTGACAGAAAAATATCGGGGCTGCGGTATGTTCTGCAATTTATTTTAGTTGAAACAGTACACGCAGTAAAATACCCTCTTTGATACTGCTGCATAACGATTGTTATAGTTGTTTTCTTTGCAGTGTTTCGCGATTACTTAACTATATATATACCTACACATTGCGGATAAAATATTTTCAGATACCACGCGAGTAACGATTGTAAAATAACTGTAACCACAATTTTGCTACCCCCCGAGATATGCACATTTGCATAATTTTGTCAGAAACAAGTCTGCTAGATATTATGAGCTTGTGAAATCCAGAAACGTTGAGAATGAATTTCATATTTTTATACAAATAAATAGAGGTAAAATTTTATAGTACACTGCAGAATTCATACAACTATTTTCTACTTTATGCGAGTCAGTATTGTCAAATTGTTCAATATTTTTACCAAAGTTGGCATGATATGTTTCCTGTTCGACTGTAGTCACTATAATTCCAACTTTAGTTTACTGATGAATATTTCATATTCTCGTTATTTGACGCTTTGAAAATTGCAACGAACTCGTAATCACCTGAAACTAAAACAAAAAAAAGACAAAAAATTACAAATTTAAATCCTGGATAATGAATACCTACATCATTGAATAGTCTTCTTCTCCTGTTCTTCGAAGTCAGTATTCTGGAATCTGGAACAAATTTGATATTTGGTTGAAATTTCAAGGCATTCCCTGGGGTCATGGATTAAGGTAGATTGGTTATTATCTTAGATCCTAACATCCGAATATACTTTATGTGATATCGTAAAATCTACGGAAGTAAAACCGCAAAATACTCGAGGACTCAAAAGTTATATAGACTATAGGTATATAATCCTACTTGAAATGCGTACGTATCTACTTACATGTATATACCTAGATGTTCCGTAAACCACCTGATTCACATGTGTGACGTTCACGATGGCTAAACCAAAGCTACAACAAGGTAACTTGCCGTGGCGATAGCTTTTCCATGACGTAAGTTTCAGCTGTTTTCGGAGAGATGTAACGTCAGAAAATGCCAGTAACAGTGACAAAGCTTCGTACGAGTACTCGGGATGGGAGGTAGTGAGTATATATATATATATACGTACATACGTCCATGTATGTATATATGTGCAAAAGACAATCCAGTTTCTGGAGGAACAATATGGGTCACGTCTCCTTGCTATCTCTTTAGTTTTCCTACTCCAGCTCTAATATTCTTTTCTCCTCGAGATAGGAGTATGAGAATGTTGTGACAAAAAGCAAAAAAAAGAAAAGAAAAAGGACCCCCGGACACACACCCGGAAAAGGAGAAGAAAAAAAAAAAAAAAACAAGAAAGAAGAGAAGAAAACCAAAAGACAAAAAATAAATTCAATCATAGGAGTTATTCATGAAATTCAACCTTTCCTTTATACATTACGTTCACTCCGTCATCTAGTCGAATGCGGTCTTATCTAAAACTGATCTCTTCTGTTTCGAGGCATTGTTCACCTCTTTATTGTTTTCCTTTCCGAGGACTCCTCGTTCACTCGTGGACGAAGCATGTTTCTTCTTAACTTGGGCAACAAAGTGCCGGAAGTAACCGATAGATATACCCCCATTCCATGAACACTGCTGAGAGTATACTTTACACAACTAAATAACTATATATATATACATATACACATACGAGTATAGGTAGAAACATACATATATATATATATATATATTCATCCTTGGCGGATGGTCAATATACCCTCTACAGCTACCCTATCTACCAAAACTCGTTGAATTTGTTTTTTGGCTTTAAGCGGGTCGAAATTCGCTCGAGTGAACGCGGCTGCTCCACCAGCGCGTTCTTGCTCCTCAATTACTAATTACTAATTACTACATTTGGCTTACTAGACTCTGCAGACGATATAAATTTCTTTTAGTTAAACTGAGAGAGCTCTGGAACCCGTCACGTCACACCCTTTATTTTAAGCTCTGTATACTTATATTAACTCGGAACTTAAAATACCTAGTGAAAAACAGAATTGGATATACTATTACCGCAATGTATTGTGTAACTAAGTTCAAATTTTACAAGTTATATCTGCACTGTATGGATCACAGAGTGCATAGGGGCAATAAGGCTGCCTTTGTTCACAGTGAACTCTGTACAAGTGAAATTTGACCGATGCGATAACATGAATAGCTAGTATAGTATACATATATGTATACGATTTTTCGCTTTACCACCAGACTGTTTACTGCAATGTTTGAAATTGTAGCTAGTTTCGATGTGAGTAAGGCTGGTTATTGCCGGATTCCTTCTATTCGTATAGCCAGAGTTGGAACCAGCGTCGAGAAAAGTTTCAAGCTCCTACATCATTGCTGTTGCAGTTTCGCCGGTGCTTATAAGGCGAAAAACATGGGGTTGGCTACCAAAACCCACTCAACACTTTCAAAACCCGATAAAACCCTGGTCCATGCAGTGACGTCACCGAATCAATTTTTCAGACATTTAATAAAAATTTAGCGTAAAGAAGAGAGGGATGTATACACATCCTTTATATACCTGTATGTGTATACGTATATATATCCTTACTTCACAAGGGATGGGAAGTAACTCGCAGCTGAGCAGGTCAAGTTTTCTAATTTATCGTCCCTCCCATATAGCTCGTGCAATTTTTCTCTCGATATCTTCGGTTTTCTATATATAAGCTTAATATGGTATAACGTATAGTCAATGCGATTGCAATGAATCGAGAAAATATAAAAAATAAAAATAAAAACTGTTTTATTTTCACGTCGAAAACACAACTTGGTATTAACCTGCTAATCGTTGAGGCAAATTTAAATGAAATATAATTGGAGTTGAGTTATGATAATGCGGATATTTTTGAACCGAAGGACGTTTGTATATTTCTATTTATTTATAAATTTCATAATATTTGTTCGTCGGAAGCTTCGCTGAGTTTTGTATTTTTATTTTTTCTTACTCTCCTTCTTCTTCTTCTTCTTCTTCTTCGTCTTCTCCACGTTACGAAGAAACTAAATCGACGTTGACAGACGCTCGGCGTCTGCGTTTACTTCTATGACAAGAAACTCCTCGGCTATAACAATCACATGCTTCGGAGCGCAGAGCTTTCGGTTTTCCAACTCGAAATACATTCAATTGTTTACTTGCCTTTGTATTCTATTCGCTGTACGGTTATTATCAATAGCTCGATTGAAATACTAAAAACACCCCCTGCGGTATCTACAAATTTCTTATCTTCAACCCCTGAATTTCGCGTAATAACTAATAACCGGCATAGTTTTAGGCACGCGTCTTATACCTTGACCCTAAACCGATGAATCCATCAGTAAGGAAGCGATGCTCATCAATACAGGAGCGTGCGGAGCCATGATTAAAGTCTAATCGAGACCCGGCTTCCTTATCCTAAGGAGTATTGTGCTGGTATACGAGGGCGGATAAACGGCGAATCGATTAGCCCTCGTTCAAAATTATAGGTACATAGAAATATGTATATTATACCTATGTATAGTCATAATGGGGAAGAGATATTTACACCATTTTTTACCCTGCCATTATTATTACCGAGGTTTACATCACGCGCACGTTTGTAATAAATAAAATTAAAAGTCACCCTCCACCTTATGATCAATTTTTCAAATTCGGATTTGGATTCCATATGTGAACGACTGGATTGGAATCTCGAGTACCTAGTCGGTGTGCCAATTCGGAAGAAAAGTTTATTGACTAATTACCCAATTACTCGAATATCTCGCTTGCTTGAGCCACGTTCTTGACTGTTATATCACTTCCCCTGCACATACCGAAAAGACTGAGGTAGGTAACTGCACCCGCCACGAGGCACGACTATAGGCACCCTATTCTCATCTCTCAGCGGACTTTTTTTTTTTTTTTTTTTAATTCTATTATTTTCTCTCTCTTCTAATTTCAATAACCAGAAAAATTATTCATTCGGATATAGATGAACCTATTGAACAATTTATTTTGTGACGAGGAAAATTTCACTCATCAGATTACTAACGATGTTCCCGGCTTGAGCCAATCAATCTATTTTATGAAATAACGTTTTGAATATCGCTCGTTTTATCGATGGATTGAAATTTGCCTGTAACAAATAAATGACGCGATAGATTTACATTGAAATAAATGATTTGTCCGTGAAAGATATAAGTGAAGTAAAAAAAAATAAAAAATAGGTAAGTGAAAAAATGAATTGAATAAAAATTTTGTTGGTTTCGCGAAAGGTTTGTCGATTTCGTGTAGAATGCCCCATATGGTATGTGTATAGAAGATGTATATATATCAAGTTGCCGGCAGCAATTTCCTTTTCCCCTAAAGAGCTTTAGCATAGACGTTCACGGTACGCCTATGGGCATGACGTTTTTATGCGCGGACCTCTTTACTGTTATGCCAGGAAACATGAAAATTGTCGGAAGGCAACTGCCTGGAGGAAAATTTTACGCGATACGTCCTTAATAAGATACCGAAGAGTCCCATATCGTTGGCTAAAACAAAAATCACGA
Organism: Tenthredo notha; assembly: GCA_914767705.2. Taxonomy (NCBI): domain Eukaryota; kingdom Metazoa; phylum Arthropoda; class Insecta; order Hymenoptera; family Tenthredinidae; genus Tenthredo; species Tenthredo notha. Next base: position 7,110,429 of record OU611907.1, read on the forward strand.
GTCTTCAGGAGGCAAGGTCGCGTTATGTATATATATATCAGGCTATGCGGGAGAGAAAACACTCAGGCTGCAGAGATAGAGAGAGTATGAGAAGCGCAAATGTAGAGAGAAGAAGAAAAGCGAGAAAAGAGAGAGGGTGAGACGGCAGGGAGATCGATGGAGGGTGACGACGGAGGGTGAGGTTGAGGGTGAAGGTGAGGGTGTGATTTTCTAAGGCGTCCTGACTAATTATTACCGGAATGCTATCGAGGGTTGGTTGCCGGTGTTTTCGCATTTTTTCGATAACACCCTGAACCCGGATGACAGGGCTCTCATCGTATAAGAGAGAGAGAGAGAGGGATTCGTAATTTTTTAAATTATCGGGGTCCTCGGTGAAGATTTCGGTATCATTATCAGTCGAATATATTTCAGGGCTCAAATTTTTCCCTGCAGTTAATATTTCTCATAGGCTGTATGTATGTATGTGCTTATTAAATTTAAAGTATAACGAGAATCATGTTTACGAGTTTTGGTAGAGTCGGATGCTTAACGCTCGAGTTATTTATAAGCCGTTCACGTTTGGGCCGTTTATGGCGGAACTTTTACGACCCCCTACGTTTTTAAATGGTCAAATTTTTCCTAACACGATTCCATTTCAACTTCGATACATATCCTGCGTGAATTCGGTGGAAAAACTTCGCTAATCCTGTGGACCAACCGAGGAATGACGAAAAGCAAATGAGGAAATGCCCTTAGAAATATTTCACTCTATTGCTAAAGGCGAGACATTCAGATTGAGAATTAATTAAATTGATGATCAGTCAAAAGCTGTAACCTTATTCACGATTTTTCAAATACGTTGCGATGAAGTATAATATCGTCATGGTGACCACTTCGGTGGTATATGGCGCATTGCCACCCTTGCTTCAACAGGCCGATAAATTGCAAACACGAATGTGTTGCCGTGGATCATCTTATAAGCCATATGTTACAATTTATACCCATCAGATGCTAGGATGTATATATATATATACTTTTCCCCTAGCTTCGGTTATATCCACCACGTTTACGCGTACCATACGCGTACATAGCTACGTTTTCCGTGGTGAAAAAAAAAAAAAAATAAAGAAGAAATCTTATTTATACATGTGCTTCTTATATACAATATACGTATGATACAAAGGTCGTTTCTCCACGTGTTTCGGGGTTTTTTTTTTCCACCCTCGACAAATCAGCGTCTAAGTATCTACTTATGAGCTAGAACATACAGCCCATTACATTTTGATTTAACCACCAAATGAATTACAATTTTCTTTTGCTCTAAGAAATATTGCGCAGAAGTTTAAGGCGACGAAAATCATTTCCTCTTCGTAATTTGGATTGAAAAAAAAAAAAAAAAAACTTCACGCACACCTGTAAGTGCAAAAGTGAAAAAAATCTTGTAAGATTTACACAAGCCACCCCCAAGGTTAAAGTACAGAATTTGTTCTTGGTATTGCATCTGACATTTTATCAAGATTGGCATGTACTGAGGGAGAGAAGTACGGTAAATTTAGAAAGAAAATGTACTTTCATAAATTACGAACAACCTATATAGAGCTTGTCAAAATGGTTGCCCGCCACGGACGTCGTCAAACGATGTGTATACTTTGCTCATTATCCAAGTTTACGTAGTCTTGAGTGGAGAGAACTTTGCCATGGCCCATTCTTAATGCTTGACAAAACACGAAAAATTTAATCGGCACTTAGTCTCATGCGTGAATAAAAATGTGATTTAAAAAGTAAAAAAATAAAATAAAAAAATAGAAAAGAAAATGAAAAGTAAAAAAAAAAAAATAACTACAATTTCTCATCTTTCGCGACACTGATAATATATCCTTGCGACCACCGGACGGAACAATTTCGCACACAATTCCCTCCTCCACCTACCTGCAATCACTCATCGAAGGTTACATCGGAAATACTCAATACATCGCTCTGCTCTTACAACAATTGTAAAAGCTGAAGACGAACAGTGTTTTTCTTAATCTACACTAGCAGGCCCGATTCGAATCAGAAATTATAAAAATCGGAAGGGTATTATGTAGTAGCATAGTAGCTGCATCCACCCTCTGAGAACTTGATCCACTTAATGTGGCCACCGCGTGGGATCAACGTCACTACTCGATGATTGATACGACTGATTTTATCAATCGTTTCAATTCAAAATAAAATTTAAATCATAATTTCGAATTTATTATAATGACTATTATTCGATTTGAAAATATAGTTACACAAGATTGAGAAATAGTGATGAAACGATTTAGTGAACTTCACGCTTATGTATGTGAAGAGTTTTGAAAAAGTCCTCGTGTTTTGTGAAGATTTTTTTTAAGCGAAACGCGCCTTACGTTATGCACTTACCGTTCTCAACTATTGAGCTTTCATCTGCCTTTGACTCGGTTGAAACTTAAATTTGACAAAGGAGGTGTCACGAGGCTGACCGTTAGATCGATGTTCGGCAGTATATTGTGTCTCTGAGACGAGCTGACTTTACCTGCCACAGAGTTGGATGGCTTTCGGCTTCACGGCGAACCCTGCCTTGTATTTTGACATTAATCAACTTTCCCTGTCAAAGTCTGAGTCTATCGCTCTTCGGTGACAGTACATATACAGGGTGTTTACTCTCCACCGTGGTCCATTCAAATTCAAGTGTTAATTCCGACTATGACCCAGCTTCATTCAAAATGACCAAAAGTTTAGTAAATTTTGAAAAAAAATTTATCCATATGAACAAAAATTTTCCCTTTCGTTATTTTCACCAAAAAATTTTCTCACACTGTTATACAATTGCATGTGTACGCAAAGTCATGGTGAATATTATCAGATAAATTTTGATGGTGCGCGTTGAGGGTAAACACCCCGTACATATATAAATATGAGTCTGTATATGTGTGTGTGTGTGTGTGTGTGTGTGTGTATCAGAGTGTGTATACCTGAAATTGTCGACAGTAGCTTATCGCTGAGAATTGATTACATGTTGAAAGCTTTCTCGATGTACAAACTGACTCCATCGTTCTTTTTAGGTCTCGCTCTCTTTCGCCATACAACCAATTAACAGCGATCGATCGCTGGTAGAAATATTCTCGTCTCTGCCAAAAAAAAAAAAAAAAGAAAAAGAAAAAGAAAAACAGAGAAAGAGGTAGAATGAAAGAAAGAAAGAAAGAAAAAAAAATCGCTGTAGTAATTAGCAGTGGATCATTGCGGATAGCAGGAAACGTTTGTCTTTTGAATTTTTGAGTCCTCGCACAGAACATTCTTGTTTTACATTTTTATACTCGTTCTCGAAACCGGGTAGCTTGTATCACGTACTTTATTTTATTTTATTTTATTTTATTTTATTTTATTTTACATCATTAGCAAAACTAGGGGGTGTCGGTTGATTGGGATCGTTTCTTTTACCGGCTACAGGCGATCGTGAAAATTGTAAAAAGATTCATGGAGTGTGGATCGTCGACGATTCTGTCGCAAACCCTGATCACGTGGTCAAGATAACGCCGATATCGGACGTGTCATAGGAATTTTTATCGTTGTTTTATATCGTGAATACAAATGCTTGTACTTTTTTTTTTATTCTTCTTCCCCCCCAAAATCGTCAAACAGCAGTTTGTGCGTATGCGCGGTAAATTTGTGATCAGTCGGCGTGCTGGACCCCATACATAGAGAATTAATTTATTATTTATTAAGAATCTGCGATCGTATGAATTGTGAACCCCCTCTTCGACTAATAATATTCCGAAGCTTCAGAAAAAAAAAAAAAAAAAAAGGATAGGATATATAGACTGAATAAAATATTTGCCAACAATTAGACATAAATTCTAAATGATATTTACGTCTATAGATATAGTATATACCTGATTCGATTATTTATTTTCTTTCGACGGTATAAAGGAAGTAGCTTTGCGCCTCGATGAGTAAAGGTATATTAAGAAGCATGACTGAAAGCCTAATCTTCCGACGTCCTCTTGTCAGAGTTATTACCTTCAGAGCGAAATTCTTCTTCTTATTTTTTTTTTCTTATTCTTTTTCTTTTTCTTTTTTTTTTTTTATCAGTTTCTTTGCCCTAAAAGTCGGTTCTTTCCCCCACGGGATACGCGTACCTATACTACTCTGAGCTTTAGCGAATGAGCTTCCATTTCAGCCAAGTAGTACACAGGCAATGTACCAAAGGCGTTCGCACCAGTCACCCACATCCCGTATTCGAGGCCTTCGAGGCCTCTTATGTACCTATAACTGGTGATGATGTAAACTGGTGTTAGTAGATACGTCCGTAAGATCCTTTACCACAAATTCATGTGAATCCAAAATCCCCAGTATTCTCGTGCCTAGCAATGAGCTCGACTCGGTTTGCACAAAGTCTGACGAATGACAAATTCAAATGCTTACCTAGGCGCTGTAACGTGGGGAATTAATATTGTCTTATCCAGGTTGTATCCATATACTAGTAGAGTTTAACACGTCACGTGTTATGTACACACATGCATATACATGAATACATAGTATACTCATGTATATATAATTTAAATGTAAAATATATGCGAGGATGGATCATATCTATACATACCATACAGTACAGTGCATCTAGCATATACCATACATACATATGTATATGTCTTGTTTTTTTTTCTTTATCCGCGTTTAAACGTCGTGCTGAATTTTGGCACGAAAGTCGTAGCCGATTTGCTCTCGATGCCAATACGCTACCCGACAATAGGATTTGAGCTTGGTAGAGTGTAAAAATAATAAAGGTCCGTTGAACTTAAAACTCAAGCAGTTTCAAATTTCGAAAGAACTCCAATTTCCCGTGCTCAATGCCTCGAGCTCACCTATATATTGCTATCGTATATAGGTATATGTACATCTACCTATCCTCCATAAAAAAAAAAAAAAAAAACGTTATATGCTATTATTTTTATTCATTTTCATTATATTCTTTCCTCGAACTGATTTTAAACATTTTTTAGTACCGCTATTAGAAAGGAATCTTTCTATGTGAGAAACGAATTGAAATTTCAAAAATTTATTATTGATCAATTTTGTAATTAAACTTCGGGCAAAACTTTGATTATTCAAATGCATAAATGTGAATACTGCTAATAGTTCGGGCGATAACAAATGATCACAGCAAACTAAACTAGTAGTTATTAGAGCGCGATGAACGTATAAATTGAGGGTATAAACGGAAGAACAAACTAAGTTCAGTTACACACAGCTAGGTATTCGAGAAATTGTTTTAAATTGTTTTCTGACCCCAAGATTTACATGAATATGTAAATTAATATCAATTCTAGTTACGCGGTGTTATTGCTAAATTAGATGATCATTAAAACGCAATTCTTGGTATAATTTTCACCTTAATTGTAATCAATTAATTAAACATTATACTAAAATATTATCAATAATGCAAATATCTTTGAGTTCATTGTCTTCAAATTGAAATTCCGGCTTCGGAAAATACCGATATTTGAAATAACGACTTCAATTAATTTATCGGTGGAGCAATTGCTCTACTATACTCTTGGATCAGTGCATAATTTCAGTCATTCTCTTCTGAATGATTACGGTGATTGCAGTCCCGAAATTTTTTCTCACTTTTCCTCGAATTTAGGTTTTCGAGCTGGTCCATTGTTCCACAAATCCCGTAAATTATCGTCGGGGCATATAATAGGGCGTAGTAATCTATAATAACTTTAATCACTCTATACCTTTTGGAGGGTTTCAATTTCAGCCAATATGCATTCTGAAGCGGACAGAAATCAGTCACAATTAGTTTCAAATGAACAATCCGTCGATATTACGTTACGTACAATATCTAGACAGCTTTTTTCCCCCATCCCCCTATGACTGACATATACGTCGACAATAGACTGTTGCTAATGACAAACGTTGAATTTATTAAATACACCAACAAATGATAGAATTAATTAGGATAGGATCTCTGCTCAGTGAATTCCTGCTGGCAATGGTCCAGTAAACAAGTAGGTATTGATTCAGATGGTGGGCAAAGTGGGCTGAGGGGATGCCAGCAGGGGGTTGCTCGCATTAACTGGCTGTCCCACGTATTTATCCGCAAATTTATATATCTTTGTACATGTGTAACGTTCCGTTCCATTCGACGAACATGCTGTTGGACAAAAGTTTTACAAGTTAAATATGCCAAACACGTGTTCACGTCAATCGCTTGGATTACGATAACCGTACACAGAAATTCAACCGAAAATCAAAGGATTTCAATGCCCCACAATAAAACTCCTGTCATATCTATCCATAAATACATATACGTATATCTCTATGTATATATTTATACATATATACACATATAATACCTATACTATATCGGAAAATTGCCGATGTTTTTTTCAAGTTCTCATTCAGAATCCATCAATAATGTAAATGTCGATACGTGTCCGCGAATTTGCTCGAATTATCTCTTGGGAGTTGACTTCGGACGTGATATAACTGTATGGACGATTCAACGTGAAAAGATAAAAAAAAAAATATATATATATATCAGTCAGAACTGAGGTATTTTTTCGAAAATTTTAACCGTCATTATCTAGTTTTAGGAGAGTTTAATTTTTCTGACAAATATTTCTGCAGTTTGTTTGTTTTTTTTCTTTGTTTTACTAAGGTTTTGTCAAATTATTTACAATGCAAAATGAATTATATAACTCTGATGTAAGTGTCGCAATTTTTTACGACGAGAAAGTTACTGCAATGATTTATTATTTCTAAAATTATTCATTTGATCGTTTGCTTAGAAAACAAAATTTCGTTTACTTTCCGAATCACTGAGAGCGTCGCGTGTCGAGTTGAAGAAAAATTTCCCATCTATATCACATTTACGAATAAAATTGATAAATAATTTTTGAAAAATCGAATATATGCGATGCAATCACCACGCAACGGTGGAAATCTTTCAGATTAAACGCATATCAGTTTTATTCATGAAACTATGTCTACGTTATTAATTTCATTCATATCTTACAAAGGCAGAAATTTTTCATTCCTAATTTTTTAGAACTTTTAATTGTATGAATAAAAAGGAGATAATCACCGTATAGCCTCGATATTAATACAGAGTATTTATTTCTTTAAGAAGAAGCCGTGAAATTTTTTTTTTATTGCAGATAAGTTTGCGAAATATATATGTTAAAAAAATCGCTGAACTATTCCAAAGAAAGTAGAACTCCTTGACCACCGCGAGATGTAAATGAAAAATAAATATCTAAACCTGGCTGGATTCTTTTCAGGTGAATTTTTTTCCTATACGAAATACGCACAGACACTAGGCACTTTTTCTACTAATCACCCCAACTTTTGACCCTTTTTACGATCCCATACATCTTTTAATGGGGCTACTTCGTTCGCTCATTCGCTCGGCCGTTCGCTCGTTGCTGAAGCTGAGTGATGTATTTGAATAGAGGGGCCCGCAGTATATATATACCAATGTATATGTGTACATAGATATATATTATTGGTATTGGTTTCGCGATGGCGCTTTCCATTCGAATGCTAGGTAATTCAACGATCCGTGGGAATACTGGTTTTTTATTCCTTTTGTTCTGTAGCTAATTCACAAGTATACAAGGTGGGTAGGTATATGATCGCAGAATTTACAGGTTTACACTACGTCAATCAAAATTTTATGCGATATCATATAGAGCGAGAAAGCGAGAGAGAGAGAGAGAAAGAAAGACAAAGAATGAAAAAAACATGACATGACAGAAGAGCATGTTTGCCAGGAGTAAAGAGTTGTCCGGTTATTTTGCAGACCCGTACAGAAAAATTCTCGAAGCTTGAATCGGTGCTAAAATTCACTGTGTATCACACATTTATTTGTTTGTATAGTTGTGTTGCGTATTATACGTTATACGTGTGTATATATATATATTTATAGACAGAGTTACTCAGGTTGTATTGTATTATTCTCTGGACTAGCTCTATATTTTTCCTGAAATTTTCTTCCTTTTAGCAAGTTGGACTCTGCCCAAACTTTGTCTTCAGCTAGCCTAACTTCCGTCTTGACGAGATGAATGAGCTCCGTCCCTTACTTCCGCCCATGTGCTTTTTCCCTAAGCTAGTCCGAAGTTACTTATAAGTTATGTTTTCGAGTGAACTTCGCTGGCACTGCGGAATTTCGAAACTTTGATATTCAATAACTCTGGTTCCTCATTCTTCAGCCTTTTATAGAAAAAGCTCTATCTTTGCTTTCCCGCTTCTCTGGTTTCTACACTTTTACACTTTTATACTACTCCGATTCTACAGTTTCTTTTGCTTTATATTTTTCTCCATTTTTACTACTCATCTCGCTCTCTTCATTCTATTTTCTCTTTCTTCCTCTGGTGCGCCATAGGTGACCGTCGTCTTCAGTTCCGTGGTCGATGTCCTCGGCCTCAGGCACCTGAGGGGTGAGGAGCGTGACGAACGTCGTGAGCGACGTAGGCGACGACAACGAGGACAAGAACGAGGACGAGGACGAGAACGAGGACGAAAGAAATTAAATTTGTCAAAGAGAAATTTTATCCGAACGCTTTTTCATGCGGTTAGAAGAATCACAATACTTCGTCAAGAAGTCACGTCTGCGCATAGGCATAATGGAATCGCAATCAATGTGCAATCAAGTGGAATCAACATAAGAGGGACGTTCAAGGGGTGATGAATTTACCGAATACTTCCACCAGTTCTACCATCGACACTTTCACCGTCGCTATCTTCCGCGAAAGAAAAGAGGAAAATCCCACCTCATATACTATACATACATATTTACCAGTAGCTATGGCAAGTATATACACAGACACAGACATCCGCGTAGTACAATGACTACACAGGATACTAGACAAATATATATATATATGATATACTAGAGACGTGTTAAAAAAAAAAATTCTGTGTTAATATAGTTTCCTGTTTGAAGATTTCGGGGCTACCGATTTTTGCATTAATTTGTAAAAGTTTGCGATGAAATGTAAAATCGTCGAATGACTCGCAAGACATTTTGAATTCTTGTCTGTTTGATGTTCTTTCAAAAATTATTAGATTCAAGTTAATTTTGACCGATAATCTTAGTCAATGAATTTGAAAGCATTTTGGGGAAAAAAGATAAAAACGGTTTTAAAGAAGAAATTTCAGGCCTTCCGACACTTTCCATCGATTGTTCTCGCAATTTTTCATCGGAAAGAAATATGCGATTGAATCTCACGACACGTCATGTCACGCGTTACTTGAATTGGAAAAAGACAATTTGATTTAGGCATCTCTTAAAAATTTATACGAAAGCTGTCTAGATTTTGGTAGACTTAATCTCGCATACTGAAATCAATGAAGTGATTTTTTTTCTTCTTCTTCTTTCTTCCAAAAACTCTCGCCTTAAAATTTTACACTCTATTTTTGCAGAATTATATAATATACGTACAATGCGGACATTCTGAATAAAGCTACTTAATTTTATCCGCCACTGCAGCAGAAAACATATTTTATAAAGAAGCTTGAAGTGGGGAAGAGAAGGTACTTCAATTATCCATTTGCTTGGGGCTACCGGGAAGTCTTAAAACAATCCTAAGTAGTCTGATCGTTACTTTATTCTTTCCCCTTTTTTTTTCCATTTTTCTTTCCTATTTTTTATGTTCATTCCTTTCATTTTTCGTTGCAAGCTCTTTTGTTTCTTCGAAGTAAACGTAAATGTGGCTTTTCTTGGTGTATTTTCTTTTGCACATGCATCGCGTTTACGACGAGACTCCTAGGCTCAGGCTCCCTTGTGTAGAAGTTTATTGATTGGTACGTGACATATTACGGATCGTCTACTCCCATTTCGTTGTAGATTTATAGTGCATTGCAAATATCAAGAATCTGTTTGAAATGGTTGGCCAACACTTTAGCGGTCCCCTTAGACTCCCTGATGTGTTCCGGTCATAGCATTTGAGTATGTCTCTATATAGGAATTCGTTGCTCGATAACTACGCTCTGCTCTTAGCTGAGTCAATCAAGTTAAACGAACCCTATAAGCAAGTATTGAGCCAGTCTTGTTTCTGTCATACGGTATGAAACGTCGAGGTACTTCTGGTCGCACCTTTTGTAAATCGAGCCTCTCTTTAGGTGGAGTTGGTATATTCGTGTACCCTCTAACTCTTAATATAACGACAACTTAAAGATTACGGAGCCTGGCCTCGAAATCCTGTGATCTTTTGATCTCCTGGCGCCTGATTTCTAGTCGAGGGATAATCTGAAAGGGAGGTTCCTGCTAACGAGTAATCAACAAATTTCTTGCTGGCATCTTAAGTGGATAAAGCTGCTAGAAGCCCTTTCCTGCCCCAGCAGTGACTCTCGCTGACGGGCTTTCTCAGAGGTAAAATGTCTACCAACGAATGAATCGAAATTGACTTAAATGACAAGCCCAGAAACCGGGTGGTGATATACTGTTTCGTAACACATCCGTTCTTCTCATAAGTACTTCTTCACCCCCTGAACGCGATAAATTATATTATAGTCGATCAAGGGTAGCGGAGAAGCTTAAACCACGCTTCGCGGCGGTCAGAAAATGTCTGAAGTTTGATTTAATTTTTTGTCGTCTAAGCGAAGTTTCGTGTCGCCCGCGATCCTTTAGCTACAGAGCCGCAACGAAGGGGCGCGAAGAACCATGGAGCAAGGGAATCGCGTGGTACTACGGTGGTTTGAGTAGCGGGGAGAATCAAGGGTGTAGAAAAGAGGGATAACCATGAGAGACAGAGAGTGAGAGAGAGAGAGCAGCTCGTAAGAAACTGCGCAGAAAATGAAACTCCATCGTTACAGTATGACTTCGAGGGATGAAAGACTCGAACTACCGGTGGTGTCGCAATGAATGCAAGATAGCGGCATATATATATGATCCAAAGCACGTATGGAACTCTGCGTTTAGCCCTATATGAACTTCAACACCAAACGAGAAACCGCTCACGTTTAGCTCATACTCGCATTATTATCACATTCCGTATCGACTAGGTATAGGCTTGTAAATTATGCCGGAAGCATGCCATATTCGTCACATTGTAAATTTAAGGAAAATTTCATGTTATTAATATTATCAAGGGTTTTTGAAACTGGCGTCATTTTCGAGCGAGAAGTGATGTGAGTCCGTAAATTATTTTGGAAAAATCTTCAACGAATGATTGTCTAGTTGTTTGTTTAAAAAGTGAAATGCAAGCTCAGATGTCTGTGCTTTGTGGCACGGATACAGATACGTACCACATACCTACACACACACATGGTTAAAGATGATTGAAAACGATTATGTGAGTGACAACACGTGCTTTAAAGTTGAAAAAGACAATTTTCTTTCACTCCGACGTGTCTCGGGGAATGATAAATCTATAAGTCACTCCGTTCTGTGGTCGTGCCTAAAAAATCAATGTGCCACTACGGTAAACTAGCAACTTCTTTTTCCCCTTTACGTTTCATAGCGTAATATTTCAGTAGAAATATACTTACCACGTATGTCAAAAGTATATTATTTGAAACTTCGCTTATGATATCTGAGAATTCTTTATTTCTACTATAATATATGGTATAAATCCATATTTCTAAAGTCAGTGAAAATTTTGACATTGACGAGGATAGTTTTGGGTTGATTAGGCCTGTCATCCATCGAGTGTGAGATATATAATATTGAAATCGCGTGTGGAAGTCGACTGACAATATAAAAATATATTGGTTAGCTGAAAAAAAAAAAAAAAAAAAAATAGCGGGGGTTTGACAGAGACGACGACCGTCTCATGTCAGATATGACGGACTGACACCACTTCCACACCTTTTTCGCAACGGGCTACGAGGAACCCGCCCATCCACTGTACGAAATTACCGCGTGCCCTCAGGGATGCCAAGTAGTCCTGAGACCCACGGGGAATTCACTGTCACTGAATGGGACCATTTTGTAACGCCATAGTTTATTTACCTTACCCTTGGAGAGCCTTATCCTTCTCCCTCTAACCTTCTTCGATCCCCCTGCCCCCGCACTCGACCCTTACAGATCAAGCCTGGCAACTGGTAACTAACCAAGGCTTGCGACCCCTCGAGTTCGACGTCGTGTCCTCGACTCCATCTAGCTCCTGGTATTCTTGATGTCTTTAGTATCGTAGTCGTATAGCTACTACTACTAGTCGTCGTCGTCGTCGTCTTCGTCGTCGTCGTACTTTATCCTTTCGTATAGCATATACCTATATACTTTAAGTGAAATTTTGGTAGAGATGGTTCGGTTACTACCTTATTAGTTTAACCCAAGATATTTAGGTATATATGCCTATCCATTCACCCATGTGCCACCTTATGACATTTTAGTACTCAATCGATTAATCAGGACTCTCTGGCACTAAACTGAAGGGACCCAGCTATTACTTGGGTAATATTTCTCGATTCTCATTGGAAGAGGCGTTACGAGGTTGTGTAGCCTAGGGCTAGATATAGAAGATGGGAGAAGGAGATAAGCTAGTAACAACTATCGGAGCTAACGCAAACATGTTTAGGAAAGTTATAGCCCTATACGAATGTATATAGAGTCGTAGGGAATAAGGAAACGATATACGTATACGTGGCTGGATAGGAAAGTGAAAAGCGGTAAGTAGGCTACGATGAATTTCTTGGCTTCCTGGTTCGCCGCCACCCCAGTTAGGAATAAAGAAAAAAAAGAGCTGTGTCTTCCCACGAAATCTATAGTGACGTAGAACTAAACGCCCGTGAAGCTGCTGTGTCAACGGATCCAACGTAGCGCAAGGGGTGGTCGTCCTCGATTTTACCCGACTTTTGTCCGACAGAAGAAGAAGAAAAAAGAAAAAAAAAAAACCTTTAAATGGTTGTAAAGGCATTCGATTGTGAATCCCCACATCTTTGGGTGACAAATAAACTGATGCGAAAGTGCGCAATCACCAATAGTCCTTGCTACCAATCGATATCCAGGATTTCGGCTGCAAGACGTATACCTAGTCTCACACTCTCTGATCACAATTCAAATAACGAGAGGGATGTCGTTTTTTTTTCTTTTTCTTACTTTCTCTTCTTCTTCTTCTTCTTCTTCTTCTTCTTCTTATTTTTTACAAAGGAAATTTCTCGGACTCCGAGCTCTCATGCCCCTTGTCTCATCCTACCGAAGCAATTTGCTAATTGATTCGAGCACGACGCAGCGGTAAGATCTCTCTTCACTTCTTCAATCAACTATTTTCTCATTTAGCTACTCTTCGTATTCTATTTTGCCCGTGCAATTCGTATACTTTTATACGTATTACAGGTAATAAGCATCGCGCGCGTAAGCTGGGTACTTCCTAAACTGACCCGATAATGCGAATAACGGTAATGCTTGCTTGTAATCTGCTTAAAGCTCGCAAGCTCAGTTCCTCGGTGAGCAAAAAGGAAGATACTCTCGACGGACCTTTTTCCTTTATTTTTTTCTCTTTTCAGTTCAGTCTTTATTTTTATTTTTTCTCTCATCTCATACTTCATATAACTATAAACTGTTTATATATTATTCAATTTTATCCGCAGCTCCGATCCATCCCTACGTATCAAAGGCGATTCGCAAAGGACTCTCGCAAATTACCGTTTCGTCACTAGTCGAAAAAAGAAAACACGCTATATAGAGATTGCAGTAGGTAAGTAGTGACACCGAGAATTTTCTCATCGTTAAATTTCTCGAGCCGTGAAACTCGGCTTCGGTTGAGCGTTATCTAGCCCATTCCTCTCGAAATCTGTTAATCCGTTTGGGAAAAGCTGATTACAGAGAATCCAACCGACGCGTAACGATATAACAAATCCTGTGAGTTATGAATTTACAGCTTTGCTTACAGTGATACATATTTTTCAGTAGCTGCTTGAAAAGAATAACGATCATCTAATTACTTCGCGACAAAATTCACGATCTATTATCACAAGTAAATTGTTATTTTATTTATTTTTTTCAACTTTTCAACAAAATTATTTATACGCTGATGAATTTTAACAAGCGGGAATATGGATTTCGACAAATAGTTATTATAAAAGTATTATCCAGGTACGCCAGCAGGCGCTAAGCTATCCTTAAAAGATCGTAACTAATCTGACTGATAACAATATAGCGAGGAAAAGTTTACCTACGATTCTTGCCTCGTGATAATCGCGCTTGTAGGAGAAGACAATTTTCGGTTGGCGATGTTATTTCGTAAGATGGGACCCCATGTTCCACGAGTTAAGGGAACAAAAGCCATGATAATCCATAGATTTTAACACCGGCAGAGGCAAACTGATTATTTTTTCCTTTTTTTGTTTTTTTATTTCTTTTCTTTTCTTTTCTTTTTCTTACACGAGTCAGGAGGTTTCTGAAATACAACAAGCCTTGGGTTACACCTTTGAATAAAGCAATGTTAAATGAGCCGGGCATGTCGACGTTAAGAATAAAAAAAGAAAACGTCCTGCCAATTTGGAATCGAGCTATGAGTCGTGCGAGTTTAATTCTGAACGAAATTCGGTACTACGAACTGCGTGTTCTGGAAAATTTTCATACTGTTGTCAGAAATTTGAGGATTTCAAATTAGCTAATTAGTTTCAACATATTTCTGAAAAATATTATCAAAAGTCATTAGCTAATTCGAAATCCAATAATTTCTCCGAAAAGCATGAATAAGAATAAAGGAAGCGGAAGAATTTTGGGGAATTTATAACTTTGACTGAAAGTAATTTCTTGGTAGAAGAGTGAAAACACTTTGCGGTAGAGGGTTAATGCTCTTTGCAGTCTCCACCCGTGACGTATAAAACAAAGAGTCACGTTTCGTAGAAACAAAATGGTCGTCAACCCTATTTCAACGTAATGAGTATATGTTCCCTAATTAATCCAGCTTTCGGGCTTGGCAAATTGCACGCGAGTTTATGGTTTGTTACGGTTGCAGTGAAACAATTGAAAACTGTACGAAATTCACATACATGTCGAGTCAGCTGTTGCCCTTGTGTTAGTAGTCGCATAACACCCATATTGCAGAAATTTCATATAAGAATTCCTCTGCAATGCAGCTACAACAAAATTTACGAATCTTGCAACCTTCTTTTTTACCTTGTTCTTCTTTTCCCCAATTTTTTTCTTTTTTTTTATCACATGCAAGACAAACATCCGAATACTCCTCGACAAACTTTCATACGAATCCCAAGTATGACACGATAAAATTTCAACGTTTCAAAAAATTTCTTCTTCACATTCTCCAATTTATTCAAATTCAATAAAGATTGCAGAAAAGTTCTTCACTACTCAAGATGCAATCATAAAATAATTCCTTTTACGGTTCACTTGATTCCACTTGAAAAATTCGTTTCACTCAATGCTTGCTATTGCATTTCCTTTTTCTGATTTCTAAAATGCACTTCGTTGAAATAGTCAAAAACTGATTCTTTCCCCTAAGTATATATTTGACGGCGTATTTCGTCGTCAATCGTACTGAACATTCAAGTTATATCTCGACTGCGTTAGAAAATACCTACAGAAAAAAAAAAAAGAAAAAGCGAATAAAATAATGTTGGATCAAATCAGGATATAAATCACAGCTTTGCGGTAATCCGTAAGCATTTTCTCCATTCATTTCACCTTTTCGATCATACTTACCTTGGCATTGGTACGAAATAGTCTATATAGGTATAGGTATAACTGCATCTCACCTCGATGCCCGCGAATGAGTCTAGAATAATTTGATACGACGTTAATATTGAAGATTGAATATTTAATGATATAAGTAACGAGGTGAACCTTTCAATGAAAATTTGATCCAAGCTTTTAGAATTTGAATATAAAACCTAAAGTCAGCAGCGTCACGGCGACTCCTCTGTGCTTTAATCGAAGTTAAGTTTCGCGGAGAGGCTGTAAAGGAGAGAAGTAAACGAGATCCTTGCCGCATATCAATGGTAGAAGATGGTTCGTCAGGCTTGTCCTGGTCCGGAAGGTAGGGAACGCTAATTACCCGCACGCCCTAAAATAATTTCGTTAAGTCGTCCGAGGGGAGTAGCGAGTAGCTAGTAGCGAGTCAACGTGAACTGAAATTAAAATTGAGAACCACTGAGAATCGACAGGAACTTTCTACTCTTAGTCTGCACTCGAAACCGCGAATGATTGCCTGGTTGATAGTACCAAGTTCACGGTTTACCTCTTTGATATGTACCGACTACCTCGCTTGAAGTAGTACAATTGGCAGCCAGGTGAGGTTCGCCTGAAGGAACAAACTTTGAAGTTCGAGAGAGCGAACTGCGTATGGTACAGCGGCGATGAAACTCTGAAGGATTGATTTCTCTTAAGAGAGTCCGCAAGCGCTGTTCATTAGAATTGTGATAGTTGCCTAGTCGCGGGTAAATGGTAACTTCTAATACCTAATGTTAAGGAAAGTGGATTGAGCCTATCTTTGGCTTCTCGCGGTCATTGAGTAAGTCAAAGGTTGTACAAAACCCGCGATTAGCTTAGTACCGGATTTAATTAGGCTGTAATTTGCGGACACGTGTCGAACAACTCTCTATTAGTAATGAGGGTCTGCGTGGTTTCCAAGTGTCAGCTTAACGCCAATATCAACTGCGAAGGCACGAGGTAGGTATGTATGACTAGGATCCCAACTTCCAACCATTCAAACCTTCACGTCACTCCACTAGAACTTGAAAAGGTTCCGTTTTGCGGTCATTCCTGTTGACTCTGGCTGACTTATCTCCAGGTATTGAATTCCACGTCATTTTCACGCGATCTTCGCCTCCGCGATCGACCATCACCCACCAGCTTTTTCAACCCGTATCAAGATATCCTTGACTCAAACCTTTCGTCCCAACGCTAGCAGGTATTAGATATACACACATGTATGCATGTATACGTGTATATACCCATCTACATACACTATATGTATATCAACCCATATAGAGGATATAAACGACAGCCTTTTCCATCTTCGTGTATAACTCCCTATATGCATTACCTTCACTAGCTATATGGTGACATCGTTCAGGTAGGTTGTCAGAAATAATCAAAGGACCATTCGCAGCGATAGAAATCGCCCGAAAGATTCACTATGAAGATTTATTCTCGCGAATAGTGGGCTCGATTACCTACTCCTGAACACATCTCACACATAGATATACAGTGAGTACATGTGTATACCTACCCATATCAGTACGTATGGAAACAGTAATGATGACTCGTCGGTAATGATACGGATACGTCGTGATATCGGTCCGAAAGCTTTTTCCTATGGAAATTTATCTCACACTCTCGCATGTGATGAGTATAGAAAAAAAATAAAAAAAAAAAAAACATTCCAACGTATATTTTCGGAGATCCCAAAGGCGTATAAGTGATGAGTGTGGATGGGGTACGTCGATAAATTGCCATAGTTATGGAATATTTTTTAGAAAATTTCTATCTTGGCTATTATTTCATTTTCTGTCACAATACCCTTAATTTTTCTTGTCTTATATATCGGTCATAGTAAAATGGTGAAAACCAGAAGAGAAATATAGCAGGAAATATCGACTAAAATATTGAATGAAATATTTTTCTCAAAACGCTGTGTGAAATAAAACCACATTTTACCTTGAACACTTTCATCATATTTTAATTTAATTTCTGGCCGTTCAGAAATTCAAGGTTTTTTTTTTCTTTAAACATGAAATTAATTTATGGACACCCTGTGCATTGAAAAGGGACCCCTCCCAATTCTAATTAGGACGTGTTATTTATGGAGATCCATTTAATAAGGCTTTCCAACGTCCAAACTTCGAATGACGTTGGGGAGCAAGAGATGCGAAAGACAATTTTGTTAGTTTCTTGAGGTAAATGCAAGAGGTGTTAATCACTCCTTAAATCCAATCTGTGAAATCTCATGAAATTATATGAAGTCTTTGAAGTCACATATGAAATCTCAGCAGTGAACTTTTCGTATGGTTTATCAAATCCCATCAAAATTCTATCAAGTTTCATGAAATATTTTCAAATTTCATCAAATCTACGAAGTTTGGATAAAATTTTCAGAATTAAATGATATCTTTGATGTCCCCCTGAAAACCTAACATATCATGCTGAAAGATGTATAGGTATATCCTAATTGATGGCTTACATACACAGTTAAATTAATTTATTGGTCATTTTTCGTTCGTTAGCTTTCCGCCAGCGTAAAACAATCGCGAAATAATTGTTCAATATTGAAATATTGCGATGAATTTTATCTGAAAGGAAAGAATTATTTCGTGAGAGGGGGAGAGAGAACAAAATGGAAAATGGAAATGCAAAGACGTTGAAGAAAAAAATCTGAAAATAGAACGCTGCTCCGAAAAGCATTTTAGCCTTTAATACTGTTTGTGATTTTTGACTTGGTATTTTTTTCATCTAAATCTAATTTTCCGTAGCTTAAGGATCTGCAATTTTACGAAGACGAAATGTTCCGTGTTCGAACATCGATATTTAAGGATATCGTTAGACATGGAGGACGTTGGACCACTCGTCGAATACAAAGTACGAATCTTTGACGATAGTGAGAAACACGAAGAGTCAAAAGACAAAGACTGTTATTTATTCTTCAGAGGTCCTCTAGGTCCTTTAGGTCATCCAACTCGTCGAGATCCTCGCGCAGTCGCCTCCGACATAGAGCTTACACGGCCCCTGGGGCTTCGCGAGCATCCGGAAAGAACTCCTCTGCGACCCACATCTACGATTTTAAACACCGCACGAACATCTGTCCTCGCATCAGGACTTGGCTGACAAACATGCATGCTTTTTTAGACTGTTCCTGTTCTCCTCGTCTTTCCTTTGATCTCTTAACCTGAGTGAACGAGGCGAGACCATCTCGCCAAACCTCGCATTAGACGTCGCATTAGAAGCAACGACCGAGAACCGTTTACAAAAAATGAGGAAGTTTAAGTCGAGTTTGTACCAACAGTAAAAGTGGAAGAAAAGAGCTTTCAACGGTTTAGCTATAATACCGATAATCTGATTTTCAGTCGAAAAGTCTATTAGCTTGAATCCGATCGCATTAAAACAGCTTTTGGCTCGACTGATTCAAGCTTTTGCGGAACTCACCGTGCCAAGTAACTTATTTCGTACGGTTCAATGGATTTCCGGAACTCTTTTATTCTAAGAACAGTCCTACGTGTTTGTGCAAACTATCGCTATCTAAGATGACTGCCGGAATATTTTGTAATGATTTTTTGTTCTTATTTTCATCTTCTAACGTCGCGAGATTATTACATTCGTTCACTGTGCTGTGCACTGTATTCGTTGATTTATTTTCAACAAAAACGCTTCTACTGCTCCAAGAAATAAATGGGCGAAAAATAGTTTCTGTAAGATTCCATAGAAAGATTCTATTTTCGCAATTGCTAACGCAAGTACTTTCAATTCCCGAAATTCTTTAAATATTCGCGAATATCAACTGCCTTAGCCTTCCATCTCAGTATAATAATAATCGTGTATGAAATATCCTTCACCGTAGACCACGTCAAAGAAAAATGCAAATTTTCTTTGCAATATTACCATCGATTACTCTGTGATGAATAATTGGGAAATAAAAGAAAAAAATTATCGAACTTGAATGAATCGGGCTTCGTTCATTTCTCTTTCTATAGAAATTGATATCAGTTATCGACGAATGATATTTATTCTTAGGAAACTAACCGTAAGAATTGAAACTTTATGTTGAATGATGAGCAATTTGAAATGAACCATTAAATGTTACATTGAAACTTTTTTACTTCGAAAATCTGAGTATGTTTAGAATTGTGATTAAAAGTATGAATTTTCTGACTAAGTGAAAATTGTTAGTCAAGAAAGCTCATGCCTTACATTCGTCCATCCTTTTCAGGATCATTTAAATAGCGTTGGAATTGAGAAGACTTGAATGCCGCGAGATAAGTAGAGTAACACTTTAATGCCGAGCTTTTTGTGCGATTCTACAGCCGGTGAATAAATTCTGTTAAAATTTTATTTATACACGTTTTCTTGCTATCTGTTTTTTTTTCTCTTTCTCTCCCTTTTGTGCTACTCGTAACGTTGCATTACGAACTTCCTATATTTTTCCGCTTACTTAATACAGGTCGACGATACGAGTCTAAAATTATTATCCACTATCCGAATGAAAGCTTATTTTCCATATCTCGTAGGTAGTACGTAACAATTTTCTAAAGTGATTAAACCGTTCTGATTTTTATCCATTATCCAATACCGATCGTATCGCAGACCTCAATTAGCCGAATCTAATCAATTTCCTCTCTCTGATCCAGGATATGACTGAAATCAAAATCTTGTACAAAGCTATTTGTCCGAACCGTAAAGATAATCGTGTAATGTTGTTATATAGGAGGAATCACGGGTGTTTCCCTGCTGCAATGTAATCAGCCTAATTCAACTTTAATTAATGTAATGCGGGTGTTACATTAGTGGAGACCGTTAGCAGGTAACTGAGTAAGTAAGTACACGTGCAGTCACGCAACACGACACATGTCTGTCAGTTTGTCTGATATCACGTCGCGTGACAACGTCGTCTCTTCCCGTATACGTCTGCCTGGAAAGATATATGTATATCTACAGGAGACAGACGCCTGCAGCTCCGGACAGCAGGCAGAAGCTTCGCTTTGCATGCTCGCGATAAGCTCTTTGTCCATTAAGGTGATTAAATATGCCACAAAATTAGCATACGAGTTTGTTTACCATTATACCATTTTATTTTCTTTTCTTTTTTTCTTTTTCTTTTTCTTTTTATTATTTCCTCTTCGTTTCTCGCGTTCAAATTTATTCTAGCTCATGGCATTCGCGCTAGTTTATAGATTAAAAATAAAAGAATAATAATGTCGTTACCATTTTCGACTAACCAAAAGAACCGAGCTTTTGCAAGTAATGAAATTTCAGAAATATGGTTCAGAAATCGAATAGAATTTCATTGATTATATCGTTACGCGAACAGCGATATCAGTGACGTATGGTATAGTATCAGCTGTAGTCTCGATTAAAGTAACGCTTTGCTTGCGGTATAATAACAAATGCTGTTAAAGTGAGACAGCATTCAACACCTTAAATAATAGCATATGCAAAATAGGTTGCGATCAATATAACGCTATACAGCTATACCTACCCCCGATATGAAATTTTATATTTTCGTACCACGTTTCGTGAGACGGTCTCAAAGTATCAATAGCCGCTTCCCATATCCTAAAAATGGGTCGTAGTAGTAAAATAAAATCGGTTCTCTATCTTCCACGGAATAAGGATACATCTTACTAATTAATCGATGCGCAATGCGCAGAGCGAGAAAGTCTGCATATAAATACATGAAAAATCTAAGTAAGTTTCTAAATAGAAACGTAAATATGATTGTAAAACTACAATTCAAAGAGTCAAATTCAGTTTTTAATATATCAGAGTGAAGAAACTTTCTGATAAGAATTTGGTAACGAGTTTATATACGATGAGTCGTAGATTAATGAAAAGTTATACTCGTACTGTAAGATAATATATTACGTGTAGGTGTGAACGAATAATGCGCACGTTGATCGAATTATTTTTTTATACGAGATGTGAATGTTTCGAACTTCAAGAATTATACTAATGATTCGCTTCTTTCAATTTTAACTGAATGGACGAAACGAGATGACTGAAAAGATGGCGGTGTTCTTTAGGTAGAAATTCTTCACGTGGGATTCAAGGCGAGCGTCAATCTTTTATGCATGACGTGCGCTCTGAAGAATTCTCAAGAGTATAAAGAAAAAAGAAGAAAAAAAAAAAATAAGAAGAAGAAAAAGAAGAAAAAAAAAAACACGAAAACACCAATATTTTTGGATCGCCGAGGACTATTTGACCAAAATAAATTGGTTATCCTTTGATACCTTGCATACGTTGCAAAAGCTCCATGTATTTATTCATCATTTTCCTGTTACAATTGATATTTTTAATTCTTATACCACTTCAAGATATATATAATACGTATATAGATCACGCACGTGGATTCGATCTATATCATAACGTCATGTGAACACATATACGAGTAATTCGTACGGTCAATAGGTGATTACGTCAGAAAGCACCCTCTTTTATTGGAATAAAATTCATATTTACTTTACACAATCTTTTCACCTCGTATATGGTTCATTTCTATACATATATATCTATAGGTATCTTTTTCTTTCAGTGTTTGCGGTTTGTTAGAACGACGTAACAAATAAGGTAATCTTCCACACATATAGTTGGGTTGTTGAAGCTGGATGCCGTGCTGACTCTAAAACAGCGTCGAGTCCACCGAGTGCGAGTCAGCGGGCGAAAAAAGAAGGAAGAAGGAAGTTGGAAATGTGAATGTGGATGTGAATGTGGATGTGGATGTGAATGCGGATGTGGATGGGGCTGAGGGTCGAGTTGAAGGCTCACGCATGCAGGAGAGAGAGCCGCCGGCACTACGTGGCTGGAAAGCTTGGAAAGCTCGGGAAGCTCTAGCCCTATATTCTCTATATATTCTAGATTTCTTCATTACGAGATCATGTACGAGATGTCGTGAGGGCTTTGAGAATTCTCAGCTGACTTAATTTCTGAAATAACGTCAATGCGGAATCAAGCTAAATTCTGTGACCAAATTGCTAAACGTTTAACGTAGAATTCTACTAAATGGTTAATTTTTCAAAAATTTCAGACCCGCGAGAATAAGAGATCCCGTATATTTCACAAATAGATCGCATAAACAGATACATACATTCGTCTGTAGTAATACAAGAGGGGAAAACAATAAGACGCGGTGGTGACGGTCCTGAATATGTAATCCGTTTGGATCGTATTCAAATATTTTTGTATACATTTAGAAACGCGATATCGGAGAATCGTATTTGAATACAAATATTGCGCCTATATATCTTATGGATATTATTACCCGCCTCGATAGCTGTCGCCGTGTCTCACCTCGCTAAAACTTTCTAAAAACTTGACTGATTCGGGTCTCAGGAAGTAAGAGAAATTTTTCAATAAAATAAAATCGATTTCAGGGAACACATATCGTCGAATGACGATGCTAGGATCATTCGTGATCATCATATTATTTAAGTTTTCTTATAAATTTAGTCGATATCGCAACATATCGCATCCCTCACTTTACACCCTCAAGTAGGTACCCACACGACGCGGTGTAACACGTCGAGTCGACCCTTCCTTTCCCAATCTGACCTGGTCTGACCTGATTGGAAATCAAACAATCTAACCCTGGAAGTAACAACCTGGAACTGAAGCATTCCTTTTGATACGTACCTACCTTCCGGGCGATTTAACCCCATTATTACTTTTTCACGACTTGTTGCATTCAATTTACGAGAATGTACACAGAAGATTTTCGAGAATGTCTTGGCGACGATCACCAATGAAAAGTGTTATTGTTCAAATACTGAAGTTCTACCCTGGCTTGTTTATTCTGAATATTATTGGAGGCATATAGTATATATATCTAGGTATATGTACTATATATATATATATGAAAACGATGGTGGAAATGGCGGGTAGGAGAAACTGTGAGATATCACTTTGAGCGTAAATAACGCATGACTGGTACCGCGGGGTATAATGACGACAAGAGTTCGGAAAAATGATGAGTCGGCTACAGTGATTAGTAAAGTCTTTGTGAAGCTGAAGATGAGAGTGAAATACTTTTTCCCACTCCCCGAATCGGTGAAAATGTCGTCTTTTCATACGGTATCAAGAGTCGTGGATGAATTCTTGCTGTATCTCGAACAATGAGATTTTGAATAAACATCGAAACCATCGCCAGCTATCGCTACAGTGTAAATAAATTTTTGAAATCGACACAAAATTTCGCTTATTGCATCAGGCACGATCTGAAATGACCACTATGCGATTATATCGGTACCGAATATCTCACTGAATTTTTATTTTTGATTATTGAACAATTTTCAAAAAATAGAAACACTATGTATAACTGTTCATGATGAACGAAATTGTTAGAGCGTATCGGACTTGGTTTATAGAAACAACAGGATTCACTGAATTTCAGTAAATTGTTAATAAACCCGGAGGCAATCGTTCGCGAATAAAAAAAAAAAAAGAAAAAAAAAAAAATTCAAATGAATTTGGCAAATATTGTTTCAGCTCAAATGCCTGAGCCATTCAGAATTCTATTGGCTATCAAACAATTGACGAACTGTTCGAATGTTGAAATGTGAAATGAAATAATTCATTCGACACGGTACAGGTATCACTGTTTGTCATTTGATGAAAACGAAGCTGTTGAACCGCTGATGCACAAGTTTTAAGAACACGTTATGTGTTCACTGATACAGTTCCGAACGATATCTGATGAGAATTAACTTGATACCAGATAAACTTGCCTGACGAAAAACAACGGTTTGCAGAATTTTCCATGAGCTGGTTGAGCTGGTCGGATGGTTCGCGTGGCCAGATGTTGGGATTCGAACCTATCGAGAGACCAGAGGAAAGAGAAGAGAGAATGAAGGTATGGGATGGACAAATAAAATACCCTAAATATTTAGCGAACAAACAAATCCACCCGTGGCCTGACATTGTCCCCAAAGGCCCCCCCGGGCGAAGCATTGGTTCGCTACAACGCCTTTATAGCTATGGTGTTAGGGAGCGTGTAATCGTTTCGTTTTCAGAAAAACAGCCCCTGCAGAATTATTGCGAAAGCGCCTCGACTTTTCGTTTAAGCCGGAACGAGAGAAGAAGCAACGAATTGGATTTCGTCCGGGTAAAGGGTGTGGCTAGGTGACTTGGTTGTTAGCGACGCGGACTAATTATTTTCCCATTCTCTGTCGCATCGACGAATTCTTTCTTTCTTCCTTTAAAATGGCTCGACAAAATCAGCGTGAGACTTTTATCCCACTTCAGCTCAGCTGGGAAAAAGCTTGGTGAAACAATGAACAACAAGCAAAGGACTTGAACCGTGAATTCAGGGCTTACTTCATATTTCACTACCAGGCGCCAGTCTCTAGATTGAGTGTGACGTGACAGGTGCATGTATCGTTTTATTTCAACGGCAACTGAAGTCGATATATTATACACTCTTTTTTACTATATAAGTAAATACACACACGCACACACACGTACAGAAAAGTTCACCCAACCTCGTGGTTTCGCGGTGTCTACAAAACCTTTCAAATTATTACCAAGCTCATATTTTTCCAAGTAGTCCCTTGTGGTGATATCGCAAAGAAACGTAAGGGGCAGAGTGGCGGAGTGATAATAATACAATTCGTCGCAACAACGTGTCAGGTGGTTTACGAATTTCAGTATTTGACCAAAATTCGACGTCAAAAGCAAAAAAAAAAAAGAAAAATTTAATAAACCTTGCGGCTACTTTTGCGAAAACTTCTTTTCACTTTCTTCTCTATCTTCTCTCTTCTCGTTATATTCGTTTTTATATTCTTGATATGAAAAATTTTCATCGAATAATCTAATCCCCGAATTCTCTCTCTCCCTCTCTCTCTTTCTTTCTCGATGTAATATATTTCACCGCAATTTTTATCTTCGCGTTCATATTAATTCGTACAATTGGGAATCGTATAACACTGGACTGAATCTCAGCCGTATAATAATTCAATGGTTTATCAATTCATCCGCCCATCGAGCATGATCCGCGTCGACACACTGTCACCGTCAAAAAATCCCCAAATTTCTTTGTGGCAAGAGAAAAAAGGAAAAAAATAACTCAAACTCGTAATCTCCGTATAAAAAAAGAAAAATAAAAAAAAAAAAAAATCACAGTGGTCGCGTAAACTTGCGACTAAAACCGACTTTTCAACTTTTCAACTTTCTAACTACCTCGAAGGACGCATTTACATAGTAATTACGTAATAACGAAAAGAAGATTGTTAACATTGCCTTTTTTTTTTTTCGTACAAATTTAATCGTACAATAATAACTTGGTAAACAACTCATGGTTCTTACTAACAGCATCGAAAAATATTCGAGTCCCTTCGGGAGTAAGGCTGAGTAAATTTTCCAAGCATTCGCTCTCAAGACTTCAATCACAATTACCTCCATCCCCTTCTCCAAACTCCGAGCATTCACTCGAGGATAATATCAATGACGGAAGTACCCGGCGCTAGCAATATCCCTTGAAGGAATAAATCATATTGTTGTTTTCAATATTCTATTCGCCTCCGCAGATTTTTAAAAGCTTACGTATAACAGAGCACGCGCAATGGATAAACAGCGAACAAAACTTTCTTTTATATACGTTGATTATTACGTCCAATTTATCGGAGATCAATTTTAAGATGTCTGCCTTTTAAATTTCAAACTCTAAAATATCCATCGTTCGTTGTACCCTCGTCATTTGATGAGTGCTGGGTGGAGAGATAAAAATTAAATCCTCAAAATCCATTCATGAATGAAGAGTAAAAATTTCATCAGTTTCAAAAAGTAAAAAGACTGAGTACACTTGACGAAAATATAATACATCTACGTGAAACTTTAGACCGTAAAATAACCGCTGGATATAATAGAGGGTTGACCGTATTCGCATAAATATATTGCAAAAAAAAAAAAGAATTGTAAGAATTTGGAGCAGATAATTCAGGAATTATATTTTATCAAAGCATAGGTACATTTCTTTAGAAATGATAAAGTCGCCGTGGCCCTTCCTAAAAGTACGAATTTTTATACCCAACCTGGAAGCAAGATTTTCAAAGTAAAATATTCAAGGCATGAATGGCATTCGAAGAAAACGAATTTTAATTTTTACGGTTTCAATCCAACTTTCTTTCAAGCTCAAGGATCATTCTAAGCTCTGAGGAAGTCCTATAAGTAATTGACATCATTGCTCCGCATAAAACCCACCACTGAATATCATGAATTTATAATAAGATTTCATGACGCAAGAAAGAAAAAAGAAAATTGCCATGACGTTTTTTGCGAAATTGCCAGAGGCCTAGCGGCGGAAAAAACGCGGTTCGTCTTTTTCTCAAAGGGTCGAATCTATCCGCGGGCGTACGCATATTACCTATAATTATGTAACTCTGGAGTTCGAGCTACCAGAACCATTAATTACTACCAAATATATAAACGAGCCACATTTTACTCGCTCCCAACTTGACACCATCTCTGCTAATGAGCTCGAGAAAGTTGTAAACTTTTCAATACCAATAAATTGCGACCGTGGATACGCTCATAGGGCGTATATACACAGAGATGCGGCTAAGTCATAAACTGGTGCAATTAATTCAATTGGTAATATCTATACCCGATTTCTATGGAAGCGAAATCATTTCACAATTCATATAGGCCAAGGATAACAATACTGTTCAATGTAAATTTAGTAAATATTTGCGAAAATGAGTAAATGGAAAATTTTGGAAATTAAAGGCGGTACTACCCCACTCGCTAAAACACAGCAGCATTAAAAGTGAAAGGTAAATTTGTTGGCCTCGAACAAGCTGAGCGGTAGGTCTTGCAGGAGTTGGTTAATGGAAAACGATTTTGTTTTAATGGATGAGTAATTCCTACCCTTTGACCCTTATGTTTCGATCGTTATTACACAGAGGAGTGGTCACCTGGTATGCGGGTTAACGAATTAAGCCACATCGTTTCCATCACCATCGTGACGCTAAACAAAGTGTGAATTACATTTAACATTTGTGACGTAAAAATCACAGTGTAACCACCTGAGGAAATGTACCACAGTAAGACTTTAACGCGTTGGCTGCAACACGCTATTCTCATCCACCTGCAACCATCACTCCTATGAATCTGCGAAAGGGTTTGCAGTATGAACATATAATATCTTTTCCCCCATCGCCCAATCTCCTTCTCATATACCCTCTTATCATTTTCATTTCGGAACTGACCCTGCAGGCCACGTGCCTCCTACGTACTTAAAAATTTCATCAAAGCGAATCCAGAGTCTTTCTGTTGTAAAAGAAAAAACTGATGGACACAGTTGATCACAAGCTATGGACAATCTATTTGCCATCAGAATTGACTGTAAATGCTGCTAATTTGCGCAAGACTAAAACAACACGTTAATGGCTTCTCTAATGAGAGATCATAGGTGACATTGATGAACGAATAGCACGACTGTTGTGCGTTGTGTTTGATCATACGATTCATTGATTGATCATTTGTTCCATTAATAACCCGCAATTCAAATTTGAATACATATATCAAGTCCTCGAATCGTTTGTCTAAAGTGCTTCTCTACTTGATCTTTAATTCCACATGCATGTATTCTCGTTATGACTTTGGCTGATTTTCCCTTACGTGAGCACACGGTCTTGCTCTTGCTTCGTTTTCCCGTGTGGCTAGTAACAATAAACTCCTACAGCAGCGGCAATTAGTCCTTCCATGTATATCAAGTGCAGCAATTGAGAGCATATACAAACCACAGGGTTAAAAGCGCGTTTTCTATTCACGAGAAATGAATTATAACAGTCGATATTGTTAAAAAAAAAAAAAAAAAAACCAGGCACAATAATTGCATTCTTCAGCCATTGATGCTAATGCGATTGTCAATGATCCCTGATTAAGTCGCTCATCAGCAAATCTGATCCGTGAGTAGTAGTCGGTCAATTATTTGCAGCGATATGCCTTGGTGAGACTAAAATAAAAGATTGATCCGACAGGAGGGCGAGATTTTTGACTAGTCATCACTGATTGTGATCGATAATAAGGACGGTGTAAGTATTGCGCGTTAGGGACGAGTATTCATGATCGTAACTCATCAAGACTAAGTTTGGACATTGATCAGACGAAGTGTTGATGTTAGTTTTTATTTTCATAGTGTGAGCTGCATAATGATCATGTCTGTTTTCAAGTTGAGATTAATCACTTTCGAGCACAGCTTCCGTTGTTATCGATTCCGATAAAACGCTGACTGTGACGACGACGCCGGATTGGCGCGTCGACGTCTAATTGGATCTTTGAAGAACTTCAAAGAGCGCGGGAGGGTGTGAGCCTGCTAGGTGGTCACAAGGGGGATTTACTTTACTTACAAAGTTCAAAATTCGAAATTCGATAGTCGTTAGCGAGTCGCGATTCCCGTCTATCCCTACGGGATCAACGCTATAAACGATCGATTCATTGTCGGTTTACGAACAAATTACCACCTCTCATAGTACCTGTATCTACGCTCGTTTCACATTGCTACTGGCCAAACGACGGAATGAGTGATACACGTAGCATCGACGACGACCCGTCACTTTGCGCCCTTCGGGCTCGTCGGGTTCGTTGGGTTCATCGGGTCCAGGTTACCGTCGAGTCTATATCGCAGCCTCCATCAACCGTAACCGGCTCGTCGTTTCACGGGAATTTATTCGTACTAAGCTTTGAACGTTGCGTGCGTGAATTCAATGCAGTCTGCTGTAGCATTCCGACGACATGTCATTTGTCCAACTGCTCAGCGCAGCTTCATGGAATACTCTCGGTAGATACACGTGGGTAGCATATATATACGTGTATGTATACAGTAAAAAATGTATATACAGAAAACATGTCAGTACATATGTAAATTTGGTATTTTCCCCTCATCTCAACTAGCTGACGATACTTTCCACTTCGATCTATTTCTCAAATAACTTTACCTATTTTTATCTGTCTGTATCGTAGTTATATAAAATAGGATAAATTTCTATGAAGTTCTTTCAGAAATTTGAAAAATATATATGATTTTATCGAAATTAAAATTCCACTTCATTTCAAAGTTTTCGAATATTTCTCTCTAATAAACGTGGAATTTAATCATAGGAAATTCCGGGAAAAATAATGCTCTCACCTGTATGGTTTGAGCAGAAATTACGTGAAAAATTTTTACACTCATTCCGTCACCGGGGGGTTTTTTTTTTTTTTCTTTTTTCCCTTTTTGCTGGATGTGGGTTTCGAAAATCTCTATTTTCTCCGAAGTATCGTAATCGATTGGAATGAAATTTTTGTTTTCAACGGAATTTCAGTACAAAAATAACCACTTCAAGCTCCTATCAAATACGCCCGAACATAGTGTTTCGCAGAATGAATTTTTTAATTAAACTGACGAGCGAAAAATGAAATTTTTTCAACTCTTTCTTAAATTTACTTACTGATTTCGCCTGTGTGCTATCATTCCTATTTTCTACATTACATTTGAAAAGCTGTGACATCGACAATTGAAAATATAAACTAGCCTCTCTAAATCTATAGATTCTCACCCTTAAAGAGTCACTTTTGATCTTCGATGAATCAGAGCGAAAGAATTTCTCTTTGGTCACTTCGTGCCTGATATAAAGGGCGCCGTTGGATCAATTCAAATGTTTAAGGGCTGGTTATTTTCTTTGAACAATGTTCTGTGGGATAACTTGCGAAATTTTCTTTATTGACAAAATTCTATAGGGTTTGGAATATTTATAATGAAAAATGCACTCATACATATATTCATTTTTTTCTGGATAATTTGTTACAAAATGTGTTATATTTTTATTTTTTTTTATTTCTCATTTTATTAAAAATTCCAACACCGATCTGGTGGAGAATTATATTGAAAGAACAAAACAGCCCTCCAAGGAATGGAAACGGTCAACCAATATTCCTAGTATCCTGTGTCAAATGACCAAAGAGAAATCCCTTCGTTATGATTTGTCAAAGGTAAAAAGCGACTTTTTAAGGGCGAGAATCTGTAGACTTCGACCTCTGCTTGTTCATACTTTTAATTGTCAAGACATAACTCCTTACATATTGAACTAATTATTGAACAAAATTCAAGAAAATAATGGTGACTCTACTCCCTTAATATAATGAGACAAATCTCACCATTAAATGTATAGGGAAAAAGAAATGAAAATTCAGTTGCCTGCAATCACGTAAATTGAAGGTGGACTGAAAATTGCTGTTCAATATCACCAGGTTTCAATTTTGAGTTCCTATAGCTGTGGATTGATGGTTTTGAGTAAAATTTATAGAATTGAATAACGTGGGTGGACAGCACCCTTATATAGCTGAATGTTTCAAAATAATTTCGCAAATCGAACTGCACATAAAATCAGAATTTTTTTTTTTTTTCAGTCAACTTTTCACGATTAGATTCCACGCTTCTGGTTGAAACGTGTTGGAATATCCCATACGTACGAATGTGAATTTACGTACGTCGGGTGAACCGATAAAGAGAGAACTGAATATCATACGTCATGTGATTTGCATTGCTGTACATCGGATGTGTATTGCTGTCGAGACAGTAGGAGCAGAGGCAGAAAGCTGTAATATACATGGACCGGATATTCCTACAGGAATTATTTCCCCGTACTGAGAAATGACTCGGTCGTAATGCACCCGATGTCGTTTTAACTAGGTGCCAACCTAGCTGTTAACTCAACCTTCAGTACTTTTCACGAGGTTAGTAGAGGCTGTAATTACGACATAAAACGTCCATTCAAAAAGTGATGGATACCCTAAAATCACTCAAAGCGTTGAGCTATAGGGCAAAAAATGAGTGCGTTCAATTTTCCAATCGTTGTAAGCAGATTGAAGATCCAGCAAGGAGTCTATACGTTTTGGTTTCAAGGATGCAAGTGTTCACAATTTTTTTTTTTCACCAAAAAGGAACCGCCTAATTTCTAATTGCCAATTTTATTTCCACCCTTAATTAATATTTTAATAATCATTGCAGATGTTCACGTGATCGTATAGTCTGTAATCCTCCTGGTAACTCGTACTCGTGTTACGTTGGAAATTTGAGAATTTAGCCCAGACACGTCTATTTCAAATGGGGTAATCCACCCTTTTGGTGGCAGGGGTTAGAGTTGAGATAAAAATCTGAAAAAATTCGGGAATTGTTTTTGGATTATTTGGAACCAATTCGGGGGGCACCTGATGAAAAACTCGTCCGAGCCCTAAGTAAGGACCACCCTAATATATATGTATATATATGTGTGTGTGTGTGAAAGTTCCTGTAGGTATCCTTTGAGAATGGGATGTAATGTAAACAGTCCCAGTAATTATGTAAACGGTGTTACTTTGAGTGCCGTTGTTGTTCGACTGTCAGTGATCATTAACATAGTAGAAAGGCTGATTAACTCGATGATGAAGGTTGTTAATTAATAAATTTCACTATGTTATAGAGAATTTTGAGTTAATTCATTATCTGTTGGAGAAAAAAAAAAGCGGTAGATAAGGGATTTGATTTGATGAGATAATTGGGGGGCGAAAATCAACTGGCTTCAGTTATCTCAAAGACGAGGTACGACTATCACGCACTGAGTGCACTTGAAATTAAGCGTATTTACAAACCTTAATTCCTTGATTAAACAGTTAGCAATGTAAACGAGAAAATAGGCAGCCGAAAGGTGGAAGAAGCTGAGGGAAAATTTCAATTTGCAATATTCCTTTCGCAGCGCTCGATCAAGTTTGATTGTTTAATTGGCAGGGCAGAATTGGATCTTCGCTCCGGTGTTACAGGCTCGAGTAATTTCGGATGTTTGCCATTTATTTCGGGCTTTAGGTATTTACCCCGAAGTTCAGAGTAGGTAGATATCTACCTTATACCAAGGGAATTGAATGCCTAAGTATTTCCGAGGGCTTTTGCCCAGCCACCCACCCGCCTAAAGTGACGCTGACCCGAATTATTACCACGTCACGACCGCCCGAAAGACCTCGCCGACCCGGTGCCGTATAACACGCGCTTTTGACAAATCACAGAACAGACGGATCGCTAAACGGGCCGTGATTGATCCCGACTTCGACCTTATTGACTCGGTCAATTGGAAGTGGAATTCACCAGCTCTCCGTCTTTTGCACGAGCGACAAATGGCTTTTCGATCATCCAGAAACATGAATTGACTCCGGTATATCCTTATAGTCTTCATCCTAGCCCCCTTACGATACGAGCGGCAGCCCCTAGAGAGAGATAATTTCTTTATTTCTTTCTTATTCCACCGTTACCGATCGCTTCGATATATTTCTTACTCCTAAACGATACAATGCCTAAAGTCGCGTACTGTTTGTTACTTCAGAGTTTAGACGAAGCGATTTGTTGCTTCCGAGTCTCTGGTTGAGTCTGTGGTGGTTGTGGCATTGCTACCCCATTCCATAACTCCTTTCGTCTGATAACGCCATGTCGCGAAGTCGACGTCAAGTGCGTTCGCGGCACCCTGACGCCTCGTACAGTCAACCAACATACCCCTCTCTTACTATCCAACATTCATATATACATGTATATAAGATACATGTGTATAAATACATTCGTATACTTGTGGATATACACCACATGTAGTATCTTACTCGTTTATGTATGTATGTATGTACGTAGGTGGTTAGGTATAGGTATATAACGTTGATACCCAAGACGGCGCCGTAAACATAAACACCAGGAAGGTTTTCTCGTGTTGCTCCACGCACACCGGGGTTAAGACGGTGTGGCAGGCATCTCTCCGAATGAAAACGAGTGATTCACAGCCTCTTTGTCCTCCCCGTGTTTCCAACTCGGTCGCAATGGCTTCCGTCAGTTACCCGCGACATTCCGCGGCGTCTTGGTAAGACCTGGTGGAAACCAACAAAACACCGTTATCTCGCTCTCTCTCTCTCTCTATCTAGCGCTATTTCCTCTACCCTTTTCATATTCACTGTATCTATCCCAGTCCATGTACACCTACATCTACCCTATGTGCTGTGCTGCTGGTCTCTCGGGGGACAAATCCTCTATACCTACCCGAAGCGAAACCTAAACCAATTGCATATACTAATCAAGATCAAATCACACGCGTTACGTAGATCGATGTCAAACGATAGTTAGACGGTAGAGGGGTTTTGGTAATCCCTTGACATCCGGTACTCTGCAATTTCATTGATTCCTTGTAAACCGTGATCGAATAATTTTGTTAAGTAACGATTTAAACTTTGTTCATTAGTTCAGAACCAGTACATAGTATTACTGTATTATAATTTTGTATATATCTACCCCTCGTTGCCTTGAGAATTCTGTAATTTTCAACCCCTGCAGGTTAAGAAAATTGTATATTCTTGCGGTACCTCAACGCAGCTATGTGCCAACTCTTTCGTTTTTAATTTTACACGTTCAACCTTTGCAAACAATTGTTAAACCAGCATCTTCCAACGGTTTTAAGTCGATTCTAAAGTGGTTTAAGGTCGTGAAAACAAAAAAAAAATGAAGGGATATACCGCACCTTTGAATGTATGGGAGTGGGTTCTCTTAGTGTGCTAATAAGGGTAGTCAAGAAACATTTTCCACCCGAGTTTTGCTTAATGCTAATTAGTTCCGGACTGGAAGTTAATTTCTCTTCCGTTCCGACTTACTCTATACATACATATTATATATCTTTTTTTTTTTCGCACAGTCACAAATGTCAAGGGGTGTTGAGCCATTCACGCTGCTCTTCATGAGAAGCGTTCGACTATTTCCCACAAACTTTTCAGCTATGAAACTTTTCCCTTTTTGTAGTCACCGATCGATAAGCTCGGTCGTTTTATCAAAATGCAACAACCGATAATGCCTGACTCTTAAAGAAATAAAAAAGAAAGAAATAACGAAGCTCGAGTCTATCGAGACTCGATTTCTTCAGTATATCTATAGGATCGTTTCGATTGTGAATAATTTATTTCTGATAATAGTCTCTACCCCTTATTGTTCAATATTTGTTTTTAATCATACTGCAAGTAGCGCTGATCCTGTTTTATCACTCACAAAGTCGTTTGTGTGAAATCTTGCGAATAATTACCGGCTTCTTTCGGGACCAGCAATTCCGTAGCCAGCTCCTCCACCCCTAAATCTCTCTCTCTCTCTCTCTTCTCTTTTCCTCTTTCAGTGCTACCCAGCACTAGGTATTGCCTACCACCATTTCCCACCTACCATCAGCTTATACCTCTTGACGCCAATAGTATATAGTTAAAGTTACAGTAATTTCACGGTAAGCCGGAACGAGTGAAGTGATACTGGTATTTTAAAGTTCGAAACAGTTATAGTTTAGCCAGGGGCAAAGGCGGGGGCGGAAGGGTGAAAACTATTGCAATGGTGTTAACTGCACGTAGCTAGGCGATGCGATGATTGGGTGTGAATATCTAGTTCATAGACACGGGATTGCACGATATCAGCATGGTATTAATAAACTAGTGAAACCGTAACAGAGTATTCAATGAATATTAAAAACATTTAACAGTATAGCTACGGGCACTTATACAATAGGTGATTACTACGAGACTCGAACGATAGTCGATAGTAACATCGTTACGTACAGCAACCAAAATTAGCTGATGTGTACTATTTCTATACTATATGGTACACGTGTGGTTATATATAGTATTAAATTTATTATCGTATAACTTGTGTCGTATCGATATTATAATTAATCACAATATTAGCTGTCATTCACTTCGAATATCACCTGTCTCTACACACTACGGCAATGCGGCATTCAACTATATACTACTATCACGGTACATATAACATTAAGTAAATTTCAAGAGCCTTACCTTTGTAATCCGACTTTTGTAAACTTTCTAAAATGTACTTATTTGAATAAAACAACTCCATAATTTTCTCTCTCTCTCTCTTTCTCTCTTTCTATCTTTTTCTCTCTTTTATTGTAACTCTTTTCTTTCAAATTTTCACGCAAGATTCAGAGATTTTTCCATCTCGACAAACGACGACAGTGCTATCTTACCTTTCTTACAACAATTTTTTTACTCAACCCGCAGAGATACCCAAGTCGGAATCGAAGTTCTAGTTTCATTATACAAGTTCGCGTCTAAGACTCGGAGAAGAAAACGAAAATTTGACCTCAGGGTTGTACGTGTAATGAAATTCTGTTTTGCACCTAAAAGTAAGAGTTATGTTCCGTTTTAAGCAAATTCAGGCGCAAACTAGACTTTTAGAATCTCAGTTTGGATTTTTAGATCCTGGAATTCAGAAAGGCATCGTGAATCCTCACGTAGAACCGTAATTCTACTATGACAGAATGATATTTCTATCGGTGAAACTATATAAAGAAGAAAATAATTGAGACTTTAGAAAAATCAAAACTAGAATTTTTCTACAAGTATAAAGTTTTTCATAAAATAGAAGCACATATAACGAAGAAAATAACTGAATTCATCTAGAAATTAAATTATCTCAAGAGTTTCATTGCAACGGTTCACAGAGCAGCGGTTTCAAAATACATAATCTTCCAATGTTCAGGAGCCGTTTCTTCGTCGTAAGCTTCAGCGCGAATTTTCACGAGGATGAAAGATAATTAAAACTCTTATAAAACGTGTCTGGAATATATGTCCCTCCGCTATAAGGTGTAAACGTGTAGGTGTAGTTAATTTTCGAAAAATGACCACCGTGGAAGGTTAGAACTGGTGAAACCGATAAAATGTCAAAAAAGAAAGAAACGAAAGAAACGAAAAAAAAAAAACGAAAAAAATACCATAGGAACTAATTAACTCTGAGTAAAAAGGACGAGGCGTAAAACCTGAGCCATGTTATTGGTGTGTCGTTACCACCGGGGCTAACCGGAAATATATACATAGCTATAGATATATTTTTTGAAAATTATTCCGTGTGCAAAATTTGACTAAAATTTTGCACATGGATATTACTGCTGCAGGCAACGGTTTGTGTGTATAATATGACACCGTTCGTGCATACGGAGGAGATGACTCCACGGGGAATTGCATCGTACCACGGGCGTCATATACGTGGTGCAATTCATAACCAGGAGTCGTTGTCCAGTGGCGGCAAACTTTTGATATTTGACCACATCATGCCACGCCCGAAACTGCTAAGGCGACCCACGCGTTTAGACCAAGTTTCAAATGTCATTCTCTTAAACCCTATTCACGTTATTATATTGTTAGTCTTGTACCAAGCGTGATTTGTTCACCGGTGAAGTTTAAATATGTCGAGAACATAAACCGCGTTTTATATACCGAGCTACGAGCTACGAGCTACGAGCTACGAGCTGCGAGCATCCTTCTCTTCGCCTTACTTTATCCACCTTATTTTCATTCTTTTTCGTATTTTTTTCTTTCTTCTTCTTCTTCTTCTTTTTCTTTTTCTTTTTCTTTTGATTCGCCAACAAATATTTTCAGGACTTTTCATTTAAACTGGAATCTCGAGAATCCTCTTGTCTCGAAGAGCGGATCCAACGACAACCAACGAGTTAAGAAACAGCGATGACTTCTATACGACTAACTTTCGAATAGGAGTCACGACGCGCTTCTTGGAAAGCGTTGGGGGGGAAAAAAAAAATGTAAGTAATTCTTTAGTTTTTTTTTTTTTAATTTTTTTATTTCATTTTATCTTTTTCCATATTACACTTCGATAAATACCCTAAACAATTTCGAAGAGCTACGTAAGCCTCGAAGCCTACCTTCCATCCCTACGTAGAAATTTTATCTTTATAATATAATAACACAGAGTGACACATACAACGGGGTGCGAAATTCTTCGCAAAACATGTACTCCTTGAGTGTCCAAAGGACCTAAAGCTTGCAGGATGTAGCTTTTCTATATACCCGCACGTCCGCCGTCAGAGGACGAAGATTACCCGGGATTGAGGAGCTTTAGTCGTTCGTGACGTCACCCGCTCGTTCTTGCACACGTATCCCGTGCAGACAGATAGACAACGATTCGAAAGACTATGGGAATGGAACAGTAAAATCCATTGCACGGAACACTATCAGTTTCGCGAACGCAGGACTATATACCGTCCACTTGATTCCTAGAGCCCGACGGTCAATACGTACCCAAACATATTCTACCCTGGATTGGAATTTTCCCCGTTTTTTTTTTCTTCCGTTTTTCTCTTCCATCCCTTAAGGTCGTTACGTTCACGTATTTAATCTGACGTGAATAGCATATACAAATATCTATGAAATATATTATGTAGATGTACGAAGAGTCCTATTCCTTAGATATAGAAACCACTTGAAACCCATAACCATTCGCGATCTATATCTATAAATTGTCGATACCTCCATAGAAATTGAAGACCTAAGGATATACAGCCCAGTCTCCTATTCGGATTCCCGTCACTCGATAATGGCTTTCAAGTCGACGATACGTGTCAGGGTTGAAAAAAAAAAGAAGTACCTATTCGCGTTAAAGTTGAAATGAAGAAGTTACACAGATCATAGAAAGATAAAGAGAGAATTTTTTTTTATTTTATTTTTTTCTATCAAATTCTTATATAAGGGTTGAAAAAAAGCATATACGACGAGGGCCAATCTATCCACAGGAATATGAAACAGGGAACTGTTTCCACTATTCTACGCGCATTAAGGCGTACGAATGATACCAACAATGGGCCTAATGCGGATGAATGATGATACGTAACAAACCTTATTCAACAAAAAGTTTTGGTACTAAATTGAATCCAGTGCTCTAGCTCCTCGGTCCTTGGGAGTTGGTAGGTAGGTAGATGGGTGAAGGTAGAGGTAGAGGTAGAGGTAGAGGTTGAGGTGGAGGTAGAGGTAGAGGTAAAGGTAGAAGTTGAGGAAGAGGTTGAGGTAGAGGTAGAGGTACGTACCAGTGGTGGTAGGTGTAGAATAAGATCATGGGCCTGGTCGTTGTTGCGTGCGCGTGGGTGGCAAGTCAAGCGCATGCGCGTTATCCAAAGAGGTTCACCACCGCGCGGCGACGCTCAGTCTCGCCTGTCGCAATCCAGTGCAGATATACGTGCAATTACCCTGTCAACGGTACTTAAAATCTCTTCGTCTATGCCGTGGTATAGAGAGAGTTAGTACGATCGATACGTGAGATCAAAGCCGTTTGGATTAGTGATCGTAATTTAAAAAAGGTGTTTTACGACTTAGCTTTTCTGATAAAGTTTAATACTGAAATCATCACGGATAGGGGTGGCTTTATTTCTCTCGATCCTAAAGAGAAAGAGAAGAAAAAAATATTTCAACAGAAAAAATAAAAAAAAAAAAAAAAAACGTAAAACTAACAAGAAAAAAGAAGAAGGAGGATAAAAAGAAGAACAAGAATTACAATAATCATAATAATATTAATAATAATAATATCATCGGCAGGGTGAAATTCGCGGGGGTTCATATCCGCGGAGACAGTCGGCGTTCGGTCGGTGAACGCGCGCGAGCTAAACACCGCTGTAACATACGCGTGTGGTGAATATTATCACGATGCTTTGACATTCGGAGAAGAATAATTGATATTATAATAAAAAAAAAACAATTTGAAAATAAGTAAGTAAAAATAAGAAACAAGGGTTTAAATATTAGTGAAATATAGTATTAATAGCTTCTGTATAAAATATCGTGTTTATAAATTATTGAAGACAATAAATTTCTAGGATAATAATTACAGCTGAGCAGTTAAGTTCGTGACGAACTATCATTAGCGTTAATTTTAAATCTCTACAATTTACTACACGACGATGGATCGCCACCTGTGGCTAGGAGTTGCTTTGATTTTTACTCTTCTTCAAGGTAAGTCATCGTACCAAATATATATCCATTATCGATAGTATAACAATAAATCAAAGTAATATGAAAATTGATAAATATATATAACAATTTAAACAACCCGGATCTCCCTATTGTATATAAATATATATATTATATATGTATACGAAGACCAGAATAAATACTAACGAATGAATACCGGATAATACAGCAAGAGCTAGCAACAGCAGCAGCATCACCATCAGTACCAAAGCAAAGTGACTTACGCTCTGTCGCCAACCCCTCCGCAGCTGTTAGTTCTAATAGGCACCTGTGTAACTAAGAGAGTGTTTAGTTGCCGAAAGTGTTATGCGAGAGAGATTCTTTAATAAGAAAAACGGATATAAGTTAACGTCAAGCTCGTTTTTTTTTTATTATTTTTTTTTTTTTCTCACCGTCGGGTAACGAAAGTACGTTTAACGTACCATGTGAAAAGTTATTCAGTCCGTCAGGGGTTGCAGTTGGTTTTGGAGTCGAAAAACATTTCTTTAGTTCTTTGAAAACGTGAAAATTTTTTTTAGATGTTAAGAACTTTGGTACTTTGATATGAGGTGAATTTTCCGTCTATACTTTGAACTTTTTCTTAACGCTGACCTTTCAACCGGACATATAGATGACATTCCGCGATTATACGAAAAAAAAGCTTATGCGGGGTGAAGAAGAGCTTCACACACATATTCTATCGACGTATTCTAATCGAATGATTCCTTTTCCTGAGCTTACTTTTCGCGACGGATATATCGCGACGATATCATAAGAATATGGTACTTTATTGAGTGTGCGAATTTGCTCACATCGCTTTTCCTCGATTATTTTTACAAGTGGATTAGCTATTTTCGAAGATTTTAACCCCCGATATCCGTCCGTTTAATTTCCACGAAATGAAATAAAAGCCGAGAAAAAAAGAGGATAAAAATTCTCGACAGAAAGGCCTGGGCAATGAAGTTTTTCTGACTGGAGTAACCGCGAGCTCGGTCCACCGCGCTAACGAAGCATTCATTTTCGCAATTATTTTTACCAAGCCAAAAACCAGCTGTATAAATTTCACTACGAGACGGGTTTAGCAGAAGTTTAGTATTTTCTGTCGAGGGAGGTATCGCCAGGTATTTATAAGAACAGACGGAGTAAAGGGGGATTCTGGATCCTAAGATTAATCGAAAAGCACGAAGTCGAATGGTTTTGGAGGAAACGTAAATTGAAGTGAAGTAAAGTAAAGTAAAGTAACGTAAAGTAAAGTAACGCACACACACACACACACACACACACACACACACCTCGCAAACTCAGAAGCCACCCTATAATTTGGTAAAGCCGACAATAAAGTAGGCTTGAACGCTTAGCTTAAACATTTTTCTACACTCCTTCGGGGTAATTGATTTCACTCCCCCCGTTCTCTCTTAGCACGCGATTTCAATGAAGTTTCGTATCGACCCGATATGCTCCATGTGCTTTGATATTTTTACTCTAAGTGGTTCCAATTCATTCGAATGCTACTACGCGCCCCCGTGGTAATAGAATAAAAAGTAAAATAGAGTATAAAGGAGTAGCTTAAATGGCACCGGAATTCGGACGCATAAATTGAGTTTGATGAAAACGAGCTAGCAAATGCAATTCGGAATTTACCGAGGTGAAAACCAATTGAAATCGCGCACAACCCGGACAAACTGATGCTACTATTTTTCCCCTAAATATATGCATGTGTCGTGCGAACTGCAGAATATCCAACATATTGCCAATACTGAACAGTGTCTACATAACAATGCACCAAGTATAGTAATGCGGTGATTTATTCGATGCCCATATTATATATATATATATATATATCGTATATTTGGTCCGGCTACGTAGGTACGCAAACATACAAATTTTCTCTGCTATTTGGAAAATTCAATAAGCAAATTGGGAATTATTATTCTTTGTCAACTTAAAATCGCGCCATTGATTGCCAATTCTTTTTTTTCTGGATTATTTTAGTTCAGTTAAGATTTCAATCGCATGTTCATAAAAAGACTGACAGTTTTAAAAACAATTGACTTGGAATATAGTAGGCGGACTTGTTACGGGCTGAGATCTGAAGTAATTATTCGCTAGTGAACTCCTGGAGATTCGAGCTATACACCCGTTCCGTAGCCAAGTCGCGTTTAGCCAATTTCAACGAGATCACTTTTTGTTCGGTCTTAATAGGCTTCTAATTATTTGGCACGTCGTGCGATAGGCAGGAGCGAAATACGCCGCCAGTCTACAAGTACAATAATTATCGTCTCCCCAATCTGACGTTATAACGTAAGATCGATTACTCCAAATGCAGCATACAACGTGTATTTGATTAGCCCAGAATCTCTACCCCATCTACCTTCATCGTTCAAATTAAGAATATCAATTGCGGGGTGTACAGAGTTTACTTCGAAGCTAAACCACAGACCAGAGTACCCTTGGCACGGAGTAATTTGGATTAAACGTGCTTTTTTTTTTTTATACACACGAGTGTATAAAGTCCAGGAGCGTCACTATCCGGATGATTTTCCATGTAGGTCGCCACTTGGTTTGACGATATTTCATTGTTTTATTATTAGGGTGGGATACAACATCGGGTCAGGAAACTCAAAAGGAAATGTCAGAGGGTGGCGGGCAAATGACTAGAAACGCAGGGTAGTACATGAGGTAAAATTTCCACGAGCAGGTTCCTTGTCCACGAAACGTGAGATCCCGTGCAGGAACCGAAATATACCTTGGTGAAAAACGCAATACAGTAAAGATAAACAACTGGAATCCTTGTATATTGTATAGGATGATCCTCCAGACTCTGTCTATAACATTTTGGTAACACGCAAGCTTGAACCGACCAAATCGGTCTTGGCTCTGTGGTTATCCTCGTATTTACTTCTGCGGGGGTGAGTTCTTGATATAATCGTATCTCTCAGTTTGTGGTTGGAGCATCTTCGGGGTCGTTGCACGTCAGAATTGGCTGCGAAACAAAATGGACTCTGGAAAAGATTCGCTGAGATAATATTATTAGCAGTGTCACTTTTAGGGGAGGCCGCGAGATGAGACGGGAGTGGCAAATGATGGTGGGCAAGGAGACGACGCGGGAAAAACCCAACACTGTGAATACGAGAGCACCCTATAAATAATTTCATGTCCTTTCCATGCAAGTTTGAATCTGCCGATTCCAGACTTGGGTACTACTCGAGGCACTCGCTTTGCGAACGAACTTGTTTATTCTTTTCTACGGCACTTCATCCTCAGTTTGAGGCATTGGTGTAAATAATATCCCGGTCACTTTCAGGAGAGTCGATTTTTCATTTTACATTTTATCACCTTATCCCACCACATTTTCTTATCAATATTCATTCGTAACAAACGTCTTCCGAATGCTCTACCAAACGATGAATAGTTTTTATTCAAAACTAGTATACGATGCAAGCTTATCAAAGAAGTTCTGATCAGCTTTCATCAAACAATAATTTAAATAAAACCATTTTACTTTCCACTTTTTTTATGCAATTTCTCTCATCTCAATTTGTGATGAATGTTGTCTTTTTATGGGGCAGTAATAGATTCGGAATAATCCATCTCGTTGGTTGAAAAAAGCGATTGATTATATCATATGTGCAACGTTTTTGTTCACTACTGTTGGTTGTCAAAATGAGAGGGTGCAAAAAATGACATATGTAAGCTTCGTGTAGGCAGAAATATATATTTTTTTTTCTTGAATTAATGGTAACCTGAAATCTCGTCCGAATATGCGAGAAGAATTTTCTTTACTATACTATCTTACTTTTAATCTTAAATCGCAACTTGGTACCGGAAGCTTTACCGACAAAAGACGAGATAAGATTCTTTCTTCACTTCAAGCGACGTAATTTTCCAAAAGTTTGAGGTTCGAGAAAATTGTTCATCCAATATATGGCTAAATCCAGTTATTTCTAAATTACCTACGATCAAATTCTACACGTATAAGAGAAAAAGTGAACCTTCGCTAATAGCTTAATATTGGGATGGTTACGGGCGAGTAAACACGCGACCACGCATGATACACGTGGTACGATGGTACACTTATAGGAAACTCCTGGAACGGACGCTAAAAGTCACGTACACTCACCCTGTCATCTGTTAACAGTGATAAGTCCGGCTGTTAGTCGAGGATCAATGGTCAAATCGACTGCTTCGCCGCGCGGCACTCGACGGCGCGTAGCAATTTGTCCTAGCAACTCGCGAATCGCTATATAAAAAGAGCTTCCGAATTCCTGGGCCGGATTTTAGCACGAAAGAGCAGACGCAGGATGCTGAAGGCATTCGTTCTGCCCGTTCCAATTCCCGGGCAGATAGATGCATTGAAAAAGTGTATCTATTAATTCAAAGCTACTGCCTGGGGGAAAATCGAAGCTCCAAAAAATTCGTTCGAAGCTACCTATACACGTAACATATTCTCCCATCGTACTTATACCTATAATAAATAAACTAAAAACACCTGAAATGAAACTTTGATGTCTTTATTTATCAATAAAATAAGCAAAAATTTTTACATTTTTGCATCACTTGCATTCAAACTCGTTGCTTTTTTTCAACGATCGGTATAAATCATTGCGAATCTCAATGAACCTCATTGCCAATAAACTTCGTGATATAATGCTTGTCCTCTTTTTGCGATATTCGTTTCCGGTCTAGATTTTCAATAGTTCTCATTTGGTACTTGATGAATATATGTTTTGATGCATTTTGTCGCTAACCCGGTATACTATCAAGTAGATGCAATTTGGGCAATTACTGAAAGTTAGAGGCTTGACCTGT
Source organism: Tenthredo notha (assembly GCA_914767705.2). Lineage (NCBI taxonomy): Eukaryota > Metazoa > Arthropoda > Insecta > Hymenoptera > Tenthredinidae > Tenthredo > Tenthredo notha. The sequence continues at coordinate 7,154,599 of OU611907.1, forward strand.
TCTGCAGGTATACCTACGCAAATATAATCTGTTTCGTAACAAGCTGCGGGAAAGGTACATCACGCTATAAACTATCTACTGCAATTAGGTTGTTACAATCATTCACATACAGACATTTAGCACGAATATTAGTTGCACGATAATAAGTTCAAACTTCCTTATCTTGATATCTAAGTTAAATATAACAAATGTAGATATCATAGATAAAAATGAATTTTTTTTTTCATCGCGGATGTAGCAGATAACGATGTGAACCTCCAGGAGTGTAAAAACCGATGCTAGTAAAGGGGATAAAATCTTTTTTACTAAGCTGATATCAAAGAAATTTTTGAACCGCAGATATAAAACTGGACAAATTTTAAAGGTCAAGTAGATCAGAAGGAACCAAACGGTTCAATTGATACGATTAACTCGGTGATGTTATAAAATCAACGATAACCCGCTTAGGTGGTCGATTCGGTAAAAGGTACGATTTTTTTTTTTTTCATTTTTCCTTTTTCCTTTTTCTTTCTTTCGTTTTTCCTTTCTATTTTCCTTTCTTTATGACTACAGTATAAGATCCCGTCCCCATATTACGTGAACCTAATTTCTGAACTGTAAATAGGTATACATAGAAGACGCAAGAGACCGAGGTAGAAGGAAATCCGTAAAAACAAAAGCGGGGGTCGAGTTATGAAGTTACGGTTTCGTGGGCGTTGGTAACTCCTATTCTTTTAACCAAAAGAGAAAACGCGTCATTTCCCCATATTCTCTTTCTTTTCGCATCTCTATCCGTTCTTACGATAATTAGAAGGATGAGAAAGATATTAAGTGGTTGCGTTCACTGGGTGACGAGGGGAGGAGGTTGAGGTTGGGGGGGTCTAGGTACCAAAAAAGAAGTAGGTAATTGAAATAAAAAGTAACATCAAGACTAATTTAAAACGATGGGGTGTCCTCGAGAACGTCTTGATCCCTTAATGAAAATATACTACACGTGGGTGATGAGGACCTTTTTTTTTTCTTGTTGATAATGGAAAATATCAAACCCAGTGGTAATATAAAGTAACTGTATAATATACACATACCTAGCTACTAACCAAGTGAAGTAGGTAGTTGTGCATCGGAGAAGACTCGAGGTGAATGAAATTCCAATAACATTTTTCCGTCACTTCAATAACGGCACTTTACACCTAATCTACAATCATTTTTCAATAGCTACTCGGAAAGGATATGCAGATTCTAAATGGATATCGGAGACTAAGGGATTACTTCATTACTCATTCATATATCATCCTGCATATGTATGTATATATATATACATTTGACATACATATATACTACATACCTATACTATATCTTGCCAGCGGTACACCTACCTGCAGATTCCATTTCACTGCTCCGTATATTCAACATGCAAATGATTATACATATTTATCTCCTCGATTACTAGAGCTAGCTACTAAACCATTACAGGTGACTGAGCATATATCGTATTTCTATTCTAGATAAACTTTAGTCTTGTCAGTTTATGATTTACCGAAAAATAACTTTGGCAAAGTTTGTTTCTGGAAAACATTTGGAATGATTATTTTATCAAATTAAAACCTTATGTACTCGGTATACAAATGATTTACTGCTATTGCATTGGAACTAAAGCTCTAGAGTCAAACGAACCCGGAATATAATTTATTAAAGTGCTTTTTTTTTTTTTTTTATATACGTTTGAAACAATAATCAGAAATATTCTGAAGATCCTCGTGAAAACTAGGACGATTTTGTTATTTTTACTTTGGTAGAGATTGAATCCTTAATTTACGAGCAACTTAGCGGCTGTGAGTAGATAAACAAGCTGACCATTCCTCGACGAATCTAGAACTCTGACGTTAGATAGAAGAAGAAAAAATGCCATCTCTGCTAAAGATTTATTGCTAAACTAGCGAAAGGGAAAGAAAACTCTTACTAGCTACGGTGATATTTCATAGAAAAATAAAAATAATATCAACATCAACATCAATCTACAGAATAAAAGGAAGGACTATTTCTTTCACAAATCACCGGAAATTAGTCCTTCAAAAGTCAATTTTTCAAGTCTTTTTTTAAACTATATATATCAGACCATGGCATACTTCTTTTGTACATGGAAAACCAACACACAGTCCATCCGGGTTTCCTTATATTTCTATTTTCCAATAATCTACGACACTCTGAAGTTTGATGAAATTTACACTCTCACTTTGTTCCTAATTTCTCATAGAGAAGTTGAGTTTTCGAACTGAACCCGTCAGCACACCGCTAAAATATGGGTGGAAATTAGAGGGTCCTAAATTTCACACAATTTGTTGCCAATTTGCCAGATGATAACGCATATGATAATTCAACTGGACACAAACTCGTTTATATAAAATTATACCTGAACTTATATAGGACATTTTATGTATCGAAGTCTATAGCAAACGTCAAAGACATGTTAAAAATCTGTCTTAGAATTGAGAAAGAGTTGTGCGAAAATATGTTATTATTTATTCTTTGGCGGAATTCGAATATCAGAATCGATTGAGATGACCATATAATTATATGCAAATTAGGCACTCGGTCAATTCATCCTCATAACGAAGTCCGCGACTGAAAATTGTACAAGAACCATTCATTTATTTCTGCGCAAATTAATAAATAAGTTCCAGCTTGGGTAAATGCTTTCTACAATTTTTTAGATTATGGTAGTGTACCTATGTATGGAATCATGAATTTCAGTTTTTTGCAATGCAATTGAGGGGATGAGTGGAATATCGGTATAAATCTAGTCATACCGCTTTTCCGAAAATTGCACAAAAATTATCAGTGACCATATAGATTTACAGTGAACAAAGTTTCACAAATCTCATCAAAGTTCGTAAGTCATCTATTTTTGCCGATGATAAGCTGAGATGGTGGTGAAGCAACGTCCGAAATCTCTTCGATAGTCTCTACGCTATAAAAATACGTTTCCATACCCGAAATGTTTCGCCTTTTGAGCGATCATCCGCAAACATCACTTCGATGTTTCCATCTCGATTTAACTAGATATTTGAAAGGACGAAATAACTCGAGTTATACCGTTCTCCCATAAAAGCTGTTCAGTTTAATCCTTAAATATTCAACCGATTTTCATCAAATAAATATATAATGTAAATCTATGGTCACTGATCATTTTTATGCAATTTTCGGAGAAAACGGTACAACTTGGCTTATACCGTTATTCCGCCCATCGCCTTAATTTACCTGTGCAAATTAGGTATTTATAAAACTGTATTAAAATCATAGACGATACTCAAAATTTCATCAATTCTGTATGAATATATGGAAAACAAGACTCTGTTCCTGTAGCAATATCTCGAGAATGTATTCCAATAGAAAAATCTCACGCTCACTCGCGCAATTCACAGATATTTAAATATATACCTCGCGTTATATGGATACGGAATTTTGAATTTCGAATTTTCGATATCGTGTTTGAACTCAATGACTGAAACAACTCCAATATATGAAATCGGAAAATGAAATTTAACAAAATCTAGATTCCCATGCTGGTCATATTTGCTTTGTAAATTGTCATTAAAAAGTGTTACCATCGCACTTGAAGTCAGGGACCGAAAAAGCTCTGGCATATGTATTTTGAAAAAAAAAAACAGCAAAAAAAAAGGAAAAAGGAGTGGAATAAAATTAGTAACTTCTATGCCATAATCTTAAAAATTCTAACCAAAGTGTGGCGTAGGGCCCATCGTTTCTTATTTGAATTCACATCCCTTGCTTTATTTTATTCCAACACGCATATATCTCGCGCCGAATTCCCGGTACATTTAAAATCATATCGGAGGGTTCTACGCGCTCAACCACGCACTTAAAATTCCACGCAACTGAGGTGTGCAAATTTTGGCAAATGCTTTCAGCGTCGTGTCCTATATCACTTGGAAGAAATAAAGAAAGAGAAAGAAAGAAAAAAAAAAAAAAAAACAGATGGGATAAAAGGAGTAGATATACTAAATGTAAAATAAAAACGTACCCACCTACGTAGTAGGTACGTCGGGTACTTTTCCGCTTCGAGAACGTTCAAACTCTGAATAATTGCAGAGTTTTAGCTAGGTCTTGCGGTAGGTGGATGGGTACAGGTTTCGAGAAAAGGTAACTAGGTATATCTAGGTGGATAGGTAGGTAGGTAGGTAGGTAATAGTGAAAAGTCGACAATTGATCGTGAAACTATTACCGCTACTATAACTAACTTAATTGGTCTATAAATTGGTAAAGTCTGGAGCGCCGTAACGTCGGAAGAAATTTCGTACCCCGTTCTCCTTGGTAAAGGCGACTCGAGTTTTACTACCCTCCCATATCGTTGGGTTTTCCCCTCGTGCTACGGCCCATACTAAAGGGGGAAAATTTTATTGTACATTTTCGCAAATATTAATTTGGCCCAAAGATAAGGTTAATTCAAGGGGCAAGCAATTACTTTCCCAGTAGTATGTTGAGGTTAGCTTAGTTTAGATTGGGTTAGGCCGTTTGTGCAAACCTGTGGGCCCAACGCGTCACGAACCACTCATCCTTCCTACAAACTCTTCGTATAAACCCTTACCGCCTCGCCGGTTCCTTTTCTGCCTAGACTACAAACCCGTACTAACCCCGGACCAACGGTCATAGACCGGGTATTACACGCACGTATAATCGCCCACGCACGCATACAAACCGGGGTAATGCACACCCGCTCCTAACACTAAGAAGAAGCTAAAGTGTTTGTTTGACAAGTCTGAGGTTTGTATCTTCAAAGGGTCAGACATAGCCACCGTATGGAAGCATATGGTGGTAATTTATAAATAGCCCAGGGTGGCCTATTGTGGGATAAGTAAACCTTTCCCACATACATATACATATATACAGTAATAATATCACAGGGGTGGATATGATGCGAGGAACTTTTAGAAATGATGGTGTATATGTGCTCGAGGGTCGCGGCCGAGAAGCTTTTCGAGACGTATGGCTATTTGCATTAAGAAGATTATGTAAATAGGATATAGCAGATCCCTGGTATATACGACTGTCAAAAGTCAACGCCTCGTTTGACCACCCTCGCCTTGAGGAATCCTGGTGAGTGATCTTACGCTTCAAGCTTTGTCTGAGGCTCGAGGCATTCCTTTCTTCTTAATTTAAATTGTTGTAATTCCAGTCAACCAGAGTAGGTACCCGGTTACCCCTTGCACCTTAAATACCTACTACACTAAGGGAAAGGAATTTATAGCTTTCCATATATACAACAATATTAACTCCTTTCATTTCACATTGATGGTTATCGCGCTCCTGATGCTTTCTCGCAATTAATGTAATCGTATTTTCCCTTTGAAATAGTACACTATAAAGCCGGGCTATTGTTATAATCAATCTTTACTCAGAATAGATACCGTACGCTCTGATATTTTATAAGCAATTGCTGAATAATTATTTCAGCCTTTCAATTCATGCCGTTTTCAAATTTCGATCAAAGCTATTCAACAAGCGTGCTTCAATCAGCTTCTCGTTTTCCGATTGAAATACCTACCGCTTATAATAAAATCGCATTTCTAAAATTCGACTATTTATATGTTTCTAATAAATTCATTTCATTAATCATGAGCTTTGAAATTAAACGCAATTTTATTCCGCAACTTCCTCAATATAATTTCTACGTGAAATTAAAAAGAAGAAAAATTCAGGCTTGAAAAAAACAATTCCAGTCTTGACGATGCTTTCTTTTGATTGTCTTGACGGTTATTCTCGTTCCAATGTAATCTCAGATTGTAAAAAAAGCACATCTCGTTTCACATGTTATTTTAATGGGAAAACGATAACTCGGTCGTGGTAAGAGTTGAAAAATTTTTACTCAAATCCACTTTGCGATATGCCCAAGTCACCTCAGACTAGAAACAATTAAAAAAATCTTTTCGAATAATAACTACGATAAATTTACGTCGATTCGGTTATCGGTGCTATTGATTTACTTCCAGGTGTCATTAGTTTATACTAGATGCATAAATTCATGAACTTAAAAATTCGTATAATATTCTATATCCTATTCCGAAGTAAAACCGCAAGATACCACTTACTCAGGTGTTATAGGTTTTATTAGATCCTTCGCTAATTACTCCCTGGTGAGTTTAGCTAGCAAACTTCAGACGCGTTCAGATCCTCGGTGGTGGATGGTGGATGGGGTAAGAAAAAAAAACAGAAAAAAAAAACAAAAAAAAATACATTTTCAAATCAGTATTTTGCTTTCGAGAAAGTTAACTGTACGAGACTCTGTGATCCCGGTGTTAGGAACAGGTGTAGAATTTTGAGTAGATCAGGGATCAGCAAAGGTATATGGGACGAGGTTTACCCAGGTAATATATATATATATTTTTTTTTTTTGTTCTTTCTCTCTCTATTTCTTGTACATCTAACAAAAGGTACCTACATCGTAATAAAAAACTAGTCACGTATCAAAACGTATACCTTTGCCTAATGGCAGCGATACGTTTACCGTACAGAGCAACAAGAAGAAAAAAAAATTACAACCCCATTTCATATCTCTCCTGAATCATTGAACGGACGGTCATAGGTCATCGGTGGTACGCGTTCGCGAGTGACCGATTTTTAAACTCTATACAAATATATAATTTATTGATATATTTTTTTATTTTATTTTTTTGTTGAATGGGTTAGTACCTGACTCCCTCGCTCCGATGCATCCCTGTCCCGATTTTCGTTTCCTGTAGAAGAAAAAAAAAAAGAAAAAAAAATTATATAGACTGGTAAAGGAGAGAGTATCGTTGCTTTTTTTTCTGCTAGGGTGAGCGTCAGCTGAGCAACTAGGTTCTTCTTCTTCTTCTTCTTTTTTTCCCTTTTTTATTCTTCTTCTTCTTCTTCTTCTTCTTCGTTGGCAACCCTCGCAACAAAGCAGAAACCGAAAACGGCTGTCGCGATCAGCTCCCATCGTTGAGTCTCGATCCTAGTAGATCTCTTTGAAGGAAACTTACAAATTTGGGATATTCAAAGGCGTTTCACGTCCGTGTTCTACTCCCTTCTGCTTCACCTCGCTGCGCCATCGAATTTGATCCAATTGGCTTTCCGCTTTCCCATTCCATTCGGTTACTTCGAAACCAGTTTCACTACTTCTCTGCCATACTCACGGTTGTTAATTATACTGTATTGTATAGTATATAGGAATCCATTATTACACTGGTTGTCAAGTGCAGCATACCTTGCTCTTGCCTCAATTTCCTGAATTCAAATACGTGTATATATATATGTCAAATCTATGCTATATATATATATATGTATGTATATATGAATTCATTCTACTAGGTAAAACGTTTAGGTTATCGAAACTAAACAAATATAACATTTATCAAACTTTATGATCACGGTTATCTCGTATGACCTATCTTTCAATTAACCTTAACAATATTCTTGAATTATGTACCTAAGTCGCATATATCAAGTACCTCTGACATATTTTTACACACATGTATAAAAAAATTGTAGGAAATTTTTTATTTTATTTTTTTTCTGCATTTGTAACCGATTGTACCTTGAAAATTGTCAAATGTTATATTTTGCCGTGAACACCTATGAAAAATATGGTGTCTCATTTTTCCCCCGGGTTTCCCTATAATATACAGTACATTTAAAGTTTGATATATTTGTTTTTTTTATTTTTATTTTTGTTGTTTCGTTTATTCAGACCATTTTTCACATCTAGAAACTAACTCAATCGTATTAAAACTTTATGTAATTACTCAGCCTTTAATTGAGGGGGATGCTGGATGGAAAAACGAGACGAGACGAGACGAAAAACAAAATTAAACATTTTCACAATATATCAAGTGGTACAGAATATTTCATAAGGCATTATTTAAATCAAACTTTGAGTTCAATACTTAATAATTTTTTCATTAGAAAAAAAGATCATATTAAACGTAAATCAAACTCAAATTTACATGTATATCCTGTTTCTAAATATCGACGTAGCAAATGGAGATAACGAAGAAAAAAAAATTAACGAAACGTGTTGTAGATTCAAATTTTACCTGAACGGATAATATTGAATGAGGAAACAAGTTGACGTACTTCCTTTTTCTCTCCCTTTCACTGCTTGAGATTTAAAAAATTACGCAATCTCTGAAATAGACGAGAAAAGAAAGTGTAAGCTGATATCTGGATGAAAAAAAAAAGGGGATGAGTCAATTTATCTTTCTTTTAAAACCATCCCCTGAATTCTCATAAAAGAAAAATTATAAATCATGTCGAAGTACATTTTCTCTCAAGAATCTTCAGCAAAAAAATAGTAAATAATCTAGATTGAACATGAATGGTAATTAACTATAATATGGTTATACGTATATATGTACTACCTTTACCTACGGTTAAATTTTAACCATAAATACGAGAATATACGAGCTGGCTAACCCCATAATGTTACATGACGAAATATATTCACTTTAGTAGGTTCATGTTCCCATTCATCTACAAATTACGTTTGTCAAACTGAAGGGTGCAGACGGGCAAAAACTGCAGGGTAGATATTCTCATAATTGCGGATAAATTAGCAAACACTGTTGTTTTGCCCATCAAATAAATAGGAACAGAATTCACGGGTTGAGTAATTTGTTCAGGGTAAAATCAAGATAGTGGAAAAGTCATGAGCTAATTGAAATTTAATTTTTTCTTTTACCTTTCTCTATTCTAAACACAGAAATTTTATTTCTTTTCAGACATTTTTAACGATTTCGATATTTTATCAGCGATATTCAGCGTCAAGCTCCATGCTTTTTGTACGAGAAATTGTAGAATAGAAAAATCGACGCATTTGAATCCTTTGTCATCGATCCTCTATGCATTTATATCCATATATATTTTTCATGACCCAACTTACGTTCGCTTCTCCTCATCGTGTTGTTCATTTTTCGCAATTCTCGTATTTTCAAATCGTTCGATTCGCTCGCCTGCTCAAATGTACATGTAGTACTACCTACCTACACGTGTAGGCAGGTGGATATGTCAAACAAAAGGGTAGATATTGCACCCAGTATTGTATACCATATAGAACCACTAATCCGGCTGTAAAACAGCGCAATTCCAGTTACCCGTTTTATCTCCATACGGTAGCGTATTAATTACGCAACCCGCAATTACAACCTGCTGTTGTTGAAACCGTACTTATACTCGATCCCTCTGACCAGTGATCCTTGACTCGTGAGTACAAATTTTAAGCAATATATAGTTTTCATGTATTGAGTGTTGACCCATGAAAACAAGAAAAAAATAAAATAAAAAATTCAGCGGTAGTCCTATCATACTTATACTCGTCTCAGACTAAGCGATCTGCTTGCCAGATGATACAGCATACAAATCCAACTATAACCCAGACCTCGTTTATTTGTCTGGAGTGCAAGAATAACCGAGAAACGTGTCAACCTATACTACCTAGATAGAAATATTTCATCTCGTATACTGAGCGAATTGCTTGGTATAATTTTTTTGCGCCCTTCTCTGCAGACTTAGCAATTATCCTAAAGATGTGAGCCTTGAGTTTAATGTATTATTCATTAAATTTGTTTCACTAAAAAATTATTACTTGTTTGATGAAATCATAAGTTTTCGAAAACTCTTATGAATGATTGAATTTGGTGAAATTCAAAACTTAATAAACTACGTGATTTGTTTAAAGTATAAAGGATCAGTCATTAAGAGATGGTATATTGCATTCAGTTTGTTCAGTTTGAAAGAATATTTTAATAAACTTTGTGAAAGTAGGTGTAGGGTATATTATGATATCGATTCTTAGTTAGATATTCACGGATTAGTGAGGCCCGGGTTATTTTCAAAGGCTACGAGGTACTTCTCGGTTAATGTCTTAGAAAAATGAACAGTTCCCCCGGACAAAAGTTTTAATTTTACCCCCTGGTGACCTAGCGACCCCTCATGGTAGTAGTTAGCGAAATCTCGGGAAAGACGAAGGCTCTTTTACGAGGGTCGCGGTAAAAGGCAGAACAACAAGACGTCGCCACCCTAAGAAAATGCTTAACTATATACGAGAAGAAATAATCTACGCGGAGGCTTTTCCTGAGGTCCTATATATGTATACATATCAATAAAAATGGCGACATTGTGAACGCGATATCCTAAGACGCGATTGGAATATCGATTTCTTATTTAGCATTCGATTCAGGTGACGAGAATAGTGGCAAAGAAAGAGGAAGAGGAAGAGGAAGAGGAAGAGCTTGGAGACATAGAAATAAGGGTGAAAAATACCCCAAGCAGATATTTCAGAGAAAATAGGTTTAGTGAAAGTGGCCAATTCCTCGATCAAACCACGAGAGATAACTAACCGAGAAATATATTATGTACAAATTTTACGCGATTCGCTGAGAATGAAAATGACGCACATTTATTTGACAAAAGTATATACAACGATCGGTAGGTTTATATAGGAAAGACAAATATGTAAGTAGAAATATTATACGAGCTGGTACATAGACGAGTTTCAAATTGACTTGCTGAAATAAGATGTCGATTTTCATGTCGCGCACAGATCTATATTATATCGCAGATTTTCTCGATCCTACGATTGCCTATCTCTTGCTGCATCATTTGAAAAAGGAGTTTGCACGATAAGCTTACAGACTATAGTAACTTTCCGAAAGTCTAAATTGCTTTACTGTTGGCGCTGTCTCGATTCAAAGTACTCAACCGACCATGGCGCAACCAGTCTAATTTCTAGTTCAACTTAAGTTATTACTTTCTTATTTTATTTTATTTTTTTATTTTTATTTTTTATTTTTATATCAAACTTCTAAGCCAGCAAGATTATCGATCTTATTGGCGATTGGCCATCTAGACGATATTGCTTTGGCTCCAATTGGCCGTTGCGTTATTTTCTTTCACGACTTTGAACACTATTATAACAAAACTTATGATAAAAATTGATCTTAACACATGACTTATACCTCAAAGAAGATAAATCGCATTCCATGAATATTCTTATCTTGAAATTAGTTCAATTTATCGATAACCAAGCACACAGAAATCAAGCGAATTTTAACAATTTAAATCGTTATTTTGACGTGATCGAGTGAAAATATGAAAATATATTCATTCAAAGTGAAACAAGCTAATTAACTGTATAATATCAAAGGTAAAAGCTCATATTGAATGTGAGAATCCGAATAATGAGAAAAAAATTCGCGTGATAAAATGGTAATCCATAAAAATACATATGAGACTTTACAAACGTGATATTTTTCTCAGATTCACGTTGTATACTTACAGCCATATATCTCGTATTTAAAGAAACATTCATATATCAATCTATTCGTCGTTTTTCACAATGAAAAATCAGATTTAAGAGTTCATAGAAGATACTTGGGTGAGTTTTTATCAAAGTTGACTATGACTCTGGAAAAAATGATTAATAAAAGTAAGTTGATTGAAAAAAAGAAAGGTTCATAAAAAGGTTTTAGCCCGGTCAACCGAATATTATATCATGTGGTATATTTGATCTACTTATGAAAGAATCAATGAAGTGTAAGCCATGCGAAATAAATTTATCCGTTAAACGGATGAAAATCAAATGCATATCAGCGAGTTTAAAAAATTGTCAAATTCGAAGCTTCTTACTTTCACCATACGATATATCGTGAATAAATGTAGGGATTTGAAATAGCAAAGAAATAAGAGATGACTTAGCTGATTCGTTAGCTCTGCATAAGAAAAACTATACAGCTGGATAATTTCGGTAAACAAAAATGCTTTCAGGTTTTATCTACCCGTAGTAAACTTTGAGTAAGATTAACCGCAGCTCGTTTTTTATTGTTGAACGACTTGCCTGCAAGAGCCACTTAATCAGACACAGGCTTGTTCCAAATTAAGCTTATCAAGTAGAAACAAAATGAGAAGGAAAACCCTTTGAGGGTAAAAATATACCAACTTTTACGGCATAGAATTGGCAAGAACTGATTTTCTCCCTCGTAATGTTATATTGGCAAACATCGAGTTGACTAATTTGGGCACTCTAGTAATAAAAGGTGCATAAAGAGTTGGGTTTTCTTTGTACTGCATCAACGATTCTATACCACAGAATGTAATAAGAAATAATTTAACGAATTTCAAAGGAAATATATCTCCTTTTGGTATAAGAACATCGGCTGTTCACAATCCAGTAGACTTTCGAACCCAAGACAACGAGGCTTATTGGTTAAGGTTTATTAGCGAAGACCCTGTCCGCTTTTGCCGCTTTTGTCGCTTTTATTGCCGACCCTATACCTACCCCTGATATAAACCGATTCACGAAAGATAATCATTTTCTGGTAGAAAATTTTCAGTTCTCTCAGGGCTGGTATAAGCATAATGTAATAACCAAGAAAATTCTTTTGTATGAGTTCATGCTACGAATAAAAAGATTGAGTAAAGCAACCGACTGAAAGGGCTCATTTCATTCATATCCTATAGCCTTACTGAAAGAGTGAAATGCAAATACAAATTCATTTGTATTAAGCTCTCCTTTGCTCAGGGCTCTTTAATATTACTTCAGAAATCAATTTTCATTCGAATGTCCAGGTACACGATAAGAATATATTATATTCTTCATGTTCATATTCAATGCATTTATTTTGGCCGATAATCTATACGGTCAATTACGATTTTTACCTCATTAACGAACAAAATGAAACCCAGACTGGATGATGACGAACCTTTTTCTTCATCTCTGGTAAAGGAAATTGTAAATGTAATAATCTGATGATAGTCAATTTTGTTTCCAAAGGTGCGAGAAGCTTGCGGAACGTCAGCCTAGAGGTGGTGCCCGAGGCAGTTCAGAGAGGTCACGAAGCCATCCTTCGTTGTCGCTATGACCTAGAAGACAGACCTCTGTACTCGGTGAAGTGGTACCGAGGTAGACACGAGTTTTACCGGTTTGCGCCAAAGGAATCACCGGCGACAAAGACCTTCCCCATAGCCGGGATCACGGTAGACGTAAGTACCTTATTGAACTTAATTATCCGTCTATTATATGCGAATTTGTACAAGACTTTAGGATTATACGGCGATGATATTCTCGATTATTATTCATCAGCCTTATGGCGAAATGAAATTTTTCAATACAGATATTTTGGCGTTAAAATTCGTGAAATTCTAACGAATTAAGTATTTCTAACCCAGTGCAGATCACACAACTCAACGAAGTAGAGCAGTTTTGATAATACATGCACACGGTTCTCTTTATGCATGACGTTTTCACGTCTAACTAATTCAACCGCACAGTATAGCTCGGAGCGTTACTGGAAGTAGTATATTGTACCAGTGAAACAGCAATACGGGTTCGTATAGCCTCCGGAACTATACGGGGTTGCTAAAACAGCGATAGTAGCCCAAGAACGAAACGAGAGACGTGGTTGATGTAAAAGAAGCAGAGAATTAACATTTTCTAATTTCCTGTTGAAAAAATGAAAAAAAAAAAAACAAAGAAAACGAAAGATATTGTTTAATTAATCACTTCGAAAATCAAAAGCTCAGTCTTCACCAGATCTTATAACCAATTTTTTTAACCGGCAATACCTTAAAAACGAATGAGCGGATTTCAACTTCCGAAAGAAATTTCGATGAATGTTTTCCCACGAACTTGTTTGTATCGATTTATATATCATTTGACCAAACTTGAATCTGATTGAACTTTGAAATTCATTGATGCAGTATTCCATTCATTCAACTTTACGTTGATAATAAATTTCCTCATTCTTTTATTAAACTTTGAATTAAACTCAAACGAATCACTGGGTTGTTCTACATATGATACGTCAATTTTCTTATTGTAGAAACGATGTCCTTAGGAATAGGTGGAAAATTGGAAACCAAAAAAAACAATTCAACAATTTTCTGAGCTGAGATTTTACCATTGGTATAAATATAGCGGTGTTTCGGTTAGCGGTGTGAGAATTTATTCTACTTCGTGTCGAATTATAAGTTATAAGTATCTTCAACTATTAAACTACGATTGTAGTAAATAGTCAGGCGAAACTCCGGGTGAAGTTACTTACCAGCTTGCTACTTACCTCAACTAATTATTGCAACAATAGTCGCGATATACCTGTTTGGACTTTGGCTTGAATACGATGCATGCAGTATAAATTGAGAGGATGGCCAGAATAACGGTATAAGTCGAGTTATAACGTCTTTCCGGAGATTGTATAAATATGATCTGGAAAAATATGATATGGATACGTATTTTGATAACGCAGAGACTATCGAAGATATTTCAGATGTTGGTTCAGCATCATCTCGCAAGCTTATCATCGGCAAAAATAAATGACCTACGAACTTTGATGAGATTTATGTCAAACGAAGCGCAGATAAATATGTGTTATCAGAATATATTCGAAGACGCATCTTCTGCTACAATTCGGAAATAAACCGTTAATACGTAAACTAGAATTGAAGAAAACGATATAGTTATAAACATTCCGTCGTATTATTATTCGTAACTGTTTATACTCGTTGTTAGAGTTTTAAAGTATTATTATGTAATAGCATGCTATGTTAAATTATATCAGGATGCGTTCGGTTTATCTCAGTTTTCTCTCATTTATCTAAAAACTACGTTTTTCGAGTTATCTCGCCCATCCCCCTCAATTTAACTGCAATGTAGGCATTAGTTTAATGAACCTTTTTGATTATAACGTACCGGTTTACCAGACAACTCTGGTCTGTATGTAGGTATATAGATATAAAGGCAATTGGTTAAAATTTGATCGGTAGTGATGTGAATTTACGGGAAGGAAAAATGATTAAAGGTATGTACGAATCGTTACAGCATATCACGTATCTTGGTTGTAAACTCGGAATTTTATTATACGTGAGTGAACTAGAGATGTGAAAGATTAATGGCCATGTCAATAAAAATAACAAATTTCAATTACCCGGCCAGTGGGTATTTCCGAAATTTCAAACAACCCATTACAATTGCAAAGGTACTTGGTTAGAGGAATTATTGTCCCAGTATTTAAAGGTAGGTAAATAGATACGCGAATAAAGGTAAACGAGGAATAGCTACTATCTGTGTCTTATACAGATACAAACGCGCGTGAATAATTCTAGTCTAAAGACTAAATTTTAATGTAAAAACATAAAATTTTGTTACCGCTTATATTCTTCGTGGCAATTTAATCACGGCAATAACCTGGATGACTCCAGTTTAAATATACAAAGGGAAAAAGTTATCGTAATCGTGTTTCGTGACAACCTGTCCGTCCAGCTTCTCTTATAAGCTGGTTGTGCGACTGAAAGTCGTATAACCAATTTCAATGGGGCATAAAAAAAGATAAAAGTAAGGAAAAAAAAAAAAGAAATTTACAGCTACAAAGAATTTCAATATTCTTCACCGGTGAAACCAATTGGCCTTAAAAAATAAATGACGCGTTCTTATACCCGAAAATTCAGATCCGTATTGGTGAACAAAAAAAGAAAAGAATTCAATCATCAGGTATAAATTAAAGTTTGAATCAACAACCCAAGTTTCTTATTTTCTTATCTAATAAATTTCTCGCACGTATATCGAGAAATAAAGATCATATTGACGGAGGTTCCTAAAAAAAAAAATTCACCCTTAATCGCAAGGCATTAAAATATTGCAAAATATGTAATTTGCTTTAAAAATTTTACGTTTTTTTTATCTATGAAACCAAACTCTCATTTCTTGATCAGAGAAACAAACTTAAACTTTTTTTTTGTACCATTGCTATCAATTTTTTGAAAATATATAGCATCTTCGTCCGAGCAGCTTATATTTTTATAACAGCCACCTTAAGTATGACTTTATAAAATAATGTTAAGAAATGATCTGTGATAAGTTTTAAACGCCGTTGGGTTAACGGAGTCGCGAAATCTACGCTAATGAACTAGGGCTCGGAGGTAAAGCGTTATAATAATACGTAATGTAGAGAACAATACAGAAACGGTGACTAAAATTTATTAGAAAAGTCGTTAAAATAATTTTGCAACGAACTCGGGGCTAGATTGTTAGTTCCTAATCTGTATACTTGCTATATTGAGCGATACGAAATCTCTACAAATAAATGAATAACTAGATGAATAATCAAATAAATAAATGCAATAATAATCAGATTTGTGCTCCATACTTCGAGACTTCGGGGTAGTTCATGGTTCCAAACTGCAGTGAGGAAGATTTTTTGTTAAAAATAAAGTACATGGTATACTTTCTGATTGATAATATGAATTTATTAAAATCTGTAAAACGTGTGATGTAAAATGGGGATTTTGGAATGAAAGAACGAACGCTGACTACTCGGAACGTATTTGTGTATTCTATCTTTATATGATATGTAGCATCACGCCCGGGGTATGCGGTCTAATTGAAAAACATGATGGTTTCGAAGTGCGCCTGTAAAGAGGTAAGAGAATATTGTTCGTTTTCCACGTATCATAAACACGTAGCACGTAGAATACGTGACGTAGCGTGTTTTAGACAGACGAGAACAAACGAAACGTAAAGAAGAATAAAGGAGAAAAAAAAGAAAAAGAAAAAGAAAAAAAGTAGAAGAAGAGAAAAAAAAAATCGGATTAACAACGCGAGTGGACCAGAATCTCTAGCGAGACGGAATTTCATCGGAGTCAAAACACTTGGCCCGAACATTTCCCTTGTTTGCAAAGCCGTGGACTGGGTACATGCCTGTCGTTCTTTGCGTACCAGCATACGGAACTCCCTTTCGTATTCCCATCACTATTCCCTGGTCTCCTCGTACTCCTGATGTTCTTCAGCCATTGTGTGCAATGCGGTATCCATGGTAAAATCCCCGTGTCTTAATGCTGAAAATGTGTGTATAAATTTCGATTACACATCTTGTTTTTTTTTTCTTTCTTTCTTTTTTATGTAGATTTTCTTTATTTACGTAGCACTACGTGATCATGATCGAAATAGGACGAAAACGACTTGAAATTTTCAATTTCTCTTAGTTTTTTTTATTTTTTTTTTGTTTTCTTTCGTCGTTTCTGAAAATCAAAAGATAAACTTGAGGTAAAGTGAAAAGATCGCGAGGTGAAAAATTCGCCAAGACAACCTGTGGAACGAAAAGGAAGGAGCGAAGCGTGCAAATAGAGAGAAGGACTTTGAGTATTTTACGCCCCGCTATCCAGTCGGTATTTTTAAAGGACCTCGCCAAATTGTGTTTACTCAAGGACTAGTGGGTGTGGGAGCATCCTTCTTTATGCAAATGCGTCGGAGACAGTAACTCGTATCAATTCGCACGCCTTAGCTTACCTCGCCTTTTACTATACTACTATGAAGGTCCGTTTTTCGTGCAGTTCTAACTCGACAAACCACTTCCTACACAAATGCGCGTGCATCCGTTCCGAGGAAGCTTTCATAAACGTGAGTAATTAATTTCAACGTGACGCGACGTCGAGCAAAACGAGAAAGCCCATGATAAATACAAAGTGAACCTCTCGCTGCTGAATGGGATTCATCATCTGTGCCTCCCTTTACTTGATTTACAAACATCAAGATTGCATTACACTGCCACCATTGTTCATCCAGTTTAGTATGCTGGTTACGCAGGATTGCTGTTCGTCGAATGTCTATATATTCACACATGCACATAAGTATGCACAATTAATTCCCACATCTACGTACATATACATAGGTATGTTTCCCTGGTTGAACGAACTGGTCATACTTATATACACAAGCCTTTCCTTCAACTATTCAAATTCATTCACAGTCAGCGATTACCAGTTGATGAAAAAAAAAAACCACCCAAATAATAAACTAAATCAATTCAATGTACATTCTACACTTTTGCCTATTTTAGATAATTAGGGATTTGCTGTTTTGCCACATTGCCCAACCATCAATTTATGTAGAAAAAATATCAATTGAATAATTGCATTTCGGAAAGATCGTTTGAAATGACAATTAGAGAAAACGGTGGTAATATTTATGCATAGATTATGAGATATTTTAGAAAAATTGGTCAGAATTTTTCATTCTTATTACTTTTGACCATATTTCCTTGGCCATTTATCCTGCCCTTTATTTTAAATCTTATTCAGAAAGTTGGAAGGTGCCATAGCTCGGGATTTCCGTATTGAAACGATAACTCATCCCACGCGGTTAGATTCAGCGCAACTTCAACCACTTTTCAAAAAAAATAAAAAATAAAAAAATAAGCATCTTGGAATGCCATTTGAAAAACAAACAGTTATCATGAGTTATCAAAAAAAAATACCCATCATATCCATAGATAGATTTACAAATGTCATATATTTTGGTGAGATTTTAATATCGCTAGATTAAAACTATCTCATTTATAAACTAAAAGTACCATTTACACGTATGTATGTATGTATGTATGTATCTATTTAATGGCTGAATTACTGCAACGAATCGCGTATGCGTCAAAGAAAATACCAGAAACAAAAATATCGTCCGAAATATGAAAGTCAGAATTTTGCGAAACGTATGTGGGTACAGCTGACCTACAATCTACCACTGGTATCCCAGAGTACTTTGAGGGTTTACTAAATGACATGTAAATGGAGGTTCGTGCAACGTTTACCTCATCATGCGAGTACGGGGTATCCCATAGGTGCCCAAATACCGTCAAACCTAGCAGGATTTAAACTGCATAGTTAACCTGCAGAGTGATCACCAACGCATGTAGCGTTGGTGTTTGTTAGAACGTTAACTCATACCTCATTTACCGTATTATTAATGACAACCACGATAGATATCATTGAACCTTGCCGGAAACGGTTGCTTCAATTGATATCAAAATTGCGATTTACAAGAGATGAAACATCGTTTACATAGAGCATTGTAGAATTGGATTGATTGTTTTACCGAAATGTTACTTATCGATCAAATTTATTATTCTGTTGATGAAAATTAACCAATTTTGACATACACATGATATACCGCTTGTAGGGATAACTGCTCGCGTATACCTATATATCTTTGGGTTAAAAACTTTGAACGTTTCAATGCCTTTTGCCATTGAATATATATGAGAGTTGTGCTACGAGTACGTTTAGCGCACATACCGCAGAAGCTTTTCATTAAAATATATATAAGGAAAATACTATTTTCATCTCGCTTTACTTGGTGCTTTTTTATCTACCATATTTACTTGTTTTGACAATGAAGCTTTTAATGGAAGACCTCACTGCCGTTCGTAGCTTTCCGGTTTTTGCCACAAATTTCTAAATACTGCGAATCGAATATCGTAAACGTTACCAAATTCAATGATCTTTAGATAGAAAAGCCTCTCTCTCGATCGAGGAAAAATTTTCATCGCAATTTTGGGTGATACGTTTTATTTTTTCTTTTCAGTTAAAAAGCAGGAATCAATATTTTGATCATTTTTGTGGAAATCTTCGGTGCAATCTCTTCTTACTTAAGTCTGAACGAGTTACTAAAGTGCTGAGTAAAGATGGGACGATGCTGTTAAAAAGAATGAAAGAAAATCTATAAATTCTGAAACGAAGACTGGACTCATTCCTTTGTCTTCGAAACTCATCGCGCAATGTTGACCTTTTACCTATACGAAGTTGGGTAATAAGAGTCTACGTCTCTGTGGTAGGGATGTTGATATTAGAGAAAAATATCGATATCTGCTTATCGATAATATCAAAAAAATAAAAATCGATTTGTATGATATATCGGACTGAAAATATCGATACCACTAATATCGATATGATATAAATAAAAATTTGAAATACAATGAATGAAATCTCTTTATTTCAAATATGTCTTACATTTGATGCGTTTCCAGAACGAACTGTTATAATAAATTATTATAGAACAAAATATATAGGATCAAACGTCGATCTCGTTATTGTTTGAATCAAAATGAAGAATTTATGTAAACCGAATAGTTTTCTAACAAAGTTTTGTTTTTTATCATATCGAAAGCTGATATTTGGAAAATTATATCGATATTTTGATATTATCGGTATGAAAAAATCGATCAAAATTTCCGATATATCGAAAAGAAAATATCGATATGTCTAGGTATCGATAAGTATCACACATCCCTACTCTGTGGATTAACTCTGTTGTTTGTAGAGAGTAGTTCTGCATTAAGTACCAGAGCGATTGGGCGTGGGAATTGATAGGAATTGATATTGATCAGTGCTCGTCGATTTTCACGATTTAAGTTAAAGATCACGAGGGGGATGAAACGCTCGTAATAATTTGAAACTCATTTGAAGCATGAAAAAGAAGGAAATCATTTTCCGTTCAAACGTTGAGCGAAATTATTTAGCAATTATATACTCGTGAAGCGATTTTTCTCACTCCCCATAAAGCATGAAGCAAACTTGAGATTATTCTTTCTTCTTTCAGCTCACGAGTTCAAACGGCAGTCAAGTTATGCTGAGAAATGTGGATTTCAGACTATCCGGAAACTTTAGCTGCGAGGTTACGGCCGATGCACCATCATTCTCAACTTCCGTTGTGACGAAGAATTTGACCGTAGTATGTAAGTATATGATAATAAAGTTGATAAACTCTTAGCAGTATTTTTATCCCTTTTATACACGCCGTTCAATGAACGGAGAAAATTACAGCACCTGCTTTCGTGTAATTTCCGAAGAGTTATCGAAGTTTGCGTATTTTGTGTTGAGAGCTTTTGCCCCAGGCCCGTCGTAAATTAGCAGCGTTGAATATTCGCGGATTAGTTTTTATGCAAGATCCTTAATCCTTGATCCGTATTCTGTAATCCGCAAGGTAAATTCACGTATTACCATACAAAAGACCTTGGCAAACTTAGCTAAGCCTCACCTACGAGTTCTTGCACACCAATATCACCAAGAAAAGCTTTGGTTTTTATCAAGAATTTGGCAACTCTATAGCCAATTACCAAAATCCTTTTGCAAGACCCTGATGAAACCCAGATTTACACATATGCATCGAAATCTAATCCATTCTATCGATGGTATTAAATCAAAACGAATGTATAGAGCCCCATCGACTATTAACAGCCCCTTTTTCTCCGAGAGAAAATTTTAGTAGATTCAATATCGATCGAAGTTTTATAGATGGAATTGTTTTATCGTTAAAGCATAAAATAGGATCCCATCTTGAGGAGAGAAAGAGGCGCGTATTACGTTGCTCATTTCACGTCGAGAAAGAAAGAAAAAAAGAAAAAAATTGTTCTCTAGGCGAGTTCTAGTGTCAACGAAGCTTAGCTGTCAAAGGAAAATAAGGAAACCCTTGTTTACCTTGGTGAAAATTGTGTTTTAGCTTTACCCGAAAGAGGGCCCGTGATCACATCCGGAAGAGAACGGTACGATGCTGGAGATATTCTAGAAGCAAATTGCACCTCACCGCCTTCAAAACCATCTACTCAGCTTTCATTTCTATTGAACAACGTAACAGTAAGTGTATTAAATTGAAAATGAAGGTGACAATTATTTTCTCTTTATTCTACAGGTTATTTACGGCTTTGATAGCCATAGCGCGTTTAAAGTCTTTGAACCGTTTTGCGAAATGATTTCTGCCTTTTGCTTGTTTCTTTTTTCTTTTTTTTTTTTTTTTTTCGCCAGCCAGCAACCGCGAGTGACTGACTGTTTTGAAGGCTTTTACAGGACATCAAAAGCGGCCAGACGTTCTTTTGGAAAGAAAAGAATCCACGTATCCCTCATTGATTCGTTCTCCCCCGCCCCGTGTCTTTGATCCAAACGGTTCTCGAACGAGAGTTGAAATGAAACTTGTAACTTGGATTCTATCATTGTTTTACTTCTACGTTCCGCATTTTCACCGTCAGCTCGGGTACCCTTGAAGAATTCGTTATTTCAAACTTATTCCTAGAGACTTAACCGAAGGAACATTAAGATCTTACGCTGAAAACGCGGGCGTATAATGTTGGAGCATTTTAGAAAATGGAATAAGTTTATTTTCCAGGATTTAACGCTGTCTCATTGCTTGTTTTGTACCAAGTTCGATCGCAATGCGCTGACTGGTCCATTTAACTCTGCTTTACCGTACTCCAGGCTCTACTATCTCACGTTTAGAATTATCAAAACTTATTGCCTGTTCAATTTGACCAGTTCGTTTGCCAGTTTGAACTTAATTAACACCGCGATCTGGAGAGCACTACAAGTCAGCCCATTAGCCATATGCCGTGATAAACTAAACTTATGAATTGATAACATCGTGAAACTTTGAGTTGGCAAACGGTGCGCCAAATCATTTCGTGATTGCGGGAATCCAACGTTTTCCGCATATGCACATAGATATTATCAGAAAGCGGGGAATGGTTAGGGAGAGAAGTTAGTATTACTTGTTGGTTCCTAAAATATCAAAACATAACGTCTCAAAGGAAAGGAATATACGGGATGTCCGCTGTAGCGAGCGAGTCATACGTGCGTAAATTTCATCTTACCACCAGCTAAGAATACGCGAATATTCCTTTCGCGAATGAATATAGGTACTATCTACATCTACGACTAAAATGACTTTCAACAGAAAACTGAGGGGACAAAAGACGAAACCTACAAGATCAAAGTCCCCTTTGCAGGCTTAAGGATTTGCACCCTACGAAAACTGCCAAATCCCAGATTATCGCATTATCCTGCTAACCTTTCGCGGAGATACATTGTCGAAAGTTTTCAATGCCTATTCGTTGTATTGCTTCAAATTTTATACCAATTATTGTGTTATTACTTATTCAATCTGCACAGCGTTATACCTTATACTTTTTTTTTCCCCCATACTTCCCATACATAAATAATAATCTGTACTATGAGAAAGCGCGCATGAACCGATTTGAAAAAAGTTTTGTCTATCTATTCAAATTCTATCCACGAATCCGCTGGGAAAGTTTCAGCTGAAGAACCCAAAACTAGCTTTCTGAAATCTAAATATTTGAAACAAAATCAAAATGCTCCTTGCATCACAAATATTGAGTTCTTCAATTCAAACTCTTTTGGCTCACTTCTGATGTAATTCGAAGAGATTCGTCTGACTTCTCAAAATTCCGAAGCTTTATTTCCATAGTAAAAATTATACAGAAATTTTAGTCAAATTTTTGTTACCCTGAAGTATGAAAAGTGTTTTCATTATTTTTCAAATCAGGGTAGTGAATTCTGTTTCTTATTAAATTCAATTTCAACCGGCTGGTAGATTTCAAAAATCCAAAGTCCCTTATCTTTTATTTCTAGCTTTTGAACTTGCAGACTGTTTGATGAAAAAAGCTTAGCTGTTTAGAGCCTGAGATTGCAGACCGAAGGACAATGAACTGATGCATGCATAGAAAATTGAAAATTAGTGCAAGAGTATAAATGATCGTATTTTCTAAAGAGTGACTTGAGAAGGTACAAAAAGGAATTCAAGCGTTGCAGCTTAAGAGTAAACGCTGCAGTTCGTTAATATATATAAAGTGTGGGTGGAGTATAAGTGCAGAAATATGTGATAATGCGATTTATTATTGATCATAGAGAACGTCGCAACTGAACTGCAATGTCTGTTGAAGCGATGCGATGTCTTAGAGTTTATAAGTAGAGTGTAAGACACGTCGTTCGTATAACGAGTTAGGAATTAACAGTGACAATGACGTAAGCGGGACTTAGTTCGTCGCTTAGATTTCTCTCGAGGTGAAACGGAAATCAGTACGAATCTTGTACGAGGTAAAATTTACTTTACGCATAAAATTAGCATCTAGGTAAGGAAGAGCAGGCGAGGATGATAATCGACTGACTTTATAATTCGAAAAGGGTAGATTCGACGCGGTTAGTCGTGGAGGACTTGAATCCTGCTGGCGGGTAGTCTAATACAAATATACCCGCCAGTAAACGTCAAATTCCAATTATTCCTTCTTCTCTTTATCTCGCTTTTGCTTTAGGACATCTTGGATACAGTCGTGTTCAGAGAATCCTTAATTATTGGGTGTTTCTCTTTGCTTTATTCCTTTCGATGAGATTGGAGGCTGCAGAAAGCCCTTCCGTATCCGTCTCAGGATCCTTTTTATCTAATACCGCGCTCTTCAACCTTCGAAGACAGTTTTGCCAGACGGTACACAGGCAACGCCAGCGGGCAACAAATTCCCCGGCTTTCTTACACCGAATACGTATACAATCCCGCGAAACCAGGGAGTCCATGAAGCCCTCGGGGTGACGTGGCTGAAACATTTAACCTTGTCAGGCGAGCAACTTTCTGCTTTAGCCAAAACAACACAGGTCTTGTTGTCCATGCCATGCAAGCACTAAAGAAAAAAAAAGAAAAAAAAAAAAAAAAAAATTGAGTAAAAGAGGTAAAGAGAAATTTTTATCACCGAGTAAATATTTGTTGCATACATCTACCAGCGTGTATACAAGTAGGTAGTACAAAATGAGACGACATAGGGAATTAAACTAGCGAGAAAAACGAAAAAGTTTAAACTTTTCTCATCATCAAGCTAGAATCCACAGGGTGCTACAATTCTGTGCTAGATATAAAATTGAAATGAAAGAGAAAGAGATTCGAATTTTCCTGTGAGAATTTTTTTGCTTTTTTAATTTCTTTTATACAAAGTCGCATTTATCCTGTATCTGTGATGGATCATTATTTCTGTGAATTTTTCAAGCCGGGAATATACGGTGAAGAAACATGCTTTGACATAGAAAAGGACAATTCTTTTACGATCTTGAATATTTTTTGTTTTTTTTTTTTTGCGACGACAAATTTTATAAAACCACTCCGCTGTACGGTCGTGACTAAAGACAAGGCATTTGGGGGCTGTCTTTGAATATTCTTCGTATGAAATACCTAACCACAGGGATCTGGACCCCCACCCCTGTTATAAAATTATTATGAAATTTCAATCTCTCCGAAAGAATTGGCTATACAATGGCATTGACCTGGTTTTAAATCATTAAACTTATTACCGATGTCCTGCGTTTTATAAGACTCAGTAAAGTCTGTATACTTCATGTAAAGTTACGAGTTGAAAATCTATGTTTGTTCTTTGACGGAATATGAATTTACAGTCGTATTTCGTCCCAACAAGAGAAGAGAAGTGAAGAGAAGAGAAGAGAAGCCCAGAGCACTAGGAAAACAAACATTTCCGCTCGACAAGAGCTTCTTCTTCTTCTTCTTCTTCTTCTTCTTCTTCTTCTTCTTGTTCATCGGCGTCGTTATCATTGTCGCAGCCCCCACACACACTGTACAACTGATATACACCAAGATAACGCTTTCTCACGGTTACATCCCTCACGACGTCCTCGTCCCCAGCATCTCTGGTACTTCACGCTTCTTAGAGACTCGTCTACCCTTAACACTATCACGAGGTGTCAACATCTTTATTTCATTACAAGTGCGTACTTTCTCTGTAGGCTCTCCCATGCGGTTAGTATCCAACGTAGGACCCAGCTACTATACGTGACTAGTACCTACCGACACAAAGGTAAATTTAAACTATCCAACGGTACATGGAACGGCAAAACTTTGTAATATATATTGCATTTGGGCTATATATACCTAATGCTAATATCCTATGTCCATATTATTATTCTTCAACCTACAAACTACCGCAATCCTTCACATAGAATGGTTATGGGAGTTCAAACATAACAAACATTTGATTAATTTCATGTATTTCGAAGATTAACCATTTCTAACAAGAATTTCTAACAGTCAAGATGTCGAACAGCCCCTAATCTCCCGTAATAGAGAAAAAATCCGCAACCTGCAGATGGCTGATTTCAATCTCGCAAAAGTTTCTTTCTAACTTTGGCTATGATTTTTACGGATGGTTATCCATCGAGTGCGAATCTGGAAAGGTGAAATATGTCGTGCAGATGTGAGTACGTATCAATACGTGGGAAAAAGTGTGAATCAACGTTAATCCAGAAAACGGATGAACCGTTGGTGAAGGTTGGAAAGGTTGAAATGTTGGATGAATGTGAGGTAGGAAAGAAATGGAAGAAAGGTAAGAGAAGTAGGAGGCCTAGTATGTATAGACCTCTTGAACACCCTCGTTTGTTTTACGTGTTCTACAGATATTCTTCCATTTATGTTCCGTCTCTGTGTACGACATTGGTCTCATGGGAGACCATTGCGTTTCTGTAAAGCCGGCGTGCCAGTCCGTGTATACGGAGCTGTACAAGGGATTCGCGAATTCGAATATATCAAGTCTCCACGACGAAGGATACCTACTGGGTGAACAAGTGATGGTTGTTCTGTTTAAATCCACCCTACACGGATATACGCATCACCCCTTTGTCAGTGGTGGCTTGACCCATCTTCCGTATTCATGACCTGGAAATACCAACCAATAATCGAACAGCTTTTACAGTCGTAACTTTGACATGTCCCAACAGACACCGTATTGGGATTTGTATTGTCGATACACGCGATATGGGGATATAAAGCTTGAAATGATAGGTGATTGCAACTGCGTGTCAAATGATGACAGTTACATTGTTGAAAGTTTTGCAGTTATACAGTAGCCATTCAAACAGCCTTTTAAAAGCTCTGGAAGCTGCAGTCAATTGCCAATGGCGTGATAAGAGGATTTCATCCAAATTTATAGCCTGTTCGTGCTCTAACGTTCTTCCGGCCGGATTCCTGCTGGTAATACCAGGCGTGTGACGGTACCCCACTTCACAAAAGTCAGACTGCCTATACTAGTCCAATTGCCAGATCGATATAGAATTATACGTTTTATTTTCTTTTCTTTTCCATTTTTCTTTTTTCTTCTTTTTTTTTTCTTTTTTCTTGATTTTTATTACGCCAGAAGCCGAATGGTTTTATAATGCGGCGTACACCTACTCGGGGAAACTGATTTATTCGAATATTAAACTATTAGAGAATTTATAGCTGTCGGATGATAAAATTTCTATATCTATACCAAAAGAAGAGGGATTTGATTTGATTTTTATTTTTTTTTTGAAAAGAGTGCAGAAAACTCACTACATCGATTATTTATAATAAATCAAAATTTATTTGCAAAAATGATCATCTAACAGAAATTTTGTCAAATTTTTATCAATCGCTCCAAGATGAGAGGCTTCAGTTGATATATATTAACAGCACCGAGACTAGAAGTGTAATTTTCTTTGACTTTGAATTGAATACTGGTATAAACTCGTTTATTTACAATCATAGAGATACGAATGAATATATTTAGATATGAATTCGTTTTCGCATATTTATCAAAACCAAGATGAAATAATGTAGGTAGGTTGGTTGGAAGGAAGGTATTACTCTAGCCGGTACGGTGAAAATATATGTAAATGTATTCACAGTCACCAACGCATTTAACGTGCAAATTGACCTTTGCCAGTTCTCGCCTTGTATACGATTTCATGAAAAACTTCTATACCGATATCTAATTATGCTCTAAGGACTTAAGATTTTTATAAGCTCTGACTCTCTCGTCTTTATACTGTATTATAACAGCAATGATTTTAACCTGACGTATTAAGTTTCAGAAAAAATACTATTTTTTTTTTTTTTGCCAATAAACCGGCTGATATGCCCATCCGGTCTTCATTTTTTATGATTAATAATTTTATCTTTATATTAGACGAGGATTGTACTGCAATATAAATTACAAGGTTAAGGAAAAAAATATCTTTTCAGCCACTAAATTGCCTCATATAGAAAGAACCCACCCCTGTGACTGTTTGCTCATTTTTATTTTTCCTTTTTTCTTCTTCTTCTTCTTCTTCATCTTCTTACACCCCATGCAAACAAATGACAAACAGCATTAAGTAACGCGGTTGAACACATTGTAGATCATGGTCATATTTTATCGTTATTGCTTTAGTTTTCCTTGGGTATCCCATTTACACGTATTAAGGGATGGTATAGCCATTTTCCACGGACTTACCGATATTAACCTGACTGCACCAGACTATCGAATTAATACTAAACCGAGATATTATAGTATCTTGGTATTATAATTATTGAGAAAATTCAGATTAAAACTTTTCTCGGTCACTGTATCTATATTCGCCCTAATGAAACTTGTGCGTTGGAATATATTTTAGGGCCGAATCTGAAGTGAAAAGTTGATGACCACCAGGTTAATCATTATTAACTTCATACATATGTATCATCAGATTTGCGAAATATTTACCCCGAATTTCGTTTGGAATAATAAAAGCTGAACAATTGAAAATTTAGAGCGAATGATTGGGCTGTAAAAGAGTTGAATTCCTGAGCTGAATAAATTATTATATCATCTCAAAAAGCTAGAATATAATGACTAGTATATTAATATTTGGAGAGCTACCCAGTCTTTGGCTTGAATATTCTCAATGGTCACGTAGCAGCATCTTTGCTTAGGTATTACAAGAATTAACAAATAACGGGCACCCTTAATGCTTGGATAATTAATTCAAAAGGCGTAGCGGCATTGTCTGAAATCAGGTGTATCTACTTCAATCTAGTACGGCTAGAAGTTGCCAGTTTTCGACGGAGTTTCCACGTTAGAAGTTGGCAATACTCTTGGTACCAATTATCCCACCCCTGTCCGGGAACTTGACTTCCTACACGATGTTGTTGATAATAGAACCGTGAATAGAAACAACTATTCGCCACAACATCGGACAACGAATAAGGAATAACGAACAACGTTACTTAGGTAGATGAGATTTCGCAAACTTACCTCAGATACTATTCCCCTGTTGAACAAACCAATATAATACTTCTAACTTGAGAAAACAATTTGTTATCAACGTTGTAATTTTCTTAACTATATATTTTAACAAAGATAGATACAAATTTTCTCGAATATCTACACACGTATATTATACCAGTAATATTTTATACAATTTAGAACTAAAATCTATCGCAGTAAATGATCTGAAAAATTAACAGATATCTCGATGGTTTTTTCCCTAAGAACTCTGAAAGCAAGATAATGGCCGCAAATAATGCATCTATATTCCATAGAAACTGGAAAGCAGCAAACTGACTTCTACGACTGGTAGGTCGGCTCTCTGTAAATCAACAAGAATATCATATCAAAGGTAGCTTGTTATAGCGTAATGGCAGGGGTAGGTGAATAGATTGTTTTCAGTTGGGTGTAAACGATGAGAAATAACGAGAAAAAAAAAAAAAAAACGCTGTTATATATTAATTGAACTCAAAATGCCTTAGATGAATCGTAATTGCTGACGGCTGTTTATAACGGGTCTTTGTGCTTGATTTGATACAGTGAAAGTGTAGAAGGGGTTTCGTCGCAAGTCCTTGGCGCAAATGAAGCTACATCGAATTCTTGAAGATCAAAGTATCGTATAAGGCAGCTAGCTAGAGTAGATGACGGTAGCTAGTAATGGCGGATGATTCTTAGATTGAATTACCAATCTTCTATATATTATCAAGTAAGTGAGGAGAGAGAGAGAGATACCGTTTCTTGGAAACAAAACGGAAATCCTTTAGTTTGTTACGTTAAACGGTACCATACCGAGAATAATTACCGCACAAAACCGGCGTCATTATACATCCTATGCCAGTACAACAAACTGAATTATATCCAACCGCTCGTTATTTGAAAAAAAGAAATATACAAACCCCGGTTGTCCCACATGTATCGTATATATCACATACGCTGGTAGTTACACAGATGCTGAATACATTACACTATACGAAATAGCCGTCACTAGGGGTACTTGAAAAACTACTACGAATACAAATTGATACTAAACGTAGAGAGGAGCGTTGCGTATGGTACGACGATGTGTAAATATTAGTAATAAATTAACCATATACTAGACGTACTGTATGCGGTTGCATGTACTCTACTCTGCAGCAATTTTTTATTTTTTTTTATTACGTACCTAATTAGCGTGTATAAAATATGAATGAAAAATAAACTAATATTGAAATTTATTCTCATGGTTGAATACTTACTGTTATGATACTTACTGTAGGAAAATTTTGTCTTCGAAGGTAAGATTTTCTGAGACGAGAGAGAAAAAGAAAAAAAAAGAAAAATGACGTTGAAAAATTCTCATATAAACTTGATAAGAGAAAATAGGAAAGAGAAGATGAAAAAAAAGAAAAGGAAAAAAGAAATGAAATGAAAAGGGCAATGGCCAAGGGCGTCGGACACGAGAGTGAGTAGTTTGGTCGGTCAGCTCCTCTCCCTTCTGCAGGATTTTTCCACTTTGTAACGTTGATAGTCTTCGCGTGCCACTAACGACTCTGAAGATGATTTATGGCATGGGCTCGATTCAATTTCCCGCAATTTCGTACCACCTACTCGAAACCACTTCATTCGTATAGCGAAGTGAGATGCCAATTTGTAATTTTTATATTGGCTCGGTGGAAAGCCATATTTCAGAATTCGGTACGAACGTATATTAATCTTCATTAGGCTCGCGACGCCACAACGATCCATTTTACTACCCCAAAAGTGGGAAAACAATGCTTATTGATAGCTAACAAAGCATCGAATTTATGAGCACTGCCAAAACGATTACCTTTCCAAAACGACTTGACGCGGGATCGACGTAGTTATAGTATCAGCCGAGTATCCGCGCTCCTACTCTTTCACCGTTCTTCCATTTTCATCCTCCCACACTAAGGACTCCTTCACCTTCACCTGCTCAAGCCTGGAAATGTATCCGGCTTCTCCTTATTCTCCGTAGCACCTCAGAAATCACCGACAGAGCCGCACGCTATCTCGATCGGAATAAATCTTCTGTAATTCAACCTTAACTGTGACTGATGCTCCTTCTTCGAGTCTACTTTATTATAAACGAAACCATACCCAATTCCTCATTGTTATATTCAAGGTAATGGGGTTTCGCATATATTCTGTAAGGGCTGCTTGCAGATTGTTTACGTTAAGTAGTCTTTATTACTTAATCATTTACTCTATTTGAACCCATATTTCACACCATCAGGTATTTGACACCTGTTTAGAATAGAGAGGCAATAAATACTTGATAGATACAATCTGCACTGAGTTTTTACTCATTATTCTGGTAATAGGTACTCTGGTAAAGATGAAGGTATAGAAACGGTATTTGTGCACTGGAAAATTGTAGTCGTTGAAAATATCTCAATTGGTCTACAAGGCGTCGAAGACACTATCCACCTTTAGAGAGTCAAAGCTAAAAGACGTAGTTCTTGTGGAAACAAAAGATACGATCCTTTCGACGACACTGAAATATTTTCTTCAAGTAATAAAGAAAGTCACGTACCAAGGATTCTAAAAGAAGGCATTACTATGTCTGGCTCAAAAAGAGCGTACCCATGCGATTGAAATTGCCTCTCTATGACCTTACTTCTATTTGGAATGCAGGGTAGGTATGTACCACAGACTGAGAATCACTAGTCTACATTCTTTACCATTTATCATTATTTATTTATTTTTTTTTTTGCTCTCTCTATTTCGGAGCATCGGAGAGAATATTATTTAATATTAAATCTCGATGGGTTGCTGTACAGTTAGAGAAAATACGAGCTATAGAATACAGGGGTAACTCGCAACGGTAGAAAAGTGAACATATTCTCTTTCCGCAGGTGATAAATTACACCTGTGGTCTATAGCCGAGCGGGTAGTTATCCACGAACACTAGTTGGTGCGTATTATATATATATATATGAAAATATATATACATATGGAATATTGTATATCCTCGGTGCATAGGTGTATTATATTTTAGGATTTGTGCAATACCACATACTCGTGGAGAAATATCGCCAGTGCTAGTATAATTCCAGTGTAAACTGCAGCCGGCCAAAGCCGTATGCGGCGTAACATAAAACGTGCGAGGGGAACTAAAAATTTCATGGAATATATGATTGAATTGGCTATAAACTAAAGATTCCTGGGAGTTTGCTGCTGCTGCTGCTGCTGCTGCTGCTGCTCTCGATCCTGCTCGATGCTCGTGCTCCTGCTTCGTGCACTTGGTCTAACGTTCGCCTTCATATAAAACGAATGTCAATAACAGAGACGGAGATGAGGGCATTACCACTATAGGACCATGGATATTATCCTGCCTCATCGCGCATAAAAAAAGCAGTCCAGGTGCGACGAGAGTAAAGGGGGGTGAAAAGCTTTGTTTTACCCCAACGTTTGCTGATAAATATTCCATTCATATTATCACAGTCTTCTGAACATTTCAGGTTAATCTTTTCACCGCGTTTATATTCGATCAGTTGTAAAACACGAGGATATATGCACAGGTTTTACAGTCTGAAATTTTGGTCTTTTACCTCGAAAGGATATGACATCTGATTTACATTATCAATTATCAATGTGAACGTTGAAATTATTTCTTTCAACATTCAACCTTTCCTATTTTTTCTTTATTTTCTTTTTTTTTACTTTTTGATGCAGTATTCATAAACGCGTAGAATAACGTATTACACAATTGCCTTCTGCCCGTACAGGATCCCTGATTAATGATCTCTTTGAGCAAATTCGAGACACCCAATTAACGCTAATGCTAATGAACATTAACGCATCGTTCACTGATCACTGAAACGAACTGGTCTCGATGCGGCGCTTTGCCTGTTACATTCGAACTCCAATATTACAAATGACACCCACCACCTTACGCAGTTATCTTTTGTACTTTCAAAAAGCTTCAATTTTACGCGAATAAACTTAGAAATATGGATTTAATATACTCAAGTATACGAGGATCCTAGCCAATTTAAAAGCCGGTTTAAATGGACCGAAACAAATCTCAGATCTGGGATTACTTTCTGTGCTCAGATGGCAGGATATCTTATAGTTCAAAGAAGCATGGCATTATACTCAAATATTGTAGACGTGACTAATTTTTGATAATTTTTATCTAATTCAGTGAATCAGTAAATTCAAATCAGTAAATTAAAGTAGCACCAAAATCCGGATTGTTTTATCCTAGTGAAATTTTGTACCTGTTTACAATGCGTAGTATCTCCTAAAAAACCAAGTGGTATTTTTGAATAAAATTTATACGACTATCAGTTTCCGGGTCCAAGTGGCCTTACTCTTAAAATTTCTACGATATCGGTCCAGTGGTTCTTGAGATATAGACTGTCAAAATAGATCGAAAAAATACAATCTTATTCTTTCTCTCAATCGCAGTTATTTTCTTTGGAATACGATATCTGTCGAAACCCACAAGAGTTCAGTTCCTGAGCTGTTTTTTACTTGTGTCATTTATTCTTATTATCGTATGTAGATATATATATATATTTTCTCTTGCTTTATGCAATAATTTTTAGATTTATTTATTCACCTAACATGTATAGAAGTTTCTATATCAATCTATTAATAAGGAATGGGTATCTTACGCGTCAGTATTCACAAATTGTGCAATTGAATAAAATTTTTATCTCGGTAAATAAATCGCAGAATACATACAAGTATACAGTACAAACGAATTCAAATAGTAAACTTCAGTAAGAATAGTCAAGGTTTTGCATTATTTCACTTATAGACAGATGACGCAAGCTCATGACATAAATGTATTGCGAATAATATATTAGCTGTATAACGAATTCGCCATATAGCGAAAAATCTTCTCTTATACAATCAAATTTTGTCTTATGGCTTCTAGTGCGATTATTTTCAATTCAGCATCGGGTTCAGTTTACGTTAAGAATTGTTCGTCAATTAGGTTTGCCTATGATTAATTCACCTACGGTTATACCACGTCGCGATATGAACACATCAAATTAATTAATCATCCTTCACTCCTCTGTAATTGATCATTTTCGTAGCAATCTTCGTCATTCCAAGTTTATACCGTTAACCGAAGTAACTTTAGCCATTTTTCGTGCTCGTGGTATTCAGCATTGTTTTTTCATATCACGACAAAGACTTCAGGCGATAGCTTTCCGTACTTTTTTGCTTAGTGACACGATATTTTTTTTTCAAATTTATTCGAAAAAAACTTCCGATTTTCAACTTGGTATTCTGTTCTTTGACAGATTCTCGAAACACTGCTATGGATACTATTCACTTGCACCACATGTAATACGCTATAATATCTAAGAATCAAAAAATTATCTGACCCCCACTCGTGCTTTTCTAATTTTCTGTTTCTGGCCTTTCATTTCCATATAAATAATCCGTAGCAGGCAAATGAGCCGTCACTGAAGCGACACTTGACGGTTTTAACTTGCATATGGTATTCCCGGCAAAGTGAGTCAGTATGAATTTTTTGGAGTCAAAATTCACTCCTCCCGAGAGTTCCACTTAAAAAAAGATTTAGATTTCACAATAGAGGAGCGAATTTTCACTCTGGTTTTTCACTCGATCCTGTGAAGAATTGCACGATATTCTGTCCATAAAATGAAAACTGCTGTTCCATATTCGATGCATTATATACCATATTCGCATTCCTTGAGCTATTTAATAGATACGTATAATAAAAATCAATGAATAATTTTCAATCATATATTTATTTCCCAGTGCAGAATACATCCATATCTTACTTACGTATTTGATGAAAATCTTTAAGGGTAGAGTTCGTTGAAATTATAAATAGCGTATTGCAAGCTCGATATTGGTAGGAACATATCGGATCAGTAGCCCCTAAAATTATTCAAATTGTGGCGCCACATGGCTTCACTGGTTCTGAAGGTGTTTCAGCGATGCTGAATTTCGGCGCACCATTTCATTTTCTCAAATCGAACTCAAATATATACCTTATATCCTCCCCGGGTGCCGATATTATTTGTCGCTTTCCTTATATTACTGTATTTGAATATCGTTCACGCGCGACTCTTTCCTCGATACGATTGTGGGGGGTTGAAAAAAATAAAATAAAAAATAAAATGTTGAATTACATACTATTTTATAGATCGTTTAAGGATCGTGTCAAAATCTCTATGACACAATAACTTTCGATTTGATATGCTGAAACCACATTATGCGAAAGCTGAAAATATTTTCAAGCTTCGAGCTTCGGGCCTTATAACGAAAAGATACCAGAGGGTGAAGATTGGTGTAATTGTAAACCAGCCGGTGGTAACGCGAAGCACGTCTTAGTCCTCTTATCAGAAATTACTTTCGCCTTTCAGCTCACGAGATACATTACCATACTTTTACGAAATTATTTTATAGGGTTGGTTGAAAAACAGCTGTTACCCAAGACCGCTCTTCACCTCGAGAACATTTGGTATTTATAGCGTGTTAACCCGTTAACAAATTCCTTCGAGTACTTACATATACCCTACTCCTGAAATTCATACGCATGTGTGTTCAAGAGAAACGAATAGAATTTATTTTTATTTTTTTATCCACCGAATATCTCTCGAAATTGAAGAGAAAAAAATTATACGTATTGAACAAAAATTTGATATAATTATTGAGTACCTGTACAAAAATTTTATTTCACATAGACAAATGACTCTAATCAATCATTCTATAATTTTATACCAATTAAATAATATTCTATATTTTTAGTTTTTATTTTCTCGCAATGAGAATAAGAGGTAAAAATATTAATGTTAGAGTGAGTCATTTGACGTGAAAGTGAGTCTGATGAAATTGATTGGATTTTAATAAAGGGTCCTTTTTTTTTTACCAGAACGTCGGTTTATTCAAGTTTAAGTACTTCATATAATTGTCTACGACTGCAGCCAGTCAACGACCCATACCATAACGGATGATAAAGCTTTGATTAATAAATTTACATATCAGCTTAATGATTGTTGATTAAAATTCTATCATTTTTTTTCAGATTGATCAAGTAACCGTGAAACAATACAAGGTTGGAACGAACGAGGGCCAACAACACCACACCGCAAGCTCGGGGCTTCAGTCTAGCGAGCTCAGCCTGGTCCTTGAACTGCTTCCGTCTCATTATTCCAACGGTCAATTGAACCTCCGGTGCTTGGCTGAGATTCCTCATATATATTCGTCAACAGCCGAAGTGCAGCTTGGCCAAGTGCAACGAGAGCCCGTCCCAGAGAGAGGTAAACATGCGATTCGTTATAATGAGGACATTACTTACAAGTCCGCGATTTCGTACTCGTTTCATTACGGTAGCCAACCTAATTATTTCTTCTTGTTTGCTTTGGTTTTAAAGTATTCATATTTACATAACAGTAGTAGTAAAACGTTCTACTCAAATGTTAGGTCGTTATAAATAACGCTCACCTTTAAACCAATATTATTGCGATTTTGATAATTGGAATGATTTCATAAACCCCTCGCAGTTGTATTTTCTTGTTTTCGAATATCGACGATGTAAAGACTGAGGGGAACAACGTTTTTCGCTGATAAAATATCGGTAAACAAATATTCCTCTTCACTTGAAACGTGAGTACCTATAAATCATCGCTAATACACGATAACTGGTTTGGGGTAGGCAACAATTAGATATAGACAGAATCTCTGATATATGCCAAAGACAGACCCTCGTGCTAATTAATATTCAACGTTTTTTTTTCTATATACATACGCACTCAATTTCCCACTCCTGATGTTCAGCCTTCAGCTTTGTCTATTAACCCACAGCTATGCTGTTTAAAGCGACAAGGGGCTCGAAGGTTCACATACATACGTAATTTGTATGCATAGCCACATAAGTATTCTATATAACGTGTACGTACCTGCCTCTATACCTTCTGTACATTTTCGTAATGTACACAGATCGCTGATGCAGGCTATCAAATGAACCCTGCATCAGGCATGAACATCAATGTTACGCCTTTATCTATATGTACGACAGACTGGACCATCAAGTATCGAATGATCTGCCTCGGTACGGAGTATCTCGTTGTATATTTGTACCATTGAATTCAATAATCTCGTAAACCGCCGTTTCAACTTGCTGCACGATTACGTAAATCAGAATCTGAAAAGCTATATATCTATAGAGTACAAAAGTTTGGACTGCAGAGTGTTTTGTTTGACTGAATGTTGAGGTGGTTCCAGATTGCAACGGTACTTGAAGCGAGTTTTCTACTGCGCTCGAAAGTTCACCCTATACCGAGTGATAATCCAGGTTACTGGTTACCAAAGAGGGTGACGTTGAAAAGGGGTCGTTCCCATCAACGAAATCCTCGCCATCACGCACTCCAATTTAACTCGCTTTGCTCGCAACGCGGTCATATCGGTCCAATAACCTTTTCAACGTTTTCTACAGCCTTGCAGAAAAAACGCCTGATCAAGGCAAAGCTCGTTCGTTCTCTGTACCTTTCTTCCTTGAACAGTCCTCCTTCTCGTATTTGAGAATAATTATAATCGGGTTACAAGAAGGATAATTAGGTTAATACTCAAGCCATGTTTCAAGTTGTTCGCACGTTTGCAAGATCAACGTCTACGTACCCAAAGTCCTTATAACAAGGATATAGTTCGCTCTAGTATCATGGTACGCTTATTCTATTGCGTTATATCTTCATTATTGCTCAAAGATAATTAATCGAAATATTCACTCACTAACCCTTCCATATAGCCTTGACATGGGATTGGCGAGCGGCTATTGATGTCCTTAATCATTTAATGGCGTGCTCGTTCGCAGAGTTCACTGCTCCAAAACGGAGGTCAAATCTCGCTTCAACCAATCTCTCAGTTTTATAAATTGAAATTATTCCGAGGGTAGAGATATCGTTATTAATGTTACGTCTATTTTCGAACCTAAGTCAATTCACTGGCACAGAGTAAGTCAGACGTTTGCTGAAACTCGCGATTTCTTGAAACATGGACAATGAAAGAAATTCGGAAATTCGGAAATTGCATACTTGCAGAGCCAGTTATGGGAGTAATCTGGTTATTTAAAAACGTTTTTCTCACTTTCATTCTGTTGTATCATTCTGTTTGATTATCCTAAGTACTAATCACGTACATCGCTTGTTACAAAAGATAAGTGAATTTCTGTCACTAACGGATGTTCAGCTTGCGCAACTTTCTTCAAAGTCGCTTATTCATATTCGAGACAAGTTTATGCGTGATATTTGATTAAAACTTTCCCCGTTTCTATCGAGATATGAAAACCGATGAAAATAATCATTCACGTAACAGTAATGAAATTTCAATTCCTAACAATTTATAACAATCAGAAGTGACGTTTTCTCAATAATTCAAGTCTTCCAATGATTCATTGCCCTCGTATGCCCTAAGGAGTTTCAAAATAACTTATCCTCCCAGTTATGTATAACACAATGTCCCACTAAATCCATCAAGAGGCCCCATTTATTTGTACTAGATATACCTACAGCTCTTCAAACAATATTATGCTATTCTGATATTCTTTTAACTCTATTTTACCAAAGCCATGTCTGATTCCGGTTTTTATCTTGTCTGCCTCTGAAGTAATTATCTCATTACACATTAAATTAAAGCACAGCTCATGCTGCGGTAAAACTTAGTCTGTAAAAGCCCATACCGTGATATATTTGTCCATTGAAATCGTAGCGAATTTTCTCGACTCACACAACCCCCTGTACGGTTCTATAGAAATTTCGTTTCACCTCCTTAAACTAATAAAGTAATTAAAACTTACGCATTAACAGACGAGACCCACTGGCTCGGGGTAGTTCGAGCCTCCTTGATACCAGAACCCTAGGCTGTCTCTCGGCAATTGAATAAAGCAACCAAACTGACGAAATTCCGTCTCACATAAGGGACTAATTACATATTTCCCAATATAAATACCAAGGATACTCGAAGCACGCGCGATACATCTTATGGATAAAATAAATGGATTCATGACACGTACGAAAGTTTGAACAATCCATATTGGATATCGCGGTGGTTTTGCGAGATGGTGTCTCGTCTCGATCATATAACACGTGTTTAGCAATGCATTAACAGTGTTTCACATCTTCCACGCCTATTCCATTTAGTTAAACCCTTAAAATCGGATGTAATATACATTAGCCTCTGGGAAGATTTGCGAGGTATATTGGTTGGACGTCAAGCCACCCAGGAACAGATAGCTTTAAGATTTAAGCAGTAGATTATACCGTTAATACCAGGGTAGTAGATCCTAAAATTGTTCATTGATTTGTTTCAGTTACTTCGGAAAATGGTTGCCCCGTAGTAACGATGACGTCATTTCCGGTACTATGCTTCGGGGTAATGCACCTGCTGCTG
The DNA here is from genome assembly GCA_914767705.2 of Tenthredo notha. Classification (NCBI taxonomy): domain Eukaryota; kingdom Metazoa; phylum Arthropoda; class Insecta; order Hymenoptera; family Tenthredinidae; genus Tenthredo; species Tenthredo notha. Next base: position 7,193,607 of record OU611907.1, read on the forward strand.
AGATAGTCACTGTAGATTATCTCTCATCCTGGGCAACTACGACGCGCCGTTGCGTCGGTACGAAAACAGTACTAGTCAGAGAAATATTGTTGAACGATATAAAATTATGTGGTTTTTTATATTGGTTTATATTTAAAGGGTTAAGGGAGAATGTGAGATTCGAGTATTAGGAATTTGAAATTTTTGTATGTTCAATTTGTTATTATTGTTAATAATATTGAGTCTCTTGAGTAAAACTGAAAAACAAAAAAAAAAAGACGAAACTTTTCTGACGGATAAGGGTATTTCGAGATGCCAAGCTAGTATTATTAGGTGTGAGAAAACCCTCGAACCACGTTCAAAAGTCAAAGAGAATCTCGACCTTTGCAGCTTGTCTAATCAGCAACTTGGTTCAAAATTTAACCCACCAACAATTTCACGGTACGAAGTGTTTTCGACGCTGAAATCCTGGATTAGAATCGCGAGCGGCTGGGACATCCGTTTAATTAACGCTTTTAATTAGTGCCAACAACATTTATACCAATCAAAATGAAAACGGTATAAACCTACACGATTTCTCATATTATTTTCTATATAATTGCGATTATTTATCACAAAATATTATTCTTTCTCTTAACCAATGAACCCCACCCCCCATCCCCCTATAAGTATAAACATTACAGTATACTATATGTGTATGTAGAGAGACGCCATGGAACCTCATTTATATGGCCGCAGTGTTGTGTCCATGGTCAATGCCTTGAATCCTTTTTATCAAGCTTACAATCTGTAACGCCATCCGTTTTACTGGACACGTACCCATTCATAGAACTAAACACAAGCTAGGAGTGTTAATGAGACATCGAGGTGAGGCGGCGAAAGATATAAAGGTGTAACGGTTCAAATTCAAACAGGTAACTCCACCTTCATATACGATATGAAATGGATACGAAAAAGACTTTGTTTAACTCATCGTCTACGTATATTCGTTCATGCAATTGTATAATAACAAAAGCATATTGCATGGATCTCTATAAAGCTTAACACAGGTAACTCAGATTACCTGCACCGTGTTATGGAAGTGTGGTTGACATCCGGTTGGGATATATTCAGATAAACTTAACAGTTCACGTTACAGCATGAATTTTTCAGGGTGATATATATATATCCGCGTATTTTATAACGCGAAATGATAACTATTTGAAAATCTAAAAGTCTATTGTAATAACTTTTCAATGGGGTAAACTGCAGCAGCCCCATCATGCCGGAGGCTTTTGAGGATAACAATGCAGCTTCACTACGTGTCTGTATAAGTTTAACCTTTTTATTTTGTCTTTTTTGTAAATTTTTTCTTTCTTTTTTATATATTCCGTTTTCTATATAATGCAAACGATTAAAATTGCATCGAAGTTTATTTAGGAATACCTGATGGCAACGAATATCATCTTTAAAACAAACTACGTAATACGACGATACGGTATATAGGTATCTATACGTGATCTCAGGACTTCCGTCCGGAATCGGTTACTCGTCTTGTTTCATTCTATATAGTCTATAGAGCCTTTGAGGAAACGACGATTGTTTATATTTCATACTAGTAAGTAAACAGATATTTGAGCCTCCAGCGGCTCTCGAAATACCTTATCGAATAAAGTTTTGAGAATATTTTTGCTCGTAGTTAAGTATAACGTATACAGGGCATCGATATAGATAATATATGGGTTCCTGAGCAACGCGAAAACGCGATGCAGCGAGATGTTGCTTACGCAGATGATTATTAAGATTTTTATTGAAAAAAAAAACAAAAAAAAGGAAAAAAAAACCGAAAGAAAGAAAGAAAGAAAGAAAGAAAAAAAAAAATCACTATAAGTAAAATATAAATCACTGTAATAATTATATTAGTTTCATTCGTATAAGACGTTATATATTATGTGTATGTAAGTGGATATCTATACTAATATGTGTATATTTATACGTATAATAGAGAGAATACGAAAAGGGAGTAATGAGAGAAAGAGCTCTCATCATGTTCATGTGTTTAATACGAGCTCTACCACGATTATCGAATATGTAGTTATACCTATACTATATATATATATATATGTATATATATATATGGTAGGTTTAAGTTTAGGTTTATCGACACACGCATGCTTCCCTGTTAAATATTATTACATTAAAATTAAATCGTTATATACTAAGTTACGCAAGTTCAATCCCCCTCCACCCCCGCAGCCAAGAGTCAGCTTCTAAATTAGATTATTAAACCCATGTGGCGATGCACCGGAAATCTCTATAGAGTCACCTAGGGGCAGATTCAATCGCCTACGTCATCATCTCCTCCATGGCAATATTTTTCGCGAAGTTCGTAGTAGATAGGGGAATTGGAAAGAGGTATTATAACGGCACGTGGCTAGTGATTAACGATTGGACGACCCAACTGAAATGATTCGGTGGAATAATAAGTAAGGCGCCGCTGATAGGAATGGGAAAGAATTTCATTGTATAACAATTGGGTCAACGATATACCATCGAGAACATAATGGGACGTAGAAATGAATAGGTGTAGAGTAGGGTTTTATTTTGCCTCGTCATTCGTCATGGATAATACGACGAAGGATTCTCTTCATCCAAAGATTAAGTGCTGTACGGTATATGTATGTACCGTAGGAAGTACCTAACTAATACTACTAAAGAAATCTCTACTAATGGATGAAAATTATTCAGCAAATTTTCCAGATGCCGGATGACCTTTACTTAGGGGCGACAGCCTGTAGAGAAACCGGTGCCAATTCTCGCGGAATATAATATTTCCACAGTTTAATACTAAGTATCTCTTGGATACTGACTCCTTCTTATTCTCTTATTCGCATCTCCTTCTTCTTCTTCTTATTCTTCTTCTTCTTCAACGACGGCGGTTAATAATTTCCAGAGTTATGACCAGGCGTTAGAATTTGCTCCATGGGGTGGCTCATCGGAGAGTATACGGGTGTGCTAATGTCGTATCAACTAAGATACTCCTACTCCTTAGTTCTTAGTGTTATATGAACGATATTGATAAACTTCGATTATTTGCTATTATATGCATAATATTCCCGTTTTATATACAAGTAGCTACCTACCTACCTACCTACGCATATTAATTATTACCTAATATGTAATTACGTTACGATTAAAGTCTCACTCGAATTATCCAAGTGCATTATTTGAGGAACTTTATAGCGACTATCAAAACAGCAGGCGACGTTATAATACCAACGGAGATTAAAGGATTATGCGATTTGTTTAATTATACCAAAGTGTAGAATCCCCATATTCAGAAGTGGCGGATGCACCAGCGCAGGATGTGATGAATAAACGCGAATCTGGTGGAACTAACACACTACTATCAGCTACACAATGGAAAGATGCTAACCTACTCCATGCCGGTCACACAAACTCGATAGATTGCATGGACTACATGTACAATTACCCTTCTACCAGAGTACAATGAATGTAATAGGTCTGAAACAACATCACCTCGTATTAGCGCATCTAGAGAACTGCAGCAGGTAAAACGTGACATATATATATACATATATATACACCTACATACCTATACATACTATGTGGATATCGTGTGCAGTTCTAACGGATAGAAGTAACTTTGCCTTTCCGCAAAGTCTATCAGCTGACGTTTCATTTCTATTCATCGTATAGCCGATCTATATCGTGTACACCGCACATTCGCGTTACTCAGCATTTCTGAATCATAAGCGACTTTAACCGAGTTTCCGATAACGGCTAGAAATCATTCCTGCAGTATTAAGCTCAACTTTGAACCAGTGTAAATGAAAACTCGTACTCGGTTCGTTTATGGTAGAGTGAAATTTTACCGCGGTACACGTTTCGGGGAAACAAAATAAAAAATGAAAAAAAATAAAATAGGTCTTTGAACCAACGAGGCCTGCTCCTATATTAAGCAAATTGATCATATGTTCGGAGGAAATCATGCCTATAGTGGTTCAAATATGAATCAGGGAAAGCCGAAGGATGAAACGCGACTTCGGAAGCTCTAAAACCTTCGAACCCATTGCTTCCGGGGCTTCAAGGGTTGGACAATATTTTTCTATCACCCTCCATCGATAAGTCTGTCTTCGACGAGGACGCGACGCACCAGCTATGGGTGACACAAATGACCTAGAATCCAGATTCGAGCCGCGCACTCGGGGCAGATAGCAAAAGGATGGGTGTGGCAGAATGGGATGAAAGGAAATGACGTGTGGTGTTCGTGTAGTGGTGAGGACGAGGGTGAGGGTGGTGATGGTGCTGCAGAACTTTATTAAAAACTGTTACAATCAAGAATCGCCGGGTACAAAGAGTGAGTAATTTCGTCAGTATTTCAAAGTACAATATGCCTCAAGTTTTCATAACTGCAAGGCTGTTCTACCCCTATTCACTAATTACCATTTAATTATCGTAATGTGTTTCGGTTTCCCTCGCGTGTCTTTTCGTGATTAAAATACTAGGGTAGACGATGCAGACTTTTAATACTAACTTGCACTCCGTTTCCCCACGTGTTGGATAAGCTTGAAAATGTACTGTGAATTGTTTTAAGAATTATGGATTCTATGCGTGGTATTTGAACATTAACATGCCGCACGTCTCAATGCAGGAAGACGAGTCACTAGATTGATTCTTTTTCATACGAAAATTAGCAATTCATTATCCGCCTCATACTTCAATATCTAACACTCGTCTATTTCGAATTATAAAAATGATGGAAAGTTAAATTCATGCTTTCAAGCTTGGCTCCCATCACGGAAGACAATATTCCGCTCGGTTGATTTTAGAGTGGTATTATGTGAAAATCAAGTCTGGATAATCCAAAGCTTATCAAAGGACACGATAAAATTAATAAGAGGATAAATATAATCGATGTAAAAAGAAATGGTTAAGCTGATAGTATAGGCCTCGAAACTATGGCCTTTGTTCAGCATGACGTGTTAGCATCACGTATTACAGATTATCGTAACAGTAACAAAATTAATATTCATGTAATATAAATAATAAAATTAATAAAATAATGATAACGTGGATAATGAACAAGGCACGTAATGCTGATAGCCTAAGCGGAATGGTCGAAGGAACATCTATTCAACCCCAGAAATGTGCTTTCGCTGACACACGTGAAATTCTGCAAAATCTTCGTTAGAGCAATATTCCGAGCGGATAAACCTTAGTTTAGTAATAAATACGCGTACCTACGATCACATCCAGAAGCCTATGAATTCTTTTTTATTTTTAAACTGCAGTTAAAGCAGTTAAAGCTACGGCAATAGGTACGGTTTATGGAAACGATTGTACGCCTCGCACTTGTGTAGATATGACTTCGGTGTCATTTCTAACGGCTAAGAGATTTCATACCCTTTACCTGGGCTGAAACCGTTTAAGTTATGGTCATTCGATGTTTACTGTCTAGAAAATATACGTATTTCTGCACTGCTTATACTGTTATAATATGCAAGTACAACGACCTTATAAATGTTGTCTAAAAAGAAGAAGAAGAAAGAAAAAAACAAGATTTCACCCTGCGACTAATCATCGGCAATTAATCCGATCGGTGACTAAGTAGATGTGACCATCGATTACTCATTTATATTTACACACATCTTGAATATTTTTTCATCGAAATTTCAAGCTGGCCATAAAATTTTGGTAATATTTCGTTAACGCCAAAGGGGGATGAGCTTATTATAACTCTTCACCGCGTTTCGATTTAGTTCTAACACGTATAATACCAGAACGTAATTATTATTATACCTGGGCGTGGGTTATACGCATCTTACACACCGATAGAATCTACCAACCTATCTTATATCTATCTACCTATACCTGCCTGCCTGCCTGTGGGACTAATTTTTCTCTTGATGAAAAAAAAAAAAAAAAAAGGAAAAGGAAGAAAAAAAAAAGAAATGTATCCAGAAGATGAAACGTAAGAAAAAGTGGAATGAAGTTTAATCCTCATCACGGAACAGTCGTTTGCAACGGTTTTCTTTTCTCCTTATAGCAAAGGCACACACCCTTATCCCTAATAGTTTCGAGTTTGAAAAACAAAGAAAGCGGAGTGACTGTGATGGATGACCTGCCAATGCAAAAAGGTGGATCGAAGAGAACCCGGAGCTGGACTGAGTTTTGCATTTGTGCCTGCGTCTCTGCGTCTCGAAGTATTTATCTCCGTCAGCTATTAAGTGATCCGAATGCGCCACTGTGACTCAGTGCCAACGGAGGCTGGCCTCCCTCGCAGCTTCTTGAACTTAGGGCTCGTTTCAAGAGCCTGGGCACAGTCAAGACTCGAGGAGCTTGTGACCTCAAGTCTTGGGTTCGTGACTCGTGGGTGTAGCCCCATTACGAACAATGCCCAGCAAAACCTGACACCCGCTACGTAAGTAAGAAAAAGTTTAGTCAATAGAGAGTGTGATAATACAAGATCACTTTTCGGAAAACCTTTCATATGGAAAGTCAGGGTTTCTGGGGTGAGCCTCGCCAGTGGTAGTTGAAAAACGAAGGAGAAATCACGGAGGTAGCTATTTTCCCCTGGTTTCTTGAATGTTAGTTTTTTTTTTTTCCTCCTTCTTCTTCTTCTTCTTTTTCTTTTTCTTTTTCTTTTTCTTTTTTTCATTCTGGTTCGACGGTTGGGTAGCCGATAATATAATATACACAGGTATATCGATCGTGCTTTACAATATTCTTTCGCTTGTTTCAAGGTATATATATATATATATTTTTTTTTTATATATATAAAAAGCACCCTTCTTGTACAATAGATCCCATCGATTTCCGACAATCTTATATTATACTCAGTGATTTTAACCCGAAGAAACGATTCTTTAACATTTCTCAGATGGTCACTAAAAAGTAAGAAGACAATTTAGTAGAATGTTAATGAAGATAAAAATGTGTAAATTTAATATGGTTAATAATATGTGAAAGAGAAAACTAATTGGTCGTAAGCAAAAATCAAAAAAATTTCGTTTCAACACGTTGAATTTATAATTCGCATATTTTGTTATATAGCTAATATATATGTACATTAATGTAATTAATATGAAATAATAATTTTAAGCAAGCTATATGTCGTATATAGATAATTCGTTATACCGCTCTTGCAATTTTTTATTCCTAATTTCGAGTTTTCTTTTTCTTTTTCCTTTTTTTTTTCGTTTTCTTTCCACATTTTTTTTATTATTTATTTGAAACCTGTCAGGAAAAAAAGTCGTTGCAAATAACTGCCCGCGTAACCTCATACCCTTAGCTCGTGATAATTCCTGTAGGTTGTGAAATTGCCGAATAGCCTACAATTTATGTGTTTTCGTCCTGCACCCTCGGCGCTGTTTTATAGCCGAGGATAGAGTTTTGATTTCCATCTTCAATATTCCCTATAGCAGTCTGATCTTGAAGGAATCTCAAAAATGGCGCTCACTGTACAGACTCAAAAAATATAAATCACAACCGGGAAACACCCTAGTTTTCACAATCTAGAATATAGAAGAAAGGAGAAGAAAAACGGTAGAAAAAAAATCTAATCTATCATCTGAATTCACAGGCTGCAGTTTTCCTTATTTTTTTCTGTTTTTTTTTTTTTTTTTTGTTTTCTTCCTTTTTTCATTCATTTCAACTCTAATTAAAAATAATTCGAGATCATTTTACTTTTTATTTCATGTCGTAGATGATACATTATTATGTGATATATATAAAAGTTATCAATTAAGATAATAAGATATTAAGATCTACAAGGGAGGCTTAAAAAATTTAAATAATACCTATCTGTCATTAAATTAAACGTTTTAAAGTCATTTGTTTAAGTGTTTATATCAGCTGAATGTCTTATATATTCATTGTTAGCAATAAAAAGAGAAAAAAATCGTGGTTAAATATTATATAAATTATAATTAGACGTAATAGAAGCGTAAGGTAAGGTACTCCACATTGTAACATTGTACATCTCGTACAGAAGAAAAAAAAAAATAAGAATTTTACAATCCCCGATAAACTATTATGTGAATATTAATAATACTAATAATAATAATAATAATAATAATAATAATGATAATAATAATAATAATAATAATAATAATAGACAGTCGTTGATTGCGAGCCGTTCATTTTTTGTATAGACATCGAATTTGTGTAAATTATTAGAGTTTTTTGACTCGCTCAATTTGAAATTTCTAAATACCTACCCCCTTGTACCTTTATTATAGAAGCGTGAAAACTTTGTCAATCCCCTCCATCCGATGAGAATTTCACTTATAAGTTAAATTAAATGTGAAAACAGAGACATTTAGTTGTGTAAACACTTGCAGTTATAATATTAATACGAATAAAATTAAAATAAAAGGTGAAAAATTGTAGTAGGTAAGATCAGAGAGAGTGCATTTGCATTATGAAATTGAATAAATAAATAAATAAATAAACAAATAAATCGAAAATTATAAAAATAAAAATAAAAAATAAAAAAAAAAACACCCTATTTGCGCATTCTTATTATATTTTTTGTTATATTATATATATTTGTGTATACGTATATACTATATACGTATATGCATGTATAGTTGGCACTTAATTGTCTTAATATATGTATAGTAAATGATAAGTATAGGTATCACGTTTAATAACCATTAATTTTTACAGTATGTAGGTATACGAAACTCGAGGTGGTTGCGGTATCATCGTTGCTATTTATACAGAAAAGTGGTATCGTATTTCGTATAGGTATAGTTGTGGAATAAACGATCGTATCCGCCATCGGAAGTGGGCGTGATTCATAAGGCTCTCTGGCAGGGCAAATAATTTATATTCAATCCAAAACCCTCGGTATATAGTAAATATATATATATATACACTATACTATACATACATGTATGTATATATGTATACTATATGAGTTTTACCTCTAGTTTGTCCTGGAGCTGGCCGCAGTATAAATTCAGTATTATAAAATGTGTGTATCAAGAGCAATATATTTTACCTGCATAAACTCTTATACGTAAACCATTCCTTACATCTCACTAGCATCCTGGCCGCTGCAGTATAGCCTGCAGACCTGCAAACCTGCAGACCCACGCCACGGTGGTGAACTGCATTCTTAGCTAGTGAAATACTCGTATTTCGAGTAAAGAAATAATTCGCAGCGTTGCAAATAAAACTAAATAGAAAACGAGAAAATGAAAGAAAAAAAAGAAAAAAAAAAAAAAATACGCGGTATAAGAAAACACACTGGTTTTCCACGCTTTTCCTCTCTCTTTCACGGTCTTTTACTGCTTCTCGCCTCATCCCCCTCTCTCTCTCTATTTCTCGGTTTTTCTTTATCCGGCTCTTTTTAAAGCCAACTTTGCACCACTGCAGGAAGGAAAAGATCCTCTATGCAAACGGGTTAAAGATACCCACCTCACGTCGTAACATTGACTGGTACGGGTTGAGGCTTTAAACAGCATTTTTTTACTCTTACTTTTCTTTTTCGTTTCTTTGAACACCGTTGACTTTTTCATAGGTCAAAATGGAATGAACTTACATATATACCTACCTATGGAAGGATGGATGACTTCCTTTCGTAGGGAATCTGAGCAAACAAATCTCACTTTACTGCCGAGTAATAGATATATATATATATATATATATTTTTTATATAGAGCTGAAATCGCGGTTGACTGTTTGAGGATACACCAGGGTGGAACCAAGCAAGGAACGAAACCGCGCGTATTTCCTTCTCGTCTTTCCAAAGCTTTACAACAGCCACGAATCATACAAACAAAAGCTTATACCGGCCTGACGAACGCCGAGAACGTGGAAGAGCGAACGAGAGTGAACAAGAGCTGTACGTATAACGTTGAGTAAGTAGGTACGTAGAGCTTTGTTTCACGCTCATGGTATGAGAATTTTCTGTGCCCATATCCTGGCGGTAAAGTTTTTTTGAAAAACTTTTTTACTTGACCATCCCTAGCCCCAGTTACCGGTACTCCTGGTCTCAGCCCTAGCCCAACGCCGTTCCTCATTCTTTTCGCCCTTTCCCCCTATTTCAAATACGAATCCAGCAGAGCATGCACTTTCAATCCTCGACTCGATAATCGATACAAATGCTCTCCAGTTCGTGGAAAGACGGTAAAAAGGGAGTGGAAATGGGGCGATGAGAGATGTAAGATGACGAAGTGCCGAAAGTGAGCAGTCGTGTACCTTTATCAAGATATGTTTCGCGTACCGGGTAACTGAAATCTTTGCAACGATCTTAGGAGGAAAATTAAACATTAGCTTGACTAATTAAAGGCTGAACATCTCGTGTAAGTAAACACGTGAATGTTAGGACTTGTATTAAGTTGCTTCTTCGAAAATTAGGAAACCGAAAGTAAGACGGCGGAGACCATAGAGTAACACGCTAGTAATATACCTTCGAGAAATTAATTACCTACGGAAGACAGAACGAGGCTTTTAATTGCCTCATTTTTCTTTCATTTGTAAAATAAATTTTCCATAAATTTCCTGAAATTTAGGTAATAATTTCGAGTACTCATATAAATGACGAGTAAAAATTTTCACTAATATTTCTCCCATACAGATTATTGCCATTTGCTCTTCTATATCGTTATCAAGTTCTGAAGTGTGATAAATTTTCAATCTAATGAATAACCATCAACTAATAGAGCTCTCGGTTCACAAAATCCGAAGATAGATACATTCCAAGATCAGAAGCTGGGATTCCTCAGAACTATCCCCAAGTGTCCTCTAGTCGAACGTCGAGAGACATCAAAGCGTAGTTGGTCCCAATGGCTTGCCTTTATATAAATCATCATGCCCGTATATTCAATACGTACATAGGTGTCTATGTGCCTACATTTATACATGTCGATATACGCAGAGAAGTGAGTGAGGAAACGAGGGATGAAAAAGGGGGAAATATCTAGCTGGCCTCAAGCAGTCGGCCGTTCTTCCATTATATTGCTTCGGACCCGAAGACCAAATACGTAAATTTAAGGGAACCGCACATGAGCAAGATCTGAAAGGGTCCGGCATCGTTGATCCTTGACGTTTTAAAGGACCAAACTGAAATAAGACTGTTGGCTTGAAGCAAAGGATCGTGTTAAAGAGCAGTTCGCAAAGCCGAGGGGAGATAAGCTCTTCGAAGCAACCTTTTCTCTTCATTTAGCCTTTTTTATGAGGTGACGCTGACACGATAAATACTTAATACCAAGGCGTTCTGGCTTCATCAAGTATTACTTACCACTGTACTGCACCTTGATTGTATAAAACACTACTGTAACAGCAGTACATAACTCGATAGCTTTAATCGATTAGGCTGAGTACCTCGACAAGAAAGTTGGCTGCAAACACTCTACCAACTAGGTGCATAGTACATGCAGTCACGGGCGTATATTTAGTGCAAAGTTCTTCTTCGTCTTCTTCTTCTTCTTCTTCTTACTACTCCTTTCTATATTAGATTAGAAAAAAACTGTATACGAGGGACCTTGTTCGGCTGAACGAAACCATTACCATTAACGAAATAAAAACGGTTACCTCGTATCGCCAGGCATATAGGTCAACAAGGAGGAACCTCTTCAGTTCAAGACTTACTGCGGTAACAAATCTCCACCTAGTTGTATTTAATTACAATAAAACAGTTGGCAGATCGTTTGCCAAACCGGTGAAAAAATAATTAGCCAACGAGACACAGAATGGCTTGTAACCTACCTACCTACCTACCTACACGTGACCAACATCAAGCACATACTTTGGTGCTTGGGGTGCGTGGTGTCTCACGCAGTCACGTACTGACTCGGATGGTCCTAGATGCGGTACGATTACGTAGCACGAATCTCACATTACAAGAGATATGTTACTTGAACTATAAATTGTGCAGAGTAGGAGTGGATTCGGAATGGGCCTGATAAAACTGATACCTAATTAAATAAGAATCTAATCGCTGGATCGATTCACAGTCGTATTCCCCATCCAGTAAGGAATAACTCCAAATGATCGAAAAAAGATTCGATAGTCTCTTGAATTTATTCAAATAGGTTTTTCTTGCTATTTTTATTTCGTTTTTATTTTTCTCTTTCTTTCTTTTCATCTTCCTACAGATGGGGAATATCAGTTTTTATTGTTTATAAATCATCCCTTGAATTCTGTAAGTGCGACGTATATACGTAACTGACCAAGTTGAAATTTATCGTTGAGATATACAGGTTGAAAAGAGGATTTTTATCTACGTGAGTTGGTTATATTTCTTCATACCGCAGTAGGTATTTTTACAGTACCTACACATAAATGTATGTATGTATGTATGTATGTATGTATTTTTCAGCGATTTCATCTGTTGTAGAAACGCAGTTGCCTATGATATTGATCATTGAGAGGCACCGAACTTCCGAATAAAAGTAAATACATCGTATAAGCTTTGTTATACCAGCTTCTTTTAACTTTGAATTCTCGTTCGAACGAACCTCAATGGTATAGAGCTAATAAAAGTAATTTGAAAATCTAGCCAACAAAGAAAGCTACGAAGTAACACAACTATAAAACAAAAAGTTCAACATCGGCATTGCAGTTTCTTTTGTATTTCGCATGAGTTAATTGTACTATTATTGAGTACCATGAACTTACTCATAACTTTACATTCTCGTTTCTTTTTTCATTTTCAATTAACCAGGAATCGTTGCATCAAAGATGATAACTCAAGGTATAATCATGGCAATAATCGTATATTATCTAGTCGCGACTCTTTGAAATTCACACAATTCTTATCTTATTGAGACCTTTTTCCTTGACAACAAGTAATTAGCAATAGTTAACAATCAACCGACGAAAATAATTGATACCCAGGTGAGCAGTACTATCTCTGCATGTGCTATCCGGATCAGATACGAGGTGAACCACTGGCGAATCGGTCTGGACACCGCCCATATCAATATACACAGAGCATGACTAACCTGTGTGTCCATCAGTCGTGAATGTTTAATTACCGCTATCATAACACCATTAAAATGGCCAAACATCGAACGTATTCGTATATGATATCTATCTCATTATTCTATAATGAATTATTTCAATACTAACGATTCGACGATACCGGTATATATGCCAGCTTTTTGATCACCGCAAATCATCACGCTGTGTTACATGTGTTTAAACAGTAATTATAGCTATATTTTAAAATACGATAACCAGCACCTCATAATGTTTTCGTAAATGAGTATGAAATGAAAATTTGCTGTCGAGATGCGCATATGTGAATTTAAATAAATTATTCAGCTGACAAAGCGATGCATGTTATTTGCTGGTGGTGAAATTCGCGTTCATTATGGAATCGGGATTACACATATTCGCATTAAAATTTGAAAACCTTTATCCACGATTACAGGAAGGATTTATTTTACACATAAATTTGGTAGCTAACAGCCGCTCATACTGCGTCAACGAGTATATCACTATAAAAGAGCTATTTGCAAGACATAAAGTAAACCGAGTGATTCGCAATACTCTCCAACGTGGCTGGTCGCAAACTGGACCATGAAGATAAATAGCTCAAGCTCCGCTAGTAAGATGCTTCACGTCTCCTTAAAAAGATCTCAGTAACCTTTTATCGCGAGAACTTAAAAATAAATTACTGTTGACCGCGCACCATCTTCATAGTAATGTTCTGTGATAGCACAGTGGTTAAAGAAACCAATCGCTAAAGTACCTGATACGATTCTTATGGCAATTGTCATTTAATGCTTAATCAAATGATCATCGTTGATCATTCGTATAATTGCGTGTACGTTTGTCTGCATCTAAATAACCGAAAGTACTTTCGCTTACGACAAGAATCTACGTTGAAATTCTAAAATTGTTGACTTTGGTGATGCAATGTAACGTAGAAAACTATTAATTAACCGTGTGTTTAATTAAAGAGGACTGCTACTTTCGTGTGAGTCAAAAGATCAAATAATCACCAACAATGCAGCGTTCGAAGAAGTGAAAAGGATCCTAAAACTCGACCTATACAAGAATGGAAATAAAATAAAAGGTCAAGTCATTCTTATACAACAGCAAAGAATAAACAGAAGGAAAAAGATCCCGTAAAATGAGGAGAGAATGCGTAAAACCTTTAGTCTTATCTTCTATTGTTTCTTACTACTTTATTCACGATTATTCTCATAACCCTGGCCTAACTGTTTTACGCAGTCGTACCTACGTACTCGAAAAGACATCAACTCTTACTCGTATAAACTTTTACTACCCCAGGAAATCCACATATAGGCGCTCGTTTCTTCGATTCGAAGTAATGCCGTCTTCATTGGTCATTGATTGGAGATTGATTCCGTTTGAATCGACTTCACAGATGACAGACCTTTCCTGACTTTTCACCAAACTTCCAACGGACATAAGGTTCAAGTCAAATTTTCATAATATTTTTTACGTTTTAATCATTTTACGTACTTGAGAGTCAATCTAGAAAGCCATCTCATCGCCTAACTTTTTAAACAGCATTCTGAAGCTGAAATTTTTTACCAAACACATTTTGGCACATCTAAAATCACGGTGATGTCAGACTGCGAAATGACCTATGCTTGTTCTGCAAGGGTGTAACATATAAAGGAACCTAACCAGATTGGTACTGTATAAAATTATTACCACATAGTACTATCGCTGTGCTTTATCCATATAGCTAATGTAACTGTTAGCTTCTAACGTAACAATATATGAAGTAATGTAACGCTGCTCTATCACAAAAGAAGCTCAATGGACTTTATAATTTATATCACAAAGTACTATCTCTGTGCTTTTCCCAAGTGCGATGCAGCTGTAAAGTAATTTATATCACACAGTTTTATCTTTGTGCATTCAAAAAGTTTAGCTTATCTGTAGAACTTGCATGTGGTATATAGGTAAATGTATATAATACCCATTCGTTTGTCTGCATACATGCATGCGTATGTCACAGATCACTATTAGAGATCTGAGTTATGAAATAGTTGTGTACTTGCAGTTACGGATCAGAATCGTGACAGAAACTTGTGTGTCAATATAAAAGTCAGAGTAACAAGTTTATGAAAACGATTATTCTCATTGATGACCTAGCATCTGGATAACATTACAGGTACATCAACCTTGTGAAAAGCACAGAGATTATAAATTCAGATTATCATTTTATACACCGCGGTGCTTTTCTTTTTTGCTGTGTTGCATTGTGGAGGAACAAGAGGATTTCTGCGGGTACATCAAAGGAACAGTGACTAGCCAATGTTGCATAAGATTTACATAAGCATGAATATGTAACAGTGATTTCACAATGTGATATCATAGTGATAGAGATGTGTAAAGCCAGTTCGCTGTTAAGTTAGATACATTTGATATTTCAGTTATTCCGAGATGATGTTTCATTTGTTTGAAAGCTTCATTACTTTAGATCATTTATAATAATTCAAAATAATTCATTGTCACGTAATGTATAAAAACGTTCATTGACGCAATATATTTTTAATAGAAAAAAAAAAAACGGTAAGTTCAGAATAAGCATCGAATAATTAGGATATTAGAAACGAGGGATGGAAAAGTTTTCGAAGTAGGTTACACGTAGGGAAGTCGACGTTGAATAAAAGTATCCTCAAACTCGTATGTTTTCCAAACTTTGAAGCGCAGAAAATAACTGAGAGAAATATAGAAAAAGAGTAACAGCAATATTGCCTCGAGCGCTCAATGCTGAGTCTTGTAGGTGATATACATAGAATCTACCTACACTGTCTTTCGAAATCTACAAAATTCTGACTATAACTTGACTGCGCGTACACGCGTTACCGTATTTATGGTAAGGCAGACGTATTCGTACCTACATGATCATATATCTGCCCAAAACACGTTCGATGTGAACATACAGTTTTGCCGTAATCTAACCGTACGTGCGTACACGAGTCTAAATTGTCACAGATATTTCCTACAAAAGATAAGCAAATAAATATCGCAATATGCACGTGGCTCACGTACCTCTATTTGCGGAATCCCTGGAGAAATTGAGAAGTGGCGATGCAAGTGGGGCGGGAACCCATAGCAACCCCTGCTCACTCCATAGCAGATTGTGATCTGCGTCACTGCGATTCTTAGTCAGGATACAAAATGCTTTCCGAAAAAACAAGGGTTTAGCCTCATTGTGAAAAGTTTTTTTTTTTTTTCGGAGATCTCGGTGAGAGATAACGAAAATTCAGAAGCTATTGGAAATCCGAATATTCCGAGTGTTTTGGATAATCCTCGATCCCCAGATTACAGAACTTCTATCTCTGGTCCAGATCATTATTTCCAGTTTTCACGATATTTTTCGTAATCTGGGCATCGAGCATTATCTAAAACACTCCCAGTATTCGGATTTCCTATAGCTCTTGAATTTTCTATATTTCCCATCGAGATCTCCGGAAAAAGAAAAAAACTTTCCACAATGAGGCTAAACCCTTGTTTTTCGGGAAGCATTTTGTACCTAGACTGCGAATCGCAAAAGGAATGGGCGAGATACCCCTTTAATACACGAAAAAAAATGGAAAAAACTCAGTTTTTTCGGCGTAAAATCGACGGATTTTGGCCTCTCTCCTCACCTCTATCGCTGGTTCCATGCCGGATCTGTGTCACTGGTATCAGAACGAACTGTGCAGCCAAAATCAAATTTCCAATATCGCATAATGGTTAAAGCGAGCGTCAATTGCCGTGGAAAGTTACTTGTCGTCAACACCGAGATATTCAATTGCTTGAGGCGATTCCATGGTCCTTCGTAAGCGAGCGGAATTACCCTGATTACAGGTGATTATAGAATTAGGGAAAGGTGGACATCCTACCCCCTGGTGATATTCTAGGTCGGCTTATTTTTACCTATAATATATTGTTACAAAGGATGCTTATGACCTCTTAAGTAACCGGCATATTCTTATTATGGAGGTAATTAAGCTGACGAGCAACATCGACGGAAGAGCAGCAGCTGTCGAGCAACGGAAGAGCAATAAATTGTGGAGGTAAGTAGATCTCGTTGAACCTTACAACTATTAAGACATGAATAAAGCTATTCAGTTTCCCCGATTCCTTGTCTGCGTAACATTTACAACGATTTTCTTTATGGATTTTGACGGGGTGTTTGTGTGGTTTAAAACATTCAATACTCATTCTGTTGAAAGCACTTACTGATTGCAGTACTCTTACGATTATATTTTTTCTGTTGTTTCAATTTAATCAAATTTTTTGAAGGGTCCATCCAAATCGATATTTGGTCCAGCTTTCGATGATTTATAAATGATAAGTTGGCGTCATCGTGGAATGCTAGTTGGAATCAAGAAAGTTATAAATTTTGAGCATCACAGAGCATCAGCACTAATTATCTCTAGGTTCTAACTACAAGTTGACATATTTTTATCAATACCGAAGCTTTACGCAGTTTCAACAAGAAACAGTAAAATACAGGAGCATTTAACGTTTACCGTAGAATACGAAAGTAATGATATCTTTCCGTCAGGAATGGTAAAGTAATTGCCGGTGATTAATCTTCGAACAGTCATTTCTTTCACCATTCTAATGATGAGCGAGCGAAAATCGATTTGGCATTCCTGTTTTGGTAAAAACGAAGCGTACTTATATTCCAGCAACCTGCAATGTCGGATAAAAAGAAAAAAGAAAAAAAACTTCGTACTTCTGCAGATGCTGTATAGCATCACCTTAAATACACACAACACACAAACTTTAAACTATGAGAGCAAATCACGAGCGATCAATACCGCTTATTATATAATAACGATGATTCTAATGCACTTAGTCGCACAGGTGACAGTCGAGCGCTAGGGGGACTAAATCTGCCAAATTGTTCTCCAACCACGAGGTGCTATGGGTGTATAATATACCTTCCATACACGGTGTACCAAGAGAATTGTAAATTACCTGTATATTCTAAACATTATTGGTACGGGAATAGAATATTACATGGAAACGTATATAGTGAATGTCCGACTGAGAAGATGGAATACCCGCCTTATGGAAGAAGGAAATTGGTTTTCAGCTGAACCTGCTTCAATTGTTTCAAGTATTTGCAAGTTGCATTAGAGAAATTCGATTAGCTTTTTATGATATTAGGAAAAAAGTTCAATAGGAACAAGAATCGAGTTGAATTTCGTGGTACCTGATCATACGTGCGGTTATGATGATCCAACATTTCAACCTCGTGTTATTGAGTTTCAAAGTGCTATCGAGTGAATTCGCGGCTTAATGTTTATTAATGCCAGGCAACCCGGACCAAGCGGTAGGTACGTTTACTCTAGCACTTCGAAATTCAATAACTTACGGTTGGATCAGCATAATGATACATTATTGGGTACCGTTCGATTTAGCTTAAACTTCCCTATGCGTTTAGCAATAAAACATCGAACAATATTTGTCTCGAATATGTTCAAATTTTTTTATATACCTATATATTATGTACCCAACTAGGTATTGATGCAATATAGTAATAGCGTCAATCTATGTTGAATCAATCGAATGTTACAGACGCTCCGTTATCGTGATGTATGTGAATGATTATCTACCCCCCATCGACAGATAGGTGCACGAAAAATGATAACAGTTAACAGTTTTAATCGGACACCCTGTATCGACATACACGAACCTGTCGTCGAGGGGGTTAATACGACCCCACCCGATGGGCCGAGAATGACGAATGTGCTGGAGAGTATAGCTAGTCTAGCTCAACGGTCTTGCTACATCGTGTGTCATTATTATAGATATAATATTACATCTGCACAAATTGCATATGGAATGTTCGATGCCGACTCAGCCGACTGAAAGTTTTTAGGATTGCAGAAAATTTTCAAATAAAAATCGGGATCGAAATATATTACAAGTACAATACTTCTCCCAAGATTTTATTGAATTCTGTTTCGAAGGGTGGAGTTGGCATGGAACATCACATGTATATCACTCTCGTACGTATTGAGAAATTAAAAACCATGAGGAAGAGGTGAATCACGAATATGTGTAGCTGAAAATCCGGTAAAGCTATTCTTCTGTATTCATACATCATACGTGCTATTGAAATTCGTTTCGTCATTGACGTGATCATAATTCTGCTAATCCTCATTCGTCAATAAATTACAGGGGTTTTGAATCACACGATTAAATCAAACATCCCCATGACTCCATAAGCTCTAACGATGGGATTTTCTATCATTTGGAATTTGAGTAAGTAAAAAAAAATTTGTAAGAGAAGTGTGTACGATATATAGTACCTAATTTATTCGCATAGACTAAAAATATCGATTCATTCAAGAAATCAGGCTGAAATATGTATAGGCGATCTATTTGCGGCAGGTAAATTTTTATTCATCAAATATTGAAAAAATTTTATCGGAATGAACAAATTTATTTAATTCGAAGATTGTAGCTTTGAGTATTTACGGAATGCAGTATATATAGTATACAAATAAATAATGAACCTAAATTAATTGTTTCGTTGTCAAATATTCGTTTATTATTTATTAACACGTTGAAATTTTCATAGAAAATATCCATTATTTGAATAAAACAATTTTCCAATTGATGTCGCTTATCGGACGAACGAATTGCAATTGCAATTATTCACGCTATTTGCCAATTACTTCAAAATCGAAGTTTAGATCATCTATAAATTAGTCTAAAAAATGTCTTTTTATTGTCGTATTGTCGCGTGGCATCATTACGTCCTTGCCATTAATACACAAAGAAAGGAACATCCAATTATTTGAATTAGTTCGAATTAATAATTTCAAGATTTTTGCGGTCGAAACGATCTAAAAAAAATTCATATTCCATATCGAAATCAAATCGCATCTTTATAGAAACCAAATTGACCAATTCGTCTCATTTATAGTTTGCTGTGCAATATCTCTCTTGAAATATTCATTTCGACAATTAAGAATAGCGCATAATATAATATCATCAAATCGTATATATGAGTAAGCGGGAATCAATCATCTCATAAACGTTCGCGCGCTCATTCAAATAAACCCAAAACTTAAGTAAACATGCGTACGATGGCTCTACCATCGTTCAAGTTGTTTGACAGTTCTGTTTACGAGTACAATAACCTCATTCCTCTCAGGCATACAATAGTCGAATTTATACTTTTAACGTCATAACGGTGTTGAGAAAAAAATGCCTTTAGTATAATAAAGCTTTGTTATATCACAAACGAAAGTCATGCAGGTCTATAAAGTGAAATAAAAATATTTTACTCAACGTCCTATCGATTCAAACGTAACCTCTAAATACGCGATGAACAGCGTGTGATAGAAATAAAAGTTAACCTCAAAAAATATAAAATAAAGAAGGGATACCGTTTAATTGCTAATAAACTATAATGATGAAAGAAATAATCAGTGGATGATGAGTGAATCTGATGATACAGACGTCCTTTTACTCATTCCTCCGGATTTGTTCCTTGTTCCATCGTCGGATTCTGAAGATTCAGAATTTCGAAATGAACGTTTAGGTTACGGCCTCGGAATATCTACTACGACTAGTGTGGTTTCCGAATTATTTGATCAAGTAAAATCGCTTGAGAATAGAATATCAGTTATAGAATCTAAGGACACCAGTTTGGATATTTCGTTTTTGAACAATTCTAGTGATACGCAATTAAGGAGTGTTAATTTTACATCACCGCCTTCAAAATCTGGGCAATTAACATCCTATAGAAATAAATTTGGTTCAGTAAGTCATATTTCAAGCCTACCAAACACACCTTTAAAACCTCGTCAATTTTTGTCCGTACCATCAACTCCCAGTAATCAATATAATTCGACAAATATTACTAATCAATATACCCACTGCGATATGAACTCTCAGAAGTTTACTGCTGTAAATAATAATACTAATGCTTATAAATCTAATAACACTAACTCACCTTCTATGAAGAAAGACGACGAGCTAATATCACACTCAGAACCATCAATCATACATCACACATCAAGCTATGATGTTAAAAACGCTGGAATCCCGCATGCATCTGCTATTTCAAACGATAAGGAAACCCGCTCTACCATCACGCATATAGAAAATAACAAAACTGCTAAAAAACAGCTTGAAAGAATATCTTTTTCACTCCCCTTAGCCAATACCGTAGAAGAAATGGAGCTCTCCGAGGTTGATGAGCTCTTACACCAAATGGAGACTACGGAGGTCGAGATGGCCAGAACAATTAATAGAAATTTGTATTCGAACCAGCAGGGAGAGACGTCGCAATTAAATTATGCCAATAAAAATGATGCCAGATTTAAAGGACCGGGTGTGATAGAGCAGAATAATTCCTCCCCAGTACGTCGTTTGGAGTTTAATTCTTACGATAGAAATTCGCGCGGTCAAAATCATGACAACTATCCTAATATCTCGTTGCCTTTTGACGAGGATTCCCTGCATCTTGACGATACCGATAAGATGATATCCGACTTTAAGATATGGCGGCAAAGCTGCCATCAGATATTACCCCAGAATGTCGAAAGGGGAAAGGATCAAGTAAATGATAACTGCAATGATAGTAGATCTATGTATAATGAGTTTCCAAAAGAAACTCTTAACGCTTTGTCCAACAAAAATGTTGAGCTAAATAAAAAAGCATATACTTACGACCAATCTACAACAGCTATTCTCGATAGTGAAAACGCACATTTGCATGCGTCGTATAATAATACTAATTCGAACGCTGGTTCGATCTTGAATAGCGATACTTCTAAGGCTTACGCACCTACGGTACATTCCACACATTTAGAATCTGGCGCAAGACAACAGCCACAAATTGATAGAAATTCTTATAGCACTGGTAACTTGTTAAGCTACACAAATAACGATGCGCACTTTATCACAAATCTTGGAGTAAAAAATAGGATCACTAATGATGCTGGTACAAACACAGAAAGCTCAAGGTAATTTATTTTTTTCATGTAAATTATTGGATATTTTATGCATTCGCAAATTTCCTTATGTTAACATTGATCATTTTTATTCATTTCAGGAAGCCTCATCGACTCTTGACGCTGTCTGACTTTTGGGAAACAGATCCAAGCAAATCACAAGAAGATATGCTGAGAATTAAATTGGAGGAGGAAAAATTTCGACGAGATGTATGTTGTGGATTGATAAACTGTTTTATATCTTCTATTTCATACGGGACAATCAACGTGTTGATTTTTACCTAGTTTTTCTTATTAAATCATCATTGAATTCAACATTTGTTTTTATTTATACAGCACTGCGAGCACTTGATTCAGGAACTTCAAAAAAGGCTTTTAGAACAGCAAGAAAAAGTAGCAGTAGCAGTGAGGGTGGATAATGAGAAAAATGTTGTAATAACAAGGCTGCAAAATGCTTGGACGAAATTGAAATTAAGGTGGCAAGTATTGGAAGCAGAATCGAACGATTTACACTTAACTTTAAAGAATGTAAAAGATAAACACCAAATGGAATATACCGAACTTCAGTCTCAGATAAAACGTTGTGAAGGGGAATTATCTAAAGCATTGGATCTGGCCGCTGGTTATAAAGAAAAGAGCGATACAATGACTAAAGACAAGCTTGATTTACTGAAAAACCATGCCGATGAGCTTGAGAATTACAAATCTTTGGTTCAAGAAGCTGAGGCTAGGTATAGCCAGCTGAAAATTGAGTTCAATAAGGTATCAGAACAAAATCAACAGCTTAGCGAAGCGCTCAAAAATACTCAGCAAGAAGTCAACAGGGAGAGACTCAGAGGTGGAGAAGTAAGAGGAGAGATGGGTGTTATCCACAAGGCGCTCGATGCCTGCGAAGCTGAGCTTATTGTTCTTCGCCAGGAGAAGGAAAATCTTCAACTCAAACTTAAGGAAGAACTGAATAGAAACCATATTTTAGAACAAAATAAAAGTACATACCTTTCGGCAATAGAGGAAGCAAAGAATTCAGAGGTATTATATCATAATTCTACCACAACTTTTAATAGGTATGCATATTTTTGAATGCAGTGGCCAGGTGTCAATCCTTTCTATTATATGACTCCCGCATTTTATCATCATTTGGATACACCTGTTTCAGAGACAAGCTACAGAGGATGCCAAATCCCTCGCTGCTCAGCAGGAAAGAATAAGGATAGAACTGCGCGAAGTATACCAGAAGCAGGTGGACGAAGTAGTTAAAGCCAAGCTACAAGAGTTTCAATCACAACTCGATACAGCAGAATCCGCTTTCCAAACTGAGTTGGAAAGTAGACAGCGTGCAATTGCTGAGTGTGCAGCAAGAAAAATTAAAACTGTTCTTGATAAGTGAGCATACTGTGTAAACAGTAGTAAGGTAATTTGTGATCTAGCGAACTCCTGGCATTGATGAAAATAATCTTTTTCAGACATCAACTAGAGATTAATTTGTTGGAGGAAAAACATAAGGAAGAAAAACGATTGTGCGAAATTCAATTGGCCCAAGCAATGCAACAAGTTTCAATGCTTGATGCTAAATTGAACACACAACATGCCAACAAAACTCAACTTGCTGAACAGTTGCACTCAGTTATGCAAAGGCAGTGGCAACAAGCACTGCAAATAATATCTGGTAGATTTAAAAATATTGAAGATTCTACAAGCTCTGTGCTGTGCTTCGAATTTAAACTATATAACTGCAGATTGGATATCTGTATGATTTGGATAGAAAATTTAAATATATGCATAATTTCTAGGAGGGAATATGGACAATCTGACTCCACTGCAACGTATCCATGCTGAGAAATTCTTCGAGTCCAAGCATCCCACGAAATCGAAATCTAGTCCTAATATAGGAAGTACCATCATGGAGCCTATTCGATTGGAGTCACATTCAATGCCTGTTATTGATGCGAAGAATTTTCCTTCGACTCGTATCGCGGAGGAAAGAGACGTTAATTCAATTTTAAACAATTCAGCAGAGGATACTCCTCTAACAAGTCGCAGAGATCAGTCCAAAGACGATCTTCGAAGATACATTAAAATGGTATGATTGATTGAAGCAAAGAAGTTATTATATTTTCACGATTATTACCAGAGATATTATGTCTATAATTATGATAATTTTTTTTATAGATTCTAGACATGCAACAGCCAAAGTCTAACTTTGTCAGGGTACCGTCTACCGAATCAAACCAAAGTCCGACACCGATTTGTAGAGAAATACCAAGAAAGCATTACACGAAAAAAGAAGAGAGCTTCCTCAGTGAAGATAGCAGTGTAGTATGGCAACCAAGCTCAGAGGCAAGTTGTTCAAACC
Source organism: Tenthredo notha (assembly GCA_914767705.2). Classification (NCBI taxonomy): domain Eukaryota; kingdom Metazoa; phylum Arthropoda; class Insecta; order Hymenoptera; family Tenthredinidae; genus Tenthredo; species Tenthredo notha. The sequence continues at coordinate 7,217,856 of OU611907.1, forward strand.
GATAGGAATTAACTGCCTATATTTTATCATTCCGAAAATGACGAATCGGGATCGAAGCATTATATCAAAATATCTAATACTAGAATAATCACGTTCCCTTCGACTGTACTTTAATTATTAAGGAATTAGAAGAGAAGAATTATCGACGTACTATTCATCTTTATCGAAAACGGATACCAGTTAGAAAAAGAATTGCTTAAATGCTCAGTGCTGAACAAATCTTGTCTTTGTATTTGTAGATCAATATTCAATTCACGTAAATCTGAAAATTTAGCAATGTGTTTGCATCGTCTAGTGCGATCTTAGCTAAATTTAGTATATTCAGCATACACGACCCTCACGGAAAAAAACCCTCAAATTTAAGGGGTAAATTCGCACCCTCAAAGTTTTTTTTCGGGTTTTTTTCCGTAAGGGAATATTCCATTTATTTCATATTCTACATACAATATGAAAATATTTCATATAATAATTGATGAAAGAATTGTATTGAGGAAGCTACGTGCTGTTTAAACGATACAAACTTGAGGATTGGGGAATGAAAAAGAATTATAACGATAATATTTATTTAAAATTTTTCAATGAAATTGCGGATTTCGTATATTTAAAAAAAAATATGTATAGTGGTGAACTGAAAGTATCTCATTTTACAATCTGGTTTACTTTCAGGTCTCTGCTCAAGAAGTGACTGAATATATTTCTGTACCTCAAAAACTGCCTACCAAAGGAGATCAACAGAAAATTAAACCTCCGTGGAAATAAATAATAATATTTAACTATCGCGATGACTAAATGATAAATTGAGCTATAGTTTGATAATGCAGTAAAGTGTTGACAGTCGACTGAGAAGGCATTTCTAATTATGCACTGCCATGTATTATAAATTAAACAGTACATCAGTTGATGAATTTTTATACCATAAATGTAACTCATTATTGAGAATATAAAGTTTTTTTTATGAAAGCTCTGTTGTCTGATCTGCAATAATTACGAATAATTTTAACCTTTGAACCTATTTTCATGAATAAGTAAACTGTCTATTTTGCAACAAGTTCTCTACGCTCGTCTTTAAGAAAGTGTTGTTTGATTAATGCATTTTCAGCCAATTCAAAATTGCAGCACACCTCCTCGGGCCACATGTTGTCCTCATAGTAGGTGGATTTTCGAATGAAAATTTTCCTAACTGATAACGCTTAATAATTCTTAGTTTGAGTTGTTCTGTCAATTGTTCGTTCGTTCGTACACATCGCTAGTTGTAATACCTCCTCCCGCAGCAACTACTCCATTGGCACATAGAGTGCGCTGGTCGCATATGAATAGTGGTGCTGCACAAATATGCGGACAAAAAATACTACGACTCGAGTTAACTGACCTACGAGAACAGCGTCCTTGCCCCTTCTTCCACCCCGTCAAGGGTGGGGTACAGAAGCAGACCGGTCTAACCGGTCTAACCGGTTTCAGTGGCTTTCGTGGCGCCAAAGAGTAAACACGGGTTGAGTGCAGGAGAAGTTCCTGATATACAGAAACTTACGCGGCGAATTAAACAACGTGCGGGAAAATGTTTGACATTCGGTACGCTGCGTCGTTATACGTTCGAGGAGATTTCCGATTCGAAGAAACTGACATCAACGAAAGCACGTCGGATATAAGTGAGCTCCAAATATTCCGATCACTATTTTACCATAACCATAAAGAATTGTGAATTTTCAATGCTTGTTTGTGACAGTCAGAATCTTGCTGAATCGTTTCATACTGCAAATAGTATTCGATACTTTTCCAACATATTTTAACCTGTAGCGTATTTCGATCAACAGAGTAAGTAACAATTAGATTGCTACAAGCAGACTTTAATTATAATTGAAGTAATTGTTCATTTTCGAGTATATTGCTGTGTAAAAATCTACTTTTCTTACAAACATAACCGCTCAGACCTATTTTAAACGTGAAAATAATTGGCGAGGGAGTTTCATTTCATAACCTCGCAATAATTATCATCTTATTATAATAACAATCATATCATTTCAAGCTCCTCATACTTTTATTCATATTTTATTATACATTTTTTATCCGAGTTTTTTTTTTACTCATATTTTGCGACTACGAGAGTAAACTACTTTGTAGTCTTATTTTCAGTACACAAATGTTTTCCGGGAGAATACCCGTCCCCTGATTTATTCTTTTATTCGATTCTTTGACAGCATTATCGGGCGACGGAGCTGAGAATGAACATCGCTGATACTTGAACTGCATAGATCCTGCGTGCCACTTTTACGGAGATGGACGCCAACCAACACTGCCCGGCTAGTCCTGGATTAACGGTCGACCAAGATAATGGTGAGCTTCCTATTATATTAGCCAAACACCCAATTTAACTATAAATGTATGTCTGCAAAACAATCATTGCTAAAACATACTTCGCGATCCGATACAGATCTTGGACAGATTACTTTTCCACGTGTATGTACCACAATACTCATCAGCCAAGTAACCGTGACGCTCACCCTGTATCTTTGACTCGATACTGGGGCCTCCGGCTTGCTTCTGTCTCCCCGTATACGCCAGAAACTTTGACGACAACTCGGTTTCACTCAGCTGCAAAGGATACGATACGAAATAATATACCTAGAGGTAAGATATTGTCCATCTCGTTGTAGGGTAAGCCTAGGAGAGAAAGCACACTCAATTCTTGGAAATAGCAATAAATTCTCGCTTTTTAATGACAAACCTGAAATATGATTGATAGATCTCGAGAGAATATGTTTACCTTATTGACATATAGTAGACTCACCTCGTAGTAGAGAAATATTTGAATAACCAGGATCAAAGTTTCAAGGTTTAAAAATAAATACAAGGGTAGATAGCTGTAGGCCTAATTAGGCATCACATTTATTTTTTGAACATGGAACATAATTCAATATTGGTGATAAATTACTCCAGAGTCTCAAGTACCAGTCATAACGATTGAAATATTGAAAAATCTATTCATGCATGCAATAGTAATACTAGCTTATTGACATTCTTGATTCTGTTGAAAATAGTTAAAAGTTTATATCAAATTTAAAAATGGTTCAGGCAGGCTTACAAAATCAATCATAAGAAATATATTATAATAAATTTCATACAGATGTATAATCACAATTAGAAATTCTTCGGTACTTAGTTGAGAATGTTTGCTTGAAAAACACATAAACTTAATCTATCCAATGTACCCTATGCTTATCTAGTTTTTATCTTCACAGGCGTTGTTCATCGAGGGAAACTAGCTCCTGCCTATCCTCAACAAAACCTCTTCAATATTCATCAGGACAGGGGATTCACACCAGGGAGTGAAGCAGTCCAAGCACCGGGGGAATGACCGCAAGACAACTCTGCACCGTGGAGTATCAATAAAGTAGCATCAGCGAATGGTTCGTAATTACAGTTCCTTTTGAATCAGTTTTGATAAAATCTCGCATCTGGTCTGCTCTATAATTATTTGAAATTACTTTACTTTATAATTACTTTTACTAATTAAATCGAGTTCACTTACACATTACCAAACTATTGGGTAATTGAATAAGTAATTTCATTAGAAATGTAATCAGTGACTCGTAACACTGCAAATATCCATGTAACAATAAGATCGTTTATGCAATAAACATGTATTATTATAGTAAATTGGCGCATTCTTGAATAAATATCTCTTGAAATTGTAAATCATCTATCGTTGAATCATTTTCCTATGTCCTTTCCTTGCCTATAAGTCGAAAATCATGAAAATCGCATGATTTCATAAAGCCCCGAACAATATAAATATATATAAATATAACAATATTAATATATATAATATAAATAATAATGCGCCTTGTCATATGCAACCCGCATGCCATTCGTGTAAACGGAAGGGCCCATGTTAATTTTTGTTGCCTATTTGGTGTTTTCCGAATGCCTATATTCAGGCGTATTGTAGTAATTCAGAAAAAAGGTCGAAAAAAAGGTTCCGGCAGTTGATACCTTATTTAAGGAGTCGGATTTCTGGCAGTTGATACCTCGATTTTAGTCGCTTTACGATGAAATATCTACTGCCAGAAAATCGACCAATCAGGAGGCTGCTTGAGCCAATTTAGGCTCAATTTCTCGAAAAGGAGCCTCCTGATTGGTCGATTTTGAAATTAAATCAAGTTACGGCGCTACAGAGGCTAGCCATCAGCAAAATTCTGGATTTCTGGCAGTGGCTGGATTTTCACGGCAGCAATTTACTGCCGCGGCGCTATTCGTTGTTAACCACGTGGTTGACCTACGCTATTCGTTGTTAATCACGTGTTGCTGCCGCAGTAAATTGCTGCCGTGAAAATCCAGCCACTGCCAGAAATCCAGAATTTTGCTGATGGCTAGCCTCTGTAGCGCCGTAACTTGATTTAATTTCAAAATCGACCAATCAGGAGGCTCCTTTTCGAGAAATTGAGCCTAAATTGGCTCAAGCAGCCTCCTGATTGGTCGATTTTCTGGCAGTAGATATTTCATCGTAAAGCGACTAAAATCGAGGTATCAACTGCCAGAACCTTTTTTTCGACGTTTTTTCTAAGCTACTACAATACGCCTGAATATAGGCATTCGGAAAACACCAAATAGGCAACAAATATTAACATGGACCTTGTCGTTTACACGAATGGCATGCGTGTTGCATATGGTGAGGCGGACTAATATTTATAATATAAATAAATAGTACTAATAGTAGTAAATAAAATTTATAAATAGTTGGAGGCTTCATGAAATCATGCGATTTTCATGATTTTCGACTTATATATATATATATATATAGGCAAGGAAAGGACAGGGGAAAATAATTCAACGATTGATGATTTACAATTTCAAGAGATATTTATTCAAGAATGCGCCAATTTACTATAGTAATACATGTTTATTGCATAAACGATCTTATTATTACATGGATATCTGCAGTGTTGCGAGTCACTGATTACATTTTTAATGAAATCACTTATTCAATTACCCAATACTTTGATAATGTGTAATTGAACTCGATTTAATTAGTAAAAGTAATTATAAAGTAAAGTCATTTGAAGTAATTATAGAGTAAGAGTCATTATAAAGTTATTCAAAGGTAATGAACTTGATTCAATTACACATTACTTTGGTGATGTGTAATCAGATAAAAATCCAATTACACATTACGAAAGTAACGAGTATTTAAGAAAAATGTCATTACAATTTCCACAAGACTGAATATTTGATTGGAAAAATTGTAGATGTGATCGTAATACCTGTAATATATTGTAACGGTCCAGGTTTGCGATGCAATTCTCTGATATTGACCCGTGCTGTGGCGATCTTGGCCTTCAATTTCGGTAGTGTTGATATCCGATTATGTCTCTGTTGCCGATGGACGTTTGCCTTGGTGGTATTTGATTTCCACACAACTTGCGACCGCGTTGTACACACACTGCCGGTCAGCTGTGGGGGTTCTTTGTACTCGTAAATGCCAGACTATCTCGGATGCTGAAAGCTGAAACTTTGCCTGGATGAGGCCTGGATTCCTCATACGATTTCCCTTCCTCTCATTGAGTCGGGAACTGAAAAAGAATACCAGGTGTCGTTAGTATAATTAACAACAGTGATTAGTATCACTAACAATCACTAATCTTTTATTAAGAGTCGTAATGAGGATATATCATTGTGATCAGCGGAGTCGCTACCATCCTTCAGCCGCTCATTGGGCGTTGAGATGAGTGATCTCCAGCCGATGTTTGGCCTTGGTTGCGTTATATTGCAGGAAGAAGACTCTCTCTGTAGTAGAGATTGTCAGGAGATAAGCCATAAAGGGGAAAAAAAAAAAAAAGTAGAGCTTACCATATAACGCGACCTGAACCGTATCTTAGGATGTGTTGTTAATCCACTAGGTGTTATAAGGAATGACACTTTCAGAGCACTTCGATAATAAACACAGACTAATAAGTTTTATTTTATGTTCATAAAAATGGTATATTATTTGATAGCGATTACGATCATACATGCATCTACTGCATGTGGCTGATGACTCTAAATTTATACAAGACCCTAAATTTATGCAAGATTGACCCTAAGTTATAAAAATGACTTTACTACTAAGAAATAAGTTAATAACGCTCTAGACGATTTCAGGAGTTATCTTTAATTGACCGATCTTAACTTCGCGTGTGTATTTGCAAGACTGTCCTTTGACACTTCTTTTCGCTGCTTATATTGGCTCCGTGCACACCCATACACTCTCACCAAAGTAAGAATGTGTAGTGGGGTACATGCATACTAGTGGCGACGCCAATTATCCGGATCGGCATTAGCTCCCGGAAAAAGTGAATGTATGTACACGAATACACATTCTCACTTTGGCGAGAGTGCATAGGTATGCACGGATATTTTACAAAAGAGTGAATTATACTGGACAAGTATATATCGTACATGCATGTATTATGCTCTGTTACCTGAATAGTTATTGGGAATATTTCGTACGGTAATGGGTAATTCCAATTATCCCAATCCCTACCACTTTTCTATCCCAAATACAACGATTTTAAACAAATAAACAGCATCAAGACTTGCGGGTCAGTACCCAAAGGCTGAATACAATATGATACATGCAACAGAACATATTGTTAATAATATATCATCGCGAATTTTCATCTTTTATGTAATATTACAAGTCTTTTCCTTGTACGATTATAATATGACCGAATGAACTGGTCAAGTATGGCAAGCTTCATCAAAACGAGTTATTATATCACCGCTTATAGCTTTTATAATTAAATTGATTTGGAATAATCTGTACAGCGATTTGTAAAATGATTTGAAAGTTGTTGTTGAATATTGAAACTAGTATCCGACATATCTCGAGTAGGACGTTGATTTTAATGTTACACAGAGCGGGCAGCAGATGCTGTGATATAAAAGCTTGTGGTTGTCACTAATCGTAGAAGATATTATAATTAGGTTTTTCGCTATTTATCACACATAAACTGGGTTACAAAGTTTGCTGGCTAAAAATTAGTGGCAACCAGCTCAGCTTGTTTTCTGTACAACGTTTCAAACGGAATCGATTCTTAGACTAGATGCGAGATTTTACCAAAACTGATTCAAAAGGAACTGTAATTACGAACTATTTGCTTATGCTACTTTATTAATACTCCGCGGTGCAGAGTTGTCTTGCGGTCGTTCCCCCGGTGCTTGGACTGCTTGACTCCCTGGTGTGAACCCCCTGTTCTGATGAATTTTGAAGAGGTTTTGTTGAAGATAAGCAGGAACTAGTTTCCCTGGATGATCAACGCCTGTGAAGATAAAAACTGGATAAACATAGGGTACATTGGATAAATTGAGTTTATGTGTTTTTCAAGCAAACATTCTCAACTAAGTACCAAAGAATTTCTAATTGTGATTAGAAATCTGTATGAAATTTATTATAATACTAGCTGATAATTTTTCTCGTTCGCTCGCTTCGCTCGCTCACTCGTTTGGTTTTGCGTTGGCTCTCACTCGCTACGTTCGCTCGGTTATTAGTGGTTTTTGTGTTGTTCGTCACTCGCCACGCTCGTTCGGTTACGAGTTGTTTTCGTGCTGTTCAATTGAAATCGGATAGTACACTGAGAAGAAATGTCATCACACTCTTAGCCGATGGTACTTCTTTATGCTTGATAGAAAAGGTTTTCAAACTTAGATCTGAATCATTAATACACGTATCATTGATCATACAAGTACTATCGCTCAATGTAAATCGACGAAAAGGTAGTGCGGTTTCTTCCATCGGGAAGAATCCATTTTCATTTATTACCTGTATTATTTGAAGCTCAGAATATGCCATATGAAATGGCGATAATTATCTAGAAGAAATGTGAATACCAATTAAAAACATTGTAAAAACTGTAATGGCAAAGGTACTATAATTTTTCCTAATGAATACCATTTTTTTCATCGAAGGAAATCAAAAAATCGAATCCAATATCCAACGGGAATATTCATAATTTGAGGGTATACACGTTTATTCATTTGATGTATATTCAATTTCTCAATCGCAAAAAAATTCGTTTATTAGCCGGGAGTTGCACGCGGGTAAAAATTCGCACCGAAAATGAATTTACGTCCGACTCCTTCGATGGCCAAAATATAATTGAATGTTGGTCCGGGGTCATCTGCTGGGAAAACTGTTCAACTTTTTCTTCCGTGGTGGGGGAAATACCGCACTTCTCGATATCGAAAAGATACACGTGAAATAAGAAACCCTTGGTGTGAATTCGTACCTGTATGTAATCGCGAGGTCAATTCATAATAATTCTGGCTATGTTTTGTAAAATATTTATTCGAGTATTTGGTTTTTTAACAGCGTACAGAGGGACGACGACCGGCAGCAGTGCCAGAGGATGGCGGCGAAGGCTGCAGCAGCGGCAGGAGGAGCGGTTGCGAAAAGAGGCCGTGGCCGAAACATTTTCAATTTTTTAAAAAACTCATGAAAAAATGAATACATAAAATATCGTGAGAATAGGTGTTATTATTACTGTCCCTACTATACTTTTTTTATAATCTCGAAAACTCATGCATCAACCCTGGAACGTTCTTAATAATAATATCACATCATATGTAACAGCGAAGTCCGAGGTCAGATAGCATGACAGTGAGAAGCACGCAGACATGTACAGTCAAGCTATACTGCTCTGAAAAAAAGTGTGACATCCGGACATCCGATTGAACTTTAATATATCAAACATTAACTATATTCAACCAAGGTAAACATATTCTTTCGAGATCTATCAATCATATTCCAGGTTTGTCATCAAACACAGAGAATTTATTGCTATCTCCAAGAATTAAGTGTGCTTTCTCTCCTGGGCTTTATATTATTTATATTATCTTTATCGGCATCTCAGCTGTAAAATGGTGAGATGCTGGTGCATCGGCATGAGTTCATTCTCATCTCCGTCGACCCATAATGCTGTCAAAGAATCGAATAAAAGAATAAATCGGGAAACGAGTATTCTCCCGTAACATACTTGTCAACTCGAAATAACACGACAAATTAGTTTCCCCTTCGGTGTCGCGAAATATGCCTGTGAAACAAACGACGCTACAGGGCGAGGGACTCGGAATTATGAGCCAATAATATAATGGGATGATGGGATAATTATTGCGAAGTTATCAAACGAAACTCTCTCGCCTATTATATTTGTATTCAAAACAGGTCCGAGAGGTCATGTTCGTAAGAAGTCTAGATTTTCGCATATTTATCCACTGGTATGAATAGAATGTAATTGAAAATGAACAATATCTCCAATTATAATCGAAGCCTGATGGTAGAAAATCAACGGTTACTTACTTCGATGATTAAAATACGAGACGCGTGAAATCTGTCGAAAAAGTATTGAATACAATTTCACTTGTTTCCAACGAGCTTAGATAATTGTCGATTATTTATTGTCGTCGTATAATATTAATCGAAATATTTCAAACTCACTCGTGTTCACTGTGCCTCCGTCGATGTCAGCCTTTCCGAGCTGCAAATTTCCCCGAGTCGTATCACCCATGTTCTCTCGACGAGGCTGCGCCGGTGACTGAACTCGGCCGTATTGCGCACGGTGTGCTTGGTCTACCTACGTTCGCCGCGGGGTGGGGGACGCCATTGTCGTAAGTCAGTTTACGCCGGTTGCACCTTCTGCTAGGCAACTATAGAACTAAAATTGCACAAAAGATCTGCGGGTGGCATGCAATAAGGCTCACCCCTTACTATTCTCTTGTTAGCGATTAATTATAATCGAGGGTAAAGCAATCAAGTACAGTTCGAAATAAGTTTAAAATTAAGATTCTTGTTTCTTTATTCATAGTCATACTTACATTTATTTCATTGAGTGTATCGAAGAATAAAGAAGTGCTCGTATTATGTAACATCATAGTTCCTATATCGTAAATGATAGGACCTACACGAATAATATATCATGTATTATACATAAGAAAATGTAATGTGTAATAAAAATAAAACTGCCATACGGAAAAATAATTTAGTTTACATTTATGATGCAGGACTTGGTCGCCCGAGTATTCGAATATATTATAGGATCCCTTATGATAACGAACAATGTACAACAATTATAATAATAGAATGTTTCGAGATTCAAATATGTACAACAACTGCAGGGTATAGTGTCGCAGGAAATATCGACGAGTTATTCAACTCATAGTAGATCTGAGATTTGTTATACTTGATTCTTCTTCAGGTATATCTTCTTGTCAATTTCCATGGATGTATTCAATCGAGTTCCGTTGTAAGGCGAGTCACTGCCAGGGGGGTGCATTCGCATCTATAAAACGGAAATAACATTCAGGACCTGGTGATCGCAGATAGATTTCTATTTTTTTTTTTTCACCTCAACTTAATCGATGTCGCAGTGTAATTCGAAATTAGCTGTCATATGGTAGAGAGGTTGTGTTGGCTGAACTCGTACTTTATTATTTAATTTACTAAAAACTAAGAGGGAGCAATCAAAAGAAAGGGTAGTGCAATTGAGAGCAGACGAGGAGCAATTTTCCGGTCCCTTGAAGGACGTCGTATCTTCATCCGTTGGATTTAAATATGTATTCGAACTTGGCTGCCATTCTAGCGTAGAAAATCCCCATCGTCTTAGTTGCTTTGATTATTTTATTTTATGGATACCAAAAGGAAATGATCAAAATTAAAAGTGGAGCAATTAAGAGCATTAAGGGAGCAATTTTTTAGTTCTATGTAGAACCTCGTATCTTCATCCGTTCGGTCGAAACCTAGATTTCAATTTGGCCGGAATTGTAACATAGAAGATCTGCATTTCGTTTTTTTTCACTCTCGAAAACTAGACTGGAGCAATAATCGAAATTAGCGGAGCAATTAAGAGCAATTAAGGAGCAATTGTTTGGTATTCAAAAAATTGAAAAATAATCAAATTACCGGCTAACTTTACATAGGTCTCTATCTTGCCTGCGAAAGGTTATACACATTTGAATCACAGTAGGTGGCGACAGCGATATCCAGATCCAGGATACTAAAAATTTCCAAAGCTCTTCAGAGAATTCAATAAATTTTCAAAAATATTTAGCATGTATTACATCAATTAGATACAGGTATATTATTTACGATAAATAAATGCAGCCAAGATTCACCATCGACATGGCATTACCTGCGTGAATGAATAAACAAAAATAGTGCGTTTAATGAAGTGCAGAAAATGCCTGGGTCGCAGTTTTGAATATGAAAATGTTCGTTTTTCATCGATGATTACAGATTCATTGCCATCACTTAGAATTTTTCGGCTCATTTTGAATACAAGATATCTATTTCGATGAAATGTGCAGGCATCGATTCGCATTTTGCGACGATACGAGCCGTGTAAGTATAGGTGAGAACATGATTTCGATTGAAGTTTAGGAAATATTTATTATAGTTGATTGAACGAAAATTCAATACGATTTTAGAATAATGCAAACTGAATTGAGCCCCACGCTCCGATTATGTTTTTGTTCTCTACGGCTTATGCAATATGTAAATCCGATCAACCGTATTATTGTTATTATAGATATTGTCCCGTGTTTCAGAGTTATAAATTGTGGTAACGCATATAGCTAGAGTGTTATCGCGCTCCTGTTCGTACACGGTTGTTATTATTCTAGACAATTGAAAACTGATTGCCGATTACGAAACCTGCTGGCTTTTCGGATCTGGGATCCGGAATATAGTCCTAAAATTCAAGCTCATCTGCACTGGGAAGGTTCAATCACAAACAAACCTTCGGGAGTGATAAGCTTTTCAAAAAATTTCAATCCGATCAAATTTTTTTATTCTTCATTTCTTTTTTTTCCATTCAACCCTACGAATTTGAGTATCAAATTTATTGGTACATGATACCTGTTGGTGGTTCTCATGTTTCACATTTATCACATTAAAAAGTGAAATAAAAATGAACAAAACAATATTGTTAAAGTTTTTTTTCTGAGCTCCTTATTGAAACTAATTGATTTCCTTAACCAGAGGGAAATTTTATACATCTTACGTAAAGGGAGGTAATTATAATATTTTGGCAATTCAGACGGCTAGTAAAATTCGTCGAAAAATCTTATCAATTGAATATAAAGCTCGGTGTTTTCGCTAATGAAAATCTATATCATTTGAAATTACACCATTCAATAGATTCCATGAAGCATATCAGGATTCTCAACTAAATTACTCACTGACAATGACATTATGGCCTGTTCTCACGCTTTTGCCAAATTACATTCTCTCTATTATATATATATATACGAATCGCAGGTAGGTTAATTGATGTTAATATGATAATTAATGTATAGAATATAGAGATTTTTCTTTTCATGAATTACTACCTGTAACCACATGGATATTTTATCACTGAGTCATCGTCTGTTCCGTATAATACAAAACAGGTTACGAGGGAATGGTGCCAATGATTCATGTGATGAATTCGTTGCTTATAATTCTAATATAATAATTGTATTTCTAATGAGAAAAAAACGTTTAAGAAAACGAGCAGGAATTGAAATATTCAATTCGTTTACAGACCAAGACTGTAGAGCCTATGTTCACGCGCAGGTATACAAAATAAGGGTTTTCTACCAGCATTGTAACGTAATAATTACATTCCATAATTAATCAATTAACTCCTATTGTCAAGCAGTGGCCTGAAGAGTTTTCTTCTGAAAAGATGTTTCATTAATTTTAATTATGTTTTTGACAGCTAATTTTAGCATAAGACTAATATATGGAATAAATAATATACCTAGTCATGTATACAAGGGTGTCTCCCACTTACGGCCAGGCATTATATATACGTATATCAGATTTATACTTAAGTTTTGGATAGTACGATCCTTTATATTATACTCGCTTGAAGTCCCTGACAATCCTAGACAAATTGCGAATAAGGTTGGCTATGGGAAAATGGCTAGCCTCGAGCGGTCTCGGGATTGGCTAGTACGCCAACTCGCAGCCGGAAATTCCCCCATTACGAACCTTATTCGCGATTTAGCTAGGATTAACCGCAACTTTAGGTGGTCAGAATCAACCTAGCCAAGTTCGTCCTAGACGTTAGGCAGACAGTAAAACCGTGCAAAGGAACAAGCTGTGCATTTATTTTATTCAATTTTAACAGATTTCCCATCAAACATTTTTTCCATCAAATATAGATATATTTTCATATATATATATATCTATAAGTAGAGAAAAGCACCGTGCCATATTTCCAGCATGTGCACAGCACGTAAATCTCTTGAATTTTTCCATTTTTTACTCCTGAATTCTTTTTCCACGTAAAATCCTTGGAAATTAATCAATTTAGTATGGAAATATTCCACTGTCCACTCATTTGGCATCGGAGTGACAGCGTCCTTTGGATCTGCGAACAGGAAGCAGGCTGCAGTGCTACAGTATTATGAGACTCGAATATACATTTACCTTTGATCATTCTATAGAGGCAAGATATATTTCCCCATTGATGAGCAAATTTCATTTGTTGAGGGTAAGTCGATGTAATATTAATTACAAAGCTTTATTCAATTAACTTCTATTTATAAGTATCAGATGTATCTTTACAACGCATTTCCCATTAATAATCGATATTTGAAATTCTTCCTTTACTCAGAACAAACCATGTATTACAATTTCGCGAAACTCTTCAATAATCGCAAGTACAAATCTTTGGATGAATACGATTTTTACACAATTCCAATGTTCTTTATTCGATTTTACCAAATATTCACATTCGATGGACAAGCGGTACACATTCATCATGGATGTTGAATACCTACCTAGTGGAGATCTAAATGAGCTGAAATTACGTCTACTGAATCTCTATTAGAAGTTTTGATGTCTGGTTTCAAAAATCTAATGAAAATCTGCCAGACATTCACATATATATGTACAGTATATATAGAAGCTATCTAATGACAGCATGGCTTCGAACACGGAAATTCGCATGTGACAGTAATTCATATGGTCGTATGAAGGGGTTAAAAAATATTGAAATGGGTTACAAGGAATTATGAATTAAAACTTTATAATGAACCCCGTTTCAGACAAAAAAAAGTGTACGGTTTATAATGATTTTTTTTCATTTTTATTTCAGTTTACATTTGTCAGGAGGAAAACGTACAAATCTAATGTTGAGTAGTATTGTGTGCTGAAGCTTCATATCTTTTTTCTCTAAAATAGTGTTGCACCTCTTGACAAGAGCTTATATTTTCCCGGAACGTTTCAATTCACGTCGATACTGAGCGTAGGTATTCAATATCTATTATAAAATTTGATCCCGAGAATGCCCCATCACGTTTCCAGTTTAATATCATATCTCTCTAATCAAAGTATCGTACCATACTTTCAGTTGAATATTTTGATATTTAGGTATATATAATTTCTATCCTAAAGAGATACTTGTACATATAATGAAATTCAAATTAATTTCCACCGTAAACTTACCATCAAAAATATATATGGTCATCGGCGATCCCTTATGGATACGAAACTCTCATAAAGCTATGAATCCGCATGGGACACACGCGTTGGAATGATCTCTTCGTAATTAAGGGCTTGTATCCATGTATAGTAGATAGATGCAGTATATCATTACCTAGAATTTCGTTAAGATTGTTCAAATGAGGCAATGATAATGACGAAGTTATCAAAGATTTTTGAAAATTGCGATAGTTTAGTAGGATAATCGAAAGAGATGAACGACTTTGAGCTATTTGTGAAAATTATACCCATTGACTCCAACATTGAATTTATTTTTTATGTATTATCTACTCGATAAGCAGTTATTTTCTTTTAATATAGGTACAGCGATGTAGAGTCGATCTACATAAGCCGTTTTCGAGTATTTTCGAGGAAGAATATATTCGAATCACAACTCGTATATGGAATACCCATATTAACATTCAGGATACGCAGAGCCTGTTACACTTTTTTGTTAAGTACATTTCAATATCCCAACGAATAGTCTTCTTCGGGGCGGCGTTGCAATATTCCCCGTTCGCATTGTACGTGTCCCATAAGTTGGCAGCCGAGCTCTCTTTCAGCGACAGCTTGACAGAACATACGCTATCCTGCGCTACCCCCTTTGCCTTTTCCTCTTCCGCCGTTACCCCGCTTCTCAGCACGTTTCACGTTTCGCCTGGACTGTTCCCGAAAATAAAAGTTTATAAGGTGGCATCTGTGCATGTGAGAGAGTGAAAGAGAGAGAGTAAGAGACAGAGAGAGGAAGAGAGATACAGAAAGAGAAAAACACTACGCGACAGGGGTAGATAGGCAAGAAGAAGCGAAGTGTGTCTGGGAAGGAGGGAAAGACGTGGGAACCACGTGCTGAAATAACGCTTATGTTTTTGATTTGAAACACGTAAGGGAACCACATTGAAATCAGATAGGGGAATAGGACTCTAAACGGGAGTCTAAACTCTGCAGGTTCGAACCATGCAAAGGTTCTGAGGAAGTAAGATAGAGGTGAGAATTCCGAGAAGAAGAGAAACGGAACTAAAATACAGGATCAAAGTTCGAAGTTCGAAGAGCTACCGGCTATTTTTGGCAATTTTCAAGAACTCCCGATTTTGCATAATCAATCGGAATAATGCAACGGTTTTCAACACTTTACGTTCGCCTTAAGGAACAATGTTTGGTATTCATTAGTGAAAATAAAGATAAAGAAATCGCTATTGAGGAAGAGAAATTGAGACAGATTCGCTCAGGGTTATTTGGGCATGAAAAGTGATGGAAAAGGTACAGACTACAGATTCTTCGCTGCTTTGGTGAAAAGAAGCATAACGATCAACGACCAATTCATCGCGGATGAAAAAGAAAAAGAAGAAAAAAAAAAAAACACTTATCGTCGCGCGATGAATTAACTACTTTCTTGCCGCTACTTTTTCTATCGAAGCTTGCAATATCCGACTTTCATCGGATAAAATAAAAAATAAAAAAATAAGAAAATTCAATAAAAACCATTCATCTGTTCTATTCTGGATTCTATATTTATTCGTATCGATTTGATAAGTACAATACCATGTGGCCATAAGTACTAATGATTCTCTTATTTCATTTACTCGAACTTATATCATCTATTATATATTTGAAGATATTCCCCGAAAGATTAGGGATGGGAAGACATTGCCTAAGCTTTATAGGCACATTTCATTCTAAGCTTTGTTCAAGGGAGGATATAAATTGAATGCAGCAAGATACAAGGAGTTTGAGGAAGAAGCAAACTTGTAATCGGATTATCTCTTATACGTATATAGATGCAGTGCGAACGAAAGAGAATCTGACGTGACAGCCGATATTCGAGTTCACCTAATTACATTATAATTTCATCAAAATTGTATCGCAAATCAATTCGCTGGCCAATCTTATTTTCATAACTAGACGACGATATCTTTCATGCTCGGAAAATAATGTGCGATTAGAGGAAGAGAAAGCGGCAAAAATTCCATGGGGTATTGAAAATGGAAAAATAATCAATCGATTGAGATATCTTTGAGAAATTTTGGCATTACCCCAGACTCTCCGACGTGTGGTCTCAGGCTGGTAAGAAGAGATTTAAAAGGTGTGAAAAATGTCGATCTTTCAAACAAAAACATCCTAACTATGAAATACTTAGACACATCTTTTCGGGTGTTATGAGTAAGAAATATATGGCGCCAGGACCATCGATCTTGGAAAGTTCGTGCTTGGTAAATTTTCGATTCCTGTTTCTCAGCACGTCCCATCGGATTTCTCGCAGTTGTCAGCCACTTGCGATGATAAAATGAATTCTATGTCAAGCTTTTATAATTCATTGATTTATGCCATTCTCGCAATAATGATAGTGAATATATTTGAATTTTATACCAACCTCGTATTGTGCAGGCTTTGCATATACAAGTTTTCGAAAAGTTTTCAATTGTGAAAAAGAATCGTCACATGCAACAGATTGGAGAAAAATAGTACGGGTCTAAGTTTTATAGATTTTTCATTGAATTTTTGGAAATAAACGCTTTTATCTAAAGCTCTGCAAGTCGAAGCGCCGTCTTGTATATCGTGAAATCAAATTCTGATTTCTCGATACTGTAGCCTGTATCTTGGTTCGGTGATTAATGGTTCCTTTCAATCCTTGAATTGCGATTGTATTCTGGAACAGATTTAGTTCCCAGTGTCATTTAAAAGTTCGAAAATATACCTAAAGCTGTATACGAATCGTAACATATAAAGAATAGAATCTGATCATGATACGCATGGCTCGATGAACTGATATTTTAACGTTATAATATATCTGGTATCTAGACGTAATTTAGTCACGAAAAGAAGCGAATAAAACGAAAGAAAAAAATGATTGGTATAGCAATTACCGTAAGTCACGAGTAAAAGCGGGCAGATATTTGATATCGAATAATATGAGAGAAATGAAAGAAAGCTGAATGTCTTTAAGTTTCTAATATAGTATACGCTGTGAGTAAAGCGTCACGTCTTAAAGGGTTGAAAGTTTTTTGAACTTGGATCAGGCCGGGTGAGTATCATTTCCGATTTAGGCCGATTCGCGTGACCCAGGTGTAACATAAAGCAACGCGTTTATGCCAACGCGTCTTTCACGGGCGAACAACTTGAAATGATATTCAAGCCAACGCGACGAGTCTTAAGTTTCAGCTTTCGAGCTTTTATAATTCTCCAGGCATTTCCCTTCCACGGCGTAAAGCGCTCGGCAACCGACCACCCTCTTACTAGCCTCCCTTATAACTCGGCCGTTGCGAGTTGCGCCATATTTCAAACGTCATATTAGCAAAGACCATGCATCTTCCAAGGGTAAAATGTCTATGCCTGCGCAAGGCTTTACCGCCACTACATCACGTGACGTGGGTCCCACTCGACGTGGTATCACATCACCTTTCTGGTGCTAGCCACCAATTACAAAATTAATACGACCCGGTATTATACCTGACTAGGAAGTGCAGGTCATAATTAGTGTGATCTATAATATAAGGGTGATTCCAAGTTATATTGAAACAGAGATTTCTACCACCCTTGGTGATGTCATTTGACTTTGATACCGATTTTCGGTGTATTTCAATCGAGATCAAAGGTAGGTAAGTACGTCAAATGACTATTTCAGTGTTTCATTCTTTAAATATTCGATCGAGTATGTATCTACGTGTATAAAAGTAGAGCGCAGCGAATTTCGCAAAGCCTCTTGACTAAATATCAGAGTCAGTCGTGCTTTGGCACAGCAAGAAGCCTTCAAATATAAAGTTACGAGAGTACCGAAGGAAAAATATAAGAGCACCGGATGAAAGAAGCAATGAAAAATTTAACAAAAAATCTATAGCAGAATGAGTAAATGTCGGTTGTAGGCATCCCAATTCGAGTAAGAAGCTCAAATGAGGGGCCTACATCTCGATATATATTAAAAATCATTTCACCGGCTTCTATGAACAGAGGGAAACCGTTCGTTGAATCTAGTCTCACGTAATAAGCAACCAAGTATAAAGAATAAAGAAATTGTCAATATATCCCACGCGATACATTGGGGCTCAGAAAATTTGCCAACTTTTTGGCTTAATATTAGGATTATTGAGTAGTATCGCGTCTAAAATCTGCTATCTAACTTTCTTGTCGTAAATATTGCAACATCTGGCTGAGCTCATACGACTTCGAGTCACGCCTCTCTCCCTCTACATTTCATTTCACTTCTGAGATACTTTACTGAAATACCGTCGAGATCCACCGATCCGGTAGTCCACCCCTGTGTGTATAAGCCTTCGCCTTTCTATGTCTGCGTAATTCTTCTCGACGCTTCGTTTCTGAACAAAAGATGGGTTGCTATGTCATCACCAGATTGCACCATCTAAGGACCATCCGAGGATAGTAGAAACTAGCGTGGAAATGAAACACGTGGAAATACCCTCAAATCCCGACGATTGATTAAGCTGCTAATATCGCGGTTCGCTAATACGCCGATAGCCAAAGTCTCCATTCGTCAGCCGCATCGTTTCGATATAAGTGATCAAAAAATCGCTTGTAAGTCGCGTCTGTAAGTTGCGTAAAGAAATACGTTTTTGTTCTTCTTTTTTTCTCGTATTTTTTTTATTTTTTTTTCTCTTTCTTCACCCCTGTTTTCTGCGACATAGCGACATTTTTCGTTGACTGTACAACGTCTTGCGAGGACCAGCGACTTTTGGCTCGAAGACAGCCGTATAATTGTATAGACTCGCCCGCCGTAAAATCGCAGTGATTTTCGTGACCCGAAGACTAATCGGTTCTTACCGAAGGCAGAAATTCGGGCGTTGATACCGAGTCGATAGCCGAATATCTTATTCACCCTCGGTTCTTCTATATCCTACCTTCTTGAAATACTCCGACTGACCTTCGCTCGATACGAATAGTTAGATTTGATAAAATTGAAAACAAGTAAATTACGATTACGAGGGTTTACTTGGTTACCTCTGCTTCGGTTGTTATGAGAAAACGATTCATCCAGTCATCTAAAGTTTTACCTTATGCCTTTGCCGACATAATTTCAACCCTTTCATTCAATAACGTTGTAACTCGATTCTACCCGCTTTACAGAAGAAGCTTTCGAAGCTTTTATCATTTTGCTTTGTCACAGTATATGTATGTATATGTGTATACACTTTGTGATCAGATTTAAGGGCTTAAAGTTTCGATTAAGCTTTTCTTCCTTCATCCTCGTTCGAATTATCGGATACCATATTTTTATCCTCACAGAAAAATTTTCAGTTAAAACGATCTACAACTATAGAAAATTCTATGTATTATATAAACCCAATCAACCAACAAATATGATTATTCTCTATAAATAGAGATTGAAGTTTGCTACGAGACTAAACACCCTCAGGCATCTAAATACTTCGATAATACATATTAAAGGGGGTGTTACACGTTAATCGCATCCGCATATTGTTAAAGATTTAGATAAATTAGTTCTTTTTTTTTTTTTTTTCATTTTTTTTTTCATTCTTTAAGGAAACATCATCCCTTGAAACAACCCTCTTTTAATTACACAAGATAATTTACCACGTAAAGTGAATTTACGTGAGGGAATCAAGCAGGAGGAGGATAAATTTACGCTAACAATGAATCTCTCAACAAATAGCAAACATTGTTCTACAAGACTGCAGGCAACTGTTGAGATGACAGCTTTGAGATGCCATAAAGTTGCGGTCGTTGGTATAAACTTGCATCTGATACCTGTAAAGACTCTCAAACCTTGCCAGGTGAGCCATATTCCTCGTCAGCGTATTGTACCGACCCGACATAGCCTGTTCTGTTTCCACACCAAAGCCACAGAGTATTTGTCTCACATGGATATAATTGTCATCAGCTACTACTAACAATAAGACGAAACTGAATGCTCTGAAGTCTCGACGATTAGTCGAACGTTTCCTGAAACAGAAAATATTTTACGCGTCACGTAAGCCGGATTATATCAATATACTGTTTGACACGTGTTATTGGATTTCAATCTACGTTAGCTCGAAGAAAATTGCTACAGAATATAAGTATTAGTCCTACTCAAACTCTTATATGTCACATGTCACTGGCATCAGGATGGTTCCTATAATTCACTGTCTTTTTTTTCTTTTTTCTTTTTGTTTTTCTTTTTGAGCTTTGAAGAATTAGCTGAGAAATTTTTTTGTGGTACTTTGAGAACAGGAACAAGTAGAACACATCGCAACGTATTTGTAAAGTTAACTAACTTTTCTTGTCTTATCACTAGTACCTAGAGTGGCAACCAACATAATTTCAAGGAAATTTGTAAAAAAAATTGAATTTGCCGCAGATGAAAGTTCAGGAACGTCTTCACCCCAAGGAGAAGAAAAGGGAGGGATAGGACTTTGGGAAATAATGTAGAGAAACGGGGGCCACGGTGTAGACTGAACAATCTTAGAGTAGGACAAGATTGCCATTCTCATGGCTCCACATCTTGCTAAAGAGAAGAATTTTTAGAGTATCTACGTACGTAGGGGTATGTGAAAAAAAAAAAGTAAACTGTAATTCGTTTCTGATATCAGCTAGTATGAGTAGAACAAGCCTTGATGTATTTTGGTAGAAAAAAGTTCGAGGTCGCTTACGAGTCATTTGAAAGCAATCTAGTATTTGCATATACAACGAACTCTGAAAATAAAATGAAGAGGCTAGCAAACTACCCTTGATGCAGAAAGGGAAGATTAAAAATATTCACTATCTACCCTCCTGATACGAAACTTTAGTAAATGGATTTGAGAATATTGTTTGAATAGCATCCAGGTGTTCTTCTTTTGAAAATATTCCGAAAATTTTATCCATTTGGTTATTGAATTCTCGTGTTTTTCAAAATCAGATATTACCGATTTTACAATCAGAGTAAGAAACGCGATAGGTATAAGTGCCACTGGGTAAAGACTTCTTTTGTTTTACATTCGCTTTTGAAATTTACTGTCCACCGGTTTCGCTCCTTCCGTTTCCGGCTCCTTGCTAAGTACAAGCATTTAATATTTATCCTTTGATTTTGATTATTATCACTATTATAATTGTCATTTATATCCTGAAGAATTTTGAATGTGAAACATGCGCTGTGCAGGATCAAAGTCAAAAGAGTTATGAATAACTGATACTTCACACCTACTACAAGCCATTCGTACATAAGTAGAACCGATTATACAGTACTTTACGAGCTTTCGACTTATTCCGATTATAAGTTCTTCATATAAAGAATCCAGGAACGAGGACACGTTAAGTTCGAAACATCAAAGTCCCTATTGCATTAGCACTCATATATATAAATGTATATGTGTCAAGATTTGCGCTTGCCAAATGACGTGACGGGAACTTGAAATTATTTGGTAAGTGGCAGGGACGCGTGTGCACATTATGCGCGTTTCTACGTTCCTACGAATTGTCTAGATCCTAGATTCTAGATTCCAGATTCTAGGAGTTCTTGATTACATACCACGCTCGCAACACCAAACAACCCAGCTGCACCGCGTCTACATTTACCAGCTGCCAGTTGAGTCTAGCGAGAAACGGTGTATGTAGATTCAGCGGTGGCCGCGTCTCGTTTATAGTATACTTGTGTGTATCTGCAAGACGTAGCACTCCATTCAGCTTGAAGCACGTGTGAAGTAAAATTGGATGTCTGTTAAGACAGATATGTGTCGGTTATAACGTCACAAGATTATTTCATCTCTCTGCTTAGTGCTAGAAAATTTTCGAAGCTTGATTAAAGCTGTACCAAACTCTGCATCTGGGTTTCACGTGCAATTTAATACAGTAATGGTACTAATCGCAAATACTGATGGCATACCCACCTCCAATTTAATCGAATAGGTATCAACTTCAATATTCCAAACGAAAATCCACAGTTTTTTAAATATTTTATGACAGAAAAATTGAAGTCAGAATTCGTCATCGAAACTAAATTCGTATACTTATTTCACATGTATCTGTTGTATACGTATGGAGAATTTCAATCTTTTCAAGACGTAATTGAGTAGATTCTAAAATTCGGGATAGATAAGATTAGGAAAAAAAAAAGGACGAAGAAATTTTGGAGGGAAATTATTATTTTGGAAGAAAAAAAATACCCTAATTGTTACGAAACATAACTTTTCGGCAGGCAGCAGAATACCCACATCAAATTTTAAAGTCGTATTTTTTGCTGTTCAAAAGTTACAAGTTCTTGGTAAGTAAAATTAATTTATGGTGCAACCTGTACGTCTGTGGAAAAGAAAATTATCTCTTCAATTTTCTGATTTTCTTTGAAACATGTTTTTCCATTTTTTTTATTTCAATTCTTTTCTATTGATTTCTTCTGAAACCTTCATTAAATTTACGTTGATTCTCAGATCGGAAAGGAAAAAAATCATGTACCCCCCTATGATGTGATGAAGACGCAGAGAATCTGTTGCAATGATTTTTGAAAATTTTGATTTTGACAATAGTGCTGAGATTTTCTCGAGGCTCAAAAACAATAAGTACATAGTAACAATATGCTTCAGGTGAAACTTTTATATTGACTATTCATGAGAATTGGAAATAAGAGGATGATAAATTTGTACGAGTAGACAATCGCTGAACCACCGCAAGACATTCTTCATTGATAACTAGTTCAAGTGTTCCTTCTAGAGACTTATTAGCAAGAAGTTGAGGTAATATAGAGAAATGCGCCCATTTAGTAGCATTTCACGATTGCAGCTAAGAAAGCACGCCCCAATAGAATTTATTAGAATTAGAACTCTTGATGCCTCAAGTGTTCGAAGAAGGTCTAGTATATTACTATTAAAGAAAGTACCACCGGGACATTTGTATTCCGCTTGAGATTTCTCCGAACGTGAGAGGCTTTCATTTCGAATTATTAGTCGCATTATCTAAAGCCCTTGCTATCGCCAGCTCTAAAAAAACAATAACGTCATTCCACTTCTTTTACCTATATACGTATATACGTATTCCTTGACTTAGTAGATATGTTTATTCATTACTATGCGTGTGAGTAGTCTCTCATGAATGTTGACGTTATTTTTAGTATATAAAAATATTACCGTTTAACATACTACAAGGATATGATACCCAGAGAAAAACGTACTGCATCCAAATTGAAGAATTGCACTTTATAAATGTGCGGAGTAATGAGAAATTTTCGTCGTATACTGTGCACTGGTTGATCCCAGGCATGGGTAGATCAAAGACCGCGACGTTTTCCTTCTTCCTTTTTTTTTCCTCTTTCTTTCTTTCTCGCATTTTTCCGTTGATACAAACAGATTTTCTTCTTAAAAGCTTGGCTCCGCTACACTAATCCCGAAGAACGTGGTTAGCGTAATCCTCCCGGTAATCAAGACTCGGGGTAAACTGGCCGAGAATAAAAGGGAAAATCATAACTCATCAAAATTTTCATCGGGGTTGAATTGCCCCAGCTAAATTGTTGAAAAAGAAATCAAGAAGAGAGAGAGAGAGAAAGAGAAAGAGAAAGAGAAAGAGAGGTCTTTACTTTCAAGGGGCAGACACTTCCTTGAATTAAAATAAAATGTTAATCAGTTAATGTTATATAATCGGTCAGCTAAAACTCGACTATTAATTTCAAAAATAATTCCTTGACAGTATTTGCAGATTTCGGCTACGCTAATATACATAGAATACGATTTAACTGATATTTGTTTTCTTAGAATGATATACATATACCTATATGCGAATGTCGATGTGGATGTGGATGTGGAGGATGTGGATGAAGGACGAACGGACGAGGGGTGGAAGAGTTTGGCACGTGGGCCAGGACGCATGCGTTTCGCGTTGTTCCTCGAGAACAGCGATCCACGAGCCAGTCACTATCTGAACTCCGGGTTGCGTTAATGTTATAAACGAATGCTACTGTAAAATGACAATAATAAAGTTGTTCCTGATTCCCAGTGTCATTTTCTGGCTGATTGTTATACCTTGTGTTCAAGGTAGGTGAAAATTTACATTCATAAATTTGATTTCTACCACATTTTAATTACATACCCGTACAACTACGATTCGTCTTATTACTTTGCCTTAATTTGTGTCTCCGGTGCAGATCACATTTCCGAAAAAATTTCCGGGACTTTTTCTCTGAATGAGGCATCGTGTGATTTAGTGGTTCGCAATTTGTCGTCTCGCAGAGCCAGCCTCGCGGTGACTCATCATTCAGGGACCCTGAAGATTCTTCTCAAACCGTCCATCCCTTCGATTTTCTACATTTTCAAGAATCTCAGCTCTCGGTTTCACTCCCAGATCGTTCAACCCCAATAACAAAGACAAGGGGTGGCTACCCGCATGCCCTCAGAAAGTTGTAGATATCACAGAGTTAGAACGTGCATTTCTAAGCTGGATGAGGCCGTGGCTGCCCGTTACGAAGCCAGATAATTCAACTCGTGCGTGTAGGCACTATCTAGAGAAAATAATAGGTAACTGGGGTATTGGATACGACAGTAAGTTCAGCCGTTGGCACCGCGACTGTGACACTAAGATGCGGGACGGGTGACGGTATTCTACGTACGTATGCGTCTGCGACATTAATGTGCAAAGTCCATGTGTGCGGGGGATGGATGAGGACATTCGCGCATGCGATGTAAAAATAAATTGCTATGAAAAAAACTATACCCTTATTTTACCTGAAAGAGTAAACCGTCAGCTGCCAAACGGCGTGTTTTTTTTTTTAGAATCCAGAATTCCTATAGAACCGCAAGTTCTCTTCAAAGTTACTCCTTTGCCAATTCCAATCCCCTCAGACCGCCCATCGTGTTCGAGATTTTACTACCCTGTAGTGCGTTTCCTTGCACCAAAGCTTGTAGGTACCACGTAACGACTAAGAGGGTATTTGGCAACCGTTTGTGCTTTGTCAGTCTCGTGGTTTGAATGAAACTTTGTACAAGAACAGTCCGATGGAACTTTGACATTGGTTTGTTTCAGGAAACTAGATTGAATCAGTTAATGCTGTAATGGATCATTGAAACATTCAACTTGTCAATTGTCCTAGTACGTAAATTGAAGTGTTCCGAATCGAAGATGTTTGCAAACTGCAATCTTCATTACGTGAAATAGTATTGGGATGAGATAACTTTCCACGAAAACTTTTGCCAGATATAATACAGAGTCCAGTGATAATCGCGAAAGTGTTATATCGTAAAAATAATTCGCTTGATTATGATCGAGAGTTATTTTGACTGAAGAAATAACTTTTATTGCCATGAACGAACTCGTCTCATATGTGATATGCCTTCGTATAGTCTAAAGACACAGGGACAGATGATTTTCACCGTAGTGTTAAAGATAAGAGGTTTTTTTTACATCGCTGTATAGAAATTTCAATTAAATCATTCGATATATGAATGTTTAGGAAAACGGAGGGCCTCGTGAAACGGAAGGGATATGTTTCCCTGAGTTCATTTTAACCAGAGGAAATTCACTGTAGCTATAATAGTGGTATCTACAGAACTAGGCATGTAGAAATCTATTTGTATCTGTAATATATACTCGAAAATGCGTAGAGACTACGGGGTGAGGGTTGTTATACCTCATGGCTAAACACCGATTACGATTAAGGGTAATGCTTACATAGAAACATATGGTATGCTACAAGGTGTATATATATATATATAGTATCATCATCGCGCAATACGGAGCTATAATTTCTCGAGGGCAAGGGCTTGGGGGTCAGGTTATAGTTACATTAGCGAATTAACAACAACCGGTTCGGTTCAAAAGTTCCATAACCTAACGGTGTGACTGGAAGTCACCCAAAATTTCTCCCTCCGTGTGTAATCAAAATTTATTGCCCAATAACGAACATACGTGCAGGTTTAAATATGGAGACATTCGAAAAGTCCGTTGGGGGTATACGCAGCTCGCCACGTTATTTTAACTTTCGATAACACCATTAGGGAGAAATTCATATTTTTTTTTATTTGAAAAAACGACCAGGAGTGAGAATTTATTCAACGAATATGAACATGTAACGTAATATGAACTGAAAAGTGGAGGATTTTCACTTTTAATCGTAGATGGTAGGCGACTGGCATAACGCACTTGAATAGTTTGCTCTAGAGGTGTGCCAGCTAGATAGGTATATATACCATAGGGAGTGAATGGAAGAGGGATGATTTTGGTTCGAGTCGATTTGCCGGGGAAAAAAAAAAAAAAAAGCTTGATGCGTGCAGCGTGGATAACGGTTGGGATCTAGCGTACCTCTACCTACCGTGCCGATAGATAAAACCAATCACATGGCATTGTACACAGAGAAATTTATTGCCGTAGATTATCTGGCCGGAGTCCAAACACAAACACGTTTCTTTCCCTGCATTGAAAGAGGAGAGAAATACAGAGAGAGAGAGGTAGAATCGTGGTGGTGATAGTAGTAACAATGGAGCAAGAGAAAGAGAAAAGGAGTGTAACAGGGTAAAGGGATGAAGGGGACAGAGCGACAGACTGAGCTTGGAGAGGGTAGGAATGGGGTGTGCGTTTAAATCTCGCGGAAGTAGAGGATTTCCAGAAGACGTGCATCGCTTTTTATTGTCAGATAGACCATTTGAACAACAGCCAACATGCCAAGCCCCAACGGAATGTCGGCGCTCCGTAATAGATTTATACCCTTAGAGTTGGAAGGAAGAAGATATCTGGTGGGTCGAGCCTCTACAAAGAAGTTAAGCGAACGATGTTGAGATATTTCGACGAGAATGTCCAGCAATGTCAGGAACCCTTGGGTCTCAGCAAACGTTCAAAACTTCTCTAATATTCACGTAACAATAACCACTGAAATAGCTCTAGATATATATATGTACCATGTACATGTAGAGAGGGACTCAAATCCGCCAAGTGATACTTCATTCAATGACTGCCTTCTCGCTGTAACGTGACTAGTACCAGTCTCTTTGTCCATTAGCTATTTATTACACTTTACATCCCCTCCGTGTCTCGTTGATGGTTAGGTGCGTCAATATTTCTGACAGACAATTACCGGCTTCACCACGAATGGAAGAACCTTGTTATAAAGACACCGTGAACTGATAGTTATAGGTGGTACAACTGTACAACAAGCTCGACGTCAAACTTCCTTATCACTGTTCATGATCTTTACAGCCTGACAATCTCGGTTCTGGATACTACGAGGCTCGTTGAATTTTACAGTATTGGTCTATGCTTCCATAATCATAACCGTATGTATGTATATATATATGAGTTGTAGCTCTGTTTTTTATGGCTCTATGCGATAAATGGGTCTGTTTTAAATGTTGCTCCTATAGCTATGGTGTGACTTCCGTCATTTACATCTTTTATGCTTTATTTAATAGCTGCCTATTACAGTAGATAATTACTTGCTGCTGCAGCTTATCTTTAATGCAATCACATACGTAGGTATGTATGTACAGTACCGCAAATGTTATTTCCTGAAGTGGCAGTCTTCAATTTAAAAACGTAATGTTTAATCGTTCAAATACCTATATAATTGTACAGCTGTCTAGATATACAGATAAAGCTTTGTCATTTTAACAACAAGATAATATACGGTATATTTTGATGCCCTATTTCAAGCAAAATGTAAATTCTATTAAGTATTTATGACGGGTGAAGAATTGAAGGGGTTGCACGCTTTCGGTTAAATAAATGAAAGGTAGAAAGATAAAATTTATCGCGAATTGAAAATTCAATTTCGTTCTAACAGATCTATCGTTAAAATGCGATTCGTAGCGTAGATGAGAAAATCAGTTGACGAGTCAGAGTACGGTGATTATTCTGACAATATTGATGATTGATGAGTGATGGTTATCGCGCGGTGAAATTCTATCAACGTTAATTTAATTGTTGTATTAATTATTGTCAAATACACGGACGGTGTATAGCGATTATTTCATCGTCCGTAAATGCCAGGGGTATATCATTTGATGCGTAGGACGTAGGACGCGAGGTCGCCAGAAGTGCGAGAGAAAATTTGTGATGTGCAGCCAAGTCTACAGACTGGTTTGCAGAGCCAAATTTGCGCCGTAGACAGCAACTCGGTCAAAGCGGTCGCCGCAGTTCATCCGGGGTCACGTTTGCCGTTGCCAGAGATGAGATTCTCTGATTCTCCCTTTTGCGGGGGAAATTCTCCGACCAGAACTCAAATCGCGAGTACTACTTCCTGGTGTTGCTTCGTGTTGCTTTGAGGCAAAATTTCTAATTGTCTTCAATTTGCATCAACCTTTGTACCCGAGTTCTGTGGTAGCCTCCGGCGTCGCCGTTGATTGTGGTCCTTGTATTGATGCTAATTAACACATATTGATATTGAAAATTTCGAGGTCAAACATATGACGATGTGAAATCTCCGCAGTATACCAATAACCACCGGTTTGTATAATAATCGTATAAAAAGATCATTATACGTTCTATATTTATTTCAGGTCTGAAACTTCTTTAGTTCAACGTCTAATTGGAATTTATTGAAAACATAACGTTTCATACACGTCTATCACTGAAATATTTGACCAAAAGAATTGAACATTATTATTACGTAACTTAAAATACACGAGGTATGTGTTTATTGTCTCGTTTTCAAAACGTATGAATCACGTGAATTTCGCAGGTATTTGTTATAGCAAAACATTCTAAAAATTGAATAATATCAGGCTAACGATAAATGTGTGGAATATACGTTTGATAATGGCATGATTATATATTGATACTAAAAAATCAACCCCTACACGTGAACCGGTGCACTTATTGTGATACAAACGGTCCATGATGGCATTGGATCCCAAGGATCCATGAGAAGAGAAGCAAGAAAACAAAAAAAACAAAAATCTAAAGCGAGTATAATCGTGTTTCCAAATCGGATTTAGAAGCGGCACTTGCTCGTGAAATTGCTCTGCCATGGTAGAATTACTTTTTCATAGTTTCGCACAAGTTTCCCTCGTAAGTTATCTATCTTTCGCTGGGACAGTGTGACTCTTTCCGTACGTTCGTCGTGTCTGAACTATGTTCAGACTTGGTCGTTTCGTGAATGGGGACAAAAAAAGAAAAGAAAAGAAAAGAAAAGAAAAAAAAATCTCAAGTGCAAGTGGGAGTTGAAACGGGCGGGATAAAAGTGGTCGCAAAGGAACAGAAATCTGCTTCTTTACTATCCTACGTCCAACTCATGAGCCCCTCGAAAAGCTATAAAAAAATACTATAACCCGTATACTTCGCCGAGCATTCGAACCGACTAAGAGGTTATGCCAGTCTAAGTATCTCAAGGGGTACCTATAGGTAGGTACACCATATATACACGTTTTGGAAAGGCTTTAACAAAGTCAGGGCGATCCTGGCAGCGATCCGACGATGTTAACCTAACAAATATTGACCAAGGATTTAGGTAGCGTTTCTGTCTATAGGTATACAAACGTATAGGTATATGTACATACGTACTATATATAGGTACATATGTGTACGTAAGCTCGCCCGCACCATTTGATTCAATTCCGAGATAATGCAATTGGTTTGAAATTTATTTAGCAAATCAGTATAGCTACGAAACGTAATGAAAATTAATCCGGCCCTCAATGACGACAATTTCGAGAAAGTGGTGGTGGTGGTAGCGCCCGTGATGAGGTCCAGAGGAGTAAAGCGACGAGTTAATCGACTACCTGCAATACCGCCCCAATTTCGTTTTACGAGACGTAGCTGGGTGGCTGGCTGGCTGGCTGGCTGGCTAGCTGAATGTGTGGGTGGCCGGGTATACGATACCCGTAAAACACGTGGTACAACCCAGTGACCCCTTTGAACGAGACCCTCAAACTTTTCCCAGAAAACACCCAGACAATAGTCAACCGGGTTAACTTCTGCCTAATTTATTTATCACCAAATTCTGCTGTACGAACGTTCACGCACCTCACAATCAGGCATTGTTTCCCGAGTCACAAACCATCTATAAGACCGGACAAACATTGTCACAAATGCACAAGTGTGCAAACGTGTCCAAAGGACCAGAGAATAAGATAAAGTAGAAATAATTGTTACTGTTGTCACGGTCAGCCAGTAGCCCTACCAAAGCTTGTCAAATTCACGTGAACCCTTTGTTACGTGTAATAATTAATATACTTTTTCCATTTACGGTCTCATCGGAGTAAAGTCCCGTAATACATTCTCACATCAGCAAACATATCAACCCGAATGAACTCGGAGTACCCCGAAACTTGAGAGTAACTTGCGATAAATCTGAAAAGTGATCAACTTACTTCGCGTGATTCTTCGTTCGTGTTTGACAAAGTCGTGGTTTAGGTGATCAAGGGGGGAGCGAGAGCGAGGCCCTAGCCTTTTAGGACATCTCTACAAATTTTGATGAGAAAATTAACGTTCGATAGACGCAGTATATTATTTACAATAAACGAATAATTGCATCAGGCTCGTTACAAGACAGCGCATAGTACCGAATACGTGAATTATAGCACCTCAGGGAGTTTGCATACCGTTCCATGTATACTATTTAATGTACTTGATATAAACTCCCAAGCTCACATGAACACCCCCGCAACTCGGCTGAAAAAGCTAACTTGAAGCCGGAAAAGACTTCATTGAGTTATTTACACACAGGACACTCGAAGGGTTCTCCATGTTACGCGGTGGTACTGCAGGGGGTAAAGAAGGGGTCGAGTGAAGAGGAGTGCTCATCAAGGGCATACTGGTACCAGACGCCCTCAAACACACCTCAACGAGGACTGAGGGTCAGAAAGGTGTTTGCTGTATCTATACAACAAGGGTGTTCGTGCCTGCTTGGGGTCCCGTTTTAAATCAAAAGTTTCAAAGGTCAGGGTGTACCTGATTTGCCTCCGGTCATTAGCAATTCACAATACTACATGCTACTGTATACTTGATGAAGTCTGATGACGGATGAATCGGATCATTTTCAATTTCCAGGAAATCGAAGAGCTGATTGATGTCCTGCTGAATGTTTCAGTAGCTGATAATCCTTAGACGCGTTATTGCTCATTAAATTAACTGTGAACTAAATTAATTTCCCAAACCTGGGTCTTATGGTAGTTTTCGTGAGATATCAACTGTTGAGCTAGTGGATCGATTCCATAGAAACTTGAGACTAATTTTGCTGCACGCATATAATTGTTTCTAACTAGTTTTTGATAGTTACTATATATGGGCTTAGAAAGTGTTTACTTGAGATAAATTGTGTGCCTTGTTGGAATGATCTTTTTTTGTTAAGCATTTGACTATTTTTGAATTTTGATAAAATAATGGAACCGGAATTATGTGTTACTGAAGCACGTCTCGTCGAGTTGAAACACTCAGCAATATTCAAAAGTTGTATGTCTTCCTTAAAGGGTTGATACTGGAACGACATGGAAGGGAAATGGTAGAAATTATACGAAATCCTTCGAGAAAATGTTTGTTCCGGAGTGTCGCACAAATTGAAACATCGGCATGTTGCTGTAGAGTAAAAGGGGAAGCTGTACCATTGCTGCTGATTGTATTTCAAATAATTCCGAAACAGGAGAAACTCACCGAGAAAGTGGGACGACGGAAGGAGAGAAAAAAAAAAAAAGGTCCGATAAATAGACGGCGAAAGAGAAACAGAGAAAAGATCTGAAAATAGAAGATTGTGGCACAGGCGATGGGGAGCGGCACGTGAGGCGAGCCGTTTTGGCGGTCGTGCTAATTGGGGGGAAACCAAAGTGACTAGCAACGTTATCCAAACGCAGCATCCATCATTCTCGGTCCTTAGCTCAGCTCCCACTTCACATCGCTCTGTTCCACCTAGCGCCAAATGAATACGTCGACCCGCGCGAGCCACCCGGCAAAGGAGTTTGCTCGCGCGATTAATCTCACAATCTGGACGGAGTGGCTATGATAGACTCCCATGAATAACTCATGAGCGAGCGAGTACCTGCTTCCCATAGGGACGTTCGCGTATAATTCACCCACTTCATTTGTCCTCATTACTATGCCCGATCGTTAAGTTACGTTACGTTTCGTTTCTTCTGCGGTATGGTCTTCGCCTTTGCCTTTGCCTTTACCTTCGCCTTCGCCTTAGCCATCTGATTCCATCCATGTCATTGCAACCCTATACCGATCGTATCCACGGATGTTGTAAACCTCTACGCACAAGTACTCCTACGTGTATCATACATAACATACAAGTGCTCTTAGTATTTGCACGGGTTACCCGGGGTTGTTGGAACATCGGGAATGAGGATGGGCAAAGTTTATCTCATAAACCGAGTCAAGTATGTACGGAAATGAAATATATGACCGAGTTGGTGCATTGATTAACGCGGCTAGTGCTACTAACAGCAGGCTGCTAGTTATTACCGACATCATTATGTGCGGTGTGTTATACGAACTTACAGATTGTCACACGTAGCTATCTACGACCTTATACCTATACATGTGCACACATACACACACACACACACGCATATACGAACACATACATATATGTACACTCATGTATACAGAATAAAAAGACCGCAATTAATTGTTTCTATTCCACCGTCTCCCTTTCAGCAATTATTTTCACCCTGCTTCTGTCAAAGTGCTATCGTAGATATCTGTACGGTCGAATTTTCCCTGATGAAATGTGTTAATTTGTTAACCACAAACGGGATGTGCCTTGACTGCAGTGGGCGGTGGTAACGTAGTTTGCGAACAGAATTTCATCAGGAGACCATAGCTGGAACTTCAAAGACATTATCGGCTGTAACACGCTTCTGGATGGTTTACGTAACGAGAAATTAATTGCGACAAATTTCTCACCCTATAAATTGATTTTGTATACAATGAGATCAGTCGATCAAAAATTATCTGTCCTACGATTACTGGCGTGAAAAGAAAACTCGTGTATTAAAAACGGTGGATTTTTTTATTCTTTTATTTCTCACCCTGCAGATTAGAATAAATTATTTTTATAAAAAAAACTGAGGGAATGTATTTATGTCAAGTATATGAAAGATAGCTGAGCAGCTTCTTCCGGAAACTGATATCGATTTCATGTAACAGATAAATTAAATCATCCACTTCGTGAACCGGACAATCTGGTGACTGGTTCACTTCACAGCAGATGTATACATCGCTGTGTTGTATTCGCGTTAAGAAACCTTTTGGTTATCAAGAGATCGTGGGGCAGAAATTTTATTTTTTATCTTTTTGATAGTGAAAATACAAAAAAATAAAAAAATAAAAAATACTTATATCATATTAACAGAGATGAATAAATTTTACGCTGAAATGTTTTACCACGATTCGCATTCTAATAATGAAAACGGAGGTATAGGTAATGCCAAGAGCTCGTGAAAACGGAAAAATTGTAAACCAGCTGGAAAATGAAAAAATATAGTTGATCAAAAAAAAAAAAATTCTCGTCTGTCCAACTAGAAAACGTGGTAATAACATGTAGACGCTCCAACGGTGTTCTTTTCTCTTGTCATCTTAGCTGATAAACCGGGTGCATGAAGATTAAGACAAGGTGAGAAATTCATCTCGTTTAGAAAAAAGAACGAGTAAAACGCAATTCTCTTGTGTTAATTGGTATTGCATTGGTTACCAGAGGTATAGTGGCTGTGTTAGCCGATGCAGGCGATAAAATTTTCGCGTTGCAAAGGGGCTTCGGGCGATTCATGTAGTTCAAGAAAGGCCAATGTAAGTCTTGGTAAAGCCGAGAGCAAGGAAGTGCAGGACCCGGAGTGAGACTGAGTAAACCAGGGTAAGGCCGGATAAGGTTGAGAGGAAAGAGGGAAGAGGCAGGAGGAAAGAGGAAAGAGGAAAGAGGAAAGAGGTCGCGCAGGATTCTGTTTGACTACGCGTGATTGATTGCCTCGCGTCTTGCGCGTTGTAGAGAGGTAGAGACTAACTCCATTAGCGATCATCCTCTGCCGCAACAGCTTGCAACAGATGATCCGACCTCGCTTCGCTAGATTAGCAAACAAGAAGGCTCCCGCCACTTATCTCGCTTCGCGCATAGCGCACCATCTATTCTTTTACGGCTTTGTTAAGCTCACCGAGAAGTAAGAGCGCGAAAGGTGAGCACATACAGTATATTCTATATATATATATATGGACGAGGAACGGAAGGAAGGCAAAAGCTGCACGTGCAAAACAACTAACGTTTTACTGCCTGTTGGCGAGTCTGACTTTGGGTGAATACTTGGATGTTTACTTGCTATATGTATAAGAGAATGAAATAGCGAGGGCTTTGTACTTACTTCCGGCTTTATGCACATACTTTTTTCGACAAATTATATGGCCCAGTGTTTTTCACCTGTAGTCATAATATTCACTGTTTATATGCAGATTTCAGAACGGCGGAAAACCATTTCGGACTTTTTGTAGTTTTTCTGTAATTGGCGAAATTTTCAAACTATGCTTACGTATGGGAGACGGGGACTTCCTGAAAAAGACTTATTTCGCCCTAAAAAGCGTTAATAGAAAAAAAAAAAGAAACGGGCAGAAACGAGTATCCCAATTTTTATTTCTCATGGAGGTGCCAGTTTTGACCCCATCCCCCATACATCTTTCTCAAACGAGACTATTAGAATTTCTTATAAAGCCATGTATCTTTTATAGCGAGGCGGGCCATCGGGCATTACATAATACTTGAAATTAATGAAACTTTATCAATCGTGTCTGTCGTGTAAAAAAGACTTTGGATCCGACAATGAGATGGAAAGGCATTTTTTTATTAAATCTTATAGGGAAAGTACAAGTCAATGATATTAAAATTACCAGCCCAAGACAGTGATACGATTACAAACGTTTTGAGTTTTGAATTTTGCCAACAAGAGGAAAATCTTAATCAAGAAGTGGAGCTTTGAAAATTCATTCAAAAGAAACGAGTGAAATTAAACGAGCCCGTAGCTTTCATACGTTCAAAAATCAATGTCACCCTCTTATTTCCAGCCTATACATATCCCCGACAATTTATAAGAAAAAATTTCAAATTCTTTTTGCACACTGCGCAGTTAACTCCCCAAAATACAACACCGTGTGTTCAAAGAATAAAAAACTGCACTTGCTTTTTTACATATATAGTAATAATGTATTTCCAACATTTTATCAATCATGAATGCTACAGGTAGAAGTATTTTTGTTAGAAAATATAAACGCATATGAATAAACGAGAAAAAAACTGAACTGAATATCGATTTCATTAATAGTAATGACGATGGTATTTCGAAAGAGAATGGTAACGACTTGGAAGTGAATTTTCACGATTTATTTTCGTTTCTTGACTCCATAGCGTGAAACGAAAAAAGAAAAAAAAAAAAAAAAGAGGCGTTTGTTACTGAATAGCAAAAGACAGAACATCCGTCAAAAAGATAATGCCTATTCACTCATTTGTCTGACGGAAAAGGCAACGGGGTTTTGTCCGACAAATTGAAAGCATTAGGCAGCACGGAAGGTGTACTATATACTCACAATATTCGTCGGTTTAACCGTCCAGCCACGGGGTCAGAGTGCTACGTTAGAAATTGGGAGCTGCCATATATATGCCCTATTACTATCCGTAATTTTCTCGCTCTTTGTCAATTTGGTATTCCACTATATTTCGCTAGCGATAAGATGACAAATATACCTATACAGATTTAGGACACGAAAAGTATCAACTATATTATATCTTCAAGGCGGACCTATCATCTCACGGCTGTGCAACCCGGAATATGTATTTTTCCATGTGATTAGTTTTCATCACTTTTCATCCGGAAGAAAATGCGTTTTGATATAATGATGCAGTGGATCTTAGCACTAAGGTGATATCGGACGAGTAACGCACAATTAACTAGCAGCCTAATCTTCATAATAAATTTTTTAATCATATAATGTCAATGATGCTGATGAGCTTCATTCGAATTAGCTATTTACAGTACTCTGCAGGCTACCCCTTTGTCAATTTATTCCTTTTGGGATTGATTGAAGTATCATGAAAGGGAATACTGAGGCATATTTCTGTGTCAATTAATAGCGATTAGATAGAACAATGAGCGTGACGATTTCAGCTAGAGGCATTCAATGCGAAACCCTTTACTTCTAGTAATAAACAGTAATTATCGGAAACAAGTACTTTACGAGTTGTTTTCAGAAATAGGGTTTTACCATGAGAGAATGCGCAGTAAACCTGCACGAATGCTATTTTCTCGGTCGTCTTCTTTGCCTCGTATTTGCTATGCCTGGTTGCGTTAGCCGGTGGCATCCAAGGGTCCCTAAGCCGATTTAGAAATGAACAGACTACAGCTAGGTTTATAATACTAGAGAGTAACGCCTCCTAAAATATCAAACGAGAAAGGCTTGTCCAGGACTTTAAAGTGAGTTTGTCAGAATCAACCATCCTGTGGGATTTTGAGGAAAATTTAGTCTAGTCCTATACTTCAAATGACGAACCGTTTCCAGATCGGAGGCAGTTCTTATTAGCTTTTATTCAATTTTCTACATAGTAAAATATTCAGTTCGATAAAATTTGGAAAACTATATCTACTGCAATAATTGAAAGCAGGTGATATATTTCGTCGTGAAGAATGTCTGGCGAATAAACGAAGTCGTGGCATAATTCGAGAATGGGCATTCTCCTTTCACACGTTCCGTTATGCTGGGTGCAGGGGATCAAGAAAACACACACGTTTGTGTAAAGGGAACAGATTTAACTGTATCGGCCAGTCTCCCTGCCCAACTTCCCTTGCCAGTTTCCTGAAACCTCTTATCCCCTACCTCGTATCCTCGAGGACAGGCTATAAGTATTTGAGCTGCTCCAAACTCCGGTTTGAAATTTTCTACACGTATTCTTGTTGCCCAGGTTGCGAGGTTTTCCCATTGATATTGGTAGCCGCCGAAAGTCGATAAATCGAAAGTCGATCTGGAAACTTCAATCGCAAAATCTTCCAGACTCGGTGAGCGGGGTATAACTGGTTGGATTATATCCCTAGTTGAACGAATTAGATGATGCAGCATTTCATCTAGGCGCAAGTAGGTAGGTAGGTATACAATTACGTAGAGAAAATGAAAGAAAGAAAGAAAGAGAAGAAAAAAAAATTGAATAAAAAACTGTACAATTTAATCTACTAAGTTTTCTTGCAACACCGTACGTATACCTACAGCGGTACAATCTATAGTAGACTTTACTGGAACCTGAAAAGATAAATTTCTGATCTATCGCCATACATCGCCGTGAAACTGCTTCATAAAATGTACGCGATAAGAAATACATTACACGTATCTGTGTGTATTTTTCTCGTAAACTATATCTAGTGTTGGAACACTACTCTATGAAATAATAAGGCTATTCCAGTTTTAATTCTTCATATTTCATATACGAACGGTATGACATAGGTTCGATTCTAAAAATCTGTATAATATACACATGATGTGAAAATAAATGAGAATAATTATACAGGATGTGCCTATGATGTGACAATCAATGAAACCTCAGGGTACTTCGATATTTTGTTGCAGGTTTTTGAGTCGATTTTGTCGTTAGAAGTTTTTAGCTTTGTTTTTTTTTTCAGTAAGCGTGTGACATAATTCAATCGGTTTTTATCGGCAGCTAAGTATATCATAAATGAAAGTCAGCAAATGTTGAAAAATATCTGATTTCCTTTATCGAGAAGTTCGACACTCGATCTTACTTCAAGCGACGACGTCCATTCGCGCAGAAATCGAGCTTCAATTATTAAGTCCTTTTGACGTTAATGATGGCCTAGGTAAACCGGTCCTATTCCAAGCTGAGATTTATTTTTAACAAGAATTTTTTCGAGTCAAATAAAGCTCGCAGAGCAGATTTTAACAAAAGTACATGATAAATCGCGCGATAACTCGTTGTTAATATTCAGCAGTGAGACGCGTGTGTTCTACATCTTTACGCTCTAAACTTTCTTCGCACGTTATATATATCCACTTTCATTTAATAAACGTATCGGGTGCCTTGGAGAGGGCGATGAAGAAGTTTAAAACAATCAATATTTCAAAACCAGTTCGCAAATTACAAATTCATTTTAAAACTCTGTTACAACACGGCGCCACTCTACTGCATTCAACTCTGCATAAGCTCTGCACCTGCATCTACATCTACATACTTTATATTTTTTCGCTGAGCAGCTTTCGCAAGAACAACATGTTTCTCTCGTGATTCTCAGCAGTTTTTTTTTTTTCTTTTTTTCTTTTTTATGAAAAAACACATTATATAAAAAAACAAAAAAATCAATCATGACAATAATGAGGAGTTAGACATTATTTTTCCATTGGATTGAACGCGGTCACTTTGCTGCTTTCAGAAACTTCGTATGGAAGATAACATGAGATTGACCATCGCTAAAGTCTATCAATATTAATATATTAACTGAAAGAAACCGGATCTGATATTCTGGCTATATCAGTGGAACGGTGGTTTCGTTAGCAGACTTCTTTAATCCGAAATGCAGCAAAGGTTCGTTCGCGGGCAAGGTGAGGGCAATTGCCTGTGCCACGCGGATAGAATAGAGTTGGGAGGCAATTTCATGACAGCATCTAGAGATGATTGGATCACTAGAGTCGGGCTCGATAACCACGTATGTGTGGTCCTTCCTGAGTTTCTTTTTCCGTTCATTCTAGTCTCAAGACACCTTCGACTGTCTTATCACTAATATAACTTCATTATCCCACAGCGTATAGACCGACTCGATTATCCGGAACTCGTAAGGTGGAATAAACCCTTGACGTCAACCTACGGGGTTGATATTTTCCAACCACGTTGTACCCTTATATTTTTTTTAAACAGAAGTCACTCAAGTTGGTTTACGACCTGGAGCGAATAGTTATGGTCACGTTGACCCGAAGGTTGTACCTTTTTGAAAATTTTCACGTTAAATTTAAACTCGAAGTAAAACTCGTGAGAGTAAAAGCTAATTAGAGTCATCGACATGTCATCGCTCAGCGTTAATTACCCAAGCCTTTGCTTCGTGGATTACACAAGGTAGAAATCACCGGGCCACGGTACGTTTAACAAGTACGTACGTACGTATTTATGTATGTATTCACAGATTTATCGAATTCTCGCATAAATCTACGGCAAATATATTTTCTCATTAAAACGTGATCTGCATCGCGGTCAGAGTTAAGGATGTAGAACTTCAAGCTAGATTGATTCCTACAATTCGAAATGGTGATTTGGAATCCGTGGAACGATACGCAAATCGGTATATAGACGAGTGAATCTGTAATGGCAGCTATTTCCGCGTGTTAATTAACACGATTACTTTCAATGGTTTAAATAAAGTTCTTTAATTATTGCACTACATATGGTTGTATATGTGCATTAATCGCATTAGCAATACGCTAGGTGAACCGGACTGATGTTCAAACTGTATACGCGAGTTATTAAAGTTTGTTTATTCACTTAGAATAAACAGTAATAAATTATGAACGGAAAACTAGTCGTCAAAATTTACGAAACGTTACATGATAATCGAATAGTATTCGAACTAGAATCGTGTATAACGTATGTTAAACACTTTTCACTATAATTTTAAATTCTATTTGCGAAATTTATAGCATTCGTTAGTTGCCATGTATAAAATCATTTTATTCCAAAAAATTCACTGGCCGAATTTCGAAAAATCCAAATCAATTGCGAATATATATTCACAATTGATTTATCATGAGAGTTTATTAACACAAAGAATAAATGATCGGGCTTAAATTATTGAGTGTAATTGGTCGTACATTAGAGCAGAAAGGCTTGTAAGCCCGGAGACCCGTTTCAGGACATCTACAAGGGTTTATTGTTAGCTCTATATACCACAGCGTCGATCCAATATCTGAGATGTAAAGTGATTTAAACGTATCAGTATAGAACTAGAGATAATTGGTGGGTGCAGTTATGGGATGCAATATGGAGTTGAAAATTTAAGGCAATGATTTTAAAGTAATTTAGCCGAGATCACGTCATTAGTATGAGTTTGTAATTACTTGACGTTGGGTACCTGACTGAGAACTAAAACGCGACTGGTGAAACTCTGTTATATTCTATTATGCATCGAGATAGGAAGACGGTATAAGCTGCGTCAATTTTAGTCTGCGCCCTGACAATTCGCACGTAGTTAGTGAACGGGAAACTCTCTACGTCGGTTTTCAGTATATAGGTATATAGAGAGATAGGGTGCAAGAGGTAAGCGTATACAGGGGCTAGAACGTATGGATGAGAGTCAGAATGAAAACAGAATAGTGTACAAGATACACCTACGTGAGCCAGAAACTCCAGCTTTGTATGTTTCGCAACGAGTATTTCGAGCCGCCAACACTCCGTTATTGTTTGCCATTTTACGACCATGTTAATTTCATTTGATCGCCAGCTTTATTGCTTTCATTCATTGGTACACATAAACATGTGCTTTTAATTTTCACGAAAAGGGAAAAATCTCTAGACAGCTATATGCGATATGTTGTATGCAAAACGCACACACACACACACACACATATATAAATATATATGTAAGCTTAGTTTATTATGTATCGTGAGAAAAATTGATGGTACAGGAAACTGGAAAGTTCGTATCCGGCACGATATTTTATGTGTGCTGTAGGAGATATACCTATCTTATATTGTGCAGAGAACCATAATTTCCCAGTAAGGTAGCAGACAGTTAGAACTAACTTCTGGTATAGTAATATGACTGGAAATTTTACTATTAAAATTCATAGGATCAAAAAAAAAAAATTATCGAAGCAAAATAGATGTTACTTAATTGCGTTTTTCCGTGCTGGACCTTATTTTATGAACATTCAATTAGTATAACTAGAAGCAAAATATGAAGTTTACAGAATCCATTTTTTTTGCATCGTCAGAGATGCATATTCCATCAAATGGAAAAAGTGATTGAGAGTATCAATTCGAAGAGGCAGCTCGATGTTTCGTATCGTAATAAACTTGACATTGTGAAAATATTCGCCATCTGTTCACCTGGTAGTCATTTTTCTCTTTACCATCTCGTTTCAAAGCATTCTTGAACGGATGCCACGATCTGTAATCAACTCGCGACGACATGATAGCGAGAATTCGTAGAGAAAGAATTCTTTGATAAAATGAAACAACGAACCGAAATTCAATAACGTATATAAATCAAGGTGTTTGATGTAGAGGTGGATCTGTATAAAATCAGAACCGCATATTTAAGGGGGATTTATATGGGTGTATTCGCGATGTTAATTTGCTCAATCAGTAATGGTATCTTCTTTCAACGAAGAGGTAGTTCAACGTTGTTAATAACGTGTGCTTGTGATAAGAAACTGTTATTAGCGGTGTGAGGAGTGTTTAACTACCTGCAAATCTAATCTTAATAATCGTTAACTGTCCTCTCGCTCTTAATTAAACCTATAAAATCTTCCTTGTGCAAAGTGCGAATTGGCGTGTCGGTCGTATCTGTATAGACGGGCTATAAAAATTAAACAATTTCACAAGCTGTCGTATCGATTCAGACTTTTGCTATAGGTAGTAGTAAGGTGTTATATATATATCAGCTTGTGTTCATAGCCGTGGGAAAATCATCCGAGCGAATTGTATACAGAAAAATTTATCATATACCAGTTTCCGGGAAAATTCGTTTGAAGCCCTCAGCTTGCTATACTTCTTTCTTTGCCGACTGATATTGTGCTCGATATCAATCGTCCATATTCCGGCTTTCCAATAATTCTCCCGTTTCAAATCAGGCGGAATAAGATCCACACGTGTCGTCAATCTGTGCATTCTATTGAATCGTACTACCATGTCATCGGATCTTCAAATATATCGAAATTCAAACTAATCGTGTCAAATTCTGTCATTTGTGAATATACAACAATGCACAATGATCAAGCAGTAGGTATATGATTTCTGCAAGCAATCGTGACGTTTTCACAGATTGTTAATAATGCTTTACAAGCATACGACAGGATTTATTTATTTTCATCACATATATGTACGTGGTACATATTTCCTATACATATTTTGTTGCGAATTTTCATAAAAGAAAAAGAGAGCCATCAGCTGGTGAAAAAGAAAGACGGTGAAACGCTCGCCTACTTAATTATAATTCATTGCAATATAAATATGCAAACGAAATTGTGTATACCTACGACTTTAGAAAAGTTGAAGCGTTATTTTCGTCAACTTTAATTCTAACAATTGAACAGGTACTTTTCAATTTATTGCTAAGAGTTGCAGCTGATGAGAGAATCCTATACCAGACAGATACACCCGATCAATCACACGATCCATCGAGAAACTCAGAAACTTTTCTGAATAATTTTCTAATACAATTTTCTCATCTAAGAGTATATAATATAATATAAATATGTATAGATACGTCAGATATAACACCCAATCTCGACTTTCATAGTATTCAAAATAAACGAGTTTTCTCATAGTTTTAGTAACCATTACTTTAGCGTTGACCAATATGTAGGCAGAACTTAAAGGTAAGACTTTTAATAAAATTGAATGAAGTTTTCGAAGGTTGATCAAACCG
The DNA here is from genome assembly GCA_914767705.2 of Tenthredo notha. Lineage (NCBI taxonomy): Eukaryota > Metazoa > Arthropoda > Insecta > Hymenoptera > Tenthredinidae > Tenthredo > Tenthredo notha. Next base: position 7,260,798 of record OU611907.1, read on the forward strand.
ATCACGAAATTGTATACATCAACGAGATGATATATTTGAAAGAAAGAAAAAAAAAAAGAAAAACAAATTTAGACTTTCCCGAAAAAAAAAAAGCAATCAAAACTCACGAAATCTAATTCGGCTAAGGCTTGTGAAGATTGTGGTTCTTATTTACCTTTCCTTGGATATATATATTATATATACCTTCGGTTTCTGGCAAAATAATTTGATCGACAAAGCGTATCGCATTTTCGTAAGAACCTGACTTAATCAGTATAAAAGAAGTCGCGAGGGGTCAGGTCTTCGAGTATAACAATACGATACAGCTACAGCCACAGCCACAACCACAATCGGAACAGGTGGCGTAGCTCATTTTCGTGGTACGAGGTAAGGACAGGGGGGAGAGAAGATGGGACGAATCATATCTGAGGTTCGATCAATCATCGCAATATTCGTCGTTAATAAAATAACAATGTCAATAGCTGAGAACGGACCTCGTAATAAGTGGGTAGAGCGAGGGGAAAGAGCCAAGCTAAGTAATATAATTGACTTGAATATGCCATTCCCGCTGTGTGAGCACATTACTTTTTCACTTTACTTTCATAACTGAACTGTTGAATATTAATGCTAGTGCGCGAGGTTTCTCGAAGCTTCTTAGCAAAGCTTCCAGTTCTCTTCTTGGGCTTGGGGGTACAGTTGAGGAGGCAAGCTCTGCCCAAGGCCCCGCCAGAATCTAGCGGCAAAATTTATATGAAAATGAGAGAATTATAAGAATAGCTTCGTAAATTTTGTACAGTACGAATGGGTATTACTATAACGACTATCACTGAAATGCAATTAAACATTTCTCTTTCTCTATTTTTACTTGAAGTATGAACCTCCTTATATTTACGACTGAAAGCCTGAAAGCTGGATTCGACCAGTACTTAACTCTTCCTCGTTAAATGGAATCAATGTAACAACGTCGTCTACGAGGATGATTAGTTTAATCGGGACTTTGAGCCTGTGAGCAAGCGCCTCGGCGCGGGCGTCTGGATAGTTTGTGAAAGGTTTGGCGTCGTTGCAGATGCTAGAACGAGGGAATCAAGGATTTTCCGCGAGTCCGTCAATTAATACGTTCATAAAGTCGAGAAAACTCGCGTCGACAGGAACGAAGCGATTCAGAGGACTGTGAGGCTAGATTCTCATCTCTGGAAATGATGTCAATTGTGGAGTTCCGCCCCGATTTTTCCCAAGATTCCGGTCTGGCGCGTCGTTGCACTAGCGCTCTGGATCTACTTTCGTGGAAAAGAAAAGATGTGAAAAAAAAAAAAAATACGGTAAAAAGAATAGGGAGAAGTGATAGCCGATCGAGATCTATAGGATAACGTCAATTCTACGTTACGTCAAATTCATCCATGACTCGTGCGCTTTTAGTTATACCCGTTACCTCATTTTATTTTTGTTGCTAATGCGCTAAGTTTTAAATGTAGATGGATGAGTCGAAGCATTTGAAAAACGGTTCACCGTCTTTCTACCGCTAAAATGTCGTTTTATTACTCGAGTAAAGTCGCCCGAGGCAGCACCAAGTGGGGTGTGGGTGGAAAGTGGGTGCTGGGTTGGGGGGGCTCTGCTTAATGTGCGGCCTGGATTTATCTGCCGGTAATCAATCGTGCGAAGGGAACACAGACCACAAGGGCGCAATATTTATCACGTCAAATGCTTCATTTGCATGATTTATGTGCCTTCGAATAGTAGAAATACTGGATTATTTATAAGACTGTATATTTACATATAATAACTGTAACTCACAGTTGGAAAAACTTTCGGCCCTACGCAACGCAATCGCGAATGAAACACTCTCAGAAAATTTCGGTCGCCTTTAATACTACGAGTAGACGAGAGTATAATACAGAACGAAAACTCAAGTAGGTCTGTAGCTGTCACATCGCTATATTGGGTGGTGAAATTTCATATTCCCAAGTCCGAACAAAGAAAACAATACAGATATGATCTTTCACTTACTGTATAAGAGCCAGCATTATCTTTTTTTCTGTTTTTATTTATCAATTTTCATAACTAATTACTTCGATATATTCGAAAAGTTATTACATCGGCAATTCAAAGTGAGAACTAGTGAGTCTGAATCTATAGATTTTCACCCTCGTAAAGCCACAGTTAACCTTTGACAAATCACACTGAAGGGACTTCCCTCTGGTTTCTTTGAACAAATGTTCGGTAGGGTGACTTTTTTGCAAAATGTCTCATATTCTTTTTCTTTCTTTCTGGTATCTATTTTATCAAGAATTCAAAAACTCGACTTGAACAAAGAGGAATCCCCTTTGTAAATCGACAAGGGTAAAAACAGTGATTTCTTGAAGGTGACAACTTCGTGACTGTAATTGTCAATGTCATAAAGTGAAGGCTGGTGCTCCACCCTCTCAATGCATATATAAAGATTTATTAACTGCCGGAAATAATCGTCGATCAGTAAGTGTGGGGTATAAAATATACTCTCTTGAAGAAAGTAATCGTAACCCGTAAGCCGATCCCTAAGTGGAAAACGAAAATCCGTATTATGTATAGATTTTTTTTATTTTTTTTTTTCCCGACCTAAAACTCGCGTGAGCTTATGATACGAGCCTGTGAAAGGGCCGGAAACCACCCCTGAGATATAATTCACGGTTTTCCTTTAATAAGGAGGACGCGGGCCTATTAAATCTTCCGGGATTACCGCACGTTCACGCATCTATAATCAGCCGATCTGTCCACCTCGTATGGGATGAAATTTTGGCAGGGTTGGTGTCGTAATGGTAGGGCGTTAAGTGGCGATAACGGAAAGGCAGACCTGCAGGTGATATTACGGCCACATCACCCCTTCTTCGTCACGGGATTGTTGGCTTGTTTGGTAAATTACTTGCGGCATAAAACGAAGAACGGGATGTATACATGTACGTGGATGTAACATTGTGACCGTCAGAGCTATAACTAGATAATTTGTATACAGTTACTAAGGGTCGTTAACCGTGTCTCGCCGCTTGACAAAGACGAGGCGTTCCTGTATATCCTCCTATCCTTCTATCCAGGATTTTCAACGTTCACACTTCACACTTTACCCTTGGGGTATGGTCCAGCTGGGGCCAGATTCATCTTGAAAAGCGTCAAGAAGTTATCGATAAGTCGATAATGATTTGGCATCCCCAAAGACCGTGCCTCGCGGTATCGAAATCCGCTCTCGTTTCAAGACAGATCTCGTCTGCGTAACGACCTCACGGCTAATAACTACTAGCTGAAAATGACATATAGATCCAAAATGTGGTTTATAATTCTATCGCTCTGAGGTAAAATGACACAGGTCACATTTTAGGGTTGCATATCATTTCCTCGATATGAAAAATTCCCGTCAGAAATAATTCTATCCGATATTTATCTGACAATGAACTGTAAGGTTTAAATTATAAAATATCTCATCGTATAGGTATATATGTGGTGGCTTAGGACGTTGACTTCACCGTCAGTCGATTACCTGGGTAGAAAGCGACTGTGAACGGCTAGCACCGGCGCGATTGAGAGCGGTCATCTATCAGAGGACCCTCATTAACCGCCTCCCCGATAAAACACTCCTCCAGATATCTTATCTTAGTGTCGCTCTCCCTCCACACCCCTTCTTCACCCCTCTCTTCCACGAGAATTCTCACCCTGTACCACGGCCACCTTCTTTACCTCAGCCTCCTGCCTAGGGGCCCCTTTGCACGCGTCGTCCTGGACCGCGTATCGGTGGCCAACTACCCACCACCACGTATACCACCGACCACCACCACCAGCACCACCACCACTACTCAGAACACCGCAGATAACAAGGAGTTAGTAGCTACGGGGAAAAGCAGTCTGGTTCTCTGTCTGGGGTAGGCATTGTAATAATAACAATAACGAAGTGATTCAAGATGCTGGTTGCAGGGTATGCAAGCAAGATAAAAGCGTTACTATTTTTGAGAAAACTTGAAAAGATATATTTTCATGTCAAAAAAGGATGACGGAAAATAACCGTATTGCCAAATTCGCAAGTATATATATCGTAAAATATATCATTCAATGATAAATGTCGAATGTTATGAGATATGCCGTAGAAAATGTTTATCAAGAACGTAAGGATTCATAGGGCCAGTCCTGACAGTGAATATGGGAAGGGTGCAATTTCAAGAGCTTCGTAAAAGAGCGTAAAAGTTGGGTCGATTTCAACGATCGCACGTTTGGTCTTTGTTTGGACCACTACGCGCACCGTGGAGATAAGGGTGCTACGAAATTGCAAGCCGGAAGGAAAAAAACAGGAGAGATGGCCGGCTCGCGATTTTCTTGATGGGACACCCGCCCCGCGTTCGCCTGCAACCCCCGCCCCGTCTTAGCTGGGCAGATAAAAACGTAATGAAATTCTGCTTTCCGAATATTATTGCGGACCCTGTGAAAATAAAAGAAGCGATCGTATGAGGTTTTCTTTTCCACCTCGTAAGACCGTCACTCTATGAACGATTCAGAATGACGATCGACTTCTGTACCAAGCTTCGAAATGAAATGACAATTGGTGTGAATCGGTTAAAAAAAAAACGATTTTATAATCGAATATACATCAAAATACGGTCTTTGTATTTTGATAATATGTAGCTTTGGTTCATCAGCTTCCTTCTGATGGATTAAGAATCACTGCAGAGGTGTAATACCATCTTTCTCACCTTGCACGACAAGCAGTAAATTATTCTTGGAAAATTTGAATAAACAATGTCGTTCGTCGTGGGGAATAGGGGCTGCTGCAATTATATGGTGATTTTACTCGACGCTGTACAAACTATTAAAGGCCATTCTTGCACTTTCCACCCTATTATGTCAGTTGAGATGCAAAGAACAGACTGCAGCTCACATTTCACCAGCACGCCCATGGTCACAAAAGCCAAGTGTATATAGATATAGATATATATATATATAAATACACTGTGTATGCCCATCAGTAGTGCACCTAACGATTTGTCAGTTGTAATTTTCGAAATGCCAGTCCGTGGCAATTGGTTCTTCGTGATCACGCAAAGGTAGCCTCCACGTCGTATACAAATGCTACGATTAAGAATTCAATTTAAAAACCTGTCTCTAGCAATGCTCGTGCAAATTGAATTCCGTGAATCTTTTCAAAGTTACTGGTATCGAGAAGAAAAATAAATTTAAATTTTCTCACTCTACGTTTCTGAGTTAGTCAAATATTTATATTACATTATTTGTATATTTATTTAACTTGAAAATTCGTTAGCAATACCTCTAACGGTGCTGTTCCTTCATAATCCATCGGTACGTCAAGACCTGTCTAACACCCACTGATTTACCGTCTACAATCCCAATTACGGTCCCTGTATTCGGACAGCGTGGACACTGAACTGCAGATTATAGCTGTTCCTAGGTGAGAGAAGCCGGAGGAACATGGCTGGTGGTAATCGTATTTCACACCTTGTAGTATCTATCACCTATTATCTACGATCCATTATCTGCCGTACAGTATCTACTATCTTTGTTTTCGACCGCCCACCGGTCGATTTCTAGTTAGAAGGATTACGTGCAGTCCCATGGGGTAAATGGCAAAAAAATTCATCGGGATTTTCTGTCATTTTTTGAGCTTTATATGTAGCAATTCTTGTGAGGGTATTCAAAAACCTGCATAACTCAGTCATTTTTTAGTCTATCAAAGTAGCTGTTATGAGGATTTCAGAGTGTCGATCTGTGTATTCAAATAATAATACAGCATAGCGAGAAATATGGAACAAAGATGACGCAGAACAGGATGAATAAATATCTGCACTGTCTCGAAATTCATTAAAATTCACGCCTTGCCTAAATCTGACTGTTTATTCGCAAGAGTACGTGATTTACCCATCGATTTTTGACATGTTTGCAATGTAATTGAAAAAATATATATATATATAAACGGCTCGATGGTACCCGTATACCCTGAAGTCCTCAGGGTAGCTCGGGGTAGCGCTGATCAAACCGAGGGTAGAGATCTGATAATATATTAGGAGGGTTGAGAAAGAAAGGCGTGGGCAAAAGTGGCAAAAGAATACTCGCATTTCTTCGAAATTACACATTTGTGTGCAAAGAAGATGTCACTTGCGTGTGCCGAGTGTGAAATGTTTGTGCCAACATTGGTCGTAGTCTCGGAACCTTCGCGTTGAACTGGAGCTCAAGCGAAACAACTCGCATACTCTACGGCTACTATTGGCAAGAGTCTCTTCGCTATATTGCCTCATTTATCAGAGGAAATTGAAATTTCGCATATCTGCTGTTGGTACAAACATATATAGGCATATAAACGCATCATTGGCAAAGATCTGCAACTACCCACGTATGAAACAGACTATAAACCGCTAAGCTAATGTCTGACGGTTCTCGATCGACAGTTTGCAGAATCCATTGCAAACGAGAGAAACTTATTAATTCACGAAAATATTCTTCACTAAAGTCTTGCCTCTATCACACGGAATAGGGGTAGCGAAAGAGCGAGCTAAATAAACCAACAAGCCCGTGATCGTACGGAAGTACGTTTTCTAGTTGTGTTTCTTGAATATCCGGATCTCGTGAGGTAGTTCACTTTCATTATCGAAACATTGCGAATTGCCTAGTGAAAAGACCCTGTTTACCTCTGGACCTCACATTGACAATGAATAATGAACTCATATAGTAAATTATTATTAGCAAACGAAAAAATGGAATTCTGTGCCAACAGATACGAATATATCCTTTATTACTCTTATGCGGTGTACAAAAGACGAAAGACTTTATTTTATAGTATGAGATAAATGGAAAGCAAGAAAGATTCACTATGCTTATGGTCGTTATCCGCAGTGACTCTCACAGCTGGCATTTGTGTCATTCGGTACAGTGATATAAGCCTTCGAAGTCTTACCATACCCGGGTGTATCTACTACTACAAGCATTTGGCAATACCAGTAGAAATACGCGGCTTTAGTCAGACAGTTCTGCGTGTCGGAAGATGGATTCGCGATTGTATTATCAACGCATGCATAAAATTCGGATTTCCGGATAGGTGAATACGACTATAGTATCTGCTATACGGTGGTAAAAGCATTTTTGAAGCACCGAGTAGTATTCACCGTTGAAACAATTTCTCGAATGTTTCGATGCTATAGCGTTAAGAATATGGGAAGGAAATAGCGATGTGGTCGTAACTTACATCCAGATATATCCGTATTCTTTATCTTGAAGTAAGAAGAAGAGAAAAAAAGCAACACAAAAAAAAAAAGAAAAGAAAAAATTGCTTTTGATAAAACTCACTTCTTTCACAACTTCTATATATATGTATGATGTTTTTCCTCACTGCGTAGAAAACAAGTTCGTGTGTAAATGAATCGCGAAAAACTGTCTGTTTTATTGCACAGGTTGCGGAGTTTCAGAATACAGCCTTGAGTACACAATGCTGTTAAGCTGTGGTCCAATTTAGCAAGTGTATAGATCCTGGTTTTCATTCCGTTCTCGATGCTAATAGGCTGGTTAGATTTTCAAGCCGTTCGAAATCGTTATTCGATTTTTCATATGGTATGCAGTGAATTTTCAACTATATCGTATGAGCGGATATATTTCATGAAATGAAACTTTTATTCACCGTTATAACCAGTTGGTAATATAAAAATTCATCAAAAATTGCTTTTAGTCAAAAATTTCATCAAATTTTAATCATAGCATCCATCGTTCGAGCTGAAAGAATATGGAAGGTGTACTTTTTGCTTCGCTAGGTGAGAGTGGGCGTAAAATGCCCCTATTATATATGTAAACTATGGTGTGTTTACACTGCATCAGATTCAGTCTGGCCAGACATTGATTGGCGTGAAACCATAAAGAAGAGATCGTTCGTATAAAAAAAAAAAGTGAGCCAGAACCTATATAGGATAATGAATGTGAAGCGTATCTGTTTTTAGATTTTAAACGTAAAATTATAATTCAAAAAAGTACGATAGGTATAATATTTAAAAAAAAATATCAAAACTGTCTATCCTGCCATGTCATGCATACATGTGTGCATTAGTGCAGAAGAAATAATGCAATCCTCGCGCTATCTGCTCCGTTGGGTATCATTGAGTGTTCCACTACTAATTGCTAAAACGATTTTATTCCTGATTTTTGACCTGTGCTTTTGCCCGTTGATTATAATATCATTTTTTGTGTATTTTTACTGTTTTTTAAATAACTGGGTAGTATATACTTATGATGCCTTGGTCAGCAATTGACGTGTCAGTCAAACTGTCAGCGGCAGGGTTATTTTACTTTTGGTGCTAATTAAAGTGCTTGCTTCAATAATGAACTTTAACTTTCGTAAGTGGTTTTCTCGCTAGATTTTCGGAAGTGTCAAAGCAAATATTTAAAGAGTTAGAGTTTCTCACACCGTGAAAGGATGCACGTATCTTAAAAGCAAAGATTTTAAGAGAAGATTAGACCGAGGAAGTTCACAGAACAAATATACATTTAAATCTAAGAACTTCCCTACTCATTTAAATCTAAACCTTTTCCGCAAGCTTAAGCCTCAAGTCTTGGAAAACCTCGAGGACAATCTTAATAGCAGCTCGCTGGTATAGTTGAGCAATGCGAGAATTTCTCGTCTCAATTAATTTCGTTGCGGCACTAACATAAGTCAATGAAATTTTCCTGAACCGCAAAAGTTGGACAATAAAATCTCCATGGCATGGCGTTATCGGTTAAGTGGTTCAACCGTAACAAGGAATTTTTTACCATTACCGGTATAGGTATAGGTAAAGAAACAGGGGAATTTAGAGGGTAGTGAAAACGGCTTTGATTCGGCTCAGCCAGATTCGATAATCCCTCTCGCAGCGTTTCGGGTTCTTATTTTTGTTCATTGCAAAAACGTAAAGGCTTACTCGAAACTCTAGAGGGATAAAATTTCGCGTGTTCAATGTCATTCGGTGTTAGATTCGACAGTAAAATTATTAGCTCGACGTCGGTAGACGGGAACGACGCTTTAATCAAGCGGTAATCAAGTTGGAGAGCGTTTCGCACGGGTCACGCATATAGTGCGCGTAAATCGTGCGAGAAGTATGCGTATATTCAATTTTCACGTATGTGTGACAGGCCAGAATGCAAATTCTAGTCAGTATAAAATCGGGTGAATCGTGGTGGTTGGCTCGAAGCGGTACGGGATGACGTGTATCGCGTGACTCTCTTCTGCTTTCGTTGAGAATCCTATAGGGTCTTCGTGGAATCGTTTCAAATCAGCCAAGTTGAGCTGAGCCAAGTAAAGCCGAGGTAAACTGAGGAGATAGGTACAAGTTCTTGAAAACCCTTTTACAAACCGTCAACCCTGCACCCATATGTTTATCTCAGAATATTTATGTACGCGCGGTACAACCTCCCATCTCTGCTCGTCTTATTAGCGTATTACACGCAATTTATTTCTTTGCGAGTGAAGAAAGAAAAAACGAAAGAGAGATACAAACAATAAAAAAAAAAATATAAAAAATAAAATAAGAAAATTCTTCCAAGTTGGTCGTAATTGGGAATCGTGAGCCTCAAAGTAGGTACTGTGCGTATAGCTACGGGCATGTGATGGTTTCCGATTGCCACAAATACCTTCTATTGTCATTATTGTACACGTGATATTCGATTCTACCTTCAGAAGGTATTTTTATATTTAGAGAAGAATATCTTACGATGTGGGTGCAGTATATTTTTTATTTTTTTATTTTGTCATGCTCATCGATACCAAAGAGAGTAATTTATAATATAACACGTCGTTCTTGTGATGAAGAACGTATTGATTATTTCTGAATGAAGCTAGATATTATGAGATGTATAATATACGCTATATAGTTACCATTTGAAATTGCAGTTTTATAATTGATGATGTAGTTTATAATTATTTATTTACTTTACTTATATATATCGTTAACTTCAACCAACGTTAGGTATATAACTTTTAACTTATAATTATGCATGTACTGGATTTATTCTGTTCGTAACTTTTAATTGACCGATAACCATCAATATTTCTCAAGCGATACAATAAAAGTATACACGTTTGCAGAAAAGCAGCCGTATAGAAGTACATCAACGAACAACCATTTCCGCGGTATATTGGTGAATTTTGCACAATCTGTAGAGTAACCGCAAATCGTTGCAATTTAAAGTTTTGCTGCATACCTGAATAGCTGAAACTTTGACTATTGTTACTTTAATCACCATGAATGTGTGCTGGGATAAGAAAAAATAATATAAAAATTCAAACTAATAATGAAAATGAAGTTCTTCAGGAAAAACGGTCTCATGTGCTTCTAAAGCTTAGAGTGTGTGAGGGTAGAGTAGGGGTAGGAGTAGGGGTTTCTAGTGCAGATATCTCTCGAGACACTTAGACACGTTCGTTTTAATTTCAAGATTCAACATTCGCCGACGATGGCATACTTCTCGGCTCGAACTATCACCTGCAGGTTCTCAAGTTTTCATCAAATCGCAATAAACGTTATCTATGCAGTGTACAGATCCACTCAGTATACACCCGCAAACATTTATTTACGCAGATTTAACGGTGTGCGCCAATATGCCGTAGCGTAGTTTTCAATTGAAATAAAATTTTAACGTCCGAGCGCAAAAAAAAAAAAAAAAAAAAAATTCCGTTATATACCTAGTTCGTTGTAAAAAAAAAAAAGCTTGATATCACAATGGACAACGGGTAGCGAATCTGAAATACGCATCGACCCATCCGCACAGCAGATTAACGTTTTAACATCTCTTCGATTTTGGGATATAACTCTTTGTACCCGAATGCCATCGATTCGATCACGTGATATGGTCAGTACCTATTTGTAAAACACTGCAGAGAGCCACTGGGCTGGACCAAGAGATGTGATAGGAAAGGGGGGAATCGAGTGAAAGGGAAAGAGAGGAAAAAGAAAAAAAAAAAAAAAGAGTGAAATAGAGAGAGAGAGAGACAGGGAGATGAAGGTGAGAGAGGCATGTCCGAACCGAAGCCGATTTTGTTTTCCTCTTGTTTTCCCAAACGGAAGCACTTTAACATATATACGATTTGTATTTATTTGGGATCCAAAGCACTTGGGATACCACCGTAACAGTGGTGGGTTGGTTAACAGTGCTTGCTTTCTGTTGTAGGTTCTGAACTTTACTACATGGTGTCTTTTATGTCGGTTATACGTACACGAGCTTGTGTATGCTCATGAACATGCATCGGAAACATGCTCTCACATATAGTATATATATGTATCGGTCTTGCACGCGTGTTCTCACGAAATAATTGGCAAGACAGAAGAAAAAAAAAAACTAGTGGAAAAAGTACGTACCTACCTATACGACGAGTTGAGAAAGTTTCAGAGAGACAGAAAATCGAGGTTATTACTCGCAATCAGTGTAACAAAGATAGAGATTGGGATAAATTACTCCGTCGCGGGTAGGTATTAAATGGCGATCAATTTTGCGCGACAAATAGCCGCACGTTTTTTTTTTTTTTTTGTTTTTTTTTTACTCTCTCACCGTCTAACAGTCTCCCGTAATAATTACCTACGTGATTGCAAACCATTTTTTGCAATAATTACCTGTCTACGTACAAAGACAAAAAAACAAAAAAAATGTCAGTTTTATTCTACTTCTGTTAGACAAAACGAAATGAAATTATTTACCTATATGTATAGTACATATCGTGGGAAATTCCGAGTATAGTTTTACGAGGGAAAAGTGATGCGGCGAGAATGCAACCCCGCGAGATGGTCTCGCAAAACACGAAATCACATCTCGTTTTATTTCGTCACGTGTTCGCTTGCGTATAAAACAGAGAGAGCTTCCGAGATTTATACATCTTTTTTGCAGGTTTCTCTGAACGTTCAGACGCTGCATTTAATATTACATTCCGTATGGTGAAGAGAGTGGTATTGCTTGACGCTATCTTGACACTTGATTTATACTACCAAACCCGAATCACCAAATACCACATGTGTTGTATTTCAGAGAGAAATGCTATTAGTGATTTACGATCCGCTACTGAAAATGAGGTAAAGAAAAAAAATTAAAAAAATTAAAAATTGAAAGAGTTTCCTTAAAGGAGAAAATAGTGAAGTATTTGGAATTAAAAAGAATTCCCCAATTCTTTAAATCGTGGGGCTGACGCTATCGGCTTCATCACCTTGGATAGGTAAAAAAAACTATTGGCTTTCATCGCAAATGGCTACTTTCAACGAATCTACGTTTACGGGACTTCATCATCCGCGAAAAGGATTTTTAGACAGACGTCAGTCTGTTCGAATAATTCGCTGAATGATCTGAGATGAAAAAATTTAGAATTTACAGGATTTCACATTGGGTAAAGCTGGCATTACCACGTCTTGACGTTTTGACGTGGCAGCCAGGTAGCAAAACTATTCGGCACTAGTTGGTAGCATCGACGTGGCACAGACATGGCTTAGCCATAGAAACGCACATGTTGCAACTAGATAGCAGCAGGGATTCAACAATAGGCGACCGTTATGTTGCAGATTCGCAGTTGTAACTATAAGCATTCACTTTTAGCAACGATGACAAACTCATGCATTAGCTACATGGCAGCAAGCCGGTCAAACTTCATGGTTTTTTCACGGATTTAATGTTGCATCTAGGTGTAAAAATGACTGACAACTAATTGGCATCCACATAACAGCGAGGAAGAACCGCCATGTCACTGCCAGGTCAAAACCATGAATAATCCATGCTGATTATCCAGCTATCTGCCATCAAATCCCGACATGGTTTAGTTGTCGTTGCCAGTTAAAAGCCAAGATAAAACCGACCACGGCCAACATGTTGGCCACATTAGTTAGGTACGTTGGTCATATAGCGGTCAACTTGAAATTGTTACTTGGAAACATTTACTTAATCTACAATAAAAATTTTGGAAATTTTTATAGTATTGCAACTCGAGGATCAAAAATGACGAGTATCATTAACAGAAGCCACACGTTATACAGTTTGCAGTTGGATATAGTCACTAGAACATATTTTAAAGCAGAAAGTACTTTTATACATTAATATACCGATCAGTCCATGTACAAATTTCTTTTTACTCCACCCGATTCTGTTTTTTTGCTTTTCTGCTACATTATTCTTCTCTCTAGATTTTTCATCCACTCTATTCCCACCCTTTTTTTTTCCCCATTAGTGTCTGCACATGCCTGTCTACTCTCCTCACCTTGCAGTCTGGCATCAGATGTGTACATATATTCCTATCTCTTCTTTATTTTCGCATATATTATTTTATCAATAAGTCAGAGTTATTTGAACATTCGTTTTTTCAATTGCTCGTTTGGTACTAATTCTAACAAAATCCAATCGTATAGACTTCAAGGAGTTTTTCACAAAACTCCTTCGGAAGCTCTACCAAGCTGATAAATCCGAAATCATTTGGGATCCGATATCCTTAGCGCCCTTATGTAAAAGTTACTTTTTTACAGGAATTAATGGCAACGTCCAATCGATTATTTCACAACACTTAAGATAATTTCAGAAAATACCGTCGAAATAATTCCGTCAATTGCTTGTCTCGAAATACTTTGGATGACGTTCTCCGCTTGGATGTATAAATATTAATGGTATATTGAAAAAGGGGATGAAGTAATCCCTACGAGATATTTCACTGTTTTATCGTTTTTAATATCATACGTATATAAAAAGTATAAATTCATTTTGAAATTCAAATTCGTAAAAACATCTTTAGTTTCAAACTTAAATGTTATAAGAAGGTAATGAAATCGGTGAAAATTCTTCGTAAAGATCCGTTCCGACACGAACTTCTTGAAGAGCAACTCGCTGTCGTTTCGGATAAAGTTTTAGCCAGAAATTCTTTAGATGTGTGAGACCCTCTATAAAAATAAATCCACGCTTAACCGTTTCTTCTATAATTATAATTAATGAAATATTAATTATACAGATGAAATTTGTTCGTTTTTTCTCTCCGGTTTCAACGCGAAATTGGAAAACAATTTAAAACGTACTTTTTGAGTTCAGCCTTCGATACTAGGACAGCCAATAATCCAACAATCCTCTCATATGCTCCACGGTTTTTATTTGTAACAACCCATTGTTTTCATTCTATGTTTTCCATGGCTCTCTAGTAGCAGCTAATTTACTGCTCCCTCACGGATTGATGGAAGCGAATGCGACGTGGGTCTACTATACAACTGTACTAGCGCTATTTGCCTGGGGTATAGCTGTTAAGTGTGATTAACCACTTAAATAACTTCAGAATGTTTACAACTGTAACAGTGCACTGTAATAAGTCTGTTAATACCTGTCGTGTGTGAAACGGAACTTTGATACACGTATAGATATCATAAAATCCGTCACCTACACCAGGAACGAAAAGCGTTACTTAAAGCATGGTATTGCAGAAACAAGTATGAAAAATGAAAACCAAAATATATACAACCAAGTACGTTCATGGCTTAAAAATTTTCAACATACCTAGTAAATATTTTAATATCCAACTGATATTTTGAAGGGTTTTACTTGGAATGAAAATGAAGAAAGGTTGAGGGCGAATTAAAATATAAAAAAAAAAGCTGTGTCTGGTTTCTGTACTGGTGTATATGTACGTATATATGTAGAAAGTAACCCTCGATACGACGTTCTCTATAATCTCTTAAGGCTGTCCGTATAGAAATGCTATAGATCTCATTTCACGTTTTACAATGTGATTATTATGATCTTGTTCACTAGCGAAGTGAAGTTTTCTTGGTATTTTTGAACTTTGAGGAGAATCTTATTTTCCTCATAAGTAAATTGGTTTTATAAAGAAAAAAAAATTATTTAAGCTTCGTGAGTTTTCATTTCTTTACTCAAAACCGCTAAAAATAAGATCAGAATTAAAGTTTACATTTTTCACAAAAATATTTCTAAATGAACTTCAAATTTCGCGGTACAAAAGCACACGTGTGTGTATCAATAACTTTTCTTATTTATTGCATTAAAATATTTTCTACTTATCTTTACAGTTTCGAGAGGCTAATTATTTTTTACTTGTTGGATTTCGTTGAGATAAATTTAAAGGCTATACTTGAATACAGCGTAAAAAATATTTCAATTTAATGAAATATTATTGGAAATAATAACCACCCCTGTTTCTGTCAAAAAACAAATTACCAAAATAAGTACGATCATGCTTTTGCGAAGGAGGGTTTAAATTCTCAGTCGTTCATCTCCGTGACAACGAGATCGCTATTAACTGGTCGATAAGTTTGACAGGGTTTTTAATCACTGGGAAGAAAGATTTCGGGAGAAACTTTAAAGGCTCATCTCGATAGCGCGGTCAAGCGAGAGAGGTGAAATTAGTCGGGAATGACGCCCTGTGATAATCCAAACGTTATATCCAAGGGAGTGAATTCTCTATTCCGTAATAAAACTAATTCGAGATAAATTTACGTCGTTTTTCGATTTTGAGGTAAAAACGTATCTACCTCAGAACTTAATCGCGATTATAAAATGTCATGGCTGCTGCTTTTCTCAGATAACAAACAAATGACGAAGTAAAAACTCCGCAAATTGTACATCACCTGGATAAATTAACGAGTCTACATTTTCTTAAAGAGGACTTTTGTCCGAGAGGGAGAAAAATCCGAGAGATCGATTCCTAGACCCGAGGCTGTTAGAACTTTAACTAGACCGTGTATAAACTCAGCTCACGCAGTCGTCAAGCCACACAGCGGGCTCCCTTTATGAATAAAAGATGCCACTGTTAAACCCAGTCCAACACTCTTCTCTTCCAATCCTGCGCGGTACCTTCCATGGCCAATTCTTCATACTTACAGACCACCGACTCTGATCGACTTATTTCAATGTTCGCCATACTAGCGTGATAAAAATAACGCAAACCCATATCGGCCCCCCATGTATGTATGGTCTATACACATACTAGGTATCACATTTTCGTATATTTCACAACCAAGAATACCCTGGAGAACCATTGACTACCCAGTATCATACTATCGCGCTTGATATAGAAGTCTGCTATTTTCAAAAAAAAATAAAAAAAAAAGCCCCGACTCACGGACTTGTTGTACCAAAGGTTAAGGGAGGACATCTACCCTGTGCAAACGTGCGAATCTTTTACATTTATAAAACAAATTTGGTCTAATCAATGAATCTGAAATACTTTCATTTCTCTAAAATTATATGAAAAATCTATCTATATTTTTCACACGTCATATTTTTCCACCCTATTCGAGATGAAGAAATTTTTGGTATTCCTGAAAAAAAATATCTCTCAAGCTATAGGGGTAGTTTAGCTAAAAAAAAAAAATGTGAAATTTATGAAAATATAATCGCAAAACTGTGTGTACTGAGTTTTTATTACTTGATCCTGAACAAGTGAGTTAGCTACATACAACCACGAGTTGTAGAAATATTTTATTAGCTATAAATGACGGATTTGAGATGTGAAATTTGGTTAGCACGTTGGTTAAGATGACTCGTGCTGCACGTAGAGAGATAACCAACCATTATGTGGCTGATTGCGCAATTATGCTGTACTTTATAGGGGATGGTATTGTCTCATAAAGCACGATTCCACCCGGGTCGGAATAAAAAGTTGACATTAGGGAACATTGAAGAGGTTGCTTAAGTGGGAAAAGGGAGACGGGACTTTGGTGAAGGGTGGTAAAAGGGGGGGGGGGGGGGCCGACGCTCGTCGCAAGGAAATAAGGAGTAACGATCCCGGTGAGTCCCATTGCTTATTTAGCTCAAGCGTAACGTTTGTTGCCTTAGGGCATCCTCACACCAAGATCTTACTGTCATGACTGAAAAAAAAGTTTCTCCAAAAGTCTGGGACAATAGTGTAATAAAAAAGAAAAAAAATAGAAAAGAGCAATATGTGCGGTGCGAAGTTGAGAATTCTGAATTCAAAATTCAGAAATCAGAATTTAAACCTCCCTTAGGCCTGATTGCAGTGATCGAGGACATCGAAGAATTAATCTGCACAATCTCGCGTCAACGCCACAACCGACATGGTATTATCCAAACGAACGATTCGAGTTGTCTATGGATTTATATATATATATATTTTTTTTTTCCAGCAGTGGTAAGGCATGGCTGGATGCTCTAACGGATGGTAAAGATAATCGATAACGAATTAGTATTCGTTGCATCGGGGGTGGTATTCGCGATCGATTGATTCTCGGTATTGCTCGCCGAGTGGAAATCGTTGCTCGTCGAGTACCCATAGTTTCGAAAATAATTCCCCGGGAGGCGACAGAAGGGGTATAAAGGGTGGCGTAAAAGTGGGTTTTGGTAGAAAGGGAGGAGATATTCGACTCTGGTCGTGCTCGAGTGCGGTTCGCGTTCAATTTCCAAACGTCGACTCTACGGGCGCGGGCGCCGCGACGGCCACGGTGCGACGTCACGTGATCAAACTTTGTTCCGCCAAGGCGGCAATTATTCGCCGTGTAATTTGACAAAAGACATTCGACCACCAAGGAATTAGAATACTTGGTTTGGGGCGAACAGCTTGAATCGGACTTAATCTTGAAAAAAGAAAGAGGAGACCAAAAAATGAGATAGAAAAAAAAAAAAGAGAAAATACAATCCAAACGAATCAAGGAGCTTCCACGCGTAACTGAAAACGAATTCCAAGTTGACATAGACTTGAAATTCTTCCATGATTAGAACACCGCCGGGATTATACTGATCGTCATCGAGCAACGCATAATACTTCGGTCTAAACAAAGGAAATTGGACTCCCGCACATTGCAGGCATTTTATATACCTGGATTTGAGAGCAATTAGCGTTGTTGAAAAAAAAAAAAGAAAAAAAAAAAAACCCTGATGAATATACCGGATATACTTCACCGATGCGAACCATCAATAGGCAATAGATTCAAATTGACTAAATGCTAAACTGGTTCATAGTTATCGAGAAAGACACGTACGATCGAGAGCAGATAGTCGCTATGTCGAGTCCATTAGAGAAGCGGTATAATATTCGAATCGCACGCTAGCTGGTGGAACCCTCGATTCGCACACGAGCTTTTAAGCGTAGAAACAATCGAAGGGGAACCGATATTCTCCCTTACCAAACGCCCCAAGCTATAGAGTTAATATCTCAGTGACTAATTCAGTGACTCTTACCGTCGCAATAACTAAGCTTGTGAATATTCTTAATGATCGTTATTACACTCACAGATTATTTAATATTCAAAAAGTGTTCGAGTATCGCTTTGGGCTTATAAATTATGTCATGATTGATCGAGACATTATCTCAATTCAAATGGGGGAGAAAAATAAAAAATAAAATATAAAAATAAACACAATAAGTGCGACGACGATTACAATAAGGGAAGTTTTTCCTGTTTCTCAGACACGCGGTTATATTTTTGATACCCAGCTCCATTTCGTATATATTTAGCGAGAAGAGAAGAGAAGAGAATAAGAAGAGACGAAGGAGAATGGGGAGAGATAGGCAATAAAATCAAACGCAGCTAATTCGTTTAATGGCCGTGGCCTCTGTTATTTATTTAGAGGGTATCGAACGCTCGACTCGAACTGAACGGAGAACCGTATAACGAAGAGCCAAGCAGAAGGCCCAGCCAGTTAACTAATGATCTGCAGTCACGTTCTCACAAACGTGATCACCAGATTTAATCAGCAATCTTACAAGAATGTTTTCATCTGCAAATTGCGTGCCAAACGTGAGGGTCGATGTTCATCGTAAGGTGGATAACTTTCCGACCAAGTTACATCCCTTATGTAAAGACGATTTTTTGCCACCTATCTATAGTATATATCTTACTTTTCCTATTTACATAACTACATTTCCTCAGTTGAACAGACTTTTCAATGAAAAGATCCACAGATACAAAGCAAACGAAATTTCGTTTCGAAACTTACGAATAAATCATCGGATTTACGGAAAAGGACCAACTTTCAGATGCGATTGGTCACAGCGTTAATTAACGAGCTGTTCTAAGACCCTATATATGTGTTCTCGAATATAAAACTAAGCATGATATTATTTTATTGAAAAATGGCAAGTAACAGAAATATTTTTAAACACAGTCTACGTTCGCTAGTACCCTGGTAGAAAATTGAACAGAATCTGACCAGAATCTGTTGAGTTTTCTGGTGAGTGATCAGATGCTGGTCAGATTTTCTGGCTAGATACCCCATTAATTTGACGACAGATTCTGGCCAGAATGACATATTTATCTGGGCAGATTCTGTTGAAGGAACTGATGAATCTTCTTCTGCATTTATATCTTCTTCTAATGATTGTAAGTCTTGTATAGTTTCTAATAATTCTAACTCCTGCTCATTTACTTTTTCTTTCTTCAATCTCGCAACGTACTTCCTTTTCCTATTGCGCTCCATTTCACAATAAAAACACAGGAAATTTCTGCGTGCACTATAACGACGTACCTAGCAAGCTGAAAAATGTTCGTACGCACTAACTTTTCCGTATATATTTGTAATTATTATGTAAAAAACCCGTAGACTCAAGAGTGCTCCAAAACGTTATAACCTGCAAGCTAACAGCTGTTGGTAGTTTCATATCGATGGCCTAAGTCTCAAATGTCGTAACCCACAAAATTTCGGAAATCGACTTTTTTGGCTCTTTCGACTTTTTTTGACTTCTTTGACCTTTTTTTACTCTCTCTCGGAAAATTTTTCATTTGTGGGTTACGACATTTGAGACTTAGGCCATCGATATGCAAAAAAAGAAAAAAAAAAAAAAAGGAAGAGAGAAAGAGAACACTGCGACTGTGAGTGTGTGATAGCTCTCTATATTTTTAAGGTTATCCTCAAATGTACGTAATATTAACAGATTCTGGTCAGATTCTGACCAGATACCCCCGATTATCTGGGCAGATTCTGCCCAGATTGTCTGCCCATAAGATGGTGAATGGCCAGAAAATCTGATCAAATTTTCTACCAGGGTACTTTAGATTTTCGTGCGAAACTTATCGATTCTTTAGATTCGTCTGAGAGCGAAAAGCTCGTTCTCTGTGACGTACTAGTCAAACAACTGGACAGAGTAGGGATGTAGGTATGATTCTCACGTAGAGACCTTTATGAGGATTCGATTTCGGCAATAAAAAACAATAGTATTCCTAAGTGTACCCGTGCAGAGACTCCACAGTGCACACAAAGAAAACCAGCCTTTTTTATACAGATTGATCAATTTCACTCAACTTAATTCACACCTCTGTTGCTTTTGATATTGCAACGAAATTTACTTTTACAGTATTGAATTTCAGACGATATCATTTTTGATATCGTCTGAACGATACTGTTTATTCAGAACTCCACCCTAGTCATATATACAACTAGTAGTTTGGCCGTACTGCACTCAGCTTCAAACATACCTGGGTGTGAAAATTCTGCAAGAAATTTGGAAAAAAACCTGATGCATCAGCGTTCCTAAATCATAAGTAAAATTGCGAATGCATATCGAGTCGAAATGAGTAAATTAGTTCTTATCAGCATATTTTAAAATGAAAAAGGATATTATCAAAAAATTTGTTGGGGATGTAACGTGACAAGGCACCTAAATCATCACTCGATCTCTGCTTCTTTCCTTTACCTTTGCTCATTGATACGCCAGGATAAGTTATGGGGTTAATGAACTGATATTTGACATATGGAATGGTCAATGGAACGAATGTCCAAGTTCAACCAGTAGGTTTGATTTTGGGAACTGTTCAAAAGCTGAGAAAGCCGAGAGGGTTTGACATGAGAGCAAACGCCTGGCGACAGCATTTCCATGTATATTTGCTTCATCGTAATTATTGCCGTGATTAATCGTTCTTCTCTGAACTTATACCCCACTCGCTCCTTTGTGAGCTTAAGCATTCCACAAAGTTTGGTTAGGATCAAGGAAGTAGTTTGCAAATTAACTGGTACGGTTCTTCGCCGTTTTGCGGTTTCCCATGCGGGAAAAAAAAATCATTATAGGTATATAAGAATGTATATAATTTCAGGTATATTAAATCCCGATATATTTAACGTGTATTCTAGATTTTCATGATCGTATGTAAAGCCACATAATGCACAAATATAACGGTGTGAAGTGTCCGAAATGAATTTTTTGCACAGATTTCCGTTCCAAACGAAGAGTACGAATATTATAATAGCAGCATTCGAAGCGTGGATATAATAAGACCCACTATAACCAAGTATAGGTTTCATTTTCAACCTCTGCAGTTTTACTGAAATCGAAGCATTTTCTCAATACAAGTAGCCAAAGAGATAGTCTCCAAGGTAGTTTCATATAGCAATTTTCAACCTCGACCAACCACAACAGTATACCTAGTACATACATATATTACATACCGTCTGCGATTCTTCAAGGATGACTGCACCGTTGATATGAATAGCTGTCAGAGGTGCAGCTTATATTATATGCGTCTGACATTTGAAACTTATATCGCACTTATTACTTTCGAGAAATTTACATGAAATTCAAGAAAGAGACGCACTCTTTATTTCTGAATTATTGATGTGTCCTACTCTTCATAGTTGCACTTCGGATATTATTGCACATGGTGTTGAGTACGTTCAATAAGCATAGGTAGAAACTGTTTTTTTTTTTTTTTCTTAATATTCACGCGTATAGCGCTTCAGTTTACCAGAGAAAAGCTAAGCTTCGTCGGGATCGAAAATCTGGAATACGGCGAGCCATGCATTATAGATATCCATTCACAGGCAGTGGTAGTAACACCGGGCGAGGGTTGAGGTGCGCCATGTAGGAGTGTCGGGACGCCATTCGGTTGGGGTGAGGTTCAAATGATTTAGCCTCACCATGGGGTTAGATCCGCAATTTGGTTTGAAACATTCATGAGAAATATCTTCTAGCGAGGTACCGTGGCTCAAGTATTTGAAGAATTGCGTCGATTCGACTGTGCGACTTACTCGCATCACGACTTATTCTGACATATAGATATATCTATCGCGTATATATATGCTATAAATTCTATCAATTTTTAGACCTATCGGTAATCACGCTTTAAGTTAATATTCAAATTTTACTATTGTAAAGTTCATTCATATCCTTCAATAATACCGTCTATTTTAACTTTAATTGGTCGCAGCAGGGTTGATTTGTTTCATCGAATGCATATACTAGTATATGGAAATTGTATCGTTTCAAAAGATATTCTTATATTAAATAATTATCATCACATCTTTGAAGAAAAAATAAAATAAAAGTTAAAACCACTATGAAACCACGTTTAAACGAAGAGCAAAAGGTCTTTTTATATTCAATCATTATCATCAGACTCCTTTTGAAAAACCATTACCTCACGAGGTTTCAACACGGACGAGGTTCCCGGCTTAGGGATTCTTGGGTTTATACCTGAAACTATCCGTTTCGTGACTCGAAAGTTACGACGGAACTATACATCGTAAACGCCATCCATCCATCCGTCCCTTCGTACTTTTGACCGGTTAAATTTTCGCAAATATCTACTAGCATATTATATACCTACGTACATATAGGATAGATTTGGTTGAAGTTTCCTGTAGGCGTGAACTTAGGTAGATGTTGCTAATTATAATGTACGATGAAAACTTTTCCTACACCCATTTCTCCACCTATACCCATATATAACTTCGCACATGATCAGAGTTCGCAAATTAGCATGATATCAAATTACCGGCGTCAGATATCGCCGAATAACGATAGCACCAAAATTTGGATGAAAGGTGGTGCGGGGGTGGAAGACCTTAATAGCGGGGAGTCGTTGGTGTGCCGATCTCGTCCACACGGGAACCAGGGGACCTGGGGTAGAGACCGAAGGACCTGTGTCCCACGTCCACACGTCCTCGCATCCCCTCATTCAATTATCGGTCGCTCGACACTCTCCGCTCGTGCGCGCCTGCACGACGTACCCGCGACATTGTCGGAATCCCCTTCGACGCTCTTCAATCTCTTATCCTCGAAAAAATCAATCTCATTATTCGCTACATTCCTACAAATGGTCCGACACGCGAGGCAGTAGACCCAACGCGACGGGACGGGGCCGTCTGCCAAGTCTATCCTCGTCCTCATGTGGCTGAATTTTCCTCTGCCCTTTTCTTCCCTCCTCTAGTCCCTATATCAGTCTCTCTCTCTCACTCTCTCTCTTTCCCTCTTTCCTTTCTAGCCAAACGCTCCCACCGGATATATCTAATTGTTCGTGGTTTTGGGTACCCTGGGGACATTTTGCCGTTTATACCACTTTCGTTCTTTGAATTACATGGCCCCGCGAGTCTAATTTTGCAGGCCAGTCCTTTAGCAATTATGTAACGACGTTGAAGAGATCTCGCAAAGTTCGAAGCACGTCCGCAACAGAACCAGGTCAACAATTTCGAACCACCTTATACAGCTACAAAATTTTCGACCACAAGCGTTTTCACCATAATAACCACGATCCTTTTGTTGTTCGTCATCAAATGCCCAGACCCCGTAATAACCAAAGGGCCGTCAATCTCAGGCTTTAGCCATTTACAAATTAACACCGTAACACAACCCGCAGCTCTCAATAGCTAAGATCCGATTATGCATAAAGAAAGATGAAAAGTTCATTCAAAGAGTTGCTTATAGGAGTATTATACACCTTGGTAATCATTTCTGTCAAATCACTGATTAGCTTTAAATTAATATTCCATCGAATCATTATTTTTACAGTTGATTACCTAAATCTTGAGGTATAATAAGAAATAATTATAAAACAACTGAGTAAACAGAAAATCTCTTCAGTCGACGAAGTGAAGCTGATGACTAAACGTTTGAGAAATGAATAATAGTTGTTCGTTCAATAGGGGTAAAGACTTGAGAAAAAAGTATAAAGAAAACGCGTATAGGGTAATGCATTGGGAATTACTCAGGCCCCGTGAGCTTAGCAATATGAAATATTTCGTATTAAGATAAGGGTAAAAAGTATTGCTGCCCTGGCAGGTGTGGCGTTTGGTCAGGTGGGTATGCTCATGGGATAAAAGTTTCGCTAAAAATTTTCCTACGGATAAATCTTGTTTACATATAGGTAGTGGCTCAGGTGATGTGCACAGCCGAATGTGCCTTTCCTCAAAAACTTAAGAAACTTTCTACTTTAAACATATCTCAAATAGATAGATGCATGGATATCAAATCGATGATATCGAGTGATTTCAAACTTGACCATTAGTTAGATAATTTATCGATCAATGTCTGAGCAAAAGTTTTAATCACTTTTCAAGTTTTGCGTCATGTGGCGAAGCCATTACCCACAAGTAAACCTCATACACGCATATGTGACATTAATCGGTGCTACCTATAACTATAGAGTTCAGTGGGTGTATTTTATGTATATATACATTAAATACAGGTAGCCTTCCTTCTCTTTGTAAAACTGATGATGAATGGATTTCGAAAATATGGTGGACAAGTAATGTTCACATGTTTAATTACGTACCGCCTTATCACTGGCGAGTGCTAGTATCGATTATCGGTTCGACAAACATTTCTACTTAGCTACTCAGCGAACGGAAGATGGATGCGCATGATTCGGCAACGAAACATATTTCGTTACTTTTATATAAATGAATCAGTCATTTTGACAACCACACATAGTCCACGCGTTTAAAGTCGAATTCATTCTGCTTTAATAGTAGCTTATCCAAAAAATCTTCTAGGCTGTAATTATATCTAAATGAGAAACAAATCTATAATTATTATTATTTTTGATAAAAATTTATTCCAGATCAAAACTATTGTACTAAGAAAAATTCAAATGTCCGTTTATCATGTAAACTTGATGCGTTGTTGGGATGCTCCAATTATCCTCAAGAAAATTACAGTATGTAGTGCAGTGCACCAAGTTCTCCAGACTTTAGAATAGCAACAGTTCTAGGTAGACGGGATGAGCTTTCATATGAGAATTTCAATAAAGTCCATGGATATCTATTTCAAAGAAGTTCGCACGTAACGTGATACGAAATTATCGATATCGTTGCATACCGTTCTGAAATAGATATCGGATCTTCACTGTATCTTATCCTGTCGTTACAATAAACCCGAGATTTCATAAAGCCCGTTGCTCATTACTTGAAAAATTACATTTTTTGTTCCTCCATATTTGTAGCATACAACTTTTAGTTATACCATCGTGTATTTCGCTGGCTAGAACAGAGTTACGATAGGTTGTTATCCCGATCTGATATCTATTTTTTCGTTGTTTCGTTCGATGAACAATAGCGTCGTTCCTTTTGAATGTACAAATAAATTCTACAACTGCATATGTATATTCGATCGTGATATTGTTTAAAATTACGATCTTTGAATAATTGAATAGATTTTACAGCGTTTGTTCAGCATCGTAATGCTACAGTCGTGTCGTAGCAAGACGAACAACCCTGTTCCTATAGTAGAGCTATACGTTGAAGGGGCGAGATATAATTCCGGGCTTGTCAACGCCACGGGAAACCCCTGCAGGACTCTGAGAAAAATATTTAATGATAGAGTAAAACATTTGAAACGACGAGAACCATCTCTCAATTTGCATTCTCAGCACTTTTATTCACAGACAGATAGCGACTTCGTTACAGCTCTCATCAGATATAAATGACGTATTTGATTTCAGACGTCTGGTAGCTAGCATATCTACCCTATATCTGTAAAATTGCGGAATAACTAGAGAACCTAGCTAGTAGTCTTTTCATAAACTTTTCATCGATAAGTGGCGAGGCGCTAGATACATCAATTGTCTGCATCTTCGATTGCCCAGGTTCTATGTAGTCTAATTCCCATTCCTCGACAACGTCAATAGCGAAGAAGTGGTTAGCCAAACTTTTCGTATATTTCAAGGGTAGTAAACTAGGATAAAAAGCTGATATTCGATATCAATTGTAGGGTAGTCATTTATCGCATATATACCTAGTAGTAGAATTCTCCAACTTTTACATAGCAGTATTTCAAATTGTAGAATACAGTAATTTCTGATTTAGCTTTAGGTACAATTCGCGAAGCTTTTTCTTTGCGTTCATCATTCGTACCTCATATCAAACTGCGAACTTTCTTGCGCTAGAGACACGTAAAATGATTCTCTTCTGAAGAAATAAACATAAATCTCGTATCGATAAGGAACTTTACGGTGAAAAAAATCGTGAGTGAAAAACTCTAATTAAAGCTTTGAACTTTTAAAATAGAGATGGCGAGAAGAGTTTGAACCATCAAGATTCGCGAAGATAATTTTGTCGACTGTCACCTGTTAGCAACACCGTGAACTTGGCTAATGGATAGGTCAGTGAAAGGAGGCGAATGAACGCGATAAAAGATAGAGAAATTGTAGGTGCGGAGTGCCGGTGGTTGTAATGAAGAACAATGGACCAAAATGGAGCACATTTCCTTGCCAATTATACCACTCGTATTTTACACTACACTGCACGATTGGAGCGGCTCACGTGGAGTGGTTATTTCAACCGCTAAAAAGCAGCACTCATCGTGTTTATTTAGGTCCTTAGTTGAGATTCACCAGGAACAATTATGCGTGCTTAGGTTGGGTGAAAATCATTTGAATTCAACCAAGTTACTGTCAAGTTCGAACAGATGTATGAACCCAAATTTTTTTGCCATATTTGACATATAGCAGTACGCTACAATTGGGACCTCGAGGAGTTTCACTGCGGATTTTCTATACCGCTCATTCATTCTACTATATGAAATACAAAATTCCTTCAATATTCGTGGACTCGAAGTGTCACTCGTAGTACGGTAGATATTTACGATTCGCCATCAGTCCAACAGCAGATTTGTATAGGTATAGACCATACATGTTTATCGATCTTCTACCGTTCCGAATCATTCGCTCTGGTCTGTTTTAACTCTTCCAATTTCTGGAATCATAAATTTTACCTTCATGGATAAATTCAGTGGTAATTCTCAGTGACTGGTCAGCCTTTGCAGGTTTGTTGGCTTAACGATTAGCTCTCCACTTTCCAGTTCACTTAGTTTCTACCTCTGGCAACGGAGTATACGTCAGTATGGTTGTTGTTGAACGAGTTTTTCCCACCTATATACGTAAGCGATATGGTTAAGATTCAGTGGCCCGTTACAGCGCGAAAGCTCACAAATTTTATTCCTCGTATACATATATATGCGGTGTGTATAAACGTGTATAAAATTATTTGTAAAAAAATGACGATATCATCTCTCTTTCTCTCTTTGCAGCAACCGGCAAGCTCGAATGTTTTTTGCTCAATTGTAAGACTGCTGACCGAGGTTGGAGAGCGTCTGTTTGCCATTTTCATTCGTTTTTTAATGACGCCGCTCTCGACGTTACGGTGTGGCAATATTTTTCATAACCAGGAGGAAAGTTAATGACGTCGGGAGTGTAGCTCGTAGCATTAGTCACTAACGTCCACGGAAAACGTAATAAGTGGTAGGTGGAAAAACAACACCAAAAACATGTTGGCGCGTGCGTATACACAGGGGAGCACAGCCGCAAGCGAACGTGATACGGAAAAATGAAAAATGAAAAAGAAGAAAAATAAAAAAACTGTTAGTAAAAAGAATCTCGTTGAAACGGATGCTGCACCGACACTTGGGTCTACCATGATTCCTTCTAGACCTTTGAGTCGGCCGACTTTTATCTATCATATCAGTTCCTACAAAATGGAATACGTGATGAGCCTTCGTTTAGCCTTGTGATATTGGAAATCGATCGCATTCAGAAAATGACATCGAAAGTGTGGCGACGGTCTAACAAAGTCAGGCAGAGCAGCAATGAAAGAAGGTGGGAAGTTGAGGGAAATGGGGAGAAAAATAGAAGGGGGAATAAAGAAGGAACGGACTGACTATGGGGGAGACGAGACGAGGGGAATAAGGGAAGGAAAGTTAGGGACGTGGGCGATATACATCTTCGAGATCCGATAAGACAGGATAGATATGTTTCACGGCGTCTTACCTCTTTACTCGTATTAAATCGAATGCGGAGGTATTCTCATGCATGCCAATTCCCATACGACGTTCAGATTTATACGTTAACGTAAATATGTTGGCTACGACGTATTCCAACGGTTTGGTGTCTGAGTTATCAGATCTCTCGCGAAATCATCCCCGTAAATAATACTAAGCGCTACATCTATCCGCTGGAAAGTAAACGTAAGGATTTTGCAATTCGTCGTGTACACATATGAGATACACCTAACCAACCTCATGTACTACAGAGATGGGAGGCCTGGTTTACTCGTTCTCGTTTTTCCTCTCTACTAGAGACACACACACAAACACACACGGCATGTATTATACCGTACGTATACCGGTGGAGCCTTTCGTTTGCAATGACACATTGCGAATACGAAACGATTACAAAGACTCGATTCATTTCCATCCCTATTTTACGAAAGAACCGTCAGACGCTTTCCATCCGTTTAGTATTCCGAAAAGTCGAAAAACCCGTCTGCACTGAGTAGAAGTAACCCACATCATCAGACTCATCCCCCTTACGATTGCCATTACACTTTCGTCCCCGACTGGATACGAGCCATTCAAAAGAAATTGGTGCAAGCTACGTTCTGGCAAAGATTGAGAAACCTCAATTCGCCTAAACTACACGTTCTTAGCTTAGCTTGCTCTCGCTGTACTATCAATTGATGTCGTGCTTCATAAAACTTGTACCAAATTTCGAAGCATATCAATGAGTTCTGGGTATGAAATATGTTGAATAACATTTTTCCGTTTCACCGAATGAGATCAGCATGACTTTGTTCGCATATGTTTCCATTCAACGTTGCTGATTGCATTTTGATGCAAGAGTTTATAAGAATATTGAGAAGACCGGAGCGTTTTCGTTTGGTTTTTTTTTTTATTAATTCAGTGAAAGCTGCGAGGGCTACTGATACGGAAACCTTTGAGCGAATGAACGCAGATCGATCCTTAAAAAAGGAGCGGCAACGCGTTGGAAAGTAACTTTCTTGAAAAATAGTTGATCCTTGGAAGATGAGAAGACCAGCTTATCGTTTTTCAAAGACGCAATGGTGTATAGCGGCGAAAGTGTTTTATAGAATTATAGATCGGCGAAGGGACGCTATATCAACGTGAGAGTGAATTAATGTCAGTACAAGTTAGCCCAACTTCTAATGAAGTCATATATTTTTCAAAATATCCTCGTTCGTTACTCGACGAATAAATTATAAGAGCTGATCTCGGAGTAATTATGGATAATCAGAACTCAGCATTGGACCCTCAACGACCCTCGGGAATATCTGATACATTTTTAACTGTCATACCAAGCGACTTTCGCCGATTGAAATGATTCTTTTAAGCTATCACCATCGAGATTGTACTTTCGTTAAATTGAACGCTGCTTGTTTTCGACGAGGTACAATCAACCTAAAAGACATCTTTTTCTCGCAACACCGCGTAAATGTGCTGAAAGCTTTAGAATATTCAGTGAAACGAGGGACGCGGAATACAAGACGGAGACGTATAGCTATATATATATATACCACCAAATAATCCTAAAATCTCTAATAATGGTAAATATACCAAGAGCTAGCACATCGGTAAAAATATACGGATCTTTTACAGATAATCACAATCTTCAGACTTTTCCGGAATTCGTCATGATTCTAAATGAGATTGTCAGAAATTGATCACTTAATAGCTTTCCAAAGAGCGAAATATCACCTCCAACGACAGCCATTAGAATCTAGAAGTAGCATCTTTCTATCTTGGATAACACTGCTGTCACAATTCATGCTGTAGAAAATTTACTTCGTTTTCAATTTGTAATTTACAAAGCTAATAAAGTCACCTGTGCACTGATATGCCAACATTTTAATTGTAAGAATGTCATGTTCATATGTGACAACAGAAGGCTTTCTCGAATACTAAAAAGTACGGAATTTTTAGGGATGATACCAAAAATTTGGGATTTGAGGTCAAAAAGTTTTCACCCTAGTGACGACGTCGTAAAATGAATTTATTATCAACCCTTATAGACTGAGTAGCTAGAAATATTGTTCATAGCTTTCCAAAGGTAGGTACATTCGGAAGTAAAATACGCAACATTGATTCGCGGTTATTTTATAATGTATTTTATTTTTTGAAAAACCCCCCGACTGTCCCACTGCTAATAAAAATCAGTTTTTACACCAGAGGCGGAAAGAGATTCTGAGATCTCAGCGTAGACAGCCACGGGGTTACGATGCTCAATTCACTACAGCATCCTCTCAATGTCCTTAGAGACTGTGTGTAAGGTCTTGAAAAACTTTAGTAACATAATTACGAGTTGGTGTTGCCGAGCGGTAAGTGTATTGACCCTCGTGCGAAGTTGACAAATTTTGTTGTTCTTCAGGATGGCACGTCTACCAAATTATGGAAATATACACCTTCGTTATTTCACTTTCTTTGTTATCTCAGAAATCAAAGCACAATATCATTATATTACTTGAAGTGTTTGTAATAACTTGCTACCTCACTATAGTCACAAACTAAACCATTCTCTTATTTAACCCTATAATAGTCTAAGATATAGGATTTGTTTGCATGACAATAGATAAACGTTCCGATGATATATGACTCGTCGACAAATCAGCACCAGAATTTGCAAATAGCATTAAACACGTTTACTATGATGTAGATTCGCAAATATCACGTATGTCAAATGATTCTACAGCGTAAAATGCGCCGGGACATATTGATGGGAAGTACCTGCCCGACAAACGCTCGCTGTGTCAGCACGGTAACGCGTACGTCAAATATATCAGGGAATATGATATGATATGGCGATATGATATGGAATATGATATGACGAATGCATTTATTCCTTTTGTATCTTGAATTTGGTAACTGCACCAATGCCAACGACTCCTCGACTTCTGCAAGCTCCTCATCACTTGTGGGAGACTTGCTTCACAAGCTTTTCTTGCTACACATATGAAATGTGAATTACGCGAAATACTCGATTAATTGTGTAAAAAGCCAATTTTTTTCTATTTTTTTCAACTTACTTTGCAGAATTTTTAATCACAGCATTCAAAGAAAATCTTTGTAACGGATGGAAAAATTAATTATTATTTTTTTTTGTGAGAACAAAAAATCTCATCATAGTACTGCAGGTTCACAAAGCGAGTGAACAGGAAACCTGAATAGCTGAGTACAGTTATTATTCAATTCCACATTTGTGTTTATAATTCCGCGAAAATTACAAACCCGTGATCTTCAACGTTGCACATTTATTCATTGTATATATTTATCGCTTAACAGTGCCGTCGTATGATTAGTGCATAATGTAACAACGGATTATACTAGACTACGGATTACGCGTACGACACTTTTGTTACCAGACGCTTTTAGAATGCGAATATTTATCGCAGATTATGAGTATTGTAACAGTAGGTAAAGATTATTAATAATACTAGGCATCTAGATAAAAGCCTTGCGTTTTAAATCTGTTTCTCAATGCACCTGCTCCATCTCTATAAATCTTACTGCACAGCTCTATCCGCGTTTCAAGAAAGTGGAACGTTTGTAAGTTCTAAGCATTGTCCGTTAGTATTTTTCACGCTACAGAGCTTTTTGCCTGAAAGTAGCAGGATTTTTAAATTCAGTATTGAAGGTGTAGCCGCTTCATATTTTATCAAGACATATTTCAATAATTATTGAAACGATTTATATGATATTAAATTTCGTATTTCATATTCATACAGTTTTTTTCTAATTAAAAATTACAACTACTTGCGGGGCAGATATATTTTTTTTTTTTTTCGTTTTCTTTTTCATAAAACATCGCCAGACGTTATGACAAATTAATCATACTGCAGCTGAAAAAAAAAAACGAGGGGATAAAGTAAACCCGAGTTGTAGGTGGATATATCGTATACAGTCTTTCGATTCCCCTGGCACTGTGGAAAAAACTCTCAATTATTTGAAGCTTTATAAAATTTTTGTTTGACTGTTCCGAGTAAAATAACAATTGTTCAAACCTTGTGTATGTACATACAATACACATGTGGGTGTACCCAGATTGAAAGTCAACATTGTTTTTCAATCCAATTGATTGAAACTGTTGATTTCGTTCTGTATAGTATGCGGAATTATTAACTATTTCTTAAACGTTTAACCCAAGACTAAATTTATTTGGTATTTATTAGACGCTATTTTATAATTGACCGAAATCATCCTGATTAAAAATCATCTAATAAATACTGAACGGAGATATTGAGTGGATTTATTTTTTTTATTTTTTCACCGGCCTTCGATAAGCTGTAAATAATAAGTTACGTACTACTGTCATTCGATATTCAGTGAAACCGAGGAAAAGTTACTTTTTTTAAGTTTTGACAGCGTTGCGGAATACGTATAGAATCGCCTTATAAGCCGATCCTGGTGATACATGAGCTCAGACTATGGATCTTTTTTTTTTTTATGAAATATAGGAATGTTTTCTTCTGGACAAAGAGCCTTGAATATACCAAGGGGTTAAAACGGGAAAAGCATAAGTGAGGAAATCTGAAATTTCGATATCGAAATAGAGTTTCAAACGCATCGAAACCGATCAAATGTCTAAAGCTATAGTTATTTCGGAAGTTCAAATTTCGTCATCTATACTTTTTCCGATTGAACCCTTTCATATCTATACACAGAAAAAAAGGATAACTTGAGCCAAGAAAATTATTCTTGATTCAAGATAATTTTGCGGTCTAATAAGGAAGACCGAAATTTTCTGAGATCAAGTCAAAAATTTTCTCGAGTCAAGAAAATGAGGAACATTTTCTTGGTTTGAGAAAATTTTTGACTTGACCTCAGGAAATTTCGGTCTTCCTTCTTGGTCTCTTGAATCAAGTAAACCTTTCTTTCAGTGTATGACTGACCTGAGTATCGAACCGACTTTAAAATTGACAGTGAAATCAATCAAATTGAAAACGATATGATGTTTGAACAAACAAACTTGTGTTCGATAATTATTTATGAGCAAATTGCTCTGTTTACAGGAACATACACTACCCTAATATCAACCCCTTTGAGTAGATATACCTATTCGGAGTATTTAAACAGAACTATTCTTCGAGCATATATTGACCAAGGGATACCATTACGATTTAATCTTTCCACGTAATGATTGGCGGACTTGACTGACGTTAAGTAATCCGCCAGTCCGTCATGAAGTACCAACACTGGTTGTTGATATTATATAAAGTCTGTGCATTTCCGGGAGAAAAATCCACACATATATATGTCATAAAATGGATTATTCATTTCTACATATGAGACGAGACAAAGTTTTTAACAAAAATATATATTTTCAGATGTAACATACGAGCTGTCTAATGACAATGACAAATCTAGGTAATGATCGTAATAATTAATTAACTTTACGAATTATGTTTGAAACGCGAATAATAAGAATAAATCTAGCTTTGTCGATCACTTTACTGATAATTGCTCATATATTAGAGAACGGATATGCTTTATACAGATTAAAACATCACTGATCAGAAAAAAAGCCATCAAATGTTCATTTCAAGGGCCTTTTTATTATTTTTTTTATTAACTATGACCCAGCTTTGTTCAACAAAATCTATTACTTCAAGCTGATATATATTTTTTTTTTACACAGCACTAGATATGGATAAATGAAAGTGTTATTTTAATTACAGTCATTCTGAGGCTGCATTAAGCTTTACCTTTCACTCCATATTTTTATATGCCATTAAGTATTGATATGATTTATGTTAAGTCAACTTTATCAGTTCCATTTGAAATGAACACGATTATCATCTTTCCTGGATTACATATAAGATGTCAAAGAAGTTAGATTTATTAATTTTGAGTTCTTTGTTCTTTTTTTTTTTTCAAACCGTGTCATTATTATTCGAAATTAATTTAATGGCAGCCCGGATATTGCAGCTCGAACTGTTCTTTTAAACACTAAGAAAGGTTTTCTAGTAATATTTAAATGCTTTTCGGAGCATATCCATTTGTAACACTTACTGTCCATTCCCTTGTCAGTTGGCTACTGTCTGATTATTATTCGCAAAATGACATCCACCGTGATGTGATAACCACCGACCTACACCACCCTTAGCCCCTGACGATTATATAGTAATATCGATAGAAGAATGAACAAATGAATCGAGGTGTGCTCGTATTTCTAACTAAATAAATTTTCTCGAAAACTCGATGCCATGCGTCCCGGGTGTAGATAGGTATATCGCAGTTTCCGCTATTGGAATTGAATTGAAAAAGGAAAAAAAAAAATATCGCTTTGTTGAAAAATCACGTTTACAAAAGCAGCAGTCTTTTACATCTTCGCACATACCAGATTACCAGTCATGTACGTTAAATTCGATATTTAAATTTTCAAAAATTGTATAATGCCGAAAAATTCTGATTTTGTACCCCGGTAAAACGTCTCTTTAGAAAATCTCTCCAGTTTTTACGCCAATTTTATTCCAAATATATATAAAAAATGTTCATGGTGGTGAACACATTACTATTTTTTGTATCATGGAGACATTACTTACAGTACCGGACCGATGGAGTTGTTATTAGGTGAAATAGGGTCTGTGGGTGTTGGTGTGTGTCTTAATGTTTGTGGGTAGGCGCTTCCTGGGTGATTATCGCTCGGTGGAAGGAATGAGTTCAATCTAAGCGCCACGCTTCGATGCGCAATATCATTGCCTTATCATCTTCATACCTATATAACACCCGGTCGCCTATCCGGACTGCCACACCTTCGCTGTTATGAAACCCAACCTGATCCAGTGTCATATCACCTAAAATAACGTCACCTAACTTGACCAAAAACGAAGTTAACCCTTGTATATAACCATTCGATGCATCGTGATATCAGTCGCGGTAAATGATCATTATATTTCTGCAGGAATTAGTCCTGCAGGCGAATTATCACGGGGGATATATTATACGTTTATTTCTCTGCAATATTAATTTCATGCCATGCGGAACGAGGTTCAAAACTTAATCAAGTTTCACGAAATTATATTCATCATCAATCTTCACACTCTGAACAGTTCATGGTTCGCGTTAGAATTCATACCTCGATATTTTCTCCACTAATTAGTTAGCACTATCATTCGCATTAATTAAAATTGAGGAATAGGTAATTTTGCACAAAAATACAAATTTATGAATTACTTTCCGAACCCTGATATACGTGGGTACATACATAGATGCGAGATGTACCAATCGTGGGTACAGCCTGGTTATTGACGAGGAAGGCAGCTGACTTGTGGGTTTCTTAATCGCGTTTTCCTGATCAGAAATAAAATCCTGAATCTCTCTCCCTCTCTCTTTCCCCCTTTAAAAAAATCTGCACGGGATGCGTTCGGTCAGGTTTAGAGGAACTATCGCCTAGCTACCACTGAATTGAAGGACTTGAACCAGCCTCGTCCACGAATCTGAAGGGTGTACGAGATCTTTCGATCTTCGACCTACAGGATGGATGCTTGGGGGTATTAAACCAGGGTAGCGTAGCTGGGATCAAGGATCGATATTTGTGTGTACGCACAAACACACGGACTATCGTCACGAACACGTAAACGAAGCTTGGTGGATAGGTACCGTAATCTAACAATCTATTCCCTGAACCCTTCGCAATACGCCTACGTCATCCATTCTTAGGCTCACTGTCGAAGTCCCACGTGCGTAAAGGAAGAAGGAAGAACCAAGCTGGACATCAAGACCGGAAGTCTAATTTTTTTTTTCTCCCCCCTCAGAATTCATCGATAGTTTTTCTTCATTTTTCACACCTGGAATAAAAATGATCGGCAAAAGTTTCACAGCGTATTGTATACAGAGATATAAACCAAATGCCAATAATTGAGCTTGCAGGAAATATCTACTACGAAAACATAGGTATCGCCAGGGGCATTTTTTCGATCAGTTCATATGGGCTCTGACTTTCCCAGAAGGTTTAGCTCAAACGTTTTAGACGACCGATCCAAACGCTTGGCCTGAAGCCAACCGTTTCCAGATTTCTAAGGGGTGAAAATAATATTATTTAACAGAAATAAAATTAGATCACCCCGCATTACTCGCTAAAGCACGCACGCCTGCCTCTGGGCTTTCACGTCTCGCTATTCCCTCTGTCTTCTGTATGTGTGTTACGGTATTCCGGTACCTTCGGCTTTTTCTGGGTCACTCGTGACACCTGTCAGAGCTTGACGTTTCGAGCACTTCCCAGAGCATGTACTCAGACCTGGGATATAGGGGTGTGTGCGTGCGTAGGTGGGCCCTTTGTACCCTGACTAGTAGTTCTGTATCTGTAGACACATATGCGTGTTAGCTACAGTGTACATACGATATACATATTATTGCCATTGGCATCTCGTATACAGTTATTTTGCATATAAACGTTAGCTCTTCAATCCCGTAGGAAATTGCACTAGGTATTACTCCAAGTTCTAGATGCACTGCGCATGAATTGCCAACAATTGGTATATCTTTTGGTAACAGTGCAGTGGTATACCTATTCGGAAAATATATCCTCTCGACTAAGAGATTCTTTGACGTTGCACCAGGTTATTAGTTCTTTCATGTAATACTTGAATCTGTTTGATAAACTTTACCGTTTTCTACCCCTTGACAAGAATCTTTGTAGTGATTCCTTTCAAGCTGCAGTTAATTTGAAGTTATTTAGGTCAGGTCAGGAAAATTACAAGCTCATTTTATTCAAACGTCGCGTCGCAGAACGACTTCGTCTCGCCTCGACTTCGTCTTGCTTTTAACTTACGAACACTTTGCCTGAGGCATCCGTGACGTTAAAGTTCTATACTAGATTATCGAAGATGGAAAACGACTCGTTAAAATTGATGCACAAAGCTTACTAACGCTGCTAATCAATGCCTGATGGCTTACGTCACTCTATAATTACAGACACTCCGGTTGTTCATGTTAATTTTCATTCTCGTTAATTTCCCTATACAATTTAGAGGCTTTGGGCCGGTACTTAAAATTGAAATAGGAACCTGGCGCCTAGGCAACACTTTTTGTATATACCTGAAGACGTCCTGTCCCATGGGAGCATTGAAATTCGAAAATGATGATATTAAGGACCATCCTAATACACATAGGTGTATATGGAATGATATGTAACGTCATGACAGATAGTCTCATGGAGTTTGTGATTTATTTTTCTCGTCGAGAATAGGCAATTCGTGAATAAATGGTATTCAAATCGATTGTCCGTTCTTGAGATAGTGCGTGCTGCTCAGACTGGATATTGAAAAGAGCTGTGGAAGTAACAATAGGATAAAAAAAAAATCTCAGTCGAGTAGGAATTTCATCCTTAGAATTTCTTCTGACTCTAGCGATTTTTCCAGCTGTTTGGCACACGTTTGGAGACCCGGAGATTTAGTGATTTATCTATCCCCAGCTGTTCTTACTCTTTTACCTTTCGTACCGTACCGTACCGCACCGTTTCGTTCCATTCGGTTTAGTTCCCTTCTTCGGATTCTCCGCTCCTTTCACCGTCCACGTTGTGATGTAAAGTAAATATATGTAAATTCAAGGATTTTTAAATCCACGAAGAATGTATTAGTGCGCAGCCCCCATCCACCGAACGAACCGTTTCCGCCAATACAATTCTTCTATAACGTAGTTGTATGCTAAATTGAAATCTCTTACGTAAATCATGCTGAAACAATGGCTGCTAGCTTGGGGTCTCGCGGTTCTCCTGGGTTTCGCTTTGGGTTCAGCCGGGCCGGTACTTAGCCGCATTGCGGGGACTCTAGCGTTGGGTGCTCGCGAAAGCCTTTCGCGAAGACAAATCCCTGATTTAGGAGTTAAACTAGTCCCGGTGTAGGTAGGTAGGTAGGTAGGTAGGTAGGGTACTTGTACCTGCGAGTATGTAGAAACCCATATGCGTACGGCATACACCGTATCTTCTTATCTTTCTAATTAGCTGCGAGCGATAATATATTATTGGTAAGGGTGTGCGTCCTCCCCTACCGCAATTTGAACAAAGGTCTCTTTGGAGTGGTTTACCAACGTGTCCTAACCGAAATTGCGGCTAAATATTTCTTAAAAGTTTAAACCACGTCAAAACGATCAATTTTCTAATTAACATTTCAATGATCAAAGTAATTTCACGTATGATATATATGCGATGGTATAGGTTCGATGGATTAAAACGCGAATATCTGCTCCGAGGATTAAATTTTTTCACGACTTTAAAATTGTTACATTTTTGATCGTTGACGAATACCAGATGGGATCTCGGATGTTAAAAGTTTGGTAATATGGTCACTGAACGAGAATCAAAGTTTGGCTAAGGCAATCCAATTTCATTCCCGATTGAAGTAACAACGAGATAGGTAGGTACTGGTGCCACGATGGCACCATCGGTCGCCTGCATTGATGGAATCTAATTGTTCGTTCATAATTGACATCCACCAACGGTTATTATCTCGGGTATATTTTCCGGGCGAAGATTATTATTTTTTTTTTTTTTTTTATACCCTGGCTTTATATAAGAAGAGCTGCCTGTCCCCATTATATCCGGGAATTAAGTGGCGTTAAAGTTATAATACGGTGAACTCTGTCTTAACGTTAGTCGCGGGAAATACTTCGAGTTCAGTACAATAACTTCGTGACGGGGAAAAGAAATGACAAAGCTTAGAAAACTTTTTTACTTTTCGTCCTTTGTCAATGGAATACTATGATCGAAATATCGATCAACAACTACAATAATAACTCAACTTTTTGTACAATAATACAAAATAAGTGGTCAAACAGCGATAATAAATTCTTAACAAACATGGATGACAGTATTCTGACATTTTTATTCAGGAATTAGTAAATTGAATGACGAATCAAATTTCAGAAACCATAACGTAAGGTCTGAACAATCGAGCGATGAAGTATTTCTCTATTTCGAGCAATCCGTCAGTTATATTTACAGATACCAAACTGATTTGTTTCCTGTTCTATGCATATAGAATTATTGTCCAATAACTCTATAAGAGTAAAGAAAATCCATTCAATATCAGGCCATACTGCAATTGCGGCTCTTTCCATAAACCAGGTACATATACAGGTTCATAGATCTATTCTAGTCGTTAAACAGTTATAGTTATCGTTTGAAATTTTCAAATAGAAATATTTTCAATTGATAATAAACTATTTTATGGAAAAACAAATTTTGTTCTTAAAACGTTGATTTCGCTCGTGAACCTTTTTTACTGATAAGGCTTCGAATCTGAGAACGTATCGGTTACGTATGAGTCAAGAATAACGTGGGTACAGTGAACCCCTTCTGTAATGAGGCATTTCATTGAAGTCCCTGCGATTCATCACAGGGTAGAAAAAAAGAAAACGAAAGAAAAATACGAAAAGAAAGAAAAAAATGCAAAACAAGTAATCGTTCGTTGGGTCCGCACTCTCACTAAATACCCAAGTGTGTCCCCACCGAGGGTAATAAGCTTGCACGCTGGCCGTGAATCTCCATCGCGACTCGCGCCGTCTATCCTGAAAGTCTCTTTCTCTTTTCCTCTCGTTCTCTCATTTTTTTTTTTTTTTTTTTTTTTTATCTCTCATTGCCTCTTGCTCCTATACCTATACGCCCTCGCTTCGTTGGCCACGAACCGAACGCTTACCCCGCAGGTACCTCAAGACAGAAGTCAGAAGGGATCACGGAGAAACAGGAAGCCAAGCTTCGAAAGCTTCGCAGAAAATTCTCGTCACGCGATAGCTGGCTGCCACATGGGATTCGAGTTCCAATCGAATCTGGGCGACTGTTTCAGTGTAGTGATTGCTCCTGATAGGCAACGCCTGAGCCCTTCCAGGTCTGGTCTGGTCTGGTCTGGTCTGGTCCAGCTGATTTCAAACCCAGCCTAAAGTGGAAAAGCAAATGATGGAACGTAACGGCCAAAGGATCGCCACTTGGCAATGTCCGTTTTTCCATACTGAAAGTATTTCGGATACGAAAAGTTTATTCATTCTCAAAAAAATTAAACAGGACTGGAACGAGATTCTGATGAGATATCTGAATCGAAATGGGGTTAATTCGGTTAAAACTTGACAGACAAATGCACGATATTCATCATGGAATAGTAAATATAGAATAACCAAGACAGACTTCTTGGAATAACGTCTTAGTTTCGAAGTGATTAATTAATTGAAATTGATTACTATTCCTGACATTTTGGACTGTTAATGCTATACTTCATCACGTATTTTCGAACATGTTTGAACACCCTGTGATGTAGATAAAGAGAGGAGTTTTTTTTTTTTTTTCTTTTAAAGCCGGTGAAAGCAGCTGAGCAAACAAAGATGAGGCAAACGAATAGGAAAATGCATTTCCTCACGTTTCAAAGCGAAAATCGAAGCGAGAAATGAAAGTCAGTAGAGCTGGAGTTTGACATTACGGTAGCTGCCAACGAGTCAAGGATTCAAATAGCGCTTGAAACCTTATTACTACGTCGCTGAAGCAAGTACTAGCACTTAGGGAACAATTGTTTAAAATTGCCCACTGAAGCGTTAAGGTTTCTGGTGAACAATGAGCTATCTGCTCCGTTGAAGAACGGATAATTAGCAAATAAAGTGAAATAAATACCTTTCAAACAGGTTCATTTTTTCTCGAGTACATTGCGCTTTGAATTATAAACCTAATTTTTTTAATTTTTTAATTCAACGTACTCATTGTCAAACGACGTGAATTTACGGGCTCAATTTTTTCAACAGTCCTCGGACCTAATTCTCGGACTATATTACAGATTGCAATATGAATCATTTTTTTTTTTTTTTAGTATCAGATCATCGTTTATAGAAAATCATTCAGTCAGCATATTTGAAAGGTAGAGATTACACGGACGTTGCAGACTGCAGGAGTTCGTGTTCAAACTGCAAGTTAATTTGTAGTCGATTTATTGCACGTTAAACCACCGAAGGGAGGATGAATACAAATTTTATGATCTATGAGAAAACTTTCATAGCCTGTAGAAATAAATGGAAAGGTATG
This sequence comes from Tenthredo notha, assembly GCA_914767705.2. Lineage (NCBI taxonomy): Eukaryota > Metazoa > Arthropoda > Insecta > Hymenoptera > Tenthredinidae > Tenthredo > Tenthredo notha. Next base: position 7,301,723 of record OU611907.1, read on the forward strand.
CACGATATTTCTATCTAATAATACAGCAGAAAGTTCAACAAACATTAGTGATTATGAACGAGGGATGATATTGCACAGCTATTGGAAATTATTCGAACTACTGATAAAAATCATGTCAGAATTCACCCCAACGAAAAAGGTGGCCGGTGAAAGTGATTCCTAATAATTAATTCCACGTCAAAATATAGATCCGAATATGAACACAAAAATTTGTTCAGCATTGTTAAACCGAACCCATTTTCAATCGATAACTCCTTCAATAAAATATTGAGTTTTGTATGTGAGAAGAAATATTTTCAAGAAAATATTCAGAGCTTTTTGTTATTTCCTTTGGAATATCTTCTCGATTTTTTTTACCTCGGAATGATATGACGTTGAAAAAAACAGACGGGCGTTTCACATATGTTATATGGAAAACCGATAAGCCGGTTGAGCCATCTCTTAGGAATTACGTATAGCGAAAGGCAAGACTTTGGGATCTTAAAATTGAAACAAAAAATGATAGATTTAAGGCATGATGAGACTTAGGCTGATCTTTGTTAAAAAAAAGTACTGATCTTTGTTAAAAAAAATTATTAACTACATTATATATACATCCGATATTGCACGTATCATTCTATATAGCTGGCTTTCACGATCCATTGTAACTCTAATCGGCTTTGAGTATTGAATGGACCTTAAAAACTCTGAAGTTTCCTATTGCATTATTTTGAGTAAACTAATGCGATAACCGAGTATCGGCCGTGATCTCGATCGCAGTATACACGTGGCTTTCAGGAATTAGATGTCACCCGGATGCTGGATAGTTGCGAATATACGAGGCGGCAAGTTCGTCCATCGCTATTAAATTCCGCGATTGAAATTCAATAAAGACCAAAGCCGCCAGGGTGCCACGGAAAGGCATCGAAGCGTCGCGACGCTACCCAGTACCATGCCGATATCCCGTATACGTTGGATGAAGTTAATTGAGAAAAATCACGTGACGTGTCGCGCGCACGTGGCCTGGCCAGGGCAGGTGTTTGCGACGTCACAGTATTACTCTGAACTAATCGCCCTCATATTATCTCCCCTTAATCGGTCGCGCACAAACCTGTCTATCACAGCCCTCGAGGTTTCCTGTGGTAATTTGCAGACCGCTATCACTACCCATGTTTACATCTGTCAGGTTAATGGACTCGGATTACGACTATCATTACATGAAATCATCGCGCTATCTTTCAACTAATCTATACGTGCAATGTTCATTAACTAATTACAGACACTATTTTTTTTTTATTTTTATTATCATTATTATTATTATCAGACCTAAACGGGTCCCATGATTTTCACAAAAAAGGAATTACAGTCGAGATATCCCGACCCTAGTTATCGCAAATCGTAATGCTTTCATTCACTGCATGAGGTAGTAAGTGGCAGATTTTTTAGGAACAATTTCGAAATGTTGAATTGAAAACTATGCAATCCAGCAGAGGTTCTAGTGCTGCTGATTCTAATATTTAAGATCAGCTCCCTTAACTACGCGAAAGAATGAGATTTAGGATAAACGAGCGTGAAAAAATGCTCATGCAGTCCATATCAGCTTTTTTATTAAATAGGTTTAGATTAATTAGAAGAATCTGTTGGAAAAGATGATGTTTATTCGATCGATGAAGATATGGTAGTCGAATATAGATGAAAATATGTTTAATTAATGAAATGGAAATTATTACTTGACGCAGATGATTATCTCAATAAAATCTATACGATTTAATCAACAAATCATTTCTCTTGGTCTAGGTACTACCTATGTCTTATGCAAATCCTGAGCTTTTACTTTCCTAACTATGACCAAAGCAATAAATTCAATTGACAAACAAGGGATACCTATATCCCTTATAATACGATAATCACTTCGCTCCACCAATCTTCCTTATACGATAACTGTATTTTGGTAGGCGAGAGGTTGCTGGTTGGGTGGTAATACGCTTGGATATCACGGATCATATATCTCACATTACGTCAAAAATTTTGGACCTTATAGAAGAGAGCTTCTTATTCTCTCAATCACTTTTTTTTTTTTTTTTCTTATACACTAAACGAAATCGATTTATACGTATAGAAACACACAAGAATATCAGACCACGACTTAGCAGGGTTGAAAAATATAGGTTGAACCACATGGCTCTCGTGCGTACCTATACCATTGGTCGTAAAAAGGCATTATATACTCGATCCAGGGGAAAATACTCTGCAGTGGGATGTACATACAATGCTGATCGTCATTAATACGATACTGATACATTTCATCGTGTGGTAATGACAGGCATTGTTTCCGTAAATAGCGAATTTGTTATACCCTAGTTTTGTCGATGAATAGAATATGCATATTTTTCAAACATTCATATAGAATTTATATTATAAATGGAATGACGGTTGAATTATTTTCGTACATACATACTCAATGAGGGGATAATTTTTTTTTTTTTTGTTTTTTTCAATTTATTTTCATTTCTGTCTCAGTTCACTTTTGCTCTCGATCTCGTTTTCTGAGATGGAAGTACTTTCTTGCACAGTTTATTGGACAGCAAGTGGACGGCAAGCGAGAGATAATAAATAATGCATTCGTATCCGAAGAGGTTTGGATCGTAACACAACGGCGAAACTATACCTACCAAATATACTTACTCTCTGATCGTTACGAGGGACGAGAGAAGCGTGTGTACATATATACCTACACATATATATATGAAAGGAAAGTAAGAAGGGTGCAGGAGGGTGAAAAGTGGAAAGTGGGAAGTAGGAAGTGGGAAGAAAGACCACGATGATGCTGATCTTCCGGAAAAGTACAGGAATCAAAAATTTGAAGAAAAAAAAAAAACAGCTGGGTGAAAAATCGTGAGTTGAATTAACAGAATGAGGAAAATTTTGTCCCAAACTGAGTTGGAAGATTGAAGTGTTTTGGACCGTAGCTTGGCCCACGGCGATCAAGCTACTAGTATATATATATATATATATTCAAGCTGCATACCAGAGCTCAAGCTTTACGGTGAACCAAATATTCCCGGTATGCTTGAGCATAACGTAGAGGAATTTCTAGCATCAACTTGTGATACTGTAGGAAGTACTTATAATTAATTGCACTAGTTCATAATCGCCTCGTAGCCATTGTGATGCGGCGATGGCAAGTCGTTATCTAATGCGTGGATGGTGGATGGCGGGATGCCTTGTCCTGCAGGTCGGATATATCCTTTCGGTTAATATCCATCCTCTCTGATGTATATATATATATATATATGTGTGTGTATATATATACATTATGATAACGATAAACCACCCGATACGGGGGGGTAGGTCTTGAGAGATTTGACCAAATATTTTACGCTATGGAATCTGACGTTGTTCGTATACCAATCGTATATATATATATATATCCTGGAAGAGTATACTGCACGGATATAATACCCACGACCGGTACAAATCTGCAGCCGGTTTCTAGCCCGAGGGACAAAGCGAAGGACCTCGGCATTAAATATTTAATTCCATAGCTGCTGTAAAAATCTTGCCGTAGGCGAGCCTCCCTCAAGTTAGAGAAGAAGAAAAAAAAAAAAAAAAAACAATAAACCGAGAGACGCCTGCTGCCCAGCCGCGGTGAGGAGGCCCGAAGAAACGTCGAGGGCAATATAGACTCGTAATAAGGCTGTGAGAGCAATATCATATTTATGGGATCTATAAACATTGATCCTATGGAACTTGATGTTTGCAATAAACGAGATTTTCTTATCATCGATATATTTTACGCTTCAGCTAGCATTTCGACGTCTACCATCTAGAGTCCCGCGAATTACGAAACGGATATCAATTTCATTAGCCCTTATTTTCGTTTGCGGTCAGTTAATAACCGACTGACCAAGCTCGTGGTCAACGTTATGCGCTGTTTGGACGGATTGTTGACTCTTCTCGGTGTGAAACTAACTGGTCAACGAGTATCTATGAGTATACTAATGTCAAACTTTGTTTATCTACTATCATACCGTCACCCCCGAGTATGCTATAATATCTGATAATTTGACTAGAATCTCCACCTCAATTAACGTTAATTAAACTTTGTTAGTTTAACAAAGTATCACATCTCCGTTTCTCGCGTTTCAGATTTTATCAATTCTAGACATTATCGTAAGGAAGTGAGAGCGAATAATCAATTATTCACCGGATTGGTATCATTATATTATGCCAATTGTCATTATACCTAATAGTATCATTTCATATTAATTTATGTGTATTTATTTTATTTATACATTAATTTACGTTTGTTATTGAAACGTGGAGATTTTTAATGAATCTCTAAAAATTAGATGTAATTTTATTCCTATTTCATCTGTATCAGTATAAAATTTGGTTCAATTTCCAATCAGAGTTACGTTTTGTATTTAATTAGAAAAAAAACAGTGAATTTGACGGGTGACTATGCGGGCTCATTAGCCGGTTGGTAAAACGCACGCATTGTATATATATCGGTTCGATTTGCAAATACTTTAATGCTAATTATTAATCCAGAGTATACGATGCATATCATTTCGAAATAGGCAAATTATCGAACAAGTGTACGTTGGTAAAAAGCATGATCGTGCAGCAGCGTGCTGGGTCGGTGAAAAACTAGTGAAAAGAGTAAAAATAAAAAAAAAAAAAAACAAGAAAGAGAAGAAAAAAGGAAAAGCTCTCTTTTAAATTTCAACCGCTCTTCGGCATATTCGCCTGCGTCAGCTCCTCTACAAGTCTAAAATTCCGCTTTAACGAAAACAGTTTATCGAGACCATCAAACGAAGTTATCGATTCGATAAAGAAAGCTATCCATGGCCCTCTTCCTCCCTAATCCTCCACCGAAGCCATTATCCAGGAAAAGCTAGTCGAACATCCGATTAGGAAAACCGAACATAAGTTACTTCCGCTCCAAACTCTCGTATCCATTGTGATCCATTGTAGAATTGTGTTTTTTATCATTATCATTGCGTTTTAGAAGAGACGGGGCGAAGCGTATAACCGAATCTTTGGAAGGGCAGGAAATTCGAGTCGCGATTCTTCCCTTCAAGATATAACAGATTATAGTCGACTGCTTGCAGTAAGGCTATATAACCAACTTTCAGATAAAATTGTACATATATACCTATATTTATATACCTTGGAAAATGAGGGCAATATGAAATTGTAACCTTATTCTGCCCAGTCATATACCGTGTAATCTTTCTAAGTAACGTTTCGTGATAATAGACAGGGTGGTTTTTATTTTATTTCAATTTATATTATTTTCATTTTTCTTATTTTTTTTTTTTTTTTTTTCTGCTTCTCATTGAACTTGGGTATATTATATTCTTTGTCAGGTACAAATGGTAGGCGATTTGAAATTTACGAAGCTTTATAAAAATTTTGTGAAAAGTGTTGCTCCCAGGTTTTCCTACGGCAAGTATAAATGAACGTGTACGGAGCATGACCTAGAATGTTCACCGCAGCTGGGGCTCTATACCTCACCCGTTTATTCTTTATGGAATAATGTCAAAAATACATTAATTAAATCATTATGGTTGTATATCGTTTATCGGTTCCTACGAGCAAGGGCAGATGGTGCTTAAAAGCGCTACTTTAGTTGACAAATTACTTCGAGGGAAGTAGCTGCTTCATGAAAATTAAGGTACAGCTGGATACCAGTACGTGGTGAACGACGAATAATAGTCTATTTCTATATCCTGTCTGAAACGAGAGGTCAGAGTTCAGGTATCCCGCCAAGTCTGTATCGTAGTGTGCTAATTGCATGCACACGATAATCATCTGAGATAGGTAGTGTAATTGGGAAGTAGAAATTTTCCGAAAATAGCAGAAATCGACATAAATTGAAACAACAGTTGTTTGTCAAATTATTTGAGAAATTTCTTGAAATACCACCTAGTAGAAAATATCGAGGATCCATCATCGGTAGATGTTTGTCATACACTTGACTCCTGTACCCAGATACTGATTACTGGTATATACTTATACCAGTCATACTCAGACATTAATGTCAACAGCCCATTCCCCAATAATTATGAAATAATTTCATAGCTATCAGACCATATTAAAATTTGAAGTTTGATAGAAATCTAACGGCAGCATCGCATAGGTTTAATATGGGTTTTTATTGTGGCAATAACACCAGAGTAACAACAAAAGTTTATCAATGTTGAATCAATGTGACAATTATATGGATAACTGATCTGGATTCCGAATAAATGTATTCCAGATCGAGTCGACACATAGGATCAAAAGTTTTCATCCAGTTTGTGATAGTTGCATTCGAGTTGTAAATTTTGTCAGAACGGTGTGAATGTCTTAAACGGTTCGGTCCAGAGAATAAATTCCCTACTTTTGATGATTTCAAAAATTACTCCATGAAAAAAATCTGAAATTCATATAAGATCTTACATTTGGCCAAGCTGGCACTGCCATATCTTGAAGTAAACTGGCATTTGCCTGGTTCTTACATTGGGCTCCGACCTACCTAGTAATTAAAAGAAAATTTGTCACCTTGATAAATTATACCTTGAACGAAATATCTGAATGATAATGCTGCAGTGCAGAAAGATCATGAGTTAATAATTCAGTAAAGAGTTTGAAATCGCGTATACAGTGAGCCTGCCTACCGTCTAGGCCTGTTAACGGTTTAATTTATGTTGATAATGGAATTTTCCTGTAGTCGACAATTTGTGAAAATTTTTAGTTCCAGTTTTCCCGGGTGGTAAATACACCTAAATTTCAGACGTAAACTTTTTGTCACATCCGAGTCAATTGTTTGGGCTAAATGTTTCGTCCAGCCAAGAATACCCACGACGTCATGGGACGAGGTTATTGTTTCTGATCGTATTGTTTTAGAGATTACCTGCTGTTTCGTAACGCCCATATCCTGCCTTTAAGTTTACAATGGATAACCAAGTCAGAAAAAAAAAATAAAATAAATAATAATAACCACTGGCATTCTCTGCTACACCACACAGAGAGGTTTGTTCAAAAAATCTTCACGGATATACTAATGTAGATCATTCTATTTCGCCAGAACCATAACTAAAGAAATTGGAACTAATGCTTTAGGTACTAAGTTTAAGTATTGACAATTCAACGATCTAATTAGTAGATATATTGAATTGTGATCGATTTTAGTAGATGTATCGATGGTGGATATTCTGCTTATAAAGTTATGAGCTGCCTGTTGCAGTGTTTGAGTTTGGTATTTACTGAAAGCTCATAGCGAGAATGGTTTATCTTGTGGCTGTACAAATTGCACAGCTGTTGTATTAGATGATACCCAATTATCAATTTCTAAATTTTCATCGATACTCCAACTTCCTCAATTCATCAGACAAATCTGATTTCTCGTTCGAGCTCAATCGTTGTTAGACAATGCGATGAACATACCTTGAAGCTTTCAAAGATGCAAGGTGGTTTTTCTGATAATTAATGCCATAACTTCTACACCCTAGTCAAACGAAATTTTCGGATTCGACATACTTTGAGGAATTTTAATTCAATCCGAAGATATAATCAAGGAAAATTACTGTCTCTTTACGCGGTTAGTACTTCAACCGATTACAAAAAAAAAAAAAACTCTGATCTTATTAACGACAAGGTCTTATGGGGGAGTAACTTCGGTTAAGTATTCGATAAAATAACTACACGCGATGATTTTACGCGGCAAACGTACCTCTACCCGGCATACATAGGGTCAATATATTTTTAAATAAACTCGGCTCATTCATGATGAATATAAATGAAGTTTTGATATTAAAATTTTGATATGAAATAATAGCATGGGAAATAACATAACAAAAATATATATAACGTGTTCGCTGATGTAGGATGAAGGGTATCCGTCAAATTCCGTATTAATTAATTGAACGACATTGCGAGTATTACTTATCCTTTGAATAATTATTATCCGTCAAAGTCCGCATAAATTAAACGACATTCTGAGTTTTACTTATCCTTTGAATAATTATTTCTGTAAGTAAAATAAAGTTAATTGGTAGAAAACAGCTGTTCGCCCTGTACGTAATTAAAAGAATTTACATAATTTCATAGATACTTAGTTTTCAAAGCTCTCTATCATTTAGTTTATAAATGCAAAGGTGTAATCTTTTACATAAAACAAAAAAGAAAACAACTTTAGAAGTAAACTGAAAAAAAATCTTCATTCTCATTCTGTCGATATCGCTTTCAACAGAATCCAAATTTACCACATAATCATCTTGATGAATGTAAATAGGTACACGTTGTGCCAGGTATCAATTAGGCACCCGTGATGAGAAAATTGATTTTTATTTAACGCTCTTTCGTACTGTTTAACGGAAGTGAAATTCTACAAGCTCGTATAATTATGATTTATAATTAATTAGATTACTAAACAAGATAACTATCACATCACTTATAGTGCGATATGCGAATAGACTAAAAATTGTTTATTCGTGATGAAAAGATAGCGACGAAATTATTGTGAAACATGACTGTAGAAAATCTGCCAATAATTGGATGAACAACTAAAAATACTAAGTAATCAGTACAGTGGGGAATTTTTATACCCACTGTGAATTGCTGCACGTTCATGAATTGAATAATTCAAAAGATATATTTACATTAAGAGTAACGATTCGACTTATCCTGCCTGACTTATTCTATTCTGTCTGAGATACGATTTAATTGTACCTAATAAAAAAATAAATGATTCACGTACCAATGTGTATTGGGATTTGAGAGCTAGACTAAGATGGAAATTTAATTAAGAGTCAAGATAAGTTTTTAAACACCAACTCTAATTTAAAAGGAGAATAAAATTTCAATTAAACATTTCTGCTGTGTCAGCCCCCTCCCCTCCCCCACCCCCTCACCCCAATAGTGTAGATAACTATACCTACGTGCAGAAGTTTGCTGCAGCTATAGATATGCGTTTATGCGATACGAAGAGATGTCATATATAGTATAGCTTTTTTCGTTTTACTTTTTTTTCCCTCTTTTTCTTTTCTAAGTTATAAATTCGGAATATTCATTGATTGACCTTGATGAATAATTAAGAAATAAATGGAGAATCTAAAAACTTTATTATCTAATATGAGTTCTGTATTTGGAACGAATTATTATACAGTTATATCTACACCATCTCCGGGGAACAAGAACAAACTTGGTATTCTGTTTAAAAGTCAATGAATTTCTTACGGTAGAAATCACTGGAAATAAAAGTTAATAACTTTATTTTAAAGATCAGAAGAGTTTTGTATTTTCATCGTGATTATTTCAAAGATACGCAGCTGCTTCGATTACTTATATTGAAAGTGTAAAATTATTTTCAAATTAAAAACTTTTCTGAAACCTGTATCTATATAATACATAATACTGTAGGGGCCCCCTTGCTTTCAGCTGTTAACGTTATACTCGAAAATTCACTATTCGACTCGATAATTTCTTAAATTATTCAAGTTTCTAATTGGCATATTTTTAAGCTGTGCGTTAACTTATACGTCGAGAAATTATGAAACTGTAAATATCTGTATATAAAATAGTGTAGCAAATGAACAGTTCGGATTATATTTCGATTATGATATTTCTAATAGTAACAGATTTGTGCATAATTCATATTTCCCCAACCCAGAAAATTATAGACCAAAATCGAATTGCATATCTCTATTCACTACCCTGATTTACACCTAAGATAACTCGACAATACACCTCCCTAGTCTCCCAGCAGATCGGTATAGCTCAAGATCGATAGTCTTGGTTCCATTGTTCCCACAATGCCAATTACAACTTCAAGACCTTAGCTCGACGCACACGTTCATCCATATATACATAAATGCACACGTAAACAGAAATTCAAGCTTTAAATAGAAATGGAAAACGTTTATCGTGATCTACGTCCGAGGATAGGATCCACTCAGATCATCGAATAGTCGATTGTAGAAAATAATAAAATTACTGATTTAGGAAACGATACGTATGAAAGTGCGATATAACTTAATAATAATCTTATGAAACTAAATCGATGAGAATTTTAAGTGAGCTTTACGAACTATGGGGTCATAGAAACATGAATATTTCAACGCGTATGAGGATTTCTACCTTAGGTCATTTCACCCATATGCTTCGCTAGCATTGAATTCAAACTTAGAGGTATTAGATTCCGATAGTTCGAGGTATAATATTAATGATAGTCGTATATAGATGAAAAGACAGTAAAACGATATGTGATTTGGATAGTAAGACCGTAGAACCCATGATCAACGAATGAACGGAGAAAAAAAATGAGGGTATTGAGGTATATAAGGAAATCTATTTTATTAGACGTTTATAGATAGTTGTCTAGCATTCTTACTGAAATACATATACCTATATACGTATTATACACCTATGGAATTACATCTTTTGTGAAAATTTATAGGTTTGTGGTGTCATGAAATCTTACGCGTTGAGGCAATAAAAAAGGATCCATAAAACACTTTTAGCAATTAATTTCGTCGAGGTCTGTTGATACGATAATCTCCCACCACACTTGGCTCGCTGTTCTCGGTCGCAGCTTTTTATAGGAAATATTTTTTTTCCAAATATTGAACCTATCGGATGTTGGTAAATATATAACAATGATATAATACCTCGATTGCATCGTTATACCCTGCAAGTGATGATAATATCACGATAAAATTATTCACTGTTATTAGATATATCACGAGGTTTTTTTTCTTCTTCGTTTTTTGGAATCGATGTATCTCCGATACGACATACGACACCTATAAAATCAAGTAGTATAAAAGTTTGCCAATTTCATTTCCTTTCAAATAACACCGTAACGAAGTCTCCGGTAAAATCCAAACGTCAAAAAAATGCGAAACAATCAAGAAACATACACATGTAACATATGTGGGAAATTGACGAAAAAATAAAAATAAATTAATGAAAAGGCGTTTCTGTATTTTATTCGCGCGATGCACGGTATACTATATACGAAATGATAACAAATTTATAATTAACCGTAGATTGATTAAAATGGATTTTTATTCCGCTATGTAAAACGCCGCAAATATTTGCCACGACCGTAGAATTCCGAACCACGTTTACTCGCTTTTGCTCGAATCGACTGTCGCACGGGTTCAACCACTATGCCAAATTACCGTATAATAAAGTAAATCATTATACCTACCTATTTGATAAGAATTTCATTCATGGTTTTCTGAATCATTATATTGCTACGGTATAATAACTGAAATGCAATTATATTTATTAGGAATTATACGATGTCAAAATATCCGTATTAAATTTATTTTTATAAATAATTTTAATTTATGAACTATCCGGTGATATTTCTATGAGGTAATAAACATCAAATTCGGAATATTCATAATAGAAATTATACCGTGGTCAAACGTGAAGTATTATCATAACATTTTGTGAAATATCGAGGCACGCAATTACTCAAAAAAATCATTACCCTCTGTACCACTTGAGGGCCGCAAATTTTGTTTGTATGGATATTTTCGGTATATATTAACGCGTTTATCGTGAAAATTAAAGCCGAAAAAAAAAGTTCAGTGAAACAAGCTAAAAACATTATTTTTTCTTGTATTTCCATTCTTTGATATCTCGAATTCCCCGAATGCTACTCAGTGAAATCAGATGAAATCATAAAAATTTTGCACTGCCTACTTTCTAGGGGTGTAATAATTTTTTATTCACTCCGTTTCGCGGTTTAAATAAAAGATACGATTCTTAGGATTCACATGAATTTTCTTCCCACAATTAAATCTTCACCCTCGCAAGCTAGAATAAAAATCTGAGGGGGTAGAACTCCGCATATATATATTCATGCCTAATTAAGAAGCATAATGGAGATTAATTGGTAATATCAATTTTTATATCGAACTTTGTGATTCAGATATCACCGATTTTTGTATTTTTTTGAATATTTTCGAGGACGACTAAAATTCGGCTGTGTATATCGATGCAATTTCCACTCGGTCCAGCTATACATTTAATCTGAGGAAAATTTCACGTTTTATTTGTACATAGATATACTATACGAGTATATGCAATAGAACATGGAATAAATGGAATCAAAATAAAGATAAAAATAAATTAAATCGAGCGTACGTGGCCACACAACGCTTGTCAGCCTGATGAAATGTAAAAATAACCTTTTCCGAGGAGCGATGCAAATCCAAACTCCCCGAAGGCATGGGTAGCGCGCGTACTGCTTGTAACGAGTTTACCCTAGCAATAAACGCGTACGAGGCCGACGAGCCCTCGAGTAGGAAAAAAGAAAAAAAGAAAAAAAGAAAAAGAGAAGAAAAAAAAAAAAAAACTGTATCTTCTCGAAACGACGTGACGTAGCGCTGTGCGGTATATACCTACTAGTAAAATTCAATGAGATTAGAAAATCGAATTGAGCGAAAAATTGGGAGAATTTTATGAAGAGTTTTGGAGTCCGAAGGACCAAATACTCCCGTCCATTGTCCTCGCGGTATTGATTGTTTATTGGAATTGTACTGGTTACTGGTGCAGTACCTACGTCCGCATCAGAGAAAGGAAATTCAAAGTGGTTTAGTTTTTATTCAATTTCAGTTTATTCTTCGTTCCCTTACGTCCGCGTTCTGCGGAGACTTTCAGATAGACGATCGTTCGAACGTTCGTAGATGGGTATGTATGTATGTACCCACGTCTAACTTGGCGACGTTGAAGTAATAAGAAATAAACGAAAATTAGATCTTCCTCGAAGAAACAGAAGCATAGACGAAGAAGAAGAAGAAGAACAACAACAACAACAACATCGAGAAAGTTCGATAAATAGACAAACGTATAAGTTACTATCCTCCAGCTATCAGTTTATAATCATGTTCCACCGTTTACGACTTTTCCCCTAGACATACCCATACCTGTAGGAAAAAGTTTTACCGTCTTTGAACAACCCGTTGACCTCCATTTAAAATTGCCCTATTAATACCACACATCCAGCCTTCCTTCAGGACGCAATATAACATCCATTAACCCGAAAACCAGTTCTAACTAATACCTTCTACTTAGCTTTCCTGGTCTCTGGTGCATGTTTATTACCGAAAAGACATTCAGGACGGACACCTAGTCAACGCGATGGATAAGGGATGGTCCGGGGGACAGTATGGAGTACCTTACTGTTTAGTCGTAGAGAAACTATACGAAATGAACTAGGGTGGTTAGTACTATCTGTGTATTTGGTACTCGGCACTACGTGTGTCTTTCTACGATGAAGGCGGGTCCTAGGAGTCGCGATGGCGGAGGGCACGTGAACCCTGAGCGCATGCGATGTGCTCTTAACAGAAGTAGAGGATCGCGATTTCACCCCCTCGTGGTGTGCGCGTCTATCAGTACGCTCCGAGTTCCCGGCGCGCCAAGTGTCGTTGTCGTTTCGTGTGTTCAACTTCTAGATGGATGTCGCCGATTCGATTTATCGTTGCAGCCTTCGCTGTTATACTAACTTCCGCATCTATCGTGGAAGGTTAGTCAAGAGTTTAGTGATAATCATTTCATGGTGTATTTCATGATATTCGTCCCTGTTTTTTGTTTTTTTTTCCCTTTTCATTTACTTCAACACTTTCATTATTTACTTCGCAATTTTTTTCTCGAATATATCAACCCTATCATACTATAATACCCAAGGGTGAATAGATCCGAGTGATTTTCATACGTGTTTGGTTTAAGAAACGGGTGAAAGAATTTTCCCAAAAATTTGCTTTCAATTTTATGAAAATACAATAAACGATCATCCCTCTCTTTATTTCGGTCACAAAAATTCAGGACGAAGGAAATCGATCCTGGCGCGCTATCTGGCAATAGGGAATTTCGATGCACCGTCACGTTTCCTTAAACTTCATTCTTCCCGCCTAATTTCACCCCAATTTAATCTCTTCAGTTTCCAACAAAAACCACTATCCTTTTGTATTACAGAAGTATTCGAAAAACGGAGATAATTTATACAGTATCCGTGAATTCGGTTCATCTATCTCTAAAGTCACGTGTACGAATGTGATGACGATAATTTTAACGAAGTTCGTACATCTGTGTTATCAATGAAGATAAATACAACCCCTTTAGATATAAAGTGAAATAAGACGCAATACCTCTCTTAAAACTTTTTCTATACTGCAATGTTAACCCATGTGCACTATGTACATTCATGTATGTTACATATAAATTGTATACATATTCACACGTAAATTGTATGCCCGTGAGAAGAGGATACCATCTTTCGAATAGAACTTGAAAGGTTTTTTTCACGAACCCGTTATTCCAATAGAATACATTGAACGTTTCTATGCCAATACAGAAACTATGTATGTGGGGGCGAATGAGTGTTTTCAAAGTTTATGTGTACGTGTGTGCATATGTATGTGTGTTATCGTGGGTGTATAAACACGTATCAATGAACCAGTGATAAAAAGAACTTTGAATCAGGGGTGAAATTTCTATGCGTGAAACAGAGAATATTGGATAAATTTATTTTCATCGCTAAGATTTCAAATTATTTTGCCTAAAAGGCTTACCGGGAAATTAGGCCATTAGACAACTTCCTACAGCGTAGGAAATTGGCCAATTTCATATCATTCAACGCTTTCCTTTGTCATTTTTCCATTCATATGAATTACTAATTATTTGGTAACACAGAACAGTAAATAGGTAGAAATTGAAGTTTTATGTCGAATGATTTGACCAGTATTTAGGTAATGTCATCACCAGACAATGTGTATCGATAATTGTGTACCTCGGTGACGATTGCGTATATAAATACGACGGAAGTGTCGTTTTTTTGATATTTTTAATTAATTCAACCTCCCACGGACAATTTTAATTAATGATTAATTTGCAACGTTCAGTGGGCGCGATAACTCGTCGTAGTGGTTTAATTCTCTTCAGGTTGGACGTCTATAGACATGTGTCCGATATCCAGATCGTCCGTTGATCTTCCTCATCAAATTTTAGCTGACAAAAATGTTATCCTCGTTAAAATTCTCATTTGAATAATAATTTAATTGGAAATTGCACTTTACAGCATACAATGAATCCAGAACTTCGTTGTAAAGACATTCCTGCATCAGTCATACTTCAGTGAATTAATGGCTGTATAGAAATTTGCCTTGCTCATATTTGCTAATTGGTACTGCGTTACAGAATAATTGGAAAATTCGCGAAACTACCGTCTTTGCAAGAAATCAAAGCTTGAAATTTCTCAAATAGCGATTTATTTTGAATAATTTTTCGCGGCCCAAAGCTGAGAAATAATGACAAAGCCGTAAACCGATGGATATATCTATGGATTTAGGGGTACGTGTACGGCGTGGAGTCACGATCGGTGATATGAATTCGAAATAGTGTAGTTTTTAGGTATACGCTGGTTGTAACCATAATTGACTGGTTCGATAGATTGCCCGTATTGTTCGGCATGCGCCCTATTGAATGTGATACAGCGCATTGACGAAAGGCCATTAATATACAGATCACTGCATCGGTCCCATATATCTATATTTGCGTGTGTGTGTATGTACGTATGTGCCTACCTATACATGATCGACAGATCAAGCAAACGACATTGAATTGAAACACGTTTAATGATGTGATCCATGTGTTAACAATGACTCGCTATCGAGAGGGATAGAATCAATTGAAGAAAAGAAAAAAACCAATTCTTTGTCGTTTCGAAGTAATATGGTTATACGTATGTCACAAGAGAGATTCATCACATGGAGAAATCGTAATGGCAAATTTCATATAGTAAAAAGCACATTTTTTGCCAGAGAGTTAGTGAAATCTGTGCACAAGTCTGATTGTCGTTGTTAAAGTTCGATAATTATATTTTTTATCTGGTAAATAAAGTCAGTTTGAAACAGCAGCTGATCAGTGAAATAGAATTTTAACAACATCCCTTTTAAAATATGGCCTGAGCTGAGCGTGAAATATTTTCATACGAAGGATCTACATCTTCCTCGCGTAGCTACCAACACCCCTGAAATTCTTTAAGGGAAATCTTCCATGAATCCTACCGAGATCCCTTCTCCCCGTTACTTTTTTTACTCGTGAATCCCTCATTCTTTGTTTTTAAAAACAAACTTGGATGTTTTAGAAAGAACCTCTCTCTCTCTCTTTCTCTCTCTCTCTTTCTCCCCTGTTTCAACTACTAATAATACTTTCTCGAGAGGGGTCAACTTCGGATTGGATATATTGTTTCAAATCTCTAATCAATAATTTACTTCGTTACCTTAAGTGGCATAAGAAACTCTATAACAGTCACGATTCTACCATGTCGATACCTACCCCTGGAACGTATAGTTCATGTCCGTTAGTAAACTGATATCGATTTCATTTCGTATCCCGATTCGTCTCCTTCATATAAATAAACCCGAAGCTTCTGACCGCGTTTTCCAAGTTCTTAGGCGTATTTCGAGACCTCTGAATAAAGCAGGCAAGCACGATGAGATCTTTGCCTCAAATGCGTTATACGTGCGCCACTATGTTTTCCAATTCCTTTTTATTTTTATTTTTATTTACTACACCTTTTCACGTGCGCATACAAGTAAACTCATCATTTTTAAAAAATGGTCAACTTTCTTTGGCCGATTTTCTATCAAAATATATTCATCTAAGTAAAGAATAATCGATATTGTGTGGTATATACATCTTCGAGACTTGGGGTAGTTAGAAAGATGCGTGCTTCTGTTTCCACAGACGTTATTCTTTCGGTTATTTACTTATTCATATTCTGGCTTTTGCATAAGATATACTGTCTTTCGTCGAGATCTTTTCTTCGCCGGGAAAACTCTGGTTAGAAAATTTCTACCGTTTTATATTTTCCCTTTTGTTATACCAAGTGGTTAGAATCGATCTTAGACAAAGTTAGTCTCTAGTTCTATCGTGGCTGAACGATTCCTTGATCAAGTAATAATGGGATCTTATTCTAATATGCACCAAGGCTCGTTACTTTTTTTTTCTCTCATTTTATTTCATCAATTATTTCGTACCGAAAAATACTCGTTGTTATTTTTTCGATTCAAAAACCGTCCAAACAAAGAGGAGGTATCAACGTGTCAGAACGTATTTGTAGGGAGAGTTTTATCGCGGTTCAACCAACATTAACACGACATGGATTACCTTTGATCAGGCACATCGTCTGGCTCAATTGTGCATATGTAGTAGATATCTACCATATGGGGTGATGTTCAGCTCTGTTCAAGCTGCGACATCCAACGTATAATCGTTTCCACTGATCCTGTAATCTACATTAGATTATTACGATGTTACAAATGCAATGATGAGAGAAAAATTCTGACCAATCAATATGTATATCATGATTTCAATAATTCGGCAATTAGAAGAAAGTCGATGTAGAATTTGCTCCGTTGGGTATGAAGTTCAGCTTTACCTGTCCGATTGAATTTTCAGAATCGAAGGTTTATGGGATATCCACTGTAGGTAGCATTAAAATGCTTTTGCCTGTACCTATTTTTGGAGTTTTAGATTCGCGAGTGAACCAGATCCTGCCCCGAGAAATGAGATGGAAGAATGAACTTAGTTTATGTAAATAAGGACGTAATCTTGGCTAAAGCTTTGGAACAAGGTCGACGAGCACCCTTGGTCCCTTAGTAGGAAACAAAGAGGCAGCGTGGTCCCAGAACAAGGCGCGCCGCCTTGTCGCCAAGTACAACGACTTGTATTATTGTATTTCCTCAGAGCGGGAACTGGGAATGACTAGAGATCACCATCTCCGAAAGTTCTCCCTCCGAACTAAGATCGCGCAACATGTCAGTGTCCCCGAAGAGACGTCATCCCTTGAACGAAATGAGCGATTCGCGAATGCGATAAATTTTTATTACACCAGAATGTATTGTTTATTCACCGACTAAATACTGATGTTACAGAAACACCATTTCGCGGAATTGCTCATCTAACATTTCGCCGAAAATACTAACTGTGAAAAATCTCATTCAATTTTACGACCAAGCTATTAACAATCTCGATGTAATGGCGCGAAAAAAAATAATGCAGATGTTCATAACGACGAGTTTTTTTTTTTTTCTTTCTTCTTTTATCCAGGTGAAGATGATCGATCGTGGTCATGCCTTTCGAAGACTTGAAGGATTTCCTGAATTCTCACTTTTCATCTTATCAAAAATACGCGATTTTTGCTGATCTCTTTTTTTTTTCATCTCAAAGATAGTATTCATATTTCGTCGGAGATGTTTATATGCATTTTGTAGATGCATCAGGTATTTGCGTCGCCTCATAAGTCTCGTATTTTCCAAGAGTTTAGCAAATAGTCATTTCACTGACTAGACTGTGCTGTCATATACGCTGTGTGCGTATTGTAAATAGGAATATTTTTATACCTTTCGAAAAGATTTCATTCAAAGCAAAAGCAAAACCTTCTGTACGCAGATCTGAGTGTTTTTCTTCGAAATATTTTTCAATATCATGGTACAGCGAGGATCAGTAACTGAAAATTTTCAAACTGTACACAAGTTTTGATATTGTTTATTCAATTCAATGATATTTGAATTTATATTCAAAGTTATTTGCTTTTCTGAAACTGCGAAATGTGCGAAACTAATTCCTCACATTGAAAACGCGAATTATTGACAGATGTGATTAGAAAAGTTTGTTTGATATGAAATTTGAAATTTGAAAAATTAATGAGGCCTAGAACTTAGATTTTGTCAAAAATTCGCAGGTGTAATATTTAAAAAATTCACCGAATAGAAGTCAAGTATAGGATGTGATTTTTATTTATATCATGACTATAAAGTCTAACTCTCGAAGCTCTCGAGAGACGTAAAGGCGATGGAAATGAAAGTTTACGATTTTCGAAAGATTCCAGTAATGCCGACGGCGCGTTATACGACCGAGAAATTGGAGTGAAAATTAGAGCTTCCGTATTAAGGATGGCTTTTTCAAAGCACTTCATTACTTCTGTGCCAGAAAGATCTTCACGCCCTTTCGTCCCACACCTAGCGACTCGGATGCTTAGCCACAGATTCCGGTAATTTGGTGGCCATGAAAATACGCAATGGGACGGAATGCAATTCTCCTAAATCCCTAAATTCGACATCCGTACTCTACAGTCAAATACAAGAGTTCAAAATATTTCCTTTCTACACCTTAAAATCAAATTTCATCAACTCATAGAACTACTGCCCAAATGATAAGTTCTCACTACCCACAAGCAATAAATACTTTAAATATTTTGCAGTTCAAATCTGCGGGAGTAACGCAAGAAAAAAAAAAAAAAAGGACCGTAATGATATGCGTTTCATTTCGAGCTTATTTTCTCCTCCCAAAGTATCCCCCAATGATCACTACTTCTGGTAGAATGGTCGCTATAGCTTCCTGAGAAAGGTACCTCTTGTTATCTTGTGCCAAGTCGTATATGTATATAAATGCTCACTGATTCCGTGATTTTTCTTTCAATACAATAAATTTAAAGGGGGTGTAAAAATATATTTCTGTACTGTTAGTATTACAAAAGGATATCGGGAATGTGTACCCACTTAAAATTTTTCACGTTATACAGTTACTAAAAACCAAATGACCCGAGGGCTTGACTTCACGTTCTTCGCGGTGAGCGGTTCACACTTCTATACATGAAAAGAGGTTCGCCAAGAGCTACGTGAAGAGCTACCTCGACGATAGAGCTCGTTAGCACGATACGAAACTAAGGTGTATGAGGAGTAGTAACCCTTCCTCCAAACACCGTGGAGCTAAGGTCTTGGTCCATTGACCCTCTCGCGATTTTCCACGTTTGTACTTTCTCGTTGTACAACCTGATGTTGTAGCTGCAGAAGCTTGTATATAAAATAAAACCTAATACTGATGCGAATTCATGTATTATACATTTGTATATACCTAGAGATGATTCTATGTGTTCTATATACCTGTGCTGCACGTAGGTATATAATACCATTGTATACTATATACCTAGTATACAGGTAGATAGGTATATGGTACGCTCTGGTAGCTCTCGGCTATATGTTAATCTCTTTTTGTTTTGGTACCGCGGACAAATGCAACTAACGTATCGAACTTCCGTCCTGGTTAATTTATAGCCGAGGGATTAGGGGAATAAAGTGGAGAGGGAGCGAGAGAGTGGAAGAGCGGAAAATGGCAATTCTGCACTGCGGGCAACTACCACCCACTTACCCTCTGGTGAAACGCTTAAAAGGTGACCGTCTACCAGGGTAAAATATCACTACCTATATACCTCGGAAAAAGAAATTGTCGACCAACCCTCTAGAGTTGACAAAAACAAGGCTAATAATGTTGCTCCAAACCAAGTATCGTTTGTTTGCTGCAGGACTGACCGATTCATTCTTCGAATCGTCGTTACCTTTAGAAGACAAATCCTTACCCCATTGGTCACCCGTAAATCGTACGTACGTACGTACAGGTATATAGATATATCTTTATCCGATGCTCTATAAATTCTCTTAACGATTAACCTGATTATTCTGGAAAACCATGTATTTTATACTGAAACGAATTGAAACTACATTGAACTACAAATCTTTTGTAACATATTTATCTACTCATTGCGTGAATTAGGTATTAGGTACTCATAACGATTTTGTTTTACAATTTGGTAAAGAAAGTTTTTATCGAAATTAAAACAGCCTGCAGGGATCACACGTCGTCGATTAATCTCAACAAAACCGAATGTCTATGTATGCATTTTCACAGTTGGGCAATGGCGGAATACCGATATGTATGGAAGAGTGGAAAACAAGAAAAAGAAACAAAAAAAAAAACAGAAAAAAAAAAACTGGTAAAATAGGAATGTATGGGGGTTCGGGATTCGCGTCTATAGCGAGGTGTTTTCACGTGGCGTTGCTCGGTTCGCATTAAAACGAAACGAGATGATTCACGCGCCAGTTGAATTTTCAACGCTCACGAGCTTGAGGTCGAAATTTCGTTATAACCTTTAACTGCCCACGAATTCGATGCTTTTAATTACGAGGTACGGTGAGTGAGCAGCGCAATGGTATAGATGAATCTATTTAACGGAATACTACATTTCCAACATGATTTCTATACAGACTATAAACTAGACTATATATAAAAAAAAATTTGATGGATCTATAGTCACTGTCAGACGACCAAGACATTTCAGGATAATGGGCGAGTGCTTTTTCCTTTATCTCGTAGTCGACATTTCCAAGTAATCTTGTCTTATTCTATTATTCCGTGTATATTTCGGAGTCTAGATACGTTTCAAGCTATTAGTGTGGGGTGAGTAGGTATAGTAACAGTCAACAATTACGAACAATATTCAGAATTCAAAAGCTCGCGTTCATTCATCCATTATATCCGTAATTGCAGAAATTATCATCAATTTTTGAAACTACGCAAAAAAGTCTGGACACCTAAAAAATCCGTCTGGGTTCCCGTGGAAATCTATAGGAAACACGACATTACGATTAGAAGTTGAAATTGCGGTTTAATAGACATCAAAACTTTCTTCGCCAAACTACTATAAGCTGCAAAAATGACTCGCGGTAGTTTTGCGGTGTCAATGGTATAGGAATCCAGGTAAAATCGAATGGGATAATTTTCGAGAATCTTATCGCAACTCAGCCAAGTACTTACAATCAGTCGTAATACCACCTGGCCTCCTGCGTGGGTTTCTAATTAGTTTCTTAAATGGGGTGTTCAAAAATATCGTACAGTCACAAGTTTAAGTTTGGAGATTTTACGTGACGAGAAATAATCTTTAATAGTCGATAATTCTGAGGAATATTGCCAGTCTAGTCTGTTACTACGTCTTTAAACGAGTTCGGTGACGATTCTCATTAAAAAGAGTTCAGAGCTAAGCAGTAGAAGGGCATAAGCCCTCTTTTTATACATTGGGTTAAGCCTCCTCTGGTTCTTAGACCTCGATATGAATTGTGAAAAAGTCGTAAACACATGATGGGAAAGGTGGGGTCTGGATTGCAAATATTGTCGTAAAGATTAATAATGATATTGTATAATAAACCTTATGTTCCTAGCATCTTATGATACAGGGTAGGTAGACACGAGGAATATACGTCATGATATGAAAAAATGATTAGGGAATCGCGCGTTTTCGTGTAAATTATTCTTATTCTTTAATTTTTATACAAATTCTATAGAATCTTAGGTAGTTGAGGTAAAAATGTATTCAACACGTAATTATTTTATTACGTCAATTAGATCTTTCTAATTTGATTTTATTTTAGACATAAATTCATTCGATTTCGATTTCGATTTTAACGGGTTTGAATTCGCGAGGAAAACCACGTCGGTATCTACATACAGACATCAGGTTATATGCACGTATTACTCTATATCTATATAGGGTAAGAATATACGATCTGAAACGTGGCTAAGAAGCAAGGAAATACGTCGTTAACAGCGTATTGATTTGGCCTCCTATCGCTAACGTACGTTTGGTGTAAAGTTAATCCCACTCGTTGAGCGATAACGGAGCACTTTGAAATTTGACCGTGATAGCGGCGAAACGTTTATAGGATTTATGATAATGCGCGTGATTCGAATAGGGTTTTACCCGATTCGACGGCATTGAGTGCCGAGGCGCAAGTTGTCTTGGAACGAGTGTTAGGTCTGAGGGACGATTTACAGGGTTAGATGGGTCGCAGGTCGAAGGCCTACGGGCCAAGGGCTGGTAGTAGTAGAGACATCGAGGGAGGTTTTCCGCAGGCCGTTGCATTATGGCGTCCGTTGCGGCCGCGCAATCCCTCTCATCCTCACCCTCGTCTACCTCCTTCTCCTTGCTGCCGTCTCACCGCTGAAATACACCCCCGCAACGTGGTACATGCAACGAACAGACTTCTCTAATTAATGCTAATTACCTCAACTAATAAATAACTGCACGAATAAGCATATCTGTTCCTAACTAACCGCAGTATGCAACCCCTACTGAATCAACGCCGTATTAAAATCTATATCTGAACATATTTCGAACGATTCGAAGCACTTATCACGGTAACTAAGGGCGTAGATACCCTCCTGCATCAATACTTGACATTTCAACTCGTATATTGAACAAAAATTTCAATCTCTCAGATAGGTAACAGGTACGTAAGTTTATATAAGATTTTATTACTCATAAATCGCGTAACTTTGTACAATACGATTCTCCACCAAACGAAAGAAACTAAATGATTTACGATAGGAATTAGACTTCGGAAAGATTTCATCCAAGTCTAACACCAACGCAATCGGTTGACGAAGAGATGAGATATGATAGTCTCAGAAATCGAGATGGGAGTTTCAGGATTATCCTCCTCTTCTTCGTCATGGATCAAATTTTTTCACTATGTTCGAGTTTTTTTTTTTTTCATTATAAAGGTAAAACGACATGAAGAATCTCTCGACCAGACTAAATTTATACATGGGTTTAAAATTTGAGATAATATATCGGTCTACGCCCTATGGTACAATAATGTTATTTATGCTATTGCCTACGGGAAAGGCAATACTTGCACCACACATATGCGTGAGTATATTTGAGATTTTTTTTTATTTCATTTTTCATTATACACGCCGGATAGTATAAAATATTTATAGGATTCAGAGTCGGAATATATAAAAACACCTCTCGAGTTATGGAATAAATTTTTTTAATTCAACAGTCTGATACTTCGTAGGATTTGTTTTTTATGTTACAGATAATGGGAATCATAAATACTGTGTAAATATACCAAAAGCCAAATATGACAGATTTCGATCGTATTTAGAGTTGATTTGCAATAAGCTTTTACCAAAATATTATATCATATGATTTTTATTCATGTAACATTGATTTCGGAATAAATCTTACCTTCAAGGCTTAGGCTGAGTGAATTTTGCTTTGTGAATTATTATCTGACTACAATTCTCTAAACCTCGTAGTTAAGTAGTCATTCATATATAAGTTACAAAGATGAAAGGTACCTAGTTCTGTTTGCTAGTTCTGAATTACAGATGCAATACTGGTTCTGTTGTCCGCTGTATGAATAGATGGGATATCCAAGCTCATATCTATGGAATCGATATGCCATGTACAACACATGTGAAATATGACAGCAAATACTTTTCACAGAGTCAATAATGCTCCATGAATATCTTACATCAATACACATATGGAAACGTATGCGACTGGTTTGATTAGAAATTGAGATCTCCCTCAAAAGTGCATTCATTTTTTTACTAACTAAGAAAATGTTAAATCGGATCTATTTGGTACCAATTCGACATCATATCAAGTTAAGAAAAAAAAAATCCAAAATGGTAATGACAGAGTATATATTACAACTTTTGTATTTATGGTATCAGCTAACTTCCCTCATAAAATCATGGTAACTTCTAAATTTATGTTGAATTTTTTACCATCAAGTACCGCTTACTCCTAAATTATTTTTTTTATTTTTATTAAGTGAGTGGAAGAAAATTAATTTAGGTACTCGGCAAATTTTTTTTTTTAATTATTTTGCACCTGTGTTGCTTTTCCGTAGGGGGATCAAAAATTTTGCGAGGCTTATCTGTGCCAAACATTTGAAAGAAAATAATAATCACATCCTCATAAATTAATACAAGGCAATGAAAACTGAGGTATGATAATTCTATTGGCGGAAATAATTCCCGTTCGAAATCGATAAACATTGGTGCGTGGAAATTTTTGTTTTAACGAACGTGAGAGGATCCCATACCGAGTGCACAAGTCGACAAGTTTTTATTTCAACTATTTGTAAAGAGTTTATATTGAACAGAGAAACATGTGATTGTATCTGTTGTTAAATCCGATAAAAATTGTCTGAAATTTTGAGTGGTATACAAATACTTGCTGTTTTCATGGACCGCTATTGAACACCACAAATATTGACAATTAAAAAAAGGTCCGATGATATGTATTGCAATGTTTCCTAAATCGTAATTACGATCATGCATTATACCCTGAATGAAATATGCTGGCATTTCTTAGTCTCAAACAGTCTGTAGATTTGTATAAAATTTGTATGCTATGAACGACGAAGACAAATCAGTTTTCCAAAAGCCTTATATAATTTTTTCCGAATTGTTATTTTTTATCGTATACTATTCGCGTGGTTTTTAACGTATGATAAAAAGCGTCGTTCGTAAGCCGCAAATATCTTCTAATAACTGTGAATTTCCGCTTTTATTTCGCTCGTTAGACTTGCGGAAGAAAACCAAACGTATGCATTAGCACTGCGGCATAAAGTTTAGATTTTTACCTTAGGTTTGAAAGAAGCAGAATGCTAACTGGAACGCTTGAGCTTTTGCGATGACACTTAGCTAAGCGCCAAACTACCTACTTGACACCTGAACTACCTCTTCCGAGCTTTTTCCACCCTGTACAACTCGCGTCTTCTTCTTCTTCTTCTTCTTCTTCTTCTTGACGTCGTGTACTATCTACCAGCGTCAAAGGTAACAACCATTATACATAGCGACAAACGAGTGATAGAATAAAGCGAAACTACTTTATCAATAGTTCGAGAAGACGATTATTCCTTCTCGGCGAAGACAAATACATCGATGAACCTGCCGTTTCAGCATACCAGATAGCAATCTCGAATCGTTAAACAGGTATACCGATGATGAAGCACCGGTAGCACCCCTCTGAAGTTATATTGATTATTTTCACTAGCTAATGGTGTTTTCAGAGCCTGTCAAGTTGAATTAAGGGAAGAATTACATCAGAGAAAAATAAATGATAAACAGACAAGAAAAAAAAAAATAATAATAACTCGATTTTATTTTCATATTTTACACTTTTTCACGTCAAAGCAGGAAATCGCGAGATTTTCTACGTCTATATAGATCCGAGAATAATATATAACACTTCAGAGGCCATTCAACCTATAGGTATAGTATATCGAAGTGTGGACACACGTTTGTGTTCGGTTGTATCAGTATGAAATAATGGGGTTGTTGGCCCGCATATGCGTTGGCGACGGAACCGAAAGCTAATAGGCAATAAGTTATGACGGGTCTAGACTGTAGTACATCCTCTATACCTACCGCAGGAGTTCTCTAAACAGGATGAAAATTGAATTCAATCTTACGTCGCGTCGCATTGCGTCGCGGTTTAAAATCTGACTATCAGAATCTTCATACATATATGGGGAAGTACCTATATATATATATAGGTATGTGGTAGCAGAGGAGCCGCATGTTACATCTTACTAAACATTGATCAAAAGTGTATACGTAGACATAGAGAGAGAGAGAGAGAGAGAGAGAGTTTGGTAAGGGATGGTAAGAGGTCGGAGATGTCAGTACGATCGAAGTTTAGACGAAGTTAGATATTTATTAGACTAGTATGGTAATCCTATCGCGCTCATTACACTTAATGGGAAAGTTTTTATTTGGAATATAACCGACCTTGCGACCTACTTGGGGATGCAATATCCCAAGAGGGCTAAATTCTCGCCACATAAAGTTCACTGCTCAACGCCTTTTCCCTATGAATTTTACATTTTATCCGTTTTTGCCGACACCAGTTATTACTTTTACAAGTGGAAAATAGAATTATTGCCACCGACTTGACAACTTTTTTTTATTTTTTTATTTATCTTTTTTTCATTTTTATTTTAGCTATAGCAAAAGAGAAAGAAAGAAGAAAAAAAAAAATAATAAAAAATAAAGGAAAAAAAAAAAAAGAAAAGATCCCCCGCTTTTCACGCGGGGATAAAGCCGCTGGTAAAATAATAGCTACGTCGGCGGACGGAAATGCAGAGGAAAAGAGGTAAGCGAACGGGTTATTTTCATGGTTCCAAACGGTGGCTTCGATCGACTCTATCATCAACGTTATACGAACGACGGAGTAAGAGAAAAGGGGGTGGAAATTGCATAAATTATTCCATTCGCCTATTCACTTCAATCGGCTGGCTTAATTTTCCATCGTACTAATATAGACGGTATTGTTCCTCCTGTGGAAATTCACTGGTTCACCGTCCAAACTCAAGGCTTTCAAAGTGTTATTAAGATTATCAAAAACCTCAAAGAAGGAAATATATTATCCGTTCCCTTGTTACAATCAGGGACACGTTTTTTTTTTTTTTTTTTTACACTGATATAGCGGCCTTAAGACGGAAGCACAACTTCGCTAGCAGGGGTTGAAATTTGAAATTTTTCGAATTTTTATTAAAAATTCGATACAAGGTGATGCGTCCAGGTGTCCTGAGGCGGTAATTACCTGGTCAGGAATATCGGAAATTTTTCCTATATTCCGTCGAGTGTTGTAATAAGAGAGATAGTAATTAACGGTGTAATAAAACGAGACGTATAGTAATTTGGCCGCAGTGAGGTTGAAGTAAAAGTAGATTTGTTGGTTCTTCGAGGCGTGAGAGACGTTTGGTCATTTTGAGCCGAGAAAAGCCCTGCACGAGATAAAGACGCCAAGATACCTAGTCAAACGGATGCAAACCAGGAAACGGGGAAGAGTAGAATATAGGGGATGCAAGACCACCGGCATTAATCCGGAATAGGACAGAACTAAGGGGTCTCTGGTCCACAGGAGGATAACGCGTCCCCGATAAAACTAAGCCGGGTGCGCAACGGAGGCATAAAAAGACCCGGAGTTTGGCGACGCCGCGGCCAGGATGCCGGTCGGGGCTACACGTCGCCTGGGCGTCGGTTGGGCGTCGCTTTGGCAGTGTCACCAAATTGCTGGAATATTTTGCCACTGGAAACTAGACCGCTTGACCGCAACGAAGGGCTACGATAAACCCGGGACTAAAGAATGTGCCGGTCGTTCGTGAGGCCACTGTCCTTCGTCCTGTGATTATTGAAATTTAGTATATATTCGAAAGAGAGGAGGTCCGCCGAACCGAGAACTTTATTTTCATTCATTCTATCTCGACACCCTCGAATACAAAAATAGTATTATCCGATATCGAGCTTTCAAATATCACATATATCTGTTACTACTGTCTGGTATCGGTCCTTCGGTCATTTCAAAGCCTGCAATTAAACTGATTAATACTGACATTCAAATCACATCGATTTTCAATCGCTGGTTGAAAGTGGTACTAATTTTTACACAGATAATTTGGTTTTCGGAAAATTTTCGTGAAAATTATTCTAGATTAATGAATAAGGGTTGAACTACAGACAACAGATAATTTACAGACTTTAGTTTCACACAGGAATTTATATTGATAAATATTTTTCACTATTTTTATCTGCTGATAACTGACGTCTGTCAATTATGCATATTCATATATCAATTGAATTCATAAAGCAATATCTACATGTTCTATTCAACGCAGCAAATAGAATAATCATAGATTATTGACGAACGTATTTGAAGACAGATAGGTTGTTAAAAAAGTTCTTCAGAATTACCTATAATAAAAACGATATAAAAATTCACATATACTTTGTCGAGAATTTTTTAAACGGAATACCTGGAAGAAATTTTCTCTCATGGTCCTAGCCTCTTTCTCATACTTATACCACAAATTATGGTAGTGGTTAACGATTCAATAAACTCGGCCTTTAATTACATGGAACTATTCGGCCGTATTGGCTCTAGCACTAATGGTTTGACAACGCAGTGCTTCGCCAAGCATCGATCAAGCCGATAACCGCAGAGAAATGTTTCAAGCACCCATCGTACCCACCAGGTGGGGTTGATTAATCAGGTAACTGAACAAACACTCCTCTATTCTCATGTAACGCACTGTACGGTACGTTACGTGCAAAGGATCCCTAACTCAATGGCTTGCACAATCCCACTCATTGTTCCATCATCAGATTTTTAATGATCAAGAATTATAGATCTTCTATATCTTCGATGTATGTCATTTGACATCTTGGAAGAACTTCTCAGAGATATACGTGCATGATGAAAGCCATAGCTCAAGACTTTCGAAAGTTTGGGCCTCATCGATTCCATGACAAACTATTCCTGGTGCGTGCGCCGGCGATAGGAGCTTCGTCGAGAAACGTGACGGCGTTGGGGTCACCCTCGTCGACACCATGGCTTACAAGAAAATTATTATACAGTTTCTAGTGGATGGTCTACGGGGTGTGGTTCAAACTTTTAGCCATTTAGACCAAACCCGTACCTTGAGTTAGATAAAATTCGAAAAATGGAAAACGAGAGGAATGATCCTCTACTTTTTACTTCCTCGAAGAAATATCCTTATTACCAGAAACCGCGAAATAATTTACGAGTAGATTTATTTCAAGAGCTACAGAAGTGAAAATGAGTAGCGATTAAATCTTGTGAAAGTATTTTTTCATTAAGTAATGCTTACCATAATATACGATTTATAAACGCAGCTTATTTCGTTTTACGTCAGTGCAGCGTTAGATGAAAATCTTTTCTTTGATTAAAATGAAAATACTGCAGAGATTTTAATCAGCGTATAATTTTCACACCGAGTCGTTATAAAAACGTCAATTTTTATATCGGTCAAGGTGTGTTTCTTTCCCTAACGAGTTGCCGTTAGGCGTCTCGGGACTCCGTCACGTACTAATCTCGCTGCGTTTGAAGTAGGAGAATCCAGGTGATAAAAGGGATAAGAGAGAAGAGTAAGGAAAATAAGAAGTCTGTGAGAAAAGTTTTTTTCACGCAAAAAGTCCTATTATTTCAATTCCCTCTCGTAAATAAGGTTCAAGGCTTTAATCAACGAAACACGGTATCGCTGGCCTCGTAAACCGTTACACGGGTCGGACGAGTTCTACTCGGGTTCCACTACGCGCTCCACAGGGTTCTCCACCTCTTTGTTTCTTCTCTTCTCTCGTTACTTTAATTCCTCAGGATTTTCATCGCACCCAGCTGGATTTGACGCCGTCACTGCCCCAACGGAACCACCCTTCCCACCTTTCGGTATTTCGTTTTCGGAAGAACGTGGACCTCACCTCGTCCTTTTACAACGAGTCCTCGCCCAGGAAGAAACGAGAAGAAACAGATTTGTATATATACGAGTCAAGGAAAAACAAGTGGCTTCGCGATAGTGCAATCTTCAGGCGGTGTCGAGTTTTCCGCTTCGTCGATCACGCGCTCAGCTTCGCTCTCTCCTTTCACCCCTCTCTCACAGCCACATCCTTTTCCCCCTGCTCCTTCGACCTCGACGAAACGCCCCAGCAACCCCAACGAACAGGATAGCCTCGTCAGCGGGTGCACGCTGCCTTTAACTGGCCGCTACCGCAACCCTGTAAAACGGAGAGGGTGTCCTGGTGGTGGTGGTGGTCGTAGCGGTAGTTCGCGGACTTCGTAAGCAGTACTAGCTGGCATTGTGAAGGGAACGCGAGCGGTTGCATGGCTCAAAAAATAAAATACGCTTCTCAGATTCTCTTTCTTTCTTTGTCTGATTTGAGAAATAAAGAACCGTTTGAACCCCTCGCCAAGTCTGACATGAACAAAAGAATTACCAGCCTCTTCATGTCACACCGATGCGCTTATACAGTCGTTCGTCCTTTAATGCAGCAAGTGCAAAAGCTCTTTAAACGTATTTATGTAAGATTTTTTTTTTGCTAACTCTATAGTCACATGTCCCATGTATAAAAATCAGATCATTTACGTATAAAAAAAAAAAAAAAATAATTGGCGAAACTAAGTTGATTCCAACACCGCAGAGAAATTATTAAAGGTTCGAAAAATTCACACGCGATATTTCGCATCCGGAGTGTGATAATTCGCACCATTTTTATTATGCAAGTTTTATTGCTCAAGGGTGCACTCTAATTACAATTTGAAACTTATGAATTTACGTCTGAAAAACTCTGAAAAGTTTTATCCATTATGTGGAAAATTTACCTCTATGCAATGTAATAAGAATCGTTATTTTTCACCACCAATACTACGGTGAAACTGTATCTCAAAATTTTTTATACCACGTCTTTCTTCCACCTAATTATACGTCATTCTATTCACTCTACACATCACGTGAATAGTATATGTGATCGTATGCATAATTAGGATCATATTAATATGCGGTTATGGTAACGGAAAGAATTTTCGAATTAAGTCAGAGTCACACGATTAGTTTGATCGAGTTGATAATTATTCCATAAACTTTTCCCATGTATTCCAAGAAAATGATCACTCTTCGTAATTTAATGATACTTACTGAACCAAATGAGAATAATTCTTCATTCCATGACGATAAAATTCTGTTGTAATTTAAATAGAAAAACAAAATTGATCGTTAAAAATAATTTTTCTCAATGCGTTGTAGTATGACGATTACATTCATATCCAACTGGTATATAATTGGACTCGTTTTTTAGCAAGCTTGACCTTTTCAGAGTGAGCTGTGGTGTGCGACTTGAAATCCCATACATCGCAGTTTCGTAGAGGTAACAGATTTTCAACAAAAGTGAATATTTTTAATTGAACGTACGGAGAACGGGATTGCCTGTTATACATGGGGAAATACACAATCACAAAAGTCATGATTTATCTGTATCAATTTAAAAATTTGCTGACCCTTTATGAATAGGATTTATTTCTTTCTTTTTTTTTTATACAATTGGATAATTCTTTTAATAATTAACAGTTACGAAAATGAAATGAAATGAAGTCCATATGGTACGGTTGTTTCGATCTAGTTCGTATATACCTATGTCCTATATACATATATAATACATGTATAATAACGGATTCTGTAGATCTGCTACGGCGTTGTAGATTCAAACTGTACAACCTCGGGCGTGGTCGGACTGATTTTGTAGACGACCTTCTCCTCATCGTAGTCCTCGTCCTCGTCGTCGTCCTCACCCTCGGCCTGATCCTCATCCTCATCCTCCTCTTTCTCGTCTGCCTACTCCGGACTCCATCCCCAACCCTCGGTCGACCCAATGCAAATCTAGCAGGTTAGCTTGCAGACGTTTGATATCGTTTCATATTACAAACCCGTGGTCGTCCTGGCACGGTCTTCCGCGGTCCTGGAAACGCCGGGGAAATCAAAGACGACATTATTATGAAATGCGAACCGAGGACGAGACGCCCTAC
The DNA here is from genome assembly GCA_914767705.2 of Tenthredo notha. Classification (NCBI taxonomy): domain Eukaryota; kingdom Metazoa; phylum Arthropoda; class Insecta; order Hymenoptera; family Tenthredinidae; genus Tenthredo; species Tenthredo notha. The sequence goes on from OU611907.1 coordinate 7,333,722, forward strand.
TATATCCATAACATTTCATTGTCGAGGAATCATCAACCCGAAAGTTCAAATTAAATATTGAAGCCTTGGTAATTGATGACGCCAATTTTTTTGTATGATGTCTTATCGTCACATTAGCCGCAAATATCAGTAAAAATGAAGAAGCTTCGATGCCTATTCGAGAGAAGATAGATTCTTCCTCTAGGAACGTTCGTTTTGTTGAAATTCACGAAATTACAACTACCCCCATTACCCCTTGTGGGTTGTAATCCATCTTTAGATTTCACTTGTATTTATATTCATATCGTACCTTTACCATCAGCTCAATTTTCCCTTACCTCGGAATGCATTTAGCTGCGTTTATTCTATCGGCGAGATAATGAAAGCCTTTGAGGCTGTCTTCTTATGAGTATAAGGTATAGAGTAAAAGCAAGCTGAAGGCTGCCCTGCCCGGGTCCTTTGTGTGTACCAGAATGGCAGAATGGTTCGTTCATTTTGTCGTTTACCAACAAAGGACATGCACCAGTACCACCCACCGAAACAAGGGTGAGGAATGTTTGTCTAAATGTCAGGCTAAAGTTTCTTTAAACAAGACTCGTTTAAAGTCTACACCCTACCGTATGCGTAGGAGTTACATTGTACCAAAGTTTAGGCCATTGCGTTGACTTCAACTATATTCAATGCCTGTTAAGTTAAACGTTATACTTAGAGAAGGAGAGACAAAAAAAAAAACTACTTCAACAAGGGCCTTAACGTCAGCAAGATTGCCAAAAGGTCCATTAAGTTTTAGTTCTGAAATTATACGCGACTGGTTCAGAACAAAGAATGCGATAAAAATTTTTGCACAAAAAATCTAGGCGCCTCATAAAGCACGTAGCAGTCTCCAAGGCAACGGCGTACCAAATGCTAATCTCTGTTAATTAACCATCGAATAATCTCGAGGTATTTTTCCGACCTTGCTAAATTGACCCTGCTACCATTTGGCAGGGTGGTCAAGACATTATACGCGTTTAACCCAAAGCCTGAACTGTTTGGTTTGGTTACAATATCACAGAAATTTGGAAAAATTGAATTATAACGTTACTGAAAGATTGCGGGTTAGCTGTTTTCCTTCAAATTTTGTGAGGCCACAAAAAAAGAGTGGAAACGTGTAGTGGGTGTAACTTCTTCTGGCAGCAAGCTTTGATGTGAATATTTGATTCTCATAAGCGCAGAGCGGCTAAAAATTAATATTTTAACGTGTTGGTTAATATTTTAAAGGCTGAACCACGCGTTGAAGAAAGATTCTTAGTTACGATCCGTGCTTGGATGAAAGAGAAATAGAGATGGAGAGAATATGGTTCTCAGTCTTGCAGGAACCGTGATGAGAGAAAACTTTGCAGAATTTATGCATAAGGCCAAATTGGTTCAATTAGACTCCTCATCGTCAAGAAAGAATGCAAACTACTTTCTGCCAACCTTTCCTACGGATCTTATATTTTTCATTACATGCAGGTATATATATATATATATATATACCACAGGCTTTCACGATTGATGAAAGATAATAAATTAATGCCCGCCACTGAAGGTGAATGCTGAATCTTCCCCATCTCGATGCACACTTGAAATTGAATAAAAATGATGCAGCTAAAAGAGACCCAAGCCTGCTTTTAAAATGATAAACATAATCCCACATGAAATGTTGCGGCAGATTGGCTTTAGATCCTATCTTAATGGTATCCCATATGAAACAAATTGTATGGGAGTTTCACCGGAGCCAGACTTGAAGACTAAAGAAAAAACGTGAGTTGAATTTGGTCATGTAGCTTTTGTACAGTGAACGCAAGAGGGTATATAAGTGGCAACGTGTACCCTTACCTTGTGCCACTTACGAACAACAAACTTTTACGCTTAGAGCTTTTCTAAAGACGTGAAATTCTGACCAATGTCATCGTAGCATACGAATCAATATCTCAATCATGAAATATTGGAATTATATTCGTAGTACGTTTACGATCCAGTTTAGAAATGATTTATTGTACGAAAATCGAGGGGGTAATATAATTGAGAGAAGAATATATTCTGTGGACTAAAATGAAAATTCTATATTTGTCAGAATTTTGGTTAATTTTCTACAGCATGTTTCGATGTTCATGGAACTGTTTGGATAGGTACCAACCATTTGTGCCTGCGGGTCGTGGAATTTGATTATTTAACATCGTTGATGATATAACTGAAGTTTCTCTGTAGAATTGGAATTCCTCGATTCGATAAAACATGATATCGCCATCGAAGTCAAGATGTCGTTGTTGAAATTAGAGATTATTTAAAAAGTTTCATGTTTCTTGTATTACCTGTTATCTCGTTAAGTCGACGTAATGGTTACACCATTCGATCTTCCCAGTTACCGAACAAAAATATCAAGTTAATTGAACCTACCTCCTGATAGACGGAAATGAAAAAAGGGCGAATTTCAATCTCGTTTCGAAAATTTCCTGTGCTTCATAAATATGGGGGGGAAAAAAACAAGTGAGAAAAAAAAAACACACAAAAATTGATCGAATTTCAAGTTCTCGTGATTGCAAACACGACAGACTATCAGATTCCATATTATATCGAGCATGTAGACGAAATGGCACGAGCTAAAGCAAATATTTCAAATCAAGCCAATGTCGTTGATTCAGTGTTTTTCGATCAGTATTTAAAATAGTATACTCTATCTTTCGTAAGGATTAATTTTTAAACTTATTTTAGCATAACATCGCGAATGATCGATACGTGAAATCCAATTAAGTCACTGGCAAAAGTCTTGGTAAACAGTTAAAGTCCTGGAATAATTCGTGTCTGTGATATCGAATTGCAACGTGGTATGGGTAAATATAGTATAGAGCTACTTAGTAGATTGCGATAAAACATGCTGAAAGCAATAGTAGATGATCGTAACGAAAATTGCGTGTCGTGGCTCTTATTCAAATCGCATATCTCGCAGCAGGCGTGACCGAAACTTCGTTGATAGCCGTTGTTGTAAACGTTGGTCACGCGCTGGCTATTTACGGGGATTTACCATTTGACGATTGTCCGTGCCTATGAATGCAGTTAAGTATCTCGCGTTGTTCAAGATCCCATCCGAACGGCGTGTCAATATAAATGTAAATGTCATTGCGAGGTGCACGCCGCGCATACATTCACAGCCTCCGGGGAACGATTGGTCGTCGAGGATATTCTAGATAACCGTATGGGACGTTTCGACAATTGAATTGACGTTCGGATTTGAATGTACAAAAGGGCGCAGACACTATTTCGATTTTCGAACATTTACTAACCGTCAACATTTCCCCCGTTAGTTAGCATTCGAAAGTCGTTTAACAGGGCTCACACGCGTAGGTGTAACCTTCCGAAAGTATAAATTTCAAACCCTTTTTTACTCATCGAATCTATGAGCCTTTTTGCTCGATAGGATCAGCTGTAGATCCCTTACAATAAAAACCGCGGAAATGGTATTGAAATCCGAATATGGCAAGGCTGAAGAAATTAAATGGATATTTTTAAGGCCAAGTTGAATTTGCAAATTTTGAAAGTCCTGAACGGTCAAAGTTCCGAGTTTGAATATTACCTCTTTCAAAAACTTTAGGGGTTGAAAATTCCGGAAGACCAAACCTCCGAAACTTGATTGATTTATTCAGTGTATAACAACTCGGATTGTATTGATAGTATCGAAACGAATAAGTGGTAAAATTCATTGAGCTTCCCTTTTACTTTTTTACTATTTTTTGTCTTCACGTTCTGAGAAATAGACCGTAATTTTCGAATTTTCTGGAGGTCTGGACTTTCGGAGTATTGAGTTGTCCGCATTCCGACCTTTCGAAATTTTAATGTTCTAAACTTGAAACCTCGTTTCTTTGAATACGAAATTGTCTGTAATGAATTGTAAATTTTGACCATTAGTTAAATAATTTTTAGTTTAATAAATTTTAATTTCTATCCGAATTTAATTACAGATCTTCTGCTTCAGAGCATCTCTACTTTAGTGCAGACGGCTTTATAGTAATGACGCAATTCATTCTGATTCTCGTTGATATACGAAAACGTTATCAAACTGTGCGCAGAACCGTGACATATATATATATTCGAGTTATACCTTATACCTACTATCTCGAGCCCAGACACACAATGCCCGAGACTAGCAAGTATTTCACTTAGCAGCATACCTCCCTTTGCTCTGAGCTCTATAATCCTTGGTAGCAATTGTGAACTTGGGTGTAATGGAGACGAATCGTTAATCGTTCTATCCCCATCTCTCTCTCACACACATCGTTCGTCTTTCTCTTGCTTGATCCCAAGTGCAAATAGTTTAAACTATTGTACAGGGAAAATTCAAAATTCATGTCTACAGGTATAAAATAATAGAAATTCTGAGGAACTCTTTCGAGGATAGAGATAATTTTTCAACTCAAATAAGAAGGATTAATTAAAGCAAATAAAATATCATTAAACAATGAAGATTTTATACTGTACGACTTATATTCACGAGTCTATATACCTAACTGAGAGAAGTAGTCATAAATACGAAAACGATTCAGAGTATACTAGGTATTTCAGTACTTTATAGGGAGAGTAGTATCGCGGAATAGCCTAGTTTCAGCGTTACAAAACAGCCTCCTGTTCCACGCATTTTTAAGCTTTATTTTTTCTTTATTTTTTTGTGGCATGTAGAATGAAAATACTGCGAATGCAAAAGGAAAAAAAGGAAAAAACATTTTTTAACGTTCATTCGAACGGACCTGATCCAAAATACGAGGCTACTCAGGGAAGAAGTCGATTTATCTTCTAGAATACTAAAAGGAAAAAAAAATTGACCCCAGTAAACTTTGGTGGATTCAAACTTTTGGCAAACTAAATCCTCCCTGACATAAATCTCCTGGTCATTGGCCCCATGTGCTTGATAGAACGTATTCTTTGTTTAGTGATGGTTATTATACATATACAGATGTCTGTGTGTGCGTGCAAATACTGAGCAAAAAAAAAACAAAGACAATTTATTATCCTTCGCGATTGAATGGCAAACAATTATTCATAGACATATGAGAAATCGAGAAAGGGTTTGACTAACTAAAAAAACATTGACAAATATTTATAATGGCAGGTGACAATCAGCGATTTTTATATTCAGAAGCTAGTATAGGGAATTGAACATTTATGATACTCTAGCGAATTTATGCGACTCTATAGAATTTATGCGACAGCAATCGAGATTGGGCGCTATACGCATCGATATATTCTGATCAAATATTTGGTTTCACGAAATGTTTTATGAGACGATACGACGAAGCCCATATAGGAACAACAGATTTCGTTTATCAAACCCGGTGAGGTACCTATGTACATATATTTATATATATATTTTTTTTTTTTCAGCTCATTTTTACCGAGGGATGGAGAAATGAGGTGAAAACTTTCTTCGCGATGCTTGAAACATTTTTCATTAATAAAAATGAAAAATAAAAAAAAAATAGAATAAAATTAAAAAAAATGGTGAAGAAAAGTATTCGGCTATCTTGTACTATATCTAACCTTTTTTGTGTGAATTATTTAATATTTAGAAGCTAAGGTTGTGCCATTACTTAGGAAGGTAATTATATTTGAACGGATTTACAAACTCATTTTAAATAACGATCCTAACTTGAATACGTGCAATTTTTCCAATCTGAAAACTTGGCATCTAGTGTATTTGCGTTAAGATTTCATTTCGGAGAAATGCAAGCCAAAAATTGGTGCCAGAAGTAGAAATACAACTGGAACATTGTCATAAGGAAGTAGTAGCGGGGATAAGATGCCTGCAGGAACGTAGTTCTTCTCGCAGCTTCGTGGTTCTGCAGTAGCTTGAGGGCCTTCACGTGCCAACTTGGCTGAAGCTAGCGATTCTCGGATAAACCAAGTTTCTAGCTTCAAAGTTGAAAACTTATCCCTTCTGTTGCTTCATATACTTGGCCTCAAACTTTCTCGCTTTAATCCATATTTCATTCGCTTCAAAAGAACTTGACTGCATTCTTACACTCTGACCTAAAGTTGACGAAGTATGAACCACCCTTTCACGTGCACAGATGTAGGTTCGCGGGGTAATCGGTGTCACTTTTACCAGCCCCTGTACATCGTATAACTTCCGCATCGAAGTTTTCGATTTTGTATATTAAAATAAATGGTAAAAGCATCTAAGGTGCAAATTAATTTCGAATCGGAATATATAGAGGTACAGGTTTTGATCTAAATGCCATGTATTACCACATAGGCATACCTTGGAAAGTCAGTTTCTGCTTTGTTTGAAGAATTCCCGGATTCGAGAAATTCCTCGTGTCTCCACGTCGTATTTCACCGCGTTCATACTTCCAAGGATTTTGTGACAGTTTGAATGGTGAGAATGGTGGTTTTGACTGACATCTGACTACGTGTGAAAGTACAAGAATGAAATAAAAGAAATTCACTTATTTCCGGCGTATTTGCCACTAGAAGGTACTTTCGGAGATGACATTCAACTGTATTTAAAGGACTCTGAATCAATTCCAACCTTCATACAGTCAGTTGAATAAATCGATGCCACATGCACTCAACTGCTTCTGCTTGGAATATGCAAGAGGCAGCTTTTATTATATTCTGAGTGAAAACGTGAGCATACTTCTACCTGCCACGACAATAATCTCATCAACCCTGTAAAACTTTGCAGCTTCGTTGTGCGATGAATTCATGCAGTAGATAGCCACAATGATATAAAACGTCGGATGAAATGGAACAAGAAAAGCTCATTATAAACTAGACGAAGATTTTCAAAATATTTCTCGACAGCATTTTCTATCTGCACATTTACACTGCAGGACATTTTTTAAAGCAATACATCAAACTGATTGCCCTGGTATCGGCAAATTTTTTTTTTTTTTGCAACATTGGTTGCACAAGCTCCTTGTACGGATGTACTCGAAACGTGTTCGACATCGACGGAATATGAAATAGCAAATTTAGACGAATACAGTATCTGAAGTTGTAGCTGTGGCCTCTTAAAACTTCCTCAAGCTTGCAATAACTACTTTTAATTAAGAACCCGTAACGCTGCACGATTAATTATTAACTCTCTAACTAGGGTAGATTGGGGGCGGACGGACATGCTAAGGGTTTGTACCTGCAGGATTGCAACGAAACAAATGATCAGGGAGTAATAAATAGTCGTGTGGTACCAAGCACAAAGCTTAGTTCATGGCTGAGTAGCGATGTCAGCTATCCCATTAGTTTAGGGGATGAAATGGATAAAGATCTAAAGAATTGTTAAAATGACGAGTATTCTTCGCCTTTTACTCTAACTATCATGCGAAATTTTAATTATTGAGATATCTTCGGTATCCTATGATTCGTGAATAATTAGCAATGCCTGAGCCCAGCTTATATTCAATATCCCAAACACATTTAGCGAGAGCAAAAACAGCCGGATATTATTCAGCTTCATCATACCGGTCAGCAATTTCCTCATTTGAAATTGTTCCAGTTTTTTTTTACTACTTGAATGTTTATGGGATGTCGCAAAGCTATTTTCACCTACGAGATCTGGATAAATTATCATCAATTGCACGATTGAAAATTAAACTGGTAACCAGGTCAATGAGGTTTTTGGTCTCTTTTAAAATTAGATAAAACGATCAGAATTAGTGACGTTTATTGAATGAATTAATTCAAATATTTTTACGACAGTATTACCGCAAGACTGTGATCACTTTCAATTAGTAAAGTTTCTTTAATTTTATACCTACGTTAAGTGATTTTTTTTTCCTTAAAGAGCTAGGGCAAGTATTTTCAAGGAGAGATGGATGCAGAGTATAGCCGTAGTAGGTACTACAATCTGAATAAATTAGTGTATAGCTATAACAAATGACGGTGCTTGTAAAATTAGCGCAAGAAAAATCTGTGCAATTAATTTAGCCCTGTTGCCGAAATAATTATTCAGTGATTATATAATTTAACGAGAAGCTACTATCGCTTGAGCGGTTTGCCAACCGCTGTTAACATGCTTTTATAATTCATCCTCCTTTGTCTGAAATAAGTTGAAATGAATTAAGTAGATAGGTATATATGTATTACATATGTCCACGAATTTGAATGAAAGGAAATTTTACAGAGGTTTCTACCTTTTGAGGATAAATGTGAAAATTTTATGAAAATATGAAAATACGTGGCTCAAATTTTTGGTCAAAATGCCAATTCCACCGATTGCTTTGAGAGACTTTTTTTCTGTGATTCTCGTCCTTTTCAAATCAAATATCCAAACCTACCCTTCGGATAGCGCCCTATCCAAATACAAGAGAATATGCATTCAAATGTGGAATATATTCCATAAATAAATACCCTATGTATGAACATATTGTATGTATGTATGTACATTGTAGATGGGCAGGTATGGTACATATATACATAGCACGTAAACAGAGGAAATCATTTTATATTAACGTTAACTTTTGTTATTTGAAATAGGGCCGAATTGACGTTGAAATTTTGTGTTGAAAAAATTAGTATGACCCAACCGATTAAATTCGAGTTTGTAATTAACGTCATTCGGACATTGAAACGTGATCCGTGACTGTTTGTTTGAAACTGGAGTCTCCGGGTGATATTTGAAATACACAACAGTGATTGGAACGTGATGATTAAACCGGAATTTCATTTCCCCCTGATTGCGTCACGTTCTGCCTCTAAAATTTCCTTGAAAGACGAGTATACGCAAATGTAACCATATCTCTCAATGCAACGATTGTTCGCCTCGCTCGTCTTTACCAATTAGCGAGTGACTTGACACCGATTAATTCCGTTTCGTAATTTGACTCGTAATTGGTTAAACACTTTTTGACCCAATTTACAACATATAAAACCCAATTCACAAAATTTGGTGTATATAAATTATTTATTTTATCAATTAGTCAATTCCAATCGATTCTTTTCATGATTTATTGATTCAGGTCCATTTTTACACTATGATGAAATTTTGTACCCTCGATTAGATATGATGGCAATACGCTGGAAGACTGAATAAATATATTCGAAATAGGGTAAAGTTTCGAATAAAGGAAAAAGGCGGTTGCATGGATAGTGAGCAGCTACAGACATGCAACTGGAGTAAAAGAATGAACATATCCGCATTCTAACAATAGAACTTCTCTTAAGAGTACGCTAGTGCAGCTTCCATATAACTTAGCCTGCAGCGACCAATAGAATTCAGTTAGAAAGTTTCACGAATACCTGAAATACTGAAAACACTGTACAGAATACAAAGATGTTCTTTAAAAATGCTGGCGTACATGGAAAAGTCTATAAGAAAAAATAAAACCAATAGAAAAATAAAGTCTTTATTGCGCTGGTTACGACTTGGTCCATTTACAGCTTCTCTTCTTCGCCTGTCTCGCCTGGAGAATTCACTCGTCAACTTATGTCAAAAATTTAATGTTTCACAAAAATAAAAGAGCGATCAGTACGAGCAGCCTGATAAAAAGAAAAGAAATGTAATTCGATTGCCATTTCGATAATTGATAACATCAACGAGCTTCAAAAGTTTCTATATCGAAAGATGAAGGAGTCAAAAATTGCACGTAAAGAAAGAGTTGGCTGTAATTATCGCAAGATGACATCACTTCGTTTAGCAGGGATTACACATGCGGTTCTAATCTCTAAATTTTTTGATTAGATCGCTAATGGTATCAATCATAGATTTTTCAAAATTTAATAGTCATAATTTTTTATCCTGTTGCAATGTGCCAAATGTGTTTCTACTGTGCAGTAATAAATATTTATTCACTATCAAATCAAGGAATTACCCATTTTCAACGGACATGAATTATATCTCAGTCTATAAATGACCACGCCTGGAGTATAGGTATATAGGTATATTCGAAATCCATATACAGGCTTCTCTGATAAATGATTAGTTAAACTGCGAATTTTCATGAGATTATTTTTGGACGAAAAATGGAATATTGTAGCACTCTTCGTTTTTACTATATAATTAGGTAGTATTCTGGAGTGACCTGGAAAATAACAAAACGGTTTTTGGTTTTTGGGAAATTGAGATGATGGAGGATCGCGCTTCCACAGCAATTCACGAAATGTTGAAAATTTTTTGCAGTCTTTGAACACATACTCCATCGTTGTTAAGATATGTTGACATGTTGTCGAGGAAGAGATGTTGAACAAAAATTTGTGGTAGTTTTTTAACCGTTTCGTTTACAAGTAAATGCTTTTACGAAGAGCTGTAACAACTTTTTCAGAGATCCTTGTAGATACGTGAACGTGGTTCGCTCGTTTATATATCGTTAAAAAATCATTCTGGGCATGGGTAATAAATCACTCACTGGAAACGCTGAAACTTTTAAATGGTATTCTAAAAGTTCGTATTTGCGAACCGAACGCATAATGACTGAAAGCTGCATAGACAGAGAGAGGGTTAGCGAATTATTAATGCCGAATTCGAGGTAGATTTTAAATCGCAAAAAGTAATACGATAAAAATCGAACACTTCGCTTATTTCGCACTAACGTTTAGAACTTTTGCTCGTACGTGTTTGCTGACAGTATCTGCTAGCAACGTTGTTGATTTCGTGAAAAAAAAATTAAAAAAATCGAAAGAAAAAAGACGAAGAAGAAGAAAGAGAAGAAAAAACCACAAAGACACAAAAATGGAACAAGAAAGAGAGAACCCTTCCGGCATCGGTTTAAATATTTATTTTATAATTTCTGTGCCTGACACGAAACATTATTCACCGACCAAGATCGTACATCTTGGCAAGAAGATTAGAGTCATAATCTACAACGTAGAGGTAGAAAATTTCGATGCTTACAACCGCTCATCCCTGCACGTTAAACCATGGTTTATAATACGAGGCCACCTTGAAATGCCATTTACGTTATTTCTTCTGAGATTTAACAGCGAGAGAACTCACCGTCCCATTTACATACATCACTTTCGTATACGGTAAAAGAAATACATATTTTTCTCCTGCACCCCTTATATATGCGTTTTTCTTCGTAGATTCAAGAACAGCAATTATTTCTTTACTCGTAAATCTGGTAAATCTTCTTGAATGTCTCTCGGGCGTTGATGCTATACAAAATCAAAATTTGTCCACAGATTAAGGACTTTCAAATTCGTTCAGATATAATTGAAAAATTTATAAAAATAACATAAATTCGTGATCGAGGAAAAACGTGAATCCTTCTTCGACAGAATTCAAAGTAGAGTAAAAAGACACTCGAATCTCCAATTGTCCAGTGATGAAACCTTCACTAGATAAACCCTCACAGTTTTTTGAAATTGAGAAAACTACTCGAACACTAATCGATAAAGTTTCGATTGATCTCAGCACCTAAACAAGTACAGCTTGAACTTTGGCTGGCTTCGAATAGAAGAGATGATCGCTATTCAATTATAATTGGTGAACTTTTATGCCTGAAACTGGATGACGGAATTTTATTTTTTCAGGAACATATCAGTCCTTGTAAAATACCTGCTTTCGTATTTTAGACAATCCTTTGAATCTATAACATCATAATCTTGAATGAAATTATGCAGCGATGGTTGATAGTTGTTCATTAACAATATTCCCACGACAAATCGTTCCCTTATATATATATATATATATATATTCTAAGATTAATTAATCGCGTGTTGCCGCCAAATTACCAGCCGAATAATAATAGTGTATCATATTTCATTTCTGTCTACAGGACGACAGACGAGGAACTTGGAGTTTCGTGGAAAGCTGTCAGCTCTTCATTTACCTCTGGCAACCGAAGAGTTTAACAATGGTGAGCTGGTCAAGTTGTAATCAAGATATTTAGGACCCACTACACATTACTTTACCCATCACTTATGTATGAGGGGGTGAAATTTTCCCATATCTATATCACGATAGGGAAACATGGTACAAACCAGCAACAACCCGCATAAATAACGTGAGCCACTGTTATATACTACACTCATGAGACCAATTCGACAAACTTTTTGCTAAATGATGTTCGTTTCATCGATCAGATGTTACAGGTGTCAGGTAGTCGGTCAGGAGAGTATAACATTCACATTTCCTCAAAGTATCTAGCGAAAATCAATGAGGATTATACCAGGTGCAGATATTATATCATCTATAGACCCACACCGTGGAAAAAGTATGAGGATAAAGTTACTATCGGACGATCCATACGATCGATTTATTGCCCCAAGTGTCAGCTATTGGAATTTAACGCTGGTCATCTGAATCGCGATGAATAATATAGTATATATATAAAATGGCGTCGAAATGGCTCAAGGATATTTATGTGACTATACGTATTACGGTACTATGTATATGGGCTGTCCAAATGAAAGTGAACACCGTTTTTCCTCGACCCTCACCAAATTCCGGAGAAAATTTTTATCCTTATTCTACCCCATAAAATAACCATCTACCACTTATTTTTCAGAATTATTGCCGATGGCAATTCAGAGGGATTATTTGTTTTTATTTTTTTACGTATCTTAGATCAATGATAGTCAAGCTCGTTCAACGCGAATCAGAAAAAATGTATTTTCTTCTAAAGTCCTTCTACTTCCTTAGACTTTGAGAGAATTTATAAATTTTCATTTCTGATGATAATAATTCAAGAAATTTTGGAATGCAACTCGCTGCTATCATAAAACGTATTTCAGAATTTTTGGACGTCACAATCTGAAGTTACAGCTGTGCTTTTTTCCTTTTTCTCGCTTTTTTCTCTTTTCTTTTTACACGTCCGTTGACGATATGCCAATAAGCTTTACAAACTTCAGTCAATTTCGGTTCGTAGCCAGTACGCGGTCGAATGAAAATTTTTCGGCGAGACAGTCTCTTATGAATATTGATCTTTATACTGTCGAACCCATGAAACCATACAATCGGAGTACGTAGTAAAAAAGCCGAATGTCAAGAGTCTGGAAAACCTAAGTTTAAACCACACAGAGAAAAATGGATTTGCACAATGAAATTCGATTCATTTGACTGACCAAAATCCGGCAATCCGCTATGAAAAAGTCAATGTTTTCTTGATTCAATGAAATGAAAGTTGATTGATAGAAAAAAAAAAAAAAAAGATTCTGCTATACATATATGGAGGACTACAATCGATATTGTTGAGTAAAACCCAATTCATTATGAAAATCAAATGAAATATCGGATCCAATTACCGATTCTGTTAACTGGAATTCGTTTGCTTAATAGGGGCTCACCGAAATTCATCATTTCTTTTTCTCTTTTACAGTTTTCCTAATGGCTATTGAAAAAGAAAAAAGAAAAAAAAAAAATTGTAATAAAATTAATGGATGGTTATTTTATGAGATTGAATAAGTGAAAAATCGACTACCGGTTTGCCGAGGGTCAAAGTGAAATGATTCTACCTTGATTCTTGGGGAAAAAAATTTGTTTTTTGAATAGTCTTATCGTAAGTAGTACAGGTCAACGGTTAACCGTCCGTAAAAATTGATACTTGCGTCTTTTCAAAGCATATTCCTTGTCGTATAAAAGCCGGAACAAGCATTTTACTTGATCTAAGGATTCTCCTTGCGAGAAGTCTTTGTCTATACGAGGGCGTAGGCTGCCACCGCAGAGTGAGTTTCGGCATGCAATGATTCTAAGTGCCCCTTTATTTGCTCTGGCTCGATCAATACGCCAGCTCTATATACGGAGAGTGTTCAACATCATGTGCGTAGAGCTGTTCGCCACGATAAAACTCCGTTTCCTTCTTGAACGATTCTACAATTCCCTCGACCTACTTTTTTTTTTTTTTTTTTATTTCTTTTCTTCCCTTTTTTTTCGCTATTCTCTCTTCCGCGTGTCCTACTCAACGGTCATAATTTAACGAAGATAGACAAAAATGACTATAACACGAAACGAACAACTGGTTCGTTCAAAGTATCAACCTTGGTATAGATAGAAAAGGATTCGGTAAGGATAATCTCTTCGTTCATTCGGTCTTTTTTTTTTTTCTTTTATTTTTTTCTTTTATCTTGATTTTATTCTTAACCGATGAGAAACAAACGACGATCGCCTGATGCATACATTCGACTTGATTGCCTTGGCAAACGCAAATATATGTAGGGTAGGTAGGTAGGGTATAAGGGTATACGACGAATATATATGGGGTTGGGTAGGTATAATAAATATACGCTGTCATATAGCGGGCGGTGGGCTAATAAAATTGGCAGGAATGTGCGCGATGACGCAATTCATAAATTATTTTTTCAACGTATTTCGGAATATAATTTTATGGAATAAAGTCGAAAGTCAGTGAACCGCGAGTTTACCGTTAGTCACGCGATCGCTCATGTGGGACCCATTGTGTATTTCTGTTTATTCTATTCTTCCATTATTATTTTTTAATATAGAAAAACGGACGGCTCTATATGACATATAATTCAGGAGGATATGATGTCTAATAAAGTATATCACCGGTCGTGAAATTGCGCTATCTAACTTATTAACCATCTCTTTGTGTGCTTTTTACTATCCCTTCATCTACCCAGTATTATATACCCTTATATTTTTACCGCCAAATCAAAAGCTGTCTGCATTAATTGACGAACGTAAAAAAGGATCTTGAATTATTATTATTATTATTATTATTATTTTTTCTCCATTTCAAACGATAGAGACGATAGAGTTATTTTCTCTTTCTCATCTATTTTTCGGTAAAAATATTTAGAAACACGGGGTACCCCACCCATCGACCAAAAATACAATTAATTTCAGTCGCGGATTGCCCCACGGTTCAAACTTGCCCTCTCAATTATACAGCACATATCTGTTGTGATACATGAGATACAATTAATTTGACTTACAATCATCTCGAGATTTATTACGTCGTGGTTTACCCAGATATGACAAAATTTTTACGTAAAGAAAAGCTTAAATTGAGAGACCCTCAATATTTGAAACAGTACCAAGATTTTTACTTGCATCACAGATATTGAACTTTTTAATTGAAATTATTCTAACCAATTTGCAGATATCATTCGAAGAGCTTTTTCGAATTCAGAGACTTCGTTTTATTTTATAATCATATCCATTAAATTTATAGACAAATAATACCTAAAACTAATGTAGGTTTGAGTATAGAATAAAATAACGTGTTGTGAAATTATAGACCGCAGAACTATTCAAAAAGCATGCAAACTATATAATAAGTTTTGAAAATGTGATTTCGATTGAACTAAATTTGATCATTTTCAATCAAAAGGTAGAGTAGGTTGAATTTCTGGTATACCTACTTCGTCACAAGAGAAGTTTTCAACACAGATGGAAGGTTGAAGGCAGTGGAAATACGTAGGAACGAAATTTGATACTTATGAAAGATTGATGCGGGTGAAAACGTTGCCTATATCTACCAGAAAGCCGAGAAAACGCTGTTTGGATAGATGAAAATTCACGTCACCAACTTCGTACTGTTTATAAAGTAATATTATACCATTGCGGTATTGTTGAAAATTATATTCATCAGCCGTGGGTGGTATTGGTAAAGGTAATTTGTTATTAAATTCCAATTAACATTCGTGGACAAGGTTCGTATGCCAGTTTGTCGCTAATGCTTTGATATACGAATTAATGATTGATCCTTGACCAAAAGGTCACATATACCATATCATTAACAGTACGAGAATATGGACCCCAGAATTTTAATGCAGTTATATATGGGGCATTCCATACTAAACCGACCTAGTCTTGACTCTTGACCTATCAGATCTGATCCGCGATTTTTTGTATCATTTTTCTGACTCTACATAGCATTCAGATTTTTCAAAATAAATTTTAGCGCGTTATGAATCTTCAAAGTTATTTTTTTCAACACCTCGATGACCGTGATCGAAATATCTGAAAATATTCTTGAAAGATTCTGTGTCAGGAATGAAAATTCTTTAAACCAAAATTCCTGATGTCTGGGCTTTGGCTCCAACCTGTTTTTTCACGGCCATCGAGGTGTTGAAAAATCTGACGAAAATTCCCATCGAATGATACAAAAAATCGCAGATCAGATCTGAGGGTCGGGACCAGGTCAGGATTTGGCATGAAATTCCTCATATATATAGGTTGAGCAGAATCTAAATCCATATCCTAATGCCATTGAAATTCAAACGTCACGTATGTACAATCTTATTAAAAATTCACAACTATGATCGCAGCGAGTTCTGTTAATCATTCATTAAGTTGTAAGATTTTATAATCTCACGTTATTATAATAATTTCTAAGAGATTAAATATTAGCTGATTATGGGATTTGGGTGATAATAAAAAGAAAAATAAAATATTAGACACAACATTACACATTCAAATTAAATTATGAGCTGTTTATTCTCCCTTTCTATTTAATAAAAAAATCAGTCAGGGTTTGAAACTATTTTCTTTCAAGTTTTTCACTTTACCATAATTTGAATTATTGAACCATTGACATGAACATTGTTTTATTATTTAGTAGAAACAGGTCTTGAAGATAGGAGAAAAATGTCAATGATTCTTGACTATAGTTTAGAATTAGAATTTCTTTTCATATTAAATTTAATACAGTTATAAATGTAGGAAACATAATATAAATCAATTTCTTATATAATTTAGTAAATCATAAGACTGGCTGGCATGACGGATACTTGGACAGAAACAGACGGCACGATACTCTATAAGGATATAATAATATCCGTGTAGGAAAAAGAAAATAATGATATCGCGAATTTCGAGTATAGACAGCACATGCGATATCATGAAATTACATAGAACATAAAAATGATTTTACATTAGCGTATGATAAGACGATTTTAATGAATATAATGGCGGAATAACCGCATGGTCTGATACTTAAGTTTTTATTGTCGTTGTCTTCATTTATTCGTTTCGATGAGATGATTGATAACGTAAGTGATTCATTGTAGTGATTTGAACCAGATCTTATTTGATTTATGTGAACATTTTGAAGAAACTACGTTATCAAATTTTAAGTGACAATTTTCATGACCATGTAGATACGTCTGCTTTGTACGATGGTTCTCGGCCGAGAGAGTGATTGACGACCGGTGTCCGGTCAACCGGTAATTATTACAAGTGTAGTCAAATATCTAATTTTATTACGTCACGACGTAGGTCAAGAATTGCGCGCTATATTTTGAATTACTCGTACATTGAGTTCGTTACAAAGTCTAAACTTGAGTCCTGACATTCGAGGAATTTTCGTGATATACTTCTAATATTTTAACTCTAAATCTGCGTACGATGAAAGTGTGAAAATCGAATAGTCAAATGAGATTTCCATTTTCGTGGCTAATTTATAAATGAGACTAGAACAAAAAATTTTCAATTAACTGACATGTTCGGTTCCAGAAACACGTAAATGTTCAATTATGCATGTATTTACCTATCCATAAGAATTCTATACGTAGGTATAACTTGAAAATTAAAATTTTAGTATGTTCCTCTACAATCTACGTGAAAATAAAATAAAATTAGTGAAAAACAGGGAATCAGAAAAAAAAATCGATTTCTTTGAATATTGAAATTTTCAGAATTCTTAAGCGACCTAGAAAAAAAAGTTATTTTGGCTGAAATTCGTAGAGTGGTCTTAAAATACGTAAAACTATAATATACATGAATTGATTTCATTATGATATATCCTATATAATGTAAAAGGTTTCTCGTAAAAAAAATTTCTATGCTTATTGAGTCAAATAGAATTCATTTAAATGCAATGCTTTTTTTTTTTTTTATCATTAATGGAATCAGCGTGTGATCAAATAATTATTTGGGAATAATATTCTAATAATCCAGGAGTGGTTAAAATTTTTCCCTGGCTACTTATCAACGTAATTGTCGTTGCAATGCGAGCTGAAAGTACATTGTTAATAGCTATACGAGCCACAATGAATATGGGATACGAGTGCACACGTGAACTGGTAGCAACCATATAGCTATATATATTAGAGCGTGTGTAGGGGGTTGTGAGCTACGCACACGTACTTATAGGTACCCACTTGGGTTAAGTAAATATTTCTTTGAATCAAATAACGGCCTCTTTGTCATTTTTAAATACCCTAATTATCAAGGGTGGAGAAAGTGGAAACGAACATATTCGTGGGTAATCAAAAATTCGAGTAAATAGTAGAATCTATTACCTCCGCATCTCTCTCTGGATGAATTTCATCGATATTGAAGAAAGAAAAAGAAAAGAAAAAAATGGCTTGACTGAGAGAATGAATTCAATTATCTAACAGCTAGTTTATATTTGAAATAAATAATTTATAAACGTGTATATTATATATTATGTATAGTAAATAAGTAAGCATGCTTATACATCAGATATAGAAAAATTTGAGAAACATATAAAAATTCAAGTGACTGAGGAACAGGCATTTCGACACGGTAGGCATCGTATTACATTTTCGACAGAAAAAAATACCGCGAAAGGTATGAAAAACGCTGGAGAAAATTGGCAGTGCGCAGAGGCCACTTTAGGCAACGATAAAAGAGTGGAAATTTGAGCGTCAGCGGAATAAGGGAGAGACAATATCAGGGAAATCCACGCGAATATTTCTACAGCTAGTATACCCACCCACTGGCTGAGACTTATCTACCTTTCTATACATACACCTATATACTTATATTAAAGTTAAAATATAGCTTCACCAATATCATTACACCATCATAAGAGGTAAATCATTGATCAACTAGCCTCACATTTATAAAAAGTACTAGCGATTGATCATTTTCAACGCCCTTTGTAAATTTTCGGGAATACATATGTGGGAAATTCTTATACAATATCGTGATTTTGTCACATTTTTCGCTTTGCTGCTGCGAATAGAATTCGTAAAAAAGAAAAAAAAAAAACAGGTAGTACAACTGATTCAATAGAAACGAAGTTGAATACATTTCCAAACGTGAAAGCGAACAGGAAATGCGTACGAAACCTGTGACATGTGTAATATCGGATGTAGTACCTACCGGAAGATGAGAAAAAACCTTGCTAAATAATTCAAGACGCGTTAATAAAACGATATTTCGGTTTATAACAGACTTCGTTTCCAATCTGTTTCATCCCTTACGATTTGGTCATCCAACCCGCTAGATAGAATTTTTTTTTTTTCATAGTTTAGTATAAACAATGATCGTAGGTTTATTCCAACGACATTATTTGCGATCGAACTATTATTGTAAAAAAAAAAAAGAAGTTTTTTTTTTAGAAATTATTTTGTTTCGATTGTACGAAATCATTGCTGAATTCACTCTGCTGTTGCGAAATAAGTAACGAGAGGTAAATTACGGAATACTTGTATGAATATAACAAGCAATGGAAGAGTAGTAGCGACATCCCTTCGTGTTTTCGTACCCCGTTGCACATCACTAGGAAGATGAGTGAAAAAGTTGAATAGTCAGCTCTCGTCGCAGAAAAAAAAAAAAAAAAATGATAAAGCTCGAACCGAGGGGTGTATTGAATAGTTCGAGACGTGCTTTCACACAAATCATTTATGAGGAATAGATACCATTACAAAGAGCACAAACGAAAGAACCTTCATGTGTCTGATACTATACCAATATACCTACCTTACTATCTAATTGCTTTCTTATCGCTTCAGTTGTGCCATCTGATAACAAGCTATTCTACATAATCAACACTATCATCAAAATGAGGCATATATAGCAGATATGAAAGAAATTAATACTACCAAACCATCAATCAAGATTCTGTAGTTGAATGTGAATTTTTATTTTAGAATAAAAGGGTCAAGGCTACGTGTTCTGAATGGTTGAAACAGCATAAGCATCTTGATAACTCGCTTGGAGTAAGCAAGCTTTTTGCCCCAGGTCAAAGTATATGAGAAAATTTGGTGGTTGAAACGTAAATACGTTTTTTTTTTTTTCCTTTTTTCTTATTTTTTTTTTTCTCTGTTTTTACTTTTCGCTTTTTGCGAGGAGGGTCGTAAAAACGTGCGCCCCTCACTCTTCTCGCTTACACTTACACTTTCAGTCTCACTTTCACTCTCCGTATTCCAAGTCTTAAAGAATCGCGCGCTTTCCATTTTTTTTTTTTTTTTTCAGACGGGGTTCGTAAACGCAGACAAACTAAAGCTTACCAAGAAATTACATTTTTTTTTTTTTTTTTTTTCCGGTATGTATTCGCGGTCTACGTTAAAGAGTTCAATTTCGTATCTCGCGAATAAACGTGGCTATAAAAAATAACGTGCGAATTAAACCATGTGCGGGTTTTTCTCATTTAATTCAACATCATGCAATACGTAGCTACATATTATAAAATTATCTACAATTTTTTTCTTCTTTGGGAATATATAAATTATTGATTCTGGTGAGTAACTCTAGCGCTATTTTCTTCAACCCTAGTTTGAAAAATCGATCGTATATAACCATAGTGAAAGTATACATCATCGAATGTATAGCTACGATGAACTCTACACCGTTCGGATAGCTTTTCAACAAAAGCGCAAAATTCTGCGAACGTTGCAGCCGAGGTGTAATATGCCACTGCATATGTAATCCCTATGATTAGTTCATGACGTTTCAACATTGCTGATCGGAATCAAATTGTAGCCTTTGCGTCACGCTGGTCTGTTATCAGAAAAGCCTAGAAAAAAGAGAGAGAAAAAAAAAAGGCTGGCAATTATTCCTTTTTGTTTTTTTTATTTTTTTTCTTTACTTTTTAGATTTTTCACTAAGTCATTTGAATTCCTTGATATCCTCATATCAAGCTGCAGAATTTTCCAACTCAACTTTCATATATTTAGGCTTAGCACTCTATAACCAATTCAAGATAACTCACGATGCTCGGTGGTGGTATCTGTCTGTTGGGGTCCTGGTGATAAGACCTTGAAATCGATAGTTTGCGACAACCTCGAGCAGAACGAGTGCGATAAGGTTTGGCAAATGGTGCCAAGAGGCGGTAATTTCCTAACGGAATGGCCGCGTGTCTCGTGAGGTTCCACTATCCGCCCACGGCTCTTTTTATGAATCCATACGTTATTGAACACTTCGCGAAAGTCTTGCGTCCATGTGTTTGAAGATAACGGGAATCATTTAGAAAGAGGTAAGAGGAGACCTGTACTTAGCCATAAGATATTCGGTTTAACAAGTCAGAGTGTTTTAATTCACCTAATCGATCGCTGACTTCCTCGGTTTGATTAGCACTGAAATGACCTATGATTCATGATAAACATACCCCTAAAAAAAAAAAAAAAAAACAAGCAATTTTATAATTCATTGCTCATATTTTATGAAATTAAAAAGACGAGCTGCGAGTTCTTTGTTAATTACTGCAGTATAGGATAAGCATGCCAAGTAATAAGCTACGGAGTATGCTGTACGAGAGTCGTAGATATGGGGCAATTTGCATTGACTGTTTGTGCCGCATACACCGAGATACTGACGTTCTTTATTAGGGGTATATTCACGAAGTATAGCTTCAAGGAAGTGAAATATATTCTTTAGCCTTCCGTTGACTATTACCTACCTACCCTCCTTTCAGAACCAACCTAGTATTCCGATAATGGCAACGTGATACCAGGGTTTGATAACAGATTGAAGTATTGACCAGTAATTTGGAAGATGGCATCTGCAATTCTTCATTTTCCGTTGATACGAGCATATTGCATGGTATAGGTTGTTGATATATTGCGAACCAAGTCGCGATTGAAATATCGGTTTCAAATTGATTGGTATTGGATCCACGGAGTGAAATGTGAAATGTAAGAAAGGAAAAGAGCACCTTGATTAACTGCTATGGAATATAATTCTCGTAATAATGAACTATGCGCTTTTTTATTTCTACTTATGCGGTATAATGACATTTGAAAAATCACTATCTAGTGGCATATTCGTCTTGATATTATTTTCGCATAAAAGAGGAGGAGAAAAATTTTCTCACATGAGTGTGAAATGATTCGTTTGACTACTTCCGGTGAATCGATTTCACCCCAAATCGATACGGTTCCTATACTCCGTAATGTGTGTGCCAAGTTGAAAGCCGATACCAACTCTCTATTCTCAAAATATCACGTTCTAAATATCTATCACCAAACATCCATACATGCCTGCCTCTGGCGTTTTGGGTAAAGGTACTTACATGGGGCTGTTTTAAGGCCGACCACAATCTCGTCTATCTTTATTTATTCTTATATATATGCAATTGTATCTGTATGAAATAACGATACTTTATGACCTGTGATTTTTTTCCTGTTTTTCAGAAGTTCAATTTCCAAGATTTGCCGAGCCAATTCCTAATGTGACCGTAACTATAGGACGTGATGCTTTACTAGCATGCGTCGTTGACAATTTACGCAGCTACAAGGTAAGCCAAGACCATTATATACACTTATTGTAAAAGCTAGTCACGCACAAAGAATTTTTCAAACGTACTTATCACTACTTTTCGATTATTAAATTGTGAGTTGAGAATTGACTGTATGCTTTCACAGTCTCGCTCAACCCTTTCGTACAAGAATTATAAAAAAAAAACCACCAGTAATATATTATTCTAGTGAAATTGAGGATTGTTCTTGACTTATGGTCGGGTAAATTAAAAAATTCTGCAAATAAAAGATCCACTGGTTTGTAATTCCGTTTGATAATTAAATAAGGTAATTTTAAACACGCGAAAAAGAATTACCTTGCGGCAAAGTGTTTTTTTTTTTTTTTTTCTAACAAAAAGTACAGCCATTTTTGCATGAACATTATATCAAAGGGTTTTTTTTTTTTTTTCTTTCACCTGTGAATAGTAGAGCCATAAAGACTGGTGCACATAAATTCAATATTTGCAGTTGCTTCTGAATATTTTTGTACACATATAAGCTTTGTCCAGATTCTGTTTCAGGATTTCACAACAATAGCAAAAATGTGTTATATTTTTATTGAAAATATACCCTCGGTTCTTTAGATCCATTGAAACCATGTTGGAAACGTTTATTGTATTGTAATCTCACCCCAATAAATGCAAGTGTATCAAACTAAACTGGGGCTCTAGATTCACCCCTAAATTCTACAACTCTAACAGGATCTCGTGTGTCAATTCCATCAATTTAGAGAACGAACAGGCATATTATACTTCGCTCATAATTCTGTCCCTGACATCCCAAATCGATTGAATTTGGTTCATCAGCTTCCTGGTGCATCACGCAAGCTCGTATGTTGCAGGTGGCGTGGGTTAGGGTGGATACGCAAACAATTCTTTCGATCCATCATAACGTGATCACCCAGAATTCCCGGATATCACTGTCCTACAATGACCATCGTTCCTGGTATCTTCAGATAAAAAATGTTCAAGAAGTAGATCGTGGGTGGTACATGTGTCAAGTGAATACAGATCCTATGCGAAGTCGTCAAGGCTATCTCCAGGTGGTGGGTAAGTTTTCTAGAAAAAAAATTTTACATAACAAAATCGCGTAAACAGACGAGAAAATAAGAGGAATAAAATAAAGTCTTAGAAGTCACCACATCGCTATTTCTCCGTGCTGAATTTTTATTCAGCTTCTTTTACAAGATGACCACTCTTTATTCCCTTGCTATATTTGACCGAGGATTGGTGCAGATGTAAGGTGTCGAATTTGAGTAAAAAACACAAAAGAGAAATATCTGGCAAAGATATAGCAAAGATTTCTCACGGAATGATCTGCGGAATGAAACACTTTCAGATGAATTGACGAAAAAAATATCTCCTTTATTTCAGTTCCACCGTCTATCGTCGACAAGGAGACAAGCACTGATATGGTCGTACGAGAAACTTCAAATGTCACTTTAAACTGTAAGGCAGTCGGATATCCTGAGCCTTACGTAATGTGGAGACGCGAAGATGGAGAGGACATCAACTACAATGGGGAAACCGGTAATTATTCTAATAACTGATATGTTATATCCATGTTCGATTCGCTTTTGAATCAGTCATATACTCATACATCTTTCAGTTTCGTGCCCGAAATATAAAATCAGTAGAATATCAAATTTCATTCTCGTCAAGCTATTAATTTCCAATTTAATTGGAAAATTGATACTGTAATCTCTCTCTACGTGAAACATCAATGCGAATACTTTGATAGCAATTATTCGCAGCCTCCAATAATGATTATTTTTAATTTTATAAAGATCATTTTTCATTTCTGCAACGATAAGTACGAGCGTGAAATTTTATACAATAGAATTGGTTAGGTACGTTTTAAATTTCAGTTATAATCGTTTTTTCAAATAATTTAGAAACGTGGATTCGTCATCTGAAATCGATCTCGATTCGTCTCTAATTTAGTCGGAATATATTTCGAATAAAAGTGGAGCAAAACCATATGTGTCTAAAAGTATAACGTGATAAAATCTCCGACTGCTACTTCTGTCGCTATTTTTTTTTTTTCCAAGCTGTAATTTCTTTGGAAAAAGAGCTCAGTTCCATGAGAATTTGCAAATATGAAAATTTCATGCAAATATCACAGCTGGTTGACGAGATATAATAATCTATTTCTTCGTCGTTCGTTCCCAAACCCGTAATTCTATTTTTTCCAAATTTTATACCTAATCTACAAATTGCTTCGGAATTCATCAGACTTCCAATTTTTTGCTGGATTGTTTGAAATTTCGAAAAGTTATTCGACAGACGAATAAAATTACAAATATATAAAACTTGTACCAGACTGAAGAATCGTCACTCGTATTGACTCACACAAGTCCAGGCTTAAAATTAAACTCATTCCATTCGAATAACACCAATTCGCATGATTTAAATCTGAACTGAAATAGATAGGGATGCCTTATATAATTTAACCGATCGAAGTGCAGCTCCATAGTATTTCACCATCAGCTAACGAAGATTGGTATACCGCTGATCCATTCCCTGTCTGTAATAATTTCAAAATTAAGATTGACGCGTTGTTGCTACGTTA
The DNA here is from genome assembly GCA_914767705.2 of Tenthredo notha. Taxonomy (NCBI): domain Eukaryota; kingdom Metazoa; phylum Arthropoda; class Insecta; order Hymenoptera; family Tenthredinidae; genus Tenthredo; species Tenthredo notha. The sequence goes on from OU611907.1 coordinate 7,358,616, forward strand.
ACGTGACATAAAATTGAAACGACGTACTTTGGCGATAGTTTTATCAATCTATACGCGAAATTTATCGATTCTCGGAATCATCTGCATTCGTAGCTGATGCATATTTCAATGTATCTAGCCTTATAACGATCGACGAGAAATTTTGGAAACGTCGATAGCGACGGGTCAGTCAGCTCATAAATCTAGAGACAACGTTGACGATTTTCGTTGAGTTTTATTTTTCTCATTTTTTCTTTTTCCTCCTTCTCTCTGATCGAATGGACAATCGCTTGACATTCACGTCAACTGACAAAAACAAGGGATTCTATTTATTGACGTGATATTATACTGGCCAAACGTGGGATGCAAGTTTTTATCTCATTTTTTTTTTACTTTCTCTCTCTTTTTTTGGTGTAGACCTTCTATATGCATACTTAATCGCGTCTCGATGGATTACAAAGAAATTTCACGAAGTGAATAAAATCGACGTTAATATCTGCTCTACAGATAAAATAGGCAATGGATTTGTATTATTCTGACTAGATAATCCCCAACCATAATTAATACTGCGAAATTTTGATTATCTAGTAGCTCGCCGCAGGCTAGTTACTTGAAATCGGCACCCTCTTTAACGATTATCCGATTTTAATCCAAGACCAGATGTTATTTTTCAATTAACCTGATACACGTGGCCACAGTTTGTTATCACAAAATCGCCTTGCATTAACATTCATTTCATGTCCGTCGGTTGCTGTCCTATAATTTGAAAATTTTCGTTTCAATATGATCGCGTAGAAGTTCGCAGAAGGTGTGTTGAAATTAATTGTTGAAAAGCAGCACGACGCATTGTGATTAAATTATCTCAAAGTATTTTATCATGGAGTTAAGAACTCGTGAAATCGACAGAATAAGAACCAGAGATTCGAATGTAGAATTTTCAAAAATTTCTTCTTGAACATCGAATTCCACTGCTTCACGGGTTCAAGGAAAAGTTACCACATTTTTATACGATTGACGTAAGACAGCTGATTCAACGTTGAAAAGCGTTGTCCATTTCTCAAATTGCACTTTGTTGAATTGTCGTTTATTATTTGTCGATTTAGATGTATTTACCTTGCCACCTGGCTTTCTACAAACTCAACAATTCTGACATTTGTCACTTGACAAATACTTATACCTATATACTGAATACAACGTTCTGAGCTGTTTGCCAGGGTTATTACACCTACATCCGCACCGATCGACCTTTCTCGCTTCATCGATATCTGAATATGTAGGATTCTACAGTCCCCCTATTTCTGTTCGGTCAACAGGTTGTGATCGAGCCAAGGGATGTGAATATTCTATGACGCACGCGAATTTAACATTCAGAAGATATTTCAGTTCCTATGTAGGAAAAAACGAAATTTTACTTCTGGGACAAATAATGTAGAATCAACGATAAACGCGAGGTCTCTCTTATTTGCATTAATATAGATGTACGAAACAGCCGACCGGTAAGAGCAATTTAAAATAAACCCCTGCAGGGTGATTCAAGACCGGAGCCAATAAACGAAAAAATTTTCACCAAACTATAGAATATTTTCATACCCTATCAAGTTATCTGAATATCGGGCACGTGGGGATGTGTAGTTAATCGGAAATAAATTGAACTGTAAGGGTGAAAGTATTGACCCTGTACATTTTTTATTTTCCATTCACTCACGTCGAAATCACTGATTTATTCATTGAATTAGCTATGAGGTAAACAGGAAAACGTTCTTCCGCTATTTTTCTACGTCCTGTCCTGGATAGCGATGCTCATAAATTATTGGTATACCGAATCGAGCCTGTATACCGAACAGCTGCTAATGGTTTTTGAAAATGACCAGCTGTTGGGTAATGAATTTAAATAATATGAAGAATTAATTTGAAGATAATTAAATATTGTTTCTATAATAAATTTTAATTAATATTATTCAATAAATTATTTTCATAACGAATACATAGATTAATTATTCATTAATTATCCTAACTGCAAATCAATATAATATCTTAATCGTTTATGTATTACATGTTCATATACAAAAACAGCTTACTCAAGCTGGATCGGGAAACTTAAAAATTTTCTGTACATGAAATTAATTAACACATCAGAGCCTTTTGCGAAAGTGGAAAGCTTTACCTCCGCAGAAGGTTTGCTCATTATTTTTAAGCCCAACCTCCAGCAGGTATGAGTAATGAGATTAGGATTACTGAGACATTCCTATTTTTATATTTGAAGAACGGTGAGCGAATTTAAAGTATAAAAAGAAAGAAAGAAAAAAAATTAAATAAAAAACACACAGAAACACTCGTATTATAATTTCATTTGAAATTAGAGAAAAAGAAAAAACAAAAAAACTGGTGGTTTTCTGTTTTTGAAAGAGGCACACAGCTTGGTTATACATGAAATTATATTCAGTTATTTATTGGCTACGAGTAATTTTCCAATAATTCACATTTTTCTACACAGCTAATCTTTCCCTCAGTTTCAGACTCGATTTATCACGTATTAACGTACTAGTAAATAAAACGCTGATTGCGATAAAGATACAGTACGAATGAATTTTAAAATTTGTCTCATTATTTCGTCGAGCAAATGAATCGCAATGTTACCGTGAGCGTGGCTCGCTAAACGGCAATTTGCACCCTCCAACGCGAGGCTGAATAATTAAATAACGTTCTCTCAAAAATATCAACTCTACATACATATAGATATATATATATATATATATATATATATATATACATCTCGAACATTTTCAAAAAAATTCAACGACTCCACCTCGTCGCGGACATATAAATCTACAAGTAGAAAATAATTAAAGGACCTATAGGGAAAGGTTGAATATTTTTTTCAATTCGCACGATCAGCTAATAAGCCTTGAATTGCTTTTTTTCATAGTCTCTGTGGAGGGTGAAAAAAAGAAAATAATAGTAATAGTAATAATAATAATAACAGTAATCGCCAAACCCCATGCGGGATATCCGAATTTTTACCGTTTGCCAATATAGGTACGTGGTAACGTTGAAAGCATCGTCATTAGCATAATTAGAGAAAATATCCAAGCACGGAGAGCTGGTTATGGGTGGCTATGGGTATGGCTATGGTTCGCATGGTTCGCATGGTTCCGTGCAGTTGCGGAAACGGTTGGATATCATTGGATACGGTTGGATATGGTTGGAGTTCCATGGCTCGGTATATGGCTCTACTAACTGATGTGTTGGCCTCTGGGGCCCGAGGGGCGGCTAACGCCATTACTTCCTGCCTGATAGCCTCGAGACACCCTCGCGGGTGGTTCCCTTCACCCTTCGCGAACCTTCACCCCTGCAGAACGGATTCGACTATTCGCGTGCGCACTCGTTCGAAGGATATACAGAAACCTATAAGAAAAGGTTATATAGAATAACCGCGAAAGATAGAGAGATGAGGTAGGAAATCGAATTTGATAAAACTATTGCTAGGGATGCAGTAGCTGCTTAAGGGTAGGTATATGTACTACTATACACGTGTGTATATTTGCCAGGAAGAAATCGGCTTGAACGTACAAAATATATTATAGTTTGAGCAAATATGAAATAAACCAATTGTCCTGTTTACTCTAAACAGGACTAACAGGACCTAACACAAACATAACAAGTCTTCGAATACCCATTTCCGTTTGTTTTTACCCCACTGTCTTCCGGTGCTCACCATAAACCTCCCACGTGTATTACGGACAGTATAAATACCGGGATCGGTTGTAACTGGGTTATTTTATTAGTAGTGGTAGCTAGCGATTGCTTCTTTTTACCACTACTACTACGACTACCACGACTTATTTCTTTCCAGTTGTTCAGGGATCGCGTGATTTGTCGGAGAGTAATTAAATAATTAAGTAAGGGAGTCGGTTGTCTCGAAAGACTATAGAGTACCGGGTCTACAGGTTCGACCCGGGTGCCATTGTTCCCTTCTAGATAATGGATTATTCGTAGCAACACGTTTGTTACGTTACTTCAAAAGAGAGAGAGAGAAAAAAAAAACAGAGAAAAAAATAAAATAAAAAAATAAAAAAACGGAAAGAAACCTCAACGCTATCTCAGATCGTCAAATCATGCCATTGTCGCTGATTCGGACTCGTACAAGTTAGTTCTTTGATTTAAACAAAAGGGAAAATGTTTAACAAAAGTCTTTGAAGTCTTTCACGTCGTTCAAACAATCACTGCCCCTATTGTTATAGTCATTTGTACAGGGGTAGTAGTGGACATTGTCCTAGCATAGCTCTAACATAATATACAAAGCTTTATACAATTTTGTTTTTTTACTGATTTTAAACTTGATTAATTTTTCTTAATTAATTTACTTGAATCATCAGTGCATTAAGCTTGTTATTTTTATATTTTTATAACGTCAAATATACGAAATGAAATGCGAGGTATATAGTTAATTAATAATAAAGATAAAACATTAAAGAAAAGGCTTCATAAATGTGAAGTATTTGGTTTAAGGATATACTTGCTTTTTGGAACAAGTACCCATCAGAGATTATTCATTTCACTCGAGTAATGTTACTTCACAGGCTTTGAACAAGCTTCAAAAATTCGGGAATTACCTTCTTAATTCAACTTAGGCGAGTATATTTATATGAAATTATTATTCCAAGCATCTTCCCGCGAGGCATATTACAGACAATTGTTCATTTCAAATTCAATGTCATTGGGAAAAAATACTTTAACAATATGTTCCATATCGTGCCTGCAGTACCACTGCAAACCACTTATGGTGATGGACGAAATCAAGGTATTCAACATTACACACGTAAATATTCTCATGTTTTTTTTTATTTGTTTTTTTTTCAATCAATCAACGAAGGTAATTACCCTTGTATAAGCACCCTACATCCTTGTTCTTCGTCCCGTGATTACACGAAGAAATTATTATTGTAACCGAATAGCGATAATGATATGGTATAAAAATAGCCATAGCCTACCTGTAGGTACAGCTATTAATAAAAGCTCGAGCTATTGATTGTCGAATAAAATTTTCAGTGAAATAAATAATCTTCTATGATTAGTTGACTCTTTTGTATCAAGAAATGAGTTACCTGATGGTCTCTCAATTTTTAGTCGTGTAACTACCCTTAAAATGATAAATAAATTTATTTTATAACTTTGGTATGTAACTACATGTGATTGAAATAGGATTAAATGATAAATATAATTAAGATAATCAATTAATCCGATTAAAAATAATATGATTGAAATTAATCTCAATTTAATTTCGTATAGAACAATATAATGATAACGTTTGACGTAATGGGAAACAATTATAAACCTCATCAAAATTGAGTCATTCAGAATACATGTAGGTATACCTACATAGTATATAATCGGATTTGTTCGGATATGAACAGTTCTGATAACCGATAGGAAAAGTTTGAAAATTTCATCTCGTTTATCATCGTCGGATATATTTTTCTGTAACCTAAATATAGGTTCTAATTTATTCTTTCTCATTGGTTTTTTTTTTTTTTGACATCAGGTACAAATATACGTATGTATCTTATACTCTCGATATAAGGTATTTGTATACGGATATATGGAACGCGTTCAACCGAAGTATTGTAAATTTGCTAGGAAATTGTATATGGTTGGTATTCAAGCGTATTGCGTGAAATATTCTATCTATTAGGTACTAAATTCGTCAATAATTTCTCGGAGATATTCTATCGCCATCGGTATTATACGCAATGCAGCTTTAGATCTCGAAAAATTAATCAACATTTTTATTAAAATTTTCTTTTTTATTCAGCTCTAAATGCTTTGAATTCGGTTTACCTTATTCAATTTTACGTTAATAATTACAATTTGGTATATATAAATCGGCATACTTTTATTCGTCTTTTTATTTTTTATTTTATTTTTTTCCTTTTTCTCTTTTTTTCCTGACGTTATTGGATGGCCTTTAAACCGACAGTAATTTGAAATATAAGTAAGCTTCTGTAAATTTTAATTACAAAAAAGCTCCCTGAAAAAAACGTTAACAGAGCTGATCTCGAATGACAACAACCAGTACTAAAAAATACACGAAATGGAAAATCTGGGGATTTGCAACACACTCATTTTGGACTCGTTTTTATTCATCCAATAATTCTAAGTTTGAATAAATATTGTTTCTTGACATTCTGACATTTGATTCGAATTCAACTATAATGAAGGATAAATTATAATTTGTAATCTAAATCGAGAAATAGTATTTATAACATATATTATCAATCATAATGATTCCTAATGATGAATTTGATTGCAGTCAATAGACGAATAAAAATAAAAAAAAATTCTTTTTTTTTTTCTTTTTTTTTTTTAATCAGGGATCCATTAGGGAAATTTATTAAACCTATATAAAGTGGGAATATCACGCCCCGTTGTTTAGTATGTGAGGAATTAATGAACTTTATCTTCATCGCGTGTATCTCGCTCAAAGCCTGCAGTGAACAGCGGATGTGTTCGCGTTAAAACGAATTACACGTGATTTGGCCTGCACCGTGGAGTAAAACAACGCAATTTGTCACTCGTTACATTTACACTTTACAAGCACGAGAAGCGTAGGTACTAGGTCCTGACGCCCTGGGCCAGGATCGTAACCACGCCGATCCTGTCCCCTTTATCCTCGTTGTTCCTGTCGCGGCAGAGATCCCAAGGGACTCCTTGATTAAAATCTCATCGGATGACTCTATACGGAAGGCCATGTTCGCAATACGCCTCTGCTTTTGTTAGTATAAAGTAACGCGTGCTACATACAAGGGATACGGTACTGTTTGCTCATTTCTTGATCATCGGTACAAAGTCAGATCTCCGTATCTCTGCAGGGTGTAGGTCAGAGCTTTTCAAAAGTATCTATCTTATCGCGTATTCATATTTCATACTGTAAAATTTTTCATCTCGATGCGATCTCAACGATAAAAAAAAAAAAATACATTCCTAACGATATTATCACACACATATATATCTATATATATATATATATAATTGACAATTGACAGCGATAATTCCCTCAAGCCACGTTATACGTATAAAGATTCGCTATTATTCTTCAGGGTGCAATAAAGTAACGAAACGTTACGAGTCTCACAACTTTTTCAAATTACACTTATTCACTGGTCGTATATAACTTTCGAACAATAATTTTACAAAACTAATTTGCTTGATATACGTTACTGAGCAAGCGATTTCAAGGACTGATTATGACGCTAATTAATGAATCTAAATACCTTGAAAATGTTCACGTTATATACATAAGTACTTATAAACGGTAATTAGTCATATATAATATATATACCTATACAAAGGTTGATAAAAACGTAACATTTATGGATTAAAATGTCACCCGCTTACACATAAGAGTATTTACGTTAATAGTACTTTACAGTCATTGTCACATAGAAACATGAGCTTATTGAACGTAAAGAATAACGAACATATGCATCAAACTTTTTCCTGTTAAAAAAAAATCATTTGACATAGTAAAAATACAAGGCTGAAAAACATATCCAGTAGAGTGAAATTCGTGTAAGTTTATTCTGCCATTGAGACGTGGAAAACAACAGCAAAATATATACATATATATAGGTATACATGAGCCCGTATTGTTCTGCACCTCAATGAAATTGGTTGAAAGCTAAGTGATTGATCGCTGAGACTTGAACGCATATCGATCAAATATAAATTGATTGTACGATCTCGTATGAATCCGTCCGAACAGTTTCAATCAACTAGAGTGTGAACAAGTTCGCGTCTTTGCTTATGGTTCAATAAAACATTTCTACACTATAATTATAGACAAACTGCATTGCGCTGCAAAAGCTATTCGTGCAGAAACTCGCTAAAGGAACGATTCATTCATCTGCAGTATAAGTAATATACCTGCACTGTGCACTATATACAATTAACATTGTACTTCTTGCTTTTAATGTATTATAGGAATTAATAAAGACTGTCATTTAACTCACGCGTCTCAAAATAATGAACTTTAATATGTTTCAGTGAATGTAGTGGACGGAGAGGTTCTTCATATCGTGAAAATCAGCCGATTGCATATGGGAGCTTACCTATGCATCGCTTCCAATGGAGTACCACCCTCCATCAGCAAGCGAATAGTACTTCGAGTACAATGTGAGTGTTTTTGAATTAAATGCAGTATTTATTTTTGTGAAAAATTCCGATAAATTTCGCTAATATTAATTATCGAAAATAATTAAAAATATAATAGATATGTCGTATTTTTTTTTCTAACATTCTCCTATTCTTGCGCCAGTAATAAATCTGTAAATCTATACGGATAGGAGAAGAGGAAGAAGATTTTGTAACATCTGGCGACTGTATTGGCGTATAAAACTTACGAGCGTGACGTAAAATACTCGAGAGGGGTTTTTAAGTTTCAAACCTGCAAGTGCCTAGTTTCCTTCGCTTCTTTGTCTAGAGTTGTGAACGAAGGCGATGCCATGCCGATCTAAAAGTGGTACATTAAGGATTAGAGGCAGTGCGAACGTGGCGAAAATTCAGTATCCCGGTAGATTTTCGGCGACATATTATACCCGTGTGTCATAAACGAACCCTTGACCCCTCTCAGGGAAGGTTCAAGTCAAAACGGTGCTTCTTATTTTTTTGGATCATGGTAGAACGAGGATAAATTGGTCTGCGTACGGTATTCGGTATCAGGTGTATAAAATAAAGCGCGAAATCGCCACTGGCTCTATTCTCTCACGTCGAGTTTTCTGCCATACCAAATACCCTGAAAGCTTCCCCATTACGTTAAAGGAGAGTGGACAGACTCTGAAAGCCTGGCCACACGGCACGCTCGTGTCTACGTGTTTTGTACGCTAACGCGAGTTGATATGTTACCAACGCCTCTTAGATCGAGCGAACGGCATGGCATGGTATAGCATGGTATGGCATGGCATGGCATGGCATGGCCATGCTATGGTATGGTATGGTACCAGGATGCACTCGAGTTACAACCGTTTGTTTCACTCTCCAGTTACAGTACTCTACTACGTTTACTCGGCACCTGACGCGAATGTAACGTGATAATAATCAGGTGAAATTTCTCTTTGAGGTAGCGGACAGACTTGCGGTGTATGTAGGTATATATGTGTATTTGACAATCCTGGTTGGTGTAAGTTCTTGGCCCTTTGACGTAAGCACAAGAGAACATATACGTATGTATCTACAAACGTGAATAACTCCCAACGACAACAAGCAGAGAATTAATGGTTGGGGTAACGAGTGATTGAACCCTTCTACGCTACGTAAACTGCGGAGTAATAATTATAGATTCACACGTTAGATTAATGAGCCTTACAGGAATCACCTGATCGAATATTTATGACAATTGTCATTCATCTACCCCCAAAATTTGTTAAATAATAATCGCGATCGATTATACCGTGCGAAATTTTAACTCTATAAGATTTTGCATGAAATATTCATTCGCTGATGCAAACATGGCTGTATGCACTATCTATGTGACTTTGACAATCTGATATTATGCGACGATTGAGTAATCGCATATTTTCCGGTTCACATAATAAAGGGAAAAATTACGGGTTAGGATAAGTGCAGGCTATCATTTTATTTTGCATTTTATATCCAATTATATACATATATACATGCCTGGGTTATTATTACTTTTCATCGGCTTGGTGATATAAGAAAATTATTCATTTCCGTCGAATATGAATCTTGAAGGAAAATATTCGACTTTTAATTTTCGAGTTAGCCATTATATTCTTAGGTTCGCTAATCACATGGATTTGCGAAGATACGAGAAGTATTGCAAAAATTTGTAGTCTCTGCCTTGTTTTACTTGTATTTCTGTGATGTATTCTCTACCAGGGTGATCCTCTATTCGGTTATATTCGAATTTCAATGTTCCATGGGCTAAAACGTTTGCAAATGAATTCAAAAAAAAAATGTAATTAAAACCCCAGGTTCGTATCTCAATTTTGAGTACTGTCCCAAAGCCTTTGAACTTTCCCATTTAAATACCACACGATTTTTAATACTTTGGATTTATTTTTTTCACTTTTTATCGCATTATCGCTTCAAATGATCTGAAACTCCACACACTTCTTACCTATGGCAGTAGGTATCCGTGATAAATTTATTAGAAGTCTGGGGTCTTGGCTACATCTTTTTTGTACTATATTTAGAGACGTCCCAGGTGATGGAAGCATTGAATTTCGAAAATGATCAAATTAAGGACTACCCTAATACCCAAATAGCGACGATGTGTTCAAACATGAGTGAGTCGAAGTTCTATATCATATTCAGAAGAAGTTTTAATCTCCTATACCGACACCTTGTAAGATTGAGTAATTCATTCGTTCGGTATTGAATGCGATTTTATTAATGAGTATAATTAACACGGTTGTCTAATTGATCGTTGAAGCTCATTTCGCTTAGCTTTTATATAATGATTAACTCCAATGAAGAAACAATATTATTTAGTATTCGATTGAAAAGTATATCAAAGTGTTCGTATTTATATTCTCTCATCAGTTTAACGCCAGAGACATGCAAATAATTATTTATAACGGTCGTAAATCCTCAATCCAATCGATTTTTGAATAAATTTTTTTATCTTTGCTTGGATCCTGTCAGTTTTATTCGCGTTTTACAAATCAACTGTGTATTACAGCCATCGTTAATCAATCACCACGAGTTCTTTCCGTATTTCTTATCTTTCTTATATACTTATATGGTATTCCTGATTATCCTTTATGCTTACCGTCACCTCTCGTTAAATATAATAGATTGAGACGTTCAGGATTAAATTCGTTCACTTTCAGAAATGACATCCTAATCGCAGCTCCGAATTTGAAAAGCACACTTACAATTAGCAAGACTTTAAATAGTTCCAGTGTATCTTGAAAAAAAGTGAAAAATGGTATTCTGTCATTAATTTGAACAAAAGTTGTAAAAATTCACACAGAATTTGAGATAATTCGCAGTACGTGGTAATAAGTACGTCGCTCGGTCTATGTAATATCGTTTGACACAATGAACGATTGTAGGTAACTACTTCTCATAAATTTTACCTATTGTAAAATATAACAGATGTGGATAACAAATGATTCAAACAAATGTTAAAATTCTCGAAAACAATGCAAACGATGAAACGCTGAATACTCGAAAGACCGACAATCGACTTCATTAAATCGGACAATTGTATTATCAACAAAACCCAACAACCCAATGGGGTTTATGGGATTATCGAACAGCTAATAGACGCATCTCGTTACATCATTTTACAACCAAGTTTTATTCACGCTTTTTAGACAAATACAAATTCAAATATGGTGTTTGAAATTGGTTGCGGAAATTAACAACCAGCGTTATGACGGGAAGATAGCTCGCTAACGCGCATTAACGACCCGTACCCATGACAAAATAGAAATATCTGTATAATCTGATACCCATAGAACCCAGTGAGAGGTCGAATAATTTAAATTGAATATTAGAACGAGCCATAACCAGAAGACACGCGATATATTTCACGGGAGGCATTTTAGAATCAACGAACAAAGAGGCAAGCGATTTTCCGCTCGTAAGGAAGTACCTAAACATTTCCGCTGAATTGAACCAACGAATTATTTTTTTTTTTTTTGTGCGAAAAATACGCCATTGAAATTTCACCGACTCCCACGCATGAAAAAGCAAAGCGCATAAAGTACATGAACACATAATATTATAACGACGTCGTTTTATTTAAAAAATTTATAGATTTCGTATTTTTCTGCTCTCCAGTTCCGCCAATGTTATCGATACCAAATCAATTGGAAGGAGCATACATCGGGCAGGATGTTACTCTGGAATGTCATACCGAGGCTTATCCAACCTCGATTAACTATTGGACAACAGAGCGAGGCGACATGATCGTCTCTGGTAATACGAGCATTTTATAGATTAGACATAAGGTCAGATCGTTCATAGATCGGGTATACTTTCTACTGCCAGACCCTCGTAAAATATCATTATTAAGGGATGGGGTGGTCGAGAAATAAAATGATATAATAAATAGCCGCGTATTATACGGCGCAGGTATTTCTCGAAAAGATTCAGATATCATTGTCAAAGCCTTATCAGGCCTTATCGCTAAAAATTCATTACAAAATTCGCGATGCAGTTCTAACGGTGAAGAGATTTGGGAAAAAATATTTTTCGAAATTCATTATGTCCTTTCGATTCGATTATTCATATGATTTGTGCACTTTGAGATCAGTACGTTATTCCCTGAGAACTATAAAAATGAAAGATTGAAATAAAAAAAATATAGTAGTTCAGAAATAATAATTTTTTCATTCAAGTTTCTTTACCCCGATGCAAAATTCATTATATTATAAAGTTTATAATATTATAAAGTTCATTGAAATGGGTAAATTTCATCCGTACCACACGTGAAAAAGTTTGTTTGAGTTAAGTCCTCGGAAAAAGACCGTTTTAAAAAGTGCATTACGAATGTGATTTTACGGTAGTGTGCAAAGTTTTATAAAACTTAGACTCACGGTGCAGTAGCGTTGATTAATGTCGAAGCCTTTGGTGTAGGTTCCTCCAGCTTTGAACTGATTTTGTAAATTCTGTTTTTTAAAAAAAAGCCTTATCTTCCTTTCTACTATTGGCCTAGATAACCTTCTTGTTTCAGGTGAAAAGTACGAGGCAGTATCCATGGACAATGGATACAACAAATACATGATGCTAAAGATAAGGAACGTAAGCCCAAAAGATTTTGGCTCCTACAAATGCGTCGCCAAAAATTCCTTGGGGGAAACAGATGGGGTCATTAAACTGGATGGTTAGTCAATTTACTTCACAACCCCCACATTCATCGTTTTTTTCTTTTTACTTCATTTTATACCTTACAGTCTGTCGTTTACTGGCGGAATAAAATATGTATCTAATGGGGTATAATCAGATTAGATAAACCGGTACGATATCAAATCCCTATAGAATACACTGCTGTAAAGAAATTACACTGTGTTAGTTTGGACCTGGTATATTTCAGAACCGTTCGTTTCGTCTGGTCTAAGTTATAAACTCGCATATGTGAAATCTTGACCCTTGGAATTAGCCGAGATCGATCAGCGCTCGAGGTCAAGCATCGTTTCCGTTTCCCCTCAAATTTAAGTGCCCGGGTAAATTGAAACGATATATTTATTTCAGGCGCGGTTATTTCATTCTTGGCAAATAAATTTTAACGGAATAAAAATTATCAGGCCAATTTTCTGATTAGAACATTATTTTACCTCTGCGATTCGCGATTTCAATTGTGACATGCCCAAAATTTAACTTATCGTTCGCGAGTTTGCTAATAATTTAATTAGCTACGGACTCTGAAAAGCTTTTTTTATATATATGAGTTAGTTAATTGGCTAACTATTACATTCTAGTTTAATTTCATTTTCAGATATTCTCATTAGTTTCAGTTTTCGGAAGAGTTTTATACGTTTCAAAACTCATACGGATTTCAGAAAGTTATTTTATTTTCATTTTTTTCTCTCTTTCGATTTTTGGTGGGTGAATGTATGTTTTCTTTTTCTTTTTCTTCTCTTCTCTTCAATAAGTAAAACAGTTCGATTTCAATTCGACTTTTGACGTATATGAATCATCCATAACGTTTGGTAGATTTACGGCTTCGTCCATACATTTTTTTTCTTTCTCTCTCCTTCTCTCGCTTTTTTTTTTTCTTTTTGCATAAAATACCTTGAGTGTTCTCATAACTCAAAGATATTGGGGAGTGAAGATCAAACTACCGGTTAAAGCGAGAACACACGGAAAACGCCATCTTTTATCTAATGGAAAATAATGAAAAGCTTCTTACCCTGTAAACGATAGCCTATATGATTTACGGTGATAAGTCAGAATCGCATGACATTTTTTCTGTCATCAATAATTCCTCACATTTATTTAAGCATCATTTATTTATCAGATAAGATTTTTCCATTTCTGTTTCGAATTGCAACGCTTTAAGAGTTCATATTTTCAGGGGAAACTATAGCCTTATTCTGCAATACATTACCTCCTTTTCTCGAATGAAAATTCATATCGAGATGCTACGATTGAATCGTTTGTTACAGAGATTCCAGCTCCGTCTACGACAACAACGCAAGTTCCCTCTCACGTGACGTCATCAATCAAAAAAAGCGGTAATTTTTCTGTCGTAACAACATTGTTTTATAGATATAACAATTCTTTTCTGCAATAAATCATATCGCGAGTCTTCGCGTATCCGTTACACGTTGCAAAAAAAAAAAAAAGAAAATCTTGGATAATATCAGCTAATCTATTTTTACAACTATTTTCTTCAACTTATGAAACTATTGGACGAATAAGAAAGCTTCTTGGTCAAAATATGATCAAAAGTTTTATTATTTTCCTTACATAAATTTGTGCAGATTTTTTTCACTATCAATTTTATCATTAATATTAATAATGTTAAAGTTGTCGTTTCATCGACTATGGTATAATTTAAACGATATCGTTGACTTGTTGCAGGGAGAAACGGAAACAAGAAGTCACGTCAACGACCTATCGACTACGAAGTAGAGGAATGGAGAGATCCAGGTTGGTCTTTCATTGATACATCCGTAATAGTAATTGACTATAAAAACGCACTCGTTTATCAATTGATTTTTTAATTTTCTTTTTATTATTTTTCAATCGACTAGGTAGTAGTCACTTCATATTTTCCAATTCAATTAATCCCCAGTCTGTTGCTTTAACCGATTGAAAATGATTTCATAAATTTCGTTCATTTTTCACGATGATTAATTTTGGAGTATATTATTTTATTGAAAATTTACACCGAAGACTGCAGGTGAATTTTTTGAAAGTTCGATCTAGGAAAGTTACCTTTTTTTTTCTTTTCTTTTTATTCCATACGAAGATTCAACGTTCTCGCGATACACGTGCACATATATTTGTGTAGTATATGTATAGCTTATCTCGGTTTATTGGAATTGATTGAGTATTAGTCGTAGGGCTTTACGACTCGCATACGAAATGGGATGAGAAATTCGAAGGGCCAGATTGAAGGCGTTGCCAAAACGTAGGGTTCAGCTTACCATGTAAATATTCAATCAGTCAGAGAATACGTACCCGTGTATTCTATAAATTTAAACATTAAAACCCCTTGGAACGAGGGGATCAAGGAACCAGAAGAAAAATCTATACGAGTTTGTTTTCTCCAAGAAATTAGGAGTCAGACCACGTCCTAGATTCTCGTAGACACTTTGATCCTCCAAGCCACAAGTAATCTGATTCAACGATGCCTTTTTGCAACGAGTTATATGCCAAGAGCACTTTGCGATAAAAGTAACACGGAATATACAAATCCATGATAAAACTACACAGCTATGTATAAGTGCATATATACCGCGTATATATAAAATAAATTGATTAAACCATACGGTGAGAAAATGAATAAATAATATATACATGGAATGACAATTATATTTCAACACTTCGAATGTACCTATATATATGTACCTATATGTACATATTTACCAGAACGTAAATTATTTCTTTTATTTATTTACTCGTTTTAAATAAAATATATACTCGTTCTCTTAATTTGAATACTCCTGACGGGTGAAAGAATTTTCTATATAAATACAGAGTGAAGGTGAGTGGAATACGTTCTGGTGCTTTAGAACAATGTGAAACGTTTTGGAATGCTTAAAAATATGTTTCAACTCATATTTTTCCTCTCTTGGTGAAGATTTTTATTAAAATCGGATAGCTGTCTGCCTGCCTGCCTGCCATACTCACCCTGCACCCGCCTTCAGGGTGGGTATAAGTATGGGCGATTACCGCATATACGACAAAAGTGTTGAACTTGTTTTATGGAGTGATCCAGACACGATGAGTAATGTTCGCAGTGAATATCTTTCATCATGACTTACGCTGACACGTCCATAAGTTTCCCATTTCTTAGGTTTGCTAAAGTAGAGGAAAAAGGAGATGAAGAAGAAGAAAAAGAAGAAGAAGACGAAGACGAAGACGAAGACGAAGAGGAAGACGAGTGTATAAGAAAAAAAAAAGCTCGATCTGACTAATCAATATTCGCGACAGGGCCTGATTGTGCCGCTATCAATGGCTTCGCTGAAATTACCAACGTCCTCCGAAATCCTCCGGAACGAGGAGTGAGAATTGAGACAAATGGCGTTTCGCACACGTAAGGAGGAAGGAAAGGGAAAGGGAAAGGGAAAAGGAAAAGGGAAAGAAGAGGAAAATAGACACCGAAAGGCAAAGGGGAAGCGAGCGAGCGAGAGAAAGAAGAAAAGAAAAGAAAGAAAGAAAGAAAAAGAGGACAGGAAATAAATCCATACCCCGTCGGCAAATGTTTCAACCTTTTGATAAGAACGCAACTTTTGCATGTTTTCCGGGTCTCGAGTTCCTTTCCGCTTTTTATATACATGTATCTTTCGCTTGCGTCAAATTGGCTCAGCGAAGCGACGATCCTTGGGATTCTGAATTTCTTTAACGGGTATAGTAGCCCCCACAACGGTGAATTCTCAATCGTATATAAAGCGTGAAAGTTTATTGTTTCCCCGAAAGAAAAAAAAAAAAAAAACAGAAGATTTTTTTACACATTTATTTACCCATTTTTATTCGCTGAAAGAATCATTTTTCGTTCAAAATTAAAAAGATTTAAAAAATCATTATTAACAAACGCGAAGGCCTCTGACGGACATATTCTTCATTCACGATGTATAAGAATCAGCTAGGGAAACTCATTTTTGTCTCGTTTTTTCAAATGCGAAAGTCACGGTCGTTTAAGTATATCGTATAAATTGAACAAACAAATTTTATTTTTATTTTTTTCATTTATTTTTTATTTTTTTCAACCGGGAAAGAAGATTGTGAAACAAACTCCTCAAGAGATGAGGGTGAGCGCTGACGCTAAAGGTTCTTTTCTCCCATTGCCACTCTCTACAAGCACTCAGTCAACCCCGTAGCGTACGTCACAAAATTCATATCGCGGTCTCTGGACTAACAGAATCATATGAAATTTCTTAAAATTAAACGTTGAGAAATGTGGTAGAATTTTTTTCAACTAATCCAAGTCTTAGCGTGTGAAAAATTGTTTTATTTTTCTTTATTTTTCATTTTTTTAATAATACTGCAGAACCTCGTTGTTCATTCGGCTTGATTTGAACCCGCTATTTTTTTTTTTATTCTATTTTATTTTTATCGAAATTAATATTATCCCCGTTATATTAAGTCTCATACGTGTTTCTCGGAAGTTAACAAAAGCACAATTTCACTCCTGTGTAATGACTTTTTAATAAAATTCCGCGCAACAACGATTCCCATGATTGTACATTTATATCATCAACCTTTCACTAGTAGAAACCACGCAAAATGTCAATTTACCAATCTTTGTCCATCTACGTAATGCCGAAGCGAGGGAAAGTCGATAGACTAAAGACATATACCCAAATACTGAAAATATACCAGAAGTAAAATTTAAAGAAAATAAATTCGTCGTATAAGTAATGAGAAACGTTATAAACCGTTTCCTCGAAACCTTGAGTAATTATATAAAAGTCTATAAAAACTTTAGGGTGTATCCAAGATAATTATAAATTGGGAATAAAATAATATAAAAACTTTAAATTTTCGTAACGATCCGTCTTCTTTACAACTAAGAAACATATATAGGTACGAGGAATATAAGTATATCTATACATATGGGAAATGATTTAACGAATTTTACGACTGTGTATTCCTTCAGGGCATGACAAGCATTCGTGCAAAGAGTTACTCGATAATAAAAGCATTTAATACCTACCCATGTATATCAATTTATTCGCAACCACGAGCACGTAAAAGTGGAACAAAGGATAGAGATTCACATACCGCGAGTAAACCTATATGAAAAACCGAAAATAGTCAGAAATATGGGAAACGTACTGGGTACGACTAAAATGAGAAAAAGAGTTGCTGTGCAGAGCTGCAAAAAAAAAAAAAGGAAAAGGGAAAAAAGAAAAAGTTATCAGACCCATTGAGTTCTAAAAAGTCACATATATGTATACCTGCGAACGAGTGTGTCATATACAGCATATTTGGATCACGTAACGGTGCCGCAGTACCTAAATGGCCACTCTATCGAATCAATAATTTTTTGTGCCTTCGATTCTTATTGGGATCAAATTTTTTCGACACAATGATATCCAGAATACAAGAATTCATAATTTGATGAAATTTTTTAATATATTTTTATAAAATTTTGGAGAAATGGTTAAGATAAAATTTAAGAACCTGATGATGAGACTTATGAAGTTTGATATTGAAAAATAAAAATCTATAGGAATATTAATAACTAAGCTAAGAGCCAGAACAGCCAGTGCACGTCGTATATAGTATATAGCATCTTGAATTCGTTTATTTCCACAGCGGATTGTCAGAACGATTTTATAACTCTGTTTTCAGATTACGATGGGGATTATACTTTGGTCTCAATGCAGACACCTGGTGAATCGTCCGAAGGTTCCGGAGCAGTAGGTTCGATCCGGATTCAAGGGATCGAGGCGATCCTTATGATCTTCCTAACAATTTTCCTGTTGTTTGCTGCCAGGAGATGATTCTTACGTTCCGGATGGGGCTTCCAGTTAGTGTTTATTAAGCGGTATGGACGGCAGCGATAAAATTTCTGCCGTAGAAGAGTGTGCTAAATTATTTTCATACTAAACAACTTAAAAATAAGTATAAACGTTATTATTAAAATTGATAAAAAATAAATGAAAAAAATAAAAAAAAAAAACGAGAAAACGAGAAAAAACGAAAAAGTAGAGACAAGAAAAAGAAACCCAAAAAAAAAATGAAAATAAATAATGAAAATACATAAATGAAAATATATATATAATTAACCATTAAAAATACATGCTGTACGTACGTAATGAAAGAAAGTAGTAGATCACGATGTGGCGGCGTCATTTTCATTTTGATATATTATATCTAATTATCACGCAAGGACACGATTCGATTTCACATAAAATTCCGGCATCTACTACACTCTACATATATATATATACCATTGTTTATATATGCTGGACACGGTGCTGGTCCGAGAATCATTAATTATGGACAATGTTCCAATTAGTGTATCCTTAGTCCTTTTATACCTAAAGATAACGAGCGACGTTTGTCATCGTGCAACTAATTACAGAAGCTGTCGCTTATAATTATTTAATCTAACTAACCGAATGTATAGACGATAACTAACAGTAAAAATTCGTAACTATACCAAGGGAGTGAAATTTTTTATTTTTTTTTACTACCGCGTTACCGATTTTCATTCCCGGATTAATCGCCGTTTCATTTTTGGCCTTAATTTTCTATATGAAAATCGTTAAGGAAGCAAAAAAGGGTTTTTATCACTTGTACGTTATCGTAATTAACAATGAATAATTAATATTATATGAAAATTTAATCGCTATGCGATCGATGGATGTAAACTCCGCACAAACCGAGGTTTGAGATTAGTCCGGAAACGTAATATTCTTATACCTATAGACGCTCGCGCTTTCATATACAGATGTTAATGTAAATCACGATTCTATATCCCTATACCCCTTCGTTGGAGCATGATAAACCGATGATAGTGGTAATGGATATCAGAAATATATTATATTAACAAAATTCGTGGGTACAGAATCATCGGCGATCCTGTAAATAATATAATATAATAATTGTTTTGCAAAACTGTTTGTGTAAAATTTTGAGAAATATCAATATTACAATGAAAGATGGTTTGAAATATTGAAACGTTGATACGTTTAATGAGAAAATGATGCTGCAGGTTGGTGTTGTAAACCTAATTCAACATTATTATAATGAGCTCAGAGAATTTCTTTTAATTCTACATACATATTACCCTGGCAGATGTGTACATAGACATATATATATATATAAAAAAACTTATCTGTTAACGTACTACTTACTTACTTACTTGTATATATATATATGCCGGTAGCAGACCGACGAATTCGAATATTTCAAATACGTATATAGGGGGTACGTAGGAAAAGTTATGCTCTTGAAAGGCGAAAGGCGAAGTCTCTCAGAGTGAAGTGGACATTTCTCTAAAATTGATATGTGGGTAAGTCGCCGAAGCCGAAGGTGCATTCAATGAAGGCTTTTACTTTCGTGTCATTTTTATTATCATAATATAATACCACCGATACCTGCACTTTGGCATCTTTCTGTAAATATGTATCTCCAAGAATCTAGTCGATTTCGGTTTTTCACTTTAGAGGTAATAAATTTGACACGCGAGTGAATAATTGATAAACTCATTCGTACGACGAGTAAGAGAAACGTTGTAATTTATGTCATTTTATAAAATGAATGGAAAATATCTATCAATCATTAAAATGAATTTCTAATTACCCCCTAAAGTCGCGTCTATGAAAATTATAGCTAAGACCGATACTATCACGAATCCATTAACGTCCTGCTGCTTTGATGTTATATGCAAGAATTTGAAAAACGCTTGTGCAGTATTATGTAAGCGATGTAATCAATAGTTATGCATAAATACGTCGATCAAGATCTTGTAGCTATACCTAATTAAGAGTATAAAAATATTTAGTCAGAAATCCGCTTTCGCCAGAAAAGAAGAAAAAAAAAAAACAATCATTGTCGATCAAGTAGCTAAAATATCTATTACGAACGCAATCCAGCTTTACAGCGACCAAAAACGGTGTTCATATATGATATACATATAGTAATAAAACTCGTTTTCGGTAAATCGGTTTAACGAATATTGAACAGAGGGTAATACGACAATTCCGTTTTTCAGTGAATTTAAAGACGGAAAAAAAAAGAACGCTAGTAATCTAATTGGAAGCGTATTCGAATACTGTATAGAAAACATATGTGTGAAAAGCGAATTTTACTTGCTCGAATGATTTTCAATGACGGAAGCGGAACGAATTCCGTAGAAAATTAGGCGAACGAACACGAGACAAACTTCGATTGATTGAATATAATAATTCTTTACAATCTACCGTATCTTTCTATCCCAATTCACAATTATTATTAATTATTTTTTTTTTTATCAGCCTCGAAATGTGATATTCCCATCTTTTTGTATCCATCAGTTAAACTGGTGAATCAATTCGATGACAACACTCGGACGAGTGAAAATCCCCCGACACCCTCAATTTAGAGATTCAATTATGTCACCATCATAAGCTTGAATTGTCTATAGACATAAAATTACGTAAGTGAGTAAACCGTCACTGTAAATAATCCATCTATTGATTTATTAGACGATCATTTTCTTTTTTTTCTTTCTTTTTTCTTACGGATGAAATCGCAAAGTCCCAAAATAATTGGTCACATATTTTCATACTCGCGAGGGTGTAAAACATTTATAATTCGAGAATTCTCAAGTCTTTCCAACACACATTCAAGTACGCATATGTAAGTATAAGATAGATAAATACATGATATAACAATGTGATGGTGGATTGTAAAAAAATAAAAATAAATACAAAAAAAAAATCGGCACGTTTCCATAGTATGAGTACATACAGTATTTTTCATCGTAAATCTCTTTATAGGCATCTATATACCTTACGTATATGGAAATTACTTGGCAGAATAGGATCGTAAAGTCTTGGACTAAAAAGCAATATTTCAAATCGTGTATTTCCAGATGATAAATACCCAGGATGCGCATGTTCTCAGATCTTTATCGTCTAATATCGTATTGCACATTGCTTTTCGTTCGACTTTATATCGATAAATTAAAATTCTGAAGTGATAATATAATTGCGTTATTTTTATTCGCGTAATTACATTTATAGATATTAGCATTCGTCGAGAATGATGATGATGATGATAATTTCAAATAAAATCAAAATCGAAGAACTGAAGATCTGCTTAAAAAATATAGCGATAAAATTTTGTCAAAGTTTATCTCGTGTTCGTTTAATAATAATAAAAATTGTACAGAATGTGTGAGCGGGAGTTGAAGAATAAACAGTAACTAAATGATAAGACGTGTATTATAGTTACTTCGACCGAGATGAACTTTATTCTACTGGACTGAACTGAACTTCTCGGTAGCCTAAAAGATAATACTAAAAGCAAAGAATCGATTCTGAATGGTCCAGAGTAAAGGGTGCTGGTGTTCCAGGTGTTTCTTCACCCTGTGTAGGGGTCGTCGTGCGATAATGAGTAAGATTGAAAGGGTAGAGGTCGCAAGGTCGCCAGGGACTCGGTCATGAGTTAGGACCGCCACCTCTGGTAGACGTAAAGCTTCGTGCAAGTATTGAAGAAACGTCGAAGTGATCTAGTGACGCGCGCAACCCACCTTTGTGTCACTGGGGTGTCAAAGGTCCGGAGACTCCTGTCTAGTGACAAGCTGGTTATATGCCACTGACAAATATTACCAAACCCGTGTCAGTCTGTCACGCGAGTAGGTATGTACGATCGTAGGTATAGAAGCACATAACTCACAATTTGTGAAACGATATTTGTTGTTTGACTGCCGAGGTTGATTGGAAAAAAAAAAAGGAGTAAAAAAAAAAATCAAGTCTCCTCGGACGTAGCCAAGCTAATTGAAAAGCTGGTGTTTAATGGAATTTCGCTCCTCGGTTAAAGTGAAAAAAAAGAAAAAAATTGGTATAACGCGGAGCTTTTTACTTTGACCAATCTCTATCAATCAGAATATTATTCTTTGCGATATAATATAAATTATAATAAGCGAGTAATGATATGTTATTATTGAAAATGAAGAAATGAGTAAATAAATGAATAAATAAATAAATAAATAATTAAATAAATGAATAAATAAGTAAGTAAATGAATAAATAAATAAATTAATAGTTTAGTAAAGAGTAGCAGTATAATGACAAGAGATATTGTATCCATTGTAGATAATAATTTGTTGTATTTATTGATATTACATAAATATGATTAAAATACATATATATATATATACATATATATATATATATATATATATATAACATTGATTTTATTTCATCTGTGTGATTATAATACTTATTTCTTAGATACAGTAGAATCCCGGTAATTCGTACTGTCAAGGGACCAGACCAATATTTCGAATTACCGGGATTTACGAATTATCGGGATTGTTTTTAAGGGCGATTTTTTTGAGGGGCCGACTGGTTATTACGAATTACCAAGATTTTCACTTTATCGGGATTACGAAAAACCGGGATTCTACTGTATTACCCATTAGTTCAGTTGTTTTTTTATTTGTTTTTGCTCAACTATCAAAGTCGTTGAAAATAAGTGGCGATTTATGACGACTCAGCATTAGCGGAAATGGCAACTATAATAATATCCATCTACGAAGAAGGTAAGTAACTTTTAATACAATATCCATTTCATTTTCACGTTTTTCGGATACGTAGTACATATTACATACATACATACGTACAAATATATATATAAATATATATTGTACGTGGTTGATTATATCATAACTATCCTTTCGGTAGTTTTTTTTTTTTTTTTTCATATTCAAAATGACCCTCCACCACGTGCCTGATCGAATGTCTCTGAAAATTGTATTCGAATGTTTGTCCCATGGAACAAATCGATATTGTATATCATAGTTTTGTCGCGAGGAAAGAACCTATCAATTGAATTGTATATACATACCTACCTACCTATGTCATAAAAATTCTTTTTCTCTGTGAATATCGTGATTTCAAAAATTTCCGGATAACATAACATGTAAATTTGAAATCTAAGATATAGAATCAGAAGATGAAAATACTTCTTACTCGAAAAATAAATTCTGTGTAAAAGGTATGAGCATGGAAACTCCCTTGAAATATTACACACGACTAATTTTCTTCTGAAACAAATTATTATAATTTTAATAATCGTAGGAACAACAGATTGTCTTCGTAATTTAATTGTAAAACAGCTTTAGCATCTAACGAGATGATCTGTATCTACCCGTTTTATCTAGTTCTTAGTCTCTTAGAGAGGAGGTTGTTCATTGTCGAGCGTTAGCGTTAAATCGTCACCGACCGTCTGTTGGAAGAGAATATCTGTGCTGGTGTAAATGACCCTCAATTAAAAGTGCAAAAAGTACGCCACGAGTGGGTTCGCGTAGGGGTGGCAATCAATCAGGGCAACTACCATTTATTTTTTACCCTCCCAAGGGAAGAAACGGCTCGCAGTAGTAGAGTGAGAAAGTGGCGGAGGCTAAAAGGGAAAGCAACGGTAGTAGGGGAACCGTGACAAGCGATTGTAATTACGAAGGGAGCACCGGAATGACGAATTTACACCACAGCTAAACTAGTTAGTTACTCGACTCAATGTGTTCGCATCAACGTCAACAAGAAGTGGGAAGCCCCGTGGCCCCCCGGCGGCGGTCTACCGCCAACAAACCTTCTCGTGCAATAAATAACTCCAAACTTGAACCCCGGGCTTAAACCCATGTCGAAGGTTGAATCAAGACGACCAGACGCCAATATTGGTCACCGACCCAAACCCTGTTAATATGTATACCCGTCGGGACGTCGGGACGTCGCAGCATCTGCAATTCCACATCCTGCACCTGCTTCCATGATAACCCTACGAATATTCAATAGATCGATGTACGAACTGCAGCAGAGAAAAGAGAGAAAATAGATCATTTCGATTCGAAGGGAAATGATAATCACTTATTCAACCCACCTTTCGAAATCATAAAACCTAAGGGCAAATTATAGGCGATCACACTTGTTGAATGAATGATATGAATGAAACACCTATACACCGGATGTACATGGTGAAATCAAGAAGTATTTTATTTCTTACCGATTCTAATACAGGGGTGAATCGGTATGATACGGAGATCGAATCTGTTGCATAAATTTCATTCCTAATAAAAAAAAAATATATATATAATTTGTGTAATACACGTATACCGATATGGTTCGACATTCGCTTTGGTAGGGAATGAGAGAAATAGAACATAGCTGATAAGAGACGAGGTAGATGGCTAGGTTGGTGTAATCTTGAAAGTGTCCTGGACATTCCTCGGGGGGATTGGAACGCATGGATGAAAAGGGTAGTGGGGGGTATGTTGAGATGAAAGAGAGAGAAAAATAGAGAAATAAATAGAAAACGCTAGGGTATCACAAGAGCGTCTTGTTGCCCAGGAAACTCTAGAGACCACGCAGTGTCTACTACCCCCTATATACTTGTATCATACTATCTAGACGGGCTTTGGACCGTGGGACCTCACTTACGTTGGTATATAAATGTAGGTATATCTGAGCAAGCGCATCTCGAAGGGGGCCCCCATTAAGGATCCCCTAAGGAGGATGGGTGAGAGAGAAAATAAGTGAGACTACTACCCAGGCGACACACAATGCCACACGAAGGTTGAATGCCACAGGACTTCTTTTGTTCTCCAATTTCGTATTCTTTAATCCATTTCGATTTCATTTAAACTCGTGGGTCAGCGGAGGCTTTTCGAAAATTAAACCTGGTAGAAGAACCTTGAGTTTTAGAAGTAATCACTTGTAAAGTTTGAGATTTTTTGACAGGCAGGAGGTATAGGGGTGGTTTTTACCACCAGTTTTTGATAAGGCTACCTAGGCTACGTTACACGGTGGAAAATAAACTAGTCAAGGGGCAAATGCCTGACCTCGATCGTTTTCAAAGCTGGTGTTTGCTGCGCGACCACTTCAGCCTTACGGTGTTGCGCCCCTAGGGAGCGAACCCTGGATCAGCCCTGACTTCTCTCCTCGGGCTGGCGATTCCACGAAGCTGAGGAATGAGGCGAGGAAGAAGAAAGGAGGGGCTGGGAGACCAAGAGCGCATGAAACTCATGACTCGTGACTCGTGGGGAGCCATTAACTTAGTCGTTATTTTTCCGCTCTGAGGGAATATCGCCATTTTCGCAGTGGACCATGTGTAACGCAGTTGCGAAATACGTCGATATCATGACTCATCTGCTAATACACACCCCATATATCACGACATTAGGTGAAACTCCTGAATAGAATGGGGAAAATAGAAATAGGAGAGAAATACATATCAGAGTCCAGTTTCGTTAGAACTTGTTTGTTTTATCAAAATCTTGAAATTTCTATTTTCAAATCCTGTTCAGGAGTTTTGCCAATGAGTCATGATATCGACGTATTTCGCAACTATAAAATATTAGAGGGGTTCGACGTATATTTGGTACTGTGTTCAGTATCATGAAAAATAAATAAGCGAAGAAGAGGAAGAAAAAAAAAAAACTGTTAAATAATAATAGATGTTGGAAGAAATAAATCAGCAACCAATTAGTGCAGCTATTTTATTATACACATAGCTGGTTGCAAGTAGATATCACGTCACCTCTGGCCTTCCATTTAGCTTCGTTTAATGGTTAATGAAACGAAACGATCCCAACGGAGAGAAGATTGTTAGAAATGGGTTAAATTAGGAGAATGGTGAATTTAGTTTATCCCAAGATTCTATAAACTGAACTATTTAATAGAACGCATCGTACCTAGATGCGAAACTCATCTTTCCATAATACATTATGCCTGTGATATCATACTATACAATTAAAGTTATGTTAGACATAATTACTTACCAAAATCTAATGAAATAATCTTAACGATACCATATATCGAGTCTAACAGCCATTAGTTAGGTACAATATTCTTGAAATATATAACCAATAATCACATTTGTTACCAAAGAAGACGTTATCGTAATTGGCAAGGCATTAGGAATTCCCGATAAGCTATATACGATATACGACCAGTGTGCATGTATTGTACTCACAAGAATGTTAGAGAGTCACACATTAATCGTAGATTGCGATGTCTAGGTTCTATGAGGTCCTTTTATGAGACTGCACCGCAAACCCTGGGGCCAGTTGCGAAGTGGGCCGAATATTTCTGGACCACCACGGAGGATAATTGACGCGGGGAGGTAGAAGTACAGTGGGTTTTAGTGTGGATAACCAGTTCCGAGGAAGGTGAACACAGCCAACTAGCGTTGAATAAAACAATATACGTTACGTCGGACAAGGTGCCTCGTATAATACGAGTACCTAACACCACATAGCTACAAATTATTTTGGGAAAATGAGAAACGGTTTCCTACACAAGGAGAAATCGGCTTCATCTCTTCACCCTTTTTTTCATATTCAGAATCTCCTCGTTGTTCAAAGCATTTCATGAAACCACCCCTCGGATATATCATTCTGTATTTCATAATGTACGGCGGGTATTATTCAACAATTTTTTTCGTTTTTATTTCTCATCATTTAATCTGCGTATAAGGACTCGAATTTTTTACTCAATCATTTGAAATTTCAAAAAATTAATAGCCATCTCATTCGATTTGTCACACTGCCATAGGATTTAGGCAAACCATTTGCAAAAACTTAGAAAAGTGTGCAACAAGAAATCATCTCATGAATTAGATGGAATATGTATGCCTCGTGTGATCGAAAGTTCTATCGATTGAACGGGAATAGATTTGATGACGATTTAAGTAATTGAAATGCTTCTTGTCAAACGTAACACTAGGTGAGTTATGGCATATTTTTCTGCTGTATACACCGCTCGAGTTTCTCTATAAATTGTTGATTTGTTCTTTACTATCAAACTGCGGGCTATTTATAAAGAGTAATGAAATTGTCACAGACTTCCTCTTCGAATAAAATGAAGTTAACTCGAGCGAGTCTGACCGAATAACGCTTTACCACTGGGAACAGATTTTCCGACCCCTCGAGTACTGAAAGATGAAGAATCGATTGTGGATTCTAGCAGATACAATTAGTTGGTGGACTGCAGAGCGACTAATTCGTCGTCTCTACCGGGAAACTTGTTAAGTTTATTCGAACCGAAGTATCGAATAACACGTATAGTGCTCCGACAATTATCAGATTGCAAAGTTGGTTCCTTTATCGAAATCAGAAGCTCTATAAATCAAAGTTAAATTATTATCATTGGCCAGACTTACCCGGTTTCTTAATCCAATTATTGATAAACTGTATATAAATTATAATGAATAGTTTTTAAGGAAAAAATAATTAAGCGATAGTTGAAAATTTAAAAAATACTGTAAATTTAATCCGTTGGTACAAGTTTTTTTTTTTTTTTTAACACGTAGAAGGCATACAATTCGTTCAATAAACCATTTATATTTTAGCGAAATTTTTTGTCTAGAGCAAATAAAAATGACGCTTTTCGCAAACCGTAGCCTGGTATACAAACTTAATTTAATTTTTATTTTTTTCTGTTGTTATACGCTCTAAATCCCGACAAATCCAAACTCAATAATTGAAACGGTGGTTCAGGTTACAGCAATCACAACGCACCGCGTAAATAAATCCAAGCTTCCGTGAGCTTGAAATATATATTTTTTTTTTCTTTTATTTTTTTCCATTTTTCTCAACTTCTGAAAAAGTTTCGAGTACTTTGTTAGCCGGTAGGTACCGCTTTATGAATTCTCATTTTCGTTTGAGTTTTTCTCTAGAAAATATCCGTGTTTTAAATGTGTAGTTTCATCATCGAGAATAAGTTCAAAGTTTCTGGTCTGATTTTATCGATAAGTGAACCTAAGTAAAGTAACCGATGCCAGACAGCATGTCGAAGAAATTAAAATCCATTATTGTTTTACAATTAGAGAGAAGAGGAAAAGGAAAAAAAAAATTGACTCAAAGTTTTTGTATATCCTTAAACAATGCAGAGGCGGTACTTGGATAGATTAATCGACCTGGAAAGAAGATGCGCTGTTTCATTAGACCAAGTCAGCTAAGAACTAGGGAAAGCAACAAGACGCCCGTAGATGAAGAAGTGCGTGTATATAGTACTTGTAAGGTAAAATAATGAATTTCGGAGCTAAGATGATGAAATTTTCTGAGATATGGTGTACCTCGTTTTATGAAAATTTTTAGAATTGGATAATTATTTCTTTTTGTGGCAAATGACGTTAATTTATATTTTCGAACTGTTTCCTGATATGAATGATTCGGGAAACTGCTAGATCCCGTTGTTTCGCCGATGGAGCGATTTCGCAAGATGTCAGAAAGCGGAGAAAGAAGGAAAGGGGTAGTGAGAAAAGAAGCGGAAAATCAGAAAAACCTCTAACCGAAATTGAGCCCTCTTATCGGCGTGTATGCGAGAGCCGCTTACGCGCAAAAAAAAAAAAATTTCAAATTTTTATAAGCGAATCGAAATCCTCCTTTCCACGTATCTGCCAAGGAAGAGTGTAAGAATACCGATTGGGCTGGTTACGGCCGCCTATACCGCCGGACTCCATCATGGCCTATACCACTTCTCTCTACCCTAAGATATTACGGTAGTTTCCTCTCACCAACGGGGCTGACGGACCTCGCGTGAAACCAGAAACGGCAAAGTCGCACCCGCACGAAACCCGAGTCCCCTAGCATTGCCCTAAACCCCTCCATCAATTCATTGGATTTTAGCGGCGAGTTTATAACACCACTTTCTATGAAATGTGCTCTTACGGAGTTAAAAATTGGCTTCTAATATGATATATGTTGGTCACCATATGGTCTGAAAAGTGCCGCAGTGGGGACAATATTTTCAGTTTCTTCTCCCATATTGGAAAGCGATAGTATTCTCTACCGCCAGCAGCGCTCTCATAGGAAGACGATATTTCACCCCATTCCGAATGGGAACACCGTTATTGCGCTTAATACGTATAAGAGCTTTTCTTTTCACCTAATACCTTATTTTGCTTATCTGATAGCCGAGATCCTCATCTCGAAGAGTCAGGGCAACTTATTTTCAGATCGTAAGTCAAGCATACGGTATAATGTAGTTCAATTTAATGGAGGTAAAAGTTTTGTTCATTTCTATAGGTTGATATGCTTTTCAAGTGTAACTCGCAACTCGGTTACGGGTTTCGTATATGTAGAGGAAAAAAATATTATTAATTTCCCTTGGACCTCGAGCTCTAGGAGCTCGTTAATCTTCACTAGCGGTGTCCGCATAATGACAGGGTCCTGGAGGCCAGGTTTCTCACCACCTCATTGCTTTCTACGGCCCACCGACGAGGGCCACCGATCAAGTCTCAAATTAGCTGTAATGAAATAATGGCCTTTTATTTATATAGACTCGAGATGGACCAAGTGACATCCTGACTCCTGTATAAAAGAGATGTCAACTAATAAGGCAGGGATTTTTCAGGTCTCGCTGAATTTGTCCTGAATTTTATACATGCACGTAATATAATTATAGAATTAACCTCATCTATCCAATAACTCATTTGACACTAGGGTATTTTTATTCAGACATTCGATACCCACTCATGTATTTATTGATTCATTTGTAAATTCAGTGGATTGACTGAAAATCATGAATTACAATACAGAAGTGATGCAGAAGTTTCGAAATACAAGCTGGCGGAGTGAAGCATATCGAGGTACCGGAAAATAATTAGAATTGTGGTAAGCGAATATATCTGGAGAAATATTCAGTTACATCGATATGATGTGAAATGAAGTATTTGAATTTTAGTATGATAAACCTCTCACTGATAATAAAAATAATATAAAAAATTTGCAAACTTTATTTATATTGAAAGTAAGGCAAAGACACACGATGCGATTTACGTAGGGGAAGATATTCTTGGAGATCTACACTTCTGATAGAACTTTGCAGAGTCTTTTTTTTTTTTCTGAGAGGATGATGCCAGTTTATATTCTGTTTATCGGACGTCAGGCTCGATTCGCGAATCTCACAAGTTGAATCGGATTTCAATGGTAAGTCATGGATTACGAGGGATCGGAGTTCACGCTTCGAGTTGGACAACATTTAACAACACAGCTATGTTTCACGCGTTCAATAGTTTCGGTAGATTTCAACGAAAACGACGACTACGAGATGATGACGACGAGGAAGCTTACGAAATCCCCGATACTTTAAGGTAGGGAAACATGCCTTAGGGGATCAGAGATGAGGCAAGAAGCAAGCTAACCGGGGGGGTATACGGGAGTAGAAACGAGGCGCAAAGCCCCGGTACTCGTCAGCTAATTACTCGAGAGTTCAAATCAATTATCTAAGATGGAGTGAAGTTATTATCTTCGAGAGTTCGGGAGTTGCGATCTGTGATACCCTAAGCGTCGGTTTAACACCATGCCTTTACATCTTCCTCGCACTTCAAGACCTTCCCTGTATTTTACACCCCATGATCTACAAATATAGGAAATAGTTTCAGCGGAACAATTCATGAGCATTGGAATCGAAAAAAAAATAAACTCATTTCACGATCTGAATGATCCTATATACAAGTATGAAAACATACGAGAGTTTGGATGCGATTTTCTTAAGTCAAACTAGTCAGAATGCTGCACTCGAAATTCTTGCTTGCATCAGAGAATTCTGCGACATTCAGAATCAAGTGCTACAGTGCATCGCGGAAGTATTGCATTTAGTTGTTGAATGATGGCTTGAAGGTACACTTCAATCGTAAGA
The DNA here is from genome assembly GCA_914767705.2 of Tenthredo notha. Classification (NCBI taxonomy): domain Eukaryota; kingdom Metazoa; phylum Arthropoda; class Insecta; order Hymenoptera; family Tenthredinidae; genus Tenthredo; species Tenthredo notha. The sequence continues at coordinate 7,390,091 of OU611907.1, forward strand.
ACGCATTCTGCCGATGCTTGACAACACATGGCACTATAAAATTTATTTGAATTTTTAACTTTGATACTCTCGTGCGACCTCGGTGAACTTTACTCGATTCTGGTGCAGCTTTAGACAGATTTTTTTGTATGCGAATTGGCACCAAAGTCGACATTGATATACTAGGAAATGAAAAATTTGAAGCTCCATTTTTTTTTTTTATTTTTTTTTCTGGACCAACCTATAGCAGAGATACGTTGCAATCTTTTCCGATATTTTACAGGTGAGGAATTTCCAAGTGAAGTTTGTTATAGGTCGGGGGCATTGTTACAGTGAAGTACATGAGTAACAACGGTCGGTGTATAGAATCTGCAAAGCTAACAATCTTCTTTCCGAGCACACCCATCCGCAAGCTTTCAATCGCGTATGTACTGCTATCGGAGGTATGGTTTTCCAGGCAACAACTGCCCCAATCGACGTATCTCGAACGTGTTGAAGTTGGGAAGTACTTTGAGCGGAAAAAGCACTACGCATGCCTATACTATCGGGCTAGCGTAGTTCACCCAGGAAGGGAAATAAATTTAGCTGCTTCTAGCTCCGGGACACGATCCACTGTTTTCCCTCCCTGCCAGCTTTGTCTACTCCATCCGATTTCAACCCCATGTCACCCTCTCAGCGTTCTCTCAACACGGAGTTTCTCGCCAACGTATACGTGCCCACGATTCGATGGAATAGTCGTCAAGCGTGTGATGATAAAATTGAACGAAATTATCAACATGGTGTGTTTCGCGGGAAACGAGACTATACATATATATATTATACTCAATGTAGACGACGGGCGTCGAGCCTATACCGAACTTTTTCCAATGAAAACAATCATTTTCATGCCCAACAATCGCTATCGTCGATGCATGCAACGCGCGTACAATGGATATGAAAGCGACCGCGTATACTCATCCCTTCGATTTAATCGCGCCCAGGTGCTCCCCACGTATGTGTTTGTGTATAAAACTGAACATATGTGGATATCTACATACACGTATAAAATATACTCTAACACTTGTGCAAAGAGAAACGCAATCGAATGATTTAGTATTCTTTTATCGTCTTTCTTTCATCGCTACTAATCATCAGGGTGGAGATACATTGCCGGGTAGTTGGGACAAGGGTACCAGTTTTTCAATACGAATACACAAATATTTCTTTCAATTTTTAAATGGCTTCGTTTTAGAATAATACACACGCTTTATTTTTACGGAGAAAATAAATATATCTACAATTTTGATGTAACAATATATGTACTTGTATACACCTGTATGGTTTATTGAGAAATACCTAAAATACTATATGCATCTGTGGCAGTGGATGAAAATTTACAATTAATCGGTAGAAAAGAGCCGAAGAGAATCAGAATTCACGCTTTGTATTTTGAGATTCGAATTGAAGGGAAGAGAATTGACCATAGGGGATGCTAGCGGTATACTTTTCGAGCACAGCCTTCGAAACACCCTCCCGCTTACGTGAGTACGAAACGAACAGTGTGGCCTCTGAAAATAAATTTGTGAATTCGAACAAATTCGTGCTTGTGAATCGCGGCAAAGGGCGGCAGGATGACACACGTGTAGGGTGTAGGGTGACGGTTTGCGCTAATTATTCAGCGCGTGGGTGAAGAGCGTCAGAGGGATGAGAACAGGGGAGAGGATATTCGAAGAAAAACTGTTGCCGCGAGCGTTTAAACGAACATTATTCAGCTGGGAAAAGCGGAAACGAGGTGAACCGGTGTTGGTCACGTCACACCATGCATCAACCACGGGACGCTACACCTAGACGGGGTAGGCTGCTCCTGCTGCCGCGTTCTCGTCTTCGGCTGGTTTTTTTGCTATCTCTTCTTTTTTTCTTCTTCTTTTTCTTCTTTTTTCGAAAAAAAAGGGAAAAACAGGGAGAGAGAGAGAGAGCCGATACCCGGCAGGAAAAATCCAGAAGAAGTCGACGTTGAATAAGGATAGCACTGGCAGAGAGAAAGGAAATGGGAATGCGGATGGAGAAGAACCTGCAGGGAAGGTGATAAAACTAGCATTAGCACGCTCGTGGGACACTTCGAGCGGATAACACACTTGCCGGGCTTTGATCCCGTCGCCTGATCTTACCGTGACTTACCATAGGCAACGTCATCTCCTCGTCCCTTACCAGGGATGAAAGGTGGCCGTAGCAAACTCATTAAATATGGTATGTCAGCCGCAAGTCAACCGTGAGATTCAGGCTTGGTGTGGACCTAAAAACTTAAAAAAAAAATTTCCCCTGCAGATGTCTGGTACACGTTCATTGTTTTTTCCAAAGCAATTTTTAAGTAAGATTTACATAGCTCCTTCTCTTTCCATCCTCGTTCTCTCTGCATCGACCTACTGCTTTCGCCGAGCCCAGAGCGTCTTCGTATTTAGAAAATTCTTTTTGTGAAATCCAATTTTACGGATCGTTGCTTCTGGAGTTGTGACACGTACCTACAGTCAGTATTAAATCTACAATGGACGGTTAACTTCGAATGATTTAGAGCTTGCAAAAAGCGTTTAGGTGAATTAAGGTAAGCCGTTTGTTTGCTCTCTTGTTTTACTCAAGCTTTTACGCTAGCGTACAGTAGACTGATTCCCAAATCTCTCGAATTCTAATGAGAACTGTTCATTTTATTATAAAAATAAATCAAAGTATTCTCGATTACGTATTCCATAATATTAATACAAGATTATGATTTATGGACGAAGGACGGTTCAAGTCTTCCTAATTATAGAAATCTGAATATTCTAAGCACACAATTCTGAATATTAAATTGAATATTTTAGCAAATATGTTCACAAGTCTATTTAGTCAACTGCTATGATACGATAGGGATAAATGCTCTTGATAATGTTTAGTTTGAATATGAAATTCTACCTTTATTATAAAACGATAGTTCGAAGAGCTAAAATACTTGTCTAAATTATTCTAGCCTAATGATTTTCCTACTAATTGTCTACTCGTATCGGTATTGGCAAACTATTTTAACTCTCGTCGTACATTATAACTCGTAATATTAATAAACCTCTAATGGCAATATGTACTATCAACCCATAGTCGATCGCTTTGAGAGAATTTTAAACGCTGTCAGCTCCAGTGATACGTGTCATGATTTAGTTTTACGTGATATTAGCAATTCTGAAACTTTAGAGTAACTAAAATGCCGCATATTCTGTTGAATATGAGAAAAAAAAAAATCAGCAAATAGACTTCGTATAGTAATAATTAAATTGTCACACACAGACATCGTGTCCGCTGGATAGATTTGGTGAAATCTCTTTGCATGAAATAATTAGGTTTTAGCATAGCCTGAGATCTGTATTCGGGAAAGGGCGGACTGATTCTTTCGGCAAATTATCCCTAATAGCGGAATGTTGATTTTGGTGTAATATTCCGCAGTGGTAATTGGTATACTAATGCTTATATATTTCTCCAGATTTTTCAAACAACTCTATGTTACCGCTGTTAAACAGAATTTGCAATTATAAGGGCTATTAGGGTGCCGTAACTTTTAGTTAAAGCAGAAAGAAGAAAAAAAAAAAGAAAAATGAAAAAAAAAAAACGAAACGAAAGAAATTACAAAAAAATAAAATAAAAACGAAAAAAGAATGTGATGCGAGAATAAGGGGAGAAAAGTAAGGGCTGCGAGTTGTGGAGGCGAGAGGAACAGTGAAAAGTCCAAAGTCTCGCGTTTGGCCACCTGGTCTCTTCGAGTTCGAAACTACCCTGTAAGGTTGACGCGTGGGTCAGGGGACCCAGCAGCCAATTTCTTTAAGTGCCGACCGCGTATCCGCCTCCAGCGCCCATTGTGTCCCTATTGTGATCTGATATCACCGCTATTTTGGCTCAGATTGCAAGACACTCCAACAACTTTTTACAAAGTCAAAGGTTTTGGCATCTTACAAATGTCATCGCTTTTCTTTACCCACGGTCAAACGATTTCAACCGAGTTTTATTCAGCTTCAATTTTACTCCAGTTAGTTTTTTCCCTTTTTTCCTTTGACGCTCGATCTCATAAATTTTCCACACGCTATCTTCAAGGAAACATTTGTATCGCGTCGGTTCACAGTTTACTTTAAATATGGTACTATATTAACGTGCGAGCTTTAAGTTCTCTTTACTATTTAACACCGATAAGATAATCATCGAAGAATTCAAACAGAGAATATGTTTTAAAGATAATCGCGCGATATCTGAATAGAGCTAATCATCCTTCTAATAATGTCAAATAACCAGTAGGTATGTATTCTGTGTTGTTAGTTGTTCAGATGAATACACAGAGAGCTTTGAAAATGATCAATCGGATAAAGTTCAACGTTTGAGGCTTACAGTGACTAGTTAATTAAATTTTAGCATCGTAATTAGCCTTGATATACCGGCGTAGACGTATAGGCCGCAGAATTATACCAAATCCGAAATGCTTGTTCGGCCAATGTCCAAGTCTAGGAATATAGCGTTCATCTAACTTAGTATACACGTAATTAATTCCGTAACAATTTTGGAATTCTTTAATATATATTTATCACTTAAATTATCTAGGTAGTATACCTAATGTTCACTGGAGACGATATGAATTTTGATCAAGTTTTTTTCATTCGAGAATAAAGTTATGAAAATGTTAACATTGGCAAGACTCCATTGCCGTCCTTTAAGAAGCTGGGAGTGAGAGCTTATAGCAGTTCTGATTATTCAAGTTTCGGTGCTTAAAGTTCCAGTACTTTTAGTTTAATTTGTTTTATTTCTAGAGCGTCCAGTTAGAAGGTAGGTCTCACGATCCGGGATATTTAATGGAAACGTTTCATATTTCTACGATTCAATTCCTAAGTTTACAGCCTTTAGTATATAACTGTTGGAAAAGATGCTGGATTCTTTTAATATTTTTCCCAACTATTTGAATAAATCATTCCTTTATAATAGAATAAAACTTGAGAACGGTTGTAATCAGATTTTTTCCAACCTTTCGGGGGTGCGATAGACTTTTATTTGTTATCTCTCTAATAGCCATCTTCAACTAACAAGTACCTTTGCCAGTGTTATTTAGTTTTAATTAAAGGAAAGAAACTTTTTCCAAGATAGGAGGATCGTTATAGCTATATAAACCACTACTACGATATTACAGTCTTCAAATACCTCTTCGAATTAAGTAATTGATAATCTTGGAGTTTTAGACTTTTTTTATTTTATTTTATTTATTTTTTTCTGCAACGATAAAAACAACTACATATATACCTACTTATATAAAATCAATGCAAATCGGCGCATGGATCTGTTCCTAGAATCTTGTGTACCTATTCGCAGTTGCATTTCCCTATGGTAATATTGCGGCAATAGAAACGGCAACGGTAATGGCAGGGTATAGTAACACGTAACAGTAGGTAATGAGATTAGTAATCGCCTTGGTGATTCGATATTCCTAGTTTCACGCATACATCTACATATGTGGCATAGATTTAATCTCGCGAACCTACATGCGATAACATCTGTTTAACATCTTAATAACAGCATCCCACGGGACCCACCCGCCCCCGTACCGGGACTCAGCCATACCAGAAATTATATAGCCATAAAGTAAAGTTAAAAATCTATAAGAAATATAATCTATTTGTCTTATTTTTTTGTCTCTTCTTTCATTCTCAAATTTTCAGTTGTTAGTTTTTATTCGCACTTCTTTTCCACGATGTTTTATAGCAAGTTTTGAAGAAAAAAAACGTTTGTTAAAGTTATTGCGGTGTATATAGGTATAATTGAAGTAAGAAAACTGTAGAATACTTTACGGCTATCCTAGAAAAGAATAATTAGTTCAGTAATTGGCATTTAATGGAATCGGACGTTTATCTCCTGAATAATAATTTCCTCTTACCTTGGAACTGCAGATGCAGGGAAAAAATTTTTTTATTTTCAGTCTCCCCAATCTCATTATTTTCTTCTTAATTATTCCTTTTTCTTAAACGCTATTAGCAGCTTCCCGCGGGAGGAGTCTGTTGCCTGGTTTCCCGCTTCCATTCATTCCAGCTTAATTCTCCTCTGGAATAATAATTCAGCCCTAAATGTAAGTGTATCGATCCTCTTTCTTTCCGCCCTCGTCTAATTTCCATTCAAAAAACACTGCTAGTAATTAGTGATTACACGGTTGTATAGGCTTGGTTAAAATGAAAAAAAAAAAAAAAAAAAAAGATGAAACGTAAAACAAGAAGAATAAGAAAAAAGAAGGAATACCACCTAAAATCACAATATAAGTGGATTGTTATTCATCCAACTCATTCCTTCAGGTATAAATGATAAGTAGGTTGTTTAGAATTCATGAGGTTACTTCCTCGACCCTCTAACAACATCAGAACTTGGCATAAATCAGATGCAGAAAAGCCGACATCCACTTAACACCTGCGATTTATCTCTAATCATCAGTTTTGTCAAATTAAATGACAGGAATTAGGTAATGAAATTATTGTACATCACGTTTCTGGAAAATGTCGAGTATAGGAGAGTAGAGTGCAATTCAAATATATATTTGTGTAAGTTAGGTAGGTATTATATATATATATGCAGATAGTTTGGAAACATTGGAATAGATACCTACGTTAGTTTAAAAAGCAATAAGGCTCGGATCCTTTTTGAAAAATGTTATAAGAAAAATGGTAAAAAGTGGTGCGCGTGGTGGAGACGTTGGTGCAGTGGAAGGAGATAAGTTAACACGAGTTTCAGAACGTTATCTTTAAAAGCAAGAAAACAACGTGACTATACAACGCGTCAGCGTACACCCCGGGTTAGAAGCAACGAAAGTAGGAAGGTTGATTAATGGAAGAAGTAAAGTTGTCGCTGACGACCTACCAGCAAAGGCACGGGTACGGGCACGGGCACGGGCACGGGCACGGGGGCTCTTCGCATCACTAAACTCTGCCTGATTTTTATTGTCCAAGGAAGGTAATCTCGCCCGTTGGTGTAGGAGACGTGGTTAATGCCAACGGACTTCCGTTGGAGGCAAAGATTTCGTACGATTCCTTTTTATTCTTTAACCTGGCTACGCGGCTACGTGTAGCGATTAGCGCGGTCCATTATGCGCCTCTAATCTCACCGTCAGACCATCGCCATTCCACTTTCAAGACAATAGTTTCGCCGAGCTCGGAGTAGCGACAATCAATCACGCATTAGGTATCCAGGCTCGGAATGTTAAAACTTTCATGCAATTTCTACAGCATTTTGTTTCACTTTCAATGGGGGAATATTGCGTGACCCTCTCCATCCACAATCCCCGATCCTCGTCACTTCTGCCCTATTTTCCACCCCAAAAACACCCGCCACCCAATCAATTCAACATCAAACTTCCACGAGTGGAAAGCTCTATAGGTTTCCGACTCGGCCAGTCACGCCATGATGCGACGTTCTGGTGGTTGATTCATTTTGTTATACATCCCGAGAATTCTTTCCGCGGATTTGACTGGGAAATGAGAGCGTAAGAGGTATATTCTGTTTTTCCAAATTTACCCACCGTGCCAAATTAATATCCGCTCGATTGCTTCGCTTCCTCCTTAGCCCTTTGTTTTCTACTGTTAGGTATACCTTGTTTCTGTTAGCTCGAGAATTAATAATATTTTTCAACAACGATCGAACTAGAGTATTTTAAAGATTTTCATATTCTACCTGTTCCTCATAATCCTTATACTCATCTGTTTTTCTAAGACCGGGAAACAGAGTATTCCGAGTACCTACCTGGCCATTTAAAATTTTTATCTTGGTATAAAACGTAGTATAAACCGCAGACCGGAAACGATGAAAATTAATGGGGCTAAGTGAATTTATTAAGAAATCGAATTACGTTTATGGAATATGTAAAATATGGTGAATTTCATTGACAGATTTACTTTAGTTTTCTAAGAACTTTTATAAGAACTAAAATCTTGCCCTCTATCTCAAACTGCACATTTCTCATTCTATCAGGAAACCTGCCGCTGCACTGCTCTCCTTCGCTATACATATAGAACGTTCTAATCATAGCAAGAAAATGTAGTATTGATTTGACGTTCCAAAGCCATCCCCTTTGTCAACCCACTCGTATATATCACGTTCAACGAAACAGGCCTGGAGTTTATCAGCTGTGAATAATTCGTCATAACTTTCAAGACTCGTTTTAATGTCTTCCTCCGTCCGTCTACAGTTCCGTTGGTGTATGTTTGTTAAACATATTCCCACACCGGTCTACATCTATCTTGAATTCATAATAAAATAGGGTTCCACGATATACACACTGTCAAGAATATACATACTATATAACTGAATGACGTATTCACTGTCAACATTTTTATTACAGGAAAAGCGAAACCCTGTAGTAAAGAAAAGTTTTGTGAGTCGTCATTAGGGTATCGTTTGACCCTGACGTTTCCTAAATTTTCACTATCTTCCTAGTTCTTGATGATTAATTTTTTATTAGAAGTACTAAATCAACTTAATATTATAATCTCTCTGTTGTAGTTGAGATCGTAGAGATCCTGCGATACACATACACCGATATCTTCATCGTGAATATCATTATTATTAATAAGGGTATTTCGATAAGAGCTAGGGTGCAGGGAAGCATGAAACTTTCAAATTTGTATAAACTTTCTTTTCACTTTTTTGATGCTTTTGTAATTTCATCATTTAGAAGATTAGGGTAATTGGTTTTTTTTCGCCAAAATTTTTCCCTCTTGGAACTTTTCATGACGTTATTGGTCTAATTTCTTGATTACAGTGTTTCTTATATATACCTACGTGACACTATTGATCGTTGGGTGAACGAAAAACAGAAAAAAAAAAACAAACAAAAAACGAAAAAAAAAAAAAAACTTTTCGGCTTAAAGGATTTGCAGAACAAAAGTTTGAAAATCCTCTAGGCTCAAGTCGTATATAAGTATTTGGTTCACGCATCCGGTAACGAACCTTAGCGTTATGAAGTTTGGCTGTGCAAAATATCCGTGCTTTGGAATATCGCGCTAAAGCAATTTTTTTTTTTAAACCCCCAAACCAATTGACTTTAAAATCTGCGTAAAATAGCTAAACGAAACTTTAATCCTACCGATCCCATCCCAAACATATTACAATGTTATCGTAAATGCAATCAGCCATTGCGTTAATGCATTTTTCATTAAACTTCAATTTTCAACTAGTCACCATCATAATGAGGTACGAATAACCATATTATGTAATAAATATGCATCAGAATGAGAAACTTCGCAGTTCGTATAGTTAGTATTGCGATTTCGTTTATTTTGTCCATTTTTGTGTTATTCCTGGATTTTTTACTCTCCAATTTACGTCAGTAGTATTGGTCTGCTTCGCACCTCCCGCAAAACCTGCAATGCCGTATTCCGTCTTTTATAACTGCAGTTCACACGCTCGAATACTTCATACATCGCGCACTTTATAACCCATGTAGATAATTGGGGTAATAGCAACACCGTGAGCGGAAATCATATGAATGGGATTTATATAAAGAGCAATTCAAGATGACGAATAGAATTTTTGTTCCTTCCATATTGCGACTGGTTTTTTTTTATTATTTTATTTTTTTTACATATTTGTACAAAATATCTCCAGATTTTAAGAACCTTTTGGATATGACGACTTATTTCCTGTTTAAAAATACAAAGGAATAACGTCAGAATCCTCTTACATAATACGAGCGTATCCGTAGCTTTCCAATTTCATATATTGATCAGAAATAAAAGACAAACCAATTATTTTCTGATAATAACGCGATTCCCGATACTTGACACTACAAGATCCGAACGAGGATTTCAAAATAATCAATCACATCCAGCTGTAGTGTTACATCAGGAGTTTAGCTGTCGTATAACAATCACTGTCACAAATGACGATCTCAGAATTGTAAAAATTGCACAAATATCCTGAAATTCTGATACCGAAACAGATCATCTCTAATTATGCAAAACTCATTTTTTCTTGACTCAATTCTTTTCTCTATTTCCTTGAAGATAAATTGACGCCACAACGTCCATAATTATATCTTTATTGTGCATAGTGCTGATTACCCGTGTAGAAATTGTGCTGTGGTGCTGGCAGGGTCCTAATAAGGCGTGCCATGGTGCAAATGAGGCCCAGGTTAGGCTAAGCTGTGGCAGCCTGTTAGGGACCCCGCTGGATGTTCCCGTTTTAGATACCGCGCCAGGCCGGGGGCTAGTCAGGCTGCCAAACTCGCACCCCATAAGCTTTAGCAAACCGTAGCTCCTTCACCGTTGTCCCTAGAGTAAAATTCTCACGACGTTTTTTGTTCCTCATCTAATTATCTCGATACGGAATTTTCGCATTTTTTTTTATCGATCCATTTTTCGATTATTTTTTTTTCGATCCTAGTTTTCACACAATTTAAGCTTTAGCAAACCGTACCTCCTTCACCGTTCGCCCTAGAGTAAAATTCTCACTACGTTTTTTGTTCCTCATCTAATTATCTCGATACGGAATTTTCGCATTTTTTTTTATCGATCCATTTTTCGATTATTTTTTTTTCGATCCTAGTTTTCACACAATTTAAGCTTTAGCAAACCGTACCTCCTTCACCGTTCGCCCTAGAGTAAAATTCTCACTACGTTTTTTGTTCCTCATCTAATTATCTCGATACGGAATTTTCGCATTTTTTTTTATCGATCCATTTTTCGATTATTTTTTTTTCGATCCTAGTTTTCACACAATTTAAGCTTTAGCAAACCGTACCTCCTTCACCGTTCGCCCTAGAGTAAAATTCTCACTACGTTTTTTGTTCCTCATCTAATTATCTCGATACGGAATTTTCGCATTTTTTTTTATCGATCCATTTTTCGATTATTTTTTTTTCGATCCTAGTTTTCACACAATTTAAGCTTTAGCAAACCGTACCTCCTTCACCGTTCGCCCTAGAGTAAAATTCTCACTACGTTTTTTGTTCCTCATCTAATTATCTCGATACGGAATTTTCGCATTTTTTTTTATCGATCCATTTTTCGATTATTTTTTTTTCGATCCTAGTTTTCACACAATTTAAGCTTTAGCAAACCGTACCTCCTTCACCGTTCGCCCTAGAGTAAAATTCTCACTACGTTTTTTGTTCCTCATCTAATTATCTCGATACGGAATTTTCGCATTTTTTTTTATCGATCCATTTTTCGATTATTTTTTTTCGATTCTAGTTTTCGCTGATTCGCAAGACACAAATCCGCCCGATATGGCCCATGTTGATATTAGGGCATGCCACAGAAAATTTCTACACGGGTACTATTTCTCAGTGGCATGAAATAATCCTGCGTTTTCGTCAAAATCAAATTGCATGACTGCTTTAGTCTTTCGTTCTTTAGCCTCAAGAATTGAAACCACCCGTGAGACCGGAGTCAGAACTCGAGAAACACGTGACTCAGCTTCGTGGCACTCGCACGTGACGTGCACATCTATATGTGTGGATACATATGTGTCTAATTTCATGTATGGGTATGTGTAGTATCTCCATAGAGAGATATGCAGGTATGTATGTACCTAGAAATGCTCTAAGGTTCACAATCAGCTTTTCAACACAGGCTAGATACCTGGAGGGTAGGTACTTTGTACGTCTCTATTTACATATAACAAGCAAAGTCTCCTCCTTTGATATAATCAAAGAAATTAATACAATTTTCAGTTTTATAAAGACATATTCAACCGAGGATCTCAAGTAAGGCAATGAGAATTATACCGATCTATCGTAAGAATACAGGAAATCATTCACAGCCTGCGAATATGCTGCAAGTTATTTGATCAAAGTAAATTTCTCACCGATTGGACCATTCTATTGGCAACTAAGGAAATGCAATACGGCATCTGGCTCCCGTAATTGTCACTTCACCCGGCTGTTTCTTATATACCAGAAACCAGGTGGAAAAACCTTTTATGTGATCTCTCGCATGAGTGTTTCATATTTGTACATTTTTCACAATTTTTCACTATTTTCTTACGTATTTCATTATTGGATGGTATCTCCGACTTTTACTTAGGTTTAATACATTTTTAACAGATTTGCTAACAGATTTCTTATATCCTTGGACTTTCATGGTTCGAATTATTGGTTCGGATGGCTGTAAGTTCATAATTGCAGGCTTTGATTATTTTGCTGAAGGTACTGGCTCTGGAAATGCAACTAAAAGGAGGCACTTCCCTGGGCCAAATCTTCATACCCCCTCAGGCCAATCAACTTGGCAAGATTAGTTTCCGTAGTTTTATTGACGGGACCGTTGACCAGAGAAACAACAATACTGCAGACATTTAAAGAGACCATTCGTTCTAACTATGCTTTAGCATAATATGCGTGTTTCTTTTCCAATGTTACAGCTTCACCGTATGTGTTCAGCCATTCCAGAGGATCAATATCTACATATTTCTATATTATGATTACTACCAAGGAATAGGCATTAAATTTCAATAGTTTCAGATATCGCACTTTCTTCAAGTACTACCCTATCAGAAATGGAATATGCTAACCAGAGATTATCCTCACATACTATCAAACTACATACTCGGTTACTTATCCCAGTGAACTTTCGATTTCATATCAGCTTTCTTCTCATACTTCAGACTGCATGCTTGACAAATTTATTGCCGTTTTATTTCATGTGGAATACCTTTAAAATTGGAGGATTTAGGCAAGGTCAGTAATATTATAATTGGAATCTTCGTTCAATAATTTGTTTTTTTCACGAAAATTCAGAGGGAAAAATTCCGAGAGTGAAATGATCTCTGTATTCATAATGATAATACATTATAGTACGAAAGAAATATTCAACCAAACTGAAGTTTTTGGCTGTTTTATAATTGCAGTGAACTCACGTTGACATTTGGACCAACTGCTGAAAACGATACTGAAAATCAGTGCGGTGCCGTATCGGCTACTGTCCTGTCATCATTTTAGTTGCCAATAGTTTGCCATCGATCAGTGTGGTCAGTTGTTAACCGTAATTGGCAATTTTGGGGTTTGCATAAATATCTGATGTACCATACGCATTGCATTTAATTATTTCCGAATAAGTATCAAAACTATAACATTTGCAGGTATGTGGTTCGGAATATTCTACGTCGCTGGTTATATCACGCATAACAATTTCTAGCTAACATCAAGATTTCCATTCTAGATTCTAGAACGATGTGAATAGTTCCACCTATAGGAATAACGATTCTCTTAATCACAGAACAATGCATGTTGAAGTAGTTTCCTATAGCATATTTAGTTAAACGAGGTCTAACGTTACCCGCGTAATGAAATGCGAAATTAATTATGCATCGAGGTGTTGGGTGTGGCAAATACCTGGCACGAAGACTACTACCAGGGAGTTTGTTAGACGGGCGTCAATAAATACTTGGCCAGTTTTCGCACCGAACTGAAAGAGGCAGCTAATAAACTGGCAGCAATTAGCTCGGCACGCCACCGCAGAATCGAGACACCCACGTCCGACCGTAGGGGCCGAGGATGGAACGTGGATGTGGGCTTTGAATGTTTGCCTGAAAATTAATAGAATCCAACTCTAGAATATTACCTGGCAAGGGACTACCGACCAGGGGGATTTGTGAGTAAAACTGCCTCGGGCATTGGCTGGATATAACGGCAAGGTCGTTTTTCTAACGTCGAACTCGAGGGCAACGTCTACGAGATAAACGATGTATGGAGTCTGGCAAAGAGATGAAACGTATAAAGGTTGGCTGAAGAAGAGCGGCTGTTTTCAAAAGACAAATTAAATTGATCGTCATACTATACCTATGTTAAGAAGCTTAAAGTAAGGCGTTGCCGAGAAGGGAGATTTTGCTTAGCATTAACATCTTTGAAGTCTACTGACGCGAAATTACTTCGGTTCGTTTAACTGAAATATAGACCTTCGGATAAAGAGTGAGTGTGCGTGCTCGTAGTCTCTCCGCTAATAATTAAGTGCCATTCTAAAGGTCGTAGACTTGAATAATTAATTGAAATCAATACGAACAAAACGACTGGTAGTTACGAAACGTCCCTTAATGTTAATTCAAGTTCGTAAACCTAACCATGCACTGATCGCTACAATCCTCCTAACTATAGCAGTGAATTCGATAGAAAAGAGGGAAAAAAAAAAGAAAAAAATTACGACTCCTCAGTCCAGAACATTTAAATTATTCAACAAAATCCAAAAACATTAGAGAGCCATTGGCCTTTTACTTTTCCGAGATACCAGAATCATATGCTTCAAATCTTTTCTCGAATTCTCTTTGAATATCGCGTTACGAACCTGATTCCCTGATTATCTTGATAATTAAATACATCAATGAGTCAACTTGAACTCCAACGTCGAACGAATGAACTGTACAATATTTTTTTTCAAATAAAAAAACTAATCACCGATCATTAATTCGTAATGAATAGATTTGCGTTTTTCAACGCAATCTACCTAATTAACTTCTCATACGGGGTTATATTTAATATTCGAAATATATTGAACGATATGTTCGATTGCGATAATAAGTTGTTATAGGGAAAAGCTCCTAGCCTCGCGATCTATTCGAACATATCACACGTTATCAAAGAAGATTATCAAGACCATCGCGCATCATCCCTAATAGGAAGAGATTGGAGATGCGACGCAGTCTATTCAAGCTGTTCAAATCAATAGCTCTCAGCTCCTGCACGTATACTGTGGCCGCCAATCCTCGCGTTATTTGCCCCAACTTAAAACCGATCGCGTCTCAATTGATCTCCGAGATTTCCAATTTAGAAAATAACTGGATTAAGGCTACCTAATGGTGTAACCCGGGGTTCACCATTGCGGTAGGTACACTCGGTGGCCTCTCTGCTGTACACCTATACATACACACATATACATACATTTTCGAAGAGGGGATGGTGGTGTGAGAGATTTGGTACGGAGAGAGGATTAGTGAGGTTCGGTAGAGCGAGGGGGATCGGTACGATGAAGAGAGAAGAGAGAGAAGAGAGAGAAGAGAGAGGAGAGAAGAGAGAAGAGAGGGATCGAAAAGCGGGTGTTTCAGTTCGGTTAGAATTCAACGTCGGGAGGGTGTCAGAGTCCAGAGGGATGGCGGATGGATGGACGGTCAGACTGACGGACGGGTGTAGCAGTGAACTGAGCCGCGTGGGACAAGAGTGCTGTTCGCTGTTGTCCTCGTGTCCACACGCGTTCACTATACCCTCTCTCAGCCCACTCCAGGGCCCTCTCTAGCCCTCTTTGCTTCAGCAGGCCAGGGGGAATCGCCACCCCCAACCGGCGCCCTCTCATCCTTCCTACTGATCGCGGGAGGAGCGCTCCAATTTGCATTACGCTCCAATGCGCATAGCCAAAGGATCAATTAAATTTCTATTAACCAGCGGTACCCTTTTGCACTCGCACTCGGCTCATCCATTTAATCACTTGCTTAGTTTTACCCGTAGCATGTTATCCTACCTCAACCAATTCTTGCGACCCTGCAACCAAAGCCACTATTTATATCGCAAGGGCACAGCACTCGATTTAACAGATCGCACCCTAAGTTTTATAGTCGATTTTCTTAATCTTTGATAAGATTTGCTCTTCGATAAACTACCCTTTTACAATTACATATATTTTTTTCTTTTCTTTTTTACTTTCCGAGAAGATTTTTTGTATTCTATCACAGCTGAGGTAATCAACGGCAAAAATATACTCTAACTATCTGACATGCGCTAATTTGAATATAAAGACTGCAGAAACGTATGTAGGGTACATAGTTGTAAATTACAAAGACCTTTCTTTCTTTATCCGCTTTAAACTCGTTGTTTTTTACTACGTAGCTACCTCACAATCAGTTGTTCTACTACGCTCTATTATTGTTACTTGAATGCGACTTTATAAGCAACAGGCGCAGCTGGTACGTTTCCTTAATTGCAGACTCGACTTCCAAGCGAGCCTGTATCTGAGGGTATGCATTCTTTCGTTTCTTTACCAGTTTCCTTTTTCACTATATTCCACCTACTCCTTTTTTTCGCCTCGTTCGTGAACATCATTTTTTTTGCTATTTATCCAGATTTTTTTATTCACTGTTGACGTATATGAGTAAAAGGTAATGGATACCGTTACCTGTTCAGAGAAAAAAGATATTCCCAGCTGTACCTAGATAGATAATATGAAACTAGGAAAATAATTTATCCAGATGAAAAATTATACAGATCGTTTGAATACACGAATCACTTGGCGGATCAAATTTTTTTCTGTTTTTTTTTTTTTTTTTAGATCACATCGCTTTTATACGTCCATCTATTCGAACGACCTCCTGTCTCTATACGTACTACAAGGCACAAAAGGAGGCAGCAAGTCACCGCGCAGGGTCCCAATAACAAAAAGGTTATTTCCCAGCCTGATCCGTCATTGTAGTGGCTTGGAAACAGTTTTTATGTTTGTGTTGGGATATAGGATGCTTCGGCACAGCTCCCTTTCAACCTCTCTCACCCGTTGCTATCGCGTAATCCCTGATTATCGAGATAGAATTGCCTGGCTGCAGATCCCTATCGCTTCACCGCGATAAACACAGGTTTCCGCTTCGTTCTGTCAGCTTTATAGTTCCATTGAAATATTCTTACTCATAGGAAAATCGGCTTTTAAACGTGACTGCAGCTAAATTATTGCCTCAAGGTATATAACCAAGTACCTACTTCGAATACAGTAAAGCTGACGATGAGCCAGGGATGGAAAGGGATTGCCAAATGACAAAAACAAAATCAGCACTATTAGCGACGTCATTGGAGAACACCGACAAGAAATTCCCGATGGGAATCGCGTTGCGAAAGCTATCGGTGAAGAAGGGTGCCGTTACGCTAATTGAAAAAACGTATCGATCCTACCCACCGAAAGGGTTGGATGTTTTTTTCTTGGTTTTCTTTCATTCGCAAAATTGCGAATGCTCCAACGGTATTAATTAGGTGTCTTAGTTCTGCTTTGAAACGCGGAAACTAACTTGGGGTAAAATTTCGTCAAAATATGGTGTCGATTTTTGTTAACCGTGTATCTGTGTCGTTGGAAAGGATTCACCCTTTGAAAGATGTTTTAGAAGTGACTCAGTTGAAATGGTGGGCTCACATTCGTAAATTCGTTTCTTCAAACGAATAGACAGATAAAACTTCATCCTCCTCGATTCCTCAATTTATATACGATTTTTCTCTTAATCGGGAACATCCATTTGGGTCGGCTCCTTCAATTTCTCGTTACCCCCGGTTTATGCCCTATTGATTTATGCCCGCTATTTGCAAGATCACGCCGCCTTGCCAAAACTTTCCTCGACTTCGCCACGCCTCGCTGCATTATTTCATTGTACCAAGTCACACGGGGCGAACTTTACGTGACAAAATTTAAGAAAGTTTCGAAAAATGAATTTCCCACTAAAAACGACTCGTTATCTCTCCCTTCGTACCTACAGACTTCCGTTTTCAGAAATTACACTTTAAATGACTTGCGGTAAAGCGGATTCACCGTGATGAGTATATAGCTGAACAATATTATAGTCAATTCATTGACGCTGTGTTAATTAAAGAAAACAAAAAAAAAAAAAAACGGAGTCCTAATTTCAAGACGCTATATCGTCGCAGATCTCCACGCAAACTGCAGAGACAGAAATTTCGTAGATTCTGAACCAGCACGGAACCAAGTTCGAAACGCCAATAATTCACTAAAAGCTCCTCGGTTGTTGGTAAAGAAAAGGACGAAAGGATAGGGGATGGTGCGATAGGCAGTGAGACAGAGAGTGGATATGACGGTATGCAGAATTCCTACAGCACAACGTTCGCGAAAGAGACCCACCCTCGTCCCTGGGCTACCACGAACAAAGGAGCGAGTCTTTCAAGCTTTGCTGTGCGACGAGTTTGAGAACGAGAAGTTTGCACGTTCGATCGCGTGTGTGAACATTTCTCTTATACGATAAAAATAACTGTAAATATATATTCGAGATAGTCCGAAGTGAATAAATAGAATAAAGAAAACACAGAAAATCTTAAAAATAGGATAATGTGTCAGGTGAAGTCTATGAATTCGTTTAAGCCTCTTTCCGATACAATTTTTCACGATGATCGATCTCTCGTCTCCAGTAGTAATGTTATTCAACTACCATATTGTGTAATCCAGGATAAAGTCTCGAGAGTTAGGGACCACACCCTACTAAACCAGCTGCATTGGTATAGTACAATTTAAGCCAAAAGTGGTTCCGGCTTTAGCAGCTTACAGAGCGAGAGAGCAAAAGAGCGAGCAAGCGAGAGAGAGTAAAAGAGAGAGAGAGAGAAAAAAAAGGCCAAAATATGCTCCGGGTCGTATTGGCCACAAATTGTTATCATTTTGTTTGTAGAGTAATGGTTAATGTGCTTTGTGGGCGCAAGGATTTATCTTTGAAACATTATGTCCATCCTGTGGCACAGAATTACCAAGGCGTAATCCAGGATCCAGGGATGGAATAGCATGTCTTGGCTGCATAGCTCTGTCTAGGGTTTTAAATGGATTGGAAAGAAGTAACGGTAAGTTTGGAAGAAAACTCTGCACAGCTTTTACCGAAAAGCAATATCATCATGTTTTCGTATGTAATTGCAATTCAACGGAATACTGCATTTGTATATGGTTACATAGATATGTACGGAATTAGTGTTTGAAATTCTGATGGAAAAGTCTGGCCAACTTCACAATCCAGTTAAACTTTTTGATTGAAAATTATTTATCGCAAATCTATCCTATACGTCGAATAGACAAGAAAAAAAGAAAGAAAAAAAAATTAAGTTAAACTTTGCTGATAAAAAGTTAGAAACGATTATGCGGTTTGACTTGTATTCAGATACTTTTTTAAGTCTGAAAAAAAATAAAATAAAGGAGATAAGCAACTTGATTGCTACACTCAGAGTTCAAGAGGTGGGAGGCAAACGTCACGCGTTGACTTAGGTTGCTGTGGGTATAAAATTCGACCAAGAAGATTTGGAGAGTGAGCGAGTAGGTATTACCATTCAACTTGGTTTCGAGTGCACTTGAACGAGCTCGTCCAGTTCACGGGAGAATTGCCTCTTGGCAGTCGATTCGCAACTTCATTAAAAGCGTTCTCCCTCAGGAAGCGAATGTGAGACGCACTTTGGTTTGGTGGCAAGTGTACTCAAGCCTCCCGAGTCCCGATGATGAAATACCTTCGAAATCCCTCCCAAAACGTTTCTCCTAAGTTTCTCTTCACCCCACGAGTCTTTGGGGATGCTAAACGCAATACGAGGAGGAATTATTATAGGGGAATGATTTATCTTGAGACTCGGGTTTCGTAGTCGTGTATACTTTCGTCAAATACTCAATGAAATAGTTATCGACGTATTGGTATAGTATCTAGTGTAAAATAAGAAGAAGAAGATTGTGTTTTTTCATCAACTTCGACGGTCCATAACAACAGAAAAGTCTGGCCCGAACTATTAAACCTGTGAATTTCATCCAAAAATATACTGTGATTTAATAAATATCGCAGGATGTTTATAGATACGAAAGTTAGTTCGGATAAATGATTCTGATCTAGCGCTTCCCAGCCGAAGAGTACTTGGCGGTGATTCTCTACCACGAATCTTGATAACACGTATACGATACTGGAAACCTGAGCGACTAGGCTGACGGTCATGTGAGTATAGACCTAGAGTCAAGCCACTCGTGACTGATAGTCCGACGACTGACCGAGTGACTGACATAATGTAGGGTCGAAGTTCTCGCGCCCCTTGGGAGAACCGACTGCATGAATTTTCTGTCCTCACATTCGGTCACGGATCTTTTTGCGACTGTAAGCCATAGAGTATTCTAGGGTGAACCTTGAGCGTGAATGAGTGAACGAATCGGACCATGAAAATAGCAAACATACCGATTTTATTTTTTTTAAAATCCTTAGCAAAGCGATTGTCTGGACCAGGGGATCGAGGGTTGAGTGTTAGAGCTGATTTCATCGGGTTCTAGGTACACTACTACTTTTTCAATATTTCATTACCATGTCGCTGCGATTATGCTTCGAGATTAGTTTTTGAAAAATTGAAAATATTTACGGCATCGATATATCAAAATCAAAAAGGTTGCAGTCTAATAAACTAATTTTTTTATATCTCACAGCTATGCAATGCAGTAGACGGGGAATTCACTATTTACGAAGATAATCGTGTCATAGTGTTCAGACCCGATCAATCGATTCAGCCACAGCATGACCTGCAATCTCATGATTGAACAGTACCGCCGAGTCCCAAGAGCGTGTCACATCAAATAGATCGTACGCACTAACAAATTATCAGCGAAGCGCACTAGCTGTACTCCGAGGGGAAATCTTTCAATCAAGTAGATCGGTATATAACCATATAGTATTACAGAATCACAATTTTTCGTAGAAACGTATCGAATGTAGACGGCATCACATGGTTCAGTGACACTGACGCAATCATCAACTCTATAATGATTAATTGTGAGAAGTGATTCCAAGCTTTCATGACGATCTGGAGATAGATCGATGCTGAATTTTTATGGGTAAGTTTATGAAACACTGTTCAAAAGCACAGGAATACTAGATATTATGTATGTCTCGTTATAATAGTGTAATTGAGAGCTCGTACAAACCGGATTTAGTTTTATGCCATATCCGCGTATGATTAAATAAGACCGCAGCAGAGTTCCAGTATACAGGAACTCATTAGAAATTGGAATACACAACAAAACCAGTACGATGTTAGGAAATTTATCTACACTACCGTAATGCTGGCTCTTCCAATTATTTTATTTGTATCGACTTCCAATAAAGTGAACCCCGGGATATATCCTCATGGGAGAACCATGGCCCAGTTGAATAGATTTTAATGGGGCTGATTGTGAGCCGTCTCTTCAGTATATGGCCAGTTTCCCGGAATAACCATATAGTCAGTTAGAGCGAAGGCTATGTAAATTTGGCAGGAAATGTATTGCAAATTTTACCCTAAAGGGAAAGCTCGCAAGCGTTACGTTTGCATTTCTGCAGTGATGACTCGTCGATGAAATAAAAAAATCATTTAAGTATAAGAACACCATTCGGTATTATTCAAAGCACATATTCAATGGGTTGTAATAGTTTTTGACAGTATATTTGCACTTTGATAAAGAGCGTCACCAAACTGTGCTAAAAAGAAGCTTTCTTATAGAAGTTTCAACTATGACGTCAGACACTTAACCCCAGACCCAAACAATATAGGAGATCTTGACTTACTTTAAAGAAGTTTCGATGATGATGTCATAGACTTCAACCAAGACTCAAACCCTTGTAAGTTTGAACTTATTTTTGAATTCAAAAGTATATTGTGTTGAAGGTATCACGGATACAGTTTCAATGATACCACGTGCGAACCACAATGACTTTGTCATGGATGATTGTAAAGACTTCTACAGATTTCAATTCACGGAGATAAAAAAAAAAAAATTCTTGTATTTCTTGACATAAATAATTCTTGAAAATCGATAGGGATAATTCTCGAAGCATTGTATCGGCATTTGGGTTCAATTCCCTTTCAACTATATCGCGTAAGCATTTTACTGGATCGAAAGCTTCCTCTCGTTAGCCATAATGATGCAATAAAATAATTCGGCAAAGATCCAAGGCTTGAAATATTTATAATAAACAACTCTTGAGGGAGTGAACTTCCACGTAGGTACAAAACTTATTTTTTTTTTTTTATCTGTTTGCGACTTTAAAAGTGCTACACTGCTGCAGAAGGTATGAAATTTCAACTTGTTTTCAAACTCTAAGATAGAACAGGCAAACTACAATGCATCTAATGAATAATTCTTGAAACTTTTTTATAGTAAACAATTTCTTGAAAAATAAATAAATCCAAAAATTCTTTACAGACTGAATAGGTACTATCAAATGATGATGCTTAACTATCTTGCCAGTCATTTAACAACTTTTCATATAGAACAACGTATTTGTGAAAAGTTCAAAGTGGATTTGGTGTCACAAAAATAAAAGTTAACTCGCTTTATCAGGGGATATGAAATTCTTTATTACAAAATACAAAAACGGACAAACATAATTTTTCACTAATCGCTAATCTCCAGCTGTCCATCAATTCTTTCTTCAACCAATTGCACATTATAGTATATGTGATCTCGAAACGGGACGTTCAGGATATAATGTATCGATTAAACGAACTTATACCTGTACATAAAGATCGATTGATATTATATGATAATGTCGTTCGATATGACAAGATCCTTCCGTAGTTTTTCACTCGTACCCAACTCTATTTTCCCAATAAAGAAACAATTTCTCTAATCCTGGTTCTAAAATATGAGGGGCAAAAGGAACGGGCGCAACCAAGTGGAATACGATCGCTGTATACCACCTTTTCTTTTTAGTACTTTTAAACGTGTGGATTTTTCAGGGTAGAAGAGAGCATGTTGCATATGTAATCATCCCAAGTGACATTCCCATTCAATATTGATCCAACTTCACTAGCAGATGAGTCCATATCATCGATTCATATCTGAAAACTTGATCATCGTGAAAACTTTTCATAAAGTGATAACCCATCAATATAATCCAAAAATTCTTTGGACTCGAAAGGAATTTCTATGCACCCCAAAAAGGTATCTAGTCTGTGAGAGTAGTTTAATGGCGTTTTAAAGTGATTCTATACCCTTGTTGACATTTGTGAGACAGTTTGGAAGTGAATTGTGGTCCTCTTGCTTGTGGGGTGAATATATGCAAAACTGCCGTCGAACATAGTTTGATTGATGCCTTCTGAACGCAACGTTTCTAGTCTAACGTCTTAGATGGGATGGTATGAATGTGTATAGATGTAATATGTATACCAGATCGACCTATTTTCTATACGGTATATAAGATCGTTCGTGAATGGGGATACCGGTCGAATCTCATATTCTTGCCTGACTCTGTTTTTAACTTTAGGATTGGACTTGACTGCGTTATTTTTGTCCTTTGGTTTTTTTTATTTCAGTATTCTATTTCCCGTGCCAGGTACCAATAGTCAACTCGTATTTTACTATGTGGAGACAAAATTTCTATACATGATTCGATCAAGAGAACTTGTAGATTTTACCATATTCTATAAACTATACGCATAATGAAAGATAAAATTTACAATAAAACAATAATTTATCACAATACATCGTATTGTACGCGGTTGACATCATTTGCCTATATACTCATACCTGCGTACATAACATCTGTGCATGTGTGTGTGTGTGTGTATATATATACATGAGGCATATACATATATTAGCGAGATATTAAGACACATAAATTGGGAACACCCCGTGCATAAATGCTTACGAACGCGCCTCGATGGAAGACTGGAGCAAGCATGGGAGAGATTTAGGGAGATCTTAGGGTAAAGTGTGGATATTGAGGGTATATCACTCACGGCCTGCGGTTACACCCCATTCCGCCAACTACCCAGGCAACACCATCCACTACTAACCAAACCAGTAGGCCGCCATCGCCTGGTGAGCCAGGGAGAGTTGGGCGCCCACCTAGTCCTCCACCTTCGTCACACCAGGACTACCTATACCTTTACCTCCACTTCTACCTTCAGTTCAGACTCCAGTTCTAGGTTTAGTTTCATCTATGACTCCGCAGTATCTAACCTGTATGTATTACGCCATCTTCGGTGTAGCAATGCAAATGGGAAATCCGCTTACTCAATTACATTCAGACACCCTAATCACGCGTATAGGTATGCTAATTTACAGCACCAACAATAATCTACGGTAGTTGTACGTATGTTTCTCTTCATCTTCGTATAGTCAGTGATAGTCGAAGTTTGCTAATTTTGAGTTGGGTCATAAGTCGCCGTCAAAGGAATACGCCCTGCGTTTCGCTTGTACTGTCCTTTCCATATAATCGTAGATCAAAGCTATGAATTTTGACTTTATCAAAGATACGTCATGAGCAATCGTCTAACTTCATAATGACAATCTAAGAACGACTATTAGGCTGGGTGTAGATCCCTGGGATAGAATCCTTACTACCTACTCCCTCAACCATGTCTTCATAATCGATATCATTTGCGAAAAACTTTATCCAAAAAGTTACAACAAATTAAAATGCGAAATAAAAGATGAAACAAGGTTTTAGCATGAATCAGTTTACCTCAATGGAATGTTTAACACTAATTTCAAACTCTTTTTTAAATCTAGATTTCCACGTCGTCATTATCAAGAAAAACTGCAGTGACTACACCGGAAATTTGCAATTTTGAATATATAGTGTCTAGCTTTATATGGCAGGAACTGGTGAGCCCAGACTCCGGTATGTTTAGATTCTTAACGACGGGCTGGCCGCATTCGTTGCCAATGACCAGTCTCCGGGTCGCCTCCGGGTCGGCGCCGGGTCGCATCCGGACCACCGTCTGATTTTGTGCAAACGGAATTCCGCGAGTACGTGGGAAATTAAATACAAACCAGGTACAGCAAGCGATGGTCGGGTCCATTGTGTTTCCAAGTTGTCATTTATCACGTCGCGTCGGCACTGTACGAATAGAGGTTCCTACTTCACAATTATCCTCCTTGATTCTATACCTATCAGAAGAGAAGTTGAAAAGTTCAAGTAGCCTGGAATTTTCTGTGCGATTGAATTGAGGGTAAATGCATCAGCAGGATATTTCTATTTAGTAATGAAAAGAATTATTTCTCTTTCACCTGAAGACCTTTCGATCAATTCATTTCATTTGGATCCATTCTCAGCTTTGAAATTTGATCTCGAATAATTACTAGCCAGCATAGATCCAACCGATATCAAAAGCCAAAGCTATGATGATTGAGAATTTTATTTTTCTTTTTTTTTTCTTTCACCCCTTTTTTGCTCTCGACTGAACGCTGTTAAACGTTGGTCAAACAACGCGTTAAGACCCAACTGCTTCCTTATATCATGCCTTCCCGAGGGATAGTGCGAGATAAGCAAATAACATTTCCCTAACCTTCTCCATCGTTGAGGTTCAAGAGTAGCCTCAGACGAAGAAGACCCTTGCTTATACCCAGTTGGACATCGTTCGAATCCCGGATCTAACGTTAGTATCACGAAAGCTCAAATGAAAGTTGAAACTCCGTTGCTTCTTATTTCTTCTTCTTGGCAAACGACGTGGTCTGAATTCGATAGCTCTACTCTTCGGATCTTACCCTTCCTCTCGATAGATTTCCTAATATTTGGCTAGTTAGAGTTAGGTCATGCGAGTCCAACGTACCAGTTGTAGTACTCGTATGTGTATTTGAACATGGTGCATGGTGCATGGAGATACATGTATACATAAAAATCGTCTATATCCATGTACACAATTGTATGGATCTGTCATTCTGAACTAGAAACCTAGGTAGGTATAGAAAAAAAAAACTGCATAGCATACAGACTATTGCGAAAACGATTAAATATGTATGCTCGGATACATTACTACCCCTAGAACGAGTACAAATTGAATGTGGTCTACAAATTGAATGTGGATTTGCACGTTAAACACTTTTGCTCTAGATAGATATATCGCATATTTGCAATGGTAATTGTTACCGATGTAATAAATAATTTTTCTCTTAGGTATACTAAAATATATTTCCTTTCTAAAGTTCATTACTTGTGCACCTGTAAACGTTTAAATTACTATTCTACGTGACAAAAGTTGGGTTGATTACATCTGAGGTCTTACTATAGCTAATGAAATTTTACACTATGTACTTACGAAATTTCTGGGGGGG
The DNA here is from genome assembly GCA_914767705.2 of Tenthredo notha. Classification (NCBI taxonomy): domain Eukaryota; kingdom Metazoa; phylum Arthropoda; class Insecta; order Hymenoptera; family Tenthredinidae; genus Tenthredo; species Tenthredo notha. Next base: position 7,415,800 of record OU611907.1, read on the forward strand.
AGGGGGGGGGGGGGGGGGGGGGGGGGGTTAAAGCAATGTTTGTACGTCCAAATGAACTTACCTGAAGTGAAGTTCGATCGCAATTATACGAAGAACCGTCTTCAGAGAAATTATAATTGTATCTTTTCTTCGCTACGCTATTATATTACAACGTTTCGGGGTGAAAAAGATATGAACCGGTAGTTCGAACTCCATCTTTTAGAAGAACAATAGAACATTGAAGAAAGTTTTTTAAATTCTTACATAATCAGTGAACTTATAGATATTTAATACCAATATAACGAAGCGGTAACTATCTAATAGACTTGGTTGTATTATACAAAAAAAAAAAAAAAATATGGTACAGCTACTGTACCTATAATACCTGCGTGCGCAACAAGATGTAACATACAGTCGAACCTCCTGCTCAGATGAGCCACGGGAACGATTGCCTCTTGTTTAGTCGCGCGTAAGTGGAGGGATCGATTACACTGCTATCAACCTGAATCAAGACCGTGCGATAGAAAAACGTATCTTAGATTGAAAACAGGATTTCAAATTTTATCCTGATTGTAAGTCTTGCGATACTCTATGATTCCTACAGATTCTCTGTGTCTACTATGATTATAATTACTTCAAGAAATCTAATAACATTCATACCTTCCCTTATCTTATTTTAGTAAACGAGGGAGATTCGATTGTGGATTTCATCAGGATGTTAAAATTAACTTTGTGGCACGTTTCATTGATGATGTGCCTGCGATCGAAGTGAGATGCGCTGTTCTGAGTTTAGTTTTTAAATTACAAAAAAAAAATCAGCGTTTCGTTCAAATACTATTGGTTTGCTTATCAGTAGAAATTTAGACATTTGGTACAGCGCTGATTCGGTTGATCCGGTATCACAACGGTTCCGGATGGCAAAGCGTGTTCTATTTCAAGCAGGGTCGAATGCTGGAAAAGCATGAAAATAAAAATCTGACCACTTTATGGTAAAGGCGTCTATTTCGGTAACATCCGGCCTCGTGTTTACAAGAGAAAAACTTTTGCAATTTATATTTGCTTTTGAGGCGAATGAATCTGCGTCCGGGATTCCAAATTTATTGACAATGATGTTAAAGGCGATCTTCAACAACTCCCATTCCAGATACCCTGACATTGTTTCAGTATAAAAATTGATATCGTTAAGAAAATTCAAAGAACTCATGAAGAAGTCTTGAAAACCATTTTTATGCAGTCTCTACATCTTTCATTCTCAAAGGATCTGCAATGATGCGAGTAACTTGATATAGAAACCGATCGTTGGACGGGAAAACAAAGTTCAATTTCACATTCATTAGATACTGAGTCTATAGCTTTCTTCAAGCTTTCAATATCTGCACTAGAATTTATCGTTTGGACGCAAAAGTAATTATGTACTAGTTTCTAACAAAATTTAATTACGCATCCTGGGATAAGGATCAAAAGAAATTGGTACATAATTACATCGTGAGTGATTTTCTTCCATTTTTTATTGAAGATTATTTAATCTCCCTGTAGCTATACCTATATTTACTTTTTTCTCACTTCAGGCGTTGTCTTGCACTTTCGAGGCGAAAGAGTGCTGCTTATTTTCCAGAAACACCAGAGGTCTGAGCTGTCCTGATATATTGGCATGGCTGGTCACGCTTCCCGTGTAGAAATTGTGCTGTGGTGCTGGCAGGATCCTAATAAGGCGTGCCATAGTGCAAATGAGGCCCAGGTTATGCTAAGCTGTGGCAGCCTGTTAGGGACCCCGCCGGATGTTCCCGTTTTAGATACCGCGCCAGGCCGGGGGCTAGTCAGGCTGCCAAACTCGCACCCCATTCGCGCCACGATTTAAGCTTTAGCAAACCGTAGCTCCTTCACCGTTCACCCTAGAGTAAACTTTTCACGACGTTTTTTGTTCCTCATCTAATTATCTAGATACGGAATTTTCGCATTTTTTTTTATCGATCCATTTTTCGATTTTTTTTTCTTCGATTCTAGTTTTCGCTGAATTTAAGCTTTAGCAAACCGTAGCTCCTTCACCGTTGTCCCTAGAGTCTTCTGCTTCTGTAGTTTAAGGATTTGCTTCGACGTGGATGTTGATGCAGTTTGATCCCTTATGTCTTGACCAATCGATTCGATCAGTTGCTTTGCTCCTTTCATCCCTTTCCGAAGATATCTTCCAAGTACAAAATCATCAGTTTTCGTATTCTCGGCAAGAGACTAAATTTATTTGTTAACGCCTGGTATTGAAGCGAAGATTCACGTTCAAAGGCAAACGAAAATACAATAATACCTAATAATATAAAAAAAAAAAAGGAAAAAATGTGAACAAACCGGATGAATAAATAAATCTTTGCAAGATACGACAAGCTCTACATTTCACAGTACGTTCATATTAATATTAAAATAGGCAAGCTTTATTTTCCATGTTGAAAAAGTGAGTGCAGAATGTCTTTTGTATTTTATAACATATACCATCATACCCTGACATTGTTTATTCTATTCTCTGCATGTAACCCCTGTTTACGTGCTTCGGAAGTAGTGCTTAAACTTTCTCAAGTGGCGAGGAGGCGAATACGAGTTGTCAGAGTGGGTGTCGGGCGCCAAAGTTACAACGCTGGCAGGTAGGTATAGATGGTGATGCTAGTATAGAAGCAGTATTGGTGTCGGTGTCAGCATGGTGTAGGAGGTGTTGGTTTCCCTCGACCCTGCGACCCTTCGTCTACCCTCCTTGTCCTCGATCCTGGCCCCGCAGTCAAATGATATCTCCTCGTTACCAGTAAATTAGTAAGTTTAACTTTCCTTTAATTAGATTATATTCACGTTGGCTCCAATAACCTTAACTAGTGTGACACTGCGATTTACGAGGATCTTGAATAATTTTCACACCATTTTAGCTGGCGAAAGGGAGCTCCTGCTTGACGTGTATCTTTGCCTGGCAATTACATCATTCAAAGTAAGTTAAGAACTCTAAATTTCAGCTTCAAAATCGCTTCAGTAATTTCATTTCAGGACCTACCTGGTATAATTGACGAATAAAACATATTCACTCGTTGACAGAAAGGTGTATACAATATATATATATATATATATATATATATATGTTCAAGTAGTGAAATATTTCTCATTACGACTGTAATTAAATTATTCCGATATGCGATGACCCGATCGCAAATTTACCCATCTCTATATATATATATATATATTTCTACTCCATTAAAGCTACTATGTTCATTAGCTCCTGATGTATGTATGACGAGTCCTTGGTCAGAAAATCTGGAGCTGGTAACAGAGCTAATACTAAGCCTTTGTTTCACTTTTTGCCACTTTCGCTTGTCGGAAAACTTTCTCAGAAGCTTCGTGACAAAAGAACATTGCAAGAACGCGCGACCTGCCCACGTTAACAGGAATACCGAGGCAATTGGGTGCCATACAATTTCTCTCTACCACGCTATCTATATAGAACATATCGTGCAAGAAAAGTACTTATCAGTCTCCGGAACTCCCAGACTTCGATATCCCAGGACGAACTTTAACTTTTTTATAACAAACGAAAAGTGAACAATCGTCGTATAGTACGTGCACACGTATTTCTACGTGTGTGTATATATCGTCTCTGGACACGCTTGTTGTATAATGTCGAGTCGATATACTCCCAGTGGGCAATGTTCAATCGGTGAATTTCCATTGATAAGTGAAACAGAGGTAACCACCGAGTGGTGTGCGTACCGAATGATTGATTGTTAACTAATTATCTGCTCGACGAGATCGGTATCAATTTGATAATAGTTAATTACAATTTAATTAATTATACAGGTATAATTGCACAGCTTTTCGAACCCAAGGTGGTTATTTATATAGAGACGCAACCCCGCTTTATGTATGTACCCCAGTTTCCGAAGAAGCGAAGCCGCCGGTGGTTCTCGGGTAAATTTATTAATTAACCCTCCCCTCTTCACCTCGCATCCTCTTCTCCCCTATCCTCTGCATACCCTCCCTTCAACTTTCCCTTTCCATTTCTCTGACGCGAACATCCGACCCCCCCCGCTTCATCCCTTACCTAAATACTCATCGACCTTCCCCTTGACACCATATCCTGGAGCACAAATCTCGTCATCTCTCTGAAGGAACGCACCAAGATATAAATGGTCGTTGGCACTCGACGTTTACCTCGTCTGTTCTTGACGAGCCAGTTACGAGAGCGCACTCACCTGCATTCTGCGGAGGTACCAGCTCATGCTCAAGATACCACCACCACCACCACCACCACCACCACCGCCACCGCCACTTTGCGACGTTTCATTACTTCCGGTACTACGGATTCACACCGTCAAACAACTCGCAACATAAATATATACCCCATTTCTACACAATCTCACGAACATATAACACTATGAATATTGCATATGATAATATGGTGAAAATTTATATCTGAAGATACCAAACAGTACTGCAACGAGGTATTTGGTATAAATCATCGAATGATGATGGCTTTGAATTACATTGATGAAATTTATCCATCGTTATTCGACATCTGTGAAAGCTCATTCTTCGTGGGTTTGAATATTGGAACAAATTTCCAGCTCATCAGAATTAATTATCGTACAACCACCTGCTTGAATTTTAGAATGATGTTGCTAAATTATGTCCCCATGTTTTTAGACTACGGTTGATTTGCCATAGATAATAATATTATAGACTCCGGCATAAGGTATAATACGATCTCGTGTCTCGATGAAAAAGTTTTCTCGAGATCAGAAGAAAATTTCTTCACTGATCTACCGAAGAACAAGTTATACGTGGATATATCATACGATATTATCTACTAACTTTCGTCAACTTTGTGACAAACAACGCAAAAGTCATTTGGGAGTTTCCCAATCGTTGGAGATAAAACAAATCTCGGATTACCAGAAATATTGGATAGCTTCCAATTAAATATTATTTCTATTACATAAAAGATGATATTCTGTGATTCGATCCTTCGTTCACAGAGTAACATAATAACTATGCAATTATACTTCAGGGTAGAAATTTATAAAATGAGTAGCTTAGTTATGGGTATAAGTCAGTCACGGATAAATATATAGAAACACACGCTAGAGCTTGCGACAAAATCCACAGGAAAGAGAATAATTTTTTTTTTTGTTTTTTATCACAAAAATCTTTCCCACACTGAAATTTTCACATAGTCAAAAGAATATTTTCAAAGGCTTGAGTACCTACTACAGGTATTGCGGTGTTGAACCTATTACTTAGATACAGGTGGATTCCGCTGTAATCAGCTTGAATGAATGAAAAAAAAAAAAAGGGGGGAAACTTCATGCTCTTCAAGTTCTCTTATACCCGAGCTTCGTCAAATCATATCACAGTGAAATGCTTGACAGTTAGCATGCAAGACTTGAAGAATATGAAACTCGTTTTTATACTCAAGCCGATTACGATAAGATCTGCCTGTACCTATGTAAGTAATAAGCTCGAAACCGCAAAAACTGTAGTGGGCTCTCAAACCCACTAATGCTTTATGCCGCTGAAAGAACTCTTTTGTTTGTAAAAAATTGAATTGAGATAAATGTGCGGGCGGTAGAGAAAATATCACAGTACCTTGAGCCCAAGAATTAATTCGTTGTTTGATTTTTTAAACCTCGACTTTGTGGATAGCATTATTAAATTCGTGTAATTAGATAGCAGTCGTATGTATGAATTCGAGAAATTGATTGTTTAAAGTTCAGAATTCCATTCTAAAATCACCATATACAATCTGGTTTTACATTATTGTTATACTTACAGCTTCTCACCTAATTATTCAAATCAACGACACCAAAATATCGGCAAAGTTTCTTTTCAAATTAGAACCCAACAGAGCCAACACGCTTCCCTTGAGATTTAAACTTGAAGGAAGGCTAGCAGTTTCTTCCGCAAATACTCAAATACTTAGAAAATAATCAATCAATCGTATTTGAAAGAAAGGAACTAAGAATTACGGAATTGTTTGCTATTTTCATTGACTTTCATATATTTTTTTCAAGATTTTCTACATTCGGTATGATCTCAATGCACTAGGGTAAGATAAATTGTTATGGACTTTATTTTGACTTACGAATCCTGCAGCCTAATTGACAGCCCAGCACGAGCATGGCTGCAGTAATTAAGGTGAACCGAAGCCAAGAAGTGGGTAGATTGATTTCAGGGACTTGCAATGGAGTAGTTAGTCGTGCCAAGACAAGTAGATAAGTGCCAACGCGTGTAGCGAAAGAGTACATGTTTCCTCTGGGAGCTGGCAACAACCCCTTTAGGAAAAGAAGGGAGTTTGGCACCGTATGATTCGTACGAATGAAAAAGTTACTTTCAAGATTTCGTGCGCTTAACAACTGTTGATGGGATTGAATTTGATAAAAATAAATAAAAAAGGGTATGGGGTCCCGAAGGCACTGCGTGTAACTCAGGGTATTCTCTGAATACCAAGAAATCGCTTCCTCCTGCTATGCCCTCTTGTAAACGTGCCAAATACTCGACCGCGAATCCTCATACTTTACGCTAATGAATTCAAAACGTCTTGGGGCATGAAGGCATTGGGACTCTTGCGAATAAAATTTAATAATCCTGATTTACAACAGCTAGTCGATTACATTCTTAAAAATATTAAACAAGTATCTAAGTATCGCGAAAAAAACATTATTCCTTCATTAGTAATAATTATTCAGTACGAAGAATAATACGAGAGTCATTTGCGATGGTTTTTTTGGCGAATAGGTGTAGCTACATATCGTCTAGATTTTTCGTCTTTTTCTAAGTAGTCCTTAACGTTGAGCATATATTTGAATTCAGTCTCAAAACATTCACCGTCCGTAATGAGGAATAGGAAAGTAAATGTACGTCGGACGATCATTTGGCTCGTGTATGAGTACACCACGTCGTCGGTGCACAATAGATTTACGTATTTCAACCAAAGAGGCAGAACAGTGCAGTGCGATAGCCGTAGGGAGTCAGCAATCTTGGCAGCAGACCAACTGTCGCAAATAGGTATGCATCGTACCACGTCGTACTCACAGAACAGAGATGTCTTTTTTTTTTTCATTTGCAAAAATTTTTTGTTTTACTATTTTTTTCGCTATATTTTAATGAACCCGACTTAAAGAGCGTATTCCATACCTGACAGTATATATATATATATATAATATATACCTATGTATACGACACATAAAATAAATTGAAGCAATTCGTCACGTACGTTATTCGCCGCATTGAAACCCAACGAAATGGTACAATCTGTAGATGATCAGAGTATCAAACCAGTCTATAAGCAATTAACACCTAGAATTCTCTGACTGCCGAAGTATGAATGAGAGAAGTTCTAATTAACGTGCTGAATCCGCGATTGCAATCTACTATAATAATGCTGTCTACGACAAATTTTGTGATTACAACACTAACGAGAGTTTCATCGCAACGGGAACGATTGTCTCAAGCAAAAAAGTAGTAGGCGATCTAATTATTGGACTGAAAGAAATTATATCAATCCAATCGCGTGAGGCAAGTAACATTTCACTACACATACATATATATGGATATTCATTTAAGTGTGAAGTTACGCTATGCAGTATCTGTCCATGATTATTAAAATACAATTTTAAATGAACTTCAACAGCTCGTTTGTCTTATAGGGCAATTAGCAGGACTGTAAATTTTTCACCCTCATTTTCTTTCTCTCTCTTTCTCTCTTTTTCTCTATCCACTTCCTGTCACGGCTCACCAGAACCAATTTCTCGTATGAGAAAATACGAAACAAATACTTAGAACATTAGGAACTGCAATGGCACAAAAAAGACGAAGATTTGATACAGTTAGTAATTAGAATAATTCATTTCCGCATATTACGGATATATTTCGCAGCTTATAATGCAATTGAATTCTAGCTTATTAGAATAATAATTATTCCCTGAGATATCGCAGATTATCAAATCAAAACGCTATTAGTTGAAATTAGTTTTTCAATTGCGTATAGAATTGAAATAAGTATAATCACTGGTGGAAATTGTTCTCGTCAAAATAAAATTTATTTATGTTTCTATAATCGAGAAAAATCTTGTAATAAGAAATTTTTTCGTCTCGTCAAAGTTACCTTTGACCATTGGCCTTTGACATTTAACAATATTGTGAAATTATCCCATGGGAATCCGGGACTGACGAATAAAAATGTCGTTATTGTAGAGAAATACCACAATCGGGGAAAGATTACTTCCGGCTTATAGTACAAACAGGAAAGGCAGCTTTTCATTTGACCCCGTCGAAAAACGCAAAGCCTTAAGGGATTCGCAAATACTCGCGCAATGTCGTGAAATTTTTGCTGTACCCAACTTGAGTATAAAACTTTGAACAAACTTCTAACATAGAGAAAACTTTTACCCGCAATGGGTTACTTCATCTCGAATAGTTTTATGGGTTACGAAGAACAAAGATCGGTCCCAAGGTTCATGGCATTATCTACACCCTTTTATGCCTGATATAGATATACTTTCTTTACTTTTAGTACTCTATCACGTGACACGGTAAGCAAAAAAATATTTGATTTATATGTCTACAGAAGGTTAAAGAAAATTTGACTACGCTCGATATATTTATATGTGTCTATAGATACTATAGGCAGTCCTGGTCTGGATGACGATCAGTTCATATAAAATATCTATAGTATCTTTGGTAGAAGGGAATTAACGTGGAACCAGATTATAGAGGTTTACTAGCAGAGCTTTGGATTGATTTATTAATGGATAAAATTGACGTCATATATTCCCTGCATGTGGCGTACGCTACACAGCTGTGCATGACGTTTCGGCTCTGGTTGAAGCTAATTGCTTTTGCTTCTGGGTGTCGCTTGGCTACTTCTCGTCATTTAGAAACGACTCTTCTAATCGTTTTGCGTTACCAATTATCGAATTATACGAATCCACCTATTTCATCATCAAATTCATCCCTTGGAATCATCTAACGTATTAACGCTTACACGAATTGTTTCTAACACAACTGTACCATTGGAAAGAAAGTTCGTACCCTGAAAGTTCTGATAACTTTTCTAGCCAATGCATTGTTTTTCCAATAGTGAAGATCTGAAAGGTAATATGTATAGAATGGTCGATGGAGGTACAGAAATCTGGACTGTGAGCCTTTATTCCCTTTGGCAAAACCGATTTCTACTTCAGCCTTGCCTTTTTCATTTTAGGTATACATTTTTATTACTTATACTTAACAAAGTACGAACTGGCAATAATGTTCAGCTGTCCTTTAATAATGTTATTGTTTTTGCGGTAACGAGATCCCCTACTCTCAGAATCGCTATGGCAGTCATCCCCACCGGAAAACCACGCGCTGTCATGAACACCGACCACACAACACTGTGTGCTCTTCAGCGGAATGAACTTACTAATGGGCCAGGCCCTTCAAATCTCTCGGTTGGAACTCGAAACGGACGCTAATTTTCATTTCATGGGTTTTGCTAACGCTCAGGTTTCAGTATAATTGCGTAATGCTGGGAAAATCTGCACTCTACGAATACTTTCGTATACGACCCTGCCGATATGTGTTTTACCAAACGAATATTATTATTGGTTGGATAATAATAAATACTATGCAAAATCGGCTAACACCTTTCCCATTTTTTTCATCCCGCAGGATTTCGTTAACCAACCAAATGACTAAATGGATAAAGGACACTTGATAATTTTACCATGAATCCTTGTTCACGGCTTACCCTGTATCAATATGTAAACTTGACGATGGGGTATTACTGTCCTCACAGTTTTTCATTTTTTTTTTTTTTTTTTTTTAATCGTCAAGTACCATCGTTTAAGCTATAAAAAGACTTCGAGTATGAATCAAGGGTCTATAGGGGACTAAAGTGACACTCATAAACTCAAGTATCGCCGCTTTTGTGAATATTTTTTGCGTACGTTGGTAAAATGCTTTGAATAAACTATTAGCGAGTTAATATACCCGCAATACAATCATAGTTTAGCCGATAACCTATGGGTGAACATTCTATGAATTCCATTTTGATTCGAAAACAACAGTTTCAAATAAATCGCGAAATTATCATCAGTCATTTCACGGTGAAATCTGTGTCGTACATCCTTTGATATAGCTTAAGCTTTAGTAACAGTCGGTAACATTTTATAGACATGACCTGGGTTAAGTGGGATGAGTTTAATTAGGTTACTGTCAAATTAACAACAAACGTCGTCTTCAGAACCTGGGATGGGGTTGTTGTAGGTATCTCTGGTTATCCTCTCGGTGAACCAGCGTGCCCGAAGAATCAAGATGCCAGAGTTTACCTGGACACTGAATAGCTATAATTTCAAGAGCTGTACATCTGTTTGAGCTTTTTAAAAATCGCGTAATCGTGTAATTGACTTGACGTTGTGTTGTTACTGTAAAAAGAAAAATAAGAAGAAAATGTTATTCGTGACTTGACAATAACGTAAAATACCATGAGGGATTTTTTTATAGTCACGCTGAAGTAAAAACGATGCAATAAATGACGCTTGAAAAATGTCGACGTTCGAGATACGTTGCGTGACTTAGTTATCGTGTTGGTATATTCCCATCACAATAGGTCGTTTTATTTTCCAGATGCCCAAACAATTCGTTGGGCCGACGGAGCGAAGTTATTGACTCGTATTAAATCCCCTTCTCGTATACGGTACCGCTTTTATTCGTATAATACTGTACAATACCGTCGAGCATATATCCGATTACAAAATATCTGCAGATTTTGCTAAAACATATATAACTTTTCAGGAACGAAGGACGAAACATCCTCATATTGCAATCCCGGTCGAATCTAGCTCTAAGCTTAGCCTGAAAGAGTCCAATTCGAAAGCCTTCCTCGAGCTATGCGACTTTTCAAAGTTCATCGCAGACGAGAGTTTTCAATAATTCTATTAAAGGAGGAAACGAAATTATTTTACAAATTTTCTTTCATAGAAAATCGTTGCAGACCAAAAACTAATTCATCTACTTCCTATTTCTTGCAGAAATTTTGTGCGGATTTATTTTAACCCAGCGTACAGAAGATAGGATCTTGGATTTTGGATTTCGGATAACTTTAGTCAGTTTTACTTGATAGCGAATAATTGGGTACGTATTATACCGGGAATCACAAGGTTTAAGTGGACGATAAAACTTATTTCAAACAGACAGCTACAGCACCGTCGTTTTATCAGACGTTCTCGAATTTTAATGTGCCATAAGCTGTTTCACCTGTTCATCCCCGCATATTAATGCACCCTGCTTAATATATCTCAGTATAAGAGTTTCAACGGACTTCTATGCTCTTAATTCAAAACGAATTTTACCCCTTTACCTTTATTACCTTATGCTATAACTATTTCAATCTTCTGCAATCTTCTATTTCATAAGCCATTGAAGCTCAGAATATGTATATTAGTTTTTTTTATACGATCGAATCTATTGCTTCCTATGAACGTTAGAATCGAACTACCTCTTTGACTTTTACTGTTCCAGTTCGCGATGCGTATATAGGACATTTTATTTCAACGCTAGATCCCATTTACATAGCCTAAACTACATCTTGATACTATTTGTTCTAATAAGAAAAAAATCCATTATATTTGAGTAGTATTTATACGTATAGGCATATTCTCAGACTGTATAAGTTTCGTGTGAAAATCTGCTTGTACAGGCGAAGAAATCGTTCGGTATATCTGCAGCACCTCTGCATATGGTACAGAAATAATATAACGAATACGATTCTACTTTCATATTCAATATCTAGAATTGCATGTTGTAAAAATAAGATGCGAAATGATTATATCATTGCATATTGTAGGATATAAATAGTAATTATTGCCAGGAGAAATGATAATATAATTCTGGCAATCAGTTTTAATAATCGATGATATGGTGATACGAGTGGTTGTGTTTTTTTCCGAATTGGGTAGATACACAGATACATGTATTCGTATACCAATTGATTATACCCAGTATTGATATACTTTTTATGTGAGGGACTCTGAATAAAAGAAATCGTATAAATCGATATTGCAGAACCGTGACAGAATATACTACCTACATCAGTCACGGTCGTCAAAATATTCAAAATTCTAGCCATATAATATACTCGAGTACCACGCAAACAAAGCTTTCGAATATTGACATGCAAAGAGTAGCTAGAAAATGTATACATATACATATACATATATACTTATACAGGTATACGTATGTGTCTGACTATGAATAAGCCAGATTTTATCTTACGATTATAGGTAGTCTCTCGACAGAACGTGAAGCCGAGTGAGTCGATAGCTCTTAACGACTCATGCACAAACTGAGATACCAATTCTGGAACTCTCACGATTTTTCTAGCTTTACTTAGGATTACACATGATGCAAGTTCCATTATAACTTTCAAAGGATGATCGATTTCATGCCTTATTCGCTAAAGCCCCTATGAGCGAAATTTATAATAGAGTCTGTTGAACCATTCAGTGCATTTTTGAGTCTAAAAATTGTCACCAATTTTTGACACAAGAGTATACATATCAACTTTGCCCTGAAATCTTGACATTATTACTACTTTTACCAGATAATTGAAAAAGTTGGACGTACAAATTTGGTCAGATTATTTTACCGCGAAGTCGTGGACACAATGCAGCACTTCATACTGGACAAGCTGGGTGTATATTGGTGCATGTGAGCTTGTTACGTTGGTCATTTACAGGGAATTGAAATCCGACCACTGGGAACCAGTCCAGTCGAATAGTACAATAGATTATTTTTTATAGATAAAGGAATTATCCTTTGACTCGTGTCAGGTAACAGCCAATCAAGTATAATAGCCGGGATTATGGGTGCACTTGGAACTTTAGAGCTGGAAAACTTTATTCTTGATGCTGATAGCACCTGATTATGAATCAGGCTAGATAAATTTATTTCATAGAAACTGATTTCTAACTATTATGGACATGCTTGCAACATGTTTTTAGCCCAAGTCACTGACCTGGGATCAGCAATACGAACAGATCAAATATACCTAGTGCAATCTTTGGAGAATAATAACATGACCGGATCTTGAAAACTAATTAAAATCCTTTGAATATTGCGTGGAGGTTTTCGTTATCTGAATGAAAAAACACGACAAAGGTTAATGACCTTTACTATTTTCTACGTTTATATTATGTCATGAAACTCTCTGAGTTTCTAGTTAAACGCGTTACGAACAGCTGCTAATTACAATAGTGCTCATTGAACTATTTCAAACCGATTTTCATTCATCTGTGAAAATTCTATGAACAGATGCAGGCATGATGGTCACGTTACAAACGAAATTTACAAAACCTTCAAAAGCTCTACTTTTTTTTTCCATAAGTCTTATACTATTCTCGAAATTGTAAATGCGATGTTTTTATCCCGATTTTGAATTCTCTCAAAATCATTAGGAGTCATATTTCAATATAAAAAACACGTGTCCAAAACTTTGAAGTTGATATTCGCAATACTTAATGAGTTATCAAAGACTCAAGACAACGTTTGTACCGAGAAAAAATCGTAAAAAGAAACCGAAGACGGATATTGTTCCGATTTTCCGTTTAGTATAGTATCTAATAATTAGGCAACCACTACAACCAATTTATTCAAGTGTTGTCAGTCACGTCATCATGACTGCTTCATGGTACTGGATAAGCTTGAAATCATAATAATTAGGCGTTTCGGTGATATGATATGCTGCATACTGCAGTCCTAATGAGCTTGCACCAGTAAATGCCTCTTGGCTGCTCTCGCTTAGCACTCTAAGTAGCGAAATTACCCATTTTTATACTTAGCTGCGATTTGCTGCTGCGAATCTTGATACTATATAATATTATTAATTGTGATATTCCGCGAGAGGAGTTTTGGGAGTATAATAAATAGCAGATAACTAAAACGAATGAAAAATAAATTAACAATAATTCTTCTTGCTATTGTTAAATCTGAATTCCGCAAGGTACACTGGATTGGCAGATCCAGATTCTCATTTCGATACTGCCATTCTAATACGTCGTATCCCACAATTGTAAAATTGTTCAGGAGGCCATGGAAACGCTTCACTTTCACCATTGAAAAGATAGGACTTGACGGATTGGAATATTTATTTAAAAATAGTGAATCAACGATTTGACCGCTAAAACTTAATCATAGGCTGCACAACATTATTATCATTCAATTTTTTGAAAAAAAGTCAATTTCTGAAATGTTGTGGGTTACGACATATTAGAATACGCGAAAGTCTGCGTGTGGGATGCGACATATTAGAATATTTATTTAAGAATACTAAATAAACAATTTGACGTCTAAAATTTTTACAAAAGCTGCACACTGTTATAATGATTCCATTTTTCAAAAAAAGTGAAAATGTCAAATTTTGTGGGATACGACGTATTAGAATTTCAGTATCGATTTTCTATTTTCACGGTTGTTCCAGGTTATAAAATTCGTTCAGAATTCGCTAGACGATGTATTTGGGCTTAAAAATTCATCCGAATTCAAACCATACGCACAATTTTGTGTAAATAAAAATCGTCTTGTATTCAATTCGGAATCAGGAACAAAAACGAATGGACACATTATTGTTGAAATAGGAAATGATCGATCGCGAATTCTTCTAAACCAATTTGAACGAATATAGAACAGGAATCTGGACTGAGCAATTCAAGATCTCGAGAAATCCGAAATGAAAGATAGCGTTCTTAATTCTTTTCAAACTACTGGATGTAGGAATTAGACTTTATACACAAACGACAAATGAGGGATACTAGAACATAACGTACGTAACATACTGCATACGGTGTACAATGTACATAGTTTTGTACGTATCATATTCCTAACGACCTAACACGACAATAATGTGGCGTACAGTTGCATAATACGATACTTTATTCAAGGAGAGGCGTCGGGCAATACCACATATCAGATACAAAGTGAGTATCAGTTGAAGAGCTGCAGCCAAATGAAACCACACATCAATGGGTGATAATGAAATTAACATCATCAGGCATGTCATTGTATAACCAGTAGCTCAAATACTCTGAAATAGTATAACGATATTCTGAAAACATGTTACAGAGCTCTGCTATTTGGAATCATGTTACAGTGATCTGGGACGAGATTACAAATTCAGGAATCATGTCACGCTATTATGGGATGACGGAGCAAGCAGTATACGTATCTACTTTTAATGTTTAATTTTTCTTACTATCGATTTGACTTTTTGCTAAATAACCGAGTACTGGAAAAAATGTTAAACACTGCTTCTCAGTTATTATTCTAGAAAAAAAAGTTATAAGACTTCCTTATGACTATAGATAAAACCTGTTGGTTGACAATGAAACCGATTTCTAAAGCAATTGATAGGGATGATGGTCTATCGTTGAGAGTAAAGCGATGTGGGTATAGTTTCATACAGAGATATTTGCATAACTGTGCGGTACGTAGTAAATTGCATGTATACAAATCTGGAGAGTGTAGTGCCGAAGTCAATATCCTGTTTTATCACATTTTGTTGAATCAACCACACAGCGTTTATTACCATGCACTAAAATATTCATATTCGTGGTTAGAGAAATGAAAAATCCATAACTAGTAGTGCAAAAACTTATCCAGGTTCCAAGCTTATGATAAAGGTAATGTCTCAAAGCGGAGAAATTCGCGATCAACGATTTCTATCTATTATGCATTTCAAATGAAGCACTTGATCTTAAGCTCTCATTATGCGCTTCTAATTGAACTTCGGTGTTTCAGCTGTCTATATTACAATTTGCCTTAAGAACATTAAGCTAGTAAGAGTGTATTTTTTTTTTTTTTTTGTTGACGAAATACTTTTTCAGGCATTTGAAATCAGCAGAATCTACAATTTTATAAACTACGTTTTGTGCTACTGATAGAACGTGAACAGCTGCTCACGAGATGCTCACGAAAAGTACTTGAATTATTGCGATCAGCTGTATGGTCGTATCCAAGTAAGTCCTAACTAGTTTCTGATAACCAAATCGTTGGTTTGGTAAAAAAAAAATTATTGATCGTGTAACTTTTGTAAAACTTTTCGCAGGAACTGCAGTAATATCTACAGCCTCAGATTCTCTGATGGATTTAAATTTAGAGCTGCAACTTCGTCCTATCGAATTGAAGGAGCCTGAAACTACCTTCAATATGTCATCAATTTTGCTTTTACGCTTTTAGTTACTGGAAAAAAGATGCTCGGGTCGTGATATCAAAACTCTAAATATTATTTAACGTATATCTTTACGATCAACTTATATCCAGGCAATAACTATATAGCTATCCCTACTACACCTAATATTACCAACAGCGTTCTTCTGAAAAAAGTCAAAAGCTTTACGAACGGCTCTAGATGTTTTTGTAACGTTCTTTATACAATCAATCATTGCGTTAGCGTGATCCACGTGAGCGTCTAACGTTGATTGAAGATCAACCACTTCTAATCAACGCGATTTTTATCGCAAGAAAATTATCGCAGACAATGGAGAAAGTCCATAGGATTTGTGGACGCATAAAAATCCATCGCATGTATTAGACCACACCAGGAAAGACGATGCTTGCAACTCTTTTCACAACTATAAAATGGATGTAGACTGGCTCAAGAACATTAGAGTGAGTTGGGAATCGATAGATACAAGTCTGCGGTGAATCGCACTTTCAGTCCGTCAATATTCATCGCATTTCAGTTCGACTATTATCGATTCTCCATCAGCTGGACGCGGGTTCTTTCAGCTGGACTTGCGGATAAAGTGAACACAGATGGTATTGAATATTAGAAAAATTTAACCGAAGAATTACTTGTTAATGGTATTGTGCCCGTTGCCACCCTTAACCATTTTGACCATTTACAACTACTGGAAGAGATGGGTGGTTGGACTAATGAGTTCATGGTAAACTGTTTCGTAGATTACGCCAGGATTATATTTGAGGAATTAGGACCTAGCGTTAAGATTTTTGCAACTATTAACGAACCGCAGATTCTCTGCCAAGGGGATCTGAGCCCTGGTACGTTCTAGCTTATTACATTCATGAAAATCCTGACCCTTGTTACTTCGGATAGAGTCTGGTACTGAATGCCTTTTATAGGTAAAGACCTACTCGATTTTGGCGCGTACCTATGCCTACACAATATTCTGAAAGCTCATGCAAAGAGCTATCATGTGTATGACGAGGAATTTCGACTATCTCAAAACGGTCAGATTGGGTTGGCGATACCTTCTATGGGCTGGTTTTCGGATGATTGAGGTGATGCTGATACTGCCGCTGATACAGAATTTCAATTCGAATGTGGGATAATAGCACATCCGATCTTCATGCGCGATTATCCACCGATTGTAATAAAAAAAAAAAATAAGTATCGCCATTATCAGTAAGACAGAAGGTTACTTGGAATCCCGCCTTTCCGAGTTCTCTTCCGAATGAATATCTTGTATAGGGTACGTATCTAACCAAATGTAGAACGGCAGGAACTACGTTTTAGCAAAAGGAATGCTTTCTTTCTTTCTTTCTTCTCATCTCGACGTACAGAGAAACGGCTGATTACTTCGATCTCAATCACTTCACGTCCGCAATTATTACAACTGATCCAGACGAAGCTTTTTGAAAATACAACACTGACTTGGGTATTATAATTCAAAATGGGTCATCCGACAGGGTGAGAGTAATCGTCGGACGATATCATACTCGGCTAATCGTAGCCAGGATACCGAAGTTGATTGTGTTGATTTCCCGAATTCATATTAGCCCCAAAGGATTTGATGATTTGCTACGTAAAATCAAAGAAAGATACGACAATCCACCAATGTACGTACTCGAAAATGACTATTCCGACTCTCGTGCACTAGAGAATTACGATCGAATAAAGTACTTTTATTCATATCTTGAAGAATTGATCAGAGCCGTCGAACGAGACGGATGTCGTGTCTTAAGATATACGATTTGGAGACTCATGGACAACTTTCAATCCATCATCGGTTACACGCAAGTAGTTTCATCTCATACCTATACACATACTTATCAGAGGTTTAATAATTTCTTTCGCGTTTATAAGTACTTCTACAATAATCGTTTTGGAATCGTACAAGTGTAGACTTTCACTGTACTATAGCATAGACAGAACGACCAAACTTTCGACGAGCATACAAAAACTTCTGGACGTTTCCTATGAGTAGAACTGCATAAAAATAATTAGTCATCTTCTTCAAAGCCCGCAGCTGCAGAGGTAATGACTATTTTTTTTTTCTATCATGGTGATGGTTATGGTTATGGTTATGGTGGTTATACAATGAATATTTTTAGTACTAGTTTATAAATGATGTGTTGAAACATAAAAAATATATTGGTGGAGCGTAGGATAGCTTCGTTATAAGATCGGCACACGATGAGGTCTTGTTAATGTTTTATTCAATTAAGACTATATTATGGATAATAAATTTGAAACGAAATAATAACGGAAACTGATGAGTTGTAATTGTCAGTGTATAATGGTTTATCCCACCGATTGTGAGATGTCTACACCTACCCGCTGGGCTGTTTACATTTCATCCCAACTCACACGCGACAACTTTTGAACATTTCCCCAAAGGCCCTCAAGGCACTCGCAATTACTCGCTGTAAATAATAAATCACATCATATAAAGCCGCGGTTAAGAAGATTAACAAGCCTACCGTTTAGTTATCATTTTCATTCCCGTTTTCATCTAAAGTACAATGCCCATTTAACTTGTGAAAACGGTGGTATTTTATGGAACAAATCTCTGCAGCATATCCGTAAGTCACCTAAATAGTGTAAAATTTTTCCACGATGGAAAAATCATAGAGGGAAAAAAGTAAATTTTTAAATTGCATAAAGTGAAGCGGAAAATAAAGAAAAATAAGACAAGTGGAAAGAGGAAAGAGAGGAAAAAAATGACGACCGATCGTTGAGGATAAGGTGGTTGGTTTGCAGTTGCTACCATAAGTCAAGGACTCCGAGAGAGTGGACGGCGTAGTTTCCCGTTGGGAGCAACGATACAATCTGAGCTTCGCTGACAGTCGCCTCACCCCTTTACCACCCCCGCAACCTCTTCTCGGCCCGGTTGGTCCCAGAGGTTCCTTCGCCACGCGGGAATCTCCCCTGACACAGAGAATGGATGACTTGAGAATTTCATCTCGTACTTTTTTTTTTTTCTTTTTTTTTTTTTAACAACTACTACCTACGTCCTCTTATCTCTACAGCATGTCCTTTGTGTCTGGTAGAGCCACCTTTGACACGCAAACTATCTATATTCAGGGCTTTCTAATGAATTCTCGTACGGCATCGAGCCAAAGGAAAACCCAACCAGTAGAGCACATTGTCTTTTGACTTTTGATCTGATAATAGGAACTAGTTCCCGATTCAAAAAACTGCCGTCGACGTTTTTAACATCATATAGATGTACAGAACTGGACCTGTCACACTGTCGTAGATACGGCCTCCAATTTTTATTCTTCTTTTTCTTTTTTTGTTTCTGTTTTTTTTTTTTTTTTCTTTTTTTTTATCTGCACACCCAGAAAACTCATCAATAACAAAGTTTACAATCTAATATCAGACGATATTCGTGGGGAAAATCATTACACACTGTCAACAGATCGCGATCCCTATTTGTCCACATCACCGGTATTGCCAGTGGTCCAGGTGCTCGTGTCATGCGAGGAACGATTAACCTCCAGGAATATGATACGTGCCATATACTTATATACCCACATACTTATCAATGTCGAAACGTCGAAACGTCGAAACGTCGAAGAGGAAAACGCCATATTGCCCACACGTGTTCAGATCGTTTAACACGGATCACCCCGTGTATTTTATGGTCACAATCCATCTTAAGCTATTACTCTATGTTTGTCTAGCTAGTCTATCTGCTAAGCTATTACGTAGAAGCTCATTAAACTATGCAATGAGTACAATCACTGTATGCATATGTTTTACCACTATACCGATATTCGGTTGTATATCTTTGGAATGAAATTACTAGCACAAGAAACATATTTTTAGAAAATTCGAGTGAATTTGGTTTTAACGAATTAACCAACATTCATATACGCATAGTCTACCCGTGTATTAATAACCGCGTTTAGGGTAATTGTGTGTATTGCAGGAAAAGAGCGAAAATTTCTTCATTTGAAAATAAATTTAATTCGCGTGGTGCTTTGCATAAAAATGGGCACCATTAAGACTGGGAGTTTTCACCATTTCTCTCTCTCTCCAGAGAGAGAGAGAGAGAGAGTACCCGCAAATCAATTTGTACCAGTCCTTGTGTACAAATGGTAAAATTGGCCGCGAACCGAACCGAATATTTTTTAATAGTTAATTTCTTTTGGTACAGTTCCTACAACTTTTTCGTCCTCCTGAACTTTCTCGACGATACTCGTTAGTAAATGAAAATCCATAAAGTTCTAGCGGCTTCCAATCATATGAATATGGATCACCACGAGCCAAAACGATCGAATAATGGAGGAAGCTGCACACAAAAATTAATATAATTCGGAAGGTTAGTTAGAGTTTTAAGTTCGCGATAAATTTGACACTCACATATATGCCTATATATACCATATGTGAAATATCTTGGCGAGTCCACCATACGTTCTCTGCTTGCTGCGAGCCGTTCTTCAAAGAAAAATCTAGGTGTGTATATAACTTGTCATTGAGTACTATCTCACGTTCTCTCCCTCGATGCATCCTGGCCTACATATCACGATGTCAAAGTACGTTTTGATTTCGAGTTGAAAACCACCAGGAGGAAACCCTGGAGGACAGAGTCTCTGATATATGCTGACCTCGAAATACATAGTTCGAATTTGTGGCTCTGGCTCTGGCTCGAGTCACTGCTTTTCAATATTCCGTGCATGTTCATAGGGTAGAGTGAAAATAATGACCCTTGGAATTTTGTCTTCATGTTGGACTGAACGATCGATATGTTTGGCCGACTACAACGAGGTATTTTCACTCGTACGTTAAAGAAAAGTGAGAAAAGTTCGAGTAGCAGATAAATATACTTTGAAAATCTCACATCCAATATCAATGAAATTAAAACAAGAAAGAGAAGACAGTTTTTTATAGTACTTTTTAACAGCAAACAAACCCATGTATTTATCGAAACCTCATCACGTGTGATCGGAATATAGGCTGGCATTCAACATTTCTTTTTTTCCGAATTTTAATTTTAATTTTATTTTATTTCCGTTATCAACAGATTTAGCCATTTCATTTCGTTCTGTTTTCGATATCATTCAGCTAGTTTGTCAAACAGACCGACATCTGTCTAAAAACCTGCTTCTCGGATGATGGGGGGCCTGACAACGTCAAGATTCGTTGAAATCAGCAAAAGACACTTTCGTACGTATCCAACGCTTTTCTTATATCACCAAGGGCGATGAAAAGTAAAAGAAAAAGAAAAAAGGGGACGTATAAGCGCCTGGCTAATCGAATAAATCGTGATGCTCTACCAAAGAACTGTGTACCCATTACAAAGGGAAAGAAGTTCTCTTGAAGCCTAAAAGGAAAAGGTACGTGCGCAGATAAACTAAGATGTCAATCTTCATCTGGTGCGTCAGCACCTCTTTTGGTAGACCTACATTTCTACGCACGTCTCCTGTCACTCAGTATCTAAAACTTGAGTCGATTTGCCCGTTAGCGAATTCAGCACATATGGTAGTAGCTAAGGTATGTAACATACAACGAACGAAATCGACCGAAATCTACAGCTTTATAGTATTTGACGTGTGGGAAATAAAATCAGGAATTAGTGAATAAAAATTGAAGGTATAGGTGAGCATACATACTAAGAATCAAAGTTGATCTCTTTTAATACCCATAGGTATGCAGATAGTAACTTCAATTTTATTGACTTAGTTTTCATTATGTTAAGAAGTTCTCGTTTGAAAGTTAGTAAAATTTGTATTCCCGATTGATAGTGACAACGAGGCGTTGTAGTTGGTCACCTGTAATTACAGTTTCCAGGATTTCCTTACGACCAATTCGCCCGTACCAACTTAGGAGATTTCCACGGTAACAGAGGCACAACAACAGTCTGTCACGTGCTTAAAGTTTCGCTTGCAAATTTCCAAGTTTCAGCGTGCGCGTACTTTGTGAAATGTTTTAAATGCATTCGGTGAATATTCAGCATGAAACGTGAATTGCTCATTCGCAAGTGAAATTAAATCCGTTCTAATATGTCCTAATGAAATCAGACCGTGTAAAACTTGAATTGCTTTACTCGCTGGACGCAAATATGTATATTTCAGTCCGGACTTATAATCTTTCTTTTTTCATCAAACCAGATGCTTTCTTGACTCTCCATATTTTCTCATAGCATTTCGCGAGTAAATAATTATCCTATCGAACTAATCAGTACGAAGCATTATTTGCGATAATTTTTGACGATATGATACCTTCTCCTACGAAATAGTTCTTGCTTAGTCGTGCGTTAATCAGGATTGAATACTCTGAAGGAGTAGAAGTAGAAGTGAAAAAAAAAAGAAAGAAAAAAACATTAAACTTTTTCAAGTATCTCAGGAATTGGTGGACGGACTAGATGAGCGAGGGAGTTTGTTGAAAACAAGAGCTAACGCTACATCCATTCTAACAGTGCAATCAATCAACGGGTCTGTGAAAATAAAAGTGACAAAGCCATGGTAAGCTTAGCCAATTTTGGCACACGCAAAGCCAAACTATTCGCCTTCATTCTGCAGACATTTGCGAGAAGGGGGGTACGATATGAAAGGGCGATTTTCATGCTGTTATAAAAGCTGCGTTCATGTTCTAAACCTTGGATCTAAGACGTGTAGCTAATTTTGAGTTAAAAAAAATTAGTGTCGCAAAAGCTTTGAATTGTTATTCAAGAAAACGTTGTCTCACCCCACAGCTCACGACGTACGTACACAGATTAACTGGCAAGAACTTCAAACTCGTATAATATTACGGCAGCCAGGCGAGAGAGAACAAAGTTTCTCGTGTCTGCTACAAGAATGATAATGCGCATGCCGTTCGGCACATTTTGGATTAGCCTCGAGTTAAGAGTGGAGTTCGAAGGCAGAGGTAAAGGGGCTGCGGTGGTAGTAGTTCGGGGGGTTGTATGAGTTGATATTAGGTATTTAATAGACAGTGCTAGGGGAGTTGCCGGGGTGCGCGAACTCAACCATAATGTTAGCACGCGGCAGGAGGGATTTCTCATAAGCTGACCTCGCCGAGTAGAGAATAGACGAGAGGTGGAGGGAAAAGGCGAGTGAGTAGACGGGAGTTTGAGGTAAGAAAAAGAGGCTGCAGGGGTGAATCCAGGGTAGCAGGGGCTAAAGAGAGAAGAAAGGGAAAGAAAGGGGATAACTTGAATCTGAGTCTTCTTTCGGTAAACCCCTGGATTACGCCACGCTTTAACTTAGCGACGCCTCTCGTTTCTCAGGTGTCGTTCTCGAAGTGTCACCATATTGGATACCTTACGTCCTTACTACCCTTACTTCGCGAACAGACGTACAAGATACTGTATTATTACAAAGAAATTTGATATATCACCACAGTCCGAACTTTCGTAATGCTTTTTATCTTTGCCTTGAAGAGATGGACTCAATACCATTTGATCTTTACTCAAAGCATGCATAAACCGTTCTATAGCTACAGTCAAGAGAATCGAGATATTGACCCCTGATCAAACTCGCCCCATCCTCGGTCTTAGAAATTATGAATCCTTGCAAAAAGTAAAAAAAAAAAAGTCCTCGTTCTTTTGATGTAAAAATTTTTTATGAAAGATTTTATTGAATGCTCTGTAGTGGCGGTGAGATTGGCTCATGATAATGACGCAGGGTGAAGCAAGATGAAATGTTTAGGTCTAGATGTATATATATACGTGTATGAAAATGGATACGCGTAGCACATGAATACTTCGATCCATGAAGGTGAGTTGAATTTTGTACGCCAGTTCCTTGTACTTTGCCATGGTATTATCGACGACTCGCTTTTATGTCCCATTAGCCTGCCATTATCCGCCTATCCAAGTGGAAAAACGTCGTTCCAGCAATTCAAACAAACCCTTTCGTCGTATAGAACATTTTTCCTTATTTTAAGGGTCGAAGCATTTTCACAAATATTTTCGAGTCCGAAAATTTTGCAAAAATAATGATCCTTGAATACGGATCCTTTGCTATTCGAACCATATGAATGGATGATTGTGATATCTCGATCATCTCTATTGATTTTTCAACAATTTAACTCTTTTAATTACCACGAAGTAAGAAAACATCCCTTCGTTCTGGGCTGATTCAGGTTCGGAGAGAAATCCCTTGCAACGATTCTGTTGAAATAATAACCGAAATGATTCCAAAAAGCGAGGGTTGATTCCCTGCAGGGTGTATGCTCTATTTATTATCATTATTTATTATTTCAATGTTACTTTTTCTCCCTTTTTCTTTTTCTTTTTTTTTTTTTTGCCAACTGGGAATTCTACGCTAATGCATTTTTTTTTTTTTTTTTCTTACCACTGTAAAAGCATCTGAGCTTGAAATGGACAGGCTCGTATCTTTTATGGGTATAGATACCGAGTGACAGAAATGTTGAAGAATCTCGTCTCGGTTGGGTTGATTGCCGAACGATCCAGCCTTACGAGCATTCATGTATAGATCTATATGTAGAAAGCACATCCCTATACATGGGTTAATGCCCACGTATGCATCTGCGTGTATATAGCTATGTAAGTCGTACTACCTACTACATAGTTTCTTATCCTTAAGAAAAATCGTTCGCCATATCTACGTCGATTTTCTCCAAATCCTATTAATCCCACCCTGTACCTACTTCAGGGGGAATCTTTTTAGGGAGAGAATTCCTCGGTCATTGGGCGCGAATCTCTGAGTACGAAATTTTCTCCTTTTTCGGGTTTACGGTTATTGTTATCACCGTTCGAAGTAGGTACATTCGTCCGCGCAACTATCCCGCAAAAGTCAAATCTTGACGTGAAGAGCACGAATTCCCGAGAGGGTTGCGAAGAGCCAAGTAGATATATATATATACATAAGTACGGAAAATACGACAAGGACTTATTTTCAAGAGTTCAAAATTCATGAAACACAAGGGATTAATAAAGTCACTAAACAATCCTTCAAACTTCTCAGATGATATTACCGCGACTGTTTTGTCTGGCAATTAGAGGAAAAGAAAAAAAATGTCCTCTCGATCAATGAAAAGTATAATGACTGCAGCCGTTATGTGAACAGAGCAGATATTTATATTTATATATATATAATATATATGTCTTCTTTATTATCACTGGGTATAAAATAAATAATCGTTTGACTTAGTAAACGTGATGTAAGACTTTATACATTATTAAGGAAGGTTAGTAGAGACCTAAAGTTTCGTCGCATTATTTTACCTGAAAAGAGTAATACGAGCCGTGTCATATAAGCGGAATAAAAAGGGCATCAATTATTATAAAACAGCGAAGATATTCCGCGTCCTTGCAGCAGGCTAGGTTGCGGAATATTATTCAGAGCATTAGGTGTTCTCTCGACCGCAAAGAATTACCATAAAACTCCTATCTGCCATCTATGACAAGGGGGTGAGAATGCCACCCGCATCTGGCACCGCGTTGTTGTTAGACCCGTTTATGATCGTTGGAAAAAGCTAAGTACGACGGTGCTTCAAACTGACTTGGTAAACTGTATGTCGGTACGTACATAGTTATAATATACACACGGAAATATCTCGGACAACATACAGTTAAAAATGAAGAAATTTTTTTTTAATCAGCTTTTCGTCAAGCTATTACATAAAAAGTCAAACCAACTTTCAGTACTAAATCTTGCTGGCCCGCAGCCACCAGAATGAAAAAGAAATTAAAATAAAAAATAAAAATTTAAACCGATTATAATAAGTAAATATATGTCAAAGTATATAAAATTAGTCTCATATCTGATTCAAGTTCACTGGATGAAGATAATTTTCACCTTTTTTTTTATTATTCTTTCTTTAATTTTCTTTAATTAAATTTGGTTTTTATTTCTCTATTCCCTTTGAGGGTATCATAATATTCTTGTCTAACCAGCTACGTCTAGTTTGAAGGTATTAAGAACCTGAGAGTAACGGCGCGCCTCGTTGATCCTTTCGTAAAGTGTCCGGAGCTTCGAGCCGTAACGAATCTTAATTATCTCGAGATCGGTGCACGTTTGTCTCGTGACATATACCTACCTATACATATACCTATATATATATACGTATGTACGTGTACTCAGGTCTACATTGGTTTTCACCTCGTGTATCTACCTTGGTGAACTTATACAGCAACGAGAAATGCCGTAAGTAAAATACAGTTCCTGAAACTGCGAGTAGGTATGTAGTACGTGTATATATATCATGGTATGGCCTCTCAATGCTATACACAGAGTTTGTGGGTGTAGATACCTTCGTGCAGTACGTGTTTCCGACAGGGACGTTACGCAAAGCTGTTTTACGAAATGAAATTGACAGTTCAACGTCGCAAGTTTCTCCCACAGTCCCGTGCATTTTCCTCCTATATGTGCTATAGATATCCTCTAGAAAGTTATACCTACGTTAGAGATAGACTTTCTTCGATAATATTACAAAAAAAATCTATAATGTACTACCTACATACGAATCACTCTCAATTTTTGTCAAAATTTATCGATCTAAAGCAGTAAAAAAAAAAAAAGCCTTTACATATCGATAAGAATAGAATCAACAATAACTATAGGTACTATAAAGACTTAATTAACGTTTTATAAAGAAATAAGAACGAATGGTTGAAAATTTATTTATGGGTTGTAAAATCCGTTGTTGAAATGTTAACGTTTTATACCACCCTCGATGCCACAACATTTTCAATATTTATATTATCACGCTAAAGAGAAAAGATTTTTATAGCCAGGCACTTTACTCGTCGCGTATACCAGACAAGGGCAGTTTTCTTTTGTCGGGAAAGTTTTTATGCGTGTTCCTCTTCAACGTTTATACCTTAGCTGTAGCTGTAGCTATGAACTGGCTCTAAACTAAACGATTCTTTTTTGGACATTGCAGTATACTGCACTACATGCCTCCGATTTTCACTACCTCATTATATGGATTGTCTATTAGAATATATATAGTATATACATCAATAAAATCTCTTTCCATTATGACTTTGAATTAAATCATACAATAAACGTTGTGTGATGTTTAATTGCGGTAATAAATATGCAAATTTACCTACGTTTATCGATAAATATTATTGAATTTGCAATTTTTTTTTTTTAACAATAGCATATATGTTGAAATTTTTCTCTATCTCTCTCTCTCTCTCTTATATTTCAGCGGAAAATCTCACCTGGTCTACATTGCTGCTCTGTACTCTACGCAAACAAACTCTCGTTTTATCTTTTTCTATGCCTGCAACGTTTAGCGCTTTCGCGTATTTGCAACAGCGGCTTTTTCCACCCGACGTACACCTACTTGTCGTTTCAAATAAGTTAAATCCTCCTTCACGTATGTTATACAGAGTTTCGACCAATCCATGACTGATATACATGCACGTATAAATGCAATACGAAATTCGTATTACTACTATGCAACTGTGTGTTCATCTGGACTGATTTATACCGGATAAAGCTAGATTCTATGGGGCAGACAGCGCATAGAACACCTTGACGATGTGGAAGACTACTAGATATACATTGCGCGTACTCTGGCGTATACATAATATACGAATGGATTTCGCGAATGGCATCACGTTGGCCAATTAGCAGCTCTACTGTCTGGGCTTATCTAATAATTTCCATGATACTGTCGATCCTCCTATCTTGCTATACACGCTACTAATATTAAAGCTATTCAGAACTGCTGCAGATATTACATAATCCTCTGCAGGAATCAAAGAAGTAACCCCGAGGTTCAGGTCTCGCTGTAATTCCAATTGCAGCCAATCACCCTATAGGCATATGATACAAGTAGAATTATTTCGAAGGACGTATGTTGCATAGAAGTAAGATCCAATTTCAGAGTTAGCCAAAGTACGCGAAAATTAGCAAACGGAATTCTGACTGTCATTAGCAAGCGGAAATAGAGTGTTTTTCTAACTCCCGAGGTGTGGCTACCGAGGCGAATACCACTGGGGGATAAGGTTAGAGCAAATGTGTTAAGAAATGTCCAAACATCCTGTGCAATGCAGCCTATGGCCCTGTTTTCCGACTTTAATACAGGTAGGAGTTTATAATTAACTGTTTAAACGGGGAATCCCTACGGTACTTGACTTCACACACCCTATGCATCGACCTACATACCAGTACCGTTATTATTTAATACCTATAGGTATATTAATTAACGAGCCACTATTATTTATTAGATTGTTATTCGCGGAAAGTAGATACATTATTGGACGATCGGTTGAACGAATGTTTTATTTTTTTTTAATGGGAATAATTCTATAATAAGTATAATATATTATATGTGTGGCCGTTCCCTCCACCCGAAATAATAACACGAAATTATTCACGATTTACGATCACGTAACCATTACAAAATTTTACTATGTATGAAATGATAACGTTAACGTTCGATTCTAAAACGATAAAAAAACAAAAAAAGATGAAATGATTTTCAATAAAATAACAACACAAAAATATACCTGATGATACTTTAAATGCAGACGGTTAACGGTTGGTGAACCCTACCTTCAACCCTAACTAGTTTCTCTAATCGTGCGCGACTATGCTGTAAATTATCTCCCACGTTATCAATCAAGAGAATGGGTGTACCGTGGTGCGCAGCACGGCTCTAACATTTCGAAATTGAATTAATCGCGCACGCAAAGTTGGAGCACGTGAATATTCAAGACATTTCAAAGTTCAGTTGGTCGTTCACCAAGAAAATGCGTTTTACCTACCAACCTACCTACCTACCTACCTGAAGCAGAATTTCTAAAAGCTCTTTGCCTAAACGAAAGGAGCAAAAGCACAGCGATTATTATCTAATTGCTATACATGGACAAATTCGTCGTTTATTATCTAGATAAACAACGTACGATCTTAATTAACATATTCGTCTGTTACACAGACGCAAGACAGAGTCTCTTATGTCAGATTTAAGCTTTCGTATGAGAAGCAGTAAACCATAGTCAGCACCTAAAAGGAGCCATCAAGTCAAACAGGCCACGATAACTGTAGTAAGGGCTTATACTCGTCTAACTCGTGGTACAATAAGAACAGTTTGTGTATACGAGCAAACAAGTTTACTAGCCGAAAATTTATTCAATTATCTATAGCTACGGTATCATCTGATGTCACTTATGTGCCAGAATGAACAGAGAGAATCAGACCAGACCAGACTGATGTATCAAAGGTCCGTAATACGAACTTGAAAACCCCTCTTCATTGAGGTAGAGGTTCAGTGGCAAACCTGAGGACCTTCTTCTGATCATTTACCTATTCATAAGAGGCCCCTGAATCCAGAGCATTCACGCCTCGGTTATACCTGTAGGTATTCGCGGTTAGGCTCAATCTCTCGTCAAGTCGACCCTGTCAACGAACATTGATCGTTCCCTAACTTGACTCAGGGGGTTGTGCAATCCGCGTTGAATTTTCCGTCACCTATTGAAAGTTGGTGTGTATGTACCTATAGGACGAGGGTGCCTGTATTAAGATGTGTCAATCGGACGTTTTTTCCTTCTATCCGAACCCCCGATTAACATTCTCCTAGTGCGTGGGAGCCGACGAACGGATAAGGGGGAATTTTCCCTTTTACTTTGGCCAAAAGCTCCCTCGCTATGTATGGCGTAACAGGAATTGCTAGGGCGATGTTCTGACGTTTGCCTTTCTTCCTTCCTTCCTTCCTTCCTTCCTATCCTATCCCATACTATACTATCCTTCCCTATCCTATCCTGCAGAGCCAAGGAACCACAAGCGACGAGAGTCCGGGCCTGGCGTTTAATACCCACTTGTCTGACCCGTACGAGCTATCGACCGAAGCCACTGTGCCGCCACAGAGATTTACTACCTTAGTTACTGCACCTAATACGGTAGGTACCCCCACGATTGGCTGGCTTCATAAAAACAAATAATAATCTTTAGTTTTTCATAACTAATGGATTTTTAGTTTTCATTTTCATTTTTCAATCAAATTTGTTGAAAATTTCAGACACTTTCTTGAATATTTTTTTTATAGATCGTTACACAGTGGCTGCTACGTATATGGGGCATTCTGCGACACTTCAGCGACTAGAAAAATAAGAAATAAAAAGTCCTCACAAAATTACAACAAATCGGACTATAGGATATGAACGAATTCACGAGATTTCATAGTTTTTGACACTTTTTAGGACGGAATACCTCAGTTTTTTTTTCACTTTTCATGTTAACTACAGTCAAGATATTTCAAGAGAATTACTCAGTTAAATCTGAATAAATTTCACCCTTGTAGACCTTGAAAAACCACAGATTTTCTTTTTTCAACATCGTCGTTACGATCAACCGTTCTCGAGATATCACTGTTTAAATGAAAAATGGAAAAACTAAGGTAAGGCAAAATGCCCCATATACCTACGCCCTTGTCGTAAGCCATTTGCAATTTAATGAAAAGTTCAAGGTATCAGTATCCTTTACTTCAGTGAAATAGGATGTATAGTTATGTATACAATTCACTGCTAGCTTTCAACGAAAGAATATTTGAAGAGTTGCCCGTAGGCATGAAACAGCAGGGGAATAGGAGCCTCATAAATTGTCTTATGAGGGCTTAGAATATTTGGACCATTTGTTTGGTATATGTGAAAGATATTCGTTAACGTTAAGTCAAATATGATCGCATTTTCTTTTATGGTTTATAAAATCTTAATGTTATCAAATTTTTAACGGTAGAAGAAATCCCGAATCCTTGTTCCGAAGTTAGACGTTAGACATTTCTTGAGTACGGAAATTTCAATGTAACTGCTATCAGGTTTAATTGGCTAATGGAACAGGAGAAACTTCAAGCTAGTAATATGGCTAATGACGTATGGCCCTGCAGCACATAACCATCTGCAGGTATAACCACGGCTGTAGTAATTCGAAGGGTTGAAAATAAAATTTTCACCTGTTCACGGCTCAACCGCGAAGTTCTCCAGCTGGAATTTTCTGGATATGAATATGGCTCCATTCCTAGCGTTGAAAATTAGAGATTTTAATTTAGTTGAAAGTGCAGCTGAAAATTTACTAAATATAAGAAGTCTGGCATTGCGTTCTCATCGCTTCTTTGGCAGCTCACAAGGGTTCAAAACCTACCAGTGCGGATTTACTGAAAACCACTTAATGCACTTATTCATCCGTCATCAAGGTAAATGGTAATTCCCAAACCCCCAGAGTTTTATGGCATGCAAAAAAAATCTCATTCCCAAAAGCTGGATATCACTCTCCCATCGGGATACAAGTAACAATAATTTATGTTTCGAATAATAATATAGGAGGTGATAATCTGATGAAGATCCTTGAAATTGAATCGAATTACTACGGACATCGGTTGAAAATTTCCATCGACAATCGCTAGGAGGGAGGTTCCTCTGTTTCAAACGTGAAAATGAAACGGAAGCAATTATTTCTGATTTATTTCAAGGACGTGAAAGAAATAGGTACACCATTCCATCGTCAATTTCCTGTAGGAAATTTCCACTTTGGAAAACGCGATGGCTAAGTATACTCAACATTATTTAGAAGTGGAATTTTCGACATTAACGCGTTTCGTGACACTTGTTTATATTCTTCGATAGCAAAATTTACATTCCGATGAAATCAAACGAGACAGGGCTATTTAAGTGCTATCTGACAACCGGGAATCACGTCTTTCGTGTAAAGATTGCGTGTTGCGAATCATCAGCTGCACCAAGTTAGCCATTGGTTCTTCAGTCACGGCAGCTTAAGCTTTTAAACGGATGGATTGATTTCTCGATTAATTATACTCGACAGACTTGTCAAATGAAAGACTATCCTCGAAACAAACTACAATTTCACTGTCTGCGTAACTAAAACGAGAGAAATCGCTCAACCATAAAGCGTCAAGTACTTTATGAATTGGTTTTATTTGTGCTGGACAAAAATCTACAGAAACCAATACAGCCGATTACCAAATTGGAACCTTTCACCTTTATATTGTATTCTGTAGGGTTGATTTTAAGCTGTACAGCCATTTAACGGTCTGCACGTTGGCGGTTGACTCGTTGTTTGTAAAGTGACAATAAGATTGTTCGTGAGTTGTGTCTTTGTTAAAATTCTCACCCCTGTCTCTAGACACCGTTTATTCACTTTATGTTTGTGACAAGAATGTCAGCAACAACTCGTTAAAAATCGTCCCACAAACGAACCGAAACGTTCCGAGGGGTTGTGACAGAATGAAATCTCAACGGGTGGGTGAGTCGGTTTTAGAAATTAGCTAGGATCTTTTGCGTTCGAAATAATCGACTTACACACTCTTTTAATTACGTATAAGGGAGTCGGTTATATGTAAAAGTACTGTGTCAGCGAAATGGCTCGAGAAATTCAACCGAAGCGTATACTAATACAGTAAACGTTCAGGTCGTAAGAACTCTCTGCATTCACCAATTATGGTAAGAACCACAGGACGTCGCGGTCGCAACGATAACTCAGCTGGCGTCTGCAGAATCGCAAGGCTATATCTTCTAAGCTTCATTGACTTGGACGATTTATGAGAAATTTTTCTGCAAGTAAGTTCTTTCGGTTACGAGTTTTATGCTAATTTTACGTTATCAACGAAAGTAGTCACCGAGTTTTTTGCAATCACTGATCGTTTTATTATTCCTATAAATTTGGGGACAGCATTTCGCATGGTAAAAATTAAGCTCAAATGGATATATTCGCAGTAGTCGGTAACAATTCAAGTTCGCTGAAAGCTCGGGCATATCTTAAAACGGTACCAGAGAGCTTTCATGGCTCTATTCTTCGGTTGGTGAAACAGATCACGTTCGTAAAATAAGCCCAGAATTTGTCGGTAAGAAAGATTTCCCACTTGCGAATCCTGTGCTTTCACCTGATCGATAACAGTACTAAATTTGCTTTTAAAAATCGCTTAATGGTTCAAACTTTCTAGTAAATTGGTGTAAAGTCAAAATTTTGATCGTTTTCGAAATTCAATGCTTTCATGGGCCAGGACGGCTCCGAATAGGTTCCTATCTCAATTCTAAGTACCGCCTGAAGGCCTTCGAATTTTCATATTTCAAGAAAACACGATTTTTGACATTGCAGTATAGTTCCGAAAAATCTGAAACTTGTTGCACTTCGTACCTGTAAGAGATGTTTGGATATTTTATTAATTTCTTCGATTGTGCGGTCTAACATTCATTATTTTATTACACAATGACATATAATTTATTTACAGCAAAAATTGACACGTGATATTGAATGTAAAAACTAATATATAACATTAGACTTTATTATATTTACATGTCCCTGAGGCTTAAACTACGTATGATATATAGATACAATGAAACTTATTCTCGGCACATAATTGATCTAGCAATAAGCGTAAAGCATTATAATTATCATTATTCTTATTGCTAAGATACCTATAATTTATTATTATTATTGAATATAATATATATACAGAACATATAATTCACTATAACTATATGTGTGTTAATAATTATACATTGTACATCGGTAGCTGGTATACATTCTTAACAATTAATTACGTACAGGCTAAAGGCTAAAAGGCCATTCGATCAATTTCATATCAAATGTCACTCGTGATACGTTGTTGTATAAACGAGATAACATTTTTCATGATTATTGCATCTGTACATATTGAAAACGAATGAAATGTCAACGTTAAGTTCTTACTAAAATTTTTAAAGAAAATTTATGAATAATCACAGTGATTTTGTAGACACTTAACGTTGTCTTTTTATTATAATCTGAGGAAACTGTACACTGAAGGGAATACAGGTACGATTAGAGTTATTAATACCACAATTTGTCCGAAAGTATCAGACACTGAACGTGTTACGTATTAGATTAACGTTACGTTTATTTATTTATAAAAGGATCAAGGTAGATTGAAATTATAATTATTTATACGAAGTACGAACATTATAAAATCAATTGATTCTAAAAGAGCAGAGATAATAATACGATTATTACGTACGTGTATCACAAGTCAAATTAGTATTTCTTAATTGGCATTAAAGTTCCTCAATATTTTAAGGAACCATTTCTGAACTAAGAAATTAACGAACTCACACCATATTATTGATTAAATTGGCTAGATGAATAGATAGTGTCAAGAGAGAATCTAACTCATCTAATATTACAGGTGACGATAATTAGAACACTGTAAAAATTATTTCAAACTAACAATTCATCATTTCTATCACCAGATGAAATGATGATGAAAATATTCTGCTGAAAAATCATCATCATCACCTAAAACTGAAAATATGCTTATGTTCATCATCAATGACGCCATAGCTCGAAACATTAGAATACAGTTTTATTTTTTTTTATTTTTTATTGTACGTCGAATTGCACAGTGACTGACACTTTGGTTAATATATTTCTTTTTTTTTTCAGGGCTCATGCATCTACAGCTGAATTTTTTTATTTTTATTTTTTGGCAGACGTAAAATCTACCAACTTTGAACAATATATGTATGTATGTATGTACGTTGAAGTTCTATACCGAAGTCCCCAAAGACTTGCATCCCTCGTATATATCGGTAAATTTGAGTATCTAAATTATATATACTAATAATTTAACGTATTATTTTTTATAATAATGAAAATTATGTCGGTAATCTTCCGCCGAGTATCGTTATAATTGTTGCCATTCCAAGATTCGTTAGATGTCGATTCATAGTTGAAGATGCTGTCGCCGAGTCAAAATCTGTTGGCTCTTCACCACCTTCACCATTATCCAAACTGTTTACCATCGAACTCCCTTTAGTTGCAGCAGCTTTTTTCTCTTGGTTACGATCAATTTTCCAAGATTTTTTCGACTCTCTTCTTGCGTTCGGTTTCTGTGTCGTTGACGACGTAGGTATCTCTGAAATAAACCTACTCATTAAACAGGTTGATTATATAATATTTCTATCTGTTATATCTACATGGGAATTGGCCATTGTTCAAAATTTCAATCCACTCATGGGTAAATCGTTTATGGTCGTATATCTGTAATATATCCCCATGATTATAACAGCGGTAGACCACTACCCGGGTAAATGAATTTGTCGAGCGAGAGGTAGGAAAAGGTTTGAGAGCTTTCCAAATTTTCGACTGCAAACGAATTACCAGTCATGTTACCGAACTGATTAGAGAGTGGAAATAAATCAGTGATTAATTAGAGAAAATTTTGACTACCAGTTAGTTGTGCAACGTGCCTTTGCCAAAGCGCAAATTACAAAACCACTACAGAATTTATTCTGGTCGATATTAATTTTCACCGTTAATTAATATTTTCGTTATGCGGTGAAGATTAAATAGCTGTTATACAACGCGACGAAACTCTTTTGCAATTAAATGAAATTTCCGAAACTCTCTTTACCTGACGGTCCTCGTTATAATAAAAGTGGAATTTCATACTTCTAATTAGGCAGGCAATCAATTCAGTCTGCAGCCGTGCAAGGAAGCATAATAGGCCGTCTGAATGGCAGCCAGCTTTACACGGCATGCCACTTAAATTGCATAAAAGACATTGAAATAATACACCAACGTGTGGTGTAGACTTCAGACTATTAGCTCCCTGCTTCAATCTTCAGTACCTTGGCTTCAAGTTCGAACCTTTAGATTTAATTCAAAGGCCAATACACGCGGTTTAAATTCGTCTACTTATTTCAATTTTGGTATTTCTCTTCTCGAATACGAATCCACTGCACCGTAACGTTGCATTGCGTTGGTAATTAACGAATAGGTTGATTCCACCAAAGTGCCCCTCATTTTTTCACTAAATATTTTATAAATCCGGAGCTTTAACGCGATATAGGATTCTCGCTATTGTTCAATGACCGGTTAACGATCCATTGAACAAAGAACATAGAAAAGATATTAACAAAAAAGAAAAAAATTGATTTACAATCCGACAAAAAGTTCACAGTAACTTTTTATATCTTCTACTAAAATCTTTCGATCAAAGTTTTTTTTTTTTTTCCCTCACCTATTAATTAGTGCAAATATTTATACTTACTGTATAATTTAATTTTACCGTCTGTTTCTCCAAGAGCATTTTTTGCAACACACTTGAATGATCCTAGATCCTGTGACTGTATAGCCCGAATCGTAAGCTGCATTGTACTCTCGTAACCTGCAGTGGTTGAAATTATCTTTGAATTTTCATCTGAAATTTAAATAAGAAATATTTTTTATCAATTGGATTAAAATTTCAACCCCTAATTGTTCCGAGGAAATAGTTACTCACACATTTGTATATACCGTAACACTCGGCAAGTTTTATGACAATAAGTTTACGAGTCTTAATGTTACAGTGAGTAATGGCATGGGGGTGGGTTGTCATTTCACATTAAATTAACTGATTTTTTTTTTATTTTTTTTTATTTCTTTTTTCCTTCAGGGTCGTTAAATAAGTTGTTCGTTTTATTGACACAATTTTAAAAAGTTATAACTTTTATCGAGGCAAAACGTCTTTAGGAAGTTAATACGAGTATTCAAGAACTACAGAAAACAATATAAAACGTAAACTATCGTGAGTACGATTCATATATATATATTTATATATATATATACCGTTTGATACATAAATTTAAAGAGCAATATGTTACCGTCAGATTATCTTATACCAAAGCTTTATCCTCCGCAGTTAGAGACATACAGGGTGGTCCATTTTAATTTACGCAGGCGAATATCTCGAAAACTAACAGTTATAAAAGAAAAAGTTTCATACAAAACTTAAAGGGTTTCGAGGGGGAAAGATAATGTTGATATGTGTTGATTTGTGGACTTCGCCAATTCCGAGATTTCGCAAGTAACTTCCGATTTTAGATAGGGAACACATGTTTTGGTTGGGGGCAGCTGATAGCGAGATCAAAGACTCATTCAAATACGGAAGCAAAAAAAATTGGAAAAAAAAAAATTTGCAAAAAAAATTGGAAAAAAAAATTTCGCGAATTTTTTTTTTTTGCAAAAGATCGTTTTTTGTCTCTAGCTTTCAAACACATTCATTGTTTATCACTCCTGAGTCCGAAATAAGCTGTGTGTTATTGATCTACGAATTTTTTTTACTAATCTGGTACATTCAAACTTTCCAATTTCAAAATTGGCGAGAAATATTTCAAGCTAGAGTGATAAACAATTAATGTGTGCGAAGGCTAGGGACAAGTAAACAATCTTTTGAAAGAAAAAATTCGCGAAAATTTTTTTTCCATTTGTTTTGCAAATTTTTTTTTTTTTCTAATTTTTTTTTGCTTCCGTATTTGAATGAGTCTTTGATCTCGCTATCAGCTGCCCCCAACCAAAACATGTGTTCCCTATCTAAAATCGGAAGTTACTTGCGAAATCTCGGAATTGGCGAAGTCCACAAGTCAACACATATCAACATTATCTTTCCCCCTCGAAACCCTTCAAGTTTTGTATGAAACTTTTTCTTGTATAACTGTTAGTTTTCGAGATATTCGCCTGCGTAAATTAAAATGGACCACCCTGTATAATAACCATTTATAAAGACAGACATGAGTCCATATGCAGTTCTGCATATAACGTCATATGTAAAAATGTTATTTTGTGAGGAATATAAATACCTAGAGGAAAAATCAGAAAATTGGAAAACCCACTTATCTATTCATTGTGAATTTCTGACTGTTGAACT
Source organism: Tenthredo notha (assembly GCA_914767705.2). Taxonomy (NCBI): domain Eukaryota; kingdom Metazoa; phylum Arthropoda; class Insecta; order Hymenoptera; family Tenthredinidae; genus Tenthredo; species Tenthredo notha. The sequence goes on from OU611907.1 coordinate 7,453,622, forward strand.
TAAGTCTGGTAGAAAATGTGAACTTATTTCTATATGTAGGGTGATTATAATTTAACGTAAGATTAATTTTAATATTAACGGTACAATCCTGTATATTATAACCCTTTCGGCTTATCGGAATATCTCATACAACTTACAATGCTATAATATCTCTGTGCACGCGAATATTTTGAAAGGAACATTATTCGCAATAAATTTCCTCCGGCTGAAATTGAACAAAGAACTAAAATCTGAATGGCGTTCGGCTTTTAATTGTTGGAGTTCGGAATTAATTCATTTTTTTTTTTACTAGTTTATTTTTTTTTTCTTTTTTTTTTCAGTTTCTCAGAACTTTGCTCGTTTGGAAATAAGTGTAGAGAGTAAATGTGAATGGTGAATGATAGTTTAAATAATCTGCTCTCTAAGCTGTGGAAAGAATTGAAAAACCCTGATTTAGCAAAAATCACGTAGGTAGATATTATTTTCAACTAGAAGAACTCGGAAAGTGGATTCTTAGTTCGTACCTCCAGACGGTTGCTAAAGTAACCACGACTCTTGGGATTCAATTAAATATCTGCAAAATAAATTACAGACCTACCCTCGACCGCGTGGATCACGAAACGTAGAATAGGTACCTATTATTTCTTGTGGTATATAAAAGCTTGCAATGAAGTGCATTTCGACTGAGGGAAAAAATTTAAATCAAACTTGCGCTAAATCCTCCGTGCATGGTGTCAGTTTTAATGCTGTATATATATAATTCGGGTAGAAAGATATTTCGTGTAAAAGAAAAACTGACCACTGATTTCATGTAGGTACATGTCTGTTGTAATTTTTTTTCTACTAAATCCTTAATATTTCGCTAAATATTCAGAATCCCTGACGAATAAGCGAATTGAATTATACCACCTTGTTAAATTCGTCTATCAAACTAAGAAAAGCATATAAAAAAGAAAAAAAAAAAAAACAAACGAATAACGGGAATTAACGGGAAAATTTCCACCCACCCCGGACAGCGTTGAATAATAATTTTGCTTGAATTCACTCGACTGTGACAAATTATAACTCAATCATTTATAGTTCGAATCTGTATCGTTACGCTAGTCAGAATTTCCTCGTGTAATTTATACAGAGTACTAACCATTAATGATGATCTGATTTGTAGGCCTGGTCCAGTAGGTGATAGGCCTTGGAAATGCCTCGCTGTGACATGCAAGCGTTACAGTTTGACCCTCGTAAACACCAACCAATTGATTTTCGATCCATACCCTCGGTGGAACTGTAAAAAAAAAAAAATCAAAAAATCAAAAACTCTATCAATCAAGTGCATGAAGTACAATGCAACCGTTGCATGTTCCAAATCCTTCTAATTATTACGGATAAGGAGTTTGAAAAAATACGACTTTCTATATATTCGTGTGAGAATATTTTCTTTGTATATACTTTTCTCTTTTTCACGAATTTCATATTTTCATTGCACTGGTCTAAGTTCTAACTTTTTGAATAAGTGCTCGTGTTCATACGAATAAAAATGTCAGGTAGTATAAATACATAATATATTACGATCGTACGTGGATAAACCGGGGTGTAAAGCGAACACTTATGCGGTTTGGAGAAACGACTAAAGTGTTAAAAATTCTTAGTAACGGGTACCGTCGTAAACAGCTCGGCTATATTCACCATGTCATGTTTGGCATAAACAAGACAAGTATATAGATATTCACATGCATTTCATGACTGGCACACCAGTGGCATCCATTACGCACCACATTACACCCTGCAAGCTCAACCAAGTATTACATTCTGAAACCATCATGTCTACGTTCTACCTATATTAGTCAAATAGCGAATACGAGCATTCAGGACATACACGTACAGTGCACAATGAGAACAATCCGCTTGCTGACGGTGGGTGGTACTCCGTTCGATGCGATGCAGAGGTAGGGGCCCATGTGATGCCGGCTGACTCGCACTATCTCCAATTCCGGACCCTCGGTGCTTGTCACTAGAGCAAGAATCGTAGGAATGGGTTAATGCCCTTGCTTTGGCTTTGTGAAATTGAATAAAGGATGCAAAGGATTGTGCCTAGTAGAAATCGGATAGGGGATTGATAAAAGTCGTGAATGAATTAGACTGTGAATCATTGTTAGCCCCTTATGATCTAGGATTTTTAATCACAGAACCATTATTGAAAATTAATTAGTAATCAAATGGCAAATTGAATTATGATGTATGATATTTATTGTGTTTCTCAAAAATCATAATTCTGTTTAGTTTTTATGATAAAATAATTATCGAAACGGTTAGTTTGTTCAAAACCCTGCGGCGGCACATAGTCGGTATTTTTTGGCGATATCGAATATCGAAAACCGTTAAAGATTTTATGCTTCAACTGCAACAGACACGCAATCCTGTGTCGAGAATATTCACGTCAGAGATCAAGCTTTGAAGTTCTCGTCTGACATAAATGCTAATTAATTTCCTAGCACTTGTACGAATTGAGTGACGAGACACATGAGCCATTAATTAATTGCTGCCTATCACGAATATCACGAAACCCCTCGCACAATTCACATTTAAACGGATAGCCACAATCCATTACCGTTTATAGCCGATAAAATTTTCATATTTGTTATACATTTCACGAATTAACAAGTTTGCATAAGAAATTGGAAGCAAAAAAAGAAAGAAAAAAAAAAAAAGATCTGTACATCTCTTGATGTGAAAGGTGTGAAAAAATTTACAATTAAAATGCATTAAATGCAAAAGATGAATGTGTCGTAGGTCGTTTATATTTTGTTAAGTATTTCAGGTAAAAGTACAACAATGAGGTGAATCCTCGCGTCAGAAAAACTTACTAATTGTAAGAGAGGTGGATTGAACAAAATGAAGCCGGAGTCAGAAGGAATGAGAGTCATGAAAACGTATGAGGAAATGCAAGATATAGAAGAGCATTTCAATCATCACCGAGAGGGCATTGCCAGGGTAGAGCCCTTTGTGTATCCAACTCGTGATTATAACCGACAGCATAATTTCAACAGAAAATCAGGTGACATTCGCATTGTGAAAGAAGTACGATTTTCCTTCGGTTATAGCACTTTTGCTCTCGGCCGGGATCAGAGCCAAGTCGTCAGGGTAGAACGACGAAACGCGGACGAAACGCGGGCTTAAAATATTCTCGCTCTCTCAGGATACGTAATTTATTCAAAAGATGAATCTTTTATCTCTTCCGCCTGTTTTAAAGAATCGCTTAAACATTTGTCCTTTCACATGTATCCCCGTTCTTTGAACTAAAATAGTCATTCCTTTTAAGTTTCACTTCCGTTTAGTTGAATAATTAGGAATTAAGGATGGAAATTTAAACGCGATATAAATTATACCACTGCGGTATCAATTTCTTACGATATGTGACAAATTTTTTGTTTCAATTTTACGGACAAAATTCATTTTAAATTTATCACTCGCTAACTAATGGCAACATATGTGTATCCGACCTTTAAAAATAACTCGTTATTCATGATGGCCGTCCTTTTTCTTTTTCAAGCTCGTTTCAATCCTATAACATAAGTTTCGTCGCGTGTCTAATAGCCATCCGCATGTACGGTCCTTTATGCCGTTTCACCAAAGCAGACATACAATTCGAGATACGACTCGATCTATATTTTTCGTGGCTATTGACTCGCGGTTGCCCATGCATGTCTATCGGGTATTTTCCACTCATCGTGCTAACCGAGCCAGTTCTTATCGCTTTAATTACAGAAATTTCTGACAACGAGTTACTCCGAATATCTTTAGCACCTTAAATATCGAGGTCCTTGATTGATCTCACGGTTATAAATCATAGGGCAAAATTGACGCTTGCAAAGGTCGACGAAAGCCAACCAGTCATGGAATAAGGGCGAAATTTTAAGGGCTAAAAAAAATACCAATAAATAATAGACCGAGCTTTTCTTAAACAGTCTTCCAATGATTGATCAATTATTTGATCAAGAAACGGGATAACTAATTCTTGATTCCCACCTTCCTGCGTGCTGAACTGAATGATAGGATTCCCATCCTCCCGACGCCACGTCACCGAGGGCGTCGGGGTGCCAGTTGCTGCACACCTAAGTGTCACATTGCTGCCTTCGCGAACAACCATATCCGTACTCGTGGGGTAGTCCAGGATGTCCGGAGGCACTGTAATAACAAAAGCATAACTGTGCTCATTCGTGACCCGTTCGATAATCCCTATTGATGACGTACCAATTCCATATTGGAGCACACATTACCCCCGTATAATTATTAGGGATACCTAGATCTGGGGACTTGCAGAACATATAAACTCTCAATCATCGTGAAATTCATACAAGAGGTGCGATAACAGCTTGTGAAACTTGTCCGATCGCTTAGATTCTTCTGAATAATTACTAGATGACAATTATTAAGATTTTGGTTAGCGAAAAGTAGATATTGAATATTTGATAAGGGACGCCCGTTCATTTGACGAGGGTGGTTCAAAACGATCATACTGTACGACCTACTAATTTATTAAATTTGAGTGATCTCCGGTTCAGTTTCTCTCACGTGACTGACACAACGTGACAATTGATATCGTAGGTATATGTGCATCTAGATATAATCATTTAATCATCATTATCCTGAATTAATACGAAGTATGACGCTTACGTAATTTTAATTTAATAACAAAATTATTTTTGGTGTACGCAATCAACTGCGAAACCGAATTCCTGATATTTTCGTCATTGTCTTATACCAAGAAAATGACGCATTGGCGTGAATAAATCAGCTTATGACGTGAAATTACTGATTATTATCAAGTCACTCCGTTCTTGTGCTTTTTGTGAAAAAATCTCTTGGATATCTAATAAAGGAATGATAATACTCAGCTCTATTAGACAGTGATAAAAGAGACTAAAAGTGGATACTATGTGCTAGAAATGAAGCCAATAATCGTGATCCTTCATTATTTGCTCGAGAGGCAAATCGTCGAGTAAAAGAGCAGAAATTTTTTTTCCATGAAAAAAGTAACGAGCACTGGTGAGAAGAAATTGGATTTATGAAAGTAACAAAAAAGAAAAAAGAAAAAAAAAAAAAGCTGTAGGTACATGTATAGAATCAGAGTAAAATACTACGCTACAATGGTAACCTGCAATACCTGGAATCAATCTATAATCTATCTGCTCGAAAACACCATATCCGGGAATAGTATTTATTGATTTTTGACAACAATTCTGTTTGATTTATATCGCGTTAGGTCATGCGATGATGGTTTACGACTTTGGGCTGAGGACACACCCAGCATTCTAGTGGGAAGTCGAGCAAAACTGACCGGAAGTACGATGGTATCTGAACAGTAGAGATCTCTTATTTTAGCACCTTCATTGAGTAACCCAACCCGACCTCAACTGACCAGCTGGCTACTCTAACCAGAGGTTGCAACTTCGGCGGTAGTGATAAAGAGGAATTTAACGAGGGGTTACTACAGGGCTAAACTACGTTTATACGGTTACTTCCCGGAGGGCGGCAGATGGGTCTATGCCTTCCTTCACCTCACCTCCGACTTTCCTACCCTCTTATTCGCCTCTGCCTCAAACTCCTGCCTTTTCCGAGGCTAGGTTATTAGCGCCGGAGGCACGTCGCCAGGAAGGTGTTTAATAGCTCTCCAAGAGTGCAATCACGTACCGCGAATAGCATATTTTACATACATTTGCATCGAATTACCACAAATCGGTGGCGGCACTCGGAGCTTGTCGAGGAAGCATGGCAATACCTGTATATTATATACCTATATGTGTGTATTCGTGGATGGAAAGGGAAAATTGACGAACATTTTCATCAAATTTTTTAGACCCCTATAAGAAATTTGTAAATTTCTTTTCTAAGGTGTTTCTTTAAGCTTTTTTTTTTTACCAAATAGATTGAATAGCGATGAATATAATATCGGCATCCTGCAGACCTGAGAGAATTGATATTTGGAAAACGAGAGATGAATTTGATTCTCTTCTTTTTTTTTTTTTTTGTGTTTAAATTATGTGGGGGAAATCAACCGTATCCCGTTAATCGAACAATGCATATTATATCCGTATTTTGCATTATACATGTATGTGTGGACAACCCCTACTTCGTTCCCTTTCTACCCCTGACCCCTGTCGGCGCACAAATCGACCGTGTCGACGCGGTTGTGCGGGTCAGAGGAGAGCTTGTCGTTCGGAGATGCAAAAAAGAGGAAGATATACGGAACCGAACCGAGTCTAATGGGACCCGGGGATTGTAGCAGCACGGTGGACGATCGCTATGCAAATACGCGGGAACGTAAATCCGTAAAATATCGCGATCGCATTGAAAAAGAAGAATATTCAGATATCTCTATTTCCCTCACCCTGCATCTGTCCTCGATCCCGATCCCTCTCTTCGTTTTTCACCCTCTTACAAACTATATTTTCACCCAGTACTGCAGGTACTGTTACTAACACACCAATATAAATATAGGTATAGGTATTCTCCGTTTCTGTGATTCACCTAACAATAAAGCAAAAAGATTTTCCACCTATAGCTTCGATTTATTTATTCGAAATGTGAATATGTCGCATGAATTACAGCTATACCAAATGCACGTGAAATTCACTCTAGCGAATAGATATATATACATGCCGTGTACAGGAAGGTACCGTACCTAGAACATAATTCTTTCAAATCGTGATTCCGATTTTTCTATACAACAAAAACCCATTAACAACTGTGCTTTATTGTTATCTAATAAGTTATAGTTTTCGTATAGATATATTTTATTATATGATTCACTAATCAATTTATAATCAAACGATAAATCTACATCGTCTTTACTTTTCAGCTCCATTTGTCATTCGGAAATAATCATCTTCTGGGGAAAATTATCAGATTACAGAAGGTGTGACAACTATTAGGGTGAAAGTGAAAATGAGGTAACTATGGAAAACGAAATATTTATACTAATTATACATCGATATTGAAATACTTCTAAATACTATTAGCTCTTAATTGTCATTTTTCGCGGGGTGAATGTTCTCATACGAGTAAGACTAGGTATCTTAAGTATATTTATAGGTGCACAAGTAGGTAGGTAGGTACTCGTGCGTCCACATTATCATTCCCAGTAATCTTGCCGAGTTTTTAGCTTCGCGGTTTATTTCTCGACACTGTTTCTCAGTTTATGTTCATACCTAGAAACCACTCAGCCCTGACATACAGTTTTAGAATTGTTAACACGTGATATTTTCTTATTACCCCGAAGCTCGGGGGTATACCTATTTTTATAAATATTATAAATAATAATAATAATTATAAATTTCAAAATTTTCAAGTTTACTTCAAAGTGCATAATAAGTAATGTGTCCAAAAACTGAACTTATCGTCTGAACTATGTATTATTTCGGTCAAGTTCCAACTACGGAAGCTATCAACTTATTTCAATTCAGATTATTTTAAGAAAAAACTACCCTTGCACGTAAAGCAGAAACCGGGGCAGAGTGTGACGTAACTGAAAGGAAACGAAACCCAATTAAAATAATTTCAACGACATTTTTGCCTCTTGCTCTTTGCTTACAATTAAGACTGGTATCAATTAAACGTATATTTAATTCTGTTTAATTATTTTTACGAATCACTTTCTATATATATTGAAGTGTAATTCCAAGTTGACATCGATTTAAATCACATTTTACATAGCAATTTTTTTTAACACTCCACTTTGTCGCGTTCACCCCTACGTGTATTTGACACCCGAAAATCCCAAAATTTAGTTGCATTTTTCCTAAAAAAAAAAAAAAAATTGAAAAAAAATGTCAAACGGTGTGTTAAAAAAAAACAAAAAAAAAAAAAAGTTCCTCCGTTAATTTAATACAAACGTTATCAAGAGATAATGTTTTTAGGGGTGTACAGAGCCCTGTTAACTGGTCGTTTCGAACCAAAAATTTAACGCAACCATTCTGCAAAGTTAATTACCGTTAACGAAATTTATCGCATTAACATTACGGTTTAATTTTCGTGGCATTTTTCACATACCAAAAAATTCGTCGAGCATTGACGACGATCGGACAAGTTTAAACCCACAATTTTTATAATTAATTATCTAAACCGGGTTCATGATCATTTAGCAGTTCGATATGGAGTGGTAAGGGTGTATATTATAGGTACGGGAAAAGGTAGTCTTGGGGTTTACCACAATTATCGCAAAAATTCTAAAGCTCACCAACGACGTCCAGAAATCCCGTGTTACTGGACATGGGGTCGGTGTTGACCTGGCACATGTACCAGCCACGGTCCGTTTCTCGCGTGTCGCGTATGTGCAGGGACCACGTGCGATGCCCGCTATGCGTCACTGCGATCCGGTGATTCTTTGTGATCACGTGACTGGCTATCGTTAGAATGGTCTGCGTGTCGACCCGTAGCCACGCCACCTGAAACCATCGCACAGATTTTATTCGACTCAATCTCTTTGTGTAACCTCCGTATAATTGTATAAACAGGAAGTGCAGCCACCTCGTTGATTAACTGCTACATGCATCTTATTCTAATCAATGTTTAACCTCAGGCTTACCTACTCTGGGTATAAAGTGCACCAGGTATAAACGGATGTTTTTTTACTCGAAGAAAAGAAACGTTTGATAACCCCCCACCCCCACCCACCCCCTCTTCCCACGCCAGACCGTAATATAGATTAGATGAAAAGATATTAGTTTTAGGGTGGGAGTTAGGGCTGTTAAACTTCGGGATAATGATTGAAGTGTAACCCCATATATGAGGTTGTTTTACAGCTGTTGGGTTCACTTTCCCGGAAACCAAGGGCCTACGATTTCCCAACGTTTTTGTTTAGGTTTTACCCTTTCTTTTTTCTCTGACATACAGTAAAAGAAAACTTTCGACACTCTTTCGACTACTAGTCCCTCGTACTTTGCTCTTACAATATCGAAGATAAGTAAAACCCTAGAATGAAAACTTTTTATGAGATTAGAATTTTTGGCCAATTTTGTTTTTGGTTTTTTTTGGAAATAGTCAAATTCATGAAACTTGGATTCTTAAGTAATGTAAAGCACCTTTCGATCTTTTGCTATTGAAACTTGAAAAGGGTTCGCGGGCTGGTTTAAAAAAAATGTAAAATACCTGACACTGAGCATCCGGTTCAATAAATGACATAAAGTATGAAGGGAAAAAAAAAGTGCCATAGCTGTAGATTGACCGAATTTTCTTTTGATAAAAATTTCTCTTACAGATTCCCCACTTGTCTGCTCTTCTTACCTTATTAACAAAGATGAAAGGCCTTGGTTCCCTCATGGCCAAATAATACGCTATTCTTTTCGAATATTGTTACTGATCAGTAATATACTTCGAAAACGTAAGCCATAGGCGTCATAAAGTAATATCGAAAGAGAAATCGATTGAATACATATATACATACATATATATATTATATATGCCTATATACAGGCCGTATATATATCCATTCAGAAGGAAATAAAAAAAGCGTCCACATCGTGTCTCGTACATGTGGCGTTTTTTTCACATGATATCCGTTTGACTCTGAAACCGTTTACCGAGTCTATGGAACCCCTGGACATTTCTGGTGATCCCATAGCGATAGGTTTTACTGCATAAAACGTAGATTTCCATACGATATCAGATTTTTCCATGTAGTTAGACTACGTCGAAAGGAATGACTCGCGAAGGGTCGAGCGAGACAGTTGAAGTTCTCTTTGACAAAGAGTATCAGAGTAAGAATTTTTTTTCTTATGGAATACCTCCTACCTTATTCCTAAAAAAAAAAAGAAAAAAGTCTTTTGTATCATTGACGAGAGCCTCTTCAAATTTGAAGGCAATTAAAATGAAAATTGAATCAATCAAATATTTTATACGAATTGAACTTCCTCAGTTTAACCTCATTAAAATTAACGTAGAACTTGTTTCAAACTTAAGTGCACTTCCTAGGATTTGGTCTCGATCCAGGAGAGTCGGTACCTTCATCTGCATTTTCCCTGGTTTCGAACTAACTATAGTTCTTGAGAGACTAGTCAGCCGTGAAATTATGTCGGTTGCCTCCGTTACCCACGATCTAAGTATTATACGTGTTAGAAATCGATGGAAGGTTCGGTTAGATAGGGCTAAGCTCTTAAATACAGCCATTGTCATGTCCCTTGACGACATATTTGTATAAATTAACAAATCTATACAAATAAAATGGGTAGAAAATTGTCGGTATTGATAAAAGTGGGCTAAGGTAGAAGGTACGGGTAGGTTTAATACGAAGAGGGAAAAAGTACTAAACCTACTAATTCAACTGTACATTTTATGCTCAAAGAGTAACTTCTACCGCCGAAGGTAGAACGATGTTTTGTGTAGTGGGTATACGGTATAAGATATAAGGTATAAGGTATAAAAGTCAAGAAAAAGCAGGTCTAAATTGTGTGCGAAAGAAGGGTGTCAGGGTAGTAGGGTGCTCACCGGCCGCAATCTACGAAGTGGAAGATGGCTTCCCTTTGTAGAATACTCAATTGCTCGAGCAATTATTCAGTCGGTAGCAAACTTAACCCAACCTAACGTACATACATATATATATATAGATATATATAACCTGACCTAACTCGGCTTAACCTGCATTTCAATGTATACATATTTCAGATCTCGTGTATTCCTTTAGAGCGTGGAAATAAAGTTGCCTCATTGTTTTACTGCACTTTGTAGAACGTACCCCCTTTCTCAACTTTCCAACCATTACGTAACTTTATAATACCTCGCAATTTTACAATGATTTTTAATTATTTTTTTCACCTACAACGAGTTAAGGGATAACAACTACATCAGTCAATGATGTGGGTGATGATATCTGCTGATCGTTATACCGATAAACTACCAAGATTTGGGCTATGAGAGCGATTAAGAATTAATTAATAGCAGGATTATACTATCGAAATGAATGCCTATTCTCATTTTTGTTTCATACTAACGAAAGAAACTTCCGGATTAGGCGTCTTTTAAAGGTTCATTAAAGTCACGGGTCTGTATACTCGTTATCCCAAATGGAAACTGAGAAAAAGATCTAAAAAAAAAAAATAAAAAACGGGACCATTAAGCCTTGGGTAACGGGTGCAAAGTTTCATACTAGCAATTATAACGTCGTTCAATTGTCTCGTGTGATTGCGTCTCCGTTCGTTCAATTTATTCAAGTACGAAGTATATCGTGGCGGTATAAAGGATTGATCAATCTGGATTAACGAAGTATAGAATGATACTTCTACACTCCCATTAGAATTCGAGTGAGTACGCTGACAATTAGAAACAGAATCGAATGCTTTCACCACCTCGTTCAGTTAATTTTAAACATCGGAGCTATTCATGCTATCAATAGTTACCTCTGCATAGTTATACCAGCACATAATTCACTACCAATCAGAATTTGATAGACGTGGTTAGTCTCTTCAAATACGGCATAGCAAATAACCAGAACTAAATTACATTTCATTATTCTCTGTGATTATAGGAACCGAGATTTTAAAATGAGTCGAAAGTAGGTACCCAAGGATCATCAGACCAGAGGTTAATTTACTGCGTTATACGAGGGGTTGCGGAATAAGAACTTTTCGTCAGCATATAGCGTATGGAGAAAGAAAGTATCCGTGATAAAGGTATAGAAGTTTGCTGAATTTTTTCTACCTACTTGTATTGGCTTATTAACGTTTGCTGTAATGAGATGAAATTCGATCTCATAGTCATACTACTTGCATAAATTTCAAATTTGGTTTCATTCTTTTGATGATTTTTAACTTTTTTTTCTCTTGAACTCACCATTTCACATTTATAAATGTAAAATTTCTTGAAAATTTTTACCAATGTAAACAATTATGAAGGAAGATACTATATAGAGTCGAGGTTTCGGTTAGGTACCAGGAAATAATTACGAAAGGGCAATTATTAAAATAGGACAGACGCCGAAGGAGTAAATTGATCAGCCCAGTCTTGAGGAAGCGAATAAATTGGTAAGGTAAATTCAGTTAAAAATGGCCGCTGAATCGGGGCTGCGCTTTTCTCCCTATTTCTTCATCCGATGAAAATTCTGCGGTTTCTAACTGCGGGTTCGAAAGGGGAGTAGAAGATAAGCGGTGCAAGAAAACGTAAAGGTAGAAAAGAGACGGAGATAGGTGACGTTGCGGCGTAGGAGAACGGCGGCGTTGACGTTCGACGCAATTCAATCAACACGGTACATTGTCGGCGTCTTGACGGAGACGTCAAGCAACGACGGATATTCGTGGGCTTGAAATATGAAAAATGATGGGCAGACGGGAACGGCGCCAGGCAGAGCGAGCTCAGGTACCCATATATATATATATCTATATATCCTTTAGTCTCAAACCGTGTATTCTCATACCTTGAAACTCTCAGTCTCTCATCTTTATCCACGGCGCACAATACACATTGCGTGTTTTTTCTCCAAGCTCCATATTTCATCCATCAACTTTACCTGAACGGTCAAGGAGAAAGATTAATCCAGCTCTCTGATTCCCACGAACTTGTTCCTTGGTGACGATCTACTAACCCTGATCCCATAGTCGATCTTTACGGTCATGGACCGTCGCTGTTCACATTTTACCAGAAAAAGACCCAAGCGTCGGGATTTACGACGAAAGGGTAGAAAATTTACCCCATGTCTTGAACCGATGTTGATTATGAACTCGAAGGTGACAGCGTGAGTATATACTATGGTTTTTATCAAACGAATCATCTTCCTGGATCAACTACCGAGAAAATGAGTTACAACTAAGAGATATACGAGTTATATATATCTGTCACCTGTCTACTAACGCTTTGCTAAGCTTTCATTTCTTCTATCATACCACCGTTCAGGTTCTCACACACTAAAGTCCGAATCTAATCGTCGCGTCAAGTGGACGATGATAAAACTCGACGAGTTTTTCTATCTGGTATATTCTGTCACTGATGCGATGACGATGAACGACAAATGATATAAAGATGAAGCTTCTGATTTCACCTGAACCTTTAGGCAGCATTTTTTTCATTCAACATTACATCTCGTATCTTCTGTATACGACAATTTGAGAATGAAGCATATTACTACTTAGAAATTCGAAAGTGAAAAGCGTCGATTCATTTAACGAACCATGATTCCGATGACTAGAAATAATGAACCTTGACGAAGGAGTGGATGGAAGCAGAGCCTAAAAAAAACCTAGAAAACTCGTCTCCAAGCAATACTACAACGAGATGGTAAGTAGCTACGTCTTTCTCTCATAGAAAAAGTATCAGTAAACAGACATCATTTAATTAGATTGATGTTTCAAATATCGAAGTTTATTACTTCGGAAAAATATAAGAAAGATTAACCAGATGGCTGAAAGCGCCTACCTCGTGAGTCTGTACAGATGAATCAATCCTTCTTAGGATGTTCGAAAAGTATGTTTAACGGAATATCCGTCTATTCCATCAGTCAGAACCATCAATCTATTTGCTAATTGATTGAAACATGAATGAAACGGATGATTCCAAGAGATAGAAAATATTGATATTCTTATAAAACCAATATGTAATTTTTTTTATAAAAAGTTAGCGAGTGCGTATAGGGCCCATGGTATCGTAAGAATATCGGTTAAAAATTGTGGATGAGTCAACGTCGTCGGGACGCTGACATTTCACGACTTCTTGCCATTTCCCAGCAAATGTCACTACGTGATAAGTGATAAGTAATGCTTACCAAAATGTCGCGTGTCTTATATTACCTTTATTATCCACGTACGTTACGGTTGGACTGTCAGTTATACAGTCAGGCAGATATATGACGGGCAAAAATAATGATGATAATATAACGACGAGAACAAGCGATGGCTACTCACGAATTGATCAGGTTTTTTTTTTTTTTTTCATTCGTTCGTACATACATAACGTGAGCTTTAGGCAATTTTCATAAGGCAAATATTTGGGAATACTTGAAATTATAAACAGTGTAACAATACCTAAAAATCACTCAATATGTGTTTTCGAATTTCATCAATTATCTGTAAGAGTATAAGTGTAATTATTTGTTCAATTTCAATGCCTACGATCTTAGGAGAAAATTTTCACGACACATACCATACGCAAATGAAGAAAGTTTGAGCGAACAAACCCGCGAGGAATTGAAATATTACGACCCCTATTATAACGAAAACTTTGAGTGGGTTGGTTAAGAAATAATTGCTTAAAACTTGCGTCGTTTCTATTCTTTCTGGCATAAAGTTTGACGGTGAGTTGAAAGTGCAAAAAAAGGGTTAATTAATTTTTCTTAATTAATCGAATATCTAGGTAATCGCATTGAGAGAGTTGCAACCAAAGATTTTTATTCGAATTTTCTAAGAAATGGTATAGCGAAAGATGATTCCAAGATTGTGTGGATATTTGGGTATCCATAAGCGAACTCCCCGTGTACATTTATTTTCCTTTACTCACCATGTTGGGTAAACAACTCAAAGGTTGGAGGATCAAAAACAAAAATAACGCGGCTCAGCTGAAATCCTGTAGGCTGTCCTCCTCAAAGCTGTGATCCGATTCCACAGTAAAGGAAGAACTTGGTCCGTGGAAATCTGAACGGACGGTCTTACGTTCAATTTCAGGGTAAAACGAATATCGGTTCGTATTCGAAACCGAATCGAAGCCTTGATACGGATACCCGATTCACTTATATGGTACGGATACTTTACTTAGTTTTAAGAAACAGTTATCGTGTAACATATCTCTTCAGTTATCGAAGAGTAAGCTGCGGATGAAATTGAACTTGGCATGGACCATGAGAATAAATTCATTATTTAATCGTGAATTTCATCACTTCATTAGTAAACGTATGTGAAATACATGAGATTGAGAATCCTACAGAATTTCGTTGACAAGATTAGTAACAATGAGAAAAAGGTATGCCTAGTTGAGTAATTACTGATTTGAACAATGGATGGTTTAATAACGACCCACGCATTGGATACCGTGGGATCCTTTAATCGTTTTGCATTTAATTACTGTTCGAAACGTGGACAAAGATGAACTCGTCGGTATAGACTCGAAAACCAAAACGGTGATTGGGTTCGCAAGTTCGATACTTCGAGAGAAGTTGTGGGTGATCGAATTCCGACTTATTTGAATAGAATCGTTCACCAGATGCTCTAGTTTGGTCTAGAGTTAAACTCCTCGAACTATTACATGGGTTGGTAAACGTTGAACAAAACTTTTCCTCAACAAACTCTTTCCAGTTTATATACTATTTGTTAAACAGATCTAGTTGGTCGAACATCTTAGATTATTCGCATTAATGTTCTTATATGACACGATCCATAGGTATGGAATACAATTGAGTGCCTTGAGTGACCAAAGCGATAAACGTAGCAGAAAAAAATGTTCCACTTTCCGTAAAAGCAGCCGAGATTTATTCAGCGTGATAGCGAGCAGTGGCGCGTAGCTCCACTTAGGGAAGATAGGAACCTTTGACCAAATGGGGTTTAAGGTCAGGGTTGTAACTCTGTATCGCTTCACGTCAACCCCTAAGGAAGATCGGCTTCAATTACAAACGAGTTGGTAGGCAGCAGGCAGCCAGCCAAGCAGTCAGTCAGGCAAGCGATGCGATGCGATCTTCTAGCGGGGATCGCTGGGTGACCGGATACCAGTTTGGGTTATTGGGCCCATCGATATAGCGGAGATGCCTCCAGGAGTTGGACTCTAGCCGAAGTGGTCCATCGTGCAAACACGCGATCTTGGCTTAGCGAGCCCAGCTGACAGTCAAGCGAATCCACCCCCTACATCCAGCACTCACCCTTCATAGTCCACCTTCCACCTTCCACCTTCCACTTTCCCCTTGCACCTTGAGTTCGAGGTTCAGACGTAGCCCCAAGCGGCAGACCACCATTTCTTATCCCGTTTCTCTTACCCTCATTTCCCAACAATTCTCGCCCCATCAATCTTTCATTTCTCACCCTCCAGAAGCAACCCCCTATCCCCACTACCTTAGTCCTAAACCCCGAAGACTTGGTCCTCCTACCACCTTGCCAGTGTTCGTTTCGCGTGAGGAAAGGAAAAATTGCATTTGCTTTGCGCTTCTCCAACTAAATATTATGCTATCAATATAAACGAACGTCGACGAGGGAAAAAAAAAACCTGAGGAAAATATCGTCGTCATCCCCTTACAAGGACTTTCGTATAGACTATTCACGCGATACGAAATGAAACGTTGACGAAATAGTTTTCCACCATCCAACGCTCTGACGTGAGAACATCCCATTTAGCTGAACAGTGCCAAGGCGCGGATATCACGGGTTAAATAAAGCCTAAGGGTTAAGACTAATCTAGCTGGGGTGATTATATGGATCGAATTATTTAGTGAAGTTGAAAACCTCCTTCTAGGCTTAGCGCATTAGCGGTTGGATCGTTTTAAGATACTTGCGCGATATATGGCTTTTAGAAATACCCTACGATTTACTACTTTCATTAACCCCCCGCGATTGCTGGTTAACCAAAGCTGCATTAAAGTATATAAAATTTGTATCAACTGATGATTTTGAAAAAGAAATCGAACAGAATACACGGTGTCTGGGAATTTGACCTTCTGATATACGTTAGCCATTCGTTACTAGCCTCGTTCTATATGCGATAGTGGTATCAGTTATGGCAGGTCAGGCAAAGAAAAGAGAAAAATCAAGATTCTATCACAAGCTAATGCAGGTGGCGTGTGAACAACGAGTAGAAGTATCTGGTTTTTGCTATATCTATCCACGTGAAGTCTGCGGGAGTATGAGAAAAAAAAAATTCCCACGCTTTATAGAACGCCGCACGGAGTGTATATAAAAAATATATAGATGGATAGATATTTGTTTATAATTTTATCGGAAAATCTACAAGCATGAAATATTCAGTAAGAAAATTCGTGATGAAAGATTATCTTATATACTCAGTAAATTTGTCGTGGCTAAGTATCGGACGGTTGTAGTACATCTCTCCTTGAAAATTCAAGTAATTAGTGTTATTTAGTTATTAATATCTCCGGGTATAATATACCAGTGAAAATAACTGATGGGAAATTTCTGAGAGTGAATGAGAGACGTACGTTACATGAATATATATGGTATATGTGGAAGAAACAAGCAAATCGTCACTAATTTTCGTATGCCTCACCGCGTGCGAATTAGTTGATAATTTGTTCGCCACGCCACTTCACAACCCCCGACGGGAAAACCGCGTGAACCCGCAAACCCACATGAGTCCCTACAGTCAATCCTGTTCTGTTCAGTTTCGTCATACTCTAGTTTCACAATGAATATATATATATATATATTCAGTTGTATGGAAACTTCGCTAGCTTTTACCACCTTTACTATCGTGTGCTAATAAATGCACTTGCGGTACACATAGCTTTAGTCGTGATTCTACGACCCGTTAACGCTATCCAACATCTGCAATTTGCGTTCGGTTAATCACCGAATATTCCAACACTCTGGTTCAAAACGTTACGATATATTATGAACAGAATCGCATATTCCGGGAGTTTATTGGTCACAAACTAGTTGCTGCTATACCGAGTCACCTTAATTAACCAAACTAGAACTTGCTGAACCATGGCATGATTAGTGCAGATCATTCTACCAACAAACCTACCCGAGCAAACCAACCTCCGAAACACATTGTTAATTTAGAAATAAGAGGTATTCTGATTTTTTTCGACGACGGAAAATTTTTGGAATAAGCTTAGAAAAGTGAGCTGGTGAAAGTGGAAATCGCAACCAGCGCGATATCAGGTTTATGCTGTCATATTCTGAAAATACTTTTATGTACAATTAAACAGTTGTACAGTACGAGACCATCGATGTCATAGAACGTGACAGGATGGCTTAGGAAGAGGAACATGTGAGATGTCCTGTAAGAGAGAAACCTGATGGTAGATAGCAGTAACAGAAAGGCCAAAAGGTAAAGAAACGTTTAAAAGGTAAAGACATTTAAATAAACTAACAAAGCAGACGAGAAAGTGGCAGTAGTCGATGAGACAGAATGGCCTTTTTTCATTATGTATTTTAATTCGTTGAAACAATTTACAAGTCTAATTTTGCATAGCTAATATTTGTTGATTTTACAATATATATATATTTTTACGGTGAGAAAGATAAATAACAATTTAATCGAATAATTGCAATTCTAATTTTTACGATCTCGCAATTCTTATTCTCGAATTAATGCTAAGGGTGCAGAATTATCATACCGAAGGAGTACTGTAAATAAAGTTGTGCTAAATCTAGCTGCTTCATAATTACACAGTCATTTTTCTTCAAGGTAATCGGCATCCCACATTTTCTTTTATCATTCAGTTCAGAATTTGAAAAAAAAATCTGAAATTTGGAAATAAATCAGTGCTCTGAATAGGAAAGGATTAGAAGGTTCTAATTCTGTCCTTCAGCAAGACTATAGCTAATCATGATTGAGGTCCATCTTTAACTAGGAGCAAAGGAACTGCTGAAACTCATCATGACTGATAGTAAAAATTGTTAAATCCAAAATGGCTTCAAAATATAATTAGAATGTCTGGCTAGTCCCTCGTCAGTTTTTCGTGAATGTTGGATGAACCTGGATATAAGTTAGTCGACTATCCTACATATATGTATAGTGTCACGGCACCTACTAGTATCGATTAAATTATGCTGACGGAAGTTAATATCGGCTTCTCGCACTTCAGCTTGTACGAACCTAAATATACGACCAAGTTTAACTAATCCTAAAATTACTATAAACCACCATCATCACCAGGACTGCTATTACCAAGTTCAGGAGGAAATTCCTTTTGACCAAAAGCATCTCTATATTATTTTAGCTACATGTACTATAGCCAGGTGTATGGTGCACAACAATACAAGCATGTATGTAGATACTTTATGTGTATGTGATAATATTGAACGTTGTGAAATGGAATTATCGTTTACCCACAAAATTGAGGGTTTGTTGTTATAACGTGGGTTTTAGTAACCTTCGGTTACAAATTACCAATCATAACTGTGATCAATAATTAACAAAAGCTACCATCGAACACACATCAACACTCTCTTGACAATCGTGGTACTGTATTATTGTAGATATGACATCATTTCATAATGCTATAAAATAATGGCTTTCGATACTTATTACGACAAAGCGTTCTCACAAAAGCATGATGTACTATGCAATTGTACCATTGACTTCGCGTTTGAAGATACATAATGTGATAAGGGCCATTGTAAGTATCTCCTTAGAGCCATTGGTAGAAACATTTGCATGAAATGACAGTAGCTGAGGGTGGTAGAAACCAAGACAACCATATTGACGCGTTGTAAATATTTTGGCCATGTATTCGGAAGGGTGGAAATCAGTCGTGACACAGTTAGACTTTTAGTCAATTAAGTCGAACGGATTGAAGCCATTTCGGGTACAATTGATGGTAGAGAAGCTGTGTGTCTGTTTTCCTACTCCACCTTTCATCTTGAAAATTTGGAACGACCTTCTTCAATTAGGTTTAGGGTAATAAAAATATTTCGAGGCGAGGAGGAAAATTATCCCGTCGTTTCCGGCGAAAGTAATTTCGACTTTTTAATAAAATTATCAAATTTCCCACAGAGTTAAAGTAATGCAAAGTGAGTTCTTTGCGACACAGGTTACGCGACGGTATTCTCATCCAAGACACGTTTAAATATTAACAAACCCATTTAAATAATAAGTGCTCTACGGTGCTCATCTTCTTTATAAAGAGAGAAAAAAAAAAATAATAAAAAAATGAACAACATAGCACCACATCCTTGGATATCCTCCACTGTGAACTCGTCGACAACGGAGAACCTACGGCGCCAGTGTAAGGGCAAAATCAATGCTTTCGAACTCGACAATATTTGATACAGAAAAAAAAAAAACGCGTATGCCAATATCGCGCGTCCTTTCCTATTCCTATGATTCAAAGCTTGGACAATTTTTGTAAATCACCACCAGCGGCATTTTCATTTCCGAGGAAGTCGCCTCTCGCCTCTCGCCCTCGTCCTCGCCTTGCCTTGCCTCGCCTCGCCCTCTAGGGCGATATAATGTTGCCCCGATGCTATTAAATATCGGGCTATAAAACAATCCGGCGCCAACACCACCTTCGGGTATAACTCTGGATGCGGCTCGCGAAGCGTGGCGCTTGGCGATGTCTAGGGGGTGGTCGGGGTGCCGGTTAAAGGATGGTAGGGTGTAGAAAAGGGGGATATTTTCTGGGGTGAGAACCGGAACGAGGGTCGCCGCCGCGACGTCTATTAGAGAGAGAGGCGCTTAACAAACTGCTGAACTCACACCCACGGGATTTTATCCCCCCACTTAATGGAGTCCTCGAGGATACGCACGCAGATTCCCGCCAAATCTTTGGCTGTGAAATTATTAGGGATTGCTACGCCCTCTAATTTTGGCCATGGACCAACCCAACTGCTACGAAAGATACGGGCTCCAAGGCTTTCGAGGCTCTAAGCGAATTAAACGTTTCAAAAATACGTTATAAGTACCCACTGGTGTGCTTAACTCAATGGAAAACGAGATGAAAGGGTGAGAGATTAAAAAGATACGCTTAGTAGTCGCGAGAGTTGGGGGATCGATACTTGGCCGCAAATATAAAAAGTTACCATAAAGATCGAATATACGTGGCAAACTTCGCAAAAGTATCGTTATGAAACTTTTCCTAGGCCTCATATTTTCTCTCGCGTGATATGTTGTTGTATTGGGACGAACATTTGATGAAGATTATTCCCTTTGCCTTTTTTTTTTGTTTTTTTGTTTTTTTCTTTCACTTTTCTCATTGCCACGAAATATAGCTAAATATAAAATCTACGATGTTAGATAAACCGTACAAACTTTATTCCATTTCATTTTTCCTCAAGTTAAATAGAAATGACAACTATACGAATCAGAATCTCTGTTTAGTTTATCACCAATTTCATATATTTTTTAAGCATTTTTTTACTTATTTCATTTTTTTTTTTTTTTCTTTTTTGTTTTTCCTTCTTTCCTTCGTTGCTCTTACCAAAGAGCACTAAATTTACAAATTATGTGGCATGCTTGAACAATAACGTAGTATAAACTGATGGAATATGGAAAGACGAAACGAATGAAATGTAGAAATTTTTTCACTGCAGCCTTGTATTCATATTATATTGATGAAAGTTGAAGTTGAAGCTCGTCGTTACGGTGAAAAAGCTTGTAAAAATATATAGAGGAACAATTTTATCGTCGTCTCTTGAATTTCTATAAGTGATTTGAGCTTGTTTTAATATCGACCTGTACAGAAACGCTTCCAGTATGTACTCCCGCGTAACGAGG
Organism: Tenthredo notha; assembly: GCA_914767705.2. Classification (NCBI taxonomy): domain Eukaryota; kingdom Metazoa; phylum Arthropoda; class Insecta; order Hymenoptera; family Tenthredinidae; genus Tenthredo; species Tenthredo notha. The sequence goes on from OU611907.1 coordinate 7,474,952, forward strand.
AACTCAACAAAATTAAACGAGCAAGAGAAATGAAAAATCGACTGTGCAGGCTTGAGGAATAAAATGTCAGTGCACACAAGCAATATGGTCCCTAGTGAACAGAACAATTAAAGACCTTCGGTGAAAAATCACTTCGGCTTTGAATAAAATACTTACCACCAAGTGCTCAACTTTCTTTGCAATTAGTAATAAAATGTGTGCGTATAGCTGTATGTATGTGTGAGTAAGCAGCTTCGTAACAACAACATATTACAACCTAATTTATCGTAATCACCGATATCACATTATGTGCACAAAATCAGCTGAAACCTGCTGATCATACCTTGTAGAGACCAAGATCTTCGACGATGCAGGTAAAGGTGGCTTCGCGACCAACGGAAATGGTCAAATTGTTCAGAGGCTTTCCAAACTTTGGCAAAACTGGAACAGAACAAAAATTGACACTGCTTATCATCAGGTATTTTGAAAGAATGATTATCATTTTCAATCAATGGTATATTTTCAATCAGTTGTTTGGGCTTGTTGCAAAATAGCCACGTTTTTTTTTATACCGTAGTATTCATTCTGTAGCGGTTTAGAAATAAAAAGGAATTTCAGTGAACGTTGCCCAGCTGTGAAAATGAAAAATGGCTTGCGTGCCCAGGGTGCCTGGCGGCAGTCGCCCTGGCAGTCTATTATTTCCCGACGACGACGTCGAACTACGTGCCCTTCCTTCGGCAGCATGCTTCGTTTACGCGATACGAATTTTCTGGGTTATCCACACCGATTCACCTGATGGTCACGCGGCTCCATGAACTACGATCACGTCCGCCCACGAGTTGCCCAATTTCATTGCCAATTTTAGCCGACCCTTCGAAATATCAAACGTACGCTTATTTCCATATCTGACGTACGAGAACCTTCATTTGACGGTCCAATTAATCGACACGTACGTATCATTGCAATAGAAAAGAAAAGGACTTTTTTTTGTTCGAAGAAAAGGCGATCTTTGATTTTGTCAGAAATTTCATTAAATAAAGAATTACTTCGTTCGGAAGGCAGAATTATTTGAACAAGAGAAAAGACCTAAACCAAAGAAAAGTTACAGTGACATTCCAGTTTAGTAAACTCATATTTTCACACAATTCTTGCTCGGGCCTGATAACGTGTTGGAGTAATTAAAATCTCTAGAACCTTGCTCATTCATAATCCTATTATCGTTTTCTTTTCCGGACGTTTCCAACTGAAAGCAAATGTCTGGAACTTATCGTCAAAGCATACTTGATTCTGGTTAAATAATTGCAACATTCGAACAAAGTTATTTGCCATTTCCTAATTTTCCTTATTTTTTTTATAGTTATATTTGCCAGTTATATACAAACAAGAAATTATCTCGATTGGACACGTCAAGTTCTGAGGCACATTCTGTTAAAGTAAATGCCCTATATACGTATAGAGATTCGTGTCACGTACCACGGATTGCTGAGGTGGAATAAGGTTTCGCTATACCGATGAATTACATCTCTACGGTATCTAATTTATACCCGACCATAGGCTAGCGCCACAGCCAGTACTATCTACCCCCTGGTAGGACTCTGGGAAAATCTCAAGAATCAGGACCCCTGCAGGAGTATTCAAGCACAGCTACTTATATTAGGGCGACAAAAGCGACTTTTTTAAATTATTTACTAAGCCCCTTTTTCCAGTACTATTCTTCCTCATTTCGTTCCTTATTCAGAGGGTGTATTATACATTTTGATATTATTTTTTATGATATTTTAAGTTCACGAAGTCATTAAATTTTTCACTATTAAATTGACACCCTGCAACATTCTTTGATTGCAAAGTATCCTATAATATCAGTAGACTCTGATTAATTGGAAATTCTGTATTCAACGGGCATTGCAGGGAAACCATCAAAGGACCGAAAGGGTGAAAGTTGAAATCAACCAGAGGGTAAAGGCAAAGAATATTTTGATTAACTACGAAAATTGGGTATTTTCAAAGCGCTTGACCTTCTCTAAACATGAATTTCCCCTAATGTATTACAAGATTGGATACCTTATTGAATTTATATATACTATACATCGGCTTCCCCCTTTCCTATATTCCAAGAATTTGTGCCTTTTAAGTATTCAAATAATTATTTTCTCAATATTTTACTCAACTTCATTACAGATTATCCAAACTTTGTTACGAACAAATTTCCGGTAGGGATACTGAATTCATGGATACCGTCATTACTGAAAGAAGAAAATTCTCTGCAAGAACGTGAGTTTGAAAATTTATTACAAGAATCATAGATTTGATGGAAAGAAAAAATCTAAAGTAAATCCACAACTGCATCTGTATCGATATATTAGATACCCTTACTATGTTCATAGTAAGTATCCTTGTACACGAAATCTGTTCAGATCGCTATTTATTATATCGGGGAAAATATTCTAATTGAACATTCTTTGGCGCCCACCTTGTGGGACTTTCTGCTTGACAAAAGGCTTTTTGGTTGGGGAGAGGCACTATATATCTTCGAGCCTCCCCTGGAGCCTAGTGTCCTTTTGGTCATCGGTGCTTTTAATATAAATACACGCCAGGTCGAAAATGCCAGCGTTCTCTGAATGGAATAGCTTATAGCCACTCAGATCCCTAACATATATTATATACATACATAAATACATGTATATACCTATATCTATATAACCGACGTCAGTGCCACCCTCACACTCTGAACCCTTCGGGATCCCTGCACGTATAAGAGGGTAGGTTTCGCCGTAGAAGAGAAAAGGGTAAAAGTTGAACGGTAGATCTTCCGTGGGAATAAGGCGGGGATTTCAAGTATAGCCACTTGTCGGACAATCTTTTGCCCGTTGTCCGGGCTGTGTTTTCTTACAGTTTCTCAGTCGAAAACAGGAGATTCGCACCTCGAGAACACGCATTACGAGTAGTTTACTGCGATCGGTAACTAATGGCCAGACTTAGGGGGAACTAGTGCGAGATAGAGCCTTTGTTGGCTGGATGGCTGGTTGCTTGGTACAGTTAAGATAACAAGACACCAAGCAGTTAACACTCGCTAACTGTATATTTATGGAATTAGGAGGCTCGTTGCAGGTAGTCTGATACTTGTTAAATTTATCTCGCATATCTGTATTGTAGAGGTTTTATTAATCACTCTTAAATACGAGTCGCTATTCCAAAGGCACCCATAAGCTAAGCTAAGCTTTCTTGGTCTTAGGTCGAAGAAGGATTCTATAGGGATTCAAGTACATGCGGCACTTGCCGTATAGTTTCGTCTCGCTCCCAAACTTGCTTCCCTGCAAGTAATGAATATCAAGCGAGGATCTAGATGCCTTCAGGGCCACTCTCGAAAGCAATACCAGTACCTCTTCGTAATACTACGTCGTTGTACACGTTGGTTAAAATTATATACATATAATACTGTCTGGGTATCCTATATATTCATGCGGCATACAAGGGGTATACCTATCCACGAACCTAATGTCAGCCATATCGTCGCCGGTGAATACCGTTCCGAAGTTTGCTTACCGGTGACGAGACATCGTGATCGTCTAAGTCGGAGGAAATTGTGTCTTGTTTAAGAAGATATTTTAGACGAGAATATCGTCGAATAAGGAAATTTAGATGTAGCTACATTGGTTTCTACTGATTTCACTGTGAGCTCTGCAACGGTTTCATCTTCTGAAATCTAGAATTATCAAGCCATTTAATATTGACGTATGTATGAACCTGATGATAAGATTTCACTCATTTATTCCCTCTGATAACTTGTATTATAGAATTTTATAAACTTTCGTAAAGAGACGGATCAAACCTTCAAGATTTCCGCGCTCAATGAGCCCTGAGCCAAAGCTTTCAAACCACTCTCGCAAAGTGAGTTGATATTACATGTCAACTGTGAACGTGTTTAAGCGCTCGCAACTATTTTATGTTCTCTTTCTTCAACTCCTATATATATATATATATATATATATATATACTTTGTCAAAGGAAAGGATTGGAAATAATCTGACAAATATTGTGCATGAGCTTCGAAGTAAGAGGCTATGAGCTTTCATATGTAAAACGACAAAACGTTGAGAATCTTTACTGGTGTTCTAGTCATCACCTTGAGTGTTCCATTTTACTTGTAAAATAAAATCTGAGACTTAGACTAAAAACTCAGACGAGAAGAATAGAAGAAGAAAAGCGCGAATGTAATATCTTGTAACATGATGGAACGAATGCTTTCATTCAAAGCTCATTAGATGCGGAATTTTTCACACTTACATGTCGATTTTTAGTGAAGTTCTGAAAAATTTCTCTTAGAATTTATTTAACAGATGAAAAAGGGAGGAACTATACTTATTCGAAATTAAGAAACCGATTACTTCATCCTGACGGATGCCAGGATTAGTGGGAGAACGAGGATCAAAAAATTGCACAGAATCACGACTTGTCATTATAGAAGATCAGGTGAAATGTACTCATACAATATTTTCTAGAAGATACAAAATTTTCATATACATATAAATGGCCTCTGCACTTCAGAACTTCGACAAAGACGATCAGAGATAAGTAAAGCGAAAAAAAGTCTTGGCTGCGTCTCGTACGAGAAGATAATTAGATTTTATACGTTGCCAACGGACTATCGACCCGCAATATCCCCTTCAGATCGAAAATTTTATCTAGAGCTGTTCATCCAAGTGAAACGAAACGTAAATACCAAAAGGTGTAGAGATAAGATGTGGTAGGTACAGCAAAAGTGGCAATGTATACATATATACATACCTATGTAGGTATAATGCATTAAATAAGTATTGAAATTGAAGTACAGTCGAGAGCTTAAGCCCAAGATTAGAATCCGTCTTCTTCAAATTGTGGTCGCTTTCCTCGGTTGTGATTTGTGATTATCCCATCCCATAGTACAGCTCAGAGTCTTTCTTCGATAAGTGTCAGGCAGATATTATGCTGTCTACTCGATGCTTTTAGCCATAAGATCACCGGATGAAAAAGTGTCCAAAAACGATTACTGAACTTCTAACACTATTATACGATGGGTACACTGTGAATTATTATGCGAATTTGGAAGAGAAAAGTGATGATGTGTGTGAAGTTAGCCCAGCACTTTTGGAAAATCAAAAATCTAAAAATTGTGCTATATTGTGCTAGACTTGTGCTAACTTGTGCCGTGAACCGTTTTCCAAAATTCTTTACGGTTTTCGAAAAAATTGATAAAATTCAAATTTTGGATCAGCCCAGCACTTTTGGAAAATTGAAAATCTAAAAATTGTACCATATTGTGCTAGACTTGTGCTAACTTGTGCCGTAAACCGTTTTCCGGAATTCCATGTGGTTTTCGAGAAAAAAAATAAAATAAAAAAATACTCAGCCCAGCACTTTTGTTTTTAGTTTTTTTTTTTGGAAAACGGTTTACGGCACAAGTTATCACAAGTCTAGCACAATATGGCACAATTTTTAGATTTTTGATGTTTCAAAAGTGCTGGGCTAACTTCACAGACATAAAGTGATGCTCATCTGTGGATTTACCATATGCAACATTCGCCATTCCTATATAGCTTCGAATTTCAATTTTCTCTGTCCTGATAGACCAGGACTTTACTTTCAATAATCGTAAATGAAAAAATAGACCACAAACACATACCTCGGCTTAGCATTTTCATTTTACGGTATAGTGTCACGAATGAAACCGCTATAAATGCGACATAGGAATCGACCATTTGTCATTTCCGTATGATCTTTTATCGCGTGGACGTAATGCCGCAAGTATTCTGAAGCCACTTTTTTTCCCCAGTTTATTATTCGTTGTTTATTACCTGCGTTTGTTCACGCTTTACAACCGACGTACCATATCCTTTTACAGTAAGTATACATACTACGTATAGAGATATATAATCCACTTCAATTCGTACCTAAAAATCGAAGTAATATTTTCATCCTGAACAGTTCGCTGCGTAAGTTTCAGGAATAAAAGTCTAACGAATCATTCGGTGGAATAAAACGTGACAACGAACGTGAGGCGCGTGCACAAGTGGCGATAGTCTGACCCAATAGGTCTTACGGATCAGATTAATTAGTAAATACCCAGAGTATTCCTAATGAATAGAAGCACGAATCCTGGCTTTGATGATAAGGTCCTGTCTAAATCGGAGGGTCGGTTGCTTCAGACCCTGCAAGACTAAGCGGGGCACGCAAGTTGATACCCCAGAGTCCTCGAATCTTCAAGGTGAGCTTTGATCCCCTACGCGCTTGCCCGGATGCCGTGAAGCTCTTCTATCACCACGTTGTTCAAATTCACCAAACGTAAGATCTACAACGTTAAACTTACGATTTACTAGTTACCGTTACAGTGTTTCAGCTGATTCAATATGTCTGTCTTTCAATATCTCGTAAATAATTACTCAAAGGCTTCTAGTTGTCGATAGCAGAGTAAGAAAACTAAGTGCCGACTTACCCCTGTTACAATTTCCTCGTTGTGGCTTTTTATTTTTTTTAAAGCACACTTCGTATCGACGACTCGAGTCAATTACTCAGTTGGATAAAATCGTCGCTGGTGTTTTTTCTTTCATTTTATTTTTTGACTCTGTACGTTTTTTTATTTTATTTTATTTTATTTTTTCTATGTGAAATGCGAAACGTGAACCGCGAAGAGCAAAGCGCCAGGGGATCAGGGTGCAGGGTATGGGAGACCTTTCATCGCGCGATTCTCGCTGTGAACCTGTTGATTTAGTCGGGGAGTATTATGACCCAGTCGTTCGTCTATATAGACAGTCCCGTTCAGAACACCTTCTGCAAACTCAATTCTACCCTCGTTCTTAATCACGCAGAGAAAATCCAAGTTCTACTACCAGCAAGGACCAAGTTTAGCTTAATTATGCTTCGTGGGAATTATAACGACCGTCTAACCCTTGAATGTAATTTTAAACGTGCAGTTCCTTTAAGGTCTACAAATTCTCATTATCGATATACACAAATCTTTTGCATAATCCAAGTACTTCATAATATACAAATGAATAATGTCACAGTTAACAATTGTCATTTCTACGCATATTCTAAAAAATAAGTACAGTGATATAAAAATTTTGGAGAACTTAAAAGTCTAATGAATGTAATAATAATATGTTATCTTCGAAAAAGCATCAGGACCAGGGTGCTAACATGGAGATTTGCTTATAAATTTGTTACGATAGTAATTGTTGTAACCCATAAGCCATAGGATACACGTTACCAGGCGGAAACATTCAACGATTTCGCGTATACGAACGACGGCGAGGCTGTCCGGGAATAGAGAAATGCTTCATGGATAGACCCACCGAAAAGGTTAGATAACGCTTATCTGTTTCCTGAATTTATTGCCACTACGAAAACGCAACCGCGGTCGCTCTTCGCAGCCTATTTCGATGTTAATTAGGTGTGATGTCAGAGTATTCTTAGTAGGCACTGCGGTGTCTGGACACGTGAATCGGGGGCGCTGAGAAATTGGAGGAAACTCGAATCGCGGCTTGGGGGTGCCATGACTTACTTACCTACGTGATAATTTATGGAAACGACCTTCGAATTCAGTTACAAATTCTACATGGTGAATATCAAACTCTAAACTTTTAGTAGTTGCAGATGTTACAGGAAGGGATCGAAACGATTGGGAATTAGGATCCTAGGATTCTGCTGATTCATTTCTCTTTCAAAATGATCATGGCTTATGGTACCCCTCGAGCTTCTGCATGAATTCAGTTCGATTTTTGATAGAAGTGATACGTTATTAGATCAGGTTGATAAATAAACAATGAGATGAGTGAGGGATGTACGCAAGAGTGAGTAAACAAGATATGTCAGTGTATTTTTTAATTCGGTGAATTTTTTTTTTTTTTGCTGTAGTCAATAAACTGAACTCCGGTAACAAATATTTGCCATTTTTTTTTTTTTCTGCTTTTTTCTGGCAATTATAACTCGATTCTCTCTTGAATTTCTGGGTGAAGATAACAACAGCAAAATGAGTGGGGATGAAGAGGGGAAAATGACAAAGGCACGAATGTATTCACCCCGCAATCTACGCGGGCTGTTCATTCTGTCTATTGTTTCATTTTTGTACTTATCGTCAGCGCTAAATATTCTATGAATGTATAGTGATCTACTTTATTTCTATTATGTTCCGCGTTTTACACTTCATGAACAAATTGAATTCATAAGTGCTTGCAATTAGTCCTTTAGCCCAACGTCTCTCTATCAATGTTATCAACAATTCTTAAGTATCTAAGCAGAGATAATGGAACCTATCTTCCTCTTCCCTATGTCATCTGAATTTTTATTCACCATATAGAAAGCTTCCAGTTACAGTTTTCGTTCTAATACAGAATTCAATAAACTCTAGATTAAACTTTTTATTAAAATTTTTCATCTGAAACTGATCATTTTTTGAACTGCATGCGAAATATTTTGTTCGCTATAGTTTTGATGTTCATATTGTAATTAATTTTTCAATATTGCAGGTGTCATATTCCTGCATATTGTGAATATAAATTCATCTTCTCCGGTACACATCTAGGTACGTTATTCCTGAATTACGCACTACTGACTTCTGTTCCTATTATAATTTATATTACTTTGCCAACTTTTGAAATGGCAGAGTACATATTTTGCCGAAATTAGGCTCTTCTTTCATCCCGGTGTACTATATGTAATGAGCAATGTCACAGGTAGGTACTCGCACTTTCCCATTATTATAATTACTATACTCGAAATTGAAACCCACGCCTCTCTCTCTCTGCTTCTCTGATTATAACAAGTAGTTGAAAAATAATGAAGATGAATGAATTATTAATCATATGAATTAGAAAAGCTAATAAATATCATATAAACAATTTAAATTAACGAATAACAGAACTGCAACACGAATACACTCTGTGATATAGGCAAAGGTGCGTTCTTGATTGAGCCATCACAGTTGGCTTGTAATTGTTCGGAAAATGAATTAACGCGGTACACGCAATGCACTTCAACTTATTCACGTCGACGTGTGGTAGTCGGTAGGTACCGACCTATCTTAGGTTGAACAATGTAAATTATGTTAGTTGGACATGAACGAAACAAGGCGCCCGCGCGCCAGCACGATTCGATCGAAAAGATAAACCGAGTAAAGCGCTAATTTTCCATTTTCAATTTTTCGATTTTTCATTTTCAATTTATAATTGTGATCCGCTATTCACTATAAACCCTTAAAATGATATCGACAGGAAATATCAGTGGATAGAATTACGTCCTCATCCTCGTATAGCTTACCGCAGTGATCTGTAGATAAAACTTCTGTGCATCTCATTACGGAAGAATAGTATTATAACCAGCATAGAATAAGGTAGATACTATGCAAAGGTGAGTGAACAGAAACGTGTACCTACACACCAGACTACCTTAGTGCAGATTTCAGGTTTGTGCAATGAGGCGAACGGGACAGCGTAGTGCAAAGATAATGAGCCAAGTAATCCCAGACAAAAGATAATGAGAACTTTAACGGCGAAACAAATGATGCGATATATACCCAGTGATCTGGTTATCTTCAACTACCTAATCTTTGGATAGATTTTAAAAATGTCATCTCTTCATATGAAGAAAGTATATCTACAATCTCCGTATATGTTAAAACACTCATTGGTTCGCAGGATTCAAGGGTATTACAAATCCATCGATCAAAAAGTTGAGAAAGCTCGTGATGTCTGGCTTTCTTAAGTAAAAGCACCGAATTTTTAGGGTGAATTGAATAGTTTTCAATATTTTTTAGTCCCTGTACAGATTCATGAATAATTCCACCTATTTTTCAAAACCTATTATATTCTGATAATTGTGCAGAGTTTTAATTATTTCAACCTGATTTAATTATGACTTTTACCTCGATAACAGCTAGTTCAATCACTCACAATCAGTTACGAACAATTCAACAGTTGGTCATTGATACAGATTTACGTACATAAAAAAATCTGTTACCGAGTGTATAAGTGACCGTTTCAATTGTGTTATAATAAATTATTATTGTTTGATGTTTTTATAATGGATAGACTGAATTAGTTTTAGCTTTTAGTCACTCTGTTGTGAAAATAGCTTTCATCATCAGTCAGAAGTAGGTTTTATCGTGATTTCAAAATTGCGTGTCAGTCCAAGCTACTCGACTATTTCGTTTAAAAAAATAAAATAAAAAAACAGCAGTCGATTCTGTGTAACTTTTTGTAATTTACAGATATAAATCAGTAAAAAGTTCGAGTCATTCATAAGCATCATATAATATTGACCCTATTTATAAAAGTTCGTTCAATAAATCAGCGAATGATTTTTTTATTTTGTAATAACTTTGCTATCCAAATTATTACAGTCGTTATAATCAACCGGTATGACGTCTCTAAAATATCGCTATATCTCAATTCAATTATTATACGTCATAATTATCACAGAAACTTTGAGGGCAGTGCATAATCATTAACGTATCTGATGAATCTTTGACATCTCTGGCCTAGGCCTGGCCAAAACCCTAAATCATTATATTTCCCTCCGATGCAATAAAACCAGACGATCAAGTATCGTAACTAAAATATCGTCAATCCAAGGATTATATAGCGATATATCATCGATGAAATTTTCTATGCACATTTTTTTTTCTTCAGTTTTTTCTAATAGCAGTAGATACATACTTATTGTCAAATAGCATTACAATATACACGAAATACTCTGCCCAATTTATTCGATCGCCATTCGACTTCCGATTTATATAACTTTGACGGACAGATATAGCAGAGGTAATTTAACCGCGATTGAATAAATTATTCGTATGAACTTCCTATTGATTAGTGATCAGTTATGAAAAATTATACCCACATCAATAAATTTAGTTATGAATAGCATTCAACGCGCGATTATGCAGTTGCAGAGGTTGAAAAATTCGCGTTCATTTAAATCAAGGATTAATGAATTGATGAATTTCTGCAAATAATATTCAGAGTTCTGTATAATCGGAGAAAATGATCGTCGACCATCCTAAGTCAAACCTTTTTTGGCCAATACAGTGAGGTAATCTAGATGCTTTAGTAAACTGAAAGCCTGAGACTTGAAGCCCGGAAATCTTGAGCGAACGACGGGCACTTTGATAGTCTTCAAATATTGACGTTTATTTGACGTCCAAGGCTTCGGTATAAACGCTGATACGTAGCGCAAGAAAAGCATTCGAAAATGCATTCGAAAAGCGAATTTGAATGAATTATTCTGGTTTTTGTAGAGGAAATTTTTTATCGCATGTATGGGGTGAAAGGAAAAAGAACGAATGAAATGATGCAGAAAACAGAAAAAATTCAAAGAGCTTCATCGAAATCGAAATTGTTCTTCTACTGCTTGAGGGATGAATTCTATAGCAATTTGTAACACGCCACCTCGCACAATACCAAAAATTGAATCAAGACCAGACAAAGTGCTGAGAGCCGAGCATTGAGAATCTTTTTCTCAATTTCCCATCGGATACTTTTTTCTAACTATTTAATAGATATACTATATTATATAGATATACTTATAGTGTTTCTTATTTTTTGCAGCGACGCGACGCCAACGACGCCAACAACGTCGGAGACCCCCACCTTTCATTTAAATGGTATCTCAAGATGACGAAGCTCGCTCTGTCGACAAGGACAGTTTTTGCAACGGACAAAAGCTCCATTACAATATATATTAAGGTAGTGGTTTTTTCATTTTTTCATTTTCTCATTTTTTATTTCGTTTTTCTATCAACCCTGTGCAAATAACGTATCTAATAGGACGCATATATAATATACGTGATATATTTATATAGGTATGGATATAAGTTGAAACTAAATGCATAAATCGTGTAGATATGGAAGTGGTGTGCGAATTGAAATGTTCACCAAGCCTGCATGAGTATGTAATGTGTGCGGGAGTAGATCTGCGAAGTCCTAAAATCTCGAATTAACATTCCGTGTAGAAGAAAAAAAAAAAAAAAAAACTTTCCCGACTATCGTGCGCCACATAGAATCTATACATTTATATGGCATCGAGGGTCGCCGTCTGCAGAAGATCAATGATATTGTGTAGCTGGACGTTAATAGGTTCGACGCGTGACGTCTTTCCTTATTTCGGCTCGACGACGATCCTTGATACGAAGTATTGCCCATTAGCTACCATGCTATAGCCGCAGCCCTCAACACTTTGCGACTAATGGCTACGATTACTTTTCTATATCTTTTCTATCTTTATTCCAGTCGCTAAATCGCGGTCAAGTTGGTTTCGATATACGGTAATACATCGATGGTATTTCCGCATAAGTATTACTTTTCAATTTTTTCTATTTACGATTTTATCTTGCCTTCGAAATAAACTCAAGATTGTCGACGATCTAGAGTATCCAGATAATTGATCCACAACAAGCATTTTTTTTTATAAAATATCGAGACTGTAATCAAATGCTGTTCGAATTCCTCGGTGGAAAGATCAAGGCTCCTTTTTGTTTCTAGACAGGATGAAGGACGCCCCTGTACGTATTTATACCGTATGTGTCAGCCGAAAATTCTGAGAAACTAAAATCGATATCACGGATTTTACTCGCTGTAAATCAACCGAATTTTACTTTTGATCAACCTGTCGCTCAAATACGTTATACAGTCAAAACGGTTTCGAGCAACGAGTCAATCTCAATGAACAATCTCATTCCTGAACATGTTTTGCGAGGACACATTCATAGCAACGTGATAAAACCTTGATGTGGACCCTATTGAAGAACAAGGTATCATTCCCGAACGAAGTTGAAACCGGTAATAATGTTGAGAATTTTTCTTCACCGTGACGTAAATTAGTTAAGGGTAAAAAAAATCAAAAAACACAATTATTGATATGTTATACCATTGTGTAACATTCCTACTCGTGTTCGAGTACGATCACATGTGTGAGCTTTTATCGCGGGTTTTTAAATGAAAAATTTCATTAGCTGAAAGCAATAGAAGCACTCTTTGAGTAACTATATTCTGAGAGAGATATTCACCGAGATGGATGACGCTCGGGCAATCGGAATACTTTTTATCATATTTAGTAGAGATCGTGTTCTATAACACACGCAACCCACCAGTCATCGAATATCGTAAAGTTTCAACGGTCTGATTAACCTCGTACGATATCAATGAGGGTATATAACCACCCTATCATCAACCTCATTAAAAGTGCCCCACGTATTCACCCTCTTCATCCACCCCCAAACCTTCGCCCAATTGCTCCCCTGCACATTCAGCGTTCGCAAATCTAAACCACCCCAGGACCAACACGCGAACTATTTTATAGTCAGATGTTTAACCCCAATTAATTAGCTACTGCTTTATTACGTCCGTGAAGCCTAAAGATTATCTCGTTATTATGGCTGCATAGGTACCTACCTATACCTACCCAGTACTTATGTATCCTTGGACTTAACGCCCTATGTGTAACACCCTGGTGTATAAATATGAGGGAAATTTTCGGTGAGTCTAGTCCGGAGGGATTACACTTTCGAAAGCAACTATAGAGCTTAATCCTAAATCGGAGCACCCGAACATTATTAAAATATGAATCACAGTAGGAACGAGTAGAATATTGGTGAGATTATCTCGAAATATTTTTACGCTTCTTGCTTCAAATCTTCCCTTTTCAAAGATCTACTAAGGGGTTACTTTAACGTGGCTGAGAAGTCTACGCATGATGTCAACCGAAAAATAACTTATCTCCGCATTTACAAACTTTACCAACTTTAAGATGTTTGAATATAAAGCCTGAAGATTGGCATAGTATCAAAGAACCGAATATCACGATCTTCTGAATTGAACACATAACGAGGGCTGAAAAATGTCACGTAATCAAAACGCCTTTCCCTCATTTAGCAACACTTTGAAAATGTCTATAGCAATCTTAATCGTAATCGTACACAGAATAGCTACATCGTATCCCATATCGAATTTCAACTTCCAGTCAATTTTCGATAATTAAATACGATGCCTATGGCACGAGTAACGGGATCCCTTATATGCAATCGAATACAATATCCACTGGATACGGAAGCTATGCGGTTTATTTTCAACCTATGCTTCTATGTTTCTATTACCACACATGTCAGAATAAAGATTCTAATTATTGATCGTTCTAATACTGATTATTGTTATTACAGATCATTGATGAGAACAAAAGGCTACTCGATAATCTGGCTATGAGAAATGACTGATCACCTGACTTCCTAATCATGGGGTGAGTTAGAAAAATCTCAAATTATGGTATTAAAAATTGCATCTCTCACCTCGTTCAAAATTTTCGAAAAAATTACCACAACTGACTTAACTTCAAAGCCTGAAGTCTTCTAGATCCCCATATGTACTATTTGCTGAGATATAGCTCACGATCAATTGTGGACCCTGAAGATGCAATTTCCTTAAAAAAAATATGCTTAAAAAATATGATCCGAAGATGATTGTAACCTTTTTTACGTTATTTAAAGAAAAGGTAAGCGAGCTTCCATATCAATTTGCATATTATCCAACAGTTATAATAGGAAGTATATATTTAAATGAAAGCCATTATAGCATGATATAGTTAAATGCGGTAAAACTAACGGGAGGGCGATCGTAAAATGGACGTATGCATCCGAAAGCCCTGATTATGCAATGCTATTTAAATGTTAACCAGATACACTTACACACTTTACATCTCGCATTTTGCATTTCGCATTTCCCATTTCATTGACAAAATAAAATTTTACTACTTGTACCTACACACGTTTTTTTTTTTTTTTCTTTTTTTTCTAACCGTATATATAATCGTCATGCAGATCATTCCGCAAGTATGAAACATGAGTTTTTATTATAAGTTTACCAAATATGATCGTTTTAACTTCACCCATCATTATTTCAAGATATCATCTTCTTCTCCCTCTATAAAGAACAGCTTTTCAACGATTGTTTTATTATGACATTACAATCTCTGAATTGCTTCATATTTTCTGTTCTACTAGATGTATTTTACCCGTAAAAGTTTTATCAGTGAAATGAGTACAATGGATACTACAGATTCTAAGATGATAGGATATGCGATGTACATAGTATATAAATGGTATATACACACTCCTGCGGTAACATTCATAAGATAATTATAAAATAATGTGAAACGAACCATTGCATTATATACTGCTTCAACTAGCAATTATATATTAGCGTGTTCAGGTCAGTTCTTGGTATATATTTAATTGTGGAGTAACACTAACTTTATACGAATATATGAAGAGTATATTACCACACATCAGTGGATATTGTATAAAGCCAGATGTATCAAAGTAGAGTATATAGAGATATTTTCATTGGTGAACCGCGTCGATGCGAGTTAACGTCGCTGTTGCAAGCAAATATTGAAGTGTCATGTGACACAGGACCGTATTTGCGAATTAGATGCAATCAAACAGGAAATCACTGGAGCAAATGTTCACACTTGTTTGCGTATCATAAATAACATTTCAGTTAATTAATTACGCGTGCAATTAGACGATGGAAAGAGGGAGTAGGTACGATGCTCATTACAGAGATTCGCCCTCTCCTCGGATTATAATCACGCTCACTTTTCCCTTGTTCATTTTCCGTTCGTAATTTGTCACGAAACTAAATTACATTGTGGGAAGCTGCGGTACGCCTCCTTTTTTTTTTTTCCTTTATGTCCGTTTTTTTCCCTTTTCTTTTTTTTTTTTTTTCTTCTTCTTCTCATCTTCTGCCGAGCGGAATCATGCGAGAATACTTTTAATTTAAACCGATTACAGACGAGGCCACGTTTCGTCAAAGGAAAGAGGCCTTCGTTCAAAGTCCGCGCACATTCGAAAAGTGTATTACATCACTGTAAATAAATTTTTTACGCTATGCTCAAGAATGTCAAAAATGTTAGACATGGATGCTGGCTTACAGGATATGAGTTTGAAAATCAAACGTCAAATTTAAAGGTGAAAAAAACTTTTTCAAATCTATAGGGGAAAGCATACGTAGAACTTCTTGTATAAAAAAAAAAAGAAAACTTGTTCATTCGTTCGTTCTTCGACAAAGATCAATTTACCTGAGTTTTCACTTTGAATATTTAATGCATAATATGCATATGCTTGCTAGGAAATTGAATTCTATTTTCTTAAGTAATATCAATACATTTCTATATCAAATTAAACCCCCTTTCCTAAGGTTACAATGAATATTTTATATCCTTCACTGGTTATCATACTGTAATTAAGCCGGATACACTATAATTAAAAGTTAGCGAACGCATGATCCATCACATGGTTCAGCTTTCGTAATTTGACAAGCGACAAAACTGTTGCGACAATTTGGAAAGCACTTTATCCAAATATTAGTGCCATCCCTCATCGTGAATATCATGTTTCAACCACCTTATTCTAAACGTGTATATATATGTATATATGTATATATATATATGTGAATATATATACTATAACCATAACGTTTCAGAAACAGGGAGGAAATATCGCTTGCTGCTACCGCCTAGAATCTATTGAAGAACAGTTTTCCCCAGAGCTCAACATTAGATCAAATATCACGCTATTGAAATAGTTGATCGAAACTAAATTAATCAGAAGCTGCCTTTCAACAATTGACCTCTCCCTCAGCTAGACTAACTTGATTTACCCAAATAACGGCATAAAAAGTATTCTGTTATAAGCTAGTTTCGATTATCAATTTTATTAACACTTTATTTCGGGGCATTGGCAAAAATAGAATCATTCAGGAAGTTTTAATATGAAATTATAATCCTTTTACATAGCTACTGGCTAGAATAAACTACATTGATCTAAGCTCTATTAATCCTACATAGGTATACGTAATATCTATTCATACGATGGATTAACGGAACACTATAACTATTGTCACTTTGCAGACATCCCAGATGAATAATGAGTGAAAAATTATATCTACCCCATTTTTCGTCACTTAGTTTTTTTTTATCACATTTGAAAGAAAACTTTTTTTTAAACTAGCTGAAGTTGTAGTACAATACCGTACGTAGTATAACTTTTGTGAAGAGTTGTTTTAACAAGTTTTTACAATTTTTGAAACAGCAATGTACGCTATTAATTTTGAATTCTAGAACATATGAGGCAATCCCTGTACGTATTGTTCACACTCGGTAGTTTCACGTTCACGTTGAATAACTTAGATACTAAAAATCGTTGGAGTACTCCCAGTTTTCCTAAAAAAAAAATAAGATGTCGCTCTGTCCAGTTTGAAAAATAAAAGAAAAGGCGCGAAATTATTTAGTGAGAAGAAATCAAACCAGGAATCAAAATAATTCTTAACTTTGATTTGAATTGAAAAAGTTAAGGTTGTACCTGGTGCTGGATCAATCAGCGCCGAAACCCACGATGCGATGCAGATCGCCAGGAGGGTATAACCGAGCATCGCGACGTCGTGGACGCGTGGACGTCAACTGGCGCCTGGTACTAAGCATCGCGACGTGCTGTGTCGCGGATTTTGCTTGCCGCCAACGGCTGGCGCAGGCGTAAATTGCAGCAGAAATTCACAGGTAATGAAAAATTGAAATTTCTACCCCCTAAATTAAACAGATATTATCCGATATTGAAGAAATTTTATTTCCGCTCAATACCTCGTTCAGAAAATATGATTTTTTTTTTTTTCTACCCAAAGAGAAAATCTGCCCTTTATTTTCGGCTGTAAAGTTCGAAATTAGAAAAATAATTACACGCTATGGTCGTACCGCATTTTTAAAACACGCAGATATTAATTAATTAAGAGAACGTACTGCCTGACCGCGGACAGCAGATAGCCAGACAGCAGAGGTAGTAGTAGGCAAGTCCGCGAATACGAGGTAGTGGTCAGTCTAGCGAATGAATAATAAATTATAAATCAACGTGTCATTGTTTTTCATTTCTTCGTTAAATTTTTTTTCGTTTTTTCTTCCGCGTTTTAGCAAATCTGCAACGAATGCCGTGATATATCATTTATTCAAAGTCTGTCAGCCGCGATGTGAAACAGATTTAAATGAGGCGTATTTTGCGAATGATATTCTACTTCCGAGCAACAGCAATAGATAATATGATTTTCTGCAGAAATTTTCAAACGATCTTTATCACATTTCGCGAGCAATTAATATCAACTAGTTATTTGTCGGATATTAAAATACTCGAAATCTATTACTATATATATAATAAATTAAAATCCCTACTGAGTAACTTGCCCACTGCCTTTGCGTGTTATGTGGATTTTAAGATTATAATCATCACGATTACCAAATTGTTTTACCAATTCTATATAAGTGTCTATATTTATCATGAATTTTGTTGCCTCTCATAGAAACGGTATGGGAAATTTAGAATTCCACAATTTATCGATAACTACAGAATTTCGTTATATTCAAACCTAACAAACTTAAATACAAGACCAGAACAATTTAACGTTTATTTACAGGGCACATATTATATTTATATACTATATAGATACTAGGGGTATTTAAAGTAGTGGGTATACGCACAGCCTATAGGCAATTCACATTACAGTCTCTATTATACACCGATCGATAGTATTTTATAAAGTCAATTTTTTTCCGTTCATGATTTTTTGACAACTTTCTTTTGACAGATGGTCCACAGATTCTGCAAAGAGTAATGCGAAATTCGAAACCGTTTAGGCTGTATAAATTTCGAAAGAAGTTTTCTCCGAGTGCCCGGAGCCAGTCGTCGCATCGTTAATATCGCTCTGAATTCCGATATTGTGAGTATTTGACCGCAGACTGAGAATTTATGTTCTTAATACGCAGTTTTCTTTGACACTTCGAAAATATCTGTTCCCAAATCACCTCACCTGCTGGTTCACATAATTTTCGACTCAAAACTACCCTTTTTAGAATTTTTATGGAACTGGTACTACAAAAGATAATCACGATATATGATTCATAAAATATCGAGAATCACGAATACGATTCCATAAAATATCATACATCAATCAGCTCGCATTGAATAGATGATAATAAGGAAATTATTGAGACGAAACTTAATGATCAAATATACATGGCGCAAAAAAAACAACGATTTCCTGGACCAGCAGAATCATTTTTTGATACACGGAGAGCAACAAAAAATTCAGCAGTTTTTTTCCATCCCCTAATAATTTGTTGATTTTTTTTTTTTTTTACTATATAAACTGGCCATCGGTGAATCGCACGTGGATAAAATTAATCACTATTCATTATGGCACTTGCGAATACCTGCAGCATACCAATTTTTTGCCACATATTTATTATTGTGTCACTAAATTATGATGAAAAATTGAATTTTATATCTACCTTTTATGGCCGATGCGATAAGCTGAAGCACTACTTCAGAGCAATGAATTCGTTGTCCGTGCGATATATTGGACAAATCAATTTTGAAAATTGTCAAATCCTGAAGGAAGTCATTGAAGGTAAAAAAAAAAAATTGACGATTCTTTAGACTATTGATTCAGGATTTTTATTTTAATAATACAATACAAGTTACGTTTAAAGCATTATTCTCTGTTCGCCAAAGTTTAGCTGCACTGCACCCATAAGTCAGTCAGTCTGAACTTTTATCAAGTCGTAACTTTTCTGAAACTGCAATCACCGCACTCAGCACTATCTTGATTTGTCTTCTGCAGTCTGCAGCTTACTAATAATTGATTAATTCCGTCTGACCGAATTCTATAATTATTTACTTTATGTCAGACAAACATTTCATATCATAATTGGAATATGTATATCCGTGACTTACCTATTTCTATAACCAGAACTTCTATTTCTGATGAATCTCTCGCATTTACAATCGAGAGGTCAATATAATTAGGAATAATTATAGGAATAGGTCAAAGTTGAAAGAAATATTCCATAGAAAAATTACCACGTATATAACAATGTTTTATTTTCAATACAATATATCATACTTATAAATGTTTACCATATACTAAACATTCGTTACAATCTCAATAATTGAAGCAACCGCATTGGTCACAAATATAGTCGATCGTTATATCGATTCGAATTATTTACAATAATTATTATTGATTATATACATATACAAATTGGATAATCCCCCTGTCTTTCACGTATGGGGGAAAAGGAAATATATATTTATTCGTTTGATCAACAGCTCAGAAGAATACGATTTTCACAAAAGTCAAAATAAGCCAGTGTTTCAGTTTGTCATACTAATTATACAAAATTCAAAATGCTTTACAGGGTAAATTTCATCTATGGATTGAAAGCATCGTTCATTATCCCATTCTAGAATATAAACGACGATTGAAATTCCGAAATATTAACTCAGCAATACAGTCTGCATATCCAAAGATAATACTACAGCTCGTTCGTTATTCCATCCATCAATTAATACGAAATTACAAAATAAACGTCTAGTTCAAAAAAATAGTAAATCCACGTCTGCTGTATGAAATTTTCACCAGAAATATAAATGAATCATTAATTGATCACACAATCAAAACGATCCAACCGTGAAAATTTGATGAGCTAATAATTTCGAGCTCGCGAAGTATGGGTGAAAATGATAAAATTTGTAAATCTGCCTCAAATATATGACCAATCGTGAGATCGACGATTATTTGACGTCTCAATATGCGAGGATTGATCATACCTTGGTAACATGACGGTAACTGACGTGAACCCCAGCTCTAGCCATAATCGGTTATAGTATTTCCCCATACATCCCATACATACGACATCGTATTAACTGGTATCACCTATCACGAGTGGCGTTACCTGTTATGATTTATAGTTTTAAAGTTTTATAGAGATTTATGTAGGTATGCTTTGCGTTATCGGATAGCCATTATTTTAGGTATCAAAGCGATTTATTTTAGGATATCGATTAGCAGATGGGAGATTCGAAAGAGTAAATTTTCATCCCGAATTGTATATGCGGTAATTGGTCAGATGAATGCTGACCTTAATTTTTTTTATCATGAATTTTTTAAGGGGTAGGTATGCCGAAGACTGTGTCGATAAAATTTGTGTGAAAATCGTATAACACGTTAATGAATGAGTTTGAAAAATTGAACATTAAAAATGACGTAAGAACTAAACTTTTGTTTTCAAATTATAGAAAATAACAAATTCATAGTTTTAATTCACTTTCTTAGTAATTAGATAATAACATTTCATTCGAAAGTTTGTACCTCTCAACAATCTAGATTTTATAGATGTACGTATCATGTACCGACAAAGTAACCAGATAATGAGAATTCCCGGTATTGTACTTAATAACAACTCTGTGAAATAGTAATTAGCTTAATTACTACAATCTGACTTCAATTCCCCGAATGAAATAGAATATTTTAAATTTTATCGTAATCATTCGAGAGTCTAACTCTTCAAATCACGAAAATATCTATTGAATTAATTTAGTTCAAACTCTGATAGTCTGACTCATACACCGTGATGATTATTGGGTTAATAATAATAGACGATCATACACAAATTTCTTCTACGAACATTTTTTTATAATAAACCAAAATCTCTGTCTGTTATAAATATTATTCTACAATTTATAATAACATATCTAGAATTTGAATTGGCAATAAAACATTAGGTAATTAATATGTATAATTTCGACAATATTTAATTAGTCAAAATCAGCGTATGAAAATATCGTTTCTAATTGTCAGTAAATTTATTAGTTATTTATTCATTTATTTGTTTTATTATTTTTTTTTCGTCTTATCTGTGCACTCCTCAAGTAATTACATACATGCCAATATTTCGCCGTGTTGATATAGCTACAACTAATTATAATTATAATTATTGTTGAATTGATTGGATGTCAGGTTGTTATATTAAAACTTAGATCGTATCAAAAGTTACAAAGTCGGGCGGAAATTTGATGATGTTAACATTAGATAGCTGCTGCGAATTGGAAAATTTCAAAATCTAGTGAAGATGATGTATGTAATCGTCGCATTTTGAGGAATTACAGAATTACGGCATGACGGAATATCGGCCGACTAAGAATACGTGACAGTGGTCACATACACGTACAGGTTTAGTTGAATTTGGCAATGCGATAGTATTGTCACTGCACGCATTACAAAAGATTTCTCCACAGTTCCGGCAGTGATGCTGTTAAAAGAAGATAAGAAAAATAATATGTAATTCAATGAATTGATTAATTGATTAATGATAAAGAAATTCATTGAGAAACAATCTTTTTGTTGATGTGAGATGAGTTCAAATTAGGAATAATGAGGGTGCAGCCGATTCGGTCTTGCGATTAATTTTTGATCACTTCACTGTAAGGGGTCGCTGAATTGAATGACAACGAATACGTTAGAGTCACAGACTCGATTACTAAGAGAGTGAGTCTTTGTCAAATGTAATATTAGATAATAATTTGAAAAAAAAAAATCTTCTTGCTCAGATCATCAAGAAAATAATGAAAAATTAATGAAAATTCTCTGAATATTTTACTAGTTGAAGAAAAAGTTCAATACAGACAGGCTTTGATTTTTTGATTTATTAAAATTCAAAGATTTTCAGTTATAGAGAATTGAACGATTCGAAATCGCCATAGATTTCATCGAAATATTTTCGTGTAATATTTTTTCTTCGGTCGTATAATGAAACCCAAATGGAATTGAGGGAATATACGAAGATATATATATGGTGACGTAACGCGGTAGCATCAGTTCAGAAATATTCAATTTAAATTTTGAGAAAACACGGTCTTATACATATATAACATCTGGATATCTAAATTGAATCGTTTAAATATCGGAATGAACACTCTGGGTTCCGTATTATTACTCGAAGAAGTCGAATAATATAATTCCGATAACCAGTTCCCTCGCGAAAGTTAATTATTGAACCGTCTCATCCACGTGACTTATAGCCGAAATGTGGTAAAGTCGGCCTTGCGCCACCCTGCCAGACTTCACTGCCAACCCTTATCGGCAAACAGTACCATTGCCCGAATAAATCAATACCAAACTTTGAAAGAAGGTAACTAGTTGCTGATAATCGGTTAGCAGTTAAATCTCATCTAAATATAAATCGTATATATCTCTTAATAATTATCATCCTTATTTTAATTTTTACCTAGACAACTTCTGAGGGTTTGCTGAATGAAAAAAAGAAATCAATTGAGATTGCAGTTCCTATTTTGAGGATTTCATATAGTGTGAAAAACGAAAAATAATGTCAACTCGTTCGCATCATTCTTTGTGAGTAGTTAAAGTACCAATTTATAGAAGGTTTATAATCATTTCTCGTCGAAAAGTTTTCTTATCTATTCGAACGGCCATTGACTCAGCAATAAACTCGTTCGCATCACAAATCACCGTGGGGAGAAAATAAGAAATCGTAGCAGAGGCTAGAATTGGCTTTGTCGTATAAGAGTCTGTGTGCAGGTTTTCTTTTATTTTTATTTTTCTCGCTTTAGCTAACTTCCTGATTTCCATTTAGCCGTTGGCGCTCACTTACGCAAATTTATCACCAACGCAAAGCCAGTTACGGTTTCCAATACCTCACCACCAATCTCTAGATTTTCTTCAATCACTCTAAATTACTTGATGTAAAAGCTAAAGATACAGAGCCTAGAGGGTCTCGAGGGTTAAAAAAAAAAATCCGAATTACACCACGGTCAATTGCAAGCACGTAATAGATGAGCTAATTCATGATATATCGGGATGCAGACCACCCGGGGATACTCAGTCCTGCATTTTCTTATTTTTTATATTATATATTTCTCTTGTTCGTGACTGCGTTTCATTGCTTTTCATATAGCCAAGTATACAAACCAGAAACTAGCTCTCTGTTCTCCTTTTCACCCTTCTTGAATCGCGACGCCCCGCGAAACCGCACCATACCGCATTACCTCTCGCAAGCCGGAACCTTAGGTGGCCTATTCTATATTAAACAGTATGCTAATACACCCACTGTGAGAAAAATGACTAACAAAGATACGCCACGGTCTTGTTATTATGCAATAACTTACCTGACGTAAAATGGAAAATATATTCTAAACGTATTTTACAAGGCGTGTAGCAAGCGACGTCTCTATCACATTATACCTGAATATGCATGTTATCATGAATATATATCGAGTGATCTGACAATAACGTAATTCGAAGCATCGACGACACCCTGAAGGCATTTACCAAGAAACTCTTGCTCGCTTGACCAACAATAATTAGACCATCGCGAATTAGACCTGGCTAGAAAGTTATGCAGTGATGTTCGGACTCTGATAGCAAATTCTAAAACTCTGAAGGGTAAAGAGGGCCTGCAGAAGTCATAAGTGCTACTCAAATGATGATGAATGAAATTGAAAAGATTTTTATGTACATTATAATATGATATACCTTTCTTCTTGCAATGTTAAAGTCTCGAGAGCATCCCTTGCACTGAGTAACAAGCCGATCATTAGCCCAAGGTGCAGTACCGTCCTGTTGCGATTGTTGAATATTATCAGCAGCTTCTCTTAATTCTACAGCTGCCAATTTTGCCGAACTTAATTGACCGCCAAGTTCTTCAAGCGTTCGTTCTTGCTCAGTGCATATCTCTTTCAAAGCAAAGTGCTCCTCTTGTAGAGCCAAGAATTTCTGCATTTAAAAACAACTTTATGAATTCAAAGATCACTTGATTCACGTGGCATGACTATATACTCTTAAATAATTAATTTTACAGTCATTTGAATCTTGAAATCGTGGTCATGATTGATCAATTGATTCATAGTGGCCCTTTTTTTTTAATCTTGGAGTAAGTCAAGGAATTTAATACCCCTTATCAGTATTTCTTTTCACAACAACGACCTTAATAAATATCTTCTATGATTTAATACGTGGGTATGATTTACCTCGGCGACTTGTTTCAGCTGATCGACTTCCTGGTGAAGCTGTGAAATTTTTTCACGGTCTTTGACCGAAGTCCCTTGAAGGGCAGTCCTCCACTCCCGTTCTATCCTTAGCTCACCCTCGACGCCACTAGCCCTGGCTTCGCGTTGAGCTGCTTCCGCCCCAACTGCTCGTGCCCGTTCCTCAGCTCCAGACCGGATGGCCTCCAACTCCTTGCATCTGGGCAGCGTAAATTACAGGTAAATCTTCAAAAATTTAGGACTAAAAATTCTGGTTTAATCGTATGCAGTTTTATGGGGTTTGAAAGGGTGACGATATAACAACGGGGGATCGTGACAACCTTTATTCATATTTTTCGGAAGTTCATTTACATATTTATGGTTTTGAATGAATTTTTATTATTCAAAGAGGGTGGAGAGGGCTAAAACAATGACGATTCAAAATTCTCCTCCCTTTAGATCTGAACCCTCAAATATGTTTGATTCAATTGACTCGTTACATCCTGAATTTCCGAAAAATGCTTTTCAGTGGGGTTCGAACGGGCTGACAAAGCCGGATTTTGTGAACGTTGTGGCAAAGTATAGAGATTGTAAACAACATTTACATATTTGGGAATGCTAAACAAATTTTGGGTAAACATATAGTTCTGATAAAGAAATAATATAACGAGCATTTTATTTCTATCCCGAGATTAGATATGGAAAGAATTTTTATCAGGCATTCGCATAAGTGTCGCTATGAGTATATAGGTATATACATATATGTGTACATATTTTACTCGTTTATGCAAAAAGCTGATTTTATTTTTTTCTCTTTTGCCAATTTTCTCTACCAAGTATAGTCGCAAGGGATTGAGTAATTTTTGGTCGGTAAACAACTCACTACGTATAAAATAAACATATGATGTTAATATAGGGATGAATTTTTCATTGCCCTGAATGCAAAAATATTTCGTAATTAGAAATAGCTGGGATTATTTTCATGGGAAAACTGTCTCAACGAATTGTTCACATTTCAACTCATTTGACAGCCCTGATGACACGTCGATGCACTCATCTATCACGTCACGCTATGCTCTAATTTCTCTACTGACAGGGTTCAAACCTATACAATCAGATTACTTCCGACTGATGAAAACCAAAATTCAGTCACTTATACTTGATTCTAAAAGCTTTTGCCTCTATACTAGGCAGGATGATCATTCAAATGATTGATAATCTTTCAGGTAATCACTCGCATTTTTGCATCACAGTCCTATTTTACATGGATTTTTACACTCAGCCAAGTAAAAACTAATTGTCAATATCTGATGAGAAATAATGAAGCAGTGTTTTTTTCTTTTAATCGTAAAATACGAAGAGTACTTTCAATCGGTTATCCAATTCGAGGCTTTTTGAGATTATCGATCTATGAAAACACTGAGTGCTAACAATCCCTGCAATTTACTTATACTTATCAGCCAATTATCGGATACTTTCGTAAATTAATTCTATGTACACTCTACGTTTGTTAAGACAAATTGATTTATCATGAATTTGTAAATACACTGCCAGGAAAAGAATTAGCAGTAGCTCTGAAATTCTAACATCTAATCCAACGTTTGAAAAAAAAAAAAATTCTATACATGATACAGGCATAAATTAACCCGATTATGAAGAGTCTCGGTATTGTATATCGCTAGGTACTCGACTTTTGCATGGACGTAAAAACGACAACCCTTATGAATTTCGAGAATAATAAATGAAATCGCGAATTACTGAAATGGTATGAAGTCAATTTCCTTATCACAGCCAAGATGTTTGAATAGTAATAAAGTTTTCAGGACTTATTAAACAATGGTTCTGTAATTACTAGAATTGTTAGTTTGCTCGAGAAACCAGTACCCAATAAACAAATATTCATAACTTACCTTATTCGCGAATAAACATAAAATGTGATCATTTTCTGATATCAACTTGCTGACGATCAAAAATAAATGGATTTAGGATATTTTAAAAAATATGTAATCATGAATTACGTGGATTATAAATAAGACTGGATGCTGAATACTTGTGCTTCTGAAAGATTATGCCTTGAATAAGAATTTTCAAAACATACAATCGATTTTTTACTAATAATAAATGAACAAAAGTGAAAAACCATCTCTATACTCAATTCTCGATGGAATCGCAGAATGACGCGCAGGTGAGTGCAGACATTACTTTTTATAATCGGGTATACATATGTGTAAAAATATACTATTATGGATTTTAACCTTAGGGGAATTAAATACGGTCTATTTTATATTATTGTTTTATTTTTGTTAGTCTTATACAAGCACACGTGGTGTCATAGTGAGTTATATTGCTGATCGCTTGATATATTCGTGTGGCACTTTAGCGAATATACTGAGTACGTATAGTTATAGAAAATTGTGTTTTATATTTTATTGCACCGTTTTTGTGATAGAAATTGTGAATGAATCAAATCTAAAGAATCATCACAAAATCATACGATGCAAAATTTATGCAAAACGTTTTCCATATACATATAATATTATACGCATATATGCAAATGATAACGTCTCATATATGCAATACCTAATACGTCTTACACTTGAGTAAAATTATAACTAACTTCATGTTTTTATATCACAATTTTAATACTGAAACTTAAACTTGTTGAGTTATTCGTATAATTTAGCGCAATTACTAGTTTAATCATGATTAAAATATATTTATAATGAACCTAATGAGTAAGTAAGTAAGTATCAAGAAAATAACACATATAGATCATCGTTTCTAAACCGTTAAACCAAACCGGTAATGAAACTTAGTGAAGTTCACATTTTTACCAATTAAAATATTACTAAAATCAACGTAATTGTGTTGATCAACGCGAAGTTATTCTCATCCCATTAGCAAAATAATTAACCATGTATAACCATGGCTAAAAGTTGAAACGTCTTTTTTATAACCGACACTTAGAGAGGGCATACACACATGATCTTAGAATTATTGAATAATATCGCCAAGTGTTTTATAAATATTTGCCAAAATTCCGGAAAATAGTTATACATCATCGTCCCTTTATGCCTTGAACTATACCATTTTCTAACGACTACTCAGATTCATCTTAATCTTAGGTTGAACGATTATTTATATCGAAAAATAAATCACGACTGTCAGTATATTCCACCGCGAATTTTTTTTTTTTTTTTCATTTCAATAGATATTCAACAAACATCGCTAAAAATATTTAGACAATTTATACAAACTAACTACTCCAACTACACAGCGGTAAAAAAAAAAAAACCACATAAGTTTTAAAGATAATGGGGATAAATTTTGTTTTTCATACACCCTTGAAAAATCATCATATGATATAGCGTGATAAATATTAGCTGTTGATCAAAAGGCGGGACTAATAATAAATATAGAAATTTTCATTTGAATGAGAATAATAAAAAATATAAATGAACATACTTCTCATCCATTTTCTGAATGGTCTCAGTCATGGATAGTGACTTAGCTTCCAGCTTTGTGATCAGTTCTGTCTTATGCTTAAGCGAGCCTTCACACTCCTGAAATAAATCTTTCTTAAATATATATCATTTAAATAATGTCGATTATACATTTACATCATAACGTGTAGCTATACCCGGACTGAGATTATTTCAAAAATATCACATTCACTATTAGATGCAGTGCGTATTCAATTTTCCTATTTCTCACCTAACACCTTTCACATATATGTATAAAATATAAACACAGTACGGATATAGCTGAAAAAAAGATAATGAGAAAACGACATATTCGCATGGTTATTAATTACATTATTACATTAATTATACAATAATAAATTATAGTTCATGAAACCGAGAAAAAAAAAATCGGAATAAAATAAAGGAAGTTTCATTTAATACACCGAATCCGTCAAATTCAGCAAAGTCAGTCCAGTTGGAATGAAAGAACAGCCAAGTTTTCTCAAACGGTTCTACTTAAGACATAATATAGTATTAAACCACCCTAATTTCTTCTTTTCCTTTCTGTTAATATCATTGATAATACAGGGAAGCTTTTTTTTTTTTTTTTTACAACACTGCAGATCTGAGTGGTCACTTGAACCTCCTAAAGTCATTATCGTGATAATAATTAATCGAGATGTTGAAGGAATTGAGAAAAAAGAAAAAAATTATTGTACGAGAAAGTAAGAATTGAAATGATATCAGATCCATGATAATGAATTCGTGTCAATAAGAGATTCGTTAAATAATGAAAAATTGAAACTGACGACGAAGCGTATTATAGTTGCACATTATATACGTAGTATTACATATCTTAAAATTATTAATATCCATTGAAAAAAGGCACCTGCAGAAAATAAAATTGCTGGAGATAAAAGTGGTTGAAATAAAAATGAAAAAAAGCACCCGGCTCTGAATATTATTCGCAGCTATCCTAAATTGCCTTAATTCAATTTTGTATTACTAAGATGATAATCTATCGAATCTCGGGTTTGATATACACTTTTCAATGTCGAGCCTTAGTCTCTATGTTAAATGTAACACGAATAGATAAGGTTACACAGTAGTAAGTGTGGTGTAAATGAACATGGATAAAACAAGGAAGCCCAACCCCTCAGAAATCTCAATTTTTTTCTTCCTCAGTGGAAGGTTCGTTCGAGACTGTATCTGGTTTGGTCCTGGGGCCCGAATGCTGGAATCGAGGGAGTTCGCTGATAGGCACCCTAGGCGAGGTAGGACTATTTTTCAGAAAAGACTTATTCCCGGTTCCAGGAGTTGTTGGACTCCTACCGCACTCTGCATCTTTCATTAGATGATTGTATTTCTCGAGGTTGTTTAGCAATTTTCCGATTTGATTCGTCTTGGCATGAAGCCGGCTGACCATCTCACCCTTCTGTGTTAGCTCGTGCTCGCACTCCTACAAGTCAAACATCCAGACAGACAAGTCATGCATTTACACGAACTCAAAACCAATTAAGCCACGCGAGATGAGGCAGATCTACTCTGGTCAGATCCGGATACGAAGTTTTACACAGTTCCGAGGTACGTTGAGATGTATGTTCGAATTAATCTATAATTGACGCGACATGCACTGCAATCAAATTTTTCCTCATGAAATTTTGAAACGCGCTTGATATTTGTATGCCAAAAATTCTCAGTTATCATACTGCGATAAATCGGACTCGCTTTAGGTAAGGAGGCTGGTCTAAAAAATGTTATACGTCTACACACGTCATCCGAATTGAAACACATTCATTTTTATCGTCAAGTTTTTCTTCCCTTCTGTATCAAAACACGCAATTTAGTAATCGGAATTTAAAACTATGTTATTATGTCACCTGTAACTTTTTGTACATCTCCAGGTTGATCAATTTGATGTCGTCCAATTGCCGTCTTAAGGAAATGATGGTGTCCTGTTTCTCGTGAATATCTTTTTCCAACAATTTCATCGCCACTTCCATTTCCGACTTCATGCTAATCTGCTCCACAAGGTTCGTAATTATTTCAGAGTTTATAACAAATTTAGATAATGCTACTCGAATGAATTGACAAGTATCTTATATTACTCAAATTCTAATACACGTTAAACGAATCATTGCGAACCTGTAACTCTAACTCTCTTTCAGCCTCAAGTTTTTGCCTTTTTTCAATCTCTAGTCTACTTCTAAGCTCTTCTATTTCAGACGTAGTTTCAGTAATCTTAACGGGCGCTTTTCCATTCTGAAATTAAACAACGAAGACAATTAGTTCAACGTCAGATTTGATACTCCATCGTCTTTTGAATCTAACGATCTCACCTCATTTGGATCCTTGATCTCAATGCCCATTTCTTTTTTTAGTTGTCTATTCTCATCGTGGAGAGAAAGAATATTGTTTTTCGCTATTGCCAGGTCTTCTTTCATTAGGGCATTCGTCGTGGTAAGAGATTCGACCTTTGTTTGTAGGTTCGTGACAGTAGCGCTGAAATTATTGCGTCCAAACTGATTGAAATCATTCAAAATCATACCCAAGTATTACTGCAATCTGACTATTCGTCTCTCTTTCATTTTGGTGTAAGAATAATACAAGAATTACTTTAGATGCCTGTTCAATTCTTCTATGTAGTTCTTTTGGTCCAAAACAGTCGTCATGTTGTCATTCTCTAGTTCATCATCAGGAGACTCGCCAGGGATGTGATTACTGCTTCTAAGATATAGCGAGAAGTCGATAACACCTTGCTGGCAGTCCAGATCTTCCTCCTGTTTTACCCAATTGATACTCATTAGAATAATTAGTATCGGATCAACGACAAGCCGAGTGATTATCTCAATCATTCGATGTTCGATGTCAGGCTTCGCACTAACCTTGACGCAAAAGTTACAGTCTATAACATTGAGGCCAACCAGCAAACCCATCACTACAATGGCTTCTTCACTCATCATTAATGCGTCCGGTTCAAAGTATTCCGAAAGAATATCGTCCTTATGATCGATTAGAACTTTCAGGTAATCCGCCAATTTTTTTTGCATCAATGCCATTCTCAGCCAAGCACGTGCTCGGCCCATTGCCGTCCTGAAAGCATCAGGACTTTGTGAAAGAATAATGTCTCTGCGATGTGTTTCAGTTACAACCAAGTCATCATAATGGATCCTCGGAAATGAGCTTATGATGAGTGGCTTCAGAAATTATTGCAGCAAATCGAGTGTAATAATTTTGCCATATTTTTAAACGATTTAATACCTAACGGTTGGAAGGTCGCGGATACTTGAGGTAATATCTTGTGCTTCGGAACAATATTTTTCAACGAGCTGCAGGATGTCCCATAGTTCTTTTTTCGGCCCGAGGAGTCCCTGAAATTCAATTCATTAGTTCCGAATGTCGATTCGAATTTATATGACTGCTCCAAGTGCAGTACTACCTTCTTCGGTCGGAGTCCATGTCTGAGGACGTGTTCAAGAACGATGAAAAAATGTTGCAATGGCATGTGATCTGAGTCAAGCATGCGTCCATATTTCAGAGATGTCTCAATCAATTCCTTAACGATCAGCTTTGAGATATTGACAAGATTACTTCGTTCAATAATCACTGGGTCTCGTGCTGTAAAAATAATAGATTTGCCAATCCAAAATTGCATCTTTTAGGCTTTTGGTTTCTCTGTATTTTTCGTTGTCAAAATTTAATCAATACTAGCTGATTTTATAAACTCAGTTCAATCAAGCTAGGCAGCTGCAAATGTTAAAACGGATTTAAGGCTGCCTAGTTTATGTACGTAAATTACATAATATTTGTTAAAAATTAATTAATTTAACGCCGTCATATTCGGTGTATTGTTCAAAGTATACTATAGACGTTTACAGGTAAATCTACGTGAAGTATTAGCAACACCTTTTCAAAATCGACATTCTATCAATTCCCTTCAAAATTTTAACGCATCTTCCATATGGTCAATTAAAATGGATCTTTGCCCCATTTCGCCTCAGGTTAGACTTTTAAAAAAGTAATATGCAATTGTGATTTTTTGATAATTACGTAAACCGTCGCACACGCTACTCTTCAACGTCTCGTAACTTTTTTATATGATTTTAAATCCATTGGTCTTACATTTCTTGAACGTGAATCTAATTTTAAAAAGATGGTGATACAACGAAAGTCGCGATAAGAATAATTATTCATAAAGTCTGATTTCTCATTACTTCGAAAATATTCATCCCAAGTCGGAATAGTGCAAAAACCTTCCCTTATGAAGGATAAAGAATACGGGTACAAAGTTTGAGAATAATTGAAAGTGTCTAAGCCAAAAAAGTGCCAAAAGTGGAGTAGCTTTACTTCACGAATCGATTTTCCCCTTATTCAAAGATTAAATGGTGCTTTATCAACGTGTCCATCGCGAGAATTTCACATGCGACGCACAAAATGACCACAATAGAAATACTGCAAAGCAAGCCAAGGCGAATACATAGGTATGTACTTATTCAGCACGCAACATAATAACGTTAATTATTTACTCGATCAATTGTAAGAAGGATAGAATTTTATACAAGGTTTTTTAGCTAATTGATATGTCATTTAATTCTGACCTCACATGCGTCGAAGAAGTGAAATTAAATAAGCCGATAGAGAACATCAATGCTGAAGATATATGAATAAAAAAAAATATTCAGTTCTCGAGAAAGGCACGACTTGGAATAATTTTGACTTTAGAGAAAAGTATCCTTGCGCAGTACACAGCAGTCCTTCGTTTAGGACATTCGAATATGAAAGCGTGGCACAAATCACGATGAAAGAAAAAAAAAAAAAAAAGATCCCAAAAAGATGTCAATGAAAAAAAGAAAAGAAGAAAGTGAAAACGAACGACGATGATAGAGATTTCTACGTATTAAATTTAAAAGGAAAAAGTGCAGCTCCCGCAGAACGATTTAAAGGCCACATTAAAATATCCTGAATTGATTTAAACCATCTTAAGTTGCGACCCTTTAAATGACTCTGGCACAAGCATTCGTGTGCAAATAATACAGACACAAGAAGCTGGAGAAGATTGGCAATGGTGGCGAGTTGGACATTAGTGCGTCGCAAAGCGAAGGAGTTTCGTGTCGATGGTGATGATGTTGTTCGTGATGTTGGTTTGTACCGCTAAGCGGCAACGGTGGTGATGGTGAACGCTGCATGGAATCCTGCATCGAGAATTCCACGTCTTGAAGTTCCTTGAGACACAGCCATTCCCCGTCAACCGAAACGCGAAAATTGCACAGGTAGATAGTGTCCTGAGCCCCAGCCATATCTTGTTCGATCATGACCCCACCGCCACCTCCACCTCCACCTCCACCGTGATGATGATCGCTGAGAGGCCGCAGCTTCACACCGGCTTGAGATTCTTGTCGCATAGAAAATTCTGAGGCGCCCTCTGCCTCTTGATATCGACCAGCTTAAAATCGAGGCTGGGGCTTCGACTCGGGGGTTCTTACGTCACCGCCACCTGCTTTTTAACTTTTCACCCCAAAATTCAACACTCGTGAATTAATTCTTTTCTATATTATCCAAAACTGAATGTATATATGTCTTCATGTGTTCTTCTGGTGTTTTTTTCCTGATTACCTTGTGAAAGTTTCAGACATATAATACGCGAATATTCATTATATTCGCCGGGTGTTGTTGTCCGCGTATAACAAGCGGTAGGATCGATTGTTCAATTGCAATTTATTTCAAAGTTTGATAAAACTGTGTAACACTATTGACGTCTTCACTGACGATCGTGTGCATATATTTTTCTTCAAGTTTTTCATGCTCCAATAATTTTCTTCATTGTTAATAATTTCTTCTTATATTTTCTGATAACACTGCGGATGAGCGATACGGTGAATTCAGCAAACAGGAAACTGTTATCCTCCGGTACAGGCCTCACTAATTTATACACAGTTTCGAGCTTATCGAAATTTTTATATCATCGTTATACGTGAACTGTAAAACTAAACGGATGCAAAATGTGACTGGAATCTTTCATGCACTCTGACAGCGCAATTCAGAGCGAAAATGGCGAGAGGCAAAGACTACAATTATTGATTGTTGCGCCGACTTTGCCTCCACCTACGATAATCAATAAGCCCGCCAACTCTGTCTTTTTTGGTGCTGCTTTCATCAGGCAGACTGCTGAACTTCATAAAGATTGTTCACTGGTCGGCATAGTAGAATCAAAGAAGTATAAAATAATATTCAACCGATTTTCAAATTTATTATGAATTTTTAAACGTTTATTATTTACACATATAGGTATACAATAATAATCATAATAATAATAATGATAATAACATTTGATTCTTAGCCAAATGTTTGTCGTTTCTTTTTTTCTTTTCTTATTTTCTTTCTTTTTGTTTTTCTTTTCCTTAATTTTCATTTATTTACCTTGTGCATTGCAGTAGGACTGCGACCGTCCAAAATCGTACGGTTTATTCGATTTTGTAATGAAATCTGTGAATCACCAATACCAATTTAGTAATAATTCCATGCATTTAGCCAATTGAGTCTTATAAATGAAATGATTTTCATTTTTAATATCCCATTATAATTTATTCATCTTGTCTCACAAGGTGCGGGCATAGTACAATTTTTCAAACAATTATCAAATTCATTATATACTTTCTATAACAATTACTAAACAAATCAAACATCATTCTAACGTTATACATAAAATCTAGAACACATATCTACGACAGAAATTATTTTCACATATATACTATGAAAAAAATAAATAAATAAAAATCGATCATCATTTGTCATTTAATAATTTATTACAGTTATATTTCAAATTCGATTTATACAAGGTAACAAATTCATAGGATCACTCGGGGAAATAATATATCAATGTTTACCTAATTATCAATATTATATGTATTGAAATAAAAACGTTTAGGAAAATTTATTTCAAATTTCATAGACGGGTGAAAATCCTGTACATTTATCGCTGCCATTTATAAATCTTTTATCAATTACGGTGAGGATAAAAATAATTGTCAAGTATTTATAGCAGAGTTTATTCATCAATTTTTAAATTATTTCAAAGGATGTGATCATAATCTCCATTCAATTTTGCCAATGCAACAGGTAAGGCCGCCTACATTACCGACAGTTTTATTAAACCCGTGTTGCGCCGTTATTCCCGCCAAAATATCATCGGAGTAAAAATAATGAAACTCGTTAAAATCGCGGACAGAAGTGGAGTTCACGATTTTATCAGAATAATAAAAGAAACGATGATTGAGTTGACTAAAGTCCATCTTAAATATGACTATATAATTGATAATTCACCAAAACTGATACTAGCAGCTATAAGCAAGCGAGAAATAAAATCTCTGCTATGTTAATATACCAAAGTTTTAATTACTTATAAAAACTGTTCTGTTATCTGAATGTAAATTTTGAAAATAAACCACTAAATTCTAGGCCGATGAATGAAAAAATAAAAACCGCCACCTGGCGCCGCGACGCTCACTTGTCAGTCCGACGACGGTCGACGTGACACGCGTTTCAGTCAGACATATAGAACAGGTCAGACAGTGGCGTCGGCGCTGTTGCAATTGTACAGTATATGAGATTGTAATTGGCCTTAAATTAATTGGTCGTTTAAGTAATTGAGAGCAAGTTGAAATTATTACGATTTTAATAATACTTTGTTAATTAAAATAATATTTAAATAAGTCCACATGCATTCTACTTACGCCTCGGTGTCCACCATGCGTCTAACTTTCGCGGTCGCGACACTACCAAGTCCGGCCACCTGTCTTCTCGTATCGAATAACTAGACGGTGATCGCGATACACTTTTATCATTATCATCTGACACAATACTACTAGTTAAAGACTTTTCGGACGGAGATATAGGCAAGCCTTCACTGCTCTCCGCTGCAGCCATGTTTACATATTCTGTTGCGGCTTGACACCGAACTTAATTATTATCGATGTACAGATACCACAGGCGTAAACGACTAGCGATATTCGAGGCTCGAAGCAAACTCGATATCGAAGCCTCGAGCGGTAGATTTCGAGAGTATAAAGGCCGGTGGAATCTAACGCTAACGTTCGATGTGTTCCTAAAAATTAGAATAAATTATGAACAATACATGCTAAACCATAAGTGTTAGCAAGAATATTGTAGCCTTTAACACAACGAAGAAATTGGTTTTAATTTGAGCTCTCTACGATGAGTAGTCGGCTAAAAAATCAACGTACAAATAATTGTCTACTCCTAAAATTTTCGCGAAAAATTAGTTTTGTATGTTTGGAGAAAATAGTGCTCGGTTATTGGAAATAACATGAAAGAAAATTATCAATTGAATTTAGTTCATGCGATGTATGATTATGGGCTACATCGACGAGATACTAACTGGGTCACTTATTTGATTAACAGATAAGTCCGATGTATGGAAACGAGAAACAGAGCAGAAGAAAAGGATTTCATGACACGTTATAAAGGAGTGCTAATCTCATTGAGGGATATACCAACACTTTATCAGTAGCAACTCCTGATAGTTGATACGATGCCAATGAAGAAACTCGGCGATAATACGGTGTTCTTCATTCAATTGAATACAATTAGATACGAGGCATGTAATTCAATTGACCACAAAATATCTTAGTACGATGAAACTGAGATATCATGACATCGTGAGATCAGATCATGACAATTTAGTTTCAGGAGGTTTAATTTGATCATTCTACATTGTTTTACGTGTTGATATCTATTCCTAATGTTTAATGTATGCCATATCAATAGCGATGTCAAATTGTTTAATTTAATTGAAAATCAAGGAAAGAGAGAGATGAATCTGAAAAACAATATAAGAGAAAAGAAATCTCGAAATTTTTATGAAAGTATTTCGTTTTGTATTTTATAAATGGCTATTAACGATTATTACTTAATTAATCGCTAACAACAGAATAGTAGCGGGTGAGCCTTATTAGACGCAACCCAAAGATCTTTCGTGCGATTCTAGATCTATAGTTGCCTAGCAGTTGGCGCAACCGGCGTAAACTGACCTACGACAATGGCGTCCCCCACAACGCGCCGCGCGTGGGCGAGCCAGGGACGCCGTGCACAAAGAAGCCGATTTCAGTAACCCAGTCATCCTGTATCTTTGACTTTGACGACAACTCGGTTTCACTCAGCTGCAAGGGATACGATACCGCCGCGTAATAATATACCCAGAGGTGAGATATTGTCCGTCTCGTTATAGGGTAAGCCTAGGAGAGAATGCACACTTGATTCTTGTAAATAGCGAAAGATTCTCTCTTTTTAATGACAAACCTGGAATATGATTGATGGATCTCGAAAGAATATGTTTAGCTTGGTTGAATATAGCAGACTCACCTCGCAGTAGAGAAATATTTGAATAACGAGGATCAAAATTCAAAGGTTTGCAAATAAATACAAGGGTAGATTGCTGTAGGCCTAATTAGGCATCACATTTATTTTTTCAACATAGAACATAATTCAATATTGGTGATAAATTACTCCAGAGTCTCAAGTACCAGTCATAACAATTGAAAGATTGAAAAATATATTCATGCATGCACTATTAATACTAGCTTATTGACATTCTTGATTCTGTTGAAAATAGTTAAAAGTTTATATCACATTAAAAAATGGTTCAGGCAGGCTTAGAAAATCAACGATAAGAAATATTCATATATTAAAGTTCAATCGGATGTCCGGATGTCACACTTTTTTTCAGAGCAGTATAGCTTGACTGTATACATGTCTGCGTGCTTCTCACTGTCATGCTATCTGACCTCGGACTTCGCTGTTACATATGATGTGATATTATTATTAAGAACGTTCCAGGGTTGATGCATGAGTTTTCGAGATTATAAAAGAAGTATAGTAGGGACAGTAATAATAACACCTATTCTTACGATATTTTATGTATTCATTTTTTCATGAGAGTTTTTAAAAAAATTAAAAATGTTTCGGCCACGGCCTCTTTCCGCAACCGCTCCTCCTGCCGCTGCTGCAGCCTCCGCCGCCATCCTCTGGCACTGCTGCCGGTCGTCGTCCCTCTGTACGCTGTTAAAAAACCAAATACTCGAATAAATATTTTACAAAACATAGCCAGAATTATTAAGAATTGACCTCGCGATTACATATAGGTACGAATTCACACCAAGGGTTTCTTATTTCACGTGTATCTTTTCGATATCGAGAAGTGCGGTATTTCCCCCACCACGGAAGAAAAAGTTGAACAGTTTTCCCAGCAGATGACCCCGGACCAACATTCAATTATATTTTGGCCATCGAAGGAGTCGGACGTAAATTCATTTTCGGTGCGAATTTCTACCCGCGTGCAACTCCCGGCTAATAAACGATTTTTTTTGCGATTGAGGAATTGAATATACATCAAATGAATAAACGTGTATACCCTCAAATTATGAATATTCCCGTTGGATATTGGGTTCGATTTTTTGATTTCCTTCGATGAAAAAAATGGTATTCATTAGGAAAAAAAAATAGTACCTTTGCCATTACAGTTTTTACAATGTTTTTAATTGGTATTCAGATTTCTTCTAGATCATTATCGCCATTTCATGTGGCATATTCTGAGGTTCAAATAATACAGGTAATAAATGAAAATGGATTCTTCCCGATGGAAGAAACCGCACTACCTTTTCGTCGATTTACATTGAGCGATAGTACTTGTATGATCAATGATACGTGTATTAATGATTCAGATCTAAGTTTGAAAACCTTTTCTATCAAGCATAAAGAAGTACCATCGGCTAAGAGTGTGATGACATTTCTTCTCAGTGTACTATCCGATTTCAATTGAACAGCACGAAAACAACTCGTAACCGAACGAGCGTGGCGAGTGAGGAACAACACAAAAACCACTAATAACCGAGCGAACGTAGCGAGTGAGAGCCAACGCAAAACCAAACGAGTGAGCGAGCGAAGCGAGCGAACGAGAAAAATTATCAGCTAGTATTATAATAAATTTCATACAGATTTCTAATCACAATTAGAAATTCTTTGGTACTTAGTTGAGAATGTTTGCTTGAAAAACACATAAACTCAATTTATCCAATGTACCCTATGTTTATCCAGTTTTTATCTTCACAGGCGTTGATCATCCAGGGAAACTAGTTCCTGCTTATCTTCAACAAAACCTCTTCAAAATTCATCAGAACAGGGGGTTCACACCAGGGAGTCAAGCAGTCCAAGCACCGGGGGAACGACCGCAAGACAACTCTGCACCGCGGAGTATTAATAAAGTAGCATAAGCAAATAGTTCGTAATTACAGTTCCTTTTGAATCAGTTTTGGTAAAATCTCGCATCTAGTCTAAGAATCGATTCCGTTTGAAACGTTGTACAGAAAACAAGCTGAGCTGGTTGCCACTAATTTTTAGCCAGCAAACTTTGTAACCCAGTTTATGTGTGATAAATAGCGAAAAACCTAATTATAATATCTTCTACGATTAGTGACAACCACAAGCTTTTATATCACAGCATCTGCTGCCCGCTCTGTGTAACATTAAAATCAACGTCCTACTCGAGACATGTCGGATACTAGTTTCAATATTCAACAACAACTTTAAAATCATTTTACAAATCGCTGTACAGATTATTCCAAATCAATTTAATTATAAAAGCTATAAGCGGTAATATAATAACTCGCTTTGATAAAGCTTGCCATACTTGACCAGTTCATTCGGTCATATTATAATCGTACAAGGAAAAGACTTGTAATATTACATAAAAGATGAAAATTCGCGATGATATATTATTAACAATATGTTCTGTTGCATGTATCATATTGTATTCAGCCTTTGGGTACTGACCCGCAAGTCTTGATGCTGTTTATTTGTTTAAACTCGTTGTATTTGGGATAGAAAAGTGGTAGGGATTGGGATAATTGGGATTACCCATTACCGTACGAAATATTCTCAATAACTATTCAGGTAACAGAGCATAATACATGCATGTACGATATATATTTGTCAAGTATTCACTCTTTTGTAAAATATCCGTGCATACCTATACACTCTCGCCAAAGTGAGAATGTGTATTCGTGTACATACATTCACTTTTTCCGGGAGCTAATGCCGATCCGGATAATTGGCGTCGCCGCACTAGTATGCATGTACCCCACTACACATTCTTACTTTGGTGAGAGTGTATAGGTGTACACGGAGCGAATATAAGCAGCGAAAAAAAAGTGTCAAAGGACAGTCTTGCAAATACACCCGCGAAGTTAAGATCGGTCAATTAAAGATAACTCCTGAAATCGTCTAGAGCGTTATTAACTTATTTCTTAGTAGTAAAGTCATTTTTATAACTTAGAGTCAATCTTGCATAAATTTAGGGTCTTGTATAAATTTAGAGTCATCAGCCACATGCAGTAGATGCATGTATGATCGTAATCGCTATCAAATAATATACCATTTTTGTGAACATAAAATAAAACTTATTAGTCTGTGTTTATTATCGCAGTGCTCTGAAAGTGTCATTCCTTAATAACACCTAGTGGATTAACAACACATCCTAAGATACGGTTCAGGTCGCGTTATATGGTAAGCAATACAATCTCTACTACAGAGAGCGTCTTCGTCCTGCAATATAACGCAACCGAGGCCAAACATCGGGTGGAGATCACTCATCTCAACGCTCAATGAGCGGCTGAAAGATAGTAGCGACTCCGCTGATCACAATGATATATCCTCATTACGACTCTTAATGAAAGATTAGTGATTGTATAGTGATACTAATCACTGTTGTTAATTATACTAACACCACCTGGTATTCTTTTTCAGCTCCCGACTCAATGAGAGGAAGGGAAATCGTATGAGGAATCCAGGCCTCATCCAGGCAGAGTTTCAGCTTTCAGCATCCGAGATAGTCTGGCATTTACGAGTACAAAGAAAACCCCGACAGCTGACCGGCAGTGTGTGTACAACGCGGTCGCAAGTTGTGTGGAAAGTAAATACCACCAAGGCAAACGTCCATCGGCAACAGAGACATAATCGGATATCAACACTACCGAAATTAAAGGCCAAGATCGCCACAGCACGGGTCAATATCAGAGAATTGCATCGCAAACCTGGACCGTTACAATATATTACAGGTATTACGATCACATCTACAATTTTTCCAATCAAATATTCAGTCTTGTGGAAATTGTAATGACATTTTTCTTAAATACTCGTTACTTTCGTAATGTGTAATTGGATTTTTATCTGATTACACATCACCAAAGTAATGTGTAATTGAATCAAGTTCATTACCTTTGAATAACTTTATAATGACTCTTACTCTATAATTACTTCAAATGACTTTACTTTATAATTACTTTTACTAATTTAATCGAGTTCAATTACACGTTACCAAAGGAATGTGTAATTGAATGAAGCTTATTACCTTTCAATACCTTTACTTTATAATTACTTTGAACAACTTCTACAATTACTTCAAATAAATCGAGTTCAATTACACATTATCAAAGTATTGGGTAATTGAATAAGTGATTTCATTAAAATGTAATCAGTGACTCGCAACACTGCAGATATCCATGTTATAATAAGATCGTTTATGCAATCAACATGTATTATTGTAGTAAATTGTTGCATTCTTGAATAAATATCTCTTGAAATTGTAAATAATCGATCGTTGAATCATTTTCCTATGTCCTTTCCTTGCCTATAAGTCGAAAATCATGAAAATCGC
This sequence comes from Tenthredo notha, assembly GCA_914767705.2. Taxonomy (NCBI): domain Eukaryota; kingdom Metazoa; phylum Arthropoda; class Insecta; order Hymenoptera; family Tenthredinidae; genus Tenthredo; species Tenthredo notha. The sequence continues at coordinate 7,517,007 of OU611907.1, forward strand.
ATGATTTCATAAAGCCCCGAAATATTTATAAATTTTATTTACTACTATTAGTACTATTTATTTATATTATAAATATTAGTCCGCCTTACCATATGCAACCCGCATGTCATTCGTGTAAACGGAAGGGCCCATGTTAATTTTTGTTGCCTATTTGGTGTTTTCCGAATGCCTATATTCAGGCGTATTGTAGTAGCTTAGAAAAAACGTCGAAAAAAAGGTTCTGGCAGTTGATACCTCGATTCTAGTCGCTTTACGATGAAATATCTACTGCCAGAAAATCGACCAATCAGGAGGCTGCTTGAGCCAATTTAGGCTCAATTTCTCAAAAAGGAGCCTCCTGATTGGTCGATTTTGAAATTAAATCAAGTTACGGCGCTACAGAGGCTAGCCATCAGCAAAATTCTGGATTTCTGGCAGTGGCTGGATTTTCACGGCAGCAATTTACTGCGGCAGCAACACGTGATTAACAACGAATAGCGTAGGTCAACCACGTGGTTAACAACGAATAGCGCCGCGGCAGTAAATTGCTGCCGTGAAAATCCAGCCACTGCCAGAAATCCAGAATTTTGCTGATGGCTAGCCTCTGTAGCGCCGTAACTTGATTTAATTTCAAAATCGACCAATCAGGAGGCTCCTTTTTGAGAAATTGAGCCTAAATTGGCTCAAGCAGCCTCCTGATTGGTCGATTTTCTGGCAGTAGATATTTCATCGTAAAGCGACTAGAATCGAGGTATCAACTGCCAGAACCTTTTTTTCGACGTTTTTTCTAAGCTACTACAATACGCCTGAATATAGGCATTCGGAAAACACCAAATAGGCAACAAAAATTAACATGGGCCCTTCCGTTTACACGAATGACATGCGGGTTGCATATGGTAAGGCGGACTAATATTTATAATATAAATAAATAGTACTAATAGTAGTAAATAAAATTTATAAATATTTCGGGGCTTTATGAAATCATGCGATTTTCATGATTTTCGACTTATAGGCAAGGAAAGGACATAGGAAAATGATTCAACGATCGATTATTTACAATTTCAAGAGATATTTATTCAAGAATGCAACAATTTACTACAATAATACATGTTGATTGCATAAACGATCTTATTATAACATGGATATCTGCAGTGTTGCGAGTCACTGATTACATTTTAATGAAATCACTTATTCAATTACCCAATACTTTGATAATGTGTAATTGAACTCGATTTATTTGAAGTAATTGTAGAAGTTGTTCAAAGTAATTATAAAGTAAAGGTATTGAAAGGTAATAAGCTTCATTCAATTACACATTCCTTTGGTAACGTGTAATTGAACTCGATTAAATTAGTAAAAGTAATTATAAAGTAAAGTCATTTGAAGTAATTATAGAGTAAGAGTCATTATAAAGTTATTCAAAGGTAATGAACTTGATTCAATTACACATTACTTTGGTGATGTGTAATCAGATAAAAATCCAATTACACATTACGAAAGTAACGAGTATTTAAGAAAAATGTCATTACAATTTCCACAAGACTGAATATTTGATTGGAAAAATTGTAGATGTGATCGTAATACCTGTAATATATTGTAACGGTCCAGGTTTGCGATGCAATTCTCTGATATTGACCCGTGCTGTGGCGATCTTGGCCTTTAATTTCGGTAGTGTTGATATCCGATTATGTCTCTGTTGCCGATGGACGTTTGCCTTGGTGGTATTTACTTTCCACACAACTTGCGACCGCGTTGTACACACACTGCCGGTCAGCTGTCGGGGTTTTCTTTGTACTCGTAAATGCCAGACTATCTCGGATGCTGAAAGCTGAAACTCTGCCTGGATGAGGCCTGGATTCCTCATACGATTTCCCTTCCTCTCATTGAGTCGGGAGCTGAAAAAGAATACCAGGTGGTGTTAGTATAATTAACAACAGTGATTAGTATCACTATACAATCACTAATCTTTCATTAAGAGTCGTAATGAGGATATATCATTGTGATCAGCGGAGTCGCTACTATCTTTCAGCCGCTCATTGAGCGTTGAGATGAGTGATCTCCACCCGATGTTTGGCCTCGGTTGCGTTATATTGCAGGACGAAGACGCTCTCTGTAGTAGAGATTGTATTGCTTACCATATAACGCGACCTGAACCGTATCTTAGGATGTGTTGTTAATCCACTAGGTGTTATTAAGGAATGACACTTTCAGAGCACTGCGATAATAAACACAGACTAATAAGTTTTATTTTATGTTCACAAAAATGGTATATTATTTGATAGCGATTACGATCATACATGCATCTACTGCATGTGGCTGATGACTCTAAATTTATACAAGACCCTAAATTTATGCAAGATTGACTCTAAGTTATAAAAATGACTTTACTACTAAGAAATAAGTTAATAACGCTCTAGACGATTTCAGGAGTTATCTTTAATTGACCGATCTTAACTTCGCGGGTGTATTTGCAAGACTGTCCTTTGACACTTTTTTTTCGCTGCTTATATTCGCTCCGTGTACACCTATACACTCTCACCAAAGTAAGAATGTGTAGTGGGGTACATGCATACTAGTGCGGCGACGCCAATTATCCGGATCGGCATTAGCTCCCGGAAAAAGTGAATGTATGTACACGAATACACATTCTCACTTTGGCGAGAGTGTATAGGTATGCACGGATATTTTACAAAAGAGTGAATACTTGACAAATATATATCGTACATGCATGTATTATGCTCTGTTACCTGAATAGTTATTGAGAATATTTCGTACGGTAATGGGTAATCCCAATTATCCCAATCCCTACCACTTTTCTATCCCAAATACAACGAGTTTAAACAAATAAACAGCATCAAGACTTGCGGGTCAGTACCCAAAGGCTGAATACAATATGATACATGCAACAGAACATATTGTTAATAATATATCATCGCGAATTTTCATCTTTTATGTAATATTACAAGTCTTTTCCTTGTACGATTATAATATGACCGAATGAACTGGTCAAGTATGGCAAGCTTTATCAAAGCGAGTTATTATATTACCGCTTATAGCTTTTATAATTAAATTGATTTGGAATAATCTGTACAGCGATTTGTAAAATGATTTTAAAGTTGTTGTTGAATATTGAAACTAGTATCCGACATGTCTCGAGTAGGACGTTGATTTTAATGTTACACAGAGCGGGCAGCAGATGCTGTGATATAAAAGCTTGTGGTTGTCACTAATCGTAGAAGATATTATAATTAGGTTTTTCGCTATTTATCACACATAAACTGGGTTACAAAGTTTGCTGGCTAAAAATTAGTGGCAACCAGCTCAGCTTGTTTTCTGTACAACGTTTCAAACGGAATCGATTCTTAGACTAGATGCGAGATTTTACCAAAACTGATTCAAAAGGAACTGTAATTACGAACTATTTGCTTATGCTACTTTATTAATACTCCGCGGTGCAGAGTTGTCTTGCGGTCGTTCCCCCGGTGCTTGGACTGCTTGACTCCCTGGTGTGAACCCCCTGTTCTGATGAATTTTGAAGAGGTTTTGTTGAAGATAAGCAGGAACTAGTTTCCCTGGATGATCAACGCCTGTGAAGATAAAAACTGGATAAACATAGGGTACATTGGATAAATTGAGTTTATGTGTTTTTCAAGCAAACATTCTCAACTAAGTACCAAAGAATTTCTAATTGTGATTAGAAATCTGTATGAAATTTATTATAATACTAGCTGATAATTTTTCTCGTTCGCTCGCTTCGCTCGCTCACTCGTTTGGTTTTGCGTTGGCTCTCACTCGCTACGTTCGCTCGGTTATTAGTGGTTTTTGTGTTGTTCCTCACTCGCCACGCTCGTTCGGTTACGAGTTGTTTTCGTGCTGTTCAATTGAAATCGGATAGTACACTGAGAAGAAATGTCATCACACTCTTAGCCGATGGTACTTCTTTATGCTTGATAGAAAAGGTTTTCAAACTTAGATCTGAATCATTAATACACGTATCATTGATCATACAAGTACTATCGCTCAATGTAAATCGACGAAAAGGTAGTGCGGTTTCTTCCATCGGGAAGAATCCATTTTCATTTATTACCTGTATTATTTGAACCTCAGAATATGCCACATGAAATGGCGATAATGATCTAGAAGAAATCTGAATACCAATTAAAAACATTGTAAAAACTGTAATGGCAAAGGTACTATTTTTTTTTCCTAATGAATACCATTTTTTTCATCGAAGGAAATCAAAAAATCGAACCCAATATCCAACGGGAATATTCATAATTTGAGGGTATACACGTTTATTCATTTGATGTATATTCAATTCCTCAATCGCAAAAAAAATCGTTTATTAGCCGGGAGTTGCACGCGGGTAGAAATTCGCACCGAAAATGAATTTACGTCCGACTCCTTCGATGGCCAAAATATAATTGAATGTTGGTCCGGGGTCATCTGCTGGGAAAACTGTTCAACTTTTTCTTCCGTGGTGGGGGAAATACCGCACTTCTCGATATCGAAAAGATACACGTGAAATAAGAAACCCTTGGTGTGAATTCGTACCTATATGTAATCGCGAGGTCAATTCTTAATAATTCTGGCTATGTTTTGTAAAATATTTATTCGAGTATTTGGTTTTTTAACAGCGTACAGAGGGACGACGACCGGCAGCAGTGCCAGAGGATGGCGGCGGAGGCTGCAGCAGCGGCAGGAGGAGCGGTTGCGGAAAGAGGCCGTGGCCGAAACATTTTTAATTTTTTTAAAAACTCTCATGAAAAAATGAATACATAAAATATCGTAAGAATAGGTGTTATTATTACTGTCCCTACTATACTTCTTTTATAATCTCGAAAACTCATGCATCAACCCTGGAACGTTCTTAATAATAATATCACATCATATGTAACAGCGAAGTCCGAGGTCAGATAGCATGACAGTGAGAAGCACGCAGACATGTATACAGTCAAGCTATACTGCTCTGAAAAAAAGTGTGACATCCGGACATCCGATTGAACTTTAATATATGAATATTTCTTATCGTTGATTTTCTAAGCCTGCCTGAACCATTTTTTAATGTGATATAAACTTTTAACTATTTTCAACAGAATCAAGAATGTCAATAAGCTAGTATTAATAGTGCATGCATGAATATATTTTTCAATCTTTCAATTGTTATGACTGGTACTTGAGACTCTGGAGTAATTTATCACCAATATTGAATTATGTTCTATGTTGAAAAAATAAATGTGATGCCTAATTAGGCCTACAGCAATCTACCCTTGTATTTATTTGCAAACCTTTGAATTTTGATCCTCGTTATTCAAATATTTCTCTACTGCGAGGTGAGTCTGCTATATTCAACCAAGCTAAACATATTCTTTCGAGATCCATCAATCATATTCCAGGTTTGTCATTAAAAAGAGAGAATCTTTCGCTATTTACAAGAATCAAGTGTGCATTCTCTCCTAGGCTTACCCTATAACGAGACGGACAATATCTCACCTCTGGGTATATTATTACGCGGCGGTATCGTATCCCTTGCAGCTGAGTGAAACCGAGTTGTCGTCAAAGTCAAAGATACAGGGTAAGCGTCACGGTTACTTGGCCGATGAGTGTTGTGGTACATCGACTTGGAAAAGTAATCTGTCCGAAATCTGTATCGGATCGCGAAATATATTTCAGCAATGATTGTTTAATGTTTTACGGACATACATTTATAGTTAAATTCGGTCTTTGGCTAATATAATACAAAGCTCACCATTGTCTTGGTCGACCGTTAATCCAGGGTAGCGATTCTCGATCTTTTGGCGTCACTTAACGCTGGTCGTTAACTTGACCTCTCGACCCCGCGAGTCGTTAACTTATTGTTATCGGTCGTTATCTAGCGATAGCGACCAGGCGCTAACGCTCATATTTGATGTAAAGTTAACGTCGAATATCGATAGAGCCAGGCGTTAACAAAAGGCGCTAACTTGAAGTTAACGACCGGCGTTAACTAATGCCAAAAGATCGAGAATCGCTACCTTGGTATTAGGAAAACATCTGACCCGAGGAGGTGCGCTAAAATTTGTTCAATTTTTATAAATAAAACGTCGTGAATAGACTATCAATCATCTACTAACGACCCACAATAAAATAGAACAAGAAATAATTCAATTGGGGTACATGAAGAGTCAACTTCCTGGAGCTCATTTCTTCCCTGTACAGACATCTAGATCGTTTCAGAAACTATTTTGTCCTTGCAATTTTGACTTTCTGAGAAAAATCCGATGGTCTCACCTCGCACGATTCAAGCCCCTACAGTCTTCTAACGTCTTGGTGGTTCTTCGGCGCAAACATTGATGCGCCTTACTGCATGCATCCCGCATGCCATATGAACCTTGCGTCACTTCGGCGGATCTCCAATATTGGGCTTGTGTGCACTAATTATTTCTCGTTCTGATGAATCGAGCTATACATTGGAAAATAGAAAAATTATATGATGAAATATTTCCATGCCATTTTCATGATCTCAGAGTAGATTCACGTGGTAGAATCTGTAAAAAGAAAATCGGCTCATTCGAAGTTGCAGTATTTAAGAAACGCTGTCTTCCGCTGTGGACACATTATTGAATTTTGAAATTTTTTAAATCATGGAAATTAATTTGCATTTCTAAATTTATAATCCGTAAAATCACTTCCTTCAAACAAACTGTTCATCTCTTTGTTTTTTTCTCGACTAAATGCCGAGTAATTGAAAGAAAAGAAAAGAAACGAAAAAAACAACAATTAGAATTTGTCAGAGCATAATCGTCTGAATTGACAAAGAATGGCTCAAATTTTCAATGTTTAATATATATTTTGTATTAGATCAAAATTTGAATAAAAATTATATTCCAATTGCAAGTGTAACTATTGTTATGGCCTATAACAGTCTGATTTTATAATTAATAGTAAAACTAAGTATTTGAGATGTAATTAAAATGTTAAATATTGAAAAGGTGATAAAATGAAGTCAAACTTCTGGTTTTCAGCGTGTTATCTTATTATCAGCACATGGAAGTCGTTCTCCTTCCGCATATAATTAGATACATGAAAGGTGTCAACAACAGTAAATAATACAAACTATAATCGAGAAAAAAAGAAGGAAAAAAAAATAAAAAAAATTGTTATACAAACATTTGATGAAAAATGTTTGGGCTAAATTATAGTTTAAAAATAATATAATATTATAGTACAATAATAATACCGTAATAATAATAATAATAATTATTACAATCATGTAAAATATCACAACACTTAACATTTGTTTCACAATTCAAACGTAATTTTTAATTGTAAGATAAATTTAAAAATTCAGATTGTTCGTAACTAAGGTGTAATTGGAAATAATCCATATTTTTCTAATTTATTATTAAAATCAGCTAAGAGATGCGTTTATTCCTTATTTTACGAACATTCTGTACAGTGTGGCCTGGACCTTGGCGTTGAATAACGAAAACAAAAAAAAAAAAAAATTGTACAAACAATCATTTATATAATATACTTTACAAAAAAAAAAAAATTATTTCAAACCTCCGAAATTAATTATTAATTATTAATTATTAATTATCAATTATTAATTATTAGCTAAAATTAGGTAAATAAATTAGTATTCTTGCAAGCTGTGTAACACTGGTATCAATATTTCAACATTGTCACAATAGTAATAATAAGAGTTTATGATTTATTATAGCAAAAATAATGAGCTAGATCAAATGCCAGAGAGTACCCTTTTAGTTTTTTTATTTAATAAATAAAATAACGTAGGTATGTCGATAGATTGCAGTAAATGCATAAAATTTAGGAAAATAAACTTATAGGATAATATTTGTGAATTGTAAACTGTGAGTTCCTTAAGTTTGTGTTGATTACCTAGATTTTCAAGATACCTAGAAATAAACTATAACTGATAAACTGATTGTGAATTCGTTGCTAATTAATTATGTTCCAACAAACGACATGATTAATTAAATTGTAAATTGTAACTGATGTGTACTATATATTGTAATATACAAGTTTTCTTTCGCACACAGGTCTTGCTTTTTTTTGTTTCTTTTTTTTTTTCATAAAATCGTATTGTATGATATAATATATCCAGCTTGCGAATGTATATTTGAGACTAAAAATACATAAATTCATCACTACCCACACACGTTCGAATTTAAAACATACATACATTATTTATTATTTATTATTACTAATATTATTTATTTCTTCATTTTTAAATTTTTTAAATTTTTTTAAATTTTTTATTTCTTTTATTTTTATTATACACGCACTGACACACGTGAGCCGATTTAAATATCATACGAATAGTAATATTATAGTTTTAAATACAGAGAATGTATAACACCTGCCATTTAGCTACATAACAATGACTATTCTATTTATATACAAGTTTTCTATTACATAGCTGGTTTGTTTGCACCAACGATTTAAAAACCTCTCGTTAGTAGTTTAACATACTGAAAGCAATAATTATCAACAATTGTCATATTATTGCGAATCTAAAAATACATCATTATAGAATATCTTTGAACCTTATCTGACGAATAAATATTCAAAAATAAGAAAAACTATATAGAGATGCTGATTCGATTTCGTATAATCAATTAAGTTGCTAACAAGAATCTGTTTTTATAATTTGTACATGATATCTTTGATTTTTTTTGTTATTAAATAATTTATTCTTCATTCGACTTTTTCTACAGCACATCAGATTCTATAAACACTTTGTGTATAATACATATGTGGTTGAAAGAAATTTACTTCACATTTTAATTACAATAGTTTTTGATTTATTCGTTTTCAATTAAGTTTTTCAACAGATTCATTAGTTGGTGCATACACAGCTTCCATATTAATTAATAGTTTAACATTTACCAGTTTTCACATCTGTCCACGGTTGTATTATTTTACAACTATTATTGTTTTATTTTATTACATTTGAATATCTTGCTAAATATTGACTATAACGTTCCATTTTGAAACACAGGGGCTTCGGTCTTGTGCATTGTTTTTTTTTTTTGTTCTTTTTACTATGGAAGAAAATATTCACTTTATTGTTTAAGCACATTGTTGCTTTTCAATTTCAAATATAGACCTAAATCAATGTATCTTTTCTGCAGCTATAATTACCTTAATCAAATTTTTCAAATGAGGCTTTCTCTAATATAGTATATATTATATATATATATGTATATATATATTATACACAAGCTTTGTTTTTAGACATTTTTTTTTTTCTTTTTTTTTTTTGTCCTTATTCTAAATAAAATGAATGATACTGTTAAGGTTCAACATTTCATTATTAAAAGTTCTTCAGAGCAGAGAATGTTAGCTAATTCATAATACGATTAGGTTCCAATTGTAAATGAAAAAAATAGAAAGAAAAGAAAAAAAAATTAAACACAACGTTTGTATATTCTTTTACATTCTATAAGAATTAAATAGTCTTAACACCCAATGAGTCAATGGGTACCGAGAAAATACCATTTTTTTCAAAGTACAGATTGCAGTCTTTTTTTTTTTTTTGTCAAAATCGAATAACTATGGCAAATTACATTCTCTTTAAAGTTTACGTTGGGATATAACGATTTATAACAGAGTAGAAAAAACTCGGGGTAAGGGTGATGAGAATACTATGAAAATAGGGATAAATTTTTTTTACAAATTTTAATATTCTTATGGTTAACAATTTTATAATATCATCACCTCGTTTTCATACTAAAGAATTTTTTTATCTAATAATTTATTGAGAAATGCTATCATAAAGATGATGACAATCATATTTTTATACTCTTAAATCGATATTAGAAAAAAAAGAAAGAAAAAAAAAAAGAGCTACCTGATCGTCAATCTTATCCACATCAAGTCAATTTCCCTGCACTTTCAACACCCATAACAAAATTACTATAATTCAGATATTATGAAATTATAAATCAGCATCTACCTTGGATTGCTATTATTTTGTCTTATTACTACCTGGGTTCATACGCTTCGTAGACCAACTCCGGCACCAGCGCAAGTGAAAATGTTGTTGTGACGTGGCGCGAATGTTGACGGCGCGTCATATTTATTTCGTGTTACCTGTTGTTATCTTCCATTACCACCTGTTTAAACACTCCTGCAGGCATTTGACTTTTCACTTCATGGCTGCCTAGCGCGGTCGTGCCATCTTTTGCTATGAACAACTGTAAGCCAGGTGCTGAAATGAGAAGATATACATCACAGTTAGCTTCAACTGAGATCAAAAAAATCATTTTACATTGAAAAATAGGCACTGAACATTTTTTGTTCGATTTACTTGGCAAAATTATACTCACTTTCGTTAGATTCAAGATCAGACTGCTCTAAATTTGTTGCTTTTAGAAGTTCGTCTATTAACGAATCAGCGTTTGGCCTTGTAACTTCAACTCTGCAAAGTATGGAATTGATGTTACCATCTTCAGCCTTTTTTCTACGTTCAAGTGCCGCTTTAGCTCGATCCAGAGATCCGGTTTCACTCAGACCGGAACCACCGGAAGGATTTCTAGAATATAATTTAGATTTTAATGCACCAAATTAGTTTTGTGTAGTTTCAACTACAGATATGATCGCTTGCCGCGCATGCCAAATCACTATAGGTCATCAAAAATACCTCTATGGCTAAATAAAGTCTGCAAACTAAATATCAAAGCGTTCTGCACCATGGTTGTATATTGTAATTACATTCAATGGAAATAAATTATGAATGCGAAAATTATAAGGCTTTCTCAAGGCTTTGGTATGATAAAGACGAGTGAAACGTGAAACCGATAGTTTATACACAATATCGAAGTAAATGGATGAACGTTATATCAATTAAATGAACAAATTATAATGAAAGCAGAATACGCATCGACATTTTGTCAAAATACAATCCATATAACAGCCAAGATCTGTTTCAACTGAAGCAGATTAGAAGCACACACAAATGAACAACCAATTTTGTAAAATACTGTAAATGCTAATCTATCCAAAGCACATGCATGGATATGATAGTTGAGAAATGATAATAGATGGTAAATCTTTACTGATATCATGACGAGTGGTAACGGGATATGTGATAATGACTAGACACGTAACGTATCTGGAATGTAAGAAACTTTTTTTTAGTAAAAGATAATGAATTTTAACTGTATTGACTGAATGTGATGAATAGTTTCTTTGGAAACCCCTTTATGGTGAAATGAAATGTGGCATGAATAAAAATCACAGTCATTCACTAGAATAGAAAACATATATACACAAGGGCATGGACTGACGGTGGAGTGACGCTGTTTCGTCGCTGCGTGGTGGTAGCCGTAGCCTCAAGTATTTCCGAGGGCTCCTCAGAATCCGGGCTAGTTGCTACCGTGGCTAGTTTTCCACCAGCACCGTCCAGCAATTTTCTATGACCACCTCCGATACCCCTGCAAGGATTTAAAGCATCCTGACTAGAAGCTACCACCTGATACCTAGTTCCGAGTAGAATCGGAACACGAAAATTTTATAATATCATGGTGTTAACTTGCCCAGTTCAACTGTAAAGTGTGGAATTTGGAGTGTAATGATTGAACAGATACAAAAAGAAAACAAGAACATGTACACTGAGTTCAACAAATGTTGTTGTAATCATAAAAGAACCATGTGAAGGGTGGCAAAAAAAATAATGAGCATGAAATGTTAACACAAGGAGTGCTGTTCAATACTCTGATCAATAACGCGAATAAATATTATTGTCATGTCTGGGTATTTGTTTGAGTTGTCAATGGCTCGACGTGTTGTTTTGAAATTAGTTAGAAATTTTAGGTGAAAACATCATTACTTATGAACCATAAGATAAAGAGAGAAGAAGAGAGAAAAAGAGGTATCTAGAGATGTTATTTAATCATTTGTAATGAATTATTATCTAAATGCATGTTGCAAGAAATCAGATGAAAGAGAACCAACTACCAAGAGAGTTCTTCCCAACGCCAATAACTTAGAAAAATTAATAAGCAAGCTTGTCATTTGCCCGAAAACTTTCTTAAAGCTTATTGAAACACAAGCTCGCTGCGCACGATCTTTAGTATACTAGATTCATCAGCAGCATAAGCTCCGCTCAAGCAGTTCAGGCTTAACTCAAACGAAACATGAGTGTTTCTATTGAAATGCACAATTTATTCTGCATTTTTGTTATGAATATCACACGTATATCTGTGACCTGTGTTTAGTTTGAATTTGCCTGTATAAATGTGATTAGATAATGATATTTCGTTACTCTTTGAAAACAATCTGGTCTGAACAGTAATTTCAATGAATATTGTAAACGTAAAAGCAAACGATAAGAATGAGCGAACATTTGAAAATGATATCCGGCGCTGATAAATGGTATCTATCTTAGACAGATGTATTTTATTGCTAACAGAAAAAAATGATTCCAAATAATGAAAATTAGGTAAAAACATCAAGAGCAAACGATAAACCCAAGTAGTTAAAATTAAATGAATTCGAAATCGCAAATAAAACCTACCTGAGCCTCTGAGATGCTGTCGCAGAGAGCAGCGACACTCTGGGAATGTCAGGTCTGTGAAGAGGATCGGGAGAGGATACAGCCCTGGCCTGATTAACAAGACTTAATACTGGACTAATGTTACTTTTTTCTATATAATTATAAGTCTTTGAATTTACTCGTTGAGTGATACTATCAGTGGATATATTCCTCGTCTGATCCTCAACAGGTTTATTTGAGTTTGATTTTTTGGAACCATTTCTTTGAGAAATATTCAATATATTTTTGCGCATCATAATAGGTCCGTTAACACTAGATAATTTTAAGCTACCTAGTGGATTATGATTTTTGACATTATTATTGTTATTTTTTGTTGAACGAGGAGCTACTCCGTTTGGTATACTAAAAGATTTGTTGTCCTGAATATTAAGATTCGTATTAACAGCAGCTGAATTTACAGCTCCGTGTATATTGCCGATATCTATCTTTCTAGATGAAACTGGACTTCCCTCACGATCAGACCAAAATTTGTTATAACGAGGGTCCATTAAAGTTAGGGTAGGAGAAGGGGGAGACATCGGATGATGAGTTGATTCAATTTGGTTGCTATTTTGATTTTGAGGAACAGTTGGAAGGCGTGGCGCCCATACTGGCCAAGAAGGTGACCTACAAAGATCACAACACAAATCTTCAGGCATGCAAAATCATAAACAACAAATAGACATAGATTTCTTTTTTTATACTATGCGAATTTCACTGGATTAAAAAAACAGTAAATTTAATTCGTTCAGTAATTTGTCGTCGTTTCAAATAAATCACAAAAGGTCTGGCTTAATTAATATATGTATCGAAAAATGACGTCGTTGGCTAATTTCAACGATGCTTCAATAATACAGCGGTGATGATTCAAACTCTCTGATATCAACGAATCGATAGGAGCGAGAAAAAACTTCGGAGTAATGTTTAAGTTCAATAAATGATCTCAATAATTTAATAATACGTATATAAGCGATGCAGATCATTCCAAACTAAAGCTCAGTAATAGAATAAATGCTTATTTAGCTTTACTAAATAATAATATACAGTATATTAATATGCGTATGCTGTAATAACTTCTGATGAATAAATTGAACCAAGATAAAAAAAAAAAACATCATGCAAAATAAAAAATTACATTCTGCAATTTATAATTCACGTGTTTATATTCCATTATTATAAGTGAACGTGTTATCTTAGCATGAACAGCATCATGATTTAGGAAATAAAAATATTCAAAGAAAGTTGTAGCTGTACACTGGCGCAGATATAGTAGACCATATTCAGAAGAGTTACGTAATACATTAGTGTTTTAATTTGTTAGTGTGTGGTTCATTGACATTAGTATACAGTGTTAGTCACATAAATAATTTATAAAACGAATCTATGTATATAAGTACATTGAGTCAGAGTTTTGAACATTAGGAACATATTTTGATGTTACGATAGATAGTAAATATGAAATCCAAGAACCCCCAGTCTTGTATCATTGTCTAAATGTAATAATGGTACGTGAAAATATGTAGGAAATTAAATATGTAGGAAAAAGCAGAAAGTGATTACCACTTGTTAATTATTTCAAAGAATTATAGAATTGAAGAATTTGCTCAGAGATTACTAAAAGTTTGAACGATATCACGTAGTTTTTCTAATCGATTGAAGCTACTTTAAATATGTGATAAATTTCATTGCTGGTACAATTCACCTACGAATGGCAAGATGTTAGTCATGAGCAGCAGGAGTTAGAAAATAATGACTACAGATTCAACAATACTTATTTGTTTAGCAATTAATCTACTTTTTTTTTTATCTTTAGAGTATTTCTTTTCCTCAATTCTAAAACAGGGTCTAATTAATGCTACGCAAAGTTTCCTTATAGAATTCTTCTCGCGCTTGTCCTAAATTCAATATAACAACATATTTTCTAACGAAAATAAAATAAGCTTTTAACAATGTAGATTTTACTCACCTAATATGACCGCTATCACCACTACTGCTTTGCCTGCTATGCTGGCTGTGCGAATTTAGAGAACCATACCCTGAACCTTTACTGAGTTGACTCGTGTTACTGCTATTTCTTGAATGGCCAGATTCAGTGTGAACTTCTGTTAATGCTTCGATGGGTATTGCTGATGGAATCACATCGCCTAACGTCATTGAGTCATAGGTCTCTGTCCCACTCAACAATTCTGTTGAATAAAGATAGGATAGTGTAGTAAACTGAGTGGTATTTAGAGAAGATTATTCAAAAAGCTAAGCAATTTTACTCGTCAAATTTATAAATGAGCTATAAAAATGAATAAAAAGAATTCCATTCAAAGCACGAATTTTTTCCGTAAGTTAATCAACTGGGAGAGACCTTAAGTTCGGAAAACGTTGAACAGAGAGTTTTAAAAACTTGGATGAGACTATCTTTATGTATTCAAGCCATTTTTCGTATAAATTAAACCTTGTTTTGGTGCGGCTTTCTAGCCGCAGACATACCCTGTGTGTATGGTAAAATAACGAAGCTAAAATCTAAGTTACCAGAAGAGAACAGAGGTGGTCTTTTCTTCGGAAGACTGCCAAATCCACTACTTGCGCTAGCTATGCTACCTGCTAAGGATCCACTGGAAACGTAATCCTCTCTGCTGCCACACCTCTCCGGACCGCTTCCTTCGTCTGTTCCAACTCCTGGTATACCAGGAACACCTGGCACTGCTAATTGCGTTTGTTTCAACGACGGAGAAGGTCTGAATAAAAATTAATAAATGTTTTATCAGCTGGTGACATTCGAGCACATCTTATAATATGCTATTAATTTCATTCGCTATACTCACACTTTGAACAAAACATCACCCGATAACATATTCATTCGGATTGCCACTCTGAGCATAGAATTATCCTGTCTATGCCTAGCGTCGTATCCTTCTAATAAACATCTCCGTCTGGACTGACCAGCACCAGCAAATTCTGCTAAATTCAAGTCTGTGAAACCAAGCTTTTGGAAGGACCTGCCTCCTTTTAGCTCCTGGGGGGGAAAAGGAAAAAATAATTTCAAACTATGATTCTACTAAATTAAAATCATATTTCATCAGTTTAATAGGATTTTTGATGTAAGAAATAAAAAGAGTACAGATATTTTTAATTACGGGTTTGCAAATTCTTGCTTACCTTTCTAACAGATATCCTGAGAATACACGGATCAAGAACACCCGTCGAAGCATTGGCACTCATTTTACAAAGAAATTTGAACTTCGCATTCCATCTCACCGTGTGCTCTTGGACCTCCTCTCTGTAAATGGAAAAAAAAAAAATATACTAAATTCATGAACAAAATATTTCTGTAATGGAATTTCTTTCACAATGATAAGATAGACGAACAATAAAGACGATTTTTTTAGTTTCGTAACAATATCGCATTATATCCTCAAGATCTTCGGACAGGAATTTGTGGAGAGAAAAAAAAAACGCCAATGTGAATGAATCGAATAGGCGAAATATTTATACATCTGTCGAAAGTCTCATCTCATCACTCGTGGATACCTTATCTGGAGTTATCAAGTCGAATATAATAGCATTGACAAATTTCAGAATGAATCATTCTATCTAAACGGTAAGAGGTCGTTGAGATATTGTCGACGACGTAGCAGGTATATTATGTCGTGAGATTTGAAAATTCTGCAGTAAACAGAGTATTAAGATAATTATAGCCAATCAGTTATACTCAGTACATTTATCTCCATATAGCTTGAAAACCATCAACTTATCACATACTCAACAGAAACAACCCCACACCTCAGTACCTACAATTTTCGCCCTTATTTTTTCCGGACAATATTCAAAAACGTTTTTTTCTTTTTTCTTCTTTAAATTTTGAGTGATAACTTTACGTAGGTCACCCTAATTCTTTGACACCTTCTCATCAAGCCCTGAAATAAATACACCCCCGCAATATACCCATGTCATAATATTTTTTTTCTTCTTTCTTTTTTCTCTATACACGATACACAATGCGTATTCATATACGAATGTATTTAATACAGTATCGATTTAATGTACATATACCTAGAACATACAGGTATAATGTTTGTTGTAGATACATGCATACATTTATGGCAGGTATGGAAAGAGAAAAAGAGAAAAAAAAAAAATATGATCGATGAGACACGACGAGGTTGTAGATATTATGCTATGTAAAGGTGATACCGTACTTTATAACTTGTGATAACTGACGTCATGTTTAATTCCCGAAACAAGAAGATGTTCCTTTTTTTATTGTCTATAATTATTTTCAAAATTTCCTCTATCTGAGAAAAAATTCGATTGCCAAAACTAAAAAGAAGAGAAAAAAAAAAAGTACTAAACGAGTAGATTAATCGCATCGAATGATCTACGTACAGCAAAGAATAATAATCATAGTCAGATATTATACAGGAAAATGAAAAAAAAAGAAAAGATTTTCATACTTTTACAACGCGTTTAAAGCTATAAATAATAAGGTAGTTACTGATTGTTCAGACTCTCCCTAGAGTATGAACTTATAACGACAAACACCTTTCTTTCGTAACTTACTTTTTCTTATTTTTTTTCTTTTTTTTTTTCTTTAAGGCAAGTTCCGAGTGTATAAGTGCCTGAAGCGTTAAGAAGAGAACTATAAGCTTTTAAGACTGGACATTTTTCCGAGTGAACAACTTCTGCAATCAAACTTTTTACTCGTATTCTTTTGTATGTAGCTTTATATGTGTATCTACGTATTTGCAATATCAAACATTGCCTAACAACTGTTTCACAGTCTTCTTCATAAAGTCTCAAATAATAAACTCAGTTATAAACTTTGATATCCCGAAGACAATTTCTTACATCGAATATAAGTAAAGAGAATTATCTTGAATTTACCGCATTTTATTGCATTCAAAACGCGAATAAAGGGTTCGTATCTGCTGGTATCGTGGCTTTTGAAAAATTCGTCTAAAAATGGTAATATCAATGCGGTTAGATGTTACACCGATTGCGTGTTCAAAAGATATTATAACAAATCGTATTATATATATATATACTTTTTCTGGTGGCTGGTTCGTTCGTTTAAATTTAGTAAAATATTATAACACGCAACTTAAACTCTCCGAATACGTTGTATACCCACAGAGATAATGTGTATACGCGATCTATACAGGGATAAAGATGATAATTGAGTGAAAATAATAATTACGATGTAACAATTTTTTTATTCACATTATCATATCTGGTTAAAAAAAATTTATCTATTTATTTATCCAAGAGCAATTTCACGTGTGTTCAAGACAAAGCATTGCATAGATATAAGACGTTGATCATATACCCCCTTATCAAAACCATGGACATCTGCATCAGTCCAGTAAACAAACTGCGTCATTACTCATTACAGAAGTCAGCCTGTTCTTATATTCTTATATCGTATACCTATATATGTAGGTAAAAGAAATAATGATAAAAAATAAGAAAAAAATAATAATAATTAATATCAAGAAGCTTGGATAAAAAGTACTAATTGACAGCTTGGTAAATCACTTTAGTCTTGTATATACACGAAACGCGATATATACCATATACACCAAAGCTGCGATGGTATAAGCGGAGAAAGCTAATAAATTCACTGTCATAACTGGGTGCACTAGCAATATAGGCAATAAATAGACTGTTTATTATATTGATTTACGTGTTATTCGATATAATATTTTTTTCGCTATCGAAATATATATATATATATTATATATGTATCGGAAAATCTTGTTTGACTTTACGATGGACAACGATATCATCAGATTATCATTTTATCGGATGAAAAGTTAACAAGGTCACTTATAGATAAGGATATCTGTTATTAACTAACTAACTAATTAACCGTCAGGCAAACTATCTTAAGAGTAATTAATCAATTTGTTACTTTGCCCCGCTTACTCGTTTTATAACGAATTGTATATATATAGGTAGTAACTTTAAACTTGGGACTGAAACTGAATTGAAACTGCATATAATCCGTTTAGTTCTCTACTCGGAAAATCTTTATCTAAATTGTCTTCATAACCCCGGTATCAAATTGATTTCAATTAGTTTCACCATCTAATTGTTCTCTGCTGGAATTCTATCATGCGGCTCTTTACTTCACTCGACTATCTTCGTTTGAAAGACACAAATTGGAATCGCTGGTGAACCACGTTGATTGATTTAAAATTACAAATATGCTCAGAGACCTGCACCATGGTTGTCAATGTCAGGATTGTCGATATTTCGAACTGAGGTGTCAGTTTGAAATTGAAAAAAAAAAAAAATTGGAAGTCGATCTGGCTGATCAATCCTGTTCAGGAAAGAAAGAAAGAAAGAAAAAGAGGGACAGATTTCCGTTGAGTAGAATTTGTTGTAAAATAAAATATCCGTGTGATTTAGTTAGCGAATTTTCTCTAGTCGCGTCGCTAATGCGGATCCACAGTTTTCCTTGTTGTTTGAAAAACTAACAAACAGCCGATTCTCACCGTTGGATTTAATAAACAACACGTCAAAGTATCAGCGGAAAATCCGTTGTGTAAGGAAAATCTAAGAAATAAAACTGCTTGAACTAAAAATAGGCAAAGTTTCATGGCGCCTATAGATATACCGTAACTAAATAATGCGAATTCGTATGTTTAGTTTTCCCATCGTGACTATTGCATGCAACAAAATTTCCTGAGAATTCTAGGCTCCTCCGGGCAGTGACATCAATGATGTTTCTATAATGATGTAAAGTCCTTCTTCTCATACGTGCTGTATTTAGTATTCCGCAAATATGTG
Source organism: Tenthredo notha (assembly GCA_914767705.2). Classification (NCBI taxonomy): domain Eukaryota; kingdom Metazoa; phylum Arthropoda; class Insecta; order Hymenoptera; family Tenthredinidae; genus Tenthredo; species Tenthredo notha. The sequence continues at coordinate 7,536,313 of OU611907.1, forward strand.
TGTAAAGAGCGAAAATAGAAGCACGTGGTCACTGACCGCATGATAATAAGATTTGATCTTTAGTTTTCTCGTAATTTTCACAATGTGTAAAGATTTCGCAAAATACCAATAGAATATAAATGATTGTCGAAATTCGGAGCGATTTTTTTTACCCGTTTACATAAATGCAATGAAAAATAAGAATCAGGTAATATCAACCGGTTATTAAAGATAAGACTGGTATCGCGTAAAATTAAAGCACTGGGAAAAACCACAGAGCATGGTGACTAATGAATCACGGTTTTAGCGACGTTGCACTCTTATCACGTATAGATAACTTCTAACTCAGTTCCTTAAAAGGTTATAGAGCATTATTTCTCCTAGATTTTCCTCATTTATTAGCACCAATGTACGATTTGTGAAAAAAAAACAAAAAAAAAGACCGAAAAAACCGAATGAAAACGTGAATTCTTATCACTGATTTACTGATTCATTAAATTTTTCCTATCCCGAGCTTTCTGAACTGGTGATAACGAACTTATTATCAAAATCCCGACGAGACTGAAAGTTGAGGAATCGGATATACGAAAAATGATGACGGTTTTCGATTCGTATTTAAATAACCTGGAGTTGAATTCAAGAGTATATTCAGCTGTTGAGTGATAAAAAAAAAAGGAGTCGAAATCTACGTGGGAATACATTTAAAAAATGACTTAAAGCCACATGAGTTGCGTCCTTGATACTGTACGAAAGCATTCGAGACAGATAAATGGATTATATATATCTATTCGTGAAGTTATATAGCGTATAATAAAATAAAGGCACAAAAGACACAAAAAGCAACGTGTCATAGCCCTGAGAAAAATGATTAAATTTTAAAAGAAGTCAAGCTCAATGTACAGCCTCGATGAAAGAAGTTGTGAAACTATTGAATTGAGAGGAATTATACTTAAAACAGTTTACATTTCCTTTACGTTTTAATAAGAGGAAAAACGATCTTAAATTAGTAATTATTAAAAAATTTCAAAAATCTTTTGCCGTCAATTATATGTGTGGAAATTTTTTTCATTTGATATAATCTACATCGCAATTCTACAGATTAATCGAACGATTTAATTCATAGGATAAGATACGCGATAGAATTACGGGAAAAGAGTATAACGACAATCTCTTTTCTTAGTAAAAAAAAAAAAGAAAAACTACATAATACTATCATATTTAGATAAATCGGGGTAAAAAAATTCTTGAAATTCCGTATAAATACCAATACAGTTGCGTGCGGTATAATGCGTTAAGAAATTCTGTGAAATTTTTTCCGAACTATCATAAAATACGGCGACACACGTGTTACGAAATTAATAAATATTTCATCAAATCTTGTGAAATTTGATTACAAAATCCTATGAGAAAGGTATCATAAAATTAACCGAAATATTGTAAAAAAAAAAAAAATAATGATGAAAATCTCGCATTTCAATTATAAAAAATGTGTTTCGACTATGATAAGAATTATTATTTTTTTTTTTTTTTAACAACATCGACGATTTTCTTGAATTATTATTAACGTTGAAATTGTCGAAATATTGAAACAAACGTTCCATTCAGAATATATATACATGTGTATGTATATAATAACTGTACATATTTATATCGTATAACGGATACTGTGTAAATAGCCTTAAACTTCTACCGACAAAGCTGCACAGCTTGGGGGGGCGGGGGGAGGGAGGGGGTCAAATATGAACTTAAAAACTTGTATATTTACGAACTATACGAATGAATAATTGAGAATAACTAACTGATAACAACTAACAAGCAATCTCTAGTTCACATACACACTATACGTGCATATTATGTTTATCAAATTGAGACCGGAAGCTTCTACAGCTGTAATCAAGGGCAGCTTTGATAACCCGCATAACCCACTACGTTGGAGTCCGGTTCTGATATTACATAATTGATATAATAATAATCGTCCAGATTTTGGTCGTCTAATCAACCCTGATTATTATTATATTCCGTCCCTTGCAATGTCGGCTTTAATTCTTGCTCCGGGTAGTCATAGGGGAAAGACCAGCAAGGCGAAATGGACAGCCGTCTGAAAATTGATAAAAATTTTCTTTTTTTTTTTCCTCTCGAAGTTCCAACTTCGCCCTCCTGGTTTTCCCTGTGTATAATACTGCGAGGGGATTATCTCGGGAATAATGACTCGATTGCACGAATACGAGGATATACGTCACACCCGCGCATGGGTGTTCGAAGTTTACGACATTGCGTTTAGTTGCGTATAATTTCTGTGTGGTAATTGGTTAGTTTTCAGTTGGTCAATATTTTACCAAGGGATTTCCGTGCTACCCACGCGATTATATATCGAGAATATATATATAGGTGCATGTAAACTGATCGATAATCTAACGTTGGTTGAATGAATTTCACGCAGATAAAATAAGGGACGAAATTAAATTTAATTACGGAAACGAGGCGACGCTTTTTACCGCGACCGCGTGATATACGAGCCACTAGCCTAGTGGTTTTTAAACTTCAATGGGCATTAATGAATTCTTTCTTTCTTTCATATGGACGAATACCGAAATTCGGAACTCTACTCTTACGAGTGTTCAAAAAATTTGATGGCGATTTTTAAATCGGTGATTTATTGCCAAAAAAAACGAGCGCAAAGCAGTTCTTATACAACAAAGGAATAGGTATTGATCTTCAATTTGACTTAGAAAAAGTATATATGAGGAAATTTAAATACCTAAGATTTCAGAATGTTCTTAACTGTAAACGTCAGTCTTTGATCGATGTATATTCTTTCGAATAGAAGTGAATAATAAAACGTCTATAATATTAATAAAGAGTAAGAATTGGATGGGTGGGGGTCGAAAAACCGAAAGACTAGAATTCATAACGACCGAAATTCCGAAATTTCAAAGTTCCGAAAACCAATAATCCGAATGAGCATCATACAGAGGGTCCATAAATCCGAAATGAAAAAATGTAAGATAAGAAAATGTCGAAGGTGAACCGATCAGATAAGTACAAATGAGAATTGGCGAACTTTCGAACGACCAAAGACCCGAATGATAAAAAATACCGAATATTCGAAAAAGCGAGTCACACATTTTCAGATGAGTCAGAATTTATAAAAATTAAGTACCGAAATGAAATTACAGAATGACCGAAGAAGCGATGCATCAAAATACCGAATGATCAAATACTCGAAGGTGCAAAATCCCGAAAATAGTATGAGAATGCGGCGTGTCAGTTCTGGCCGGTAAGAGGGCACCACTTTCGGGATTTTGATTTTTCGGAATTTTGAGTTTCGGTATTTTGACACATCTGATCTTTTAGTATCGGATGTATTGATTTTCGGAACTTTGCTTCATCGAGGTAACGGCTGTTCGGAAGTCTGATTTTCGGGTTTTTGAACTTTCTGTTTTAATACAATCTGCATTTCGCTACGTTCGAGATTTTGAAATTCGGAAGAAGGTTTTTTGGTATTACCGTGCTTCGCATATTTTCAAGAATTGTGAAAACACACTTCGGAATTATGGTCTTTCGGAATATGTGAATTAGGATTAATTGACTGTTCGGTGAAAATGGTATTCGGGATTCCGATTTTCGGAATTTCGGTCGTTATGAATTTTGGTCTTTCGGTTTTTCGACCCCCACCCAATTGGATCAGTTATTTTCCTCTTTTGTTAAAAATTGAGCTTGAATAAAGAGATAAGTAGGTATATACAGAGCTAGTACCATGTGTCTTATCGGAAGAATTACTAACACATATTTGCTCTTATCGTTTGCCCTAAATCTGTATTCAAGCCTTGGACGCATGCACGAAATCTTGGTGATATATTATTCAAGGGTTGATTAAACTATTGTTGTTTTTTTTAAACCTCCGTGCCTTGTCGGTATGGGTATAATTAAAGCCTTGGTTTTTTCAAAAATTCAATAATTATGCTATAAATAAACTTTTTTTCTCAAAGTTCAAACGTTCAACGTTAGTATATCGAAAAACTTTGTCTATCTAAAAATATAGCTTGTTAATTAAATTATATTAGATATATCTAGGTGCATATACCTCGGATAAATTTTTGCGGAAATAATTTCTTTCCGCGATCAATAGGCTCGTTCGTATAACACCGAATGACGAAAAGGTCAGCATAGAAATTGGAATTTGCTTGTGATAGTTCCCAAGAGATATATTTGGTCAAGTTTTTCGCTTATCGAAAATTCGCTCATTATTTTCTTTTTCTTTTTTATTTACCTCACCTGATCCCTGACCTTGTTTTAAGATTTTAATACGATTTTTAATGAAAATAAATTTAAAGTTTTTGGATTTTTCCAATCGTTATTGAGCTTTTTTTTGTTTTTTTAATCAAATTCTATCGCTCTTGAAATCGTGCTTGTTAGACCCGTAAGAATATGATACTGCGGGTGAATAAATAAGATAAAAGGCTTCGTTAGATTGGCGAAATAAATAAGCAGAAAGCAAAAACAAGAGAGAAATAGAAAATTAGTAAAACCTAGAGAAGCTTTATTTTTTTTTTTCTTTTTTGGAAATGAAAGCTCGTCGACGTACATAACGTAGTATTTGCCGTTGTAGACGGAAGCCAAAATATAAGCCACTAATCGTAAGCCAATACTTCGTCAACGTCGCTAGTATCTAGGTGGGTACATATTAAGCTTCACCTAAATATTTTCTTGTCACCAAAAACTTAATTAAATAATATAATATGATAATCGAATCTTAATTTAATATAAACACCGTGGTGATGACGTGGGTGAAGGTAAAAAGGTGAGGAAAAATAAAAAAAAAACCATTCTTTTTTAATCGATTTTGTTATATGTACCTATATATACGTAGATCCATATATTTCTGAACATGTATTCAAGCCAAGTTGGTTTAGCATGCAATGGTTTATGTGCGACTCGAAATCTGATCAAAAAAAGGCCAACGAGCTATTTTCATGCGAGTTTCGTGCACGCTAATTAGATTAATGGAGTTTTATGCTTAAATAAAAGCTTAAAAAATCTGAGCAACGATTTTTGATTAACTAATCTACAAAGTCGTAGTTAAAACTAAAACTTAAACTAAAACTCTAATTATTTGTATTAATTACGATTACCGCGTGTATATTTTAGTCTTTGCGGTTCAGAAATAATGCGAAATAACAAATTCTACGTTTACACGTTGCTAAAACTCGATTTTTACGCAATAGATTACTCCCCGGTTTATTTTAGCTAAACTAACATTTAAAAATCTGTATCGACAGATTCAAAGCTTCTCCTTATAGTCGAGATTAACGAAAGCCAGATCCTTCGGTATAAATAATACCAAAATCTGAGTGTTATCAAAGTTCAATAGATCTTGATGGTAGTTCAACTTCAGGACCAGATTTTTCACCGTCACAATTACACATATCATGGAGAGATATAAAAAATCTTCTGAATAGCACAGATTTCACGTTACGAAGAACGAATTATAACAAGTAGTTTAGAAGTGGTTAAAATTTAATGCAGAGCTGTCCACCTTCAACATTGATTACTGCTCTCATTGATTCTTTCACTGTCTGTTTCAAACAGACGGTTTCGGGTCGAATATAAAACAATTAGGAAATCAGATTCTAGATGTTTAAAAAAATCAGTTCGAAATTTCATCACGGCATAACTCGACAACTATTCGACCATGATTTTAGGTAAATTAACTATAGAATTGCGTTTAACCGCGCACATATAAGCATAGATATATATTTTGCCAGCAAAATTTCTACCGAATGATAAACGGTGCCAATTTATTTTCTGAATTAATGCGAAGTTTCTTCCCAACCCTTAAAATGACGAGGTCCAATCTGACCCCCAGAATTTTTGTTTCTAAAAATAAAAACGTAACTTAACTTCGCGTAGCTTAAACTTCGACCACGTTTTTCGATAACTAAAATTTTATTTTTTTCAAAAAAATCTAACCGCACGGTTTCAAAGTCGAATAAAATTGGTGCACACAAAAATGTCTAAAAAATATTGTTCCAAAAAAGAATTGCAAAGTATTCAAAATAATTCCATGGGGATAATTTAACCCCATGAGAAATCGGTGGATTTAATTATTCGAATAAATGATTATAGAATTGAAATTCCTAATCGGTAAATAAATGAGTGAAAATTTTATTTCGATAATTCTATATCCTCTTGAAATGAAGTAGTAGGTAAGTCTATATAACATAAAAGAGAGAAATATAGACAGATCAATTGACCCGTAGTCAGAAGGGTATAAAGTGGTGGTGTTTCGAATCTATATACGTGAGAAGATATACTCGTATCACTGTGTATGTTAACCCATGCTTGCCAACTGTTGACATATTTGGAGCAATGTAACACATTGCTATAAAGACGGTAAGCTCGATCAACTACTGCAGTGGTTAGTCATATGTTTCATCCCCTAATTTTGATATTGGTAAATCTTGGTACGTGTATGAATTAATTTTTGGAAAATTTTTGCAACATCAAAACTGAAAGAGAGAGGAACAGAATCAGAGATCGTCGTAGAAAAACTAAAACTGCATCGACTACAGGTCAAGGGGCAACCTTCGAGCAACCTTGTTTCGTAACAGTATATCATTAGCTATGGCACGAGCCAAAAACCGAAATTCTTACTCACAGGCATTCGAGGTTGGCATCAAACGATAATACCATACTGATGCACCCGATCGATTGTTCGGATAAATACGTAGGGAATACTAATTAACAAACGCTGATGCAGAGCCGAAGTTATATATCTAAAAATAAAATATATATATATATTATACAGACTCTATACATATATTAAATTTCAATCGATATCATTCCCTCCGATTCTCGCATATATATATATTCGCATTACGGCGACAGTTTTCACGCAACTAAACTCTATACTGATAATTACTGCAGGTATATGGAATTGTAGGAATCAATAATCCTCATAATTATAATGGAAGAATCGAGTAATCGATGCAGTGTAAAGTTTTACTGAATGGGATAAAAATTGGATTAAAATAAAAAAGAAAAAAAAAGCTCATTGCGTTACTAATTTTAAGTTACTTACTTAGTTTAAACTCTTTTACTCGATTCGTAGATATAATGTTAAAGTGCATTGGTATAGAATTATCTGTAGAGATTATTATCTTAAAGTTAAGATATTCGAAAAATGTATAGACATTTTATACCTCAAAGAAAAATATCTGAATTTTTTAAGTCCCAGAATGTTTATAAACTGTGCGAACCTAGTTAACCAACTAACTAACTAACTAACTAACTAACTAACTAACTAAGTAAATTGCATTTCGGAATGCTGGTTGATTTCTTAAGAGTAATTAGAAGCAAGAGTTCCACTCGACGCGCCTAAGGATTTCGAATTTAAATTGCTCGTGCATGTATTTAGATTTGTTTCGAAGTAAATACCTACCTAACTAAATAAGTATATATATATATATATATATATATATATATAGTATAACAGGTGAAGACACGCAACTGTTCTGTTAGTATATAGTATGTATACCGTTTAGTTAAAGCAAGCCTGAAACTATATAGCGCGAATTCTATCACCGAATAAAATTCCGAACAGGTAGAAGTGTGAGCGTTTTATACTATCGCGGAATTTCGAAAAGGTAGATTTTCTAGGCCGAGTAGTAGTAATAGCAGTACCACCAGCAGCTTGTGGCCTGAGGATTTCTAAAATGGCGTTTATCGTATGTAAACCTACAAGTATGTAGGTAAATAACATTACCGAGGTGGGCATGGCGTTGCGTGATGTGGAGCCAGACATATCTGCCTATATGTATAATGAAATGTACGTATACGCCAACGCCTGGGGCAAGGCTGTCTTCAAGGCTGTTCAGTTTTCTTATAAGTTGTTAGTTTTGTAACGTTTCGAAGAGAATTTTAATTCAAACTATATTTCATATATATATATATATATATATATATATATACTAACTCCGTATTAACTAACCGTAAGCGCGAATTCTAAATCGCGATACTTTCTATAAATGCAGGGTAAAAAATGTGTAGAAACTACATATATCCGCACTTAAGAAAATTCTTACTCAATTTTGCACCCAGATAATCACGTAGTTAATTAACAAATTTCATTTTAGATATTTCGAACCTAATAAGTAACTAATCGTTGACTTGATCGAACTAAAATTTTTCTCATATATTTTTCTGCTAGCTGGCTCTAGTCTGATCTAAAGATTTTGATAAACTCTTATTAGTTTAATCAGAAAAAAATTCAAATTAATTTTAATTATTATTATTTTATTTTATTTTTTTCAGTATAAATGGATTCAGAATAACTGTTCCGCAATCAATCTAATCAATCCATGGAGAATTTCGTTACTATAAGCTTTACAGGAAAAAAAAACATAATAAAATTTGGTAAAAGATATGTAAATTAGCTCGCGACATTTAATAGAAATTTGTATAAATTTTGCTCATTACCCACGCGTGGGTTTAAATGATCTCTTTCCTAAGATGAGATAGAAACACAATACGGTCTACCAGCTGTAGCAATTTACAGTATCATATAGCTATACTATATGTAATTTATAACCACATCGTTCGATTGTATACGTACAATATACATCTGTTGCTATTTAAGTTATGCCAATAACTATACTTCGCAAATTTTCTTAACTTAAAACTAAAATTTGGAGAATTAAAATCGCGAAATAAAATTTTTAAAATCCTAAATTATTCACGGTTTTTACATATGGTTTAGGGTTCGGGGGTTTAGACACACTAGATTGAACAAAGAACCCTTCGCGAATATCACACGATTATAATGTGCGGGGAATGGTGTAAAACCACGCCAATAACACCGTGGATAATTTATAACGACATTAAAAATGTGTTTGATAGCCGCTAATCCACACATGAATGAATAAATAAATGAATAAATAAAATAAAATAAATAAAATAAGACAAATCTAAACGAAACTTTGAAATCAACCGATATAACGTTCGATGCATAATGAATAGGCGAAGGGACAGAATATATAGTGAAACATGAATTTCTTGTCAGAGATACTAATTAATAATAAAACTAAAAATTTTCTACTTATGTAGGTATAGAGGTACGTTAATAGCCAAACTTTCGAAGTGAAATTTGTATCTTGTTTAATGTATCTAATTAGTTTTTTTTTTTATGTAATTAATACGAGAATAACAAGATACAGAGATCAGTAAAATATTCGCAAGAGTAAATTGAAAATCGGTTAGAGAGACATGTGTGTATTTATAATTAGAGTATATTAATTAGTCTACCTGCAGACTTGCGTTGTTTTTATTTCATTTCAATAGAATGAAATTTAAACTTAGGTATGTCGTTATAACTTGTAAAGGTAAGTAACAAGAAGGTAAGTATGCGAATGTAATAGATATCTATACTTAGTACAGCATGAAGAACGTCACATGTGTAGTTTAAATACATATAAGTGTTAAATGACTGTTTCTATATTTGTATATGATAAATAGATGGAAATTAATCACACTATATTCTACAAGACTCCCAGATACAAATATGAAAAACAGAATAATTATATAACTCGTATTAAAGTGTCACGATAATAATTTGCCAATTATTATACACGATAGATTAACAAAATGAAATGCATGCTGAAAAAAAAACCAGTTTTTTTTATAAAATTTCTGATCTTTCGATGATTAAAGCATGAATTCTGGTTGAATTTATAACCCTGTAGGTCTCTTTCTTACAGTAAGGAAACAGGATGCGGAAATACTCCGAAGAAGACTACCATATTGGCAATTCCGGTTTCCGGCAATGTCCAATTGAAATTTTTTTTTTATTTTTTTTTCAATCTATCTACTATACTATACCCTGGCCAATAGAGTTTTAGAATCTATATACACTGAGCCAATAGTCGACTCGTATATCAACATGCTATACGAGTTATACTCACGTGCTATGGTTAATAAAGTGCAGAGTCATACAATCGTATATGAAACTGTAGTATGAAACTACGTAGCTACGATCAATACAGAGAAATTGAAGAGTTTAATAAACGTTATCATTTCTTTGTATACTAATACTAATTATTACCTCTCAAGTAAATTTTCCGTAGATTAGGAGTACATAAAAAATAAAAAAAATTCTGGAGATAAAGAACTGCGCAGGGTATACGTATAGTTAACCGATAGATAAAGTTAGGGTTTCTTTTGTCTGATCGTGTTATCGAGTCTGACCCTTTTAATCAATTATAACAAAAAGAGTTTCCCTATATATGTATGTATAAAAGAGTATATATACAATAGTATATAGAAAAGCGTAGATAGTAGATTAGCAAAAAAAGCCCTAGGTGCAGGTATAAGGTATATAAAAATAAATCTTTTGGTGTCGATAGGAATAGGGAAAGCTAAATGAAATGTTCAGGTATGGTGAAAATCAATTTTCAAGATAAAACTATTTTCTTATTTGAAGAAACAGTTAAATACTAGGTAGGTGTTCTACCTGGTATGTACCTGGAAATAAATATAAGAATTTTGAGTCCGTTGGACACTTCACCTGGTGCTATTGTATGTATAAAAGAAAGAACTGCGTTCTTCAGACACTTCAGAATTTCATTCACCCTAAAAGAATGCACAAAGCTCTCGGGAAATATAAGCAAGTAAGTAAAAAGGTTGACAAAAGCTTGCGCTTCCAGGGTATAGACAAGTATGTATGTGCATACGTGAATTAAGCAAGACTCTAGTCTATATACCGATGGCGAAATGCCAGATCGTAAAAATTGTAGATATAAAAGGCGTGCACAGGAATTATTCTGGAAAACTGAACTATTGGCCGATTTTCAAGAGTCCATAGGGATTTCAAGTTCCGATATACCCACTAAAGCCAGCGGTAAATATGCTCTCCTTGACCCAAATGCAAATAACATCACATGTTACTAACAGATTATGCAGAATATCATCATTATTGATTTTTGGAATTTTTTTTTACCGATATTGCTCTGACCATTCAATAATAATTAAGATTTTATTCTTGTTTTTCTCTTTCTTCATATTCCCAGTAAGATGTGTGTTTTCAAAAATCAACCACATCGCACCCGAAAATAAAAAGTATCTACTATTTCATCAAATGTACTGACTCTGATGATTTTTATCCGATCTTCTTCGATGGACTAAAGATTTGCTGAAAACCAGGAGACTTTAGCCAACAGCTGGGACAGAGGGTAGCCTTGAGCAAAAATCAATGAGTTTCAACCCAGTATGGTCGAAATATATGTAACAGAATTTTCAAATACAGCTGCAGGTGAAGCACGTGTTTTAAACAAACCGTAAAGGTTTATGGGAATTTATATTGGGTTTGTCGACTAGTTCCTAATAGCAAATTCAATTCAGTTTTATTACCTACTACTTCATCGCGTCTTTACATATATGGAAAATAAATTGAAAAAAAAAAATATATGTAGATTCTCTTAATTGACCATTGGTGATAATTTATCGATCTTCTTATCGCACACGTTTCCAACTATTTATATTTAAAAGCAGTTATGGTTTTAGTCTGTAGATCACCGCATACATATATAAAAATCATTCAATATTTTTTATACTTTAAAGAGACTCGAAGCTACAGTCGCAGCATTTAATCTACTAATTTTTTAGTAATGCAGATTTGAGTATAAATTCGAGCTAAGGGATGAAAACGTTCGTAAATATATAGTGCGAAGTGAAAATGAATATCGAGGAAAAATTTGCAAAGATATATAATTCGCGAGATCGCAGAATCAAAGAACCAAGCAATTTTCATTTCCATTTTATTCGCTAATCAAAAAAGGAAGGTGATAAAATTAATCCGATTTAATCGTAGGTTTGAAAATCTCGGTATTTGCATCCGAAAAATGATGATAAATCAAATTGATTGATTATACAAGAGAAAGAGGCGATCTAATGAGCAGATTGAAATAAAAAAATATATATATTTTCTTAATTAATAACATTTATACATAATATAGTATATTTTATCAGTGATCAATGACTTATGACAGATGTGTTATTAAAAACAAGTCGAAGGTTAGAATAATATAACTAAGCAGAAACCATGTGGCATAGCAGCTGAACCTTCTATATGATCGTTTACACGTGTTAGCAAAGTGGATATATGTATAATACATTGAATCTACGATTAATACGTGTAGTTATTATCACATGTGAGGCTGTATCGAGTGAACAAGCGTGGATGATCATCATCTGTTTTATGTAGCCTTTTTTTTTCATTTTTTCACAGAAAATTATCAAGTGCTTCGGAAATTCTTCTTTTTCTTGTATCTCATCGTAAGCTCTCGCAAAGTATAATTTCAATTAGGTATTCGATCTGATATCAAGTCGAAAATCGGCGAGAGAATCACCCGATTATACCATAAGAATTTCGAATCTATTCTATAGGAAGGTAAACGAAAAATAATGAAAATATTAGGTATCAAAAAATAATTTGATATCTAATATTGAAATGTGAATTATTTGGGATCTGTATTGGCAGAATTTCTTATGAACTGCGTGTAATATCAAATGTGCAAAAAAAGAAGAAGAAGAAGAAGAAGAAAAATCGTCTTTTTCTATTATTTATGTACATATGTAAATTTATTGTAACTTTCACCGTAATAATAATTACTAATAAAGTAGGTAGTAGGATATTTCGTGTTACAAGTATATTATCTGCCTAAATAACGTAAAGATTAACCCATCTTTAAATCGCGTCGTGTTGTATCGTTGTTGCGTAATCATAATAATTCGAGGCTCTATCTTTGCCTACGGCTTTTTAACACGCGTTCAGATTATTTCTAAATATAGATTAGGTGCGGCTTTATAGAACGGCGAAATCTTTGCTTCGGATGGACAAAATTCTTAACGAAGTATTTAAACTTCAAAAGTGAGTAAAAAAAGAAAAAAAAAAGAAAAAATTACTCAAACCGGATACAAATAACAAAAAAACAAAAATGAAAAATAGAAAATGAAAAAGAGTAACCACAGTTTTGACCCAAACTGCAAACGATGTACATACCTATATATATACACGTCCGTAAAATGAACTTTGACATTAATTATAACATTACAGTTATAATTGGTAGTTTAAAAAGCTGGGTAAGAAGTATTTAATTTCCAAAGAAATTAAGAGAAAAAAATTACGAAATGCATGAATAAAGTAGAACCTAAGAAAGAAATGAAATTCTAACAAATCTAAGTCTATTCTACCCTTTAACTTCTGTTCGTATGGATATATACCTATATACCTATATATAAGCTTTGAACATATAGTTACCTATGCCGTCACGATTAGTTGGGTCGATATTATTGCCTTCAACAGAGAACAGACATTGCAGTATTTCTGTAATATGTACGAGTCTGTACAACAGTGTGATATAGGTAGATAAAAATAAATTTATGTCTATTTGCATTTGCATTTGCGCTTTAACTTTGCGTACTTTAAATATACCCTTTAAATAATTCGTAAACAATAATGGTCATATATTTTGTGAGTTTTTTTTTATAAATTTGTATAATTGCAGCACTAAATATAGAATTTTTTTAAAATAATTTCCGCAATTTATACAAGAAAAAACAAAAAGAAGAAAAATTTGTAAACCGTTAAGCCGATATTATATCCTGTATAGAAAATCTTAACGTATATAACGTATATATATTTATAAACTAATAGGGCGCGTGCGGTAGCTTGCACAATGTTAAACTATATTAAGATTTTTCTGTTGAAATATGATGGAAAAGAAAAACGAAAAGAAAAAAGAAATGGAAGAAATAAAAAAAAACTACTGTCGTTATGGCGAGTCTGTTAAATATCCCCTATAGATGTTGTAAAACATAAGTAAAACCGCCTGCAGCATAAATATATACATAGGTATAATATAGTAGCACAGATTAACATTGACGTAATTCTTTATTCTGCCCATGTGACGGTGAAAAAAATAAAAAAGAAAACAAACAAATTAAAAAAATTATTAATAATAAATGATAATTGCAGACTAGATACATTATAGGTATATATAAACTACTGTTAAATATCTGGAAAAATAAAAATAATTGTAGCCTCTAAAGTGGGCAGAGAAGTATTATATCGTTCTTAATATACATATGTTTAATACATAAATGTATGAGCAAGCGGAGGAGTTATTGATGAGATCGTTGTTTACGGACTTGACACAATCAGACTGGAATCCGTATAGAGCGCTGTGCGATAGATATGTAGTAATGATATATATGGCGTCATTCAACGAGAAATCTTAACTTGGATGAGATCGTCACCGTGCCAATTACCTACATTATATTTATTATATATATACATGATAGAAGATTTCTTAAATAAAATTATAATAATAACTATGGTGAAAATTTTTGCATTTTAAATTATAGCTACGGTGTTATATGATATATAGTTAAAGTACATAGTACTTGAACTAGAGAGAATCAAGTTCGTTCAAATGTCGGTTTAATAATCGAAATTTATTGTCTTCGTACGTGAACGGAATATATACGTATATTTATATGAATTACCTACTTAATAAATTGAAAAAAATAATCGAGTAAAAATTATCCATCGATTAAAATGAAAAAAATAAAATAAGGGAAGTAGATTGATGACTGCGAAACATTATTTTTTTTTATTTCTCTTTTTTTTTTTTTTGTTACGCATTATATGACAACTGCAACGTGATGCAAGCTAATATAATAATAATAATAATAAATGTAGATAGAAAAAAGAATCGATACTTCTAGTATAGAGTAACTGAATAGACGTACATGAATCTTGAGTGTAAAATATCAATCGCAAAAGTCATATTATTTCGCGATGATAGAAAAGACAAAAATTAAAATAATAAATAAAAATTAGGATTTAAATTGCAGTGGGAGTATGTTTCAACGATGAATATATATATATATATATATATATATTAGGATAATATATATATAGTATTATATACATACGAGTCACCGACGTGGCGCGGGCGCTCTAGACGTTGATATACCTATCTGATAAAGAAATAATATAAAGAAAACCACCGTTTATGACGAAGCCGCGATTGTACATATAAAGAACAGATTTTCGATACCGCAAGATAAGAAACCGCCAAGGTCATTAATCTTTGTCTAACAATAAGCTCTGTTTTTATAATCGGATCTTTGACGAATCGATGATGATTTGATCAGCGGATTAACCGCGAATATACACACATATATATTTATATTTATATATATGTTGAGATATGTATACCAGTATACGTACCTATAACACTGACTAGCCTGCAGTCACGTGTCAAATAATCAATAGAAAAAAAAATAATGATCTTATAAACCGGATAAAAATAAAAAAAAAAAGAAACCACCAATATTTATAAATTATATTTTCTTTAGGAAAATAAGAAAACTTTATATGTTACAGAGCTTTTATAAAATATATTGCTTCATTTTTCTATTTTTATTCTTAATCGCGGTATAGAATTTGCCGAATTGGTAATGATAATCATATGAAATAGTTGTTTGTATAATAAATATTGCAGGTATGTTTTTATACATATATATATAAGAAAAATTAAAACAACAATTGTTTACGCAATAACTGCGGTATGGATAGCAGCAATACCCAACAGGCTCAATGCCAGGGCTTTTGACCCAGGCAAGGTACATTGTCATGCGAAGGTCGCGCATAATCTTAATTTATCCGGTTTTAAGATAATCGCGTATAACTCATTCGATCTATAATTAATAGGGGATAGAAAAAGTTGCGTTTAATTTATAGGTATATAGGCTTGATGGTTGAATAGACGCGTAAGTAGGTTTTGCGATGTATTACGCGTTTGCTATTAAATTACGTATTCATACGTGTTATAACAAAAAGCAAAAATCAATTTGTCAATTAATTACAAACAAAATAAAAACAAAAATTATTTCATTCTAATCGAAACCCACTTTACGGAAATTCATTTTATCTACTTCAATCGATAACTTTGACGTCATAAATAATTGATAAGATTTTGAGACTGTTTTTTTTCCATGAATTAAATTTAAAGATGATTAATTTTTACCACTTATTCGCTTCGATACGATCAATACAGCTCGAGTTATTAAATACTGGATGGATACATATGCTTGATTTTAAAGTTTCGGAAATTTGGCCTCTCGGGTTTTCTCATATAGCTTTTGAAATTTTGAATCTTCGGTGTTTCTTAGTTTCAATTTTTTAATTTTTTTGTAATCGGTAATATTCAAATTTGGAATTTTTTACCGTCCGGGACTCCAAAAATTGGGAACTTCAACTCATACAGTTATATGAGGAAACAGGCATACCGAATCAGGGTTTAAAAAGCAAAAAAAAAAAAAAAATACCAGAGGGTCAATTTTTGAACCAATATTTCGATATAGCTCATTCGACTGCATCAAATTGAATATACATTCACGATGGGATAAATAAAAATAAATAATTACGATCTGTAATTAATTGCTATGAAGTAAACGGGTGTAATATTCCGTATAGGCAAAGTCCGAGTAAATTCTAAGAAGTGAAATCGTGCTATTATGTTCCAAAGGTCTCGTCTATAGCTTAGCACGAGATATCCTCTAGTACAACCATGCGATACTAATTAGATTACGTAAGAATTGGTTGACCAACAAACAGAGCATCGTGAAATTTCAACAGGCGAGAACAGAGGCAATGACCGTAACAAACGAGCGGTATTTTCATCGGTCTTTCTCGCGGATACCGAATCAGATAGTTATAGGTAACATCGTACATAAACTTCGAGGAGTTGACTAGAGGTAAATTCGCGAAATGAAAGGTAGAGCTGCTCCTTTCAATCCGCTTTCAATAAATGATTTTCGTTTTTACTCGGGTTTAGAGAGAAAATATAATATTTTATACAAAACTAGGTTGAAGTAAGAAAAGATTCCAATATTTTGTGTTAATCTTTGATCAATTGAATACATTAAAATTTAATTTTATCGATTTTTATCAGTTTTTTTTGAAGATTTTAGCAATAGAAATTGTGCGATAGGTACGTGACGTAAAGCGTTTCATAAATCCGCATGAATAATGCAAAATCAGATTACTGATAGTTTATATAATATCGACCAAGCAAAAGATACATCACATAAATGTTCCAATTAATTTACCATAAAATTAGATTCGATTTGTTGTATATGATCAAACGAATACCATATGCGATTATTAAATAATATTCGCGTCTTTAAACGTTTGCAATATAGAGATTCAAATTTGTGCAATCGACACCCAATGAAAAAAAAAAGAAAAACACAAAAGAAAATTGTATAATATAAAAATAACGATTTTGGCTATGGGCCACTTCGGGGATACGATTTTCAAAACGTGAGGCAATCGCGAATTGCATTCGACGAGATAGAAAAATAAAATGAAATTTTTTCATAGAAAGTAATATAGAAGTGAGACGATTTTTCATTTCTTTTTTATCGTCTTCTTATTTTCTTATTTTCTCATTTTCTTATTATCAGATGTAAAAAGCAAATATTTTTTGACTCGCATCGCTGAACTCGATTTCGCCTTACATTTATGAAATAAATATACTTTTAGTTTCATCCAGAGTATATTATACCTAGTAGGTATATAGAAATATAAATAGACATATAATTAGCTACGCGTTTACCTGCGAGTATTTGGGTACATGTAAAATAAGATCATGAATCCCACAATTATCTCTATTCTCACAAACGCACGAAACTTGATTATACTTTACTTTCTCTCTGTACATAAGCCCGGAGAAATAAACTAATGAAGAATCTTGCCGAAAGTATGAAAATGTGAAAAATCATGAATGCCGAGAAATTTCTGTAATTCATTTTTGTTCCCTTTTTTTTTTTTGTATTTTATATTTTTCATTTTATCTATCGAGAAATGTTGTAAAATTTGCTCAAACTAGCGAGCAGCACGATGAATTTATATTTGACTAATTTCAAAATTGTTTAATTAGGTTAATTTAAAGATTGATTAAATTAGTAAAATTGTAAAATAAATTTTTTCCGAAAGAAGTCGATGACTTGCGAATGCCAAAAACCATATTTTATATTATGTATACATAACATAGTTATTTTCATTATTCAAACTTTCGCATTTGACTCGAATAATATCAGCCCTTTCGCAGATATGCTCCATTGCAGTTACGCTTCCTTTTCTCTTCTCTTTCACTCGACTTTCACGCCGAGAAATTAACTATGTAGCTTGAAATTCTTAAATATACGACACGATTTGAAAGGATCGTTTGTGTTGCGCATCTTTAACCCTCTTCTTATACATAGACAATAATAAATTCATTAAGAATATATATTTACAAATAATTAGGAAATTTCTAATTATTCAAATATGTAAAGTAAAAAAGGAAATATTCATTTATTTTACCAGCTATACCATGATATATCTACCTTCTAGATATCCACAGAATTATTCATAACCGGAAACCAACCTTCGATAACACAAATTTTAATCAACAATATTTTCCGCGATAGTAATATTATCTATAAAAAATAATTATAAACCCATACGTAAGAAATAAAAAAATATTAAACACACACACACCGAGCTTGTCTAAAGTTTGAGCAACGATAACAGTTATATGCATTATATTCAATGGGGTATAATTTAAAAAAAGCTATATTTTTTTTCCATGACGTGAAAAATGTTAATATATGGTGAAAATTTTTGTTTTTTTCTTTCTCCAAATATGAGATTTACCTATAAATTAGTTTGAAAACGGAGTTTAAACCATGATTAGCTTATTTTCATAATAATTGTACCTGATATTATGGTTTTTTCACATTTTCAACAAAAGCAATTAGTATTGTAAAATGCGTTAAAATTTTTATGTTTTCTATACAGAGAAAACTTTTCTTTTGCCATGTATCTAGGTATCGATATTTTTCATTTTTCATTTTTCTGTGTGTCTGCATATAAGTATATCAAGGTTTAAAAATTACATCGATTGACCTTGATTTCATGAAGCATGAAGAATTGGTTTAATTGCATTATATACATATATAGGTATACGTATATGACGAGAAGATTGACGTAGGCGTTTGAACCAGCAGAGACATAAAAGTGAAAAGAAAAAAATAAATCAAAAAATTATATACCTATATCTGATAAAAAGTAAGCATTGATCGATATGTAGAGTAAGACCAGGTCAAAACTTAAAAATCTGTTCAAAAACGTTGAAATTGAAAATTGGCCGAGTAAAATTGCACGAAAAATAATAGCGTCGACTAATTCTAGAAAATCGTAGACGACATTATACGACTTTCTGTCATTTTTAAAAGTAAAGACATTAAAATTTTGATAAAAACTTTAGAAATTCTTATTTTCAAATTATTTATGAGTTTTCATAATTTTTATAGCGAATTACGGTATATAAAAAAAAAAAAAAGTGATACTACCTTATGCCATATCAGACAGGCAATATAAATAAATGACAGAAATAAACTCATATATATATAATTATATTATTGACGTAACACAGTGTGCCAGTATCTCGTATATTTTCTATCTATATTTATAATACGCCAACGCATGTACGAATGAAACAGGTGTAGAAATAGTAACAAAACGATAATTCAACATAAACGTTCAAAGAAACAGATTGAAAATAAAACGGAAATTCCGAGATTTAATACTTATATTATAATCTTCTACGAACGATTGATTCGACGATATAATTAAAATTGATGAAAATCTCTATCATAATCTATTATTAAATATAAGTTATAAAATTTGTATAGCTTTGTCGTACAAAGTGAATCATTATTAACGATGAATAAATAAATAATAATAATATATATTGATTTTTCAGCGATGCGATGCTCACCGTATCGTCTATAATCAACGAGCAATAAATTATCGGCAATATATTCTATTAGGTTCATTGATTCTTAGTCTAATATACGGGTGTACCTGTCTATTATGCATATACCTACGTATAGTATATATTTATACCAATTGAACGAATAAACGTTGTCACGTGCTAAAATAACAGTTAATTAATTTACGAGATGGTATAGTATAGACTCGCACGTGTATGCAGGTTCTTCGTCGGTAGGTATAATATGTCATTCATCAACGTATAAATTTATACGCAAATATAATATAGTATGTAAATTGTGATACAGGAAGCAATTCGTACATGAAACGATGTTGGTTAGTTTGAAATTGGCGGTTAACCTCATATTTTTTTTTTTGTTTTATTTTATATCATCTCTTGTGTTCTATTCTTTTTTTTTTTCTTATTCTTTATCCTACTCATATATCTGTTGTTTTTCCTCGTATAATTAAAAAGAGGTTCGCAACCCAATTAAAAACCAACATAACATAAGAACTCGAGTTAAACAATATGATTTCCGCGTCTGTCGATTCAACGTTTCATATACATATAAATTTATAGAGTCTCTAATGCTGAAAAGGTATTATACAGTTTTCTCAAAGCTTGTGCCATCACTTTGAAAACATGAAAATAGCATGAAAAGTGAAAAAAAAAAGTAGGCTAATGTCTAATTATAGGACTTTTTAATTTTAATTTCTTTATATCAAAATATACATATCAAATTATTCTAACGCGAGTGGCAAATAATTTTTTTTTTATTATCTTTTATGTCTTTTTGGCATTAGAGAAGGGTTATCTATCTTTCTATCTATAGAGAAGGATCGTTTAGTGAAAAAACTAATTCATACAACGCGTTCTAATCGCGATAAAAAAAAAAAAAGAAAAGGAAATAAGGACTCAGAATTTAAACTACTAAAACCTATATATAGTTAGAAATACAATCAGCTTTATCACTCGACCTTTTGAAATTTCTCAGATTCTGAAAACCCCCATGAATATTCATTGAAATTCACTACTATACTCGTCACCACCCACGAACCAGCATCCCCAAGGGCACCAAAGAGAGAACTGCGCTCAGATATAGATACTAGGTACACACTAGACTAGACTAGACCAGACCATACCAGACCAGATAGTAGATATATATCTATCTATATGTGGACCTGAATTAGATCAATGGATCTATTTGCTTTAAGGAATGATGGGGTACTCTGTGGGATTCTGTATCCATGTGGGAATAGCACGTATAGGGTTCAAAATTGGCTGCTGATTAGTTGAATTTTTCAAATTACAAGAGATTTCTTTTTCCTTTTATCTTTCTTTCTTCTTCTTATTCTGTTTTTTTTTTTTTATAATTTTTTTTATATATATAGAATTTCTAATTCAAAGACATTGACGATTCCAAATTTTCATCCCATTTTCGATGTGATTTTTTCGCAGTACCTACCCGGCCATAGGCAATTATTAGGAATGATAATTATTGGTTGTATTAGCCGTAGTTGCATAACGATTAATTATCAGTTCAGACCGTTAGTAATGGTTAATATTGCAGTAGCCCCTCTTCTCTATCGAGCAAACTAATATTAAGCAAATCAGGCGTTTCCTCATCATCATATGTGAAGTGGTGTCAGATCCTACGTTGACCGCTTAATACAGGGACAACCAGACAGCGGACAGGACATTGTTCATTATCTGGTACAACTATGTTTTTTAATGCTCTTATAACAATGACCGGTTCTTTTTTTTTTTATATATATATATGGGTTTGACTTTCACTATATCCGACCCGTTAATACTAAAAATAAATAATAATGCTACGATTGTGTTTATATATAACAAATCAAGCTTACGAACACAAAGATCAGCTTTAAAAAATTGCAACATTAATAATCTCATCTTGAATAAGAAAAAAATTCAATTTTAAGAAAATCCTTCAAAAGTTTCAAGACGCAAAAAAGACAATTTTTGCATCGAAATTTTATCATGAAATTTCCTGGTTATAAATTCCTTTAAGATTATTCATGCGGATCTGATCGAATTGATGAGTAAACCAGCCCACGGAATGATAACGAAATTGCTATTCTTATCTCGAGATTTAACACCGCTGAAGATAACGAGCTGTAGAATATTTTATACGGAACGCATAATGTGAAATCAAATTGTTAAAAATCTTTTTTTTTTTATTATTTTTTGTTCTTTTCGTAAATAAGTTTATTTCTTTTGTCTTAAATAAAGCTTGAATGAATGAAAAAATGGAAAAACTATAAATTTGATTTCCAAGACTACTACGAATTACAAGCATCACTCGGAATAAATTTGGTCCAACATCGCCACGCGCTTAATTATACCAATTGGTCGTTTACAGGGGAATTAATTATGTTGCTCTACACTGCACGAGCTGCTCACACTTGTTTCTAGTGTGTTTACCGATTAGCAAAGATAAATGGTATATCAAATTCCCCCATGCTATAGCCATATACTCCGAAATCTAGAACAGGTGCAATGTAGCTAATCGGTCCGCATATATCCTAAATAATTATAACCCGCGAAAAAAAATCTTTATAAATCGTACATCGTTTTTTTTCTAATCACAATTTAAATTTTTTATTATAAAAATGATAATAAATGAATATATAAAATCTGTTGAATTTATTCATTTGTATAAAATTAATCGTTTTTTAACTCACCTAGTTGAATGATCGACAAACGAACCGCCGTCCAGTAAACGAAGTTTCGCGAAAAGTACTGCGCTGACAAAAGGAACAGCGGTCAATTCTTCCAAGCCCACTTCAACTGAGAATTTATACTTCTTCTTTTTCATCATGAAGGCCATGTCACTTGTCACAGAACACCTTATACCTTGACCCCTAGCGTTCGGCGCACAGTATCTTGCTTCTTTTTTAAACGTATAGTTTATTTCTTTATGTTTTTTTTTTTTTTTTTAATTATTTTATTAATTAATGTGTTTCTTTTTTTTTCTTTTTTACTTCAATTTAACAATATTAAGATCCCGGAAGTAAAACACGGGGTCAATAATCCCGCTGCTATATTATAACTTACGAAGAAACGGAAAAAAAAAAAAATCAATTATTTCATTTATACTATATAAATATACCTATATTTATGTATAAATTTACGATCAATTATAGCAGTGATGATTTATTGTCAATATTATTATTTTTCAATTAAATATTGTTTTTTTTTTTTTTAGATTTCATTTAATAATGTTCCAATTTTTTGTTTTTTCTGTTTGCTTTCCGATTAACCCTTTTTTTTAATTGATTTTGTATATAGACGAAAAAAATGATAACAGCTTTGTGGTGGACGAGTGGATTTTAATTATTGAAATACAGGCTGTGATCACAACCATCAGTCAAGGCTCTTCCTTTGTATTATATAGTATACGCTTCGTGATAATTCACTGGTAAACATCGTCCGTAGCTACCACTCGTAAGTAGGTATATATTTATTAATTAATTGTATAATATTAAATATTAAGTCGTAACAACGATTGAACGATGCAGCGATGCACCTCGTTATTCTCCGTATATTTCTTACTACGGTATGTATTCCTTTACCGACGTCATGTTTACAGGAAGTTCTGAAAAAATTACAGAAAAAAAAAAAAAAAAAATTACAAAACAATTAAACTTTATAGGTATAACATCTCGAAACTAAATTATAATACAAATACAATTATTATGTATACTAGAAAATTAGTATCATTATCAAATCGATTATTACTCCAAAAAAAAAAAAAAATTAAATAATAAAGCTCGAAGTATAACAACGATTTAAACACAAATTTGTTTTTTTTTTTCCATCATAATTTCTCTCCTTTTTTCTGAAATATTTTTTTTTACTCCGGAAGTAGACTAGCAAAATCAGACCTCCAACTTCCTGTAGTCAAATGTCTCCACAGAGTCGAATAATAGAATGAAGCAACGTTGCATAAGTTATTTTACTCATTATTTCAAGTGGCAAGAATCGTCTGATACAGAATGTCCTTATTAGAATTCTTCAAATATACTGAAAGTCACTTTTTTTTCTTTATTTTATTCATTTTTCGAAAAACTTTATCATTACATCAGAATTCGTTCCTCGAACGAAACGCGAGGCCTTATACAGAAATGAACAAAAATATATTTTCAATCTGTATCATAATCGTTGGTTTAAATTCAACGCAATTTTTCATTTTTTTTTCCCAATTAATTACAGAGAGCAAAAGAGAGATAAAGAGAGGAGGGAAATATGCTCTTAGTGCAGTCAGTGGACAAAAAAAAAAAAGCCTAAAAACTTCCTTAATTTACCTCTGATATTTTTCCACCTCTGTCTCGATTATCTCTTTATGTCTAATGACTGAATTTATCTGTGTATTTAATATTTTCGAACACAGTAACAAATTTCAGATAAGATAAGACCAGTAATAGTTGTAAAAGTTAACCGAGGTAACGAATGTTTGGATATGAAAACTGACGACTGATTTAAATGCGATTTAAAACAATTGTTTAAAATGTTATATATTGTAAAATAAGAGGAAAACAATAAAAATTTTCATACAAATTGAGTTATACCAAGAAATGAGGAAATTTTTTCCCTTCTTTTCTTTTATAATTATTAATTCTTCGCGATTCATACTCGATTTTTTCTATTTATTAAGTAAATAATTCAATGATAAACGATAAGATAACAAAAAAAGTATTGAAATAATCGCTGAGTTTGAACACTGAGAGTGATCATAATAATGTAGTACGTGTTCAGAAATGAGATGAAATTAGGTCAGGTAAGAGAGAGAGATGTTTCAATGGTTTAAAAGAAATTCATACATTTTACATTTCTTTATCTTCTTATTGACTTCTCCTCTTTTTTTTTTTTAATTCTTTTTTTTTTTTTTATACCTCGTAAAATTGGCGAATTTTATAATCACAATATCATAGAATAAGAGAGACGCATCTCGTGTGTAATTACGTAATTTACGTTAATGGTTTGTCCCGTAATTGCAAAGAATAAAACATCGCGTAATAAATATATAGAAAATAAAAAAAAGTTGGAAAATTAATAATGACAGTGCGTGTGATTGTCGCTAATTCATGTTGTCTGTTGTCACGTTACATAAACCGAGAAACTATCACCATTCGCATTTTGATATAATATAAACGATGAAATGAAATTTTCGCCCTAAAATTTTCACTAACCCCATAAGAAACGCATATATGAATAGTAAATCCCAAAATATGTTATAACATCACAATACTTGACTCACGAATAAGTAAATACGATTTCATTGCTAAACACAAAAGCTAGTAGCGTAGATATTATGTATACAACGTAATAGCAACGTCAAATGATTTACGACATCGCTATGACTGTTACAATTAATTAACCCATCGTTATGTGTGTGTCTGTGTGTGTGTGTGTGTACTTGATAAAACTGCATGAAAAATTTTTAGTCTTTAATCTAGTATGAAATTATTGCATTCTTTTTTTTTTTTTTTTTTTATATATAAATAAGATGTGTGAATTTTCATCAACTGTTGATTGAAAAATGAAACAATATACGTATGTGAATCACGTTGTTGTAATTATAATAAAAACTGATATTAATTAAACATATTTCGAAGAACAGCTGTCCCTTGACGGCTGGACCGTAAGGAACATCAAAGTGTGTGAAAAAAAAATCTGTGCACATTATTCTATAATTTATAACCTATGATTTAGCGGCTGTGTTTATTCATAATTATTTCATATAGTTTCTTTATATTAGCATTGATTATTGAATGATAAATTTTTCATCCAAGTATGAAACAGGAGGCAAGGAAGTTTGCTTTATAATCTAAAATATTGACTGAAAAAAAATGTCTTGATGCTGGTTAGAGTTAAGTCGGGAAAAAGAAGAGGGAATAATGTTCTCACCGTTTGAGTAGTAGAAGTATAAATCCCCTTGTGCACTTTATTCACTAGCTAACCGATCTCACACTTAATAAAATCCCTCATTATCACTAAGTTTACTTCGAAACTAGGTGAAAAATTCAATAAATTACACAGAGAATTTTACCCTAAATCCACAACCACTAAGCTTAACCACAATCGACAGAACGGAGGCCGTCTGTGAACTGACGCGCCGTTATGGCCACTATGTATAGACCAAGTCCCTACTCACAATACCAGCGACATCTTATGGCGCTGGCCGTGTATTTAATACTTACTGAGCGATGACGTTTTGTGAGAACTTTCATAGTCGCAGATATATTTTGAATAAATTCGAAATGTAGATAGAGAATCGATTTTTATTCTCGTGTTTTATGATTTATGAGAAAAACTAAGCGTCTGGGAAGGTTATATTCTCTTAAGACGAAAGAAAAATTCTTTTTTACAGATCAATATAGATGGGTCGGTAAAGGAGGAGCATGATATTACTTATACGTATGAATGAACTGGACAAAAGCTACGTGCGCTAAATTGTTGTGTCTAATTGTTGGCGACTATGTTTCTACTTCTTCTTTTTCCTCATTAGGTTTATAGCGAGATCGCATGTAGTCAAACTATTGTTATAGCTATTGATAATGACACATAAAAACTAAGAAAAAAAAATCAAATATATGATCGCATTGAGCGTCATCTCAAAATCTTATGTAGCTTGGAAGTTTTACAGCGTAACTGCCGACTGGTATGCCGGCCGGGCATGTGATGACTCAACAAGTTCTGTCTGCAGCCACTACGTGCCGCATATAAAACGCTTGGCTCTCACAAGCGCCAAAAATTGGCTACGATTCGGATATATACCAGTTCCAACTTTAGATTGATATCCACTTCAGGATACATCCGCGTACGTCCGGGGCACATCTTGCTCCTATGTATGTTAAGACCTTATACGATACAGGATGGACTGAGTATTGTCTATGCTGAAGCATTATAAGACTGCTGCTGGGGATGAGAATAGGACAGACGTATGCGATGCACGATCTGATTCCGTTCGTCTGTCAAAGTAGCAATAGTCTACCAATAGACAGTTAGCGCTAATGGGTAACTCGGCAGCACCCCAACAATTATTCCAATGCTCAGTCCATCCTATCTGGTCTACGGATATATGTTACATACGAAAGACAATGACCTTACCATAGACGCGTCCTCTGACAGCCATCTTGGTTGCCCCCCACTATCCCCATTACAGCGACGCTTTCATCTGCCGATGATGCAATTCTTCCATAATAAATTTCGGGAGCTTTAATCCCGCAACTCTGCAGTCAAGCCCATGACCGTACTTGTTTAGGAAATTAATTGCAGCGTTCATTCTTTGGAGTGGCTTACCCGCACGCGTGTATCTCTCCTCCAGCATCCTAATCTCTTTAGCCGGCCAAGGAGCTGGCTGTTTTACCCTCAGCTGTAAAAATTTCTTTTTTACCGCTGGTAAAATCGCGGTAAGGGTTTCCTAGTCCACCTTTATTGTCGGTTCTACCTGCCCTTCGAAAAACATAATGATAATGTCCACCTCGCACTGCGAAACACACAGACATTGTAACTGTCATGTGCCAGAATTTTCGAATTATATTTCGCAAAGTCTACTCCACTTCTAATCCTTTTTTTTTCACCTCTTGTACAAACTTGGGGCACATTTTCGCCCAACATTATTGACTTTTTAACGCTCTTCCGTACTTGTTACCGATCTCGAAAATTATTAACAAAAAACAAATAAAATTGTAATTTCTCAACTTTGAAATTGTCTTGCGTCTCATCGTCTCTGATAGCCGTGATCGTCTAGTGGTTAGGACCCTACGTTGTGGCCGTAGTAACCCAGGTTCGAATCCTGGTCACGGCAATGTATACACATACATTGTCACGGCAGAGATGTAATTTTTTTTTTTTTTTCTTCTTAATCAAAAATTTTTTTTTTCTCATTTTTACGTACGTATTTTGCTTGTACAAACTTCGCTGCGGATTAGAACATCGCATACGTTGAATCTCGCTGTTGTTATAGAAAGGATGCACACGTCATCTAATCAGCATTGAATGTTTCACTACACTTGTTGTCGAAAGGTGGTTCCCTCTGGTGTAAAACTCTCGCATAATATCACAAGCATTAAGAATAGTGGGAGTTAATCCACTAGCATTCTCCGATTTTCGGATTAGTTCTCTGTGGTCGGTAGTGCCGGTGGTTGGTACGAGCCCGAATTTATAATCATAATTTATTTTCGCAACAGGTTTAAGTTTTATTATAATTAAGTGTTCAAAAACGGCCTATGGGAATATCACTGTGATGTGTTACAACCGATAGTGATATTGTGGAGTGATTTTTCACATTATTTTATACATATTTACGATATATTCTACGGAGAAATGCGGGTGCTTGTTCTGGTGGCGGGTGAGTACATGCTTCAAAACACACCTGATTTACCTCTATACGTATTACTGAAATACTTTTATATATTATTTTTAATGTTATATACATATCGTTCTTTAATTTTATAAGCAGATAAGTTTAATATTCTATAAATAAAATTTGAACAAATATTAACACCTAGGTATGATTTATCATACACGACGCGCAACCTGTGACAGGTGACAAATAGTCACCTGAGGTACAGTTATTCGCTCCCTTCTAAACTCGCTAAAAGTTTGTTGAAACTCATCTCATATATGTACACAGATATTTTACAGAGGTTTAGAAATCTACACCTAATGAAATTTTCTGTTGAATTTACCATCTCAGCGGTGAATATATGGACAGCACTTCTTTTGCAGTATTAATTACCTTTTTGCAGTATAAATTACCAAAATTCTAGTATTTGGCACATTGCAGGCTACTTGCAAAGAAAAGTGCTGTCCATATATTCATTGCTGAGATGGTAAATTCAACAGAAAATTTCTTAACGTGTACAATTATCGCTTGTACACTTTGACTCCTATTGCGAAATTTATACATCTATTATTCGATGATGTGTATATTTTATGAGAAACTATGCAATGACGATTACATTTGTTCATTCATTTTGGTGAGAATTATAAGAAGAATTTTTATTACTTGTTTTTAGACTCGAGTTTAAGTTGCATATTTATTTGCATTCATTTTTATTGCAAATTTCGAGTCGCAATATCGCATCTAACTTTGTTGTAATTCAGGCAATTATTTGTTACGCAATATAGATAGAAGTAGGTAGTGAAAATCTCGAGAAAACTCGAGTGGCTAGTTCCGTTTAACAAATCGCGCATTGTCTACGTATAGAAAAGTGAAATTCCGAAATAACTGCCACGATTGAATTTTTAATTAATTTTTATTCAATTTTATCTTCGTGAAAATATTATATGTTATAATCCGCCTACAGGTTTAATTGAATTTATTTATACTACGTGGATCGTTTCTGGTTCTGCAGGATTTATTAAAAACGCCCAATCTAAGATCAGATTCAAGCGATTGTATGAAATAATATTTTTCAATTTTATCGTAAAATTAAATACGATACAAAAATTTATAGAAAAGAAATTATAAAGAATTTTAAAACGTAGACAAAAATTTACAAACTAATAGAATTATTCTCTTAAAATTCTCTGCTTTATATCTTCTATACACTTGACTTTTCAAGTGCTTTACAAAGCATCGTGTTACTTCATATATCCTGGGAAAATATCTGTTCATTATCAACTTTCACGGAGAACTGATATTCTCTAAGAAAACGTTATTTTGTTGCCATAAGAAGAATGGTTTTGTTCAACGCTATTATTCAACATCCAAAAAAAATTTGACTCGCACCTTTTTACGGATTTTGTAATAAATAGATATCATTATTACGTATATTAAACCATCATTAAGTATAGAAATATTTTCAGTTACATATAGGAACGCGATTATAATCCCCCCTTTGCTGTGTATTCGATTATTTTATAATCTCTTATTATAATTAATGCTGCTATTTTTTTCTATGTATAATATAATATATAGAGGGTGGTCCATTTAATTCTGTCACCTCGAATAATTTGATGATTAGCGATTATACAGAAAAATGTTATATGGAAAAATTGTTGCATGTGAAGGGGGAAAATAAGTTTTTGAAGTGATAGTCATCCAGGGGTCATATCTTCTGAGATTTCGATGATGGCAACGTTTTTTTTTTTAAAAGACTACCTGTTTTCTGACTTACTATGAGCAAACTGACATCGAAACGATTTCAACCATGTGTCATAAAATGACCTTCGAATGACTATCGGCCCTAAAATTTAAAAACTTATTTTCCCCCTTCAGATGCAACAACTTTTCCACATGACATTTTTCTATATAATTAATAATAACCGAATTATTCGAGGTAACAGAGTTAAATGGACTACCCTGTATATACTGGTTAAAAGATTGCATTGAACGTTATACGCGGGGGCAGTAGCGTATAGTTTTAACAACAGGCGGGAAATATCAGACTCTCTGATACGCTTGCATGGTTGGTGTAATTCTACACCACAGTTCCACATGTAATACGTGTCTGGATTTCATCAAATTTTTTGCACTATGTTTATTATAACGACGAAAATAATTTATTAATGTAAAAAATTTTGATTGTCAAAAAAAAAATAAAAAAACACCCACACACACGCAAACGCGTTAACAAATTTTGGGAAAAACGGATTTTGTATATTCACTTATTACGTAGCTGAACATCAAAGTTTAAAGGAGTCTGCGACTTATCAAAAAGGAATTTTTCGGCTACTCAGAACACCGAATGTTAGATGTAAAAATATTCCATGTCGTAAGTGGAGATAAGCCATAAGAAAGCTGAGAGTGCTCTGTAGAGATGCACTTCTGATGTGAGAATGAGTCAGTATAATGTATGAAGAAGCTTGACTCCGAAAATTAAAACGAGATAAAATTAATACTTATTAAATAAATATTGTATAGAAAATTATTGTTTGATGTTTCTTTTCATTTTTTACATAAATTCATCATTCTTATATAGTATAATTCATATTGTCAAAAATTATGCTTCAAACGCAGTTTAGTATACGGAATTGCAATATGCATTATGTAGGAATAAAAAAATCTGCTCTGAAAAGGAAAGAAAAGTAAAACATAAAATTTACCAGCATTTTTTTGGTTGTTTTTTGGTTTTTTTTTGCTTGAAAAATAGATAGATAATATATGCATACATTATTTATACATATTAACACGTTAATATGCATTCATTTGTTGCGTAAGAGGTAGGTAGTAGCTACCTACTCCCATGCAGCTAGTAAGAGAATCCCTAGACAAACGTTATGCGTCAGTAGTCAAACACCTATATGTATATGTATAGGCTATATCATACGCGTCTAGGTACAGGTAACATATGTATGGTAGGTATGGTCGATATGTGAACAAAGGTATTGAGCTCAAGAGGTAAAAGAACTATAATAACCCTTGTATTTCCGTATACATATCTACATATGTATACTTATAATACGCAGTTAATATCTTCGCACTTAATCTCCTAAAAAGAAAAAGCAAAAGAGGAGAAAAAAAATAAATGAGTTATAAATAATTGGTTGATTATCGATTTTAAAATATCGCGCTGCGGTAATTAAATTTACATAATTATATTATAATCGTCATATATATATGGAGGTATGTTACCTATAACGATGTATCTAGTAAATTTTGAAAAGTTAATAATTTATAGAAAAATAAAAAAATAAAAAATATAAAAAATTAAGAGAAGAGAAGAAAACTGGTTAACGTATTCTGAGATTTACAACGGCATATATACCGTATATTTAAATGTAGGGGAAAATAACGTCTCATCATTTTCAAAGGCTTTGATCTGGTCGCAGAGATCGTTGCACAATGGATATCAAGACAGGCGTGGTCTTTGCATTATTTAATATCTAATCGTAAGTAAATGACTGTAGCAGGCCTGTGACTTCTTCTTCGTTGTATTTAAATAGTTGGATGACGCTGTCGAATGAGAAACTTGAATATAACAATGAAACGCGTAGGAGTTAGGATCACAGTATATAAAATAAAAACGACGTATACACATGAACAACAACAAAAAAAAAAAATAATAAAGAAACTTTCATCACTTCTTTACACATGGGACACATTCCATCAGTTCCATAACCCGAGTTCAAAATTTTTGCTAGGGAAAATTTGCTTTTTTTATTGTTCGAATTTTCCAAAATTCATATAATTATTCGTTTGGAATAATTGAAGAAATTCTGAAGCATTGGTTAGAAAGATTTTTTGGATTTCTGCAAATTGGAAGATACGTACGTCTAACGATTGTATACGATCGATGCACTCAAAAACTCATCTTTTCATATCTTGCAAATCGAATAACTTCTGATATCAGAATGTATGATCCTAGATTTGTTGTTGGGGGTTGGCTAAAAACCAAAATCTCTCGTTGTACCAAAATCGGGGACCCATGCACAGAAAAGTGCCCCGGATAAACGAGAGCACCCCATTCAGGGCCATAAAATAATTATTTCATTTTTTATCTTTTTTTTTCCTAGATTATATATTTATATATTACATAATATACTTGTAATTCTATATATTTAACGTATAAACGTAAAAGCTTGCCGTTTGAATAAGATTTCTTGTTTTACGGTCGCGGTTAATCGGTCAGTGATCTAAACCGCGTCGTCGCATCGTGGTGATCTTGTCGAGTTTCTTGAGAACCGTTAGAAAAAACAGAATTCTTGTTTAGGTTCTTTTAGTATAGAGCTAATATCAACAAATTTCCAACTACTACGTGCAGGGAAAAATATTTAGAAAATGTATCGTTTGAATAGGGGTTGAATAGCAGACCGGGACAAAGTGGGCTTTTCAGCTGAAAATGTATGAAATTTTTATTTATCGTCATAGAAAAAAGATTCTGGAGTAGAAAACCAAAATGTCTTTGTTTTTTTTTTTTGATTTTAATCCATTTTCAGTGAGATTTTCCTTCTTTTCTACTGTCTTCCCTGTACTTTTTTGCACATGACGTTTCTTCGTTGGCTTTTTTAATCGTCTCGTTAGCAGTTTTCGGTGTATTTCTCTTCATCTCGTATTGTTCTTTCTTCAAAGAAATAAAATTTCACGATACTTAGGTACCTAGATAGTTACCTACCCTCGCGAACTGTAAATATTCGCGAATATAACGGATCTTGAAGTATATATATGGGTATTATATACATAATACATCGTAGACGAAAGATAAAAACACAGAGCTGTTTAAATTAGATTAAAATTACAGTTGACCCTGGTATAACAGTAGCTAAATAACGTAGTGGGCAGAATTTCATCGCTTAAAACATCGCGTTAATTTTTTTCATTCTCCTTTCCCATTTTTAATAATGTAGCGTAAAAAAGAAAATCATCATGAAAATTTAAGAAATTTTTATTCCATCTTCTATACATATTTTCTCGTTCACCGTTTTTAATTTCACGATTTCGATCTCTAATACGAAAATAACTTTGGATTCTAAATTTTATAACTAATCTATCGAATGGTCTTTGCAGAATAAAAAAAAATAAGAACCGCCAATATTCGTTCTATCGTTCTATAAAATAATAATTTTAATACACGAATTTATTTCCATACAACTATAGGCCCCTAACTAAAGGGGCCTGTCTATGACACGAGTATAACATTTCTGCATTGATCCTTTTCGCAATCTGGAAAATGCATTCCGATCGGATTACGGTACCGGCACACTTACCGCCGGTTCTCCCATGTCCATAAGATCGACGAGATCGGAGTATCAGACTCATTCACTCCTTCCGCAGTGTTGTATATACCTACCTATACTTCGGGTAACAGAAGCGAAAGGGGGCTTGAGGCGAGAAATCGTAACGACGCATTGATCAGTGAGTCCAACAACGGTTTATTAATTGTCTGAAATACAGAAGGACTGCAATAAATCGGTGGGAATAATGCGAACTTTATAGTCACATATGTGAACAAAATCATCATTTCTTACAAGAACCAAAAATTAATGAATGGGGAACTTTATTGCTAGTTGCCTGCAGTATTGGGTATCTGGTAATCCCACATCACTTTTACCAGACCCTGCAATGCGTCATGACTTCCGATGTTGAATATTACCTTCTTTTTATGTCCTAATATTTATTTCCCGTCCATTTCTAATCACCTTTAAATTATTTCGAGAATTCTGATAAAAATGTTGGAATTTTTTTTTTCTGAACTCTGTTCATACTTTCACAATGATCGTGATTATTTCGTAAAGTATCAGTACCTACTTTAGTATTTCACGTAATTTTGTTTGACAAAAAATTCGTCGTCTTATTTGGAAAATTTGTAATGATTAATTTTTCGTATCAAAAAAAAAAAAAAAAAAAATTAAATATACCTGTGATTTCATATCTATAACTAGATTCAAACTTGTGTATACGAATAATAGCTAAAATCCTATTTTTACTCGAAAATTCTAAAGTCATTATCTGCAATAAAACTTTTCCCTGTATAACCTTGTTATTCATTTAGAAAGTTATCCTTGATTTTAGACATTTCTCAGGCTGGTTTACCGAATAAACGAACCGTGTATTTAATTCATACTACGATTATAACAGTTAAATAAAAATACAGATATATTCCAGATATACGGTGCATAATTATATATATCCTCAACAAAATAAATAAATAAATAAATAAATCTTTCCCCCATATAAAGGTATATATTTATACTCGTGCAGAGTCAGGGGCGATTTAAAGATTACATCGATCGTAACCGTGAGTAGGTGTAATGTTATACGTTGCGTATAAAACCGTGATCTAGGTCGACTGCATATCTACGTGAACTAATGGATTTCGTGGCTATTTGTCCCTTTTATAAATTCGTTAAAATATTTCCAAAACTTTTCATAATAAAATTAAAAACTGTCTGAATTTCATGCGATACCTACATTCATAAAATTGAAATAAGATGTCTGATCATTTTTTTTTGTTTTGGGGAATGAAAGAACCTATGTAACCGCCTATTTTCGGGGATGAATTTAATCCCGAACCGAAAATCGATTCTATTCCCTAATTTTCTGATTACAAGTAAAATTGTAAGCGCGAGTTACAGACGCGAGTTTACGAAAGATTATTTTATACCCGACGACTGTTACATATATGAATCGTCTTAAAACGCGAAACTGCAATGCTGCAGACGGTGAGTTACGTGCCTAATTCTTATCTCTTGCATTTTATTTTCATAATATACCTACATAACGTATATCTTATCACCATTATGTTCAATAAACGCGTCTTGCGTCCTGCAGTGCAAACCAACTATACCGAATTCCCTTAAGTCCGTTCAGTGAAGTCAAATTTCTATAATATTAAGAACCGTATTAGTATACAGGGTGATTCATAAAGAGTGGATCATATTTTGACGGTAGATTCCTTACGGAATTTTAGGACTAAATTTCCTTTGCCACAAATTCGAGGGCCCAATAGTTTCTGAGCTACGGAAGATCTTAGATGATCAATCACAGAACTACAGACAGGGTTGGCCATGAGCGGAGATTGAGCGGTGCTCTGCCTATGTGATCTATACGCTCTGCGTACGGTCAACTAAGATCTTCTGTATAGCTCGGAAACTATTGGTTCCTCGGATTTTGGGTAAAGGAAATTTAGTCTTAAATTTTCACGGGGAATCCATCCCCCAAAATATAGAGCGTTTAACTAAAATAATGCGAATAAAAATTGTGAAGTAATTTTAAAACCACAAATAGGACTTTACTATTCATCCTAAACGCTCCGCTTGAAGTCTAAATTTTCCATATACCTAAAAAGATGGAAAGAATTTCGAAGGCTTCACGGCTCGAGGTACCGAAGGTCTCCCGCATCTTGTTTACACTTAGTTAACCTAATCTATCTTCAGACCTTCTCTACTTCCTCGTAGCCGAGTCATATACGAGCTAGTTAGTAAAATCTTACCTGGTTAATTTTTTTTTTTTCTTTTTTCTTTCTTTTTCCCTGTCGCATATCATATACCTAGGCAGGTATGCGCATGGTTATAACGTCGTGACTAAAATTGGGAATTTTAAGATAAATCCTAGAACTGATCCTGATGGATTGCGTCATATATATATATATTTTAGAATTATTTTCGCAGAATTGAATCAGTAGATATTTTCCTGCTAATCTTTACCTGTAGATACAAAATTCCTAGAAGTATAGGTAAAAATGTATAAAAACACGATATAGTTCGCGGTTAGTATACTGCAGCGTAGAATAAAGGAAATTTCTTGCAACTTAAATCATCACTAAACGTTCAGAGTGAGACGTTATTCAAGAAGAAATCAGCTATGCCGGAAGTTAGCCTGTTACAGAAGAGGTCATCTTCCCAGGCTCTCAAATCGTGTCTATAGACAAAAATCTTGAACCACCCTTGGCGACTTTTTACAATAAACTATTAAATACGCTAGGATAAAATAGTTTTATCAAAGTTTAGCAACATAGCTACCTCGTACGCGACTCGATATCGATCATATATTACGTAATTTTACTCAAGTTACACGTGAGTTTCGGGGTGCTTTCAATGGCTTTGGCACTAATCTTGTAATAAGGTAAAACTTATAACTATTATACGATATAGTTGACGGAGTATTTTTTTTTTTTTAGTCAAGTTCAATAGGTTCAATCGTTCGTGGTGATCTTATTTCACGTAACAAATCCTGTATGAAAATGTTTTAGTTTTTCCTTTTTTATTTTTTGATTTTTTTTTCTTATACATTTTTTTAAAGGTAAAACACCGTGCGGGCTATACTTCCGTCGACTTTCGTGTGAGTCATCATATAGGCGTGATAAATTAGTCTGTATATAGTTTCCGACCGGATCTCTTATTCAAGTTACAATTTGTCTTGAACGATGTAAGAGAAAACTATAAAAAAAAAAAACTAAATACTATAACTGTATACGAGTCAAGGAACTTGCAAGTCCTGTGCAACTTTCCGTAACTATACATAGGTATGTACCCTAGGTACTAGAATAGTGATGCTATATACACGGTCGAGTATCCTTATACCTACACTTCACTACAAAGTTTCTCTCTCGAGCGTAAGGCCACTTTAAAATAGTTATTTAATTTCTTTTTTTTTTCTATTATTTTTTACTTCCGGTTTTAAAGAATTTTGTAATATAGGTGGTATGTTATAAACATATAAAAGCAAGCTATTTATATTTTCTTACATAATTCGTCGAGGTGTGTCTATACGTGTGTAGTGGTAGGTATGTATTCTGAGTTTTTAACGAAACCGGCCACCGACTAATCCATGTGACTATACCAAGCCTACAGCTACAAAGTAAAGCTATTTAATTTAATTGCGTCAGTGACCGGTTTTGTTAAAAACTCACGCGGTGTGCATCCAATGTACGTATAGAATGAAAAGAATAAAAAGAAGAAGAAGAAGAAGAAGCAAAAGCAGAAGGATAAGAATGAAAAAGAAAAGTTAGATATTTATATTACAGCTTGCTTAAGCCAGTTCTTCCTTGCAGCTCAATATAATTAAATGCACTTAGGTATTCTTACACTAAAGCGAGTTAATTCATACTCATATAATTCTACGTATTTAAACTACGAGTTTTACCTTTATTAAGACTTTTACTTGCTGCTAGGTTTATCCTTGTATATTGCAACTTTGACGGAAATTAGATACATATATAATATATATACACGTTTTTACTGTCAGACCTGATTATACATACATATACCTTAATATCTAATATCTCTTCCAAAAAATACATAATATGAGTCACTTTTTTTCTTCTATATGGGTATATTCACTCATTCCCAGTGAATGGCGTACACGTGTAGTACACGATATGGTGTACGCACCGTTTCAACACCTGTGCACAGTTAGGGTAGCGGGGTATTTTTGAGCCAGGTATAAAAGTGTGACGAAAGAATAGCCGAACGAAATTTTTACCGCTATACAGTGCGAATTAGGTTTTTTTCTTTCCTTTCTATTTTTCATTAATTTTTTAACCGTTTGCAAAATAACAAGTTATAGTTAATTATTATTAATTATATCTATTAATTGACTTGATCTTTTCTTGACAAAAAATTTAATGATTAAATAGTTTCCGAGCTACGAAAGAACTTAATTAACCAAACGCAGAGCGTATAGGTCAGATAGCCAGGGCACCGCTCAATTTTATAGCCAGCCCTGTATGTGTCACCTTATAAGTTCTGTGATTATTCAACAAAGATCTTTCGTAGCTCGGAAACTATTGGATCTTTGAATTTTTTGGCAAAGGAAATTAGTCTCGAAATTTTGCAATGAGTCTACCCTCAAAATATGGTCCACTCAATCTGAATCACCCTCTATACCTGATCATCTTACATTGTACAGTTTACCACGTAGTCTGCAGGGCGTCGTAGTAATACATATATACATATAGGTATATAATATTATACATATATGTATGTATGTAAACGCGTTGTGGGCGGATATCCACACAGGTACCCATGTCCGATCTCCTTGCATATATACACAGCTTATACACCTACATATATAAACCGCATATATAGTGGTGCATTGGTTAGAGAAACCGCGACCGACTAGGCTGTGTGAGAAGTCAGAAAACGGGTTCGGAGACTTCAATGCTTCGTCGGGTGCGTAGAACGCGTCATACCCTCGAGTTTATGTTTATACTTATATATAGCTGAGTTCCGACTATATATATGAGGTATACATCTATATACATGTATAAAAAATAAGAACACGAATATACGCGTCTTACCCTCCGATATGTGGGACGCGTATGTGGAGTTGGATCATATGACAGTTATTGTTGTTTAAAAAAAGCGAAAAATAAATTTAAAAAAAAAAAAAAAAAAGTTAAAAAAGAAAAATCGTTATCTTGGATAAAAATGAAAGCTTCACTTTTTTTTTTGTTACTTTTGCAGTTTCTTTTTACCTAGAAGTATATAGGCTATATATATGCATCATGCGGGAAATTATAGCACGCATCGTCGCGGATTGTGTCACCAACTGTTGTTTTCTTGACTTTTCATATACCTGTATACGGATACTATAGTATAGTGTATATAGTATATACCTATACCTGCCTTAATATAGTATTAATACAAACGTAAGGCATACCTAATGACGTCACTTCCGGTATAAATGAGCGTCCGGCACAGTCCGGTGTATCCCTATACCTATATTTAGCTGCAGAATCGGGTAGATCGGTAAACCTAGATATATATATAAATATACTTTACCTATAGGTGTAATACTTAGGCGTTTTTCTCTTGTAAAACAATTATATACGTATAGACTCATGTATTCCGTGCTAAATCGATTCTATAATGTCTTATATTATATATATGCAGACAATTGCATATCTCATTCATGGTTTTTTTTTTTTTCATTCATTGCATATGCATATGCATATAATATGCTATGTGAAAAGGGTAATATATTTTATCCCCTTGAAATTTCGAGATACGTAGAGGTAAATTTTTTTGGAATTGTCAAAGAATTAGTCATGCCTATATATGTATATAATACAGGTAAATAAATCCTCTCACGAGCTGTATAATATCGAAATATATATGTATAATTTGATATGTATAGGTATTTCGTATGTAAGATATGTATACCACGTCGTCGTCGTCGTCGTCGTCAAGTCGACGGAAGACTGTATACTGTTTAATTCCGTTTTAGCGCGGGCGTCAATGTCACGTAGTCACGTGTTGAACTCGAAGGTATATCTATACCTATATACGACGACCAACTAATTAGGGATTCCTAAATCGAAGGGACGACCGTTATATATAGGTATATACATATATTATTATATACTATGTCTATAGGATATATACACCTATATGTAATATATCTTAGGTATAGCATTATAGCTACAAAGTATATATATAATACATACCGATTTACTATATTTGTATGTATTGTCCCTGTGGAAGAGCCTTATACAATATATAAGACATACTGAAGTTCCGTTATGTTTCGTGTGGTTGCCACTGCAGCTCGTCGCTGCAGAAGAGTTGAAGACTATAGTAGCAAATTCAAGAATTAAAAAGTTCGCAAATTGCAAATATGCATACTTTATCATACATTTAACCATTACTGCTAATTATTATCCGGCTGCTATATCGCAATAATACGTATAGTTTACAGAAGTCAGATTCAATAAATCACCTAAAACGAACCGAAGTCTATACACAGATGAACGTCCCTATAAACTATACTGAAATAGTGTGCAATATATAAGGGTATCAACCTTCTCGGCTCATCGCGTTGTGTGTAATTGAAAATAACACAATCGTTATTACAGGAATTCAAAATACTCACATTGTAGACGGTGCGGATTCAAGTTTAGTGATACATACTTCGAGGATAGATTCCTTGTGAAATTTTGAGACTAAATTTTCTTTACCAAAAATTCAAGGGTCTAATAGTTTCCGAGATAGGAAAGATCTTGGTTGATGAATTACAAAATATAGGTAATGCACAGCCAGGGCTGGACATGAGCGGAAATTGAGGGGTGCCCTGTCTATAACGTGATCAATACTATCAACTGTGATCTTTCATAGCTCGAAAACTATTGGGCCCCACGAATTTCCGGTAAAGGAAATTTAGTGTTTAATTTTCCTGGGAAATCTATCATCAAAATATGAATCGTCTTGTACACATCATGTGCAGTATATAAGCGAGGAGCTATAGGTTCTATGGATCATGTTGGATTAACTAACGATGGGGGGGGTCGTATATGTGGTATACTTATACGGATATGTGTCGATATCCCGATATATTAATTAATCAAACCCAAGTTGTGTACCTATAGTAGTAAAATATTCTTTCCTGCATCTCATTCAAGTACATAATTGTACATTTATGACTGTGCGGATGTTAAAACGTAGAATTGACTATAGTAATAACGAGTTCTTGCGGGGGTATTACGCAGTTTCTTTTAACAATCGCCGCAAGTGTCAAGGACTGCATCATCGCGTCGCATACCTTTAAATTTTCACAAATTTTTTGGCTATTTTAATTCATGAAAATAACTAATAATTGTCAAGATTTGACTTTTTGGAATACCTGCGAGACAAACCACGAAACTATAATTTAAATATAGTCAAATGTGATGTAGACATCTAAATTATACTTTAACAAATTACCTACGTGTATATAGGTATATAGCTTTCCTTTTAATTTAGCGAATCGCATATACATAGTTGTAGATCCTTTCTCTATCGGTTATCTTTCCACTTCGCTGCTTCTGCAGCTGCTCATCCACTCGTATATAGTTTTTATCTTTTTTTGTTTTTTTAATATTTTACTTTTTTCTTCTATTTTCTTTGCCCGTGCAATTACATGTTACCGTCAATCAAACTGTTATTTTTATATTATTACTTATCTACTGAGAATTTTCATTAACGATGACGATAAAATGTACGTACCTACGTCACTATAATGATGAAAATTATTACACGGGAAGAATATTTTGAAGAACGAATTTTCACGATTTTTTATTTCTATTACGAATTTCAATATTTGCTGAATTTCCCTCTTTCTTCGTTTTTTTTTTTCTCCTGCTGGGAGACCCTCGCGTAAAATAATAGGTATATATATATATATAATAATATTACGCGTGTTAATCACAGATTTATTTATGTAAATATGATGTAAAATTTATTTGTACATCAGGATAAAAAACGAAAAAGAGAAAATTCCCAACTCGACGGAGTTGGGAAAATGCAACTGAACGAGAACTTCTTGTATACTTGAAAATGAATCACGTATAATCTTCGATAAAAATTCTTCTTCGGTTGTTCAGATATTGCAGAAGATTTTGCGTGTGAAACAATTAGCTGACTATAATGATACAGTTTTCAGTTTTAATCGTGTAGATGATTTTTGATTTATAAAGTCTCCAGTCGTGATTAAAATTTGAGCAAAAATAATTAAGATCTCAAAAAAAAAAAAAAACAGAAAAGGAAAAACAAAAGTGAGATCTTTTTTTAAACCGTTTAGCGTTCAGTTTTCAATTTGTTTTTAATTCATAGAACGATCTGAATATGACAAAAATCAAAAGAAAGAAACAATTATAATTCGTGAAAAAGACCAAGTAGCAAGAGTTAAAATCATAAAGCATGAAAATGTACAATAAGCAGGAAAACTCGTGTGCTGCAACGATATATAGATATATATTCGCCACTCATAGACTGCACTCTCGATATTTGAAGACGATATAATCCGACTTGGAAATCTGTTTATATACAGCTGAATATATATATAATACAGCTGGATATAGGACTATAAGATATAGCTGGAATATAAGACTAGCAAAGTCCAAGTGTAAATGTATATATCCTTACTTGGTATCATATACGTGTACCTGAATATATCAGTGAGCATATCGATCTTATATACGTTGCATTTATCTATGCAACGATATCACGTGTATATAGGAAACTGCAATTGCTGACCTTCTTAATTGCAGGTGGTCGTTATGAGCACCTGATAACGGCGTTTACTAGAAGTTATTTGTATATTCAAAGACGATCGATTGAACAATATTAAATTAATGATTTATGGAAATCATTAACTTGGGTAGACATATGTTAATTCCGTATATCTTCATATAGTCTTATTATTAATGAGTCACAGTATTCTAAAAAGTTGTTTTTATATTATTCCGTTGATTACTAATTCGCGGTTTTTTTTCCTTTTAGTAAATTATTTTTTTTTTTGCTT
Organism: Tenthredo notha; assembly: GCA_914767705.2. Taxonomy (NCBI): domain Eukaryota; kingdom Metazoa; phylum Arthropoda; class Insecta; order Hymenoptera; family Tenthredinidae; genus Tenthredo; species Tenthredo notha. Next base: position 7,578,868 of record OU611907.1, read on the forward strand.
TTTAATTCGTGGAAACTAACAGATTTTTTTATACTTCAAATTTAAACGGTGTAGTAAATTTATTCGCTATGTATCTAGACAAAAGTCTAATAAATCGTGTTTGATTTTTTTTTTTTCAATTATTTCCTTATACCCTCAAATCTTAATATCGGATAATAATATATCACTTAGGTATAGAACCTACACCTATATCAAGGCTTTATCAGAAAAATTCGAGTTCCATTGATACCGTTTGTAAACATTGAAAGATTATTATTGTCCCAATAAGACATTCTAGTTCTTATCTGGTATAGATATACTTATACCTATATTTCCGCAATATATAATCTGATCATAGTATATAAAGCCAGAATGAAGAAGATTAAACGATAAAAACTGTCCTGATTAAAATTGCGGTCAGATATAAACTGACCGGTATAAATGTATATAATTGGGATTTCAATAATCCAAAAAATGTTGATGTATTGTCATTAAATTTCATGACTATTCACGGACTCAGCCAGGAGTCACATTCGTCGGTCAGAACTCGCACAAATCGCACGGATCAAAATTTGTTAAATAATTTATGCGAATTATAAGAATTTAACATTTATTTTACATATACTAATAAAGAATTCTCGAAAAAAATTGATTTTTATGAGTGGCAAGAATATTATTCAGTTCAAAAAAAATATATAATACTCCATCAACCATCTCGAAGAATATATAACGTATATTTACTATTTGCATACGGTATTAGAATGCAACGTCAGCTATATAATTTGACAAGACTAAGACAGGGTTACTGAAAATCGAGGGTAGAATACTGATGTGTAATTTCATTGCCATCTGGTTCATATTGTTCTCTTGACTTATAAAATGATAGATTTATTTGTCATCCGTTTTATATATAGTCCAGAACCTTGTGATTTAAAAAAAAAAATTTATATGTATATAATTATTTTTTAAGAACTGATAGAACAGAAATTTTGTATATGAAACAAGAAATGAGAAAATTGAAAATTTGAATAAAGATGTATAATTATCGTAATTGTATTTTTATGTTACAGTTTTTACCGCCTTATTAGCAATTACCTATGAGGCACCCCAAGATGCGATAAGTTTTGACACATATGAAAATACTCGTGAGGCATTTTTCAACGGTTCCGCATTTTTGAGGCTCGCATCAACCGTATCAGTACATCGTCACAGTGGACTAAGCTTTCGTACTTGTGATGGAGGAAAATTATTCACACAATATTTTGGCTTGAATTTTATAACTCTCGAAGTTAATCCTGAGGGATTACTATTTTCAGCTAATATCGATCAGCAAAGATATGAAGCGAAATTAAATGCTAAATTATTAAACAACGCTTGGCAAAACGTCAATTTGTTCTTTAGACTGGGGAATTTAACTCTCAGTTCTGCTGGACATACACAGGTAAATTGTTACCTTCATTTCTCTCTATCTCTCTGTCTATCTCGAAAAAAAAAAAGTTCTAAGTAGGGACACTAGTGTAACTTGATTATTTCGTTTGATAGTTAATAATTGGGTCAATTTCCTACATATGTTGGATTTTTCTCATAGATGATTTACGAAGACCTACCTATAAATGAGATAGTCCACGTGAAAACGAAAGTGATCTGACTTTGCAATTTTCGATTTGGATTCAAATTTTTTTTTTTTGCGTTACTTTTCATTAGCTAAAACCGTACCCCAAAGGGTTTTCTAATTGCAGCCATTCATTTCGATTTGTCAATCAACGAAAATATCGCAGAGTTAACACCAAGTTTACCATTTTTTTTTCTACTCCAAAGGGTCGTGCTCTGGGGTGAAAATGACCCAGATACAAAATGTTCCTTTCGAATAAAACTTTTCTAAAAAATATTTTTTGTTCAACCGATCAACAATCATAGTAGATATTCAAGTTTGAACACTGAAGTAGAAATTCCAAAATAAGGCAATTTTTGATTGAAAAAATGATTCTAAAAGTAGGATAACATCATAATCATATACCTCTGATATACTAATACACAGGAAATCATAAAAAAGTTGCCTAGAAAATGCAGGAATCATCAGGATATTTTTATCCCAAAATTTTTCCTCAATCATATAATTTTGAGAATTATTTTTATTTCTATTCTCAGGTGATTGCTAATGCAACTTACAACTCAGCTGTCCTTGATCTACCAGAATATGACGTAAATGGTTCGTTGATAATCGGCGATGGGTTTAAAGGGTGCATTTTACAAGGACCAGGAATTTTATTTAGACGAAACGAAACTGTTAACAGTGGAGCTGTTTTTGGACCATGTCCTCTGGAATCTAAAGGCTGTAAGTTTTACGTTTATTTTATTTTTTTGCAGACCTATTTTATTTTCAATAGAAGTTTCTTCATTTACAATTTAATATAATATTACATGCAGTTCGTTTACCTATACGTAGCATAAACTTTAAATAATAAATCGTAGACAAATTTTTAATTAAAGGTAAATTATACTTAGGACTAATAATTACGTATGCGAAATATAGCGATGAAAGAGAAATTACGTATAATAAACTGTAATGTTTTTTATTATTATTTTTGTCTGTCCGAACATCGATAATCTTGGCCTTTGTGATTGTTGAAAAAACCACAAGATTAATTAATGTCCATGTGAGCTTATTACTCCTAGCTTTGCCAAAGCTATGTGCGTGTTATGTATCATGTTTTTATATATTTACTCGTTTTTTGTCAAAAGTTTCAATACGAAGTTAAGCTATTTTCTGTATTGTCTTCATATTCGCTTCATTTGGTCAGTTTTTTTTTTTTTTCTAAAACTTACTGTAAATGAAACTGTGAATTTATATGCTGAATGAATAGTAATGAGATCATGAATCAAACTCATCAATGAATGAGAGTTCATACCACTTAGAGAATCTAAATCCAATTCCATAGTGTTGAATCATATAAAAATTACCCTCAAAGTAAGAAATACCTAAGTGAACAATATATACATATGAGAAGATACGTTGATAACGATAGATGTATTTGTATGTACCTAGATTTTGACTAGGCAGTAAGTAGTTCTAATATATATATATATCTTCTTTTTTTTTTTGAATTTCCATAAAACAGGCTGATGCCTAGTTCTGGCTCTTAGAATTGAATAACATCTATTTACTTGAATTCAATTGCATTAAGTACTAGTGATTTAAAGTTTTGACGCTACCTCGACGTAGGCTAGATGTGTGGTGTGTGCATGGTATTGCATTATATTACAGGTGGTCCACATAGTGCCGGTGGTCTAGCAGCAGTGACTGCTTCTGGGACAGACTTCTGCCACCATGAACCGTGCATGATGCATGGAAAATGCATCTCTCGACAGGATAGATATGAGTGCCATTGTTACCCCCGGTACTCAGGCAACAACTGTCAACTCGACAATGGTAGAGTTTGATGAAGATCTATTTATTTCTATTTTTCCATTCACTTATGTATATATTTCATCACCTGTAGTATGAATTCCATCACCTGTAGTATGAATTCCATATGTAATATAGACATTTGTCATATAAGTTTAGAATTAAGGTCTATAAGACGATTATCATAGTTCAAAAATATTTAACAGATCATTATTTTGATCATGATAATCTACGCTCCAAGTCTAGGTAGACTTCAGGTGGGCCGATGGATTCAAACGTACAAGAATTCTATCACTGCTTAGAATTTGGATATAGTTATAGCATATATCGCACTACCACTGCTTATTATGTTGCTTGAAAAAGCTTTTTTGTTATACTAACACACAGATATGCATGTATTCGTAAATTGATTATAGAATAGTAATTTAGATATAATAACAATCCTAAAACAGTGATCTTGTAATTAAATTGCAAAAGCTGATGAAATATTAAGGCGATTCTAACAGGCGATCATTAGAGCTAGTCAGTCGTGTTATATATATATGTTTCAGAAGATTGATATATCCCTCAAAACATTAATATGGGTTGAAACGTAAGCTTCCAAATCAATAAACCATCTTTTTTATAATAAATATATACGATTCCAGGTCATCCTTGTGACAATAATCCTTGCCGAAATGGTGGTACATGCACGGAAGATTCAGATGGTAATTACAGCTGCACCTGTGGCCCAGGTTTCACAGGAATACTTTGTGAATCACAGGCAGGAGTTAGCCAGTGTGAACTTAATCCTTGTAAGAATGACGGAGTGTGCAAGTCTCTAACAGACAGCGAATATAAATGTGAATGCACTCATGGATGGACGGGGAAAAATTGTGATATTAATATCAACGAATGTGCTTCCAATCCTTGTAGACATGGGGGTACATGTGTTGACGGCATTAATAATTACACTTGCCGATGCGATAGAACAGGGTAAGTAATATTATGATTTCATCATGCATTTCATTTCGTTATAAATTCTTAATTAAAAATATTAATCCAGCATTCATTCTATTCAGATATCGAGGTGTGAACTGCGAGGTAAACATTGATGAATGCGTGAACAATCCATGCTTGAATAACGGAGAGTGTTTTGATAATTACGGTGGCTACATTTGTCGATGTCCCATGGGCTTCGAAGGCCAGAACTGTGAATTTAATTTGAACGAATGTCTGAGTAGTCCTTGTCTCAACGGAGGAACTTGCGTCGATGATGTTGGGACTTATCATTGTGTATGTCCATCTGGTTTCACTAGCCGACATTGCGAAGCCCATCGGCTATGTGAAAACGCCTTTTGTCCAGCTAACAGTATTTGCATAGAAGACATCCACGGACTTCAGTGTGTATGCAAGCCTGGGTATATGGGGATTCCTCCGAACTGTACAATCAATTTCTGCTCCAGTAATCCATGCATGAATGGCGGTAGCTGCACTAGTAACAAGGATGGATTCAATTGCACTTGTCCTTTGGAATGGAAGGGTGCGTATAAGATAAACACAAAAATTTGCCAGACTCGCTTTATTTTGCAACAGATGTTTCTTTTTTCTAGAGAATGGATAAATGTTATATTATCATGATTCTTCCTCTCTTCATAATTCAATTACATCTGCTTTTTTATAATATCTATATGTCGCACAAGCTTTCGTTTTCATTCATTGTACGTATTTTGTGTTCACTGTTGTCTTTTGATGTACGGTAATCAGGATCAACGTGCAAGTCACCTGCTTCTGATTGGTGTTCGACATGTACGAATGGGGGTACCTGTGTTGAGACCATTTATGGTATTATGTGTCAATGTCCAAGGTTTTGGACAGGACCTCAATGCGAACAAAAAATCACCTGCAAAGATATGCCTTGTCAACAAGCGTCTGCTTGCCATGATTACGTAAGTACGTTAGGTGCACCATGCTACTTTCATTAAATTTCATATTTATTCAGTCCTCATAAATTTTAGTATCAACTTAATTGAGAACTCCCTTGGCTTGATAAATATCCAATTTCTCACTGTTCCAAAGTGGGTTTAACTATCTGAATTATTTCTTGAACTTTGATACACAAATATTATACATTCGGTAACAATACTCTCTCGTATATCAAAATTACTCTATTTACTCACTGGCAAGTTTCAATTATTGTTATGCACTATTCAGCCAGGCGGCTACTACTGCAATTGTGAACCTGGATGGACCGGGCTAGAGTGTTCCATTGATTTGGACGAATGCGCAAGCGACCCTTGTCGCAACGGTGCCAATTGCATTGATCAATTGAACAGTTACTACTGCCAGTGTCTCCCTGGCTATACTGGTAAATTATACATTTTTTTAAACGGTTCTATACCATCCAATGAAGCAGGAGTCTTAAAACTGTATATAACGGAGCATCATCATATCACGACGTATATCATATCATCATTAAATCACTATTTTCAAAGACCTTAATGTATGAGAGAAGCAGATGAGATTATATCTGTATACAATATGTGGCACACTAATACGTGAAGCTGAACATTGCCTCAACAAATCTGACACATTATTTTAAGCCATTAATTATTCAACATTCAAGTCTACTTACTGTCCCACATCATCAAAATCCGAATCTTTTGGTATGATTGTATGTTCGTTTTTCATTCCTAACGTTTGATGTGATTATATTATGCTTCTTATATTGCATATTGTGCTTTTTGTTTACATCTTGGACTCAAATATTTATGTTAATTCAGCTTTCGCAACATCTCAGTTTTTGTTCCATTGTTTAAAGATATGCAAAGTCTGCCAGCACGCTATTGTCTTATTAATTTTGATGATCGATTGATTACTTATAGTCATGCGAATATCTAGCCAGAGTTCAACATGAAATGACAATAGAGTTAATTTTGAAACAGGTAAAAACTGCCACATCAATATAGACGAGTGTCTTTCTCAGCCTTGTCAAAACGGAGGTACATGTATGGACAAAATAAACGGCTATACTTGCAATTGTACTCGTGATTTTATGGGAGATAATTGCGAGCGGGAATACGATGCTTGTGCAATAAACCCTTGCATGAACAACGGGACTTGTACTCTTGTGGCAAGATCGAGAAGGGATTACGTCTGCGAATGCCCTATAGGATTCAAGGGGAAGATCTGCAATATTGACGTCGACGAGTGTGTCGGGGCTAAATGTCCAGAGGACAGAATCTGCGTTGATGTAATTGCTGGGTACGAATGCAGATGTAGAGATGGCTACAGAGGACCAAATTGTACTCTCATCGTTGATCATTGTGCAACTAAACCATGCAATAACGGCACATGCACGGACTTGGGGGAAAATTTCGAGTGCCAATGCCTGGAGGGATGGACAGGCAAGAAAAATCTCATACATCATTTCGATTTTTCGGTATTAAATCACTTCGTATATGAAACAAATCGTTAACTTGAAATTTAAACGCATTCTAGGACCCGTTTGCAATGTGGATATAAATGAATGCGAAATAAAAGGTACTCCAGTGTGTAACAATGGAATTTGTATAAACCAGCCTGGAGGATACGAATGCTTTTGCAGGCCAGGTTTCTCAGGAGATCATTGCGGCATGGACATAGACGAGTGTTTATGTGGCCCTTGTAAAAACAATGCTTCTTGCATCGACAGGATAAATTCATTTGAATGCCAGTGCCCGCCTGGTTATTCCGGAAAAACTTGCGACACGGACATCGACGAGTGTGAAAGCAATCCTTGTCTGAATGGAGCAATGTGCCTCGATAATATCGCAGCTTATATTTGCTCATGCTCAATTGGTTTCACTGGATATAATTGTGAGACAAATATCGATGACTGCAAGTCTTCGCCCTGCCAAAATGACGGACAATGTATCGATGGGATTAATGATTATACTTGTGATTGTACTGATACTGGATTCGAGGGTCAACTCTGCGAGAATAATATCGATGACTGCCTCTCCGCACCCTGTGTCAACGGAGCCACTTGCGTTGATAGTATCAAGACTTACAAATGCCAATGTTATACCGGATACATGGGACAAAATTGTGAAGTTGATATCAACGAATGCGACAGTCTACCCTGCAAGTATAACGGCTCTTGCCTTGAGAGGTCAAACGAAGAATTGTACAAGAGTGATGCACAAACATTGCCGTCAATCTTCACCCAGTCATCATTCAGTTATGCAAATGCTAGCGGGTAAAGATCGTTATTAATTAATATCCTCCATAAAAGCTTCGGCATGTATCGGTAATCATGAAATCGAAACCTGCTTTATAGAAGTAATGATAAAATATGCTTTTACATTTTCAGATACGAATGCATATGCGTACAGGGTGTAGAGGGAAGAAATTGTGAAATAAACATCAACGAATGTGAGAGTAATCCGTGTATTACCGGAACTTGTACAGACAGAATTGGTGGCTATAAATGCGAGTGCGAGAAAGGTTTTGAAGGTGATCATTGCGAAAGTGACATTAACGAATGCGATAGATATCAGCCATGTGCATATGGCACATGCACAGACGGAAAAGCAGATTACTTTTGTACATGTGAGGCTGAATTTGGTGGTAAAAACTGTTCCGTACAATTGATAGGGTGCGAAGGCGACCCGTGCCATAATAATGGTACTTGCTCTCCGTATTTAGTCAACGAAACGGAGCATCTATTCAACTGCACTTGTCCCAATGGTTTTCACGGAGAGATATGCGAAAATGTGAGTACACTCGTTTATAATCTTTTAACAATGCTAAGATCATATTAAAAGCTATTTTGTTTTATTATTATCTCGTCCGATCCAAGGAATGGGTAAATAATTGAGTCTTTCTCAACTTCCGAGTATCTTAGATACAGTATTCTAGAAAATTTACACTAGTAGTTAAAACCTCTGGTTGTAGAATCAATTGAGTAACTCTCGCATGGTATGCTCTATACAATTTTGCTCACTAGTTGATACAAGATTCTATAATTAGGGAACGTTTATCATCTAATCTGATAAGTATTTTCATTCTTTCAATATTAGGTGACGACTATGTCTTGGCCTGGCAGGTCTTACGTATTAATGAACACAACGAGAGACGAAGGATACGATATACAATTCCGATTCCGAACTACACTGCCTAATGGTCTGATAGCTATGGGTCAAGGCGCGACTTATTACATCCTTGAATTAGTCAACGGCAAGCTAAACTTGCATTCAAGTATACTGAACAGATGGGAGGGTGTCTTCATTGGCAGTCATCTAAACGATTCTAATTGGCAAAAAGTATTTGTTGCTATTAACACAACGCACATTGTTCTATCAGCAAACGAAGAGCAAACTATTTATCCGATTAATTTAAACGAAGGAAATACTAGTCATACATCTTTTATGACAACTTATGTTGGTGGGACGCCAAATAATGTCCGGAGATTGACTCATGGGCCGCTATTTTTCATCGGCTGTACGGAAGACGTTGTTATCAACGGAGAATGGGTATGCGCTACAAATTCCCTTGTTTGTAACTGACTCTAATATCTGATCGAGTAGATTTCATGAATCTAATTCTGTTTCAGCTGTACACCGGCTTGTCATCTGAGACAGTTCATATGGAAAAGGTAGAACAAGGCTGCCATCGCACCGAACAATGCGAACTAAATCCATGTATGAATGGCGGTCATTGCACAGACAGATGGCGAGATTTTTCCTGCAAATGTGAACGCCCCTATCTTGGTCATACTTGCCAATATAACATGACAGCTGCTACTTTCGGATATGGAAACATCACGAACAGTTATGTAACAGTTAAGGTGACTGACATGGCGCGTCGTGCAATTAGATCCATCGTAGACATCTCCATGTTTATCCGAACCCGGCAAGACACAGGCGATATATTTTACCTGGGCTCTGAATCGAGTACACAGTTTGATGGAAAGCAGGAAAAACCTTACATCAGAGCCCTCCTAGAGCACGGAGAATTGTTAGTGAAGATACAGTTCAATGGATCCGAAGCTTACGCCGTCGGTGGGGTGAAATTAAACGAAGGAAATTATCACCTGATTCAGGTAGTCAGGAATGTTACTTTGGTACAGGTCAAAATTAACGGAACTGAGTACTTCAGGAAGACTATCGGGGCTACAGGACAATCAAATGTAACAGTCTTGTACCTGGGTGGTCTCCCCCAAGCATCTAGATACAGTAGACAAGCGGACGGTCGTCAAATGGAAGTACAGCAATCTCCGCAAGTCAATTTCAAAGGCATTATCCAAGACGTACAAATATCAAATGGTTCCAAGACTATGGTTGTTGAATTTTATCCATTAACTGCTCGAGATATACCAACGCCGATAGAATTTGGTTCGGTTACGTTCGATACGGAAAAAATTCTGCAGGGAGTTGTTTCCGATCCTGTTTGCGCCAGCAACCCGTGTTACCATAACGGAACTTGTCACGTAACGTGGAATGACTTCTGGTGCAAATGTCCGAGAGGATACACAGGGAAAATGTGCCAAGAGATGGAGTTCTGCCAATTGCAAGACTGCCCAACCGGATCAAGATGCCAAAATCTAGATGACGGATACGAATGCATAGCTAATGCTACTTTCAATGGAAGCGATGATTTGTTCACCTACATTTACACAGTCTCTGAAGAACAGAACATAACTGAATCAACTATAGAAAGCATTGAAATCGCCTACCAATCTCGAACTGGTGGAGTATTGATGCATATAGCATCAAAGAACGGAGATCAAAATTTTCTAGTATCTGTGTCTAAAGACAACATAACAATATCATGGAATTTGGATATTGATAATCGTGGGACATTGTCGTTTGGAAAAAATGTGCCGGACGGTAACTGGACGTCGATTGTAATCAAGTTAAACAACGATTCCATTGAATCTGGATACGCCAACTCAAACGATGAAACTATATCACATTTTAGTCAAAATTTTAGCTTTTCTTTGTGGTATGAATTGCTCTCAATTGGTACAGTGACCTTAGGTGGTCTTGGCGGCGATATATCAGATAGGAATAGCTACCAAATAGCTGGAATCGATGACGCATACAGAACTAGCGTCACCATAAGCAGTAATTCTGTAGATTTTACTGATCACATGATGATGACTACTGCTATACCATCTGAAAGCGAAGCTTCAGGTAATTGACCCAAAATATTATGCGAATTTCTTGCTACAATGACAATGACTATCAATTATGTTTTATATAGGCTTTCTACCGCATGAGAACATTCTAATTTGTGAATTTTTCTTACAGGAAATGCATTCAAAGGCTGCCTGGGTGAGGTACGAATTGGTCCTATGCTGTTGCACTATTTTACTTACAACGAAGTTTATGGTAATGCAAATTTCACACCTGTGGAATACCTTGCTTTACAAGTACCGGATAACATTTCAAAGAACGAGAACATCGGGTGTCGTCTTTGCTCTGATAATGATTGTAAAAACGATGGCCGATGTTTAGACAAAGCTAATAGTTACAAGTGCGAATGTCGACCTGGTTATATCGAAGATGATTGTTCAGTCGACGAGGACGATTGTCTAAATAACGATTGTAAAAATGGAGCTACATGCGTAGACGAAATAGCAGGTTATAATTGTACTTGTGATAGCGGATGGCAGGGTTGGTTGTAAGTAATATCATCTCTATTACAGATCTAGAATATCAATTTTTACCACAACTTACTATAAAATAATATATTACAGCTGCGATGAAGACATCGATGAATGTGCAACGCCTAATCTTTGTAGGAACAATGGTACTTGCATAAATTCTAATGGTTCATTCCATTGCCAATGTCAAGATGAATACACAGGAATTTTATGCGAGATCTTTAGATCAACTACATGCGAAGACCACCTATGCCGCAACGGTTCTACTTGTACCGACGTAGTCAATCCTAACGCCAGACGCAATTTCACATGCGCATGCATGCCTGGTTATGAAGGACCCTTATGCGAACACCCATACTGCACTGTAAATGAGTGCCAGAATGGTGGGATATGTGACGATCGAGAGCCGGTAATTGAACACGTTCTTAAACTACTATTTTTGGATACTAAGACGCTTTTATTATTGATTATGCTCTCTTTTTATAGACTCCTCATTGTGTCTGCCCAGTCGGGTACACAGGCACGTACTGTGAAACTAATAAAGACGATTGTGCCGAGGATACGAACGGTAACGTTCCTTGCAAGAACAGAGGAAAATGTACTGACGGAGTCAACAGTTTCACATGCGATTGTCTGGGAACAGGCTATCACGGCTCTGAATGTTCTGTGGACATCGACGAATGCACAGATCCCGAGTTTATGGTACAATGTGGGAATGGTCATTGTCTAAATCTCCCAGGAACTTATCAATGCATCTGTGACGATGGGTATTGCGGCAATAACTGTGGAGTTATAGATCCGTGTATCGAGGTATGTGTGTCTCTAATACTGAGATTTGATTCTTTCCTTGATTTAATAAACCCAAAAGACTTATTGTCATATTTCATCAGCTAAAATGTTTACTTTGATTAACACGAAACTTTGAATTCAGGAACCTTGTCAAAATCAAGGAACATGCGAGTGTCTGGGTGACTCTGGCTACACTTGTCACTGTACCTCCGACTACAGAGGACATAATTGTACAGAGGTGAGACTTTGAGAGTGAAACTAAATACCAAACGAAATGTGAATGTAATTTAACATCGAAACTCTAATTTACAGCAGGAACGTTCTCTAGGCAGTCAAGCATTGGATATCGCTGTGATAGTTGGTCCAATTGTAGGTTGTCTTCTTTTGATCGGTGCAGGATCATTAATAGCACTTTTCATGATGGCTCGTAAGAAACGAGCAACCCGTGGTACTTATAGTCCTAGTGCTCAAGAGTTTAGTAATCCTAGAGTGGAGATGGACAATGTAATGAAACCTCCACCTGAAGAAAGATTAATCTAGGTCACTTAGAGTGTATAAAGATAATTCATCGTCAGTTGAACCTAGTCCCCTGAATAAGTTATTATTTCTTTAACTCATCAACCGCAATGAGATTTTGTATACATTATTATTGTCCTAAGACCAATTGACAATAATAGTGTTATATGAGTTCTAGTAATCTTAACTGAATGGCGATAGATTTTAGTTTGAAATATCTTAGAGATTGAAATTTATGTTTGTAAATTGTTTTTGTATGTTAGACACGCGCTCGTTCCATAGATTTAACTCCCTTTATGACTTATGGTTGCTAAATCTATGGCTCGGATCTTGTTTTTTTCGAATTGTTTCAATCCTAAACAGAAAAATGAATGAAGGTTTGCGTAAGATAGTTGCGTTGCGGTTCCCTAAATAACAAAGATCAATATTGAGTCCCGGAATAGCTGCTCCAAGAGTGCATTTTCTTCAAGTTTTAAAAGAATTTCTACTTTCCATATCCATGTTTTTTTTTTCTCATTATTCTTGAATGCAGAATTGGATCATTGTGGAAATCAATGAGGAAGAATCTCAACGATGACAATAATAAGATGTAGTGTGAACTGGTGTTGATCGAGAATGCACTATACTTGAAAAGATATGATAATAAATGCACTTATTGGTAGGTTCCTACATGTACTCAGTATAAGATTAACGGTGATACTTAAACTAAAAGAAATTCCATTTAAAGTGTACTTAAATGATAATAAGTGTCCTTAATGTTAAATAGTTTACTTAATATACTAAGAATGGCCTCTTAACTAATAACTCAACCCGTCCAATTAGTGCCTAATATATTTACAACCACATAAAAGAAAAGATAAAAAAACAAACAATTATTTAAGATTTAAATAAGGTATTTAAATAAAAATCATTCCCAACATTTGACTTAATTGAAAAGATCTCTAAAAGCATAATTTGATATCATTACCTAAATGTGAGCAATAAAAGCAAATATTATAAGTGAAGAATGAATAATAATGATAATTATATTGATAATTATATAATCTATGCTTCATTTTATGTTCTATCAGCCTAAATTATTGCGAAAATAAAAAAACCTTTGTTAATTTTTGTAAATATTGTAGATTATAAGTTAGGAATATTAGTAATATTAGTAATATAATGGTTTTTTTTTTCTTTCTTTATTGTCCTTAAGATTTTTACATTCATGTTTTATTTGGTATGTAACATTTATTTTACCATGACGACCAAAGTAATTTTAGTGAAATGTTTTTCTTCTTTTCCTGTCTTCAGGAATTTCGAACGAATTTAATTAACTCATGCAATAGAGCTAATAGACTATGAATTAGGAGATTGTGATTTTATATATGCTATGGTATTTATATGGGTATAAAAATCTGAATTTTTCATATTTGTAAATCTAAATCTACTCATTAAGTAATTTTATTAATTATTATACTCTTCTAATTCATAGTTCAGTTTAACTTCGGTTTTCAACTGAGTTTATATTACGTCAGATCTGTTAATATTAAACTTCTCAATTATAGATTTACAGCAATAATTATTAAGTATGATATGTTATAGAAATTATATATATTAAACTAAAAATAATGAATTTTGAATCCGAATTTTCGACCAGGTATATTGTTAGTGAAAATATTTTCTAGGAAGACTGAAAGTTGTATTTATGTACATTTTCATTTAAACAGAAGATAATAACGCTGTATGTACGAGCATAGATGATTATTTTTACAAGTTTTACGTCATGAATTCACTTATTATATCGAAATATGTAAATCAGTTAATTGTCCAAAAATAAAACTGCATACATTTATTATATTATGCAACTTAACTCCGCGTTAATTCTCATCAATATCATGTATAATTTATTATTTTGACTAGAAAAAAGTGCGGGAATATGTTATACACACAATATTCTTATCAATCTAAATCTAATAAATTCAGAGACATTCTGTGAAAGCCATTGCTATTATAAAGTTAATTGTGAATTTGTTCTTCAGCTCATAATGATAAAAAAGGTTTGATAAAAGTCAGTAAAAAAAGATCCTTTCTTAATGTGATAAACAATTTATTTCCTTATGCATTAAATGCGTCTAAATTTCAAACAAACACTTTAGCAAGCTGAATAATCAAGTATTTACAATCCAATAATTAAAACAAAATATACATATTGGTCAAATTAACTAAGATATCATCATGATGTCATCCCTGTGTTTATATCAATAAAACACTACGTCCATCCAACACGTTTACCATTAACTTTAGCCAACTTGTTTCGGGATATTTTGTCAAAGAATAAAAGACCCGCAGCCCGTTCAATGCTTTCTGGTGGTACCTGTAACACAAATTTTGAATCAGTCGATATATTCGCAATATTAATTCATAACAGAGCAACAATCGAACAATACAATCCATTCATCAGTAACCATGATACAAGATTTGATAATACTTGAATAAAAAACAAATTATACTCTTTCAATCAAAGATATGAAGAGAATTTTATACCTGAAAATTTGTAAGAGGTGTACCATCCTCTATTGGAACATTGGGCATAACAAAAGCTTCCATTTCTAGCTTAGAGTCTCTAGTTTCGCCGACGATTATTTTATAAAAGTGTGTAGGCACAGCGACGTGATTAGTGCCGATTACTTCATACCTAACATACTTTTTTCCATCAGCTTCTTTTCTGTTAGTGAAAAAATGTAATAATTTATAGATGAGTTGGAAAAATGAATAACAACGAATTACCCAAATTTGTAAACACTTACTTTGGCAGATATAAAGGCCCTGTACAAACGTATACGTCCTTGTAAACATCCGTCATCTTTCTCACATACTTTTCCAAACTATTCCAAGCATTTCTGTTAAAACCTACACCAATTTGCGGCGCAATATTTGATAGATAAAATGTTTGTTCAACGTGTTTTTGATGCCCTTTGTGATTACCAGCCGCTGCTAAATGACCACGATCGTAACCACTGCGTTTATAATCTGTGTTGTCGGACCTTTTATAGAAAAATAACAAAAATAAACATATCACAATAAAAACTCAATAATTTAGTCATTTTATCAGTTGAAATTAAATGCTATGTGTATTAATAAAGTTTTGAATGTTTTACATTTTTAGTGACTTACCTAAAGTATGGATGTATACTTTCATCGGGTTTGAAATCACATTTCGACCTATCCACACCTTCGTTGGATTTAACATTATCCTTAGAAAGATGTTCGAATACCCAATGTGCAACTCTGGTACGTCTGTCATATGATAGAACAAAATCATCGTAAGATCTGACGTGATCGAGACCGGGAAAACCAAATTTCATTATCTGTTTGATTTGAGAGGAATCATGATCATTTATTTGAAATAAAAATACACGAGCGAAAGACTATACACGTGTTATTCGAGCCATAATATTGATTTTAGGTTAAAGAATTTTTACGCCTGAATTAATGAATGATGATGATAAATACCTGTGAAACTCTGGAAGCGGTTGCTGAAAGAGTTGTCAAACCAGAATCAGATTTATTTTCTGTAGGTGGTATCGGAGTGGCTGCTGAAACTGTTCCAAATATCGGAAGTCCAGGCATGTTTTTAATGCTTATGTCGGGTAGCAGACTTGGTTTACTTTCCCAATTTTCTCTTGGGTGTTTCCATTTCTCGAAAAGCTGACCCGCAAACCACCCGCCTAAACCTACGCTGGTTAAGGCTGTTATTTTTAAAACCATACCTGACGCATTCGCCATTTCTTTCTATTTCAATTATACTAATATTATTAAAATTTTGATAAAATTATCAACAATGTTAAGACTAGCGGACGATACTAGTCGCGCCGTTTGAGGACTTCACGGTTCGTGCGTTCTACTTCTGAAGCCGGGAATAGCTTGAGTTAAAATTGGCATACGAGGTGCGGAATGGTATCGCCATCCCGCGGTTGAATTCATGAAACAATTTAGCCGCAAACATCTGCACGTCTTGTTATACGCAACCTTACTTAGGCTACTCATATGCGGGTTGCATGCGATAAGGCGCATGCGAAAAATTGTGCTACACTGGTGTGACTCGGCCAACTCAAATGTAAGATGAATCGGTGAACATAACATGATTTTCAATGAAGTCGCATATCTATTCCAGTTTAATTGTTGTATACTTTTGTTATATTCGATAAACTTCCATTCTTCACTCTTTTGTTTCGACATAATAGATCGACAAACACCATTATACATTCCTTCGAATACACATAAGCATGTTTCTGTATTCGATATATAATACAAATCTTATACATTCCCTTTACATTTTTATTAAATTTTCATTACCTGTTCAATTTTCCTCACAGAAAAGTATACGGTCTGTAGGTCTCGAGATCCCAAAAGTCTGATGAACCGAAATAAAAACTGTATGGATGACTCGGGTCCAGGAATCATGAGTCTGGAGTCCAGAGATTGAGGTGAGAATTGGTATGCAATGACCAACGTAGATTATATTGTGCTTTGGGTTATAAATATATGTTCTGGATAGATTTTAGATAAAGTAGGTAAAATACGAATAAGGCTTCGTAATATTTAGACTATTATAAGTTCGCGACTATTAGGACTTGTCTTATTCGATCGCCAGATATTGGGCTAATGAGGTAATACACTATTTAGACATGCAATCATTAAAATTATTAGTTATATAGAAACGCAGGGCACGTCATACGTGGCGGGCTTAACGAACCCGCTGTACCCGAGTTTTAGGTACGCGAATTGTAGTTATATCTGTTAAAAAAGTATTATTGTTGACGAAAACCATGGCAAAAATAATGACTCTGTTCTCTATTCGTATAGTGGTCTGGAAAATAAATATAAATAGCTCGCTGCTCTCAACGAGGCCGATATTAAAATTATCTGCTTCAAACATTGTACTTGGCATTCTGTAAAATATACCTTCGTACGTATATGTATGTATTATCGTCGCAACGATTAGTTCAGAGTATAATGATAGTTTTATTATAGCCCAATTATAGTTCTAGCTGATTTCCAAACTGGGAAAGTGTCAAATATGTAGTTTCCAGTGATATACGTAATATTGTGACGTCCTGTTCTAAAGTCAAAAGTATAAATTAGCAGGTAGATATCGTCTATCGAAAAGCATGGAAGGCTCTGGAAATTGGAAGAAGGACGTAGAAGGTTCTCGATCACAGATGATGCGGTCAACGCGCGACGTTCAAAATAAATACACTTGAATTGGTTGAAATAGGATCAATAGAACTTGCGCCAGAATGAAGGCACTATTAAACTCCACCAATTAGCCAGAATCGGACTCAATCAAATGAAAAAATTAGATCGAACGATATAGCAGCTTCCAGAACAATCAAGACGATTCCAGGACGATCAAAATCAGTATTCGCTCCGTGCATACCTATTCACTCTCACCAAAGTTAGAATATGTATTCGTGTACATACATTCACTTTTTCCGGGAGCTAATGCCGATCCGGATAATTGGCGTCGCCACTAGTATGCATGTACCCCACTACACATTCTTACTTTGGTGAGAGTGTATGGGTGTACACGGAGCGAATATAAGCAGCGAAAAAAAGTGTCAAAGGACAGTCTTGCAAATACACCCGCGAAGTTAAGATCGGTCAATTAAAGATAACTCCTGAAATCGTCTAGAGCGTTATTAACTTATTTCTTAGTAGTAAAGTCATTTTTATAACTTAGAGTCAATCTTGCATAAATTTAGGGTCTTGTATAAATTTAGAGTCATCAGCCACATGCAGTAGATGCATGTATGATCGTAATCGCTATCAAATAATATACCAGTTTTGTGAACATAAAATAAAACTTATTAGTCTGTGTTTATTATCGCAGTGCTCTGAAAGTGTCATTCCTTAATAACACCTAGTGGATTAACAACACATCCTAAGATACGGTTCAGGTCGCGTTATATGGTAAGCAATACAATCTCTACTACAGAGAGCGTCTTCGTCCTGCAATATAACGCAACCGAGGCCAAACATCGGGTGGAGATCACTCATCTCAACGCTCAATGAGCGGCTGAAAGATAGTAGCGACTCCGCTGATCACAATCATATATCCTCATTACGACTCTTAATGAAAGATTAGTGATTGTAGTGATACTAATCACTGTTGTTAATTATACTAACACCACCTGGTATTCTTTTTCAGTTCCCGACTCAATGAGAGGAAGGGAAATCGTATGAGGAATCCAGGCCTCATCCAGGCAAAGTTTCAGCTTTCAGCATCCGAGATAGTCTGGCATTTACGAGTAGAAAGAACCCCCACAGCTGACCGGCAGTGTGTGTACAACGCGGTCGCAAGTTGTGTGGAAATCAAATACCACCAAGGCAAACGTCCATCGGCAACAGAGACATAATCGGATATCAACACTACCGAAATTGAAGGCCAAGATCGCCACAGCACGGGTCAATATCAGAGAATTGCATCGCAAACCTGGACCGTTACAATATATTACAGGTATTACGATCACATCTACAATTTTTCCAATCAAATATTCAGTCTTGTGGAAATTGTAATGACATTTTTCTTAAATACTCGTTACTTTCGTAATATTTAATTGGATTTTTATCTGATTATACATCACCAAAGTAATGTGTAATTAAATCAAGTTCATTACCTTTGAATAACTTTATAATGACTCTTATTCTATAATGACTTCAAATGACTTTACTTTATAATTACTTTTACTAATTAAATCGAATTCAATTACACGTTACCAAAGAAATGTGTAATTGAATGAAGTCTATTACTTTCCAATACCTTTACTTTATAATTACTTTGAACAACTTCTACAATTACTTCAAATAAATCGAGTTCAATTATACACATTATCAAAGTATTGGGTAATTGAATAAGTGATTTCATTAAAAATGTAATCAGTGACTCGCAACACTGCAGATATCCATGTAATAATAAGATCGTTTATGCAATCAACATGTATTATTGTAGTAAATTGTTGCATTCTTGAATAAATATCTCTTGAAATTGTAAATAATCGATCGTTGAATCATTTTCCCCTGTCCTTTCCTTGCCTATAAGTCGAAAATCATGAAAATCGCATGATTTCATAAAGCCAAGAACTATTTTTGCAAATATATTAATATATTAATATTAATATATTAATATTTTTAATATTAATATATTAATATTTTTAATATTAAGCTGCCTTACCATATGCAACCCGCATGCCATTCGTGTAAACGACAGGGCCCATGTTAATTTTTGTTGCCTATTTGGTGTTTTCCGATTGCCTATATTCAGGCGTATTAAACTTAGGAAAAAAAAAACAGAATTCTTGGAATTCAGCTCGAAAAAAAGGTATGAATGACACTCTGAAACAACTCGAAAAAAACGGCAAAAAAAATCCGTTCAAATAACTTCTGGCAGTTGATACCTTATTTTAGCAAACGGATTTCTGGCAGTTGATACCTCGATTCTAGTCGCTTTACGATGAAATATCTACTGCCAGAAAATCGACCAATCAGGAGGCTGCTTGAGCCAATTTAGGCTCAATTTCTCGAAAAGGAGCCTCCTGATTGGTCGATTTTGAAATTAAATCAAGTTACGGCGCTACAGAGGCTAGCCATCAGCAAAATTCTGGATTTCTGGCAGTGGCTGGATTTTCACGGCAGCAATTTACTGCCGCGGCGCTATTCGTTGTTAACCACGTGGTTGACCTACGCTATTCGTTGTTAATCACGTGTTGCTGCCGCAGTAAATTGCTGCCGTGAAAATCCAGCCACTGCCAGAAATCCAGAATTTTGCTGATGGCTAGCCTCTGTAGCGCCGTAACTTGATTTAATTTCAAAATCGACCAATCAGGAGGCTCCTTTTCGAGAAATTGAGCCTAAATTGGCTCAAGCAGCCTCCTGATTGGTCGATTTTCTGGCAGTAGATATTTCATCGTAAAGCGACTAGAATCGAGGTATCAACTGCCAGAAATCCGTTTGCTAAAATAAGGTATCAACTGCCAGAAGTTATTTGAACGGATTTTTTTTGCCGTTTTTTTCGAGTTGTTTCAGAGTGTCATTCATACCTTTTTTTCGAGCTGAATTCCAAGAATTCTGTTTTTTTTTTCCTAAGTTTAATACGCCTGAATATAGGCAATCGGAAAACACCAAATAGGCAACAAAAATTAACATGGGCCCTGTCGTTTACACGAATGGCATGCGGGTTGCATATGGTAAGGCAGCTTAATATTAAAAATATTAATATATTAATATTAAAAATATTAATATATTAATATTAATATATTAATATATTTGCAAAAATAGTTCTTGGCTTTATGAAATCATGCGATTTTCATGATTTTCGACTTATAGGCAAGGAAAGGACAGGGGAAAATGATTCAACGATCGATTATTTACAATTTCAAGAGATATTTATTCAAGAATGCAACAATTTACTACAATAATACATGTTGATTGCATAAATGATCTTATTATTACATGGATATCTGCAGTGTTGCGAGTCACTGATTACATTTTTAATGAAATCACTTATTCAATTACCCAATACTTTGATAATGTGTATAATTGAACTCGATTTATTTGAAGTAATTGTAGAAGTTGTTCAAAGTAATTATAAAGTAAAGGTATTGGAAAGTAATAGACTTCATTCAATTACACATTTCTTTGGTAACGTGTAATTGAATTCGATTTAATTAGTAAAAGTAATTATAAAGTAAAGTCATTTGAAGTCATTATAGAATAAGAGTCATTATAAAGTTATTCAAAGGTAATGAACTTGATTTAATTACACATTACTTTGGTGATGTATAATCAGATAAAAATCCAATTAAATATTACGAAAGTAACGAGTATTTAAGAAAAATGTCATTACAATTTCCACAAGACTGAATATTTGATTGGAAAAATTGTAGATGTGATCGTAATACCTGTAATATATTGTAACGGTCCAGGTTTGCGATGCAATTCTCTGATATTGACCCGTGCTGTGGCGATCTTGGCCTTCAATTTCGGTAGTGTTGATATCCGATTATGTCTCTGTTGCCGATGGACGTTTGCCTTGGTGGTATTTGATTTCCACACAACTTGCGACCGCGTTGTACACACACTGCCGGTCAGCTGTGGGGGTTCTTTCTACTCGTAAATGCCAGACTATCTCGGATGCTGAAAGCTGAAACTTTGCCTGGATGAGGCCTGGATTCCTCATACGATTTCCCTTCCTCTCATTGAGTCGGGAACTGAAAAAGAATACCAGGTGGTGTTAGTATAATTAACAACAGTGATTAGTATCACTACAATCACTAATCTTTCATTAAGAGTCGTAATGAGGATATATGATTGTGATCAGCGGAGTCGCTACTATCTTTCAGCCGCTCATTGAGCGTTGAGATGAGTGATCTCCACCCGATGTTTGGCCTCGGTTGCGTTATATTGCAGGACGAAGACGCTCTCTGTAGTAGAGATTGTATTGCTTACCATATAACGCGACCTGAACCGTATCTTAGGATGTGTTGTTAATCCACTAGGTGTTATTAAGGAATGACACTTTCAGAGCACTGCGATAATAAACACAGACTAATAAGTTTTATTTTATGTTCACAAAACTGGTATATTATTTGATAGCGATTACGATCATACATGCATCTACTGCATGTGGCTGATGACTCTAAATTTATACAAGACCCTAAATTTATGCAAGATTGACTCTAAGTTATAAAAATGACTTTACTACTAAGAAATAAGTTAATAACGCTCTAGACGATTTCAGGAGTTATCTTTAATTGACCGATCTTAACTTCGCGGGTGTATTTGCAAGACTGTCCTTTGACACTTTTTTTCGCTGCTTATATTCGCTCCGTGTACACCCATACACTCTCACCAAAGTAAGAATGTGTAGTGGGGTACATGCATACTAGTGGCGACGCCAATTATCCGGATCGGCATTAGCTCCCGGAAAAAGTGAATCACAAAGGATAGTGGTAAGTGTCCCGCCTGATGATATGCAATCGAGGATACATTTTCATTTGAGTTGGCAATACCCTAGGCAAAAGTAGATTTCTATTTTGCGGGCAATAGCTGAATCGAGAAAAACGTCAAAACGTCAAAACGTCAACCTACATAACCATCCAACGCATAAATCATTTCTCTCGAAAACTCCATAACCTCAAGAGGCGAGAATGACTTTGAAAATTTGCTTACACCGAAAATGACGTAATTTTCGAAAAATGTTTCAAGGGTTGAAACTTTGATAAGGGTATATCCTAGAATTTGCCACAGCATTTGATTCTGAATCAATAAGGATGACAATTTAATCATTTATTCAACAATTTTCTTTATTAAGCAGGAACAAATTAGAATAAAACTCTTGAAAATTTCAAATGGACATAAAATATGTATTAATTAACAATATCTTTGGGAAGTGCTGATGAATAAAACATACAATTTAATGTAGTATAACAAATTACCTGTACTTTGACTAGAACATAGCAGGTTCTATATGACCTATGCGCCTCTCTATCGCAGAGTGATATGTGTATACGAAATATATAAAATATATAATATATATGTTTAATTTATATTAATTTTTATATTAAATTTCCTTAGATTCAATACACGGTTACAATATATTGATAGTATTGATTTCCGAGAGAAACTATCTTATCCAGAAGTCAGTTTTATCTTACTCAAAAATTCCCCAAGCTCCGAGGAATGAACGGTTAAATATTTATTCCTTAAGGAATTTCTGCAACCCTTCTAAAGTTATTCTCACTTTGACTTAAACACATTGGAAGAATGAGGTAGTGAATCCAACGTTTGCAAATCAATGACATATTACAATGCACGGGGCTCCACAGTATAGATACTGTGCGAGACCATGTCGTACGCTGGCCTTTACCGATGACAAAGTGCTGGAATCGTGCACGACTAGTCGTCTCAGCAACCAGAAGTGCAATGAATCGACTGGCTGGTGAAATCCCCAGGTCTCAATTCACTTTAAAATTTTTGGTCAGGAATGGGACGGAGATGGATACTAGTGCAGGATGGGAAGAGCTGCGAACAAGGCTCAATTTTATACTCATGTCAATCAATGCATATTTTATGCCCATTTGAGAATTTTATTCTAATTTGTCATGCTTACTAAATAAAATTGTTGAATAAATGATTGAATGGTCATCCTTATTGAAAATGATTTATGTGTTGGATGGTTATGTTGGTTGACGTTTTGACGTTTTGACGTTTTGACAGATTGAATTTTCAATTCGTCGCGGGGGCTCTCGAGTCAGCTATTGCCCGCAAAATAGAAATCTACTTTTGCCTAGGGTATTGCCAACTCAAATGAAAATGTATCCTCGATTGCATATCATCAGGCGGGACACTTACCACTATCCTTTGGTATGTACACGAATACATATTCTAACTTTGGTGAGAGTGAATAGGTATGCACGGAGCGAATACTGATTTTGATCGTCCTGGAATCGTCTTGATTGTTCTGGAAGCTGCTATATCGTTCGATCTAATTTTTTCATTTGATTGAGTCCGATTCTGGCTAATTGGTGGAGTTTAATAGTGCCTTCATTCTGGCGCAAGTTCTATTGATCCTATTTCAACCAATTCAAGTGTATTTATTTTGAACGTCGCGCGTTGACCGCATCATCTGTGATCGAGAACCTTCTACGTCCTTCTTCCAATTTCCAGAGCCTTCCATGCTTTTCGATAGACGATATCTACCTGCTAATTTATACTTTTGACTTTAGAACAGGACGTCACAATATTACGTATATCACTGGAAACTACATATTTGACACTTTCCCAGTTTGGAAATCAGCTAGAACTATAATTGGGCTATAATAAAACTATCATTATACTCTGAACTAATCGTTGCGACGATAATACATACATATACGTACGAAGGTATATTTTACAGAATGCCAAGTACAATGTTTGAAGCAGATAATTTTAATATCGGCCTCGTTGAGAGCAGCGAGCTATTTATATTTATTTTCCAGACCACTATACGAATAGAGAACAGAGTCATTATTTTTGCCATGGTTTTCGTCAACAATAATACTTTTTTAACAGATATAACTACAATTCGCGTACCTAAAACTCGGGTACAGCGGGTTCGTTAAGCCCGCCACGTATGACGTGCCCTGCGTTTCTATATAACTAATAATTTTAATGATTGCATGTCTAAATAGTGTATTACCTCATTAGCCCAATATCTGGCGATCGAATAAGACAAGTCCTAATAGTCGCGAACTTATAATAGTCTAAATATTACGAAGCCTTATTCGTATTTTACCTACTTTATCTAAAATCTATCCAGAACATATATTTATAACCCAAAGCACAATATAATCTACGTTGGTCATTGCATACCAATTCTCACCTCAATCTCTGGACTCCAGACTCATGATTCCTGGACCCGAGTCATCCATACAGTTTTTATTTCGGTTCATCAGACTTTTGGGATCTCTAGACCTGCAGGCCGTATACTTTTCTGTGAGGAAAATTGAACAGGTAATGAAAATATAATAAAAATGTAAAGGAAATGTATAAGATTCGCGGTGAATGGTTTAACTATCTCTGCCGGAAACTCATGTATAAGTCGTAAAAGGAGAGAGACAGAGAGAGAGAGAGAGGAAACTCATGTACGCCTTGTGAGATGTAATCTGCATGACAACTCTGTAGGTAAAGTTGCATAGTAAACGGCGGGCATATACTTGCAGCCAAAGTAGTTCGTAAATTCAATCGTGAGATGGCAATACCATTTGACACCTATCTGTCACGTAGCGACATAACATGAAAATTCGCCCGTATTTCGTGCATTACCCATGTGTAACCTATCTCCGAAGACTGGAGAACGATTGTCTGTCATTATTAAATCGTGAAGTATTTTATTTCTGAAATTATAATATTGGGTGTTAATATGGCTAATGATAGAGAAGTTTTAAGGGAGATTTGGGAAGGCAAAGTACCCGTTTGCTTTCAACTAGATTCAGAAGAAGTATGTGAACTTCAAGCTCCAGCACCATATTATTTAATGGTTCCTAGGTTAAGTTACTTCCCACTTTGTGTAGATAAGGTAAATAAATCGTATATTATAAACAGCTAATATCATAAATATTTCAATCAATCTAAACTTCCCAATTCAACTATAATTTCACAGTCTCCAATATGATCATTGTATATGCAATTTCATTTCTTTCACATTTAATAGTTTCCACTTTTATATTTACATATACAATACAAAAACTAAAAATTGTTTCAGGTGCGCAAGCACTTTATGCGTCATATACAAAAAGATAAACAAGAAAATGAAATGTGGCTAGAATTCAACGGTGCACCATTAAAGTGGCATTTACCTATTGGCGTTCTATTAGATTTACACACAACAGATATCCAACTACCTTGGAACATCACTGTTCACTTTGACAAATTTCCAGAAAACATCATTATGCATTGTCACAATAAGTAAGAATAATCATTATATGTGTGTGTGCAATAATCATAATTATACTAACTTTAGTTATACCATAAATAATTTGATTTCTAGTGAAATAATTTCACTATTTACATCACTGATAGCAATATGAATTCCAATGTATATGAAATACTGCAAATTATTGTTAAAAAATTGAATATATATTTTCATTACAGGGAGGTAGTAGAGTCATATTTTCTAGCCTGTATAAAAGAATCTGATGTATTGAAACACCGAGGGCAAGTTGTTTCCAGTATGCAAAAAAAGGACCATAATCAATTATGGCTTGGATTACTTAATGACAAGTTTGACCAATTTTGGGCAGTTAATAGGCGCCTTATGGAATCTAGCAATGACGATGGTTTTAAGTATATACCTTTTAGATGTTATGTCAGCGAGGAGAAGTACATTCAAAAACTTGTCAAACCTGTTAACGAGGAAGGGCAGAGAAAAAAATTAGGACATCTGTTGTCCGAAGTCTTTCCCGATCAAGAAAAAGGTTTGTATGTTTGAACCAGTGACTAATATGCCGTGAATCACACCAGGGAATTATGAAGTTTAATTTATCTGTGAAAAAACATATGGGGAATCAAGAATTGGAATTTAAAGTAATGAAATAATGTTTGTTATGTGATTTTCGATAGACTTACTATTTTTACAGTCGTTGTAAGGACCCATGGAATCATACCTCTCCTGGAAACGCCTCTGCAATGGTTGTCTGAGCATCTCAGCTACCCAGATAACTTTTTGCATTTATGTTTGATAAACTGGTCACCTGAAGTACCATCGAATTAGGAAATAAGACAAGCGTAAAGAATTTGTACTTGTACTTTTTATGTTAAACTATTTCCAATTGAAAATAGTCAAAGCGCAGTACTCTGAGATGATGCTATGGAAGATGGGGGATGTGCGCACCAAAGAATTGTTCATTATTTAATATGCAAAAATAATTAATATGCAATATTTTACCGGTCGAGGGATCTTCCACTTATTCAACCTGACGGCTTGTCATGCTTGTTGCATATAATATAGAATCGAAAGTGGAAAATTAAAACTTGGAATTCCTTTTCTAGTACACGACTTGAATGAATCGTAACTGTTACTGTACGGCAAAGCGACTCTAAGTACAAATTTTTGAAAATATAATTATTATTGTGATTTAAATCAATTACAGCAGTCATTTAATTTTCAGATACATACGATTCGAGTTATTTTTTCATGCAGTAGCAGACGTTATATTTTTACAATATTATTTGATTCAAAATTATATTCGGTAGATTTTTACCTTTACCCTTGACTTTCCCAAAATATCGGAAGTTCGAAACGATTCGGTTATTCAAAATTCGAATTATCTAAGAGTGTCGAATTCTGTGAAAAATAAGAAAGAACTTTCTCGCCATATTTGTTCAGTGCTAAAAGAGGAGACCCTTGCGGTCCAATCGTTTCACAATTATGTTTCATATGGTTTATACTGGAATTAAATGACAACAAAAAACTGAAATTCTTAATTCGTAATGAAATATATTATAATATAGTATTGTATAAATGATATTCAATGATTTCTGTGTATATATATGCTGGATTTCTATAAGTAATAATAAACAACAGGATTATATCCAACAATTTGTTTTTCATTACATTTATTTCACCCTTAAGTTAATTCGAACTTCGTTAAATATATATTTCGGTGTCTTACGACTTACACAATGATTAAATTGGTCTATAGCTATTTTCGAATAATAATCTAGCGACAGAGCAACAGTTCCTGAACGACTGACACCTAATATCTGACTGTCCTCGGTATCTTTTCTCTGTTTATATATAGCAATAACTCGAAATGATGTGGGGGATCAGTGTTTACTAACATGGTGGCAACAACGAGGAATTAATGACTCATTCAAATTCTCTAACTACTTTTCATTATTCGAAAACTTTGAACACTCTAACGCATTAATATTGTCTAGGAATATTTTCAAGTCAAGTTAAGATGCCACATATCCATCGCATATAATTCTTCCATTGATTTCCCAAATGTTTAATAATGACTTTCATCGTTTTTAGAATTCTGTCCTCAGTATAGTCGCACAATAAATTATCCAAGTATCAAACTTTCGTATATATTCAATATCTCAAATTATCGAGCAAGCTGCATTCGGCTTGAGGGACATCTGTCTAGTTGACACCGTATTTTCGCGTAGTTTAGAAGCTTTTTTTACAACGACAGCCTCGTTTCCGTTATTGCTATATTCCATCGTCTTACGACTTGGGCCAAAGCTTAGGAAATTCTGCAATTGCGGACGATTTTGTTGTTCCTGAAAACGAGAACGTGTACTATGCAACGAATTCAAATATCATGTACAAGTTTCATTCAATGTTTAAACATAATTAATAATCTCATTTGCTATGCATAAATAACATTTAGAAATGCCTATTTAGATGGATATCCAGCTACATTATAACTTTTGCTTAACTTCAGAATGTTTCATACTTTGAAAATGACCAAAGACGTATCCTGATAACGCTTGCGAATTTCTCGTGGTGTGTTATCGTGATCTGGACATTCGTATTTTGCAGTCATTTAATAGTTTACAGTATAGTAATTGCCAGATTGGAACATTATCAAGTATGTCTTGACCATCTTGAAGTCACATTTTGTTATTGCGATGACGCTGTGAACAAACATCATGTTATATAATTGACATTCTAATTAGAGAATTTTAATTGTAATTGTTTTATTGATCTCTCGTCGTTTATATAATTAGAATTTTTTTAAAATTATTTTTCGAACTTGAGAACAGTCGAGGATTTAACTGGTAGCAAACCGCCTGTTAAACCTTTTCTTATTCTACAAAAAGATATACGCTGATTAAACAACAGTCGGTAACTTAGAATTCGCTATAATTTTTAGTCTTCACTAATTAAGACTATCCTACATTGAATTTCACTCTAGATTTCATATTTCATCATCTATCGCGTGAAAAAGGAATCTCTGCTCCAAAATAGGTACACTATCACCGAAATTCCTATGACCCGGAAAAAGTGCACCTGCTGTCTGCATTAGCATATGAGTAAAGTAGACTTGCTGTGATAAGTTCGAAACATTAACTTCTAAGTTCTATAATAGGTGTCATATCTGACATGACACAAATATTTAAAATCGTGTTTCGAAAGTTGAATAAATTTTGAGTTACAAACTTGATCGACGGTTACATTTAAGGATGGTGCTCAATATTGAGTATAAGAAATACGAATTTCTTTGATGGTTCAGCGGAGGATTGCAGAGTATTAACAGCCCAATGGAAGATTCAATTTTGAATTCCGTTTTATAAGTTACGGAGAAAAACTGAATTCGTTACTTTTTTCCAGAATCATTTCCTGAAGCTGTCTACCTGCTACTGTCTCTTTATGGTTTATCCACTAGTCTGAATTGAAATATCATCTGAAACTAATTGTCATGATCGTCTATTGAAAAAATCTGACTGCACCCGCACGTGTACGGTTAAAAATTTAAAAGGCCATTTCGTTTAAACATCATTATTGTATCTCCTCGTCGTTAAGGTGTAATCATAATATAAAAGTATACACTATACATATACATATACCCATATGGCCTCCATTTAATAACATGTTTTGAAATAAAGTATCGCATAACGTTCTTTTGTGTATAAAATAAATTTTTCCATGTTATTTTACGATGCAAAAACGAGTAACATTCTCCTGTATAGATATAATCAAAATTTCGGAACATCATCTTCACAGTAACTTGATCCCTGTACCTAATTATTAAAGACAAATACATCTTGGACTGTCTATAATTAGCTTATGGTCAAAAATAAGGAAACAAGGCCTCGTCGAGTGTCACTCGTATCCGCTTGGCCTGAACCTATAGGTATAGGTATAGGTATATCGTATTCTAGTGACACACACTATATGAACGTCAACGCACATAACGCTTGCAGTTAATCTCTTACCGAGTTCGTTCCGTTGTTTCTTGTTTCTTTCTCTCAGCAGCCTATCCCTTCCTGCTGGAAACAGCCGAGACTGTAGCAGTTCGAGAATAAAACACCAAGTGTACACTGAGAACAGTAAAAGAGAAAATGAGGAGAAAATAAAAGGAAGATTCGTGGTCAGCGACCAACATACAACTGCAGCTCGATGCCTACGGTGTTTCTACCGCAATTTGGCCACTGGCCAAAAGTTTCTAGTACATATACCTATATATTTCATTTGCCTTATTCCACATCTGCAGAAGAGGCAACGCTGTTAACTATTATATCTATATACTATAGGTGTAACACCTATACAACACATCTTCACATTTCTATCTACACGCACGCACGTACGCACGCACGCATACACACGTTGGCGGAATGTCACCGCATTACATTTGATAAAAAAAGAGAATAAGAAATAAAAAAAATAAATAAATAAGAGTCTCTCCCGTAGATGCAATGCAGCTTAAACGAACTCGATACGTCGATCGACTCTCCATATCTTAATAACTAATTAACCCGCATGATTCCCCTAATTACGCAATAAAGAACGTGAAATTAGTAGCAACGAATGAATCGCGAAAGCTCGTCCACGTGGATGGTAAAGATTTTTGTCATGGTTGAACTAATCTTGAATCTCATTGCCACGTGTGTATGCAGCTAGATGATTTTTATCGATAAACTCCATAAGCTGTATTATACGTATAATTTCGCTTCGTTTTGTTCCTAACGTCCCCATTTCCCGAGATACGTCAGGAACGTTCTTATACGAGAAACGTCAGGAAACTGAAATCAGTCAGTTTTGAAAATGTTTATATAAGCCAGTGTCCGTATTGCCCCCAATTCCTATTTTTTTTCGCGGTGTCCCTCTATAGAAATACGAACGACGATTGGGTTTTTGCTGTTGAGGATCGATGCCTCTCGTATTAGAATTGATACACGATACCAAAATACGTTTGCAGTTAATCTAGAGTTTTCACGAGCAGAATTTAGCTCGACAACCATGAAACGCGGTATAAATTTCAAGTATACTATACGCTTCTACTGCAGGCACGAGCCAACACTAGTATGAATTGAATGAAATTTGATTTCGTAGTCTAATCCACGGTTTACTTCTTCACCATATATGGACCCGCGGTTATCTCGAATTATAATATCTAATCCTGCCTGTAAAGTGCCTCAAAACTTTCGGTATAACAACAGCTCGTTGCAGTACATAGTTTTTACTGTTTCCCCGCTTGTGCGCTTCGCGGGTGCACCATCTGGTCTGCCAATTGCTTTCGCTTGCAACAATTCTCGATAAGGAACACAATGCCTACTACTACGCTTCGTAAATCTTGCTTGTTTTTCATTAAACTTATTTTCTATTATTTTCTTTCCTCTTTTACTATACTTTTGCTTCCCTCATACACATACGTATTACGTATATCTATACACCATGCTCGCTGTGTTATTTGTGCATCTGCACTGCTGCAGTAGTCAAGTACTCGTGACTGGCACTCTCGAGTGTATGAAGTACACATAAACATATGTAAAATACTTTGAGTATTCTATTAATATCCGGCTTGAAGGCCTATTTTTGAATAACTTTCAAAATAACTGTGATTTTATAATTCTTCATTAATTCTTCATACTACGTAAAGTGCGATAATGAATCATAAACGATTCTTTATATATTATGGGATTAAGAATAAGAATAAGTATAATAGATTTGATATATCTAAAATCGGAGTATAAGTATACCTATACACATTATACGTATATTTAGGTTCCTCTAGGACGACGCGTGGTAGTAGCTACAGCTTGGTTGTTTGCTCTGTTCGACAGTAAGTCTAACTGGGATCGACTTAGTCTGAACGTTAGAGAACTTGCGCAATTACCCGCGCGACTCTGTGCTACCTTTGCGTAACAAATAACTATGCGCGCGGGTTGTACCTTGCCCCGTTTCTACACTTGTAAATAGAGGTACTTATACTTGCACTCATAAGTATACACGTATACTCGTTGCGTGCTAGCAGTCACATATTGTCAGTACGAACCAGGATTAGTCGACCTAGCAGACCCAACGTCACGGATTTTAATTAAGAGATGTACTGAAATATCTTTACTGAAAAAAAAAGAAAACAGTTCAATATATATGTATGAATTGCAATTATATTATAGAACAGAGAAATGAAAAAAGATGGTTCTCTTCGTCCTTGTCGCTAACGCTAATAACATCGCTGCTGCAATTCCTACTCAAACTGCACTGATTTCATACCGCGTTGTGGTACATTTCAGAATGCGGTTACGAAATAATTATCGTATCACGCGCGCGTTTTGTCCGGGTTAACAAGAAGTAAAGAAAAAAATTAAAAAAAAAAAAAAAACGACTCTACTATAATTAGTTCGACTGCTGCTGTAGCTATAGTCAATTTTACAGGGAATCAACGACGCAAATGCACGTGCGAACTACGATGCGAATATATAAGCGATAACGACCGACAACATCGACGAGGCCGGAGCACTGTAGGCATACGTATACATATACATATATACAAGTGACTCATCTAGCCTTGTGTTAAAATCTATGCCGTTTACTGACATCAGGATACATACCGTGAGATTCGCATTTGACAATGGGAAAGATCGAAGCCTAGTTTTACCGCATTGTCATGTTGGTCAGTCAACAAGGCTGATCTAAGCTCAACACAAGTTTATCTATCGAAACGATGATACCATTTTTTTCCTCTCTTCAGACGGACCAAAATTGCTCTGATTACCAGGCGCGGGTCCAGTGGGGAGGGGGGTCATGGGGGTCATCGCGTGATATCATCCCCCTAATTTTCAAGATATATGATTTCATTTTTTTTACACAGATACATACTTTGATACGACCATGACCTCCCCCAAATCAGAAGTCTGGATCCGCGCCTGCTGATTACACGTTATCGAATAATTACTAAACAGCGATAATAATGAGACGACTTTTATTCCTGCTTTCTATGATTCATAAAGCATATTAATATCGTCCAATATTCGTTGAAATTGAGAATGAATTTCAGCCGAGAGCAAAGCGTATATTCACTGTTCGGAAAATTTTAATGTCAATTATTTATCGACGAATATAGATGTGGTATTTTTTTTTACAATTGCACCTCAGGATGGCGGGAGAGAATTCAAGATTATATCCTGTTCCGTAAAAGACAAGATTTACAATTCCTATCCAGAAAGAGTCAAGGCTTTTTGGCAGCACGATCTTGGTGATAGCCGCACACAACATCGAGGATATTTCATCCTCGGGAATTTCACCGTTGAAAATAAATTTGCTATTTTTTTTGTTATTCCTTTTTTTAATATCTATACTCGCTGGAAATTAATTTCTACGTTCATTAACTAGCCCGCTGTACACATACATACAACTAGTGTAAGACTGGGGGTTTCTATTGTTGTTTTGATCCACAGTCTCATTCATGGTATGTGTATGCGAAATATAATAGATATCCCACAACCGCAAACATCGACTAATAGAAAATATATATGTGTATAATGTATTATGTATAGATATAGATATAAGGTAGGTATATATAAGTATATGAATGAGGCTTGCAAGTGCAGCGACAAAGGATTGACTTGCTTGCTAGGTCTTTTGTCCGGCAAACTCTACGAGGAAAATTTATCTGATTTTCTGTAATCAGCGTCACCCTACAGGAATTCCTTGACAAACTGCAGATAGTCGAGACTTGATGGCGACTTAGGTAACCCACACACGTATATAGTCATAAAAAGCATATCATATTCCTAGAAATATAAATGACCTCAAGAAATTCAGTTTTATCGATAAATTATTGCACTCACATAGTGAAAATCATTCAATACTTATATCAAGTATACCTATGTATGGATGATGACGTAATTGAGAAACATCAACTCACCTTATCAGAACGTCAGCAGATATCGGAATGATTTTTTTTTATTCTTCTTTTTTTTTCTTTATACGTATGTAAAATTCAACGACCTCATTTTTGATCGAGATACGTAATTTAGCTAATCTAGATCACTTATCCTTGATTCTGCAATACAAATTTAATACGTACTGGAGAATATAATAGACCGTTACAAAATTGAAACTTCATGGGTACGAGGTTCGATTTTGTAACTGCAACTTATATGATGTAATTACTTGCAGATTGCGCTTAACAAATGATCGGTAACTATATATAGCATTATGTGAAATGCAATATGACAAAGAAAGTTGCATATCTTTATTGGTGAACGAGAAAACTAGAAAACTCCTTCGTACTCTCTGGTCTTTCGAGTACTGACTGATTAAATATTCCATGAAATTTGGAAGGAGGTCTAAGCCTCAAAATTTTTGTATTTGTATATAAAATTCAACGTATAAGGTTGTTATTTTTGGTAAAGGAAAACAACGTATTAATTTGTAGGTGTAAATAATATATCTATAGTTTAGAATTTTTTTTTAAAAATAGTCTCTTATATTTTCTTTTAAATTGAGTAAATTTCTATATATATAATACACTATTAATATTATGATACAATAGAGTTTTCTCGAATGTACAAAAGAAAAAAAAAAAAAAAGAAAACTTGAATTGCTTGCCAATGAATCACAACGTGTTATATATAAAGATGACATTTTATAATAGTTATGAAAATAATACAGACTCTTTTATGAATTTTTTTTTTTTACAGTATAGGTAAATATAGAATATTATTTGTATTTACTATAATACCTAATATATTTAATATAATATCAATATAGGCTCCTGAAACTCAAAACTGTGCAAAAATCAATAATAAAATATTATATGTATCGTTTTATTAGTCTATTTATTCAATTATTGTTCGATATCACACCTTGAGCTGCCTTCGGCATAATTTATTTAGATTTAGATTTGTCTCGGCCTTTTATCTATTTCCTATTTTATCTTTATTATTTTTTTTTGTTTTCTTTTTCTGTTTTTAAGATTAAGGCACAACGATTTTTGTCAGTGAAAAATTTCAGAGGCACCACCTTACTCTCTCGTATACATATACATTTAACAGTTAAAATCCTGTATTAAAATATAATTTTGATAAATATAAATCTAAAGTTTTATTTTTTTAATTTTTAGTATTATTATTATTTATAATATATATGCGCTTAAAATATATTGCTTTAGTATTAGACTCTGGGGGCTGTACAATCGGTAATACAAACTCATCATCATTCATCACAAATGATTATAATATTACATATTTTTTTTTTTTTTCGTCAGTCATTCAACAATACTATATTTTCTTTTTTTTTTTTTCTTTTTATTAATATTATGTAAATATTATGGCATTATTCATCTATATTATGGCATAAATTTACATGTTTTTTTCGTCTTCTTCTACTTCTTCTTATTTATTTATTTATTTACTTATTTTTTGTTATTATTGTACATTGCTTTTTCAGCAATTTTGTTAAACTTTACCGAACAATCACGTATCTGCGTTATTTCTATCTAAATTATCTATTAATTATTAATTAATATGTCCCTGTATTAATTATAAGGCATGATGCAAAGTTAATTGACGTTCCCAAATTTTCTATATATTCTATAATAATATAATAATTGTTAAAAATCGTGTTTAAGGCACAGATATTGAATGTATTATTGGTTTTTTTTGGGCATTGACTATTCGACACCGTGAAAAATACACATACATACATCAAAATATATATATGTATATATATATTTTTTTACTCTGATAACTTATTTTGGACCATCTTGATACTTTGTGCACTGGTATATCAATTTCTTTATATACTGTTAAATTTATGTATATATAAATATCTTCTCTTTGCAAAATAGGCACCGTACTCATTTTTTTTTTTTTATGTATTATACTTGTGAAAGCTTTAATAATCTGATAAATTTCTTATATATTTATAATAATAATAATAATAATAATCATAATGATAGTAATAATGATATTAATAATAGCAACATAATGAATAATAATGAATAATAATGATATTAATAATTCAACATGCTTGTATTTATATTTACACTATATACAGAGGATCGCGTTTGATAAAAAAAGACACGTTAAATTTTAGATATTATACTTTATGTGGAAGCAGTTCTTTGAGCAATTGAATTCGGCCTAATTTGGTCGAAGATAATGTTTAACATTCGTATACGATATAGTTTGGATAAGAAAGAAATGAACTCAGAGCTGCAGATAATTAGTTTGAAGTTTAACGCAGTTTCTTTGGGTTTCGGAATCGGATTGTATTCAAATCGCGATATGTATGTAAGAATTAGAAATATAGGTATATGTTTGAGATATAATTTAGTAATTATAGATCGAGCAACGGATTATATATCGGCCTTCGCCGACCTTTAGACGGCCTAGCTGATGTACTTGGCTTATCTGTGATAAAGAAGCGAGCTTGAGCTGCTACTCGAAGTGGGCAAGATAGAGCCATGAACATGGCGCTTAGGTAGTGGTTTCCCGTCTTTTCCATTATAATATAGAGGTTTTAATCTGTTAATCATATAAGCGTTTAATCTCTCCTCGATCTTATCAATTTTCTGCGGGATTGGTCATGCTGTCGATTGCGCGACTGTTCCGTACGTGATAAAACTCACGTAATGTTTAACAAAATTCATTTTAACAGAGGTCTGATTTCCGCATCAAGTATATGTGAAAAAGAAAACCGTGAGCTATTTTGATACCGACATTTATGAATCTATACACGGCGATGAAATCTTTCAATTCCCTCCAATCGTTCTGAATCGAAAAATAAACGTGTTTCGTATCACTCCAGAGTGATTAATGCGATTATTTGATGATTAGACTACAGGTGGACTACGTGTAATGCTGCGTCGTGGGATATCGCACGAAGGCACTGCCTACCTGCGATATATCCCAATAAATACCTCGCGCTGGAGTTCGCCATGAAATCGGTACTCTCAGGCTTAATTCTAAAGCGTAACCCTCGCCGCTTCTGTTTCCGGCACTTCCGTTGTTATTATTCAAATTGCAAACGCTTTGGCAATTATTATTATTATTATTATTAATACTATGAATATTATGGGGAGAACCGTTCGAGATTATTTGATCATCGCTAGGCTTTGCTATCGGATTGTCTAGGTAAGGTTTAAATAGGATCGCGTCTCGTTTCGTCGAGGTTACAGACGTTGGAACGGATTGTAGAGCCGGGGGTGCCGGAGGGGTTGGTACAGTGCTAGTAACAGGTTCTACTTGGGCGGCAAGTTCTGTTATACCTTTTGGTTTTACGAGGCAAAGTGGCGCGTCTTGGGGCGCCGTGGTTTCCTCTTCAATATTGAGGCCGCGTAATCTCTTCGGCGATGAAGTTGCGTAGCTGCAGCATGATAAGGTACAAGATCGTTTCAACGGTGACGAGGACCCAATAGGCGTTGGCGTTTTCTCGATGTTCTCAGGATCGTAGCAAGCTGGTGTACACTCGCGTTTAGCGATTGATATTTCTGTTGAATCGTGGCTCGACAAGCATGCGAATACCGAATGAGATTCGGACGCATAACATCCCTGGATTCTGTTGTAGCTGCATACAGTGGATTCGGAGATTCTTAAAGACTCGTGAGAGTAGCATGAAACGTTGTCGGCACAGCATGACAAAGTGCATCCTCGTCGTCCCGCAGAAGAGCTTAATATTACATCCGATGTTTCGGCGGAAATGAAGTACGGCTGCCTCTGGGGGTGAGGAGAAACCGTATCCGGACTATAGCAACAGTAAGAATCTACGGAGGTTCGTTCCTGCGGAGACATACGTGCGGATATCTCCGGTATATCGATCTGTATTAGATTATTTGTCCGTAGATCGATCGGTGAATCGGTTGAAGTTTGAGGGCCAAGTCTTTGCCTTGATACACCGCCTCTTAGGGCGATTTCACCCCTAAATTCAGTCTCCTGGGAAAGCCACTTTTGTACCTGGCGTCGATTGATGCCAAATTTTCTAGCCGTTGCGCGTTGGTTTCCAGCTACGTGAGCGTCCCGATGAAACGCGTCTAAAACGTCGAGTTTAAATCTGAGAGAGAACGAGCGACGTCGTGCAAGGTCGTTGGAGGGGGCTAGCGTCGTCGTCGAATAGTCTAGGGCGTCCGTTTCACTGTCTGAACTCGTTGTCGAGTGCCCCGAGCTCAGGGGGCCTCGGGAACTGTTTTCCGGACTCGGTAGACTGCGTGCGGGACTAGGGGGACCTGAATACAACACCCATTCTAGGGGGGGACTGCCACCCATCGACGATACATATTGTGCCGGCTCTGAACAGCCTGAAGCAGGTGGCTGACTGCGATCGGAATATTCGCCGTCCCCCAACGAGTGTGAATGTGTTTGCGTTAGGTGATGCTGTGGCTGTAGCTGTGGCTCTAGCTGTTGCTTTTGCTGTTGCTGCTGCTGATGTGCATCTGAGTGTGAATGTAAATGTGAATGTGAATGCGGTTCTGGATAGGCGTGCGGCGTACGCGCGACCGCTTGGCGTAGCGACGAAGCGGTGTTCCCATCTATGTGTGCGTTCCCGGAATTCTTGTTCGCCTTAGCACCGTCGCCACCGCTGCAACCTCCATCATCGTTCTTTGGTTGTGTTCGTAGGAGGTTCGGACTCGTGCGTGATACCTCGGAGTGAACGGCTGGTATTGCTGTGGTGGCGTGATGCGGTGTCAAGCAGCGGCGGGGAGGCAAGGGCGGCGATATAACCGAGCGAGAACTCGGGCGCCCCGTTGTCTGCTGCTCCCGTAAATCGGACGGCCCTGGCGCCGCCGCCGCGTCTAGGCTCGCTGGCTCGTTCTTAATCGCTACTGCACCGGGTGATATTTGAGCGGCGATATCTCGTTGTGCAATTGAGATTCCTGAGAAATGATCATCCCTAATGTTATGCGAGTAACGTTCGACCGGCGAAACGTTACCATGATACCTGGACGATGTCTGATGATACAATTTCACATCCGTTGAACCGCTTTCATCGTATAAAACCGAGTCTATTTCGTAGCTGCTTTTCGTTATGTAGTAGCTGCTCCGATCTTCTGATCTCGACCCGTATCGATGCAGCGTTGAATCTATGTGGCTCACGGTACCCTCTGAACGATTACCACCAAGAAACTCTGTGGTTGTGTTAGTCACGAACTTTTGCTGCTGCTGCTGCTGGGTATCATTCGCGATTCCTGTTGCAGGGTGAATCGGTGATAATGTTGTAGAATTTTGTCCATTTTGAGTAGGTACGGTTCGCGGACTATCGTACCGGGGCGAGGCAGGGCAATGCTGCCTAAGGGGGGGCCCTTGTTGCGTCGGTGTAAGAGACAACAACTCTTCGTCGCCATGCAGTCTGGCGCGACTTAGGTTCAAGGCCGGCGCTGGAGCCGCGACTAGCTCGCGAGGGCCCTCGGCAATCGGGGCCCCGGAAACGGTGGAATTCCCAATAGAACTTGTTCCCGACGAAGAAGACGAAGATGACGAGGATGAAGAAGATGATGAAGAATGACCGTGGGCACGTCCCGTATTAGCCGCGTCTACACAGCTGGATCTTAGGTTATCCTCGCACTGTAACCACTTTTGTATCTGTCTACGATGAATACCGTATTTCCTAGCTGTAGCACGCTGGTTGCCACGACAGTCAATGTCGTTTCTATAAGAATCTAAAACTTTAAGTTTGAACGCTGGTGCGAAAATCCGTCTGCTTCCCATCACACCCACGGTCTTTCGAACACTGGTATGCTGCTGCTGCTGCTGCTGTTGCTGTTTCGTCACCATTTTAACACAGTTCTCTTCATCGGTTGCGATCAACTCGTCGGCGACACCATGCGCCATAATTACTTTAATAACTCGCGATAATTTATTTTAAACAAGGCACTGTTAAACACACTAGAGAATGACGAGCGATCCCTTAACCACCACGTAACATTGCACGGAGCGGCAAGGCGCGCGGAGTTCCTTTTGGGTCTTTGGAGATGCCGTAACTAATTTTCATCCCCACCACCGTCGGCCACCGCGCCACGGCACAGCTCGGGCTCGGATCCCCTCTGTGACTGTCGGCCCCCCCTCTTATCCCCGCTCACCGAACCTCTAGCGTCCCAAGCCCTGCGTCGCACCGCACCACACCGCAACTCAACGCTCGAACGTTGTACCGCGGTGCCCCCGCCGTTCTACGTCCACTACCCAGTCATTCCGAACGCCACAAAAACCTCGTAGGCGCCCCCCTTTCACACCTCAGCGCCATAAAACTCCGCCATTTTGTGGCCTCACTTCCGTTAATGACGCGCGGGAAACACTGCCGCTGGCCGCGGCGCCATGTTGTCTGCGACCGTCTGGTTGGACGAGACTCTTTCCGTC
Source organism: Tenthredo notha (assembly GCA_914767705.2). Taxonomy (NCBI): domain Eukaryota; kingdom Metazoa; phylum Arthropoda; class Insecta; order Hymenoptera; family Tenthredinidae; genus Tenthredo; species Tenthredo notha. The sequence goes on from OU611907.1 coordinate 7,619,019, forward strand.
AATATCATACAAACGAGTCTGCTTGCTGTTTTCTTGCCTTTTGACCTACGGACTTTATTATAATGCGATTATATGACGCGCGCTTTTAAATCGGTTAGATAATAAAGAGCGCTGAAACAAACCGTCATTCAATATTCGCGGATATTTTTGATTTGCGCATAGAAGAGGCGCCAACGTGAACGAGCGTTGTCGTTTCAAAGCCTAATCGTTCGAATGAAGCTTCGAACGACGTAAGCGTGAGAGAGATAGAGATAGAGAAGAAAAAGAGGGAAAAGCAGATCGAGCGAGCGAGAGGGTTCGAGTCGACGCACGGTCGAGTTTCTCATATGCGGTATATAGAATGAGATCATCTTGTTTTTGTGGACTGAGCCGGCAGTTAACAAGTTTAGCTCTGAACGTTGCCAGATCTCAGTACGTAGTCACGCGAAACTTACCCTGACGCAAGCGAAATAGATATTCCAATGAAATATATACAGCCGTTGATACGACGCTACCGTTTACCTTATCAAATAGCTTATCGTCACAGGCAGTTTGTCAGATCGTTCGTTCTTGATGAAAATTCATTTTTCCATTCGTCCTTGGGCAAAGATAGGTGCGGCGTTAGTCAACGTGGCAACGTCGGCGTTCCCCTTCCTTTGTCCGTCGCGCTGGTCTTGCCAGACAGGGTGTCGCCAGCTCGGACGACCCGGCCGCCGGAACGGTGCCGCGCGGGACGAAGAGGAACGAGGGGAATTGGGAAGGGGGCATCGCCTGCCACACGGCGTAGGATCGGTCGAGGACCTACATTCACGCTCGGCCATGTTTGAAAACTTGCGTCCGGCTGGAATGTGGCCTCTGGGGCCCTCCAGGGCCTGAAGGGGGTCTACGGGGTCGGTGGGGTAACGCGGGGGAGCAGGTCGAGGGGGCCACCACCTCGGTCGTCCCTTGGCGCCCCAAATGGGCGAGTAACCAGAGACGAGCCTCTGGCGACCGCGCCAGACTTCTCGGCGCCGAAATAATATACCCCAGACTCTATGTACAATGTCTGGCTATATCTATACACGTCTCTTTACTGTATTATACTGTACTTTACTTTACTGGACAGAGATATTAATATGGTATATGTACGTGTGTGTATGGTTGGGAAATGAAAGCAAACTTGATTGTGACACACATGCGCTGATTCTATAATGCACAATGTATACCTTATCTTATCGTCCGTCGAAGATGTCTATAGGTGTTGCGTTACTCTATATTCAAGGTATATGAGCCATCTGCTTGATTTCAATTCGCGGAGGTTTTGATCGGACGGTGAATTGATGAAAACTAACGAAAGAGGCATACATTCGCCATAGAAAACACGACGATATGTTGAGGCGAACTGCACCTACCCTTCTCATTACCATTTCCGGTATACATACTATAATCGATAAGCTTGAACAACCCGATTCTCGCACATTACCGACCGACTGTATCTTGCCCGCCTTTACCTTCGTTCGCGGTAACGTAGAACCAAATTGGTAAAATACCTGATACGCGAGTTTTCATAAGAGTTTTGATTGAAACATTCAATTATAAAGCGAGATGTCGCCAAATATAAGGCAGTCCTTGATGCCATAATTTTTGAATAAAAAGAAACTTAGGATCTATGATTAATAACCGATTTAAATTTGTCGTAAGAATTCTTTAATACTTACGCTTATGAAGTGATATCTGCTATCAATACTTGAAAGCAATGACTCGTAGCGCTTATCTTCAGTAAACATTTCCTCATCTTGCGGTCGTAACTCGTAACTCTTCTGCCTATACGTATCTCCGACGTGGTATACTATATGTCCAGCGTCGGTTCCTCGTATAATGTAAATTTACAGAATAAAGATTCAGCTGCATCTGAAACAAGTTTTTTTTCTACTATACTATAATATCTATTAAAGTACAAGTTTAGTTTACCCCCAGGCATATAACAGTTAAAATTTCATTCTATAATTTGCATAAAGTATCAATTCAAGGGATGGGTGGAAGAAGGGCACAACTCGAAAGATGGGTTTGATCAGACACACCCAAAGATCAAATTTTCAAGCCAGTAAATAAGCTATAAGGAAAACTTAGTTTTTGGATTAGGGACTAGTTTAGAAAATAAATATGAAATATCTAGGAGTAAGATGACTAATTTTTTCACGCAATAATGTGATTAGCTAATATCATACTCCACGTATAAAATATTATTTCACTTAAACCCATTCTTCGAACGTTGGGTGCAGAGAAACTTCGTGAGACTTTTTATATGACTATATCTTTGTGCTGGAAGTTTCATTATGAGCTAATAACGTAAATACGTAACGTTAAGTCTTCCCTTTTTTTTTTTCTCCAATGGATTTGCGAGAATTTTAACTTGATAATTTACACAAGTGACTACAGCGAATAAAGTTGCATAAATAATGCGTAATTTAATCCAATCTCCGGAAAAAGGGCGGAAGTTAAGTTACGCCCTTCTTCTATACATCCAGTAAATTTTAGTGTTTTGATATCACATAACACTTTAGACTTGTTTCACGCGTTAATTCAAACATGTAATATAGCTAGAGCAAATCCGGAACGATATTAATAAATTCAGCCATCATACGTGTAATGCACCTGTTATAAGATGTTACTTTTCGCCACAGTCGATAACACATAGCATGAGCTAACATCTAGTTGAACAAATCCGAGTAGATCACACATGATTCAAATACCAAATAGCGAAAAACTTGAACATAAGATTTGAAAATGTTGGATATTTCGATCTGAGATACTATATAGGGATTTGAAACTGGTTTTGGCTTGTTATAATTGTCATAATTTACACGTGTAACAAGGATGTGTAAACTCAGTTAGTGGAAATTTATCTCGTTTAATTATTAAAACATGTTGTATTATAAATAGGGTACAAATACATATTGTAAGCTTTATGTTTATGCATGCCTATTAAAATTTGACAATAATAATATATACATTTATTTTCCTATAGTTTCAGCTGGGGTATAATGATGTTTCATTTAATATAGGTAGTTTGAAATAATATAAGTATTAATTTTCTTTTATCTCAGATTAATAGCATATTAAGCACCGTAACCAATGAATCACAATTTTCACCCAATCTACTATGTTTTTGGTAAGAATTTATTTTCCAATCTTGGATACTTTTTAGAGTCTTGAAGACCACAGTACTTCGATTTTCTTACTCACTTTCAAATCTATGGAAATAATTCTCACCAAAAAGCATAGACAGTTTTAAAAAAAACTTCATACATAGCAGCAGAAACCCGACATTGTCATTATTACAGCTATCCTGCTTTCTAAATGGTATAAAATACGTCAATATAATTTGTATTCGAGCCACTCAACATGCGTGTATTGATACTGTTCATTTAAGCCTTGAATACATACAACTTATGTAATCTATTGTTACTTATGCTAATTACTGTTCTTGTTTAGACTTAAAATTAAAGATATAATTAATTAGGAGCGAACCTTTAAATATTACTAGTCTTGATATGAGTTTACAAATCATTAAACTGGTCAATATATTCAGACAAAATTCCTACGAGCTTCCAAGTGTAGAAGTTCAATAGTTTTTTCTTTTCAACTCTATTATTTTTCTTCCCGTTTGTTCTTTCTTTCTTTTTTTTGCAATCATTTATTTTCCTCATTCTCGTGAAAGTAAACTGTTCGTCAGTCTTTCTATTAGAGAATTAGGAATCTAATGATAATAATCTGTATCATTTGATGGAAATATATTGAATTATTTATAAATGTTTGCAACCCAATCAAAAGTAGCTAAGAATGATACTTAATAATAATAATAATAGTCTAATATGTCTTAAATATTTACGATATTATTATTGATATGAAAGTGTATTATGGATAAAATTTCTTGTGTATATAGAGAACCATTTGTCTTAATGGCTCTGAAAAAAACAAATAGATAATTTTGAGTATCTTGCTGACCATTCGTTAACCGTTTCTCATGAGCTACCGTACTTCACAATTTGCTCTTTTCGAGCCACACGTTAGACGGTCATTTCATGCCATCATTTTGCGTGGTGTCAACCATTTCTTCATATAATAAGAAAATATTGTTGCTATGTAGATCAGAACCAATAAAGCGCAAGTCACACCGAGCGTAAGAACCGATGTTTTTGTTGGGCAAGGCTCTACGATGGTTACCGTTTTCTCTGTAACAAATGGGAAGGCGGAAGCGTTAGAACAATCAGAAACAAGGCAGAATTTATTTAATCATCAATTTCTTTGGTGCCAATATTCTTACCTGCTTCATTGAAATCTATGCTAGCATCATTGCGCAGGAATTCAGACTGCTTCTCATCGCCAAAGTCCAAGACAAGAATCTCCTGTGATAGAGTCATATCTTCACCCTTTTCTTCAGTTGAATTTGCAACACTTCTTCTACGTCTTTTGCCCCATGATTCTACTGATTCACGGCCCCATTCGCATACCGCCTATTAAATAAATTCACATTTCTGTATTAGGGTACACCACAATCAATCAATGTTCCATCAGTTGTTCAGAACTCATGTATCATCGTATAAATAGAGTTTTAATGATATATCAATTTTCTTACCGGCTCACAAGGTCCTAGACAATATTTAACATTGCACTGGAAAATTACACCATAAGACTCTGTGAATCTGAATGCTTCGTATATAGATTGCAGCGCATTGCCATCAGGGGTAAAACTCGGGAAGATTGAGGGGTCCACTGGACATCTGAAATTAATCAAAAAATCATTATCTGTTCTGAAAGGATTTCCTTACAAAAAAAAAACTACATTTCATGAATAAATATGCGAAATTTACCCTTCATCATCGATGATTTGGAATGTACTCTTGGAATCTTTGGCCATGGCGACACAGCTGCGTGCAAAGATGCCATATGGAGCTGAAATGATTATATATCTTTCCTTAGAATTTTCAATAAACTATTTTTTTTTTGTTTTTGTTTTCTTTTTAATGCGTTAATTTATATCTGTTGTTATAATTTTCGAAAAATTAATATCACTGAGTGTCATAGAATGAAATAATCTGAAAATACTCAGTGTTGATGATATTTGTTATACTTTATTTTGTATTGAAATCATATAACAGCAGCCTAGCTGATTTATTACTATAAAAACATCCACATTGAATAAATATTTACAACGAGTTGTATCTCATTATTATTATTATGATTATTATTTTTTTTCAACAAAGTATACAACTAGGTCGACGAAATTTTTTTTCACACCATTATCTATCTTGTGCTTGATAAATATATACTATTTCGCTCTTGAGGCTGAGATGATAGTGAAAATTATTACGACGCTTTATAATGAAGAGCTTATTAGATATAATTTATATAGAAAAAAATTTTACTTACTATCTTCTGGAATTTCGATTCTGAAAGTAAGTTTGTCCCCGATACGGACTGTCTCCACTTCTCTTGCTCTGCTATCCAAAATACGAATTCTTGGAGGTGGAGCTTCAGGGGCACTGGTTATACTGATCATTTCTGGATCTCTGATTGGCATCATCCCAAATGTTATGTTCTTTGATGACATATCGTAGGTACATTTAACTTTGTAGATTTTATCAGCTTTTGTCATCACCACAGAATGGTGTTGAAGTACTACAGTGTTGGAGTAAATTCCCGTCTGAAAACCGTCACGCTATACATTCAATAAACTATAGTAACTATAATAATAAGAAAAAATAAGATCTCACTAAAAATCGCAAGCATTATTTCTCATCATTGTTATCGTTGTAAATACTTACCACACTTTGTGTGTTACAATCTTGTCCACTCATTGTCAAATCAAGCCTGAATAGATCGCTGTTTATAACATCGATATTGCAAGTCTCTGAACGACCTAATGCGTAAATACGTCCATTGAACGGTTTGTTTGTACGAACTTGTACAGCAATTCGTGTGTCTTTGCAGTCCACAGCCACTGTAAGGATCACCAATAAAATCAACACCGAATCAATCAGTGAGGAAATATTTTGTTCAAGTGCTTTTTCGAACTCAAAAATGATAGAAAAATAAATCAAGAAAGACTCATTTTAACTTACCATCGTAGCAAGTTCCCTTTTTGTCGCAATTAACATCGGCTCGTGTGAGATTGTTCAGGTTTGGATCCTCAGTACTGTCGAATACCACAGGCAAAGGATCTACGTGTGGTCCAAGGCTCTCTATTTGAATATATGACACACTCGTTGTAATAAAAATGACGTGACATTATTGAGAAATAATTAAAACAACGAAAATCATGTAAAATCATTTGCAACGATTGAACATATTTTCTAACGAAATTAGAGCTTTTTTAAATCTCGAAATCCGGGGTGGAAAAAAAAATGTATCAGCAGTGATCGATATTTGGAGAACAGCTGCATTGAGTCATGATTATTGCATGGCATGAGATGTTTCAATGAAACGTGTACGTGATGTTTAATAATTGAAAATCCTTAAACGTAACGTATGATGATAAAGTGAGGAATAATTGCGTATTATTAGATGGCACTCCATCCGGCGATGGTGAATTAGTATTCAGTAATCGTATTCCATTGTACACTGAATATCCGTTAACGAACTCCGTTACAAATGCGTTATTAGAAGATAATACATGGAATCGATGATAATATTACTGTCCTATCCTAAGGGAGAGACTCGAAATACTTACTCTCACAGAAGTTTTCGTAGTATGTACCAACTCGTTCTCCGTTGTCGATTAAGGGTCTCTCCGCATTCAAGTATGTCGATGGTCCATCGGGGAGTGTGAAGTGATCGAGATGGAACAATTGGCAATTGTAAGTTGTTCCTTGAGGAGGACCACGGTACAGGAAAGATCTGCAAAGGAATTCGTTCTCTATCTCACAAGCGAGTCTGCAAGCTGATTCACTCTGAACCTGAAGTTCTTTGTCTGTGTAGTAGTGGAGTCCAGCATATTGGGCAACTTTATCGTCGGCAACACCGATACGAGGGACTTGGAATACCCTTTGGGTCTTGCAGGCATCCTTACCTGAGATTAAAGAATTTTTTTTATTTTTCTATCCTTATTATCCCACGATCAGAAAATTGATGACGAAATTTGTTCAATAATAACTATCTAACAATCGAGGATGATCTCACCTTTGAGGCATAAATTTTCGAAATAATCGACACCTTGAGCATCGACGAATTGAACATATTGCCCGGTCGTTCGCCTGTCTGAATCGCTTAGGTGACATTGAAGGGTGACGTAATTGTACTCGACGGACCGACAGACAAATCGATGTTCGTTAAGGCATGAGGACAAACATGTTTCCTTTGATGAGGTGTAGATCAGAGCGTTGTCTAGCCCTCGGATCATCTTGTTTGGAATACGCTCGAAGGACCAAGGGCGGAGACACACGTTTTCTGCACAAGAGAGAAAATAACACTACGTTAAGTGTCTGAAATCTGAGTCTTTTTTTTCCTCTTTCTTTTATGAAAGCACTTAAAACATACCGTCGACATTCCTGTATCTAATGCTTTAATTTTTAGCACAACGATAAATCATAAAACCAGAAAAAGAATCTTGTTTTAGTTCTAGTTTCTTGGCGGACTAAATTATATAAGAAAGCCTTTTGACGGTCTAGAGAAAAAAAGATGGGTTTCTGGTTATTTGAAATTACTCTATTATACAAGCTGTATATATATATTTTTTTTTCCAGTCATCGTCATAAAATCGATATTATAAAAGAACAGTTATTTTTTAATTATATACGTAAGAATTAACGAGCTACCTCAATATTGAGTTATATTTTATTGCTATATAGAATGGTAAAGGTAGAGTTACAATTTCAATCAACCGTTCCACAGGATTCGTTCTTATATAACTATAATACAACTCGTATTTATCTTGGCGTTAAGAATCTTGCGATATTGAACAAGCTAGTGCTAATGGTATAAAACTTTTGGCACGATCCCCGCAGTTTTGAAATTTAGGTATACCGCAGGCTATAAATTAACAGTAATTCAATTTACTGGTATCCAGACCGTTGAAATAGGGTAACCTACTAGCTAACTAACTAGAAAAAAAAGAAAGAAAATAAAAGAATAAAAATATCTTTGAAGGGTGAAGGCTTGTTATTAACGATATATATTTTACTCTACGGTTTTAAAATTTACGAGCAAAAAAATTCGAGATCAAAATTTAACCAGACACCTGTGTTTGGTGAAACAAATCTTTCTCATGCGCCTGCGATAGACAACCCAACATACGTCGCTGTACGTGTTATAAAAGGTTGACGCCTTTGCGACTCGTAAAACCAAATCACGTCCTTTTGCCGAGATAATCCGTTTGTGTATTATGCTCTACGTTCCAGCAGTATATATATATATTTTATTTTTTTTGTAATTCCTTGAAGTGTGTATATGAATGTTAATATAGAGCGTCTGCAGAATTCTATGATCGTTGAAAATAATCTCTGCATCACCGTAGGTGTTAGAATTATATATGACGGGGTCCCAGAAAAACGATATCGGGTTTTGCTGTACACAGGGCATAATATATAGTTAGCGTGAAGAAAACTACCAGCAAACTTAACAGCGAGCTGAGATTTGGGGTTTCTTTGACCTTTACAACTGTTCACAGGTACTTGTTTGCCTAGGAACATTCTTAATGTATTTACAGAAGGGTCTTAAGGCCCCGCAGAGAGCTATAAGAACTACGGTGGAATTGGACACCAGCAATCCTAACGAAAATCTATTATCACGGTCCGGTGGTCAAACAAAAGATATTTCAAGTGTCCTTTCGAGAATTTACCTTTAAAATTATACCTGCTGGTGATCCCGTCTTTTATTGTATATACCTACTACCCCTGCACAGGTGTTTGTATTGGTGTCTAGGTAACCCATGAGTACCTCTCTATATAACAGACATGTATATTTCATGAAAGTAGCCTTCGTCCTTCTCATTCAAATATATACCACAAAGCGTTACGAATTTGATGTAATAATTATTCAAATAATATTCAAAGCTTATAAATTTATACAATTATCAAGCATACTTCTGACTTTCAACGCGATACCGTGCAAAATTATTTCGTTTTACCGTATCGGATCCGAGAACCATATAGGTATGTATACCAGATATAGTATACCATCCATGGATTTGGATTTATAAGAAACGGCTATTAAATATTCATTGTATAAGGTACGCGTGCTGTATATATCTTGGATCGCTGACCTCTCGTAACCAACTTATACGTATACCTCTACCTACCGTTGTTATATGTATATTTATTTAACGTACCTGATCTAAGCTGTAGTTTGACCATGTAGTACATGTTAGCTGCCCTTTGCGGTTGAGCGGCTGGATTAGAAGCCGCTGTTTCATTCTGTAGTTGACAAACAGTATCTTGCATTGGGGCTAAAGGATTAGGTACAAATGAAAAGGCCGCGCTTTGACATTCAGCTTCCTCCCGGCACCATCCTTGACATTCGTAAAGGGACAGGTTTCGCACAGTGTAGTAGGTCAGTCCTCTGTAGTCGAAGTCAGTTAATTTCTCGAAACCCGTTCGTGCTAATAGGAAAATAAGAAAATAATGAAACATTTATATGAGCTGTTGAAATAAATTGATAAATAAAATTTCCCGATCAAACTTTACGCATAAAATAAAACATGATATATAATTCGCAATTTGCCAACTGCAATTTCTTGCATTTCCTCTAACATCGTAGAGCGCTTAAGCAAAACCTGAAATCGTTGTTATTTGGATGATGTACAGTTAGCGTATAAGCCATACGTGCACGCAGGTCGAATTGCACATGAGTATAATCGCGTGTATGGTAGCGTGACGTGTCGTACATATACCATTACTCCATTAGGTATATATCAAAGCTTCGAACTCAAGCGGCAAGGAGTTAAGTAGAGGCTAGTAAATGCACTTATCTAGAAATTTAATAAAAAAAAAAAATTGAATTTCGAGATTTACCTAAAGCTGCGTACGACGTGGTGTAAGTAATGGCTAATATTAACGCCAAAGCGGTCAGACTGCACGGCACTGAACCCATCTGAAACAAAATAAAGGAAAATTTGATCACAACGCTTATTTATGACAAATTTAAAACGCAAATTCAGACTTGTAATTAGATCTCGTAAATAATACCGATGATTCTCCTTCCGCATATATGCTTAATGAAAGATTGATAATAGCTATGATCATGAATGCTAGTTTTTTTTGTCAAGTCTGATATAATATAACAGCTGGTGATGTAGTACAGCTATTACGAGTTATATACTCGTGTCTTAATGCTACAGAGTGCAGAATCCCGCAGCACTGCAGAGATCCTTCGAATGATGAGGAGCTGGATGCTGCTGCTGCTGCATCGCTGGAAGCGGTTTTCTGGTCTCTAGTTTCTACTTTATTACACGAATTATCGTTTTGTTACCGATCCGACATTCAGTGGCTGTACCCGTTCAACAGGAAGTACTGTGAACTGGGCAACGCGTTACCTGTGGGATCGAGAAAAGGCAAAATAATGGGCATTCCAAGCGGGCTTTGAACCAAGTTACATACCTATATATCTGGAGATATCGAACTACGGTGAAACTTTTCACTGTGTTATCGTTATTTTTCTCAACTTTTATAAACGCGAGATCGTTTTTTCTTTTATTTTTTAATGTTTTTTCTAAATTTGTGGATACCTCAGGTGGCTAGGTCTCTTCGTATGAGTTCGATTCAGACGTGTAATATATAATGAAAGAAACTGCTCCCATGATTTTTCCTCTCGTTTTCTCTCGTTTTCTCTCATTCTACACTTTCTTATATGTTAGCTGTCAGCCGTTGATAGACAAGCGGAGAGACGGATGTACGCGGCTTGGGATGAAAAGAGGTGAATGAGTCGGGTCCGCGAACACGAAGAGAATTTAGCAATGATTTTTTGTTAACAAAAACCAGTTCCCTTTCTAGCTATCGCGGGCATTTATCAAGAAGTTCGCATCAGAAATGCGAGAACAGTTTCTGACACGTCCATAAACAGAAAAATATATGCTTAAGCTTTGATCATAATCGTATAATTTTATTTATATTAATTTAGATCAAGATATATAAATAAGCCGGCGAAACTTTGAAGCGAAACAAAGTCAACGAGATTTTATATCACTATATACCAGCTTACCACTTTCGAGTGGCAATTTATTTTAGTCAGATTTTTTATATAAAAAAGAAAATTTATGTACAGTGATTCATGTCGATCGTAATGAACTTCAAACTTCCGTATCTTATTATTCAAATTCATTAAAGAAGCTTATTCTAAAAATATATCATCAAGAGGTATGGGGAAAATTCTTCAACGATTATTATGATGTCAGTCTGTTTATTGAGCGATCTTTCCCGGTCAGATAAATATATCCTTATATACTCCTGAGAATTGACAAAAACGTATATAAAACGAAACAGGAACAACTTCTAAGAATATCCTGTAGCTATTCCGCCTCGTCGGAAATTGTTAACTCGGACATCGACAGCTCAGGATAAATTCCAAGATTCTACGAATCGTGAAAGCCAAGTCTCGAAGCTCAAGTCAAGAAATAGAGGCAAGGCACGATGGAGAACTCCTGTAGGATACTGGAGAGGCCTTCATCTTTGCGGCCACGAATCGACCTCTGGAGTTCGTATTCGTGCCAGACTCTTGGCTACACGAAGGTCAAGAATTTGTTGCGTCCCTATACGCTGTAAATAAATGAAAAAATAAAAAAAATAAAAGACCACCCGCACCTATACCAGCGATTTCAAGATTAGATTTCATCCAATACTATAAAGAGTATAAAACTAGCGATTGAAGACTACACAACGTGTCCTTTGTTATATATAGATATTCTCGAAACGATTTACAACGGACAAGCGTTTTGTGGTCACACTTGTTCGCTGTCACGGAATAGCATAAGAGGTCGATGAACTTTGCCGTCGTTTATACGTATAGGTATATCTTCATGTAGAATACTTTGCAAAATGGGTAAAATGAGGAAAAGAAACGTGTAAATAGCATAGTTCAATTTTCGACGATGAGACATTGCTTGTAAACCAGCTCTTACCGGTTTATACTTAGGTTGAAGTAAAGCCTTTGAAACCGGGGTGAAAAAAACTATTTTATATGAACGATTCGCGGCGATATTCGAGGGATGTTTCAATGCGCTCTTAGGAGTTAGGACTTTAAGCCGATTTCAAAGATCTTATGATTTAAGATATCCTATCCTAGCCTTCGGTGTACTTGTATGGGGCTTGAGTGGGATCCGATGAGCGAGGATGACTCTTTGACCCTGAAGATCCACGAGCAGCTATCTTGGGTCGTGTTCCATCCAAGGGACCTTCTTCACCTTTGTAGCTCAGCTATACGAGATTAAAATGAGAAAGAAGACACGCTGTCCGGATCACATTGTATGTACGAGTAGAAAATACTGAACACCACGTTTCAGAATCTTTTCTAAAACTGGATACTCGAGATTTTGTGGATTTCTTCCGAGTTTGTTATTATACCTAATTAGGTGTATGAACTGGTACAAGAATACCTCTAACCATCGTTAACGAACAGACGATAATCCTTAATCAACCAAACAATCAGAAGGTCGTTAATGGTAATAATCAAAACCTCGCTCGGGGTTTAATTGATCTAGGTAATCGTATAGAATCATCATTAAATCAGAGTAATCAGACTCTAGTATTAAAAGAGGTAACAACGCGAAACTAGCTATCAATTATATGGATCTCAAGCTGATCTTGAAAAAATATTTCAAATGATTTCTAATTGCAATAAGTTTTTGCAATTACTTGGCTCGTTTGCGGTTCTTACTTGATACGGGATGTTCCGAAGACAGTCAGTACCCGCGCAAAGTATTCGCAAAGGAGATGTAAGTATACCGTATTGTACATGGATATGTACGTATAATACCATACCCATTGCCTACGGTAAAGACAGAAGGTGCTGCCTGTGCTCCCATGTCGAGTAGTCGAGCTATCTGATCATCGGTACTAGATAGAGTTCTCAGCTTTGTATGACCGTGAGTCAAAGTCCCGATTGCACGGCTACCGAATGCAAATTTATACTCATTCTAACGTCTCTAGCGGGCAGATTAATACCGGAACTCAGAGTATCTGTCTTGTTTAAATAAAGGAACGAGCTGACTTGAACTCCCGAGCGGCGCAATGGAACCGTGCATCATCAATCCTTGAGGGAAATGTCCTTGAAAGAGGGATCAGTATTTTCTCATATATGTAAAACCGGTAACTTTTTGCTCTAGCATGGTAGCTACTACCATATGAACATGGGATGCAGAGTTTTGCTCTACGGTCACGACATAGACGAGAAGCGATCTTCGTGAACAATGTAGCGTTACCTCAAGTATACGGGACCACTTAGTGACGGATCAAGATGGCACGAGCGATGATAGTATATGCAAATTTAACCGTCCAGGTAACTGTCGGGTCATACTCGAGAAAAAGTCGTTCCACCGGGATCTGGAATGCCTTTTCTAGAGCTTTAAATCTCTTGTAAATTACCACCATTTGTCTCGCTGTCCACAACGCCTCTAAGAGCTTTGTTTAACAAACTGCCGGTACAGAAATTCTGGGGTAGTTTGTTGTCTAATGGCGTAATTCGAGCTGTTATTTGATGTTAGCTTACAAAATTTAGCGTTTTATGATATATTTGCGTGAAATTTATTTAAACTTGATCTCATTTTATTATCGCGAATGCGTCTACGACGACGGTAGGCGGTTGTAACTTCGTTCACACGTGATAAATACCCCGCGATTGTCCCTTTGGAATAAATTTTCGATGCGGTAGAACCAGTCCCTGTATGTAACAAGTGCTTATGTATTCCTAGGGGCAATCTTTGCCCGCCACCACTCTTGAGTTATCGGCTAATCCTGTTAGTAATTAGCAGCAATCTCCTCTCGACGAATAGGATACTAGAACCGAGAGTAGTGGCGGTGGTAGAGGTCACCTTCAACTCTAACTCCACCTCCGTACAACGACCTCAGCTTCCTAAGCCCTTGACTTCACCGCCGAGGACGAGGTACGCGGTCCACTGCTCGGTTGGCACTTAACATCCAGTTGTTGTAAGTTGGTACATATACCCTAGCCAGAGTATCATAGGAACTTGGCACAATGTTCTACTGGTATCGGTATGCAGTGTGGTCACAAAGGTGCAGTAATAGTTTCTTTGCATCTCGTCTGTATTAATTTAAGGGTAGCTTGCCGCTTTGTTGACCTTCCATTCCATTCCATCTCTTTTACTGAGTGGACCAAAAGCTCAACATTGTGCAAAAGCACATAAGGTATTTTCAATTTTATTGTGGTTTCTGATAAATCAACGTTGGCTGTTCCATCACAATTGAAGATTCCATAATAGAGAAGATGACATGTCTTCACGTTGCAAAAGGTCCTCCACGCTATAATCTCTCGGGAGTGTTTTCCCTGGTGATGGTTTGACACGTGATCCTTCTACCTCGTTCGTGCTTTCCTATGGTTGCGCTCTCTGCCATTACGGCGTAGTTTCTTTGTCCCATGCCACGAACTCGGTGCGCGTTCGTGTTTGAAATTTTTTTCAACAACTCACCGGCAGTCTTGACTCTTCTTGTCCCGGCTATTCCCGCCGATGCAAATGCCCTCGGGGGGGATAAGAAATGAAGGGAAAAGTGTGGCAGGCCATCAAGACGTCGGTGCGCAAGAAGAAAGGAAGAACCCCGCGGGCTTAAGGGCACATGCTGCAGCTCTAGGAATAAAGCGACTCGATTTTTTATCGGATGAATTTTACATTTACATGCATCATTCTCCTAAGATTGTTGAAAAACAAGTCGTGATCCTGAGAGGAAGGCAAATAATAATTGTAACAATAAAAGGATGTGGGTACTTTTCAAAGATATATATATATATACCTATATATTCCCAAGATGAGATCTTTTTGCGTAGTATAGTCTTGAAACGAATCTTCCCCGATGCAGAACGGTGGATGAAAAAGGATCTCGAGCGAGCGTAGCTCCTGCCCTATGTAATTACCACGGGAGTCCGCATTATTCTAGCGTGAAATAGTCCGAGACTACAAGATGATTTAGCGTCATTCGTTTCTTCTCCGACGAAGCATTGGGTACCATGGTTCCAGTCAGTCCCTTCATTACTTCGAATATTTTCTCATTATCTACCCAAGCATCACGGTGGAGGGTGGCAAGCCACGAGATATCCTCCGTAAATATATTACTCATTCCATCAGGGCGAGATGATACTCTGTCATTATATTCATGGTTCATGAGATCTTGAGAAGAATTGTCATATTTTTTTTTTTGTTTTTTTTTTATTCTTCGAGGGATAAGGGAAATTGAAATTTCATACGATAACCTCAACACTCTGATATATCAGATCTGGTTTAGATAGATCCACCATTTCATTCCGCAAATATACCTCGAGGCGATAGATACCATAAATTCTATCTGTCATTTTCATCTTACATCACGCGTTTCGTACCTCTCTAAAACTCTAACTACATATAGAGTAATATCAGGTCTGACCTAGACGAGAAATTTCCCTTTACTTAGACCTTGAACTTCAGCTTGGATAGGCTGAATAATTTTAATAGGATAAGAATAGAATTCCGCAAAGCTTTCGCATGTCGACTAGTATTACAGCTACGGATGGCTTACATCACGAGTATAGAGAAACTGGGGTGGTTAGGGATGAGATGTTTCGTGCCTGTTATTCGGAGAATCCTTTGCAGATTGGTGGTTTAAGAAAGGTAACCAACCAAGTCTCACATTGAGGCGTTGTTACGACCACGTACATACCTAACCACCAGGTGGTCGTTGACGCTGATGTTTCTCAGTAATCTCTGAGCTCCGTGCTCTATTCACCTTTCTTATTCTATCGCACCTTCATCCCACGATGAAGTAAGAAGTGACGTGAGAGGTCGACCACATCTATGTGTCTGCTTGTGTTTGTCATCGAGCAAGAGAGAACGGAATTCATTGTACTCTGGGAATTTGTTCCCCCAAGTAAAAACTCACTCTAAAACTTATAATACGAGTATGTCAAGGTACAAGCTCACAACTTTGCACTTCGTTACTATTAAATTACACTTTGGTTCATTAGGATTAGTAGGCAGTACCTGCTTTTGAGAATCAAAAGAAGTGCCCACCGTCACAGTAGACAAACTTTACCAACCAGAAAAAATACAGAGTGTAGAAAATGAAGATTGAGTTCGATCATGCGAATGTCAAAAGGCATTGCCATGCGGTAATATTGATTGGTAGTAACATGAGCGAAGATATGACATGAAATGAAATTTATAGGAACATTTGTAGGGTACATCATACTGTTTTATATTATCGAGAGAGATGTTTTCATCGTTGTCAATAATTTCTGAAGAGATTTGATGAGAATGAGGAAGTAGCTTGTTTCAGAATCGTAACTGTCTGACCACTTTTGCTAATGACTGAAGACGGTATAAATATCTCATCCTGTAGAATACGACTTACTCTTGTCACTTTTATCTAATTATTTTGAAACGTATAGAGTATCACGCTAAAGTAGCTAGATACTGTAATGGGTAATCGAGTAATTACTGTAACCATAACGCTTTTAACCATAACGGTTGCGTGATTACTGTATATACCACGAGTAAAAGGATAAAGACAAGACAGGAAGATCGAGTAGTAAAATAATATCGTTGGATATTTCTTTCCACATTCTTCAAGACTCCTTGTACCATTGTGGGTATTCAATTTATTGTTCATAGCGGTGTGACGTCACCACACGAGCAATGAATACAACAAAAAAAAACAGAAAAAAAACCGATTGCTAGACGCGCTAGCAACAAATCTAGACAAAAAATCGTGTCCATTATCACCTAAAAACGATTCAATTAAGTAGCAATAATGATCTCGGTACGTGTCACGATCTCTATGAAGGCAGTCGTGCGTCCCGACGCCTCTCAATTCAATCACTAATTATTAAACAACTCACTATGATACAAACGATCCTTTGTTTAGCTCAGTTCTTTGCCCTATTGTGGTTTGGCCCTATCACCTTACTCCTCAATTACATCTTCGCCTTGAGAAAGTCCTGTTACCTAAACCTCTCTCATAACACCTGGTGTAGTAGTAAGCAAGGATTCGTTTGTCCCCAACCTTAACCACCGAGATATAACCTGCGGCGATATCACAGTAATTGTGTGTTTAACTTTAACCGCGATTCTTTGCATCTTTTTACGAGATATTCAACTTTGTGACAGTTCTGGACCATAATGTGTATATTTAAAGGTGTTGTGAATTATTTTCATGACAATTTATTCTCGACTGATTCGATAACGTCTACGTATAGGATTTTCGCAGGAAATTAATCCGTATAAGATGACAAGTCTGTGATTATTTCAATACCAATTTTACGAGAATAATAACAAAAAGTTAATCGAACGCCCACTATAAGAACCGAACATTTTTTTTCTGAGATAATTTGATGGATAATTTAATTCTTCTTTTCTTTCGGTTTGAAGTAACGAGTAATTTTCTATCTGCGGTAAAAGTAACTCGTCATCTCTTCATATTCTCTTTTATTCATTAAGATATCATGTCGTAACTATATGTACACCTTAACTTTTTTTCTTATAAACTTTCGGGCATCTTGTGATCCTATACAGTGATAGTAAGTTGGGGACAAAATTTCTTACCTAATTTTATATACCTCGTTTGAAACTTGGGAAACTTTTTTGATGGATGGCAGGCTAATAGACATCCGGTAGTTGGCGATTTGAAGAGTAAATCTTGAAATAATCGACTAATTTTCTCGTCAACTTGTTACAAAATAATTGGACTATTCGACTGTGTCAAACAAGTTGGACCGTTCGAGTTTCTTGAACTTTAAACTACGAACAAATACACAAATTATAATATTTTTTAGCTATACATACGTGACGGCTGAGACTAATCGAACAAATACGTGCACGCATATGCACAATATCACGTACGCTACCTATGCACCCTGTTGGGTCCCAAATGAGCCTTGCCAGTCCTCGTGAATTTATTATAGGCTTTTCGAGGTGGTTAGACGACGAGCGGTGCAGACCAAGTTAAATTGATTCCCGTATTACTTTTTTTATTCAATCAATTTTAAATGGCTATGCATCATAGTTCATCTTACGTCCGAATTTTAGCTACTGTCAATTATCGTTGGTTATTTAGTTATACAGGAATAAGTAACGATTTAGTTTATTGTGTCTTTTTTTCTTTCTTGATTTTTTTATCATACGATTCTCGAATGATAGATTAACTGTGGTAAATTACGCGAACTTGCGTTTCATTCTTAGTCGTTCATTGCTCGTTTCGCACGAGGTACCAATCGCAGCTAAGAATGATCAGCGAGATCGGTATTGAAAAGTGATTTATTCATTTGAATTTGGGATAGTTGGTGAAGTTCGGTTCACAACAGTGAGTTAAATTATTTGAATTTTATTTTTCGTTTATTTCGCATCGCAAAACGATTCTCAGAGTCGGTGTTCAGGACTTGTAGGTTTTAATTGCTATTCCGCACGTCTGACTTTGCTAGTCATTTGTATTCCCAGAGACTCTGGTGCCTGTCAGCGATGCGGTCGCTTGTCGAGCGAAGCAACAGGTTGTCTTATCTCTTCGGACAGTGGCCAACCTCTTTAAGGCTTGACTTTATTTTTCTCTTTACGCAAGCCTTTGACTCTTCTTCTGCAACCATAGACCGGGATATTGCGCTCCGCTAGGTCTATTGTACCGAAGAACGCGAAAATAAAATAAAATAGAATGACTATAAAATGTGTAAAAAGTAGAAATAAACCGCAGCCGTGGTATTTTCCTGATAGACTACAACCTGTCAGGATGAGGCTCACCGCAAAGATCAAATTTAACCGCGTTATTTTGGTAGATACATCATCATTTTATTGCAAATTATTCAGAATCTCAAGTGTAAATGAATTTTTTAAACTCAAAAGCACCGTAATATTTGAAGAGTATAGGTTGAGTTTGGTAATTGGAAAGAATCACGTCATCAATTATTTCGGTATAAGTCAATAATTATAATAATTTCAGTGACCCAGTTAATTATACGAAAAAAGCGTAGGTAAATCACGAGATGATATTTGGGCGAAAAAAAGAGTTCTTTGATACTGAATTTATTTATTTGAAAGGATAAGCGTGTAACACCCATGTATTAGGCGAGTAAATAATTGAAACAAAAGGTTTGGAATTTATTCAAGTGAAGGCGTCATCTAGTTATGCATAATTTGTGAGTATGAACGTACTTGGACAGGCTGAGTTGCGTAAGTGATGTGAAACATCGTTGAATTATTTTAAAACACGTCAAGTTGAGTCATTTTAGGCGGCCATATCCTATGATTTACCGTTACTCGCGACCTTTCGATCCATTCTGTATCCAATGACACAAATACCTTTACTCAGTTGCAAAAAAGATGGTATAAAACAAATGAGTCTTAGCTTCTATACTATTCGATAGGTATTATTATTCGCCGTAACTGGAGCTATTCAAGATCAGTTCAAGACCGATTTATTACATATATATATATATATATATAGAAATATACTAGTAGACTATGACCGAGTTCGTACTTATAATAGCCGCGCATTTAGCTCTCTCACCATGACCTCCGTTTCTAATAAATTTCAATCGTTAATCCCAACGTGACCTGAAAGTGCAGGTCATAATGCTAAACCACAAGTATTTGCGTACTGCCATACTTTAATCGTAAAAATATCAAATATTTTTCATTCGACATTAAAATGAAAAGTTTTAATGAAAATATTAGTGAAATCATTTCGGATTAGGTATAGTAATTAAAAGCAAAAGCTTTATGAATTTTATAGAAATGAATTTGAATTCTCGAGGAGCATATGATTTTTTTTTACATCGCGTAGACCGTGAAGGAAATACCCGTTATAGGAAGGGCCTTTTTTATGATATAATCGATCCAGTTACGGGCGCCGTAAATTTTTTTTTTTACCTTTTATACTCAACACTCATATTACACTAACAATAAGAAATCATAATTTCTCCACCGTAACAGGATGCATTGTTATTTTTAATTAAGATCAAATTTAATTATTCTAGTCTGCATGATTTTTTTTCACCGATAGTACATGTTTTTTTCTTTATGCAAATAGTATCACGGATAACCAATCGACGTTTCTATTTTTAGATAAGGTCAATTGGATGAATTAATTCAGTTCATCGTTAGCCAAAAACCGATTAGAATAATCGATATTTTGTTTCCATTAACGTATTGCAGTTATAGTCATCGGCAGTCAATTGAGTGGTCTCTCTGTCTACCTACTAGTAAATCTACCAACTGGTTAACGGTTTTCGATGGCCTAATTGATTCAACGCGTTCTAATCCGATGCTCTATTGCTCCATCACTTCCGGGCTACAAAAAACCCCTCCAATATCAGGACAAATTATTAACGAATACATTAGTTTGAATTTTTATTCAGATCTAAATTATAATTAAGAAATGCCAAAGTAGTTAATTAGGAATTAATTGGTAATACTGTTTCGTCGAATACCACTTAGAGTGCAAAGAAATGATTCGATTATTAATTACCACCATTCGATATCTGGTATAATTAACAATTAATTGAAACAAACTCTGAAAGTTATAAAATTAAAGTATAAAAAAATAAACGCAAAAAATGTACAGTAGTCTTTTACACAACAGAACGTATAGTACTGTTGTATCTTAATTACATATGTACACAGCCGTAAGCCTTTCCTTTTAGCTTATCTCCGATAATCGATCATTGACACGTGTGATTCAGCGTAATACAAAACATGATTAAAGTTGTTGGTGAATGAACCGAATGAATGATTTCCATTCGTATATTCAAGCCTTCAATATCGAATCAGTTTTTTTGTAGGAATTTTCGAGCCCGTATATAATATCGTGCGTATCGTAGTTATGCTGATCGAACGAAGCGAGGGAGCGAAACTAGGTCTGACCTGGATACAAATAAGCATGAAAAGGCTTTATAGTCGGAGATAACTGATATATAGGTAGCTGAGCTCAACGCGAGATCTAATCGCTGGGGATTTAAAGAAAATTTACAGGCTTTAATTTTCGAAAACTTCCCTCGCGTTTAAATTTCTTTAAAAATAGTTGAATGAAAATTATTATTTCTTTTTCATTAATGACTAAAACGATTCTCAAATTTCACACATGCGACAAGTTTTATAACCGTTTCTTATCGATTCCGGAATTCAGTTTCTAGGCCACAGAGTAACTGGCTATCAGCAATTGAACGATCGAAGTAAATCCATCGCACTACTCATTTTTTTTTTCTCTTTCTTTCCTTGGTATATGTAGCGAACTCGCACACGTACGAGTGCCTTCCTAAGTAACGGGTGTTGTTCGAAGTGTTAGCGCCAAGCTCTCGCGAGCACGGTTACCGTTGCGTGGTCCACAAACTGTTGCGATCCCACTACTAGCCCACCTTCATCATTTTTCTCTTTTTTTCTTTCGCGATTGTCTTTCTCCACGCTTAAATATACACATACACATATACATATATGATAATTTGGTTGTTCTTATGAAACGGGTTGATGCAAATATGTAATTTCCGATCTGGTGCTACCGGATATCCCGTTGTTATCCCATACTGCGATAATCTCCGATCAAAAAAGGCTTTCGTGTTAGATTCGCTTCAGCGCTTATAAGTCATTGTCAAGGTCTATTGCCTCTATTGCTAAAACTAGTACCTACTCTGAAATTCCCGGTTTTTAAATGTTAAATTTCTGCAAGGAACCACGACAACCGGGTTATCTGGTTAATTTTAACTAGTTGAATGAATTATACATAGTTTCATAGACAGAAACACAGCAGCGGCTTAAGTCCAACTCTAATTTCGTTTTTCATTTTAAATTAGATAAATTTTAATGAATGAAATAACAGCTACTTTATTCAGAACTCGTTAAGAACTAGGCCTGACTAAGTCACGTAGGAAATAAGATGATTAAAACTGCAGTGTTACATTATAATTACAACTAGCTGCATTTATAATGAATATCAATGAGAACTGACATCACTGTGTAAGAAGTTCATTTATTCATTACTTAGCACTTTGCATATACTGGCGCCTAACGCTACTATATCCATATTTGTCGGATGTATAGGTAGGTATACGTTTAATTTGACGTTATGAAAAATATAAGCACCAGGTTTACCATACGTCATACCATCCATATCTGGTAATTAATAAAACCGCTAAATATTATTCAACACCATATACATAGTTATTTGGAAAGATTCGCGCTGTCTGGTTTAGAACGTATGGCTATATTCACTATTGTATAAAATCCGTTATAACGTTCTTTGTACACTATGAGTGGATGAATTTAATCCAGGTAAATATATACGCGTATACCTTCTAACCGTATATCGATAATTATGTAATTTTTGGTAGATAATTATTTTTAAACGTTAGATGATTTATGGTCCCATTCGTTGCCTCATACACTAGCGATGTATGTTCAATGTTCATATACGTATATACAGACCCATCCACTTATCCTATATGTAGAAGAGCCAGAGGCTTGCATATCCTACGATCGGAAGAACTCCCGTCATCTCGTATCCTCTTTATATCGCCTCCGAGCAACGGTAATACATTAAGAATTGCTACACGTATATAAAGACCGCCAGCTATACCTACTATATGTGGATATTTCCTTCCTTATGGTAGATATAAGATATCAAGATACGCCACTGGGAACAAAACGTACTGGTTGACTTTCTTCACGCCTTCGTGCAAATCTCATCGCCTTTATTACTAAGTCGAGAGATAATTAGAGACGTTTCATTGACGCGGATGTAATAGCGATTCGATTTATTAAACGATTGATTTCTCCATCGATGAGCGTGTCACCCATTTCATTCGCGTCGAATTAGATTATCGATATTCGCGATTTGGTATACGATTCGAATTCTGAATTTCCATAACTTCAGATCCTTTTATCGATGACAAACTCACCTATGTAACTATAGATTCCCATATATCGCCTAAAGGCTTGTTTTTACACCAATCATTCACCTTATTGTATACATTAATCACTGAGGTAGATATACACACATTCATTAGTGAATATAGTAACGTGCAATTTGTTTTCATGAAAAATTGAATCTTTTTTTTTTTTAGCAATTTTAATTTATTTGATCAGTCATTCTGCCGGATGGGATGATCGTAGCTTAATCTCATCTTTATATTAAACGGTGAAACGTTTTTAATTGAGATAAAACTCGGGTAATGAGGTCTAGGACAGCTCAACTATAAAAATAATATTGTAATTATATGTTTATGAAAATAAATGGAATACAAGTTTTTGGTGTAAAGTATGGATACGTATGAGAAATCGAGATGCTTCCTGAATGAAAGATATTGTAAAAAAATTCTAGCCCATGAATTTCCAATATAAAAAGTCTCGTGCTATTTTTGCAAACCCCTATTTGATAGAACGATTGTAAATAGCAAAACTGTAATTTTAATGGCACCCACATTCAATAATTCGTATATTTTATTGCAGCAGGTGTGTTCTACGTGACCTAAAAAAACAAAATAGAGAAAACTCGTCAACCGTATAGCGGAGCTTCGTACCTATAATAGGTATAAGGTATATTATACGAGCAGGATATATTTAAAAAAAATTATATAAAAAATAAGAAAAGGAAAAAAAAAATCATATTTTTCATCCCTCTCGCGTCCGGTACTATGGGACTAAAAAGGGCCCGCTTGATGCCCTTGGACCGTATTAATAGCAAACGACTACTCGACTCGAGTAAAGTAGTCGATTTTGCCGACTAAGGCTAGTTGAATGCGCGTTGCTCTACGGACGTGGAGCTGTGCCTCTGAAGGGGTCAACGCCCAGGCGTTGAGGCGCCGAAGATCCTCACCAAGCGTCCAGCCGCTCGACCACTATAGCAACTGTAGCCGCTAGTGGGGCAGGTCGGAACACATTGGTAACTCTACCGTCAAAGTATCAAATTTTCTTAAGTTAAGGGAGAATTTTGATCGGGGGAAAAAATAACCTGTTTTCTATTCTGATTCATTTTCTTTTCTCTCACCTAGGTATACATTTTTCTTAAAGCACCGAGAATATGCACGTCAGCTTTTGATAAAATCAAATTGATTTTCGTAATGATTTTGTCAAGAAAAAGAAACAAAAATATCTCGTTTTTTTTTTTCTAAATTTTTTAATAACATCATGTGAGTCGATATCCCGGCACGCGATGATTGAAATTATCCACGGTGTAGCAAGTATATAAGATAAAATTGTACGTGCGTGATACTATAGTGTAATAAGAAATACGATTTTAGGCTTATTCCCCGCATTCAAGTCTCTAGTCTTGAAAATATAACCGTATATCCTCTATACTCGTATATTAGAATGTTAGTGATAATTAATTTTTGTCTAGGCTTTGAGATCGCTATTTTTTAACAGTCTTTTATATAATAGCTTGGGGGCATCCAGCTTCCTAATCCTAATCCTTGACCGAGGTGTAGAAAATATTATCAAATTTCAGATATTTCAAGCTTATATCACATACGTTACTCACGTATGAATAAAAAAACATTATCACAACCGGTTGTATGAGAGTAAAATTTTTCTACACTAGTACAGAAATATATCAAAAAATATAAAACCATTTGTTTCGAAAAATTTCATTTTGAATTATACGTTTATTGGATACAGGAAAGACATATTTACTGTTACATACTATTTTCATTGACCTGAGTTCGCGATTAGATAAAAGAAAAAAGCGGTTCCTTTTTCTAAAATTTTTACTTTTTACTTTTCACTTTTTCTTTTCTTATTCTTTACTTTTTTCTCTCTCTTTCTCTCTCTCGCTCTCCTTTGTTTTCTCGTTTTTATGACGGGTTGAGTATACGCTACAGACATCAGCGAGTTACTCAACAGCTAACTTGACGGCCCTGACTTTGAACCGCGCTATCTCAACCGTGGGAATACAAGAGCACTATGTCTATACTATTTACAGAGTTGGGTTTAGTATGATATTAAAAAGTAAGAAAAAATAATGAAAAATGTAACAAGAAAAAAAAACAAAAATGTAAAACGGCTTGGGTAAAATCTCGGCATATATAATTAATCGCTTCAATCATAATAAATATATCGTTCAAAAATTAGATAGGTTTAGAACGAATAGGTATTTCCTCTCTAATTATTTCCTCTATAAATTTGTCATGTTTAATTATCATCATTATCTGTCTTCTCAATTTGCAATTATGTACATAGTGTTTAGAAAACTATTTTTCAAATTCTTATAAATTTTCATAAAACTGTAAATATTTTTGTTTCCCGCTACAGGTAATTCGGTAAATAATTAAAAATTCATTCAATATTCATAGGATTACATAATTACTAACGTTAATGAATAAAGCTTGGCATTATATCGCCGTGAAATGAAATATGAAATTATTAGCCAATTAACTATCAGGAATTACTATATTAGTTTCATGTTACTTGGTCTATTGATTGCAGCGTATGAATAAGTTATTTCAACGCGTTTAAGTATACCGAATAACATTTATAATAAATTATCATAATGAACAAATTTAAGAGGAGAAAAATCATTCGTACTATTTTATTTTTTATTCATCTTTTAATTTTCGACAAAATCTCAAATCCCACAAATTCCGGTAGCTTTATAGAATTAATTGAAAATTTATTATAAAACCAGAAAAGATGGAAAACGATATTGAAAAAAAAAATGAGTAAAATTTAGCACAATTCAAAACGTACCTCTGAACAATCACTGGTACCAATTGGAAGTCAACTTGAGGGACACCTTTCGATCAAATCGAATCACTTCCACTTTGTTCTATCGCGAAACAAAACTTATTCTTAAAACTTTGATTGTTGTAATTCGTATCGACCTTGCACGCACACTTTTTTGAAAATCAAATGAAATATCTTGAGCGCTAGGCTGCCGCGACAGCTCTGTCTTGGAGGCCACGGGCTGCCGTGACTTTATAAACCAAGGTAGCCTCTCCGTCGAATTCCCCGTCTAAAAAAGCAACGCTATTGGCTCCTAGCTTACAAAGCAACTCTCTGATTGGTAACTCGGCTAGCGGTACCAGCCCGCGTCTACACGTACGCGTACCTACTCGGATCCTTTGGATCTGCTTCGATGTTTCCGCGACTCCTCGGCGAGTACCAACGGCTAGTTACTCTGTGTAATTAGGGAAGAGTGACACGTTACCGTTTTATCTATTTTTTTCTTATCTCATTTAAGCCTCAATTATATTAAAATTTCTCTCCGTTTTTTACCACGGAATAATTTTTCGCATTTCTATAGGTACGCAGGTACTGTGCGAATTCTTATTCGCGGACTTTACGCTGCACCCTCCTCGGTATCACAGGTATACATCTTGTCCGCAATGCTGGGAACGGTCTTGTGTCATGTATATAAATAACGTAACCTAAATTAATGAGCCTCCGCTAATCTTCCGGGATTAAATGCCGCTACCTAACGGACAGTGTTTACTACTTATCTTCTTTGGGCAAAAGAAATTATATTAATGATCGCTTTTTTTTTATATTTTTTTTTATTTTTACCAGGTACAATCGACAATGGAAAATACACTATTCTATAAAATTGAGATAATCAATAGAATCCTAAAACCATCGTCATTCATTCATTTTTTACAAATATACTAACGTTAACTAAATTCATCGCAGTATTATTATACGTCTTGATCCAATGTGATCAGATTACGTTTTTAATATTAAAATATCCTCATCATCCTTTCTCGAACAGGTAATGGTTGACAGATATAAAATACGCCGTTTAATGACTGTATCAAGGACGAACCTTGATCAAAGGAGGCAGCTAATACGTTGCATCGATGGGTCAGATAAAATATCTAGACACCAAAGACGTCACGTCACGGTTTATAGTTTGAATGACTCTTTGTCTGCCGAAGTGTTACTAATTTTATTTCTGTGATAAATTGTTCTATCAGTTCGATTATCAATTAGAATTCAAACGATTAGAAATGCTTTATCATAAGTATTACAAATATGCGAATTTTATTGACCAATTGAATTTTATTCAATCGATATTTCCGACGCTTGAAAATCTGCATATAAGATTCTTCGCTTCTTTTTATCTGCATCATTCGTACCTATGCAAATAAATTTACATTTACAGAGAATTTAATTGACTTAAATGTGAGGATTATTTCGACGATGTCTCATTCGTCTTATTTGATCAATATATTCGAAAGCTTAGCACTACGGTGCGAAAAGTAAGGAACATACAGTAATGAAATAATTGTGAAGATCTGTGTGAAACACTTCCCTGGATTTGATAGTTCACGAGACTGCAGAGTTATGCTGGATGAGCATGCAAATCGAAATGGAACGATGTACGTAATACCTCCGCCAACGCTTCAATGCTATAACGCCAGATAGTCAGTGAACTGTGAAAGGCTTAGTAGATGTGTAACTAGGATATTGGAATAGAATGTTTAACCTGATCTCAATAAAGTCTGGAACTTGAAACAAAGCACGTTGAAATTCAGGGTTAACGTGGCTAGCGTGTTTAATTTTTATGGACACGAGATTTTGACGATTACTGAACACTATTAGAACACTTATCGAAGACCTCGTTTCCCAGGGCTTTCGAAAAAAAAATCTCTTCTTTGAACGTATGTAAAATCGGGTTGCGAAAAAAGCAGGTAATGCTTTGATAACGATTATTCAGCCTTATCAAGGTACTTGATTCCATGCGTTACCCAGGCTGAAGTTGGGTATAATGACGCAAGTATTTCAAGACTTTGGGTAATACTGATTTAGAGGAATAATAATAATTGTGGAATTTTTACTTGTAGTATTAAAAAAAAACAACCGTCGAATTGTCCAAGTTTGCTAAAACTCAAAGAGCCTTTCGTGTCGTAGGTTTTTAATACAAAAATGTGAAGATTTTGTACCGTTTTAATCACAGCGCAACACACGCGATGCATTTTTGTTACCTCTGTGGTTTATGTGGAGGTTTAGAGTTAATTTCTTTTTCCATCTTCTCGCTTCGGTAGTTTATCTAGTTTCAGTGAAATTATAGTAAAAATTACAGTAAAAGAATAAAGAAAAAGTTTAGCGAACTTTTTTCACACCAATATACAGCAGAGCGATGATATTATAATGAAGATTCGCTAGCAACAAGTCAACGAATACATAATCGTCCTAAAAATTGAAGAAATTATAATAAATCGACAGTTTTTTTTAAATTTTTCCTGAAAATTTCTAGCGTTCGTTTCTGAAAACTTGTACAAGGTCGACGAACTTTGGAGTTCAATTCGCCGAGCGTAAGATTTGCGAAGATCTATTACACTCGAAATTACAAAAATATAACTAAAAATAAGCGAAGAAAAAGATCCATTAAGTCTCAATGACTGGGTATGGAGAAGTGCAAGCTAGAGTAGAAATAGTCAATTAACAACGCCTTGCAAACGAGGGGAAAACTTAGACTTGAACGCTCTTTAGTTAATGCATTTAAACTCGTTAGCAAAGCAGGATGAATTCCACAGACGAAGAGGAATAACGATTTCTTGGTATTCTTATTGAATTTAAATCTCCATGTTTGAATCGAAATCGATAGACGACTCTTAGTTCACTGAACGTATGTATGTAATATGTTTAGGTATTAGTAGTAGGTTTAAACCTATTGTTAACTTAATCGAGAAAATAAATGAAGAGTTTGAAATTGAATTTTCGATTGATCCTGAAGTTCTGTATATTTTTTACCCGACTATTCTATTAGTGCAACCTTCTATTTTCGAATGAATTGTGAAAGAAATAAATGAGTATTCCTGATCTAAAGCAACGTCTTTGAACTTCAAAAAACCATCATTCCTTCGCTGAATATCAGTAATCTATCAATGTAATGACTGGCAATTACCACTCGGGGAGATTTATATGGTATGAGCAAATGAGGCATGCGAGATTCAACTCGGATCTTTGTACTTGAATTACTAATCTTTGAGATTCATGGATTCGCAGATTTACTTGTCTCCCATTTTCATGATCAAACGACAAACGAATCTATGCGTCTGATGAGCATATACACGATTATTCATTGTCAGTTTTTTTTTTCTTTTTCCACCGAGTACTTTTGTTACAAATATACGTCTTACTTGGTACTGCAATTATTATATCTATAGTGAAAAGGCACCGTTAAAAAATTCAACGACTTATTGTTAATAACTGTTTTTGGTCGATTTATGTTAGACAAATTTTAGAGTATCGTTACAACGAGTGAAAATTGTGGCACTAACAACGGAGGGATATCATCCATCATGACTGTTAGACGTTAGACTACTATTAGGTAACGCTAAGGACACCTTCACCGGATGCAGGGTCAGAGCAATTCTCGATTAAAGCTGAGTCTGATCACGTCTCACGAGTTTCCGCGTTCTCAGTAATTCACGCTTCAATTATAATATCGTATAAAAAAAAGTGTGCGACGTCCTCTCCGAGTATTATCATTATCATTATTATTATTATTATTATTATTATTATTATTATTATATGAGCCTCGTCACAGGGAGATGATCTTCAGGTATATAACACATATGTATATAACCTACGGTAGTAGTGATCGCTGGTGATCGCGAAGCGGAAAGGAAACGCTATGCGAGAAGCATCCGAATTCTGTGTGACCGGTCAGGTTAAGTATCTAACTGTTCCCCCAGACCACCGCTCATGAGTACTGTCTGCTTTTTGAATCTCAAATCCCGGTGGAAGGTGGAAGATTGTAAGAGAGATGTAACTGGTAACCGAATTATGTGACCGAAGCACGGAACGTTTTGGACTGTGAACGTGATCTTAAGAGTAAGAAAAACAGTTTGGTGGTTGTTGAAAGCAATAAAATAACGATATTTTCTGGTTCACTGAGTAGTTTGTTATACTTAAGTGAAAATACCACTGAAAACTACTGAAATTCTCAGTGAATTTTCTGATCAAAGTCTAAAAATTAACGACAAATAGACAAGTGAGTCTCACCACAAGCTGCCACACCCATGCATTTTAATAAGAAGAAAATAAGAGAAATCTTCAGTATAAAATGTCGAGTTAACTAGTAGCAAAGCATCAGATTAGAACGTACTTTGTATTATAAATCCTATTGATTACGCAGAAGCTAACGTCCGACTATAACGCTCTAGGAAATTCCTCTTAATCACTATAACTTGCGCTGTGCTGATTAGAGGTAAAGTTTTCCGCGAGTATATTCTACTTCGTAATCCGGTAACGTGTTGCGTTTGGAAACCGAGATTAAGTCAGATTCTGGGTAGGAATCAGTGAAATAATTTCGAGTTATGGAATTCCATTGAGCATCTAATCTCAGATGAGAAATCGCACTGAGAGATGTCGAGGGTTGAAGTTCATTAGTAGAATGAACAAATTATGTTTACCATTGCAGACTACGTATATGTATAAACACCGAGTGCAATTATTCATCGTCATTTTTACTCACGATAGTTGGCAGCAAGCACTTAGTTTCGTTTCAACTTCCTATCACTTATTGAGGTTGAGTAAAAAAGGGAAACGGAAGCTCCTGGTTATTCTTCTGAAGCGAGAAACTAAAGCTACTAAAACACCACTCTATAATTCGTTCGTCAAAGACCAGATAGTACGTATACGTAGTTCGAAGTATCCCAAGTATTCCTTGAGGATTAAATTCTGCCGCACTAACAATATAAGTAAATCGTCGTTGATTGGTGGTAGCCGGAGGCTGCAGGAAGGGTAATTTACACCTCGACTGTTTTCATCTTTTCTACAAACCCGCGGGATAAATAGAAACGAGAGTTTTTTTTAATAAATTTTTCACACGAGAGAAGATTCCAACGTTTAGTTCCTGGATTTGTTTCCGGAAATAAAACCTGTGGCTTTGAACTTAGACATTCGCAATTATTTCACCTGCGGGGGTGAGTTATGACAACAGATCCTTACATTAATTGTGAATAGCCATAGAGACGTGGAATGTAACGACTGCCTCGAGTTTCTTTATCCTCTTTATAAATCGGAAGGATAAAAAAGCCAAGCGGAAGCTCTCGAGTATCCTGAGGCTAGAGATGAACATTACGAAGACTACTGGATGTTCAGTGGGGTCTATTTCTCCGGTGATATTTTCTCAGAATTCATTTGTTACCGTCATTCATAGTTATTTTCAGGATATTCATCCTAATACCTATGTGTTAATACGGGTATATCATAATAATTAGAATTGAATCCTGTAGTTGAAGTATGTTGTTTCAATTATTGTTGAGGAAGTCTTTTTTATCCCAAGAATAATATAAAAAGTCTGTAAGAGTAGCACGAGCGAACATCAGTTATAGACCGATGGCCGATGTGGTTTTTATTAACGTATTTCTGAAGAAGCCTTTTGGCTGTTTTGCTTTAATCAAAGCGTTTTAGGAACAAACGCCCGGGGGTTACTGTATCTCGATTTGCTTTGCTTTGCCCGTCGGTATTCATCTTTTCGATTTTGTTGCGGTGAAATAGCCGCTGCGTTCGTTAACTCGAAGGATTGACTGCCAATGGTTTTTCCTTATATCGCGCTTGGTCAGTCACCGAAGACCCGTGAACGACGTGTAAGAATTGATCGCGCGTGGATATTTCCAAACCGCATATACACCGAGGACTTTGGAACACGGAAGCGTAGCGTCATGAAGGAGGAAGTGGTTAGAATTAGGAATCAATTTTTTAAGATCGCAAAGAATCCATTTTTATTTTACCATGCGATAATCCAACTGAGTTTAATCGCCTAGTTAATTGTAAGGCTAAGGATTGCGGCAACCAGCTCAAAGGATTTCATTTTTATAAACTACCAGTTAACGTACTCTCCCACGGCGATCACATCGCCTCTTTACAGGAAGTCGTATTTACGGATGTAACATATGTATATACTTTTCGAAGAGTATATCAAGGAATTGCACATTACCATTCATGGATATTCATCATTCCGCTAAAACTTTCGACACTAGAAAATTCCGAAAAAATTTCATTGTCATCTAATTCAATTTCGGAAAACCACTTTTCCCGTCTTGGTGAACTATTTGGGAAGAAATGTTTCACATTTTTTCGACACAATTCATCAAAAAGCTATCTTTACAAGTTTAGTCATTTTAAGTTCATAGAGGATATCCCCTGTGTATGTTTTTTGGTTTTTGCATCGATATACCAACACATGGATATCGTATTATGGTATATTCTCACTAGCAACCCTCATCTTATTGCGTACCTGTTCCCTGCACCTCCTGCGCGATCTCGTCCTTCCGCGCCTCCTTCCTCGAGGTATAATCACTATATTTTAGTTCTTCGCTTAGGTCTTCGCGGCCGTGTTGCTCTCGGCGCTACGTCCTACCATCTCCTTGGAGGTTCACGGTCGGTCAAGGACTCGTTGCTCGAGTCTCTTCCCGCTCCTTTTCTCTCTCTCTCTCTTTCACTCTGCCTTAAGCGAGTGCAATGCAGCGGGAAGCACTGATTTTATTTTTATCTTTTTTTTTTATTTTCAGCTCTCTTCTCGTTTCTTCTTGTCCCTGTTTCTTTCATCTTTAGTTCTTCTCCCGAACCTCAACCTAACCTAACGCAATCCAATGCGACTTGAGGCGAGGCAAGATTTCACGATGCTATATATATATATATAAACATCTACCGATGTTATATAGATTTACACCAAGCCCTGACGGCCCTCAACCAATTATATATACCTACCCCCACGTGGTAGCTAAAAGTCTGCAGATTTTCAACCAAAGCGGTTAATCTTCCCAGGAGGATTCGTTAAAGGAATAATTACATGGTGATTAGTTACTAGAGTGTAAATCATGTTTAAAAATCGAGCAAAGGGCATATCTTTTACAAGCCCACAGTCCACAGAGAAATGTATCGTGTTCATTTTCGTCCTTTTTCTTTATGTTTAACGACTCTGTTTCGATTCGTGGAATTCATACTATAATAATGTCTGCCCCGGATCGCCTAGACCCATAATTTTACTGCTTTCTCATGGACCACCTCACGCCATTCTTCTGTATGTGCCTTCCGTCCATATTTATAGGGAAACCATTAAGCCTAGTTTTATAACGATACCAAGAAACTTCGAGAAATTCACTCGAAATAGACACGCACGCTATTATCTACTCCTCGGTAGTTGTATAGAGGTCAGAACTGAATTTAACGACCGAAAGGATATCAAACTGGACCGCTAGTAAATTCTTACAGTAAATTATATCAGCAACTAAAGAGTTATAATTTATAAATGGCCAATTGCTATTCCGAAAGTTATTTAGCACTACGGTGTCGGTGCTAACGGTAATCCCAGATCTGAGTTTTTTAACAATAACGAACAATGAGGAACTTTGGAAGAGATTTGGCAAAAAAGTTGATAGCAAACGAAAGATCAATCTACGAACGTGTTGGTGGAATTTTTTTTTTACTACCATCAGAATTCCGAGCGCATTACATCTCGCTAAAGTATTTACCTAGTGAGTATAAGTAGAGCCGATCTTTAGAGTAATAAAACGAAGAAAAAGTCATCTTAATATATGTAGAATGAAATTTCATCCGATATACCAAATTCTCGATATCTACCAGCTGCATGCTATTTTGCGGATGAGTTGATTCGAGGTACGCTGCAACTGGTTAGTGATGAAGATAATTGACGCACGTCCTACGCACGAGGAGGCAAAGTATACGGTCTAGGAAATAAGGTAGATAGACGTATGCACACGGGATGTCGAAGTTGTCGAAGGAGTCAAGCCTCGCCCTGACCGTGAGAGCGGACGGCGAGTCAAGCTCGCGGCAAAGCCTTCCGGGATCCAGGAACAAATTACCTTAACTATAAATAGAAGTTTACAAGAAAACGTGTAATCTTTAAGCATCCGTCGCAAAAAGTCATTTTGAAACCTACTTCCTGAACGATATAAGAAATGTGCATATATATGTAGTTCAGAGTACGTGGGGATGAGTCATGAGGGTCCTCGTTAATGTTTTTTCACTTCATTCCTGAACAGTTGTGATGCGGGTTGACATTAGCACACATCCGCCACATTTCGATATAGATAATGCAGTTTTACTCTTCTCTCATTAGTTTTTCAACGGAATTTCGTTTTTTATCAAATATGCGGGATATTGGAAAGAAAGATTATAATAAAATAAATGTAGCAGCTCTAGTCCGAAGGATTGGAACGTGCAAAGATGTGATGCTAGTCGAAAAAGACTAACGGTTCCGGAGCAGTCGTTCGATCATTGGTTCAGCAAATAACTGGCTTTCAGGATGGATCCTTGTCTAAAAAAAACCTTGGATAATCCTAGCTTGTCACGTACTTTTCTACGTTGACTAAGTTACATCGGGTTAAAGGTGAGTCTGGGATTTTCATCTCGCGTTATTCGCCAAGCAGACATTGCTGATTAATAAAAGCTAAAAGAATAGAAATTGAGGTACACCTATCTATATATACGTAACAGATGAAAGAATAGCTGCACGTTTCTTATTGTCGATGGATGATCATTCGATTTTCTATCACCGTGTAACGTGATTCAGTATCAAAAAGGGTCAGCTAATACCCACTGTGGTATGATACTAGACGAAGCCGATATACCAAGGCATTGAATTCTTCGTAATTATATCGCTCATTGTTTTCTTCGCCTATCTAGGCTCGTAGAGAACGAAAAATAGTAGAGTTTGTAAGACTATATCTGACCCAAAGGATAATGTCGTTTCCAATTAAACTCGATGAATTTGCGCATCGGGTTTTATTACAGCTGTCATGGCAGTGCTCGGATTATTATATCCTTGACAAATTGTCAGCCAGCTTTGCGGCTCTATCATTTCAGTCCCTAGTCTCGGTATGATAGAGACCAGATCTCTAACTACACTTAGTGGCTCTAAGCGATGCTACGATCCAAGTTTGACCGTAAGAATCCTCCCCTAGGTAGGAATGCGGAAGCGGTAGCAGCCAAGGCGGAAGTCAAGCTTGAAATAAGCAGAAGTGATCTATACTTCACTTCGAGAGGGTTAATGATTAAGCAATGCTACATATGGTAGAGATGTTCGTCTAACAATAAGTAGAGTTCATTTCTTAAGTCCAGAACTACATCACCAGTTAGCGTGATACGCAGAGTATCTTCTGAGATTGGATGACATAACTGTAACCCAAGGGGACGTCGACATCTGGTTTCTGGTTTGCGTCACGCCTTCGTGCAGCTCGGCGCATCCTTTATTTTCCTCTTCTTCTGTCGCAGTGCTCTTTATCTTCTCTTTTCTTCTCTTCTCTTCTCGTTTATCTTCACCATTACTGATTTTCATTTTTTCTACTTCCAAAATACTAGAATTAAATATCTGCAATGATTTGAAAATCTTGAACACAATTCTTGACCGAAATGAAAAGCAAATTAATTCACTTTCGTAATCCTGCTAATTAATTTCTATCAACATCTTTAGATCCAACGGTGCGAAACTTTTGTGTATAGATACTTGCTCACTGACCAATCAAGCGCAGCGTATGAAGAGATGGATTATTGTAAGGGTCTACGACCTCGTTCTCAGAAGTTGTAGGTCTTCCTGAACACTAGTGCCTTAAGCACGAGAAGTACCTAGAGATATAGGTGTATCGTTTCAATGTCTTTCCATCTTTTTTTTTTTTTTTCTTTGTCGAAGAAAAACAAAAAAAAAAAAGGACGATGACTCGAAGGGCGATACACAACAGCCATGAGACTGCAGTTATTCAGAATTTTATTTGCACTTATGAATAGTAGATTACAGATCTTGACACAACAGGTGTGACTGATCGTAAATTATTCATCTTAACGACAGCCCAGCTTCCTAATTATATCAACCGCCGTGGGAACGATTCAATCCTTTTTTTTTTACTTGGCCGTAACGTATATGAATACCCATAAACATTATAGTAATAGCAAAAGCTGGACAACTCTATCCGCACATGATGATGATGAGGTGCTGTGGCTTGGTGCCATCACAACTACCCTTTGGGTATTTACTTTACCGTCGATTTTCCTACTGAGAAAATGCATTCAAGCGTTAATTTAGTTTTTATGTTAATACCAACAATCTTTCGGATCACTGAACATTTTTCTAGGTTGTGGGTGCCGCCTGATTAGCCGTAAAATTTGGTGGAAGTAAAACTTTTGTTCTTGTTTTTGGTGGTGATCCACCTTTTTGGATGATAGGAGGATATGTCATGGATTAAATATTGCGGGAATGGGTACAATCGGGGGGGCCCAAATTTAAAGAGCATTTCTCAAGGTCAGGACTTTCCTTCCTAGTGATATATTCAGATTCTTCTTAGGTGATTTTAAAGGTAAGAAGAAATAAGAGATTCAAATAATTTTTGACGGTAAAAAAAAAAAAAAGACTTGCGCTTCTTTAACCTAAATATTCTGTGTCTCGTGGAATCATAAGAACAATTAGTAAAGTACAGCAAAAAAAAACGGTACTGTAATTGCAATTAAAGCGATGCGGAAGCAGAGTCAGCGAGTGGACACTGGTCACGCTTCATGCCAATTTAACTCGTGTCCATCCACACATCCACGTGTACCTCATTCTTGGATTGCGACGCGTGCGTTCGCCAACGCACTACACGCGAAAGCTTTTTTTGCGTAGCGGCAACCTCCGATGTCTACGGTTGTGCAAAGACATATTCTATGTGTTACGTAGAGTCATAGATTTACGCGAAACGGAGGCACTAATACCAGCACAAGTATAAACACGATAGAATAAAATACTCCAAGAATCATCAAGTGGATCGAAGTGCGAGTGAACCGGAAGGAGAAATGTCCAGTGCAAGTTGACTTTGCGACGAAGGTAACAATGCATTACGAAGTGAGTAATGATATAACCGTCAATTGTTATCTCATTGTCATGGCAAAATAATTCCAAAGCACGATAGAAGATCTACTTCGTTTGGCACAATGTCCTCTCTGTTTCTCCCATACGTATATCACAAACTTTTATACTAACATATATGATATATTTTCAGGATAACTTGCCAAATATCTTATTTCACGTTTGTTTTCCAACCGACAACAGTGCAATCATAAATTTCGTGCGGTAGAATAAAGTATGGGTTTCGGTGCGCAAGCTACTCCTTTAGAACAGGCCATTTCAAGATTTCAACACGTCGTTAGAAAATGAATGATTCGCTGAAAACTTGGCAGAACAGTAGTAACAAGTGATAAAGAGATTGTGCAAATTTACTGGTTTATTTTAGAATGATAAAATAAAATAAAAAAATAGAATAGCAAAAGTGGCGAATGTCACGAATGAATCTTGCGTGTATCTCATATACCCGGAGAAATTTACATCATGTCAAGGATCCGGGTGCGAAATCCCTCGAGGTATAGCCTGCATATGCATAAAGGATATACACACTCTTCGATGATTAGGGACGTGATTTTCCCGGCGAAAAAGCCGACCTGAATTTTTCGCATGATGCGAATCACCTCGAATTTACGAGCTTCAGGCTGGTCTGAGAATCTATTCAAAATGGTAATACGTTATACCGGGTATTCTTGGGTTCTATTTTATGTTCATCTATCCATACATATAAGCAGCACTAAAAGTACCAAACATAATCACAAAATGCTACGAAGCTTTCTTTCTTACCCGATATTCCTTTCCTTATTTTCTCGCCTTTTCTCTGAACAGGAAGAAGAAACTTATCGATAATATGGCTCATGGTGGATCACGATAGTTTCGCAAAAGCTCGACGAATATAATAACGTAACGTCTCTATTCGTCGCAAAGATTGGCCTAATCGTACCTTCATCGTACCCTTCATCGAAACAACTCGCATCTTTTCATTATAAAATATGGCTTGTAAAATTGCTCTGTGATTTGGCTGAACGTGCATTTTACAATTCGAGATAATCTATGATTAAGATGACTGCAGGTAGTTTATTCTTGATAAAAATTCTATCCCTTAGACTCTCTCAGTCGTTTGTTAATCTACCAACATCGTTTACAGCCCATGTACCGTGACTACGTAATATGTATGCTAGTATCGAAGAGTCTTTTTGTTTGCTGTGCGGCAAAGATTGTTCCCTTGTTGAGTAACTTGAATAAACTTGACAACGAGTTTGCTTCTATGATCAAGTGTTTCAAGCTCATACATAACGTATCTGTATTTATGCATTAGGCATATACCTACATAGTTTTACGGTTAGTTAGTTAGTTAGTTCTAGTTGAATGGTACTCGATGTGCAAACTACGTGAATAAAGAGCCGGAACATAAAGAGCATATTGCATCGTAAGTCTGAGCTAATCAACTTTGCATTATTAGATGTTAATTGCACCGTACTTTTTTTTTTGTTTTGTCTAAGAGTTTGAATGAATGCATATAAATATATATATGTAATACCACAGCTCTAAGTTATCTTGAGAAAATTCTACCCTTCTTTTGTCAGATATACACACGTAGTCTATTGTCCGTTAATTAGATATGTTGATGATTAAAGAAATTCACGCCAATACTTTCCCACTTAGTCGGCATATATCAGAATACCGTAAAGAAATCATACTATTTTCACACACGCAACTCAAGCTAATAGTAAAAGGGTAATAGGCTTCCACATAAATTAACCCATGATCAACTAAGCTATTTATTAATATGAATTAGATTAACCGTGCGAGCGTAAGGTCCTCGTATGATAGCTGTTGATATATATACTCTATAATCCAGGGTAAATTGTATTGTTCATATTACACACGTCTATAGATGCTTGTCTGTTACATAATACGGTTCTTGTTTACGATAAAACCTTTTTGTTACGTATAAAAGTAGATAAGTTAGTAAGTACGTCATATTAAAGACGTTGAGTTAGTCAGATTCTTACGGTAATTTTCCGATTGCTCTGATACTAGGAAGGCTGCTATAGTTTATCACACGTAATAACACATCGAGGATAAGGTTCTCTCCTAGGATTACTATACTGTTATAAATTTAGGTATGTATATCTCACATTCACAGATACCAAAGCTCGATTATTTCGCGCGCTTGAATAGGCTTCAATAAGGAGCTTATTAATTTTACCTCTTTACCTATTTAATAAAGTCCTCGAAGCTAACGAACAGAATCAAGGAAATGGTAAACCTAGTGTTTACACAACGGGATCTCAGCCTGAGACAACCGAAGTCAATAATGTTAGAATATTAAAATTAAATGATAGATATGCTTCTCCTTTATTTATTTATGCGAATTTTTTTTTATACCTATAATACTTCGTTTCTGAGAATTTTGTGTTATAAACATTTTTTCGTAACACGTGCACCGAAAGTGGGGTTTTTTTGTCCTCATTTGAGAGCGGAAAATAAGTCTTTTTGAGTCAGGATCTGATTCGTTAGTTTTTTAGGTCCGAGGACAAAAATGCTGGTC
Source organism: Tenthredo notha (assembly GCA_914767705.2). NCBI lineage: Eukaryota > Metazoa > Arthropoda > Insecta > Hymenoptera > Tenthredinidae > Tenthredo > Tenthredo notha. The sequence continues at coordinate 7,658,475 of OU611907.1, forward strand.
AAAAATGAAAATATTCGTCCTCCAGTTCTGAACGCCGCCACCATGCTGCGACGTCGATTTCGGTCGATTTTGGTAGATCGGCTAGCCAGTTAGAATATATATCAGTAGGTTGATTGAATCCTGACTCAAAGACTCATTTTCCGCTTCTAAATGAGGACAAACCCCACTTTCGGTGCACTTGTTACGAAAAATATGGTATGCAGCATGGACAGATTGACAGTAATTTTTGACGCGGGTGAAGTTGGCTGCACTCGACTGTGGCTCGGGCTTCGCCCTCGCCGTCGTCTCGTGCAGCCAACTTCACCCTGGTCAAAAATTACTGTCGTTCGGTCCTTGCAGCATAATATACTATTTTTTCAAATATTTCCATACAAGAATCATTCGAATTTTGTTGGCTTTACATCGCTCTTCATTTTTATGGTAATTTTTTAATAAAAAAAAAAATCAATCGATACTGAATATGATTCATTTACTATTGACGCCCTAACGTGGAAGCTTTTAAATCTGATTACTTGAAATGATTGACATTGAATGTCGACCGGTTCGTTAATTAATATTCAAAGCTATGTCCGAGACTTTCGATTTTTTGCCAACATATTAGCGACAGGCTAATTGCCTTGATTTTGTTAATTCGTATTTTATCAGCACTGACTGGCAGCATGATCCCTAGTACAGCTGTGTCCCTAGATCCTTTTTTCAGGAAACCAGCTCCGTGAAATTTTCAAGGTTTTTAGCACTGCATAAGAATTCTAACGTTTTTCAATAAATATATATTAATTAAATGTGAATATACCGTACATCGAAGAGTGGTCGTTTAACTTATTTAACAAATTGATTTCGGAGCGGGATAATTGGTTATCTAACGCGTTTCGTTTTAAAATAATTTAATGCTCTAGTGATTCTCGTCGAATAGAAATACGGTACCAGTATATCTTGCCTGGTCAGGCTTTGATTATAAATCTGCAATCTATTAATCGCGTTCGCCTAAAGTCCATGCTCTTCATGGTTCTTGATTGATGTAATTACTTTGTGAGAATGTAGACTTTTTTTTCAATCGATATTTTCACCGTTTTCAGAAATCATTCACGCGTTATATTTACCGGTCATTTTTAGGCCTGTACGTGATGGTCATAAAGAAAGAAAGAGAAATAAAAAAAAAAAGAATAATAAAAATAAAAATAAAAAATAAAGGTTGACGACCACTGATCTAGCGGAAGATTCTTCTACTACGGGATAAAAGAAGTTCCCACGAGGAAAAAGAATGCATGAAACATTTCGATATGTATATAAGAGTTCAGAAGCTAACTAGTCTAGCCTCTCGCGTTATTATGCTCATAATTGAGAATGTTATGCAACACGGTAATGATACTCAGAGTTTTTGGTAACTAAATTATGATAGTGAAAGTAAGAAAAGTTATAATAATAAATGATAAAATTATACTCATAGTATTGTATTTATTATTCTCCATAAGTCAAACTCTATAAAATCAGTTCAGGGTTGTTCTGTATTGTTCTGAACGGTCCGACCATAAATCAGATTCTATATAGTTCATCTAAATTCCCATTCATATAAGTTTTGGCGTGATGTAAGCCTGAGAAAATACGTCGCCGAGTAATTGGACGACATGCAATTATCTCTATGCGACACATTGTCCAATCTTAGCTTGTTAGGTAAACTGAAATCATGAAGGTAACGTTACCTCAGAAACCATCTAACGTGGCATGAATGCCTTAGCAAGTACGTGAACTTCTCATTCGGAAAATGTCTCCTCCTCCGGCTATTGTAAACTTAACCCAAAGGAAGCAGAGTTGAAAGTTCACCGGAGTCGAAAATCGCGGTTTCAGTATGGAGTACTAAAGCACCCTTCGCGTACCTACTCTCCTAAGAATGAATGAAAAAGAAACTCAACCGTTTTGCACGGCTGGTATAATATGAGAAAACGATTTACCAGTATACTGCGGTACGAATGGTATATCGGGAAAAAGACAATGCTGCATTGCGAATCGTAAACTCGTACCTCCATCAGTCACAATCACGCGATGCACTGGAGGCTTGCTACAACATCATATACCCGGCATCGAATAAGGCGAAATACTAGACGCGGAGAAACATAATATCAAAAAATCTACAGCAGTTATTCCACCTCGCTATTCGCATACCAAGATATGTGGTCCGAGATCTTTTTTTCCGAATACCGCTAGCGAGGTGTGGCAGGCAAGTCAGTGTACGCAATGGACCCAACTTGCCTTATTTTCTTACAAAAGTATGCATTCTGCGGCAAAAATGATCGTAAAAATAGAAAAAATAGAATCGATTTATAGGAGATGGAAAACATAGAAAAACTCCAGTTCCAATATGAGGAGGAAGAGGCTCAGATTGAAGCTCAATGCTAAAAATGATTCGAGACTAAACTTGAAACTTGAGTCGATGCATATAATTTACCTTACAATTAGTTGAATTAATTTCTTAGATAATAAAGCACACTTTAGTCTATCGTAAGAATCTACTTTTATAACGCTCTGGAATCTAGATACAACGTTCACGCTTTTACGTTCACGTCTAATTGTACAGTTATGGATAAGTTATTGTATATATATATAATATATATATGGTAGATCATTAGCGGCTATATAAACAAACCAGGTATTACACTAGGTATTACCTTATAAAGAGGTTAATCGTGTGCAGATCCTACGTGAACTCTGACCTCCGCAATGGAAATGGGGTGCAGACACGTCCATGCAGTTTCAATAAAGTTTCGATACTGAATCTGACCTTACTGTCAATCCTCGAAATAATTGGCTTTTGGCGAGGCATGGCAAAAAGAAAAAGAAAAAGGAAAAAGATATGAACTGAATTGAAGAGAAATGAGTGAAGGGATTCAGATAAGATACGAAAGATTTCTTTAGTCCGTGAACCACCTTTGATCGTCTGTAACTCAGTCCGTGTGGTTTTCATTACCTTACCAATTACGTATCTGGAACACGAACGACCGTTGACGCAAAGGAAACAAGATGCAATAACAGTGTAATAATAAAAGCGAACGGCAAAAAGCAAATATGTATCTAAATCCTTATGTAGATCACTCGATTGCTGTACAGTTAGATTGGGTACGGCTGCTGCAGCACTAGTATAACAGCAGCCTTGACGGACGGGGCGCGTGGTATTTCACAGGCATAAGAAGGTCGCTTTAATATTTACCTAATAATTATAAGGAAAAACTTCTCAGAGAAAATTACTTGCATATATATAAATATGTATAGCTAACTCTTCTTATTCAGAATAAATCCACCGTTTCCTGTTCTGTAATTCGTTTTGTTTTGTTTTTTATATTTTTTTTTCTTCAGAAAATACATGGAAAATTCAACAGAATAAGAAAAAGAAGAAGAAGAAGAAGAAGAAGAATTAACTAGATGTCATTAGCAATTATGATTAGCTATACGTTAAATTATTCAAGTCTGTGAAGTTCGCATTTCACCATCGAAAAAAATCGTTTTTTTTTTTTTTTTGGGTGCTAGAACTGACGAAAAATAATCGATTTAAAAGAAAAAGAAAAAAATCAGGCGCGAACTTTATAGAGTTAAATTATTCCTAGTACATATAAAATTCTTCCAGCGTTCAAAAATTGCTAAGAGATATCTTTTAAGATCGTCGCGTCGTCCACTGTTATAAAAATATTACGAAAGATAAGACATAACATCTCTGTGAAACGTTACCACTTCCTACATGTTATACTAGTGAACTCTGTGTTGTTCCACTATATTATTATAAGATTCTTAATTATAGCATACGTCCGTTAAAATCAGATGCAATCCAGAAATGACCTGGTCTCCTTTTTCCCGTGTTGGCGATAGGACAACTTCTGCCCACGTACCGACGAGTATAATATTTACATACACATTATTAAATGTTATATCTATATATATATTTATGCTGAATCGGTATATGTTTGAACACACTTACGCCCACAGATACAGGTATAAGGTCGTCCAGGCTGGCGCATCGAAGCATCAGTGCCTGACCTGTACCTTCTATAGCTACTTCGTTAACGGTCCCGTAACCCAAAGGCCTATAAGCAACGCCACCTTATTCACAAATGGTCAAGAGGGTCAGCCACTGGGACACGTATCGATTCCCATAATAGCGCCAACGCATTTTGCTAAAATAATTACACTAATTGGTAATAAAGATGCTGTACACTGTTCGTCGTCAATTCGATGGTAAAATAAATAAAGAATAACTGTACCTGTATAATGATAAACTAACTTAGTGGGGTAATGGATGAAAATTTTGTCTATTTATACCTGAAATTTGGAATTAAACTCGTGTATTTTAGCGAGGAGAGTAAACTCGGGCTTAATGCCGGATGTTTAACGTTATTGCAATCGTATATATCGGTATTGAATATCGTTCGTATACATAGATATACTGTCAATTATTTAGATTTATGTTGTGCTTCGTTCTATTCGTGAATCTTTCGCTTTACCAACCCGCGGTTTATCCACCCACGATAATAACTGTGCTCGCTTGTGAGACCTGAACCGTGTGTTCAGAATTGAACGTAGTTGTAATATCCTCGGGGTGAATAGTTAGAAATTTGCGTATAATTGTTTCGTAACAATTTTACCTTAATTAATAATTAATGTTTATGAAGAAAATTAGAAGACATGTAAAAGCTTCTAATTACAAATGTTCGATTTCTATAGCATTGATCTAGTCATCTATACAGGATTGTCAGCGCGATGCAAAGGCGATCGCAGCTAAGAGATATGCCTGATCCGTAGGAAGTTGACGATTAGACGTTTATTAGAAATACGATAAGACTAACGGTTCATAATTCAAAGATAATTATGAAAATTGCAACAAATCTATTTGCGAATTCTTTAACGACCCAAATATCGAGGCTAGTTTTCACGTTCAATGAGTTTGCGTGCAGCTGATGGTAATCACTTATTTGTGGACACTGCGGTAGTGTAATTCACGCCACTTATAAACGCATCGGTATTTCCATTCGATAAAACAAAAAATAATTTATACAGGCGCGTGGATACACCTCCGTTAAAAAAAAAAAAAAACACGAGTTATAGGCTTGTACCATAATTTATTTTTCCATAAAAGTAAGATTTAAACACATCTTAACAACTCCTACGACTTCGTACTACCGTAACGTGCCCTAAAACGATTCCCGTTATTGAGGCCGTACGTACGGAGCCTTTGCATTTCTAACATTATACACCTCTCTACGATCAGTACTCCCTTCTATGTGTAGGTATGCATATGTATGTATTTACATACCTTTGCGGCTATAACTATGAGTATAATCATTAGTGCGAATATCTCTACACAACATTGCAGTCAGTATTCTGCACCACGATTCAATCCTCGAAATTATCACTCAGCAGCATTTCTATAGTGTTAGTATCATCAGCATTATCCTCGAATGTTAAGCCTGAACATGTAGCAAATGTTCGAACTTTGAGTACAATTTTTCTATAAACTTCTGGTAATTGGTAATTATTACTCGTGGTATCACAGAAGGATATTTTATAAACTCAGACTGGTTATTACTCTATTTTAACCGATATGGTAAAGCGCTTATCACATAATGGGTATATCATTGAAGCTTGAAGAAGAACTGGGGTCAAATTTATTCGCGCCAGTAGTCCGGAGGCTAGACATTTGTCGTTTCACGTAAAACTGGACAGCTTCGTTCGTCTTATTCGAGTTACTTTAGCGAGTGAAGCTCCAGGCTATTTGAATCGTGTACGTAAATCAAGGTAGCTAACTCCTGGGGGGTTGAGTCGCTCGATGTGCTGTTTACCTAAACGTGTAACAGCTCAAGGCCGCTTTCGCCAAAGTCCCTTTCAGCAAAAACGAACCATTTTTCCCAAACTCCAAAACTACTGGTTATTATTCATTAGTGAGAAATATGTGAAATTCTCAAATAATCAGGAAAGCAATTAATTGCAGAATATTTATACTATATAAAGATATGATTGCTTTACTCATTGCTTAAAGCAATGCAACCTATATGCTTGCAGAACACGATGAGGTTGGCAAACCAAGAGTAAGAATTTCATGGAATCAACGACCGTCTGTAGCTTGAATAAGATATCGTAAAACGACTGGTGGATAAACGTTATTTCGATATTTGATTGAGTTTATCGTTAATAATTATGAGTTGCGAATGTTTAACAAGGCATTTCATACCGTGCAGGTAGGTATTTATTACAGTAAGATAGCAGATGTCATTCGACTATTATATGCTTTGTTTAATAAAGAAAAACATTATTATTGCTGATTGAATAGAAAATCGTGACTTGGTAAGATTAGTCGCCGTTGTATATAACACTTTCCGGTACAAGTGACGATGATTAACCATGAAAGGAGAATTCCTAACGTGATTGGCAAGGACGAGAAAACCGCTGTGGAATTCAAGCATTCGATTATCACGTCCCTTTCAAAACTCTTATTTCCACCAATATTAATACCTCGTCGTTTTTGTATTTATTCGTTTACTCGACTGTAATATTAGTGAACAGTAAAGTGGTAAGAAAAGTTAAAATTAGGTTCAAATTCTTTTAGCACTATATTTCGCGACGATAGCTTTAATAATAATTCTCATAGCGAAAACAACAACAAAAAAATGCTAAAATTCAAATGAAATCAGCAACTGAAATGGTTTTTGTTCTATAACATTCTGCGTTGTAGAATGGAGATACACCGAAGGCAATTCCTTGTAGGGTGAGGTAGTGCAGGGCAACTAGTGCGGCTAGTCTGCACAGCAGCGCATTTGAAAGGCAAAAAAAGAAAAAGAAAGAAAGAAAGAAAAAAAATGGAAATAGGATAGAAAACGAGTAGAAAAAAAAATTGAACGAACATTGCAAGAAGTATTATGGCTGCTGCATCTTGCCACTTGGCTCTTATTCCTTTCGGGGTTTAAAATTTTTGCGATTAATTTTAGCGACAATTTCTTTCAAGTTGCAAGTGTAGCGCGCGGCGAGTCGAATATCTCACAAAAGGACGCAGAGTGCAGTTCGCTCTGCCGTGTAATGATATTACTCATATAAAAATTAATTTACATTAGAATTGTAGCTACTTAAATATTGCATAGATTACGGTTACACAGTCAGCTATAATAATATATTAAAGTTGATTTATTCTTCCGCAAAGTAGATAAAAACAGAAACGAACGCCAATTAAAGTTAAACATACATATATATATATAAAAAGATGCTTCTTTTCAGACTTAAGGGCTCATGCAGAAAATGATTTAGTGTACTCATACTCAGGTTTTCTTACATGTACAGATACACGTGGGTATAGTAAAAATGTATCTCTCACCTCTACTTAGAATATTTAAAAGTAGATAAAAGTATAGGAAAACTTTTCCCGAGACTGTAGTATGATGGAAAATTGGCTAACGACTACGAAAGACGGAGGAAAATAAGAATAAACTGAGAGAATATTGCATTTTAAAATGACGAAGCTGCAATACTATATAACAGAATCGTTTAGAGATATGATTGATTATATTACGTTTCAGTTTGAACTTTTGAACTGTACCTACCTCCGCAATAGCAACTTTAGTATTTAATAGAAAAGAAATTTTGCAATTATACAGGGTGTATCACCTCATGTGTTCAGAATGGGAGGGACCTAGTCGATGCGAAGCCGCGGCCCTCGAGCCAATCAACACGCATAAAATGTTCATAGACCGAAATTCTCACGAGAATAGAAGATACCATTTCTTGGTGTAGGAAAAAAATGTCAACAACGATTTAATGCGTTTGTTAAGTATTTATTTACTCTGACGTTTAGAGATATGCCTAGAATTGTCTGCCCTCTCTATCAATACAAATATCAAGCCGTTGTTGACATTTTTTCCCCAAACCAAGAAATTGTATCTTCTATTCTCGTGAGATTTTCGTAGAACAAAAATCTCATGCTTGTTGATTGGCTATAGGGGCGCGGCTTCGCGTCGACTAAGTCCCTCCCATTCTGAACACATGAGGTGATACACCCTGTATATCGGGGAATAATAATTATACTAGTCACGGGTGAAAAAGTAAAAGGGAATTAATGTTGTTTTGCGATTTTCTATATTAAGCATATGTAGCTAATGACCGCAGCAGAGAGATGCTTCGATTATACTACAATAATTACGTTCCTTATTTGCAGAGAAAAACGCAAACCCGTCTTGACAGAGGTACAAGTTAATTACCTTCTTCTTTATCTATTTGTGTCCATCTTTCAACAGTGGCAGTAGAATAAACCGAGCATGTATAAAGTGTTAAGATTATTTTAATTTACCGACTATGTATTATGAATTATATCCTGTTTCTGACTAAATCAAAACGAAGGGTTTAACTTTGGGTTATAAATATCATCATTTGCATCCCTATATCATCTTTCGAGTAACAACTACTGTCCTATTTATTTCCATTTAATAATTCACTGTCACTGTGGTCTACTTTTCTACTTCCCTTTCGCGGATATGTATGGGTGTGTAATTGTGTATACTTACTTACCATATTCACTCATACATTTAGGAGAAACTGTTATTCGCTTGCTACCAAAACTCCATAAAGTAGATTTGTACCACCAAGCAAGAAGGAGCTTAAGAGATGGGGTGAGGACTAGGCTCGAGAGTACAGTAATTCGGTGCACATTGTGCGAGAGCAGCGAACCGTTCAGCCAAGGACCATACCGCACGGGACGTGGCATATCTCTCATCTTAAATTCTGGGCCATTGTAATTCTGGCTGTTGTTAGTCAGCCTGAGATTCATACACGTAGTAGTACACACGTGCCAATCGACAGAGAAACGATCAAAAGAAAAAAAAAAAAAGGAAATAAAAAGACAAATACTAATCAAGGAAAAAACTAGGCGCCAGGTACAGACGCATATAATTACCGTCCATATACGATCACTGGATCTAACGATAAGGAGGTCCTGAATATTGTCGAAGGATGCAGGTGGTTTTAATGAACTCAAGGATGCAATTTGAACTGACAGGTTCTTATCCAGAGCTCATTGCATTTTTTTATATTAGTTGTATGAAGAATGACATCTACCTAGACAGGTAGGTAGGTAGGTGGTTACTTATGGCGTACCATAGCTATAGCTGATGCCATTCTCGACAAAGTCAAGAACGTCGAACGTCAACGTGCCAGAGAATTTATAGCTACTGGTGCAATTAAAAATAAGTTTAACTGGTAAAAACATCAAGTGCAGGGTAACGGTACCTAGCCAGCAGTAAAGACCAACATTTCAACAGATCTGTATCAACGAACGTTCTGCACGTATCAAAGTTCCTTTACGTTTTTAAAAATCAATCATTTATCTGTTGAAAGCTAATGCAATCTCCGATCGCGGTTCGTTTATATCGAAGTACCCTCGATTCGTGAATCACTCCATAATTAAACCGTACTTGACTTTTTGTCAAGCCGGAGGTGGAACTTAGAAGGCAAGAAAGTTCTGCGTCGTGTATACCTGCAGGATTGTCAGAGATACAGGGATCGATAGACAAAGTGCACATAAGAAGTGGCACGCTCCAAGATTATGCGATCCTCACTTTTTTTTCCCCATCCTTTGAAACAGGTTTTCCGCGAGGAAGGTGTCATCTGCACAGTCTATACTTTGTTCAGATTAACGGTAGGTAGTTCCTTGCAGAGTATTGCATATGTAGTAAATTAGGTCCGAGGTTCGAGAAGACTTGAAGACGATTATCGTTATTTCATTAACAGTACTCGTATTATACCGTACGATATTTTAATGTGAACTTTTTATTCGAACTATTATTCTCTTTCACCAAAATCAGATTAATCTTGAATACCGAATGAATGATATTATCAAAAATGTAACAAAAAAAAATAAAAAATTATCGAAATTATCTTGATTTTATTGGCACGAAAGTTGAGAATCCCGGGTATCATTTGCGGAGATAACAGTAGTGGGTTCTCCCGTACACGCACAATTTACTACGTCTCGTTTGACGTCGGTATAACGCATCCGCACGCACCTAGCTGTATTACGTGACATGTGCAAAAGCCGTTCTTCGAGACCATCGTACAGGAGATATTACGTAACGTAGATATATCTCGCGTTGCACCGATGAAACGGCTTATAATATTATAACATAACGCAAACTATCGCATAGATATTTTTCAGTCTTACAATTAGTTGGATTAAGTTTATAGTCATTCTGGTATAGGTACGCGTTTATAAACGCGTTACGTAAATGCCTATATAGTATATGAATACAATTCATGATTTATTACTCATATTTTTCGCACTTTGAACGGTGCATTCTATTTAAGATTGGATATTTCAGTCCAATTATTATGGTGAGATGAAACGATCTTCTTTAATTTTGAATCACCGCAGTAACGGTTTGTAATTAAATATAGAACGACGTAAAGAGACTTCTAATTGCGTTTAATAAAATTGTTGATAATACTAATTGTCAGTCGAATATTTAGAGGTAAATCGGGTAAATTTTATAACGAATTTTTTAGGATTGGGGTAAATAATGGCCTTCTATTCGATACGTCGTCACGTGCCTAAAGCGATTCTCTTATTTTTCGTCCCATTTATTTTGTCCGGAAATTTTAGTTCCGGTCGTATTTATTGCTAAACGCAATTCCGCTCGATTCAATCTTGACGGTAAAGCGGGTATTTGATATAGTTTCATTTTTATTTCTACTCCTGAATTTCTTATCAACTTTATTCACGCTCGCTATGGGGTTGTAAGTTTTCATTCGAGACGCTGCGCTGGATACCTTGGCTCAATCTTTATTTATTCTCGCTGACTTTCCGAGTATTACTTATATACACATATAAGTAGAGCCTATATACCTACCTATGTAACCGTACACCCTCGAACGAATTTCGTCGCGACAGAAACATTGGCCTGAAATTTTACCCGCACCCATGACTCAAAAAGGAACGAAACGAAATGAAATGAAATAAAATGAAACGAAACGAAGCGGTGCGCAAAGAGCAAAACTAAACGAAACGTAATCAAGCCACTTGTAATCAGGAGTGAAACACCGTTGAGTGAACGCAATTAAGATTTAACGTTCCTCGTTAAGCAGGCAAATGCAAATTTCTCTCAGAGTAAATTTATATAAAGAAGACAGCCAATGTTCGTTGATTTCCAGTTTTGCTAAAGTTTAAAGATTCAAGAGCAAAAAATGATGATTGAACATTTAGGCTACGTAATGTATACGGCTAAGATGTCCAATGCCGTTATATTACCGTGTATGCAAATAGATATTCGAAGTCAGCTGTGTTGTGGTCATATTTATTTTTCGAGACGGTGATTTTTAATGAAGTCCAAGTGATGATTCTTAAGCCAAAAACTAAAGAACCGTTATATACCTTCGCTTTGACACTACCGAACAATTATATAATCTCTAAACTATTTGCCAAGACAGATTGAAGAACTCAAGTCGTGCCAAATCTTTAGTATTTACGTCTGGCTTTCACGCATCTCTGTCTATACACGTATGTAGTAATACTCATGCACACATATTACATTCGTATCTACGGGGAATGGTCATTTATCTGATTTAACCGCTACTGATGTTGCTAGCTTAATAAAGACCTCAAATTTAACTGCAGATTTTTAAAAGCCAAAAAAATAAAAATAAAAAATACCGCGGGAATATTTTTCATCCATAAAAATGTATCATCTTGTTTGTACTACGCGATTTTTATCTCAAGTTCATCATCTAATTAAGAACCGGCAGCAAACGAATAAAATTAATCAATTAGAATCGTCCGAAAGGAATTTCGCGAAGATATTCGCTAGCTTGGATACAAGTTTGACCACAATTATGTCATCTAATAGTCCAAGAATTATTTCAGGTTTAAAGATTTCGTAATAAGTTTACATAAGTCAAAGAGTAAACAACGTGATGTTAACGACTCTTTTCTTAATTACAAAAACTTTTCAGTGAGTCCTGAGGACACTTAGACTAATTGTCTGAATTATATTGCAACTGCAGTGGTGGCTAGTTGGGGGCATATCATGAGATGTAATTCATGTCGGTAATAAGCAGTTGTTAACCTCGGATTTAACGCGAATTTACTCCGAGTACCGCTGCTCGATTAAAACTACTAGATTTAATACCCAAGGCATAATAAGTATTATTTTACGTCTAGAAATAAACGACCCGACTCGCTTTGCCTTTCGCCTCATTTCTCCCTTGGACTAACTTAATTACAAAATTTTATAACATCTTGAAATCCGTCGAGAAGACTCGGGGACTCATTCTGTTGTAGTTAACCGAGTTTAGGGACGAGTTTAATAAATATCACTGTTAATTCATCCGGTTCATTTATTTCACCCTAACTGAAGATTAGCTCGATATTTCCGATATTATTAAAGACTGTTATCGTTCAGATGAAACCTATTGAACGACGTGAAATCGTTAACGCAAAATCATCGAATACACGTAGTAAGTCGAATTTGGTTCCGGGTTCAATTTAGAGCAGAAGAAACGGTGGCGTAATTTTTTATTTTTTTTATTTTCGTTTTAAGGTATAACTAAGGTAAGATTACTTCTATGCTCGCTTCTTGCCACCAGTTTGTTACATCAAGTACAAAAAACGACACATTCAAATTGTTCGTAGAAATTCTGTTCTTGATTTTTGTGATGTGAATAGGTCAGTAGCTACATTCCAATAGCTTCTCGGAAGGATAGCAACTCCTTTTCTTCATACGAAAGGCGTTTTTTTTTTTTTTTTTCATTCCGTTCGCTTCCTTTTCAGCGAAATTAGGAATTGAATAGTTTCTGTGATTTCAAAATGTTGTGTAATAGTTCTGGAGAGAAAAATAAGGTGCATACGTGAGGCAAATGTCGATGCTTTTATATGTGTATGAATGTGTAGGTATATGTACATGCATACATTTGGTTGAGAAGAAAAAAAAATGTTTTTTTCCCATTTTTACTAAACTTTTATACTTTTTCTGTTTATAGAACCTTACGTCAGAGGACTTTGTCCCGTTGAACGAGACGCGTGGCCTGGTTGAGTACTCTCTGCCACCTGAGCCAGGGTGACGTATACTAGCACCTAAAAACAGTCAGTGCAAAAAATAGAATCCACGATGTCTTTTAAGCTAGAGAATACAGCGAGGATTTGCAGTAATTTGACAAACCCCGTGTAATCAGAAAATCTTCATGTCACACGGTGAAGAATGGAGAATAAAGAACAGAGGATATGAAATAGAATAACGTAAAGGGTAGAAAGAGATAGAAGTACGAATAAGGAGAGAAGAGCCCAGCGGAGTAGGTGTATCGCTGAAATATTCACCGCGAATTCGTCTGCCCTATATTCTAGAGTTTCATAATTTACAGTTAGACGGACCAAACGAGACTATGAGAGTTCCGTAAATCTCGCTAAACAAACGAAGAAGGCAACGGTCTGCTACGGATCGAGCTTTTTTGCTGGTTCCTGCTTTTACCGTCTCTATTTCGTTTTTTTTTTTTTTCTTTCTTTCTTTCTTTTTTTACTTGTTTCTTTTTTTCCTCCTTCCCCAGTCTTGATACTCTCATATGTACATACATGTATACATGTATCGGTATATGTTATACATACCTCGACGGACATAGATGTGTGCATTGGTAACGCAAAGGATGCTGCGCGGGCTCAACACACTCGAGGGATGAGACCAGAGTTCGAAAACACGGTTTCACTTCTGTTCCTAAGACTTTCGGGGCCAATTTCACGAGATTACTTTCCGGGGTTGAAGGAGTTGAAAAGTGGGAAGATGATACCGAACCAGTGAAAAGTTGGCAGGGCTACGCCAGAGAGAAGGGCTTTTTTCTTGCTAGGGGGGTTAAGGCTGCAGACTTTCAAATTAAATAACGTCAAAGACACGGTCTCCACTTTATCTTAGCTCAATACTCACGACAGGCAAAATAATTAGCTGTACTACTCGATCCTCATAATCTATTTTTGAAATTAAAGAACGACAGTTGATACGCTGATTGTAATTGGATAGCATGATATCGGTTTAGAAATGAATGAACGGAACAACAAAAAGAAAGAACTCTTTATAAAATGATCCATAAAATGATTAATTGGACTCGAGTAGCTTGAGATGCCGAAGAACATTAAACCGTATAATTTATGAATCGTTATTTCTGAATGATTTAGTAGCTGTTTATCTAGTAACAGATAAACAACAAAAATTGTAGCTATTTCTGGAACGCTGCACTAGTAATAATTAAATGTGGAATCGATAGCCAATTCGAGTATTGAGAACGGTAAAAATACGATTGCTTAACGTATAATGAAATTGCTCTTCTATAGGTACAGACTCTACTCTGGGTAACCGTTTCATACGGCAACACCTGTTTCATAGTTTGAAACGTATTAAGGATAACTGTAAATTTCAACTTGCACTTTGAGTTTTTAATAATAATTTAATGTCGTTGTCCTGGAACGCAGTGGCTCGTGATTAGTCATTAGTTGCAATCAAATCATTAGTCAAGACTCGAACGTAATTATAACAGTGCAGAGTGCCAGTGACCTGTATTCAAACTCGTTGTCACTTCCTTTAACTAAAATTTCAATACAGTCACTGAACTGTACGTAGGTCTTGACTACCTCCGGTCTCATTGTCAATAACGTGCGAAACTGCAAACGGTGTACAACTTGACACGCAAACCCGTCCCATTGTAATTGTGCTATTCGTGATTAAGTCTAAAACTCTGACAATGAAATTCAGGCTCGTTTAAGTCCTTGAGGAAAGTGGTAAGAACCAACTTTGAGTTGCTCAGTGATCGTCAGAAGTTCGTTAATTCGTTCGAATTCGTTATTCGGATTGTTTAATTGAGTTTAATTACGTACGGAAGTAATTATCGAAGTCAAGAAATGATTGGTTTGTTTGTTTTAATTTGTACTACGAACTGAATGAATGAATGAATAAATGAATGGAAAGGAAATGGGATCGTGATATTGCGATCAGTCGAAATATGTTTATCCTTCGTCCCGCAGGAATGAATTTTTAAACCCGTGAGCAATCCTGTAGTGAAACTGAATGTTTCATTTTCAATTTCGAGTCAATTCTATAGCTTTTTACGAGACCCAATTTCTCCGCGAAATTACCAACAGCAGTTGGTCTTACTCATTTACGTGATGGTGAAATACCCGCGGGTATATATTCATAAAGACTGGGAAAAACACGTACACCTACCCATAGTGCAAGTGAATGTGTATACAGAAAAGCAGCACGTTCAAAGGCCTAATTTGAAATTCCCAACTCCGAGTTATCAACTTTTGGTGTTATTAGTACCCGCGGACTTTCTCATTAACACCTACACTCGTTTGCATCTCATTTCTAAGTCAGGTCCTGCGCATAGATATATATATATATTTTTTTTCTTCTCTTCTAATCCACGAACACTTTTGATCACCTTCCTCGTTTGTCTCGTTTCTTTTTCCTTCTTCTCATTTTTTTATTTTTTATTATTGCTTCATTTCACCTGGTTCTTACAGATTAATATACTCTTTCGTCTATTAATCTATAAAAGTACTCAATAATATAGCACAAACTCAATATAACATACACATTTATTTGTGTGTGAACACGCGACACTTTTACGACACACTGTCCCTCATATATTCCTAAATGTGTTTCGCACGTGTATGGCCAACATTAACACCTCTTCGTTCTAGGCTCAGGCAGCATACTCTTAAGGATGTTGATCGCCGTGTGAACGGTACACCCGCAATGCACCACATCGTCGAGAGGCACTAGGTCATTGTCATTGCCATTGCAATTGCAATTGAAATTTCTCGGTATGGTTTCGTCCTTCGTATATTTGACGTGGTGATGAATTTGAAGGACGTTGAGGTTTTCGAGGGTAAAAAAAAAAAAAAGTCTCGAATGGCTGAGGGTTTAAAGTCTAGACTGTTTTTACACCCATGGTATAAAAATTCTAAAAATATATTCAAATCACCATTCAATTTGATGACCGTAGCCGCGCATTGTCCTATATACTCAAAAACAAGGACTCTCAAAGGGCAGACGGACTCGA
This sequence comes from Tenthredo notha, assembly GCA_914767705.2. Taxonomy (NCBI): domain Eukaryota; kingdom Metazoa; phylum Arthropoda; class Insecta; order Hymenoptera; family Tenthredinidae; genus Tenthredo; species Tenthredo notha. Next base: position 7,674,531 of record OU611907.1, read on the forward strand.
ATTACGTATTTATCGATGTCACAATAAGAAGAGATTTTCAGCTATTGAAATTCGAGAATTGAAAAATGAGAAAGCCTTTGCAGCCCTCGAAACTTTGAACTATATTCTTTCGCGAAATGTCTTTTTTTTTTAATACCTTCTGCGGTTGAATAACTTCAGACTGCCGAACAAGAAAACTCATTGAAAATTATTAATAATCGCAAGCCTTATTCCCGATTGAATCTTCATTCAGTTCTTCATTTAACAATCAGATTCCGCGTGAGGATAATGATCACTACGAGGGTTGAAATTGGTCTAACGCTGGTGAGGCTCAAGGACCATTTCACTCGGAATCAGGTCTTTGCGAGACGAATTGCTCGTTAAATCCATAACGAATTTGAAAATGGTATAAAACTGTTGAAAGTGCCTATATATTCTCAGATATCACTAGCAACTTAGCTCTTGTCGCTAAAGAACGTCGTCTCAATAATTTAACTAACGGTACTGCGATGCTGTAGGCAAGGCTACGTCAGCTATCATATACCAGCTGGATTCAAGATATCCGTGCAACATTTGCGAAAAAAATTAGGAAGGCCGTCGAAGGCGAACGGGAAGCGAAAAGTATAATTAGAAGGCGGAAAGCGGTTATGATTGTTAGTCATTCCGTGATGTAAGCGAATTTTATTTAAGTATGTGAGCAACTTTCCATAACAAACTAGACTGTCAAATGGAATAACATAGCCGAGGTAAGGTAAGGTAAGGTAAGGTTCACTGATCCAAGATTCTCGCACAACCTTGGATGTTATAAAAATGAAATGACTCGATGATGAGTCACGTGCCTCATGGCTCTTGGCGCCATATTATAGTAATATGCCACAAAGTGAACGGGGTTATTGTATAGGTAGGTATACGAACGGAGAATGATATTACAGCTATCGAAAAGCATGATTTACTATTTTTTTTAATAACGTCAAAGACAAATTGCTTCTAATTTTAACTCATTGTCATTACAAATAGGCAAAAAAATTTACTAGGAGTAAGAGGGTCATATCATCAACCCAACGACTGACATTGACGGGTATAAAATTTGATTGAATATAAGGTGTAGATTGATGCGTTAAAGCCCGAAGGCATTCATTATGCACTGCATGATTCTTATTCTGCCTAGAAGATTCTTTTCGCCCACTTTCAAGTCGTGTCAAGTCAATTACTTATCTTCGATTAAAGGAACGTGAATAAGAAACTAGGCTCAGTTATCACGTATATATCTTATTCAATTTTTTTCTATATCAACGATTATATCATGGCGATTAAAATGATAGTTAATTTTTAAATTGAAATAAAATTTCAAGAAATTATCAAAAACAAAGTTCAATTCTGGGATAAAAGACTTGATAATGTAGAATAGAAGCATCTAAAAAAAATTTTTTTTCCTTCCATAAGATAGTGACTCGCGATTAGACGGTATAGTAGTCTTTATTCAGAACATGTTAGAGGATCTTGATAAGCCTGTAACATTTCTCACACAGTTTCTTATCTTCGGGTAATTATTGTTGAGATTTGGTAGCCAGTATTCATGACATAGGAGCGTTTAGACTCTAGAGTGTAGTATAACTGTAGATTCGTTTTGAGATACAGGTATACATATATAGGTATACGAGGGTGCTGTACATACGAAAAGGTGTTGAAACTGATAAAAAAATAAATAAATAAATAAATAAGAAAGAAAAAAGATGTTGAGATTGAGTAACGGAAAATGTTTCAATTTTATAACCTGAATAAAATTCTTACAGTTGCTTCTTTTGGTAATAGATAAATTAAACTGGTACTAATTGAACCGATTCGCTTTTTATTACCACTCCCATCGAGTATATAGATTACATTATTGTACTACCACTGCCAACTGTGCTCTGTCGTGTAAAAAAGTTATTAATTGACGTTTCTGCGCTAGTTTTGTGTTATTAGATATATAGAATTAAAAGGATAAAAAGAACAAAAAATGAAAAATGAAAAAACTAATGACTAGAAATTCTTTGGAAAAAGAAAAAAAAATCAAACCTAGAGATCACTCAGAAAATCTTTAGACTTTAGATGAAAGGATAGATTATACTGTTACATTCCGTGGGCAGAAAGATTCTGACGGCGTTTTATCATCATGTACTATATAATTTTTTTTTTTCTTTTTTTTTCTTTCCGCTCTTTTTACCTATCTATCTTTCTGTCTCTCTCATTTTCTTCCGTAAGGATCTCCTAGGCGTGTTTTTATCACTTAGCTGTATACTCGATCCAGAGTTTATTACAGGCTATTAATTATCGCGCAACTCGAACCGCTAAAAGAAAAAGAAAAAAAATTAAAAAAAAAAATTATAGGTATGTACGCTGCAGGCAAGACCTAACTATAAATTTAGCGAGGTCAGTAAGGACGTTTCCAATAATTAACTTGTAAATTAAGCAGTTACCAAGATAGTTCAAAAAGTCAACACTTATAGTGCAATCTTGTTCCATGTTTCAGAATACGGAATTACTGCACGAAGCCAAGTAGAAACGCGATGTTGACGCACACAGAGTGCGAACTGAGATGAAACGGTTTTAAGATAGGTACGAGAAGCTAAGCAATTTCCTCAAGTTTAACTTCAAATTTACCAAATGGATACACGGTACGGAGAAGGCAGGATAATATTATATCGACATATTTTTCAAGTGGAATACCTGCAGAACGACATCCAACACAAATATTATCAAATGTTTCTTTCTTTCTTTCTTTATTTTTCTGATTAATCTGAATAATTTTAGTCGCGAATTAAAGTGAAGGATATACCTATGTGAAGAAATTTGTCTGAATATTTTTGAATTTTTACACATTTTTACCAGCCGTGAAAAAAATAAAAAATGAAGCGTTATTCATACAGTCGTTGAAATTAAATTATTTCTACCTAGGTATATGCAGCCTGTGATTTCACGGTTGTAAAAATTTAGCAATAAATAATTCTTTCAATTTTCGGTTACCACTTTGGCAGATAGTTTGCACCAATGATTAATGAAATACCTTGAAATTTACAGAACGTAAAGTGCCACACTAAGGCTCGCTCGTGTTAGCTCGTAAAAGCAAATTGTGTGTTTCGAATTGAGTTAAATGTACGGTAAACGCGATGTGTGAGAAATACCTGGGGTGGTAAATTGAGTAAAAAAATCTATAAGTTGAGCTCGAATAGATATTCAACGATATAGCAGCTAATATGATCTTCTGAACAGATCGAACCTCCAGGTAAACCGCTAGTATGCTGTGGTACTACAGCAGATGGCGAATAGCAAATGTACGAATCGTCTAACGTGTGCTATATATAAAACTGACTTTAATTCGAATTCCATAAATTAGCATGCACCAGGATGAACTTTAATGTGCAAACGGTGCTGTATTTTTTTTTTTTTTTTTTCTATACATCGTTTACCGGTGTACCTTTTTCTTCGTACATATAGTATAGGAATATTTCTCACAGATAAAAATAACCACCACCGGTTATCCAGCTCTTTATTAATATATATATGAGTAGCGATACCAGTAATTTAGGTACATCATAACTAATCGATGGAGTATCGGGTTCGATAATTATCTACAAGTTATCAACAGGAGAATTTAATCGATAGAAAATAATTATGCAAAATGATGAGCAAAAACTGGACCCCGTCATTTTTTCGGATACGGAGGAAATCATCATTCAGCTGATGATCGCTGCGAAAATATTGACAAGTATCAAACTTAATTGGAAAAATCGCAGCTTTTCGATCAGTCTTTGAAGAATTGAAATAGGAAAGCGGTATTTAGAGATGAGAAAGGGATAAGAGTGATGATAATTCATCAGTATACTGATAAATGCAAAAAGTTTGTCAGAAGTGGGATTCGAACCCACGCCCACAGATGTGGACTGCGACCTGAACGCAGCGCCTTAGACCGCTCGGCCATCCTGACTTATACAACGGCTATGAAGAGGGTATTTTAAAAATCTTCTCGTTTTTAAATATAATGTTTGATGATATTTTTGTCAAAATTAAAGCCCGTCGAGTATCGGACTTAGTTCAACCGATGGCATTGCTAATTTATATCTCAATTGATAAATGAATCGATGTCTACGTACATGCGGTGTGTCTACAAGTTATGAAATCAGTACATAATAGTTATATGTGTTTAATCTACGCTGTATATATATACAGAGATGTTCTGTGGAAAGTGGTCAGTCTAATGGCGGCACAATTATTTCTTTTCGCGAATGACAACGCTGCCGCTCGATCACAGACAATCGATCTACTGATATTTTATATGTCTGTGACTGATAATAGACGACTTAGCGGTAGCTGTCACGTCGTAGGTTAAAATGAACTGTCATATTACAATATTGTCTAATTAAATTGTAATATCGTTCATAATACGACGGTATACGATACTATTTCATAAATAAGTAGTACTGACTTGTTAAATTAATTACAGATGTCAATTTCTGTTTATTTATAACATTAGGTTATAAATAACTGTCTTGGTGAAATTTGGGCATCTCGGAGTGATAAAGTTAATTAGGCAATAGCATACGAAATTGATTCTTTATGAATTCATTTCAGGTGTGAATTTCTGTTTATTTGCTACACTATTTAGATCCGTGAATTTCTTCGATGACTGACTGACCCGTTGCATCTCTTCGACAAGTAGGGTTACGAACAAAGCGATGTGAATATCATCCAACGAGCAATATTCGCCTTGATTCAGTGAAAGTGTTCCATCCTACGAGGCATCTTTGATGAATAAAACAATACCCTACCCTACATGTCTTCTCAGCCTAATAAGTACGAAAATAGTCCTGCGTGAGTGATGTGTTAGTCCATCAATGCGTGTTGAAGTTTCATCGAGTAATAAATTAATTGAAATTATTGTTCTTATTGTAAATCTATTTAATTGTGTATTTGATTGCTGTGTAGAATAAAGCAAAAATTCATGACTACTTATTTATGAAATAGATAACTGTTGTATTAGGAACGATATCACAATTCAATTACACAATATTGTATATTATATTGCTCGATGAATGATTTTCACATCGCTATGTTCGTAACCCTCCTTGTCCAAGGGATGCAGCGAATCAGTCAGTCACCGACGAAATGCACGGTTGTAAATAATTTATCAAATAAACAGAAATCCACACCTGCAATGAATTCATAAAGAATCAATTTCGTATGCTATTGCCTAATTAACTTTATCACTCCGAGATGCGTAAATTTCACCAAGACAGTTATTTATAACCTAATGTTATAAATAAATAGAAATTGATATCTGTAATTAATTTAACAATTCAGTACTACTTATTTATGAAATAGTATCGTATACCGTCGTATTATGAACGATATTACAATTTAATTACAGAATATTGTAATATGACAGTTCATTTTAACCTACGATGTGACAGCTACCGCTACATCGTCTATTATCAGTCACAGACATATAAAATATCAGTAGATCGATTGTCTGTGATCGAGCGGCAGCGTTGTCATTCGCGAAAAGAAATAATTGTGCCGCCATTAGACTGACCACTTTCCACAGAACATCTCTGTATATATATCGTTAGAAACAGATATGAAAGCGAATTGCCTTGGGTTTGATAATCGACTTCGATCCCGATCTTTACGTCTCTTTTTTTTTTTAATTTTTATCGTTTTTCATTTATTTATTAATTAATCGGTAGGAATATATTCGAAAAAAAAAAAGAATTGTAATGATTTGAACGTTTGCTGCACTGTGGGTATTCTATATCGTAATCTGTTGGGAAACCAAGGTACTATAGCCTCGACTACATCTCGCGATAGATAGAGCCACCACGCTAGCTTTCGAAGAGAGTTAAATCTCGTATTATGAACGATTGCATACTTTTTTTTTTTCTTCTTTATTTTTGCATTTTTTTTTTTATTTGAACATGAAATAAGGGTGGATATATAGGCAGTAACATTAGCGGAATTGAAACAGTATACGAAATGTTTTTTAGCGGGAATTTTTCCGTAGAATAAAAACGCACTGAATAGAGATAACGTGATTTACTTATATTTACCAATCTGCGTTTGAATACTAAAGCGAATAGAATACATAAAGCGAATTTTATTTCAATCGGAAATCGAATATTACGTTCCTTTGAAATTGAAATGAAATCTTATTGACCTATATACCATTTTTTTTTCATTACCAATACGCGGGGTTATACGTCAAAACCGGTGAGATAAATTTTTTGTGAATTTTCTAAAACTGTAAAAAGAAAGAAAAAAAGAAAAACTCACCATATCAGCTAGGGCTCCTACGAACATCCGTTTTTTTTTATCCTGCAAATAGAAAAAGAAAAAAAAATAAATGTTAAAAATTATTCAAAAATTAAATGTCAACGTAATAATTGCTAATAAATTTGTCAAAAGCTCTTTGTTGTAAATAAAATATGAAACCGATCACTCGCAAGTGCAATCAATTATTCACGAATGGGTATCGATAATTTGTGCTAATCATATACCTACCTATCGAACAAAACGTGTTTAACTATCGCTAGAGGGAAAGAAAACTCAATTATTCAACAGCCAATTATCCGACATCATTTATTCATTATGACTCATTAACGACAGAGTAATGCGAAACAATTATTATCAAATTAACTCTATTTAGCAGTTAGTATAACATAGATATAAACTCTTGGCTATAACTAGGTACGTGAATAGCTGTCAAGCATTGTTTAGATGTAAGAAATTCAGAATTTGGAGAGAAATAATCTACGATACTAAATGCAAGAAAACTTACGACTATATAGCGATATCAAATTTTCGAATACATAAATGCTATCGTTGTAATCAAAGCTCGTGTCAACGACGTTTAGTTAATTTAATTAGAATCCCTGTTACCTTCAGCTTTCCCTCGGTGTATATACTAAGGCGTGCTTCAATCATCTAAGTAATTTACCCAACGTTGGCTTATAATATTCTATTCATCATCTGTATTTAGATGATTGACGGGGGATTAGTGTCGACCAATCTCACACGTATATCCGTTTATTTTTAAGAACTAACCCAGCACCGTTACACATTCCACGGTTTTCTTTCAACCGGTTAAAAAAAAAAAATACTTCTTTATAACACGTACGATATTCGATACCTAAACATCTTGAAAGTAAATATACAACACACATAACTTGGTCTCGTAAAGAAAGTAGTGGTGTAACTTTATCATAAGGCGCGATTGCAGTAGAGTTTCCGGTATATACTCAATACGTCTTGTTCGTCGATCGATCGAACTTTATCGCTGAATGAATAGCTGGATTTTTACAGCACCACTGAACCACGTACAAATACCGATACTCGTCAGTTTTTCAATTTATTGAACGCACCTGATTCGATGGTACGAATTTTACTCACGATTCTACCAATTCACGATTTTGAATAGAGTAGGTACAAGTCCCTGTAGGAAGCTATTAGCATCGATTGCAAATAGTCGCCAATGAAAACGAATAAAATTAAAGCATTCGAAAATATTTTCCTCTCACACTTCACTTGATTGAAAGAAACACACACATCAATTAATTAATAAGTACGTTTGAACCATAATTTCGTGCTAAAATAAATCAGGCATAAAAATATGATTGAAGATGAAGGTGTAGGCTAAATGGTAAGTGCCAAAATGTTACGAGATACTTGAAAAGGTTTGTTATAACATCGAGAAGATCAGTGTACAGTGGTAAATGTAAGTTGATGGTAAATCGATATTATACCTCTTCCGCAAACATATTGGCTATGTTTTCCACTCGAAGACCTTCTGATGCGGCAAAACTCCGATCAGTATAAGGTACGGGGTAAAGGGTCTTGAGAGACGAATTGACCGGAGGCCAACAAGCTCTGGTAAAGTATCAATCATTCTGTTGGTAATTTTTTCTTTTTTTTTTTTTTTCTGTTTTCCTCAGAAATATTTCGCCAATAACACTTCGCTTATATCATCGTCGTATCCTTTACGCTAGATGACAAACGGCGCAATGTACCAAAACTGAAAGCAATTTCTCGCGCTGTTGGTCTCCTTCGGCTTATACCGTACTTACTTATACCGTGTATCACCTATACTTTCCTCAAGTAGCTTTATATGTATATGTATAATGTATATGCAAATACATTTCTTCTCATAAATTGAGTGCGTAGGTATCTATCGCTTGAATGAGCATTTTTTTTCCACTCGTTAGAGCCGTGTTCCCGATCAATAAAGTCCTTTATCAAACTTCGCGCTATTAGGTGGATTTTGAATTCGTATTTTCTACAGAGAATTATGTTTTGTTCATTTTATCTTGTCTGATAGCTTTTCACGATACACTAGCTGGGAAACTTTGAGAGGTAATATCGCTGCTGTAGGGATGACTGAGCTGAGAGATAGCTGTACTCTACACCCTAATATCGTTGAATTTACCTTAACGTAAACTAGACGACATGAGCGCTAGACCAAATTGAATAAACTTTCATTAGAAGGAGAAAAGAATCATTTTTAACTTCGCATTTTTATTTTTTGTGGCGAAAACTTTACGTCTTAACAAAAACTCGTTGCAGTGTTTTTCGCAAAAACTTTTCGCAGCTGTTACACTTGAAGAAATATGCATATTCTATATATGCAAAATGGTGATTTTATAAAAAGTCTAGAAGTCTAGAAGTCTTTTCTTATTATTTCAGCAGTAAGAGTCGCTTACTTAGAATAGTGAAACACGAAGACTGTAGATAGGTACTGATTCAGAAGACAACGTGAATTTAGTATCGGGAGGTTCGTGCGGCGGCGTTAAAGGGTGCAATGTGTCAAGCCCCAAGGGGTAGCGAAACCGTGACGTTATCCGATAAATTTGATACCATCCTCGAGGCTTGAGAAGATAACGGAAAAGTAATCTTCCGCAACGGTGTTGACTGAAAATAATTCGAGTCGCGATATAAATTATTTAATCGACCTTAGCGTGGAAAGAAATTTGTGTTTTTTTTTTCTTTCTTTTTTTTATTTGGCTTATCTTTTCGCGTGGGCACACGAATGGTTGGTGGATTTTTAGCAACGAATAAACAGCTCGTGCGTGCAACGAGGTTTTAGATTCACGTGAGATTTATTCTTCCGTTTAATACCCTAACAAATCGTTTAGGCAACCGTATAATCCCTACCGACACAAAGTCGCGATAGATAGTGTATAATGTTCGAAACGATTGAGCGGTGTTGAAAAAAATAATAATAATAATAATAATAATAACATTTCGGCTATAAAATAATGGACATAGCATTCGTTTTATCGAGAAGCATTAGATATAAATTTGCCGTAAGAAACGTTGCGAGAAATGCTGAACTTGAAACCTATTCTTAACGCCCTGGAGGGAAGTAGACGAAAGATATTATCCCACATATTATCGTCGATCGACTCCCTTGCGAAATTACGAAGAAGAAAGAAGTACCTTCGAGGGTCGATCCCTTAGTTTGTATTCTTTACCTTGTGTGAGATTTAATCAACGGCGATTCACTCATTTTTCAAACTTACGTACTATCCGGATTTTCACTTTCGAAAGGCTAAACGCGTATACTTATCGTACGCAATATTGATGTATGACAAGCATGATGAAATATCCTCACGAGTAGCAGTATCTCGTTTTTACTTATTCATTATTAAAAATGAAATGTCGGAATGTGTAAAGCGAGGCTAGCTTTTTTGGTATGACATAGTTTTCAACTAGATTTAAAGAGAGTAAATGAATTGACAAATGTTCAAGTTAAAAATATGAGTGAAACTATACGCAACAAAAAAATTACCGTAGAAAACTGTATATTTATTAGATAGAATGTCGATTCGCTGTGTAATGTTAATTTTTCTTACAGTAATACTAAAGTAAACGCGAATAAGTTCGTGTTAAAGTATTGCAGCACCGTTTCAAACCTCACGTATAGTTCAATGATAGATCATTCAGCAAATTAACAATAAGAATTAATCAGTATCAACTGTCATTTGATTCGATGATACTTCTGCAAATTGGATATGAAAATTGATTGCTAATGAAACAGAATCAGATGAGAGTCTTGGAATGAGATATCATCAATCAACTGTGTAGCAGCTGTTTGTTCAATTCATAATTCATTGGTGAAATTCGATGATACGTAGATATGTGTGACCGTTAATCATTTTACAAGTTCAGAGTAAATGGCAAACGAAAAACTCTGCATGTGAATATGAATTTTGTTCTACCCGCACGAACTCCAGGTCGAAAAACATTCGAGGGATATTATCGCGTTGCATCGTTATATTACATTTTCAGAGATTTTTCTTTCCCCAGATCCATTACCGCTATGATAACCGGAATTGAAAGAATAATTCCTGTATTATTGAACTGAAAAATCGCCAAAAAGATCTGCGTTGAAATATCGCTATTCAGTTCAACGGAACACGCGATTCAGGATATGTATTACGTGGGAAGATTAGAGTAATCCAATGGAGACTTGAAAGTGGTTTTATAATTGCACTAGATTTCCTTATATACGAGGATAAACGCAATAAGAAAAACACCTTTCGACGTTAAAAGCTTCACCCCGTATTTATTCCCGACGGTTTATTCTAGTTCTAAATATATAAAGGACGAAGGAGACTCAAGGCGATGAAAAAAATCTTAAGCTCACAAATATGATCTCAAGCGAATTGTGACCGACCCGTGCACTTTAGAGAGAAATGCATTCATGGGGAAAGGGAATGGCATAGCTCGATGCAACAGCATACAGCAGTGCGTTCGATACAGTGCGTATGCTATAACCTACACATACGGTTCAAGTGAAACTTTCGCAAAATCATTGGCTCGATGTCACTTGTCACGTATACTTAGCCAGAGACCGAAGAAGCCCATTATCGAGGGTAGATAGTTTGTCTTATAAAAATTCCTAGAAGTTAATAAAAAGCCCGTTAAAAAAAAAAAGAGTTCGGAAGTTAACATGTTGTCCAGTTAAAAAAAAAAAACGGTTCTAAATTTGAACAAACGATACAAGTCGGATGCGATAAGATACTTTTGTGAGGCTGACGGAGGTAGATTAAAAAATTATCGAACTTAAAAGAAACCGTGATAAAAAAAAAAAAAATTAATTAGTTTACCTAAGTGGCTGAGAATAATTTCTACAATATCAGAAAGGAAGAAAATATTATGAGCCTTTTTATTTCTATATGTGCGGAAATTCTTGCATTTCATGCGCAGGAATGAATTGATTACTTGACGATGATCATGGGTTTAGTGAGAAGATAAGAAACGGAAATCGAAAGTACTTCGGCAGTCTTTAAAAATAGAATAAAAATAATCAAGGCAATTTTCGCTACGGTAAAATCAGGACTACAAAATGATTAATTTTTTGAAAAATATCGTTTTTATGGTAGTGGGATTTCAATGTGTGGTAACGACTCTTACTGAAAATGAATCGAACATTTTACGATTGAGTAAACCCGGAATAATACAACCGGTTAGAATCGAATATCCAAAATATAATATTACGGATGATTTTACGGAAACAGCAGGCGTTGCTGTGGACCAAAAACCGTTGGTTGGGTTTAGTAAAAACAATCCAGAACTAGACTGGAAAAAATATCTTACAATCGGTGAGAAAGACGTGAAGATAGACAGGGATTTGGACCTGGATTTCATGGAGGAGAAATTGGGTAAAACTGCGAACAGCATTCAGTGGCTGTCAGATCTCTACGATCCTCTGAAATGGAAAAAGATCCCTGGGAAATTGAGTGGGAATTGTAAAAACGACATGGATATGTTTTTACATTCACTAAGAAACGGTAGCTTATGGGCTGCTAAAAGTAAGTAAAATTCTACGGCTCTTTAAATCTTTAATTTAGCAGATAATTATTTCCTAATTATTTTATTGCTTGATAATTATCGCCTGGATTAAGAATATGCTGCCCTTTAATTCGCCTCTTGTAATACAAAAAAAACAGATTTTGGCACACTATAATAACGGGAAAAGACAAAAATCTCATGGCCAATTCAAGGAGCATCAAACGTGCGCGAAAGTACCTCCCTGACTAAGCTGACGACCCATTTCTCGTTTTATCGCTACAACATCTTATTCCCTTTATTCTTATTCTTTTGTTCAATTTCATCGGAAGATGAGCCCTGAAATCTCTTCCCGTTTCAATTAAGTTCAAGAGTTTTACAATCTACTTATATATTACCAATTTATTAGTCCTATAACGCGGATTTCTCATTCACTTTATAATTGCATGTTTGAACATTCGAATAAAAGCTAGAACATTACGAGAACGATCATCTGTTATAATCATTTGGCTCGAAGGGCCTAGAAAGTAATTAGTAACTATTTGAGTAGCACAAAAAAAAAAAAAAAAAAAACTATATTAGAAAGACATTTGTCGTCAACCTCATTAAATTTCTGCAACACAAGTATTCTCTCTCTCTTTCTCTCTATCGTCTTATTCTAACAAAGGACTACCGCAAAGAAGTTCTTTTCCTGATTTAAGTGATTATTTTTATGGCCCAGTTATTCGTTGAGATGATAGAGAAAACAGAAAAGAAAAATGTAAAGAAAAAAAGGAAAGCAAAATTTTGAACAAATTGCGTTTGATACAAAGAGAGATAAAAAAAAAAATACTACCTTATGTCGCGGATTGCATTAATCTTGGTATTTCATGAGCTTGGATATCGCAAGTGGTTGCAACAGTGTCGTATATGATAGATATTATCGTGGAGAAAGTTCAGTTGCACTTTTTAACCGATGAGAATGTGCAATTTAACCTAGTTTAACCCTGCAGGGTACGCGATCCTGCACGTATTGCAATTTGATGGACGTTTCAATTTAGTACGCCAAATGAATATCAAATTTATAACAAATCGAAGTTGGGTATCGGTAGGTACTCGATTTTATTGGGTTGAGAATACTCGACCTAAATTTAATTAAAATTCGAGTAGGTAGGTAACAATTCTCCCCATCGATTGACCGACATTGGCCTTGTCAATCTAACGATTCCACACTAGCTCTGGATGAATTTCGATTAAATTTACTACGATTATTGGCAAAAGTTATGCAATAATATGAATGAAGGGTGAGAATGATATTATTTAATGCACATAACGGCCCTTACGGTCATTCTAAAATTGGCTTAAAAAATTGAACGTAAATTTGAGCCAAAGTTTAAACCTTACGCGAAAGCTTTTTGAAAATATCAAGTTTCAGGTCGAGTATGGGGAAACTTCGCGTACTCATCTGACTTCACTTGCATCAGTATTGAGTTTGCACTTTCTAGACTCGATGAAGTTTTTTTCTTTTTCTTCAACCGTGTGTTGCTGACCGGTGATTTTACGTAACTGACAATGAACTCTTGCCAAGGCAGGCTTACCAACTAGCCAACTTAACTTAACGAGCTTTACGATACAATAACATCCGTACAATTACACTCGAATAACTATTTGTACCTACGTCGAACTATTATCGTAGGTACAAGTACGAGCGTTTCCGTAAGTAACACTAATTGCTTCTGCTTCCGCAGTGTTCGACTTTTTCTATCGTAATGCTTCTTAATTTGCTCTCTTTTTTTTTTTTTGTTTCTGTTTAATGTGAAAATCTTTGCCGCCGTTGACGTCTATGACACGTACGGACGTTTACAAGACGTGGAAATCGCACAGACGAGATAAATATAACAATTGGCAATAGTGATAGCAGGACGTGCCCCACATACAATCTGAACTGAACAGAGATTATTGTTGAGGGGGTGAGCAGACGATATTTTAGATACAAAGAAAACGCGTTGAATTTAAGATTCCAAGATTTTTGGAAATAGTCCAAGGCGATAGTACCGGTCTGTAAATTTGTAAGAAAAAAAAATAAAAATAAAATAATGCCAGGGGGTTTGAAATGACGGTATATCATAGCTGTAAGATATTTCTTCAACAGAATAACGAGACTCACAAAGTTTGAGAAAATCGATGACAAAAACCGCGAACTGTATCACGTGACTTTGAAGCTGAGCTAGCAACGTGAAATGTATATATCAATGCGGAAGACTCCAACTAGTGTATAACTGTCATCGAATTTTAAAATTAGACTATGATCCTTATCCCGTGGGACGAGTTATTGGAAAATTGATATAGAGGGCTAACGATAACTCGGTATGTGACGAATACAGATATCTAGTTCCTCGTTGGATGAAATATGTTTTCAAACTGTTATATGTGATGGTAAAACGTGGTTTTTTCCTTATTCCGTAAAAGATTCAATTAATTTCGCTATGATATATCTGAGTAATAACTGTTTATAATATGCACGGAGAAAAATCTAACAGGAAAAGTAAGAAAGTAACCATCTCTCAAGATATTTGTCTCTGACCAGATGGTATACGTTTTCAATAAACGAGAATACTTTTCAAATAACCAGCAAGATTTTATCGAAGAACGATATTTATGTTTACCTATATATTGCATCAAATCGGTTTTCCGAAGAAATAGCAACGCAGAGGAAAGCCTGATGTTGTATCATAGCTATATAGTATATATGTACCTAGATCTTTTGCCTTCTTAAGTAAATACAACGTCTCTGAGTTCACGGCTGATCGTTTCAACTGCAAGCATTAAAGACGACAGTAAGCAATTCTATTGGCAAATTATTTGCTCTTGACACTATAAAGCTCTATTCTTCGTCTGGATGTTTAACCTTCTGATCGGAAAGATCTAATTGTTTGCCAGTCTCATTGGTTCGTAATTGCATAGTTTGGATACTGGCTAATTGCATTTTTTGTCTATCGGTATAAAAGTTGATTTATTTTACACACGTTTATTTCAGCAGAGATATTTGCTAGCTAGGAATTAAGTGAGAGCGAATAGTTATAATATCGAATGTCTGTCTCCTTTAAAAGTTCATACAAGCGATAACTTGTAATATATTTAAATTAACGTCCATTTCGTAGACGGTATAGGATAGTAAAATTTATTAGCGTGTAAAGCTTGCACCATAAAAAGAATAAAAGAAAAAATAGCGAGCTACGTGTATTTATGTAGGCGTAGATGGTTATATCGTATGAAAAATGAACCCAGAATATAAGAGAGATGTTGAACTATAATAAACACAGCATCACTTAAAGGATTTTGCGAAAATCATGTTTACTTAGATTTGCACATAGCGCCGGATCGCTACCAACATCATCGATTGTAATTCTCATCATTATTAGATCATCTGAGCCAATTAACCTCCCGAAAATAAAGTTTTGAGTGGATATTTAATACGCGAAATTCATTTCGAGAACTTGTACATATGGCCTGTGCCATTTCGTCAAAATGAAGCACCGCTTATATTAGCTTTACATTTCGTTGATTAATTTACTGACTAAAAATAAGGAGGATAAAATTTAATTTAATTATTAACTCTCTTATGTATAATACAGAGTTTTTAATTCGATGTTCTCTTTGTCGTGGATATGCGTTTTGTTTCAAAAATAAATAATACAAATAGATATAAACGAAGTTCGGGTACGTTACACGTGGTAAACGCATGAAAACCCTTTCAATTTATGATCGTAGGGTACTTTCTGTTTCAACAAAACTGATATGAATAAAATAGTATAAAATAAAAATGTCCGAATGATATCATATATTTTTAGGAGTTCTTCGAATAAACGGGAGATCAGGGCTGGTTCTGGTGAGCTGCGTCACGTTTATTGAGATCTTTGTAGTATCGCACGGTTACTGTGCCGTGAAATAAAGCATAAAGGAATGTTATTCTTTATTAGACAGTATAAAGAAAAAGAAAAAAATAAAAATAAAAAACTTCGCTTACACCACACCGAGTAGTGTTATGTATTTTGTAACTGGGTTAACATCCGCAGAAAATAAATTTCATACTCAAAGACTTTACTTCATAAATAATAACGAAGTGAATTTTCATCCACGCAAAAATCATGTCGAGATCTCGTTAAAATATATAAATATTACATTATCGTTATTCAAAGCGAGTTTTTAACGTACCAATTACTTTTATATTTTGACTGAAGCCAAGCCTTTGAATCCGAAGTTCAACATTCATTAGTAAAATTAATCAAAACCGGTAAAATTTATAACGATTATGCCCTAATCCTTATAATAACGACGGAAAAAGTGAAAGAATTTATTAATTTTGAAAATTCCAGGAACTTTATTCACATCCAACTTCCCCATTTCATATATCTATCCCTTTTACTCTTACAGTGTTTGATGCCAGCGGTCGTTACTCGTCCCAGTTTCATTTTGGAAATGATTTTTGGCTCGGCTCAAGCACTTTATGCAAGGAACTGGACAACGCGGAGAGAAAAAGACCACCCGGATTACCCGACGATTCCCCGCCTTATCCCATCCAATTTCACGTAGCCAGGATGTACTTGACGTTACCTGAGGATGTCGCACCTTCGGTAAGCAAGATTGTTTATATAAATAGAATTTTTACGAAAATGTAGAAATAAGTTAGGGAAATGAAAACGATGGCAGTGACCGAGGTCCATCTTTCTCGACTTCGATGAATCCAACAGCGTTGACAATATTGAAGTGTCTTTGTCACGCTTCAAGATTTCTCAAACCCGGATAAGGATTTGGATCTGTCGAAGATTAAAGAGGATTACAGTTCACCGCGTAGGGGTAAGCGAGTAGCGGTGAAGGTTCGACCCTGTTTTTACGTGGTTTGAAAATGTAAAAAAGCAACAGAAGAATAAAAAGGATAAGAAAAGGTAAAAAGTTTAGGAAAAATATGAAAATAAGGCGAAGAAAAGAGTGAGATAAAAAAAGGGAAGAAAAGATCGTAAGCTGATTCGGTAAAATATTTTATTCCCAAAGTAAGAAGCACACGGCTTAAGGAGATTTTCCAGGATTTATCAAAATATTCTGGGCTCGAACTCAGGTAAAGTTAACGTTTGTAAAAAAAAATCTTAGGGGACAAACTAAGCGATGATCTATGTGTGGGAAATGAGTGTGAAATAAATTCATCATGGATTGAAAGTAGTAAAAAGGAAAAATTCTATTCCCAAAATAAAATAACGAAAAAAACTGAGAATTTTTTGCTGTCATTTTTAGATATGAGGTGTTTTTTTTTTTTCTTTTCTCTTTTTCTACAAAGTTATGATGGAAATTCTCTCTTCCTTATTTTCTGGCAGACCCGACAAATTTTTCTCGGCCTTTGCCTACCTGGTTCCTGTGACCGCGTCTCTTTAACCTCAATGCTGAGGGCGACTGCTGACAGAGTCGAGAGGGAGGGAAATTTTACGCATCGTTCATCCGGACCGAAAATTCATATTGCCAAGGTGAAGCCTGTTCCAGCAACCGACTACTCTCCCTGGTTTGATCCAAAGGTGCACGTCCTGTCGTAAGTAAAAAGGAACAATCACGACCACTCCTCTTTCAGCTAAGCCTCGAGGCTCTAGGTCCTACCGCAGCACAAGCAAGAGGAAAAATTCATTTCTCCTCACGAGCCAGAAGGCACACTCGACAGTTTGCACTATACCTTTACGTCCATGAAGGTAGGTTGCGGCCCACTGATCACATGATCGATCCAAACCCAGTCTTCTGACCTCTCAAGACTTTTTTCGAAAGTTTTTTTTTTCACCCATGTCCCCTTATGTACTTTCACCGTCGTTATATACTTGTCGTGGTTAATTATCCCTAAAAGTCGTATTTTCATCCGCGTGAAATCTCACCACTTTATAAATTCAGATGACAATATCAAACGAGCGACAAAAAACTTTCTGACAGATCTCTTTTTTCTTTTTTTTTTTTTATCCTTTTTTCTTGCGGAATAGCAATTTCGCTGGCTTGAATAGATCGGAGTTTTCAACTTCCGTACTGTTCAGCTAACCAGAAATTAGCCACTAATAATGAGGTCGTTTTATTCATCATGAGAAACTTTCGTACTTAGAAACGTGTTAATTTTCCGTGATCCACCTAATGCATACTTTATAATAATTTGGATAAACTCTATTGAGAATATAACACGAGGATTTCATAGAGTTGGGGCTATACTTGCAAGAGAGAAATGGAATAAATTTTTACTCCGAAATACTCGGTTTCAAATTTATCAAAAATTCATAAAACAATCTTCACAATTTTTCTCGTTATCGAATATCTGAAGACTTAATTACCGGGTATAAGCTTACTCGGTAATTTTATAGTATAGAGATTATAATTATAATACAGGAAAATTTGTTCGGTACAGCATTTATGAGGGTTGTACGTACCACAAGCCCTCAAAATCTTATCTGACCATCAGCTACCGACCACAAAGCTAGCAGCAACCTTTTTGAAGAATTGAATTAATTAACTCTGAGGTTCAAAAATAAAATATATTCTATGAAAACAATCTAGGACGCTTATGCATATTGAGTAAAGGAACTGAGACAACATTGTCCTTAAATCCTTTCATCTAGAGATTTATACATGAATTTGTTAAGCTTCGGTAGCCTGAAGCATAAGATGTAACAGTGCGGGTGACGTTTGAAACAGGAAACTCCGAAATGAAATGACAAGAATAAAAAATGAGATCCAAATGTGACGGAAAAAATTCAAGCTTTATATGATCCCGGTTGTGTCCAGCAGTCAGTTCTATAGTAGGTAGAATCGAAGTTAAATATTCCTGAAGCATTTCGCGACTTCCGGTTAGCTAATGTTACGAGAACTGCGCAAACTCGTTCGTTTGCAACTCGTCGCGAATCACGAATGCTTGACGTTGTTCAATGACCCGGTTTTAGTTGGAAAGCTGAAGAGTTATCGACGTCTGGCACAAAGATATATATAATAAAAACAGAGAAAATCATTCGATTAGAATGATTAAGTAATACGGAATGGAAAACCCTTGTATGAACATTAGAAAACGGGAATATATTTCCGGGAATAATCGATGCAAAAATTAAAAAGTTGAAAAAAAAAAAGTGATGGAAAAACACGGGAATTTATGGCCGTTAGCATTTAGCCAGTCGCACGTAGATATATGGTAAATAATTATCAGCAGAACAGGATTCGGTTAGAGATGCGTTGACGCGTGCAACGGTAGCTTGCATATACAGGTATAAGACTTTCAACTTTCTTTTCATGAGTTTGCAACTTTTGCTTACACAACTAGTTATTGCGTTACCGTGCAGAATTATCCTCGTGTGCTTTTTGGCTAAGAAGTAAATGAAATACTTTTCCTGGTTGATATTCAGAGTCATTTAGTGCTTAGGGATATCCAAAAAGTTTTTTGTCTAGATGTTCAGCGGCCTTAAAATCCGGATGATGAATTTAGAAAAGTTGAATATATTTCAAGCTTTTTTTTTTTCTATTTTCGTTTTTAGGATAAACCTAAACGAATCCCCTATTGCAGTCGAGCTCGACGTGGCTCTTATCTAATGTGAATTTAAATCAGATTCTGTTTTCGTTTCGAAACGCTGGTGTTCGAGGAAAAAGTTGTATGATTTTTATCCACCGTGAAAGTCGACGGATTTTAGGATTTATGATACTCGAATTGAGTTTACGGGGGTTCATTTTGAAATAGGGAAAATATACGCGGTTAGACTCGAATTTATATGAAACTAGAAACTGAAGGGTGTTTCAAATATTTCATTAGCGGTACCACTTGGCCCTAAAATGTTTCGGTATATACAAATGAAGGTGTATATTCAGTCCAGGCTCATCGTGGTCTGAAATTACGGACCAGTGTAGATCTTTACTTGAATAATTAATACGAAGACGTACGAAATTATGGAGTTGTACAATATGCCGGACGAATCACAACTCTGAAATCCTGCAGTAAGCATTTCAAGCGAACAGAAACCCTTGCAACCTCGAACATCTGATATAACTATATATACATATAGTAATATACTCCATAATTCGCACAGCTGTCACGGTATACTTGGTAGGGGTACTGGATTTCAACCAAGTACAAATCATATTCTGCTCTGACAACCCAGGTTGCAGTATTGCAAATTTATATCAAAGTAATAAGAAGAAAAATAATTTATATATATGTAGAGTTTTATGAACAACTAGAGAACAGGAATTGTAAAGGACGTAGATTCCCTCAGATTTATAAATGCAACTTCACTGCAGTAGTATACGTAATCAATGTTAAAGCAACGAGGTAAAGCTTTGCTGAGGATCCTTGCAGTTAACCTGACTGAAGTTTCTTACAAATTATGTACTCTGAGTAGCTAGTTCAACCGTATTCAACACAATAAAAAATAATACTTGCGGTTCATTAAAAAAGAAAAAAAAAAAAAGTTTTGCAAACCATATTCAAAGTTTAAGTAAATTAAACCGACAGAAGCGTTGGTATATAATAGTTACAGAGTTTTTAACACAGAGTTTTCCGCGTAGTGGAAGAAATATGCAGAATTGTAATTTATCACGAAAAAAAGGTTTTCGAATTATGCTTCCCTTCATTTTTTTTTCTTTCTTTTAATATGATTAATAATTAAACTGTTAGCTCAAAGACAAAAAGAAGAGGTAGCTAATCAAGAATTCTTGACTACGTGGGAGGTTTGAGGCTTCGTAAAACGTTAATCCAACTTTACAATGGTCGCTGAAACTTTTTTTTTTTCTTTCTTCTTCG
Organism: Tenthredo notha; assembly: GCA_914767705.2. Classification (NCBI taxonomy): domain Eukaryota; kingdom Metazoa; phylum Arthropoda; class Insecta; order Hymenoptera; family Tenthredinidae; genus Tenthredo; species Tenthredo notha. Next base: position 7,695,109 of record OU611907.1, read on the forward strand.
GAAGAGGTCTTTGCCTGAGTGACAATACGGTATACATATAATTGTCTAATGAATGAAATGAAATGAAATGAAATTTTGAAGAGGTACTCGACGATGATGAATCAAAACAGAATACCTCAGTTGTAATTCTTTGGTGATTTCTGCTTTTTTATTTATATTAGGTTTTTGTTTCTTCTTCTTTTCGATGAAATTAAATAAATAATAACGCGGGTATTACGTAAAATGATAATTCTGTTTGTTTATTGGCTTGAACAGAAACTCCGAAGCATGATAATGGAATAATTATTATTCAGCGTGGGTTGTGTCCAAGTAATCGCATTGGATGCAATACATCGCGTTAAATAAACGCATATATTCAAGAAAGTAATCTTTATCTCAATGCCAAATCCGCCTCGTCATACAAGTTTTGCTTTTCAATCGTAATATCGGTGCTGGTGCAGCAGCATTTCACTTTCTCTAAAATGCAATGGAAGTATTTAAACACAAAGTCGTTTAATTAATTCTGAATTTATATAAATGAAAGTTAATTAGTTAAATGTATTAAGTCCCTCAATAAAAGCTATGAAAAAAATTCAGATTACACCGAACGTAGAATAAATGACCCTTCTCAATTCGCGATTGATTTATGCTACGGGTTATTATTGATGGCAAAGCATAAATTTCTGTGGTTCAAGGTAGGCTACAATCTATGTTCTAGATTCGAGACTAATGTCTACACGTCACGAGGTATACCGGCTGATACAAACGCGTTAAATCTACAGCAGTTCCAGCTAAAATTCGCCTAGAACGATCATTTTTTTATTGACAGGAAAGTCTAACGCGACAAAATGACTCACGTTGATCGTAACACGTTTCCCTTGGTGTTTAGATTTGTTTCTTATTTTATTTTTCGCGATTCTCAAAGCTGCTCGATTCACTGTTTTATGATCCTCAGACGCCAGAGTCAGTATATGGATTTGAAGAAAAAATATTCTGAGACTGAGAATACGAGATTCGCGTGGGAATAACGGATTGACAAATTCTTACGCCATAATCTTCTGCGGCTTATTACCACAGCCTCAATTATCTTCGGTATCGTTGAGACAAAGCCTGTGAGATAAATATAGCCAAACTCATAAGAACATCGCGATTTTTGATAATTGAAAATAGTTTCGCTATTCGCAAGCGAATTATGATATATCTTAATCATGTTGTGAAATAAAAATGTACGTTAATCGATGCAGTTCGATGACTTAACTGCAGCGTTTACTTCAATTTTATTTCTCACTTCACTTTTCTTACGTAAACATATAATAGAAAGCCTACACTCGACACTCGTGAAAGTACGATCGTTCTCAAATGCATTCCGTGTAATCGTCCCAACATTAAACGATTGAATTCTCTACGGAGAGTGAATCGTGATTATTTTTCACGTAACAAATGAGAAATTGTGTACGATAGGTAAATGTGAAATTTAGTCAAGGTTCACATGGTAGCCTTTGCGATATCTTATGTGATTTATCATTTTTCTGTAAAAACAATTCTTAGGGTTAGAAGAATAAGACAATTGCGAATTTTTCAGCTAATTTATATGACAATACCTGAACCAGATATTAAAATTACTTTTTCTAATCACAAAAGAATAAAAAAATTGATCTATCACAGTACTTACGATTAGACACGCTTCTCACAAATGTTACGAGCGAACAAAGTTTGAACACTCACCTGCATTACACTCATAGATATTTGAATGGAAGATACAGCAGCAACTTCAATGTTAAATTGCACTCAAACGAGCCAAAAGGATGCTCTTTTAAAGCGTTACGTTAAAAGCTATTTTGAAAATATTTCATGTCGGTAGTCATACGAGCTTTTTCGTTTCCGAGTGGTTTATATATACATGCGGGTGATGGGGTGTCGTTGGCTGCTTTTCACGCATCGTATGACAGTTTTGTATCCTGTTTTACAGTTTAAATTTCAAAAAAGTATACAACGTTTGAAAAATGTTACTCATATGGGTATTCATCACATCAAAGCTAGATACTTGAATTTTATTTTTTGACTATAAAGACTATAAAAAGTTCTGAAAAATGACTAAAAAGACTATAGCGAATACCACTAGCAATGAAACGACGAGTGATGGCGGGCTGTACGATTCGACCATTAAACCTTAGCCCTGAAATACCATAATTAACACAGAGCCTTGTGTTCCATTGTCCCGCGAGACAGGGGACTCGCCTCAAGCCCGCCTCCCCTTTTCCCTATAGACGTAAAACCAAGCTCAAATTGTATATACCGGCATATTTTTTATGCTACTTTAATAACGGAATAATTCAACGAACAACGGTTCGTTGCTGGAGCTAAGAATGTAATATGATGGTACTGTGTAAGCGAGACGCGAACGAAGAGTCGTAAAGTTGGAACGCGCACGTGGGGACCTTTGGACATTATGTTCAGACCCACAAAATACTAAAAGTCACGTGCTATAGGGTGACATACATGTACATCTATATGTATAATCGCAAAAAAAAAATTGAGAAAAGAGGAGAAAAAAAAATGAATTTTGAGTTCTTCTTCGTCTCCCATGTTGCAGTTATCATACTGAATTTATATATGAAGGTAAATTTTCCTTTGGTTAATCATGGGATGGAAATTACCGTGAATAACGAAACATGTATAGGTATATATAGATATATATATGTACGCGCCCTTACACATAAATTGATGCTTTGATCAACGATGTTGATTGATTAGCAAATTAATTTCTGATCTTGTCAGTTGATCGACTGATCGCCCAATTTATTATACGAATGCGTATATCTATCGAACGACAAAATAACATACGAATTTATTATACGTGAAATTAATTTTCCCGCATCTCGTACGTAGGTATACGGTCTGTTAAATACGTACGGTTAAAACGCGAGTCTGCGATAAATTCTTTCCAAACTCCGATAGAAAAAAAACAGAAAAAAAGAGAGAGAGAAAGAGAAATGAAAATAGAAAAATTCATAAATAGAAAAGAATTTCATAGCGAATATGATATACGTGCCCATAGTACTACACACTAAGTATACCGATATAATGAATTTTTTATTTTCAGTGGTGTCGCGGGAGTGATACTGTTTCTGATGATACTCGCTACAGTATACGAATACAATGAGATCGGAGGTAAAGAATCAGACGTGGAAAATCCAAACAGCAAAAATAACAATGAAATAATCAGTACATCATATCCGGATAAAAATTTCCCAGACGAACGTCGGATATCAATAATTCAAGATAACAGCAAAGAATTGATCGAGAAAAGTGAGATGGTAGAAAAAGACGGTAATAAAGACGAGAGGAATAAAAAGGTTAAAAGCGAAAAAGGTACGTAGTTTTTTTTTCATCCGGTGTGATTTGAGTGCATAAATGGTGTGTTCAGATTTAAGATATCAGTGAATCCCGTGAGTTGAAACTGAATTCATGGTGAAACATGGTTTAGGCGTTCCTCGAACAAATCGGCTGCGACTCTGGATAAGAGAAATAATATAATGTTCGGTCAGGCGTCAGCATCTTGCACGTGTGATTTAGACTCAAAGTTGGATAGATTGTGGCAGACTATAAATCCGGTCCGACCCTCGGGATAAAACACTAGTCTTTGTAATAATCACGTTCTAGTATCTGAAGAGGAATTCATACACCACTGTATTAATCCGCGACACTCATCTCTCCGTGAACAAATCGGACTAAAGTGGATTTATGGTACATTATGGGACACTTTTTAAATCCATATAATCTATAAAGCTGGAGATTATTGAAATTTTCTATATGGTCTAGACACGTCGTCACCTTTATGACCATACTCGATAATGCGATATCTCCTAGTTGAATTTCAAATCCATATAATCTTCGGATAAAGTATTTCCTCATTATTCTACAAAAGACGGTTTGTTTTACGAGCCGATTTATTCCAACTTTCATAATGCCAACGATGTATGACGCCGTGATGATGATCTATTTTTATTATTAGCGCAGTGTTAGTTTATAGCCCGTTTAAGAATCTCAAATTTTAATAGGCTGAAACCCTTTTTTTTTTTATTCATTTATTCATTTTTACAGGCTTCTGGCTAAAATGTCTGTTAGCTTTCAACCCGATTACCAACGGTAGCAAAATAATAAGCACGGAACCGGCAGCCCGAGACAGTTTAACCTGCCTCCACGGACTGAGGGTTTTTTCATTGGGCTGGGTAGTAATGGTCCACACTTACTTGCAAATGTACTCTATCGCCGGTAAGCAAAAGTAATTAACAATAAAAGCGAATCGCCCTAGGTCATCAAAGGGAGAATTAATTATCCCATTAAGGATAAAAAAAAAAAAAAAGATTGAGTGCAGACTGATTGGACAGTTCGCGAATAATATTCATTATTTTCAAAATACAAACGTGAAAACTCCTCGTGAGTTCAAAAAGTTAAAAAGTTTTTTTTAAGATCCTTTCTCTTCCATGATATAGCTACAGAACTTTTCACGTCACGTTCTCCAACCTAAGAACTCTTTTTTTTTTTTTTTCTTTTTTAAACTTCTTTTTTCCTACTCCCTGTCACTTCCTCGCTTTCCTCTTTTCTCAGTTCCTTTTGTACTCGTTATTTTGCCGCCTGTCTACTATAGGCAATGAATTTAAGTTGAGATGGAGGCCAGTCACACCAAGAGATGCTTTGTCACTTTTGCAGAAGGCAGTAATTAAGCTCGTTTTTTTTTTCCGAAATAATAATTTCTATCTTATTCTCATTGCAGAGAATAAAATGTTGAGGACCATCACTGAGAGAAACTTCATGTTCCAAACTATAAGCAATGCTACGTTCTCAGTAGACACGTTCTTCTTCATTAGGTAAGCAAGATGTCCCAATGAAAAATGATAATTCAGACAAAGTCATAAGGCAAACGAAACGGAATCTAACGTTTCAACTATTCTAGTGGCTTGCTGTTGACAGTGCTTTACTATCGCTCATTGGGAGGTGTAAAAACGCACAAGAAGAACTTTCTCAAATCAAGTTTCCTGAAGTTTTCAGTTATGATTGTGTACAGATTCGTAAGGTAAATAAAAAGAACATGAATTTTATTCGATACGGACGGAAAGAGCGGGTCTTAAAATATTCTAAAAATGCTTTAGATTGACACCAGCATACTTGTTCGCACTTGGAATGAACGAAGTTGCAATGAGACAAGCTCAAGCCCGAACAGTATTTTTTCCAGCAGTCATGGATCACTTGACATGTGATAAATACTGGTGGAGGAACGCCCTATATCTGAACTCACTTTATCCTAGGACAGAAATGGTGAGTTGACAAAAGTACCTTGTTAAAAGGCGCGTTGAATTCCTGGTTTAAAGTAGCTCAGAATATGAACTAGAAGCGCTATTTAAGTGGCGTGAATTGTCTTTGAACAAGTTGCCAATGTACATCTGGCCAAGTTCTGTTCTCCAAGGCATTTTGCACAGGTCACCGCGCCAAGAAGTGGAATTAATTATCGGGAAACGATCTAGGAAAACTCTAACATAGGTATATACTATATATATCTTAATGCTCCCGGTAGTTAGTCAATGCTTCCCGGTCTCCATTGGCGTCGATATATGAATCACTTTAAAGCGAAACCCAGGAGACCATGGGATGAACGTTAAAATTCGCGTGACTAACTACCCTTTGAAGTATCAAACGTAAAATATCCACACGAATTTGACCATTCGACATAAAGTATCGGAGTTTATTCCCAGCCTGAAAGTTTGATCACAGAATCGTAATCCCCTGTTCGAAAATCCTATCTATATAGTCAACAGTATTTAGAAAGGTTATTATTAATCTGTCGATATAATCGACGGTGTGTTACTATCAAAGCGTTCATTAATTATTTGAAAATAACGTGACAAGTTAAGAGATCATCGATCATAATAAAAAAAAAAAAAAACATTTCTAGTGCATGCTGTGGAGTTGGTACATGGCCAACGACACCCAGTTTTACGTCCTTGGAATATTTCTGCTTCTACTTTCGGTGAAATACTTTAAGTTCGTGGCAGTATCCGTAGTCTTTCTCATCATCTCATCTTGTTTCACGACCTTCTCCATAGCCTATCAAAACGACTACGTGGCCAGGTGAGTAAATCACCTTGTGTGAGATAGTCGCTCGATTTGAATGCCTCGTTGAACTAATTTTATTCGATTCCCCTAATCAGAATTCAGGAACCGTTCGCCTTGTTTGACGAACTCTACGACAAACCATGGCTCAGAGCGGGGCCCTATTTGATCGGCACCATCACCGGATACTATTTATTCAAAACCAATTGCATAATTCGCACACCACTCGTAAGTGAAGTCATATAATACTCGAAACTTAACACGTGAGCAATATTTCTATGTATTTCTATTAATCTTTTTCAACTTTTTCACTTCATCAGTATGCAAAAGTGATCGGATGGATTTTGTCAGCCTTCATAATGCTCTCAGTTGTCTATGGTCTTTATCCAGACAGTATCACAGTGACATTAAGTTCGGTCTATGCTTCCTTGGGACACACAGCATGGTCAGTAGCTATAGCATTCATCGTGGTACAATGCTGCACAGGATCTGCTTGTATCGTGGACGGTTTACTATCACTAAGACTAATGTATCCCCTCTCAAGACTTACTTATTGCGCTTACCTAGTGCATCCTGTAATCATGATGATTACTACCGTGCAGATGGACGGTCCGTTGCATTTGCACAACGGTATTGTGGTGAGTTTAACACTTATTGCCAGATATATTTACGGATGAAAATTTCAGAAATATTTATTGCTTATAGTCATACTATTTTCGGTAATTAAACTAACTGTGTTTTTAATACAGAAAGTAGTTTTTTTTTAAATGAATTTACAGTCTCGCGATATCCTTTTTTGTACACAACATCCTATTTCGCTAACGCAATTTTCATACCATATATTTTTTTTTTTCTTCATCTTGAAAATCACACTTTGCTATTAACGTGAAGTCATTTGATACATTACCCTCGCTACAAGGAAACCGAAACCTCAACATGCCATAAGAACCATGATTATGGTTCATCCGGTTGCCATGTACCTATGTATACGCGTGAAGTTATAACTTCATTAGCTTTCCGGTATACATGGATACGTATACTCACATAAGGGTCGTTATAAAAAAAAAAAAATTGCTTGAATGTTTTTAGAATATTAAAAAGAAAATTACAAATTATGTTCCATTAAATTAGATAACGTTTCGGACGTAATTATCGGATTTTTTTTCCGCGCAAAGATGAATGAGTAGGAAATATATACTCAGGTGACATTCTAACCGATGATATCAAACTTGGAATTTTTTTTAAATTTGCATATCCATCGTCCTCAGAGTTAAACAGGTTGAAAAATGAGATATGAGAGCTTAATGATTTTTTACTCTTCCGTGAAAATTCCCTGTTTCCACAATTTTAATGACGACCGGACACCCTTGTTTCTAATTTTCTATTATTTGTTGTTTCAGTTGATCGTTTACTTTGGAAACCTTGTGGCATCGTATCTCCTTTCTTTTTGCATTAGCCTAACTTTGGAGGCGCCAGTTGTTAATCTATTGAAGCTAGTATTCGTATCGAATAAACGAGCGAGGTAAGACTGAATCGATAATAGCTGATAGCGTCGATTGTTCGGTAAATAGTGTATAAAGAGGGTAATGGGGTGTATCCAAGAGTGATTATAAGAGTTAAGTCTATTTTAGAAAATTGTGCATGTATCTAGTGTGGATATAAAATCGCGAGTAGATAATATTTTCAAACTTTTTTAAGTAACCATGTTTTATAAATATATAAGAGTCCATGTTGTACCAATTTATGTAAATACACATATATCATACCTATACCCTAAATAAATCACATAAAGATGCATACCCATGGGACACATAACCGCAGGAAGGTAGAGAATACAAAAAAAAAAAAACCTTCACCACGTCCAAGCCGAGTAATTTATTATGTGATTCGCGAAACACTTGCGAACTATGCCTTATCATTATAGGATGAAAAGCGTCATCGCATATAAAAACGCAGTTGACGTTTTTTGATATATAAATCAAAATGAAAATTTAACACATCCAATTTATAAATGTATTGCTCATTTTTACTGGCTAATTCGCTGCGTATTTTCACCCTCATTCTATCTTAGCGCTGAAGCTTTTCACGTAGGGTTTTTGTCTGATTGGGAAATTTATTGACGGTACATTGACAGGAGGAGGAATCAATTTCGTCGAGCTCAATTCGCCCTTCGCGACGATTGAAAATCGATCGGAAAATTCGGGGCTCTTATACCTATTGCCCGTAATAATCTGCACTTATTGCGGGGTAGTGAACATAATTTGGCCACTGGCGTGAAAGAAAAACTCACTCTGGTAGCTATGGTGTGATATTGACCGATCGTTGCCATAATAAGGTGAAGAAAATTATCTGAAACTGAATTTTTAATAAAATATTAGCGTTATAGGACTCGTTGATTAAATATGTGCCCTTCATTCGAGTGGAGTGGACAGCTGTGTCGAAACGTTAGAATTCAATTAACTCGACTAAACTGTCGTGTTAATTAGACTGACTGAAATCACAAATGACATTTCTATGTGACAACAAACTTGCAGCAAGGTGAATAGGATAGCAAATATTTCCAAAAAACGATGAGACTGATACACGTTGCTGTTAAAATATAACCAAGCATATCAATTCGTATCGTTATATTATGTATAATAATCGATGTGCGAAAAAGCGAAGATTTATCTACGGGTTTACAATTTTTAGAATAATCCAAACATCCGGTTTAACCAGGAACTGATATATAATTGCGTTTTTATAATGCCAGATTAGCGGGGGAGGAAACTCATTTCATGATCCAGTATTTGGAAGCACATACTCATTCTCTTTGAGCCTACTTAATTACCCTGCGGCACGAAGCACTCCTAAATCCACCTGAAACGTTTAGTCGTTTTTTCTGCAAGATTTCACATGAAAAACGCTCGGCTATTCAGTTTCTCCTCTAATTACTGGCCTGTCAAAATATTCAAGTTTCCATCTACGTGGCGCTTTAGAACCAACATCCACAAAGCCTGTCTGGCCTTTTCTCACACCTCTGATCGTGGGGACAGCCAGGGCAAACGGACTAGTAAACTTAGATGTGGTCAAATCCGCAGATATATGTTATGCAGAATTTATACTGAGCTCGATAATCCAGTATAAGCCCGAAAACTCTATCGAACAACGACACCAGCTTGTGTAAACCCATCAGCCATTGAATTGCTCGTGTACCTCGTCAAACCAACCATATATCTGCACCCTCTATAGTCCCACAATCATAACAAACCCTTACAGTAAAGCAATCCCTTGAATTCTCTCCCTTTCTTCATAACTCCTCTATCCTTCGACCGCACCGCACCACGCTGTCTGCCTTACGCCACCCTATAGCATTCCTCCGATCGCCAATATAGAGCAAATTGCACCTACTCTCTACATTAATTAGCATAACCCACTTCCGGTATCTGGTGAGCCACATGCGTACACGGAGAGACTAATCTCTACTCGATACAATGCGATTTATTGCAATAATATGGTTTGCGAATGGCACAAATTGCGAGTGGTATAATTATCGATGGCAATTATACCATTCGATTTGTATCGGGTGATTGAACGGTATATTTTGTGGATCATCGTTGGTCAATTTTACATTTTTTGAGTAATTGAATCGACATGGTAAATGTCAAGGATTGTCGTCGAGCCCTGGTCTGGTATTTCATTTGCGAAAATTAACTACTAGAAAAACTTTAAAAAAAATGATTTGATGACTCGATGCGTTGATTTGTGAACAAGAAATATTTTAATCATTGACAAAAAAAGCGTCGACTTTCAGCGTTAGAATCCTTCAATTTTTCTTTCATCATTTAAACGCCTCTAGCACACAAGAGTCATTATATAATTTTGTGTAATTTATTCTGAAGTAGAATTTAATTACTTCACACGTCTGAAATGATTGTTAAATAAAACTCATTTCAAGTCGAGATAATTCGCCACTCTACACGGTTGAAATTGTACGACTGAGGTGACTTGGATTTTTTCAAATATCCGCTCGTTATATGTATTTACATTTTGTGTAATTAAAGCTTAATTGCAAATCTCTAATATTTTGCAAGCTGCTTTTAACTTATTTCAAACACGGTCTGGCTTTTGCAGTCGTGGGATGCAGGTAGGTAGGTAGGTACGGGGAAAACGACCGAGTAAAAGTTTAAGCTATTGAAAAAAGTGGCCAACTCGTCTGTATAAAAAGTTCAATGTAACATCGATCTGTGGGGGAGAATGCCGGATGAACACCTCGCAGTAACCCTTTGAGAATGAAAAATTCCTGAAGGATTAGATATTTTCAAATAATTTATTTTCAGACTCTGTAGGCATAGAAATTGAAGGTAATACTATAACAAATTAGTTCTGGATAATTATTCCTGTTTTATTAAAGTTCAAAACTGTCTCCACGGCGAGATACTAATTTCGTTAATAATTGCAATAATTCTATTTAAAACTGTATAAATTTTGTAATGATCATCCTGCAAGTATAGAACCCGTTGATGTCCCTGTTTTTCGTAACCATTTCAGAAACTTGGTAGGTACACGGAGAGAATATTATGGGAAGCGCTGTCATACTGGTATAGGTCGATTGACTTATTGCGGACTTTTGAGATCTCGTACTATAAGTATGGTAACCATTGCCTCACTTGTGAGAACGGTTACCATACTTATAGTACGAGATCTCAAAAGTCCGCGATAAGTCAATCGACCTATACCAGTATGACAGTGCTTCCTATAATATTCTCTCCGTGTATAAGCCGTATGAAATGAACTGAGCAAAAAAAAATTCGATAGGCACAATCTTTGTCACGTATCGTATAACGCCTCGAGGTTTAGCTGAAAATCCATTTGGATATTAGACCTTGCACGTAATTCGCGAATTCGTGAAGAAAAAAAAAACTCGCTTCGTTGGCCACGTATTATTATGCCCAGTTACTGTGTGCTAGACCCCTTCACTACACGCGGAATATACATCACCTATACGATGTTCTTAACCTGGCTTAACGTAGCCTAGTTTGGCAGCTCGTGTTCACGGAAATACCTACCAACGAATATTTAAGTGCGATAGGACCAAGCGAGGGTATAAGCTGAACAAACGGCGCGTGCGCTTAGAAATCTAGAAGCTTTCGGTTGAAAGTTCAGTCGAGGAAACAGTGCGGGCGTGCAAACACGTGTCCGAGGTAAGTCTCTGGGCATTTAACACGAGGACACCTAGAGCTGAGGTGATTGGTAATTTTTTTTTTTTTTTATGATTCTGAGCTCCGAAGTCTCTTTGGGAAAGTGATAAAAATCAGTGAAATTTATTTAAACATTATTCAAGAAAGACTACGACCTCTGATTAGTGGAAGATAATCATTTCACTCTTATCACAGGTCTGTTAAGTGGTTTACATCTATAATCCAACTGCCTGATTATAAGTGAAAAACATTATATCAATCGTTTCTAATTACCGTAACTTGTCTTGCCTTAACTTTTAGAAAGTCAATCTACTCCGAAAGGGAAAAGAGGCGTTAAAATTTCAATTTCAAAGAACGACCCCTATTCTGATTGACGAGATATCAGAGTAGAAGTACTGAAGGTCTACTTTTCGCCCATCCTACGTTAATCAATTTCGCTAAAATTAGGGGATAGCGATCATATTCATACCTGTTTTTTAATTTTTTTAATTTTTTAATTTTCAGTTCTGAAGTTACTTCCGTTAGGTTGGATCACGAGTCAAACTATTCGACCGTTTCATCCTAACGAATTATTTAAACTAATTAAAATTTCTATCTTATCTGGTGACGTGGAAATTCGAAAAATTCAAAATTAACAAGTATAAAGATAATTGGATAATTAATTAAAACATCGTTGTTAATTAATTTTGTTAGAGTTTTTCTTTTTCCAACCTTGCTAACCTGCCATGTCAACCTAATCACCATTTAGGTATGTAAATTTAAGCTTTTCGCTTTACGTGCTTATCGCACACTATCTTGACGTAGGTATACACACCCGAGTGCACATAACACACGTAGGTAGTATTACGAATATGCAAATCTACCGAATTTAATAACCAGTTTGAGAAGTTGAGATTTTTCATTCTTTCAAAACTTTGATATTACGCGAGTTTATAAAAAAAAAAAAAAAAAAACGTTAAAGAATTAATAATCTCTCGTTCGGCGAGTTCCACCATTCGACAATGAATAATTGAGTTCGATAGTCGATTAGAATTTTTCAATCAAATACCATACAAAAAACGTTTTGATACGATTCCATTCACTGTGACAGAAAGTAATATGAGAATTATAAATCAACGTGATTTTAATTCTAGATGACTGATTCATTCTCTTATTAATCAAATCTCTGAGTATAATAATTTCCTGTCAGAATATTCGATCCTTGATATCTGCACTTCGTCCGGCACAAGATTATCAAGAAAGTTTTTCAGTGATTTTTGGAAAGCAAATAATTTACACATCGTCATTTCTACTGGAAAAATGCAGAAACAACCGATTAAATAACTAAACTAAGGATCAATGCAGTTCAATCACAGAGAGATCCGTAAATCCACTAATGGATTACACTCGACGAGAATTCACAAACACGAACAATTCACTGGCTTCGCATTCACTGATGCATTTCTCTTGTCGTAGCCATTTCATTCGAAATTTCACTTAAAATAGTGACAAGCGTTTTTGCAAAACGTCGGCGAGACGTACGAAGCTCTAAGAAGTATTTTACAACGTAACTATAAGTTAGTAAAGCTGGATTAAAGTGACAGCATTGCATAAGCACAAGATCTACATTAGCTGATTGCCAAACTTGTATCTTGTAAATGATGAATCTTTTTTTTTAGTTCCTGATCACGGGAATGGATATAGAAATGTGCAAAAACACATTTAGAAATTCGTGTATTGACTTTAATCGACTTCAAGCTATACGCTCCAAGCTTAGTAAAGATTTTAACTAAGTACCTTGTCCGCTCTTTGTGAAAGCCTTGCTAATCCCTGTCCAAATCTTGGATTTCATTGTTTTCAACCGGCATTAAAATCCCAGGTAAATCGATCGAGCTCAGGGAAAACTGAAGCGATTTTTATTCTTTGTTTATTCATTCTATGCATCGTTGGTCTAAGAGCCAAATTTAACAAGGCACACGTCATGTCAGCGAGCTTATCTGACAGTTATTTCCGGGTTTTTATCTATACAAAATTTTTAGTCACATGTATTTAGACGATTTTATACACTCTATCAAAGCATTACTAGTTTATCTGCTAAAAGAAACAATATAATAGCCTGGATCTAGTTTATTATTAAAAAGCTTTGTAAAATCGAATAGAAATTTTTATCGATAGAATTTTTATTCGTCTCTGTATATGTATAACAGATACGTGATTTCAGCTCAATCACAGAGTGCAGCGTGATAATTATCTTGATTATTTGTTATTCATTAAAATCACTATTGTGTACTCGGCAATTATTATCTATGGATTTATTTGGTGGAACGAAATTTGTTCACTGTTAATCGAATGCAAAATACCACAGTTGATGATTTTGACCAAACGTGTATGTGTGTGTAAATTGATACGAATGATTAACCATCGACAATTACAATCGCAGCTTGTGGTTGAATGAGTTCATGCCACCCCGGAATCATAAAATAAAAAAAACACACACACACACAGAAAAAACAGAAAAAAAAAGGAATAAAAGAAAAGAAAAAAATCACTGAAATTTCACCCCATAAAATTCTCCGCTGAATACCAAACGTGTAACTTATTGGACGTGCCGCGAATTTCTATTTTGTCAATCTTTGTATAAATTCTTTCTTGGATGCTGTATACTAGGCTGTGGGACAATAGCATCACCTCGGTATGCGACCGCAAGCTTATTACAAAGAGAGTTAGAAATATCTGAGACCATCTGCCCAGCAAAAAAGTTTTTCGCGTCTACAAGCTGACCCCCAAAAAATACCAAGACTGCAGTTAGCGATAATAGATCCTAAATAAGGTCCGGTAAAGGATTGATTAGGATGTTTCAAAGACGCACAGCATCGATTATAGGCGATGGATTTAAGGCTGTGGTTGAAGTGTTGGATTTAGGATAGACAAATGATGGGGCTCAGACTCAAGGGATTTTTTCTTATTGTGAGACAATTAATAATGATCGATTACACCTATTAGCTATAGGAGAGGAAAAAAAAAATGAAAAATAATTATTGTGCTTTATATGTACGAGGTGTGGAGTTTAATTATTAATTAGAGATTAAATTTCGAAGAGTCTGTATAGATAAGAATGAAAATAAATAAGGAATGAAGCAGGGTGTTGAAATTATGAAAACTAATGTAGTCGAATATTTAAAGCGAATAATTATAAATTCTGTGAACTTGTAAAATTATGAGAAAAGCGAATATTCTTGCTGCCAAATCATTTAGACAAGAAACTTTACTGCTGCGCGAGTAAAACTTGATTCTAATAATTATTTGTCTCGCTATGAAGTTTTTGGTATAAGACAAAGCTGCTAAGATAAAGCAGAAAATCGTGGAGCACTCGAATGATGTTCCTGTTCAGAACCTTAAGTCTTGAATGTTGAATTTCAGTCTTGAATAGCACTTTATATAGCCCTAGGAAAAAGCCTGAGCCCTGTCTCCTCTGAACATCTCACGAAATTAATTATAAAGTAAGACTGAAAGTTTATCAACCAGGACGATCAAGTCTAGAGAGTGATTTACGTACTGGTGTTTTCGTGATCCTCCCTTTTCATCCACCTTCTAAATTCTTAGCTTTACTATTTATCTGACCCTTAGCTAACTCGAAGTACTCTCTGGCATCTTGCCGGTAAAACACAGGAAGAAAATAAAATAAAATGAAATGAAATGAAACAAAAAAAAAAAAGGAATGAAGTAAAATGAAATAAAATGAAATATAAAACGAAAATCCACAGAAAAGAAAAAAAAATATATATATATCTCTTCGAAAGAGCCTTTTAATTGAGGAAGCTTTTAGACCGTCTGTAGATGAAAATGGACGCGATTTGTTTCCCTCGTGGATATAAATCATCTGCGTAAGTAACGTAACTGCCTCGAGGCAAACGTCTCTAGCGTATCTATATTCCTAAATATTACTTGTTTGTAAAATAATACGCATCCGAGAGTTAGAATTTCATTAAATTTAATTAATTTCACTAGATAATATATAGATTTTCGAATAAAATCTACGGGCAATCTTAGAATAAGAAGTAATCTAATCTCGCCTTATATAAATTTATCTATATTATTTGATCCTCGAAAATAATAATCATCAAAATTCACAAACGAAATTCGCTCCACACAGATAATCACAGGATTCAAGCCCATTATACGTTCACAGCTGCCGATAAATTGAGGCCTATCGAAAGTTCAAATAAAATACGCGGCCGACAAGCTCGGGCGAAATTCACCCTCCGATGGCAGCACGACACTTCGAATTCGCGCCGAATACCTCCGCCTCAATTATATTCGATCAAACTCTGGTGGTTGGTATTTTTCTTTTTTTTCTTTTATTCTTTATTCTTTATTTTTTATTTTTTTCTTCTCTTTACCCCCTTGCAAAGTCAGTGGTGCAGAGGGAGAAGGATTTTGTAATTACTTCTTGTAAGTCTTTGGGATCAATTTACCCCCAATTACTGTGCCGTACAACTGAAGTCGTTGAAGATTATGGAAATAGACCCATTGTTAATAGAGAATAGATTTTGAAGTTGATAATTTCAGGAATCCGTTGACTTTTACGAAAAGATCTTTTCTTTTATAATTTCGCGAATACCTCCATGCCCTAAGGCACCCAATACTTACATCTAATGATCCATCTAATTTCTTTAAAAAAATTCCTCGAGATACATCCAAAGTAAATATAGATATACTTGTGAATGAATAAATCGAATCACTAAATATCTAATTGTGAATCGATTAAGGTATGAATAAGCTGATATTCTACATTTTTTGAGCATAATGTAAAACGCGGACTCACATTGACATGACAAGAAACAGGAAATTGATTCTCAAAGTATAAGTAATAAATCCGTATAACGAAACTAATTAAATCTGGAGGCGATTCGATATTTCGAAACTAAGGTGTGAAATGAGATTTACGAAATAGGTATTATCAGTAAATGTTCACATCAGTGAACTGGAAAGGAATATTTATCGTTGAAATTAACAATTGTAATTAATTTTAGTATTAAATTGTAAAAGCATGGGGAAAATAACAATTTCATCCTGTTTACTGCTTGAAACTCGGTGAGAAAATATTTGCTTAGGATATCTAAGAGGGGGAAAATGAATGAGATTTTCGGGGTCGATGATGAGTTTGAGCCATTAATGGTAAAAGATTCGATAATGAAATCCTTCGAAAATACTCTCCGGCGCTTAAATCAATTATAAACGGCTCAGTTTGGTAATTGTTCTACTTGACTGGCACCCGTGATCTAATTATCAATTAATGAAACTAATTTGAGTGTAAAAACTGCGGAAAGACAAATGCGAACAGGACTAGGATCATGTAAAAGTAATTCGGATACACCACCAGCTAAAAAATTAAATTCTACCAACACACAGAATTGAATGTAAATACATGAGGAGTACTAAAAACACAAACCATGCGTAATACAGTTTCCATATATTTCATTTCCGAGATTATCTACCAGGAAAATACCCGGGGCGTAAAAAACCAATCGAACCTCTGGGGCGAGGCATGCCGGAAAAGGGGTCTGCGGAACTCAAATAACAAGAATAACAAGAAAAAAATACACCAACTTTTTCAAATAACGAACGAAGGGGATCCTTAAACTAACTGCAGATAAAATTAACCCGTAATTCGCCTATCTCGATATCTATGAACCCACACACGATATTATAGACATATGTGTGCACTGTGCAAGGCACCTATAATATTAATTTGGTAATTAAGCACAAGTTTCGTAGACACAATTAGTGGCACTTAAGTAAGCCTCAAACTAATGGATTATACTACGATTTGCTCCAAGTGGATACGTAATTTCCTAATGCTTTTCTCATCTGATTAAGACACTGCCGAACTAACTTGATCGAATGAACTGTGGGGGTGTCTATATCGTTGCGAAAGTTCAATCGTCGATCGAGGTATACCATGTGTGGCGAAGACACATATCACACACATTACCTATCGACGTTTAACCCTTGATATAAAATAAGAACACTTGAGACAGTCTCTGCGAGTGTGGATATACGAATAAACCGAAGTATTGGAGTCAATTTATTCTTTTTCTATCCCGCGGTCCGTTTCAGGATCTGAATGCTCCCATTGTGGTCAGTCAATAATTCATCCCTTTGTATGAAACTAGCCCTAGGGTTGTCAAATAAGTGTCTTAGTCGTAGCAAGAAAAGGGGACACAAAGATGAAGCCATCAAACGGATACGCGAATTTATGTTCAAGATTAAAACCACTCGGAAAAATCTTTGTCAATTTTTTTTTTTTTTTTTTGTATTTACGAATTTTCGTCTGTTGGTGATCAAAATATATATAATTAATGATTTTAATTACGCAAAACATGTACATTGAGTATACTGATGGTTCATAGACCGGTGATAACACTTTGTAGTATCTATCAGTACAGTAAGTAGCACGGAAAATTTTACGTTATTGTACAAGGGTCCATTAAAGAGGCAATAAAGAATGTGAAAGATTTTCCCATAGGTTAAACTTGTGTTTTACTAGGTGCTATAGTAAAACAACATCCCAGTTATCCCTGGATTATGAGGAATATATTTATTTGCATAATAATAGGTACGAAATAATTCAAACCGTAAAGGGTGCCACACGACCACTGGCGGGTTGGTAATTCTCATTGTTTCAGGCTCTCAAATTTTAGGATCCTGGGTCAGCATCCCTTGTCTGGGAGTTTATGCATTCCATTAACTTCGAAATGATAAAAAGATAAATTCAGAATAATTCTTGTATGCATTTAACGATAAGAGTAGGAAATATATTGAACAAATTTTTTTGAATGGCACATTAGTAAAAAAAAAATCAGCTACTAAAAGTCCACCCAGATATCCTGTGAGAAATAAATTTAAAATATCCGGCTACGATATAGGGTCTTTCACAGTGTATAAGAAGATATCGCAGAATTCATTGAAAACAAATTTTGTTGAGCAAGAAATGGTTAAAAATGGAAATCTCATGAATACACGGAGCATTATTTGGCATTTATTATTCCCCTAGAACTTTTATTCAAACGTATTTTTGATCATATCCGTATCATATTGTCATTATAGAAGGTAATACTCTCTACGTCATGTTATATTCACGTCAATCGGCTGTTTACATAAGGTAGCAGAATAATTCTTTTTGAAACGATCCCTACTGCTTCGCTCGTTATTCTTCGTAAGAGAATCGCATATTTGAAAGTATTTGCACTAACGTAAACTCTGAATACTTCAGAAGACAGATTGCAATGCAGCTCTATAAAAGCGTACGCCGGTGGCGTGTTGTAATATTTTTCTTATAGCAGTAAAACCGTGAAGTGCAACCTGTTAAGATAAAAGTTAAGATGAAGAGGTAACGTTCTGTGTAAGTCGTATCACAGTGTGAAATAATTTCTTCTTGGAAATTCTAACTGATTATAAGAGCTTGACAAGAACGGCAATTATCCGGCTTATAAGATTTTCGCAAAACTCTAATTAGAAGGAATTATTATTCTCATGAGTTTCGGGAAACACCTTTTGATAAAATAAAATAATTTCATCCCTCGTAACGAAGACGTAGTAGTTTCGAACATCAAATATTGTTTTACTTTCAAGAAGGTAAACGCGGACTTTTTAATCTCGAAATAGAGTTCAAGTTATTTTTAAATCCGCAAATCCGAAGACGTCAAAATAATTCCATTATGAAATTGCAACCACCTGATTGTGAGACACGAGATATAGTTGAATATTGTAGACTCTTAGAATAACGATCTGCAATTAAAATCTGCACATCACAGAACAACATTTACCTCACAGGCATGCAGAAACGTCTGAACTTATCTCGAAGATGCAACGTTGCCTCTAATAGCATTAAAGCATCATATTATCACCGATATACAACGCGGACAATATTGAGAAACGTTGGATTATCTCATGCATAAGGATAAAGGTTCGCTAAACTGTAAGTGACGAGTTGCTGAGATGGTTGGATAAAATTACTTTAGTGCAAAGCACGTACTTTTTCATTTACATATCGATTATCTTCACCACCGCGTTGCTGGTCTACAATAATGGATTGAATCGGTTTTTTTTTTTTTTTTTTCCGATAAGTTTAGGCCGTAAAATTAATGGATAAAATACAGGGAAACGTATTCCCATTTTCGTGAAGGGAGTGTCAAGTGTTGTAAAGGCAACGACGTTTTACGGTAAAATATACTAGAATATATATTAGAAATGTTTGAAAAGGAACTGCTAATTAGCATCAAGAACTAGGGGTAAAAGCGACGTGGTGTGATATACGTCGCGTCGTTCTTGGTGCAGCAGCTGTAACGGATAAATCGAAGGCTCCCCGCAGAGAGTAATAGAAAATAAAAATAAAAATAAAAATGAGAAAAGCACAAGGAAAACTCTAAACCGTGATAAATAAATCGGTGAAGTTATTTCGATTTTTCAAAGAAAAATAAACGAATATTATACGAATCCATCTGCTGTTTCACTTTTATTTCTAACCGAATGAAGAATCGCGCAATTCCGTAGGTACTGCACATTTCAATACATCACTCTTTCGAAGCACGTAACACAAGCGAACTCTGAATACGACTCTTGAAAAACGATTGGAGAACTATTTCCGAGTGAATTGTCACTTCGTTGTTTAAAAGTTGTAAAACATTCGGACCCTCACTTCCGGAGAAGTGAATTTTTTTTTTTTATACTCTCAAATTCTCAGTGAGTGGAATATGATTTTTGGAAAAGTGTCGGATTATCTCATGCTATAATTGGATATAATAAAAAAAGTGACGAAATGGAGGCAAGGCTAACGAGTAAAACCTTACGATATTATTTCTCTTAGAATAATATCCCTAATCTAGGTTCGTCTTCGTTAACACTATAATGGCCGAATGAAATTAGAACGAAAAAGTTTCAGGACAGGCTTTTCCGAAATACCCAAAAGCGACAGCTAGGGCACAAAAGATCTCGCGCGCGTTCATCTAAACACTAAAGATACAATCCTTATTATCTACGAAAGAGAATGGATCTATCCATAGGGATATAGAGTGTCATAATCCAAAGGAAAATCCTCACTCCGTAAGATTAATACTAGGCTATTCAAGATCTGAGCGTTGTTAAAGTAAACTAAAGTCGGGTAGAGTAGGTATTCTATGACAAAATTTGAAGGAACCCCCCGCCAAGGAAGAGTAAGTTGACTTTGAGATGCATTTCTGTGATACTGAAGTGTTTCAACATTGTTAATTTCAATTAGGTAAGTATCTGGACGGCTATTCCTTCAGCTGTGTCTATACTTCAAGGATACATCACTTCAGAAGATATTCTCCGTTTGACAAACTGGGTTTAATCAAAAAGACCATTAGAGATGACAAGAACGTGAATAAACCACTTTCAAACGTTCTGAACTACCATGTATGCTGTCTGATAATAACTCTGTATGAAATTCTCAGAGGAAGTATCGTACAGTGCGCATCCAGCCTGTGATGAACATACAAATCAATATAGTAAAACATGTTTCTCTATTTCTCTAGTACAAAAAGGTATAGAACTCTCTCTCTCTCTCTATCTAGAACAAAGGTGAAGAACGATTAAAATCGTCTTACTTTTAACGAAGTCTGGCCAAGTTTGGTAATAAGGTAAAGAGAGACTGGGCTATATTTAGCCAGACTATACTGGTATACGAGTTGGGTTCGATTTCGGAAGAACTTTTAACGAATGGAATTGGGTTTGCGAAGGGTATGTCCGCAGTAGACTAAGACGATTTCTCTAGAGACGGGTACGACGACTCACGGTTGTCAGATTCTACTGTTTTTTTTAATTTTTTTTTTTAATCCTAATGATATCCCGCGGTGAATTTTTAATTAGTCAGATTAATCTTGCATGCTGAGATATCCCACCTGACCTAATTCGAACGCAGTCCAAAGTGATCTTTCATTTTTAATGTCACTATTTCTCAGGAATTTACGATGCTGAAATTTTTCCGCGTGAAAGGGAAAACCCGCGAGATAAATGTCGAATAATAGTGAAATCGGTGAAAATTTTACGAATCTTATATATGCGGCGTTTTTATTTTTACCAAATTTTCGAGCTGGGTATCTTAGAATCGATTCAAACATTCACGATAAAAGAAAAGAAAAAAAGAATTCAATATGTAGCTACAGAGCATCAAATTTTCATTCGTGTCAGCAGGTAGGATAAAGTCCAACGTACTGATCTGATCTGCATAATTCTTACGAATAGAAGTGTTCATGTGAATGAAAAATAACGACTGGTAGATACTGCGAACGTTAGATAGGAAGACTGATCGTCTTTTAGTTTAGTAAAAATATTATTCCAAAGTACCTCGCGCCGTTTTGGCAAAGCTGGTAAATCGAACTAAATCTATCTCGTTGGATTGTTACGTCGCCGGTTTGAAACCGGTAAATCTTCGATTTTGAGTTAGCTATCAATTCCGAGCTTTCCATACGTTGACGTTCGGAAAAAGATCAAGTTTAAGACTTCCAATACAAAACGATGCGAATTGTTTTGGCTTTGTATGTACTCGTCTTTCCTGCATGTGCTACGAAACGAACGATTCTTTGAAACAAAATATATTTCGATTTCGTAGACATTCGAAGACTTTAATCTCGTAGAAATTTCAAACTCGACGAAAACGTTCAAGCGATACGTGTGATATACTACATCCCATTGTCAACGAGTAACACGAGAGGAAATAACAACTATATAGTATATATATATATCTGTGATTCGATTTTCGTATTACATCAAACGTTTTTACTCTGAAACGCCAGCAGTTATTAATACAGGATTTCACGACAGTAAAATAGCTATTGATTCGGTAACCAATAACTTCACTTTGACAGACATTCTATAACCACGCGATATCGAGATCTGAAACCCTAGTCATTAGATTTACCAGAATGATCAAAGCCGAACAGTATTTAGGGTATATGACTTCCTAGAATTGTCGTGAGAATTTCGCGAGAAATAATACGAGCAAAAAATTTCCAAAGTGATTGAGACTCGACGTTTATATGAAATTCAAATACCGTGTGTATCAAAAATCGCTTTTTACATATTATAGTTGTAAGTTTGAGCTTGGGAATAACGTTTAGGGGGTAACGGCTTGCGACGTCGATCTAGTATCAAAAGGCATCACGGGAAAATAACCACCGATATCTGGCTCCAACATCAAAGACTATACAATGATGCCTTTCCTAAGTATATGTATGCATATGTATATATAAATGGATACGTGTGTGTCACGTTCCTTGAAGCTCTTTCTCAACTCCGTCATCCCTCCGTCCTTTCTCCGTTTCCAAGTCCTTCTTGCCATCTTCACCCTCCTTCATTCTCATCCAACTGGAAAAAGCCCCAGGACCATCCTGCACCATCATTCTCAAATAGCATCTCGAATCAGCAACATAAAATGGGACGAAAGGACGGAGTGTCACATCTGTCGAGGTGCTTAGCACACTACTTTCTATTCCTGTCTTTGTTTTAAACGGCTATTATATTCCCCACTATTACGTGACTTTAAATAAATGAGTGAAATACGAAAAAAATAGGTTTGGAAATATTTCGAAAGTGGTTGGTTTTATTAGGACTCGTTTAATTGCATGAATACTTTCCAAGCTTCGATGATCTATATACCTACATAAAAGTGATACACGGTTGACTCTGCAAAGAAACTTCGATATTTTCCTACAGAGTGTTTGACGTTGTCATTCTTTGTGTCGAATATTTTCAAATTGAGACAACCAATATGCAACATGTGTCACGAAATAAGTCCAAGTCACTACAGTGAAATATTTCCCCTAGTGTAGCCGTGCCAGAGTGTCAGTTATTCTCTCTCGACCCCGTCAACATTTTGTGACTTTTTTTTCTTTAGCTCTAGAAATAAATGTCAAGTTCGGCAGCGAGTCATGGAAGTGGCTTTTAACAGAAGATACGAAATTTTGTCCTCGCGAAAGGAAGTAGAAGAATCATGAAATCAAGGATTTAGTCTTGTGATCACGTCAGCAGAATCCCACCTCCTCCTAGCAGCTACCGGAAATAGTCCTTTCGTCGAAAAAATACTCTCAAGAAAGCAGAAAATCTTGAATGGAATTTGAGATTCCTTTGTCGAACTCTCGCTTCAAACATCTTTCATCCCGTTCTCAAATACCTTCTAAGTCAAATTGTTATCTTACGTATAATCCAGCTATTGAATATATAACTTTAAGAACTAGAGAAAATATCACTTAGATATCTCATATGTTTGCTGGCAATGAGTTCACGATAACGAAGCGACTTGTCTCAAATGCTAATTCTAGCGATTACTCTGACAATGTGTCAGCAAACACATCTTTGATCATAGAATCTAGAATTTCAACCAATTTCATGATGACTATATATATATGTATAATTCAATAGTTTCCTCATTCATCTTCTCATTTCTCATAGCTGGAGAATTTCTAATCAGTTCGTAAAGGCATAGTGAAATTTCATCTGATCTCAGGGGTGAATACATCAAAGCTATTCAAAAGCAGACGGTTCCGTTTACCGTATGAAGTGGGTCGTATAGCTTTGACTGAAAATATATTGATCTTTGAATGAAAATTTTATTTGTACAGGTTTTTTCATGCTTATTATAAACCGCAATTATTTTTTTAGCTTTTCAAGCACGAAATAATTTCATCGAAATTTTGCATCGCCTTCCAATTAGTTAGATTTAAGAATGCAAGCTTTGCGTGCGAGGGACAGAGGACGATTTTAGCCGATGAGAAATAGCAAAATTAAAGATCTATCGAAGGAGTTCAATGGCTTGATTTATTGGAGAGTTAAAACCGCAGGAAAGCATGTCGGGAAGTGAATGATTTATACCGATCTAAACTAAGAGGATTTAAATCGACTACGGTTTGGTTGAAAAAAGTGAGGAATTAACACGAGTTGCCTTCGATCGTGAAGATATCATTGCAAATTATGAATCTGACGTAGATAAGGAAAAATAAAATCTCGAAATCGAGTGGGTGACGTGGGAAAAGGGAAAAGCTAGGTGAAGAAAAGACGCGTATATTAAGAATAGACGAAAAATAAGAAGAAGAAAAAAAAAAAGTCCCCTCACTTTGTGTGAAGAGAACAAGCGAGGCGGGGCTGCTTTATTTTTTTTTATTATCATTATTTTTTTCGTTCATTTTTTTAGGGTGTTTTATACCGCGTCATTAACCCAGATCCGGCAACCGAATTAAATTCGGTAACCTCAGGGTTGTTTTCTGAACAAAAGAATGAAAGAGAAAAGGAGAGAAAAAAAAAAAAATTCATACTAATCAGACACTATACGTATATGTAGTTTCGTTTGATATTTCTATATCCTTGACAAAACTTTATCTAATTTACGAATTTCCTGAATTCATTGTCTTTATATAGGACAAGGTTAGCGCAAAACCGAGGTGATATAATGCGAGAATCAACGATTGAAATCGCTACGACCTCGTGCTTGCAGACTTTACATGTTACAGTTATTCGTATCTGGATAATAATTACTCAAAAGAAGAGAAATAAAAAAAGAAAAAGGTAGAGAGAGCCAGAGAGAAAAAAAACTTTTACTCCTTGGCGTTCTTTAATTCCGCATAGAATTTAGTGTACAAATCATTGAAGGTGTACTCTATAGTACAACAGAATAAAAACTAGGCCACCAGGTCCAACTGCTATTTATAACCATTTCTGTGCTACATGTATGTACCTAATTTTTTTTTTTTACACGTGTACCTAGATGTATATTCATATTTTTTTTTATCGCGGAATAACCGGATTTCAGTATCATAAAAATACGTGATTTCATAGAAAGTAATT
The DNA here is from genome assembly GCA_914767705.2 of Tenthredo notha. NCBI lineage: Eukaryota > Metazoa > Arthropoda > Insecta > Hymenoptera > Tenthredinidae > Tenthredo > Tenthredo notha. Next base: position 7,720,218 of record OU611907.1, read on the forward strand.
TGTAGATGTTATGATGCTCGATGCCAGGTTTGAGAGATGAGATTCCCTTTTTTTTTTTTTTTATTTTTCTTCCTGAACGGTTTTCGTCTTACGAAATAAAATTGTCTGCACGTACTATGAAGCAGACGCGGCCGGAAACTAGATTAGAGATCTTATTCTTCCGGTGTTGATTCAGCAATCTAAACCTACTATTTATTTGTCAATTTTAACGCAATAAATCGGCGTTTCATTATCACTGACGATGAGACGAGAAGAACTTGAAAACAAATTGAAGACAGCGAGATATAAAAAAAATAATATGAAATGAAAAAAAAATAATAATAATACATCACCGCACGACAATCCAATAGTGTATCCGCAACGTAAAATTTAACGAGTTCGATTTCTTCCTGAAATTGTACATTTTTATTTCCCCTATACAGACAAATTGGCACTATCACGAGAAAAAATAGTAATAAAAAAAAAAAAAGAATTGGCAAATTCTCTGGTTAGTTATATATCGTAGCTTCTCGTAGTCCCCGAAAACAACGGATCAATCATTATGGTTACGGTTACTATTATTATTATTTCTACTGGAATGACTGGACATTATGCTGATTCTACGGAATTTAAGATAAGTACTTCGTACTACGTTAGCTAAATTTAGAAACCTAGCTATTACCACGCGATGTTCGTAGGTGTAGGTCAGAGTGCGAGTAGCCCCGATATGTATGGGACAATTCGCAGCTGCACCCAGGTCACATCGATTTTAATGTAATTTGGTATGATTTGATGAGTAAGTGAGATAGACAAGCCTTTCACACGACCCCGCGTGTTGGTATATCGATTAGCGTATTTTCCCACGGTAACTTTACTCGAAAGTTTCAAACTGAGCGTTTATTTTATTTTTTATTTTTTAATAACGTTTGCGCTTAGGCGCGGGTGTTGCGGTAATCAAATTTTCGAACGTTTTTATCAGATTATAAAAGGAAAACTCTACTTATTATAGCTTTGGCATACATATGTACGCATCGCGTAAACGCTTCTATACCGATTGAATTAAAGATAATTATTTTACCTACGCGTTTTACGAGCTTTGAAAACCCAAGTCGTTATAACCGAACAGTGTACTGCTAAAATACATATGTATATGGTTTATACTCACGGCTCTCGGGCAGGAAACAATATTTACTCTCCCCTTGCGATAACAAAGCCAAATCCCCGCAAGTTACACACAGACGAAGTAGAAACCCGTAGTAATAGCCATGCAGCTTCTGAAATCGAAGGAATAATAACATTATAAAATAATTACACTATAAGCTAAGCTTAACAACGCCACGTAATATACATGTGACATAAGACAAGAAATAACCGTATACGAATTCAGGAGCTTGAAATTCAGGATCAGGAGGTCTAACGACTAATTTAAATTCATTGATTGTCGATTAATTAATTTTTATAATATTGGAAAAATGCATTCCATTTGATCCATTTAAATTTCATCTTACGAATCAGTCCTAATAATTGAAACTGAGGGTCATCATGTATCATGAAGTATTTTGGGCGGTTTAAAGATCGAGAAATCATGTCAGAATATATAATTTACAAATCATCGAAAAGATTTCCCAGGTGAGTTTTTCAGAGATCCTTGAATAATCATGTTTCCCAATTCCACCCTCGTGATGAAAAGTAAAATGACTCGAATCCTAAACCCATCGGATCAAATTAGACATAGAAGTAAAATTCAATGTGACTTTTCAGAACAGGAAAATTCTCTGCTATATGTTTGAAGGGGATATGATCAGGCGAGCTAAAACCCGATATTTCCGATCGAACGAAACAGACGATGAACTATAACTAGAGAACTGTGCGATTGCAGTTCGTATATCGCGAATTGTGTGCTTTTCTGTATTATCTGAAAAGTGTACGTCACGTTATTTCAAATCGGCAACGTTTTACCCCTGATAATAGAAAAATATCCTCCAGGGGTTGTAGCGTAGCGCTCTGTCAGCATTTCACCCCATTGGTTCTTAAAATACACCAACCTATATCCGCATTCATATGAATATCCGATTTACATTTAAAGATACATATTCGTATGTGTATTAAATATTCAGATGTATGCATACATGTGTATGAAGAGTTTAAAGTAAAGAATTGAACGGTCTGGTAAAGTACGAAGCTATGTGTATATCATGGTGGTAAGCCAATGTCCGATGCCTATACATCGAATGAGCCGTCAATAGCAGCTGTGTCAACGCTCTGAAATTCTATGAAGCCTCAGTCGGTCGATATGCGTGAAAAATATACTGCGAAAAGCTCTGAAGAAAGTGAGGTAGAGAAGAAAAAAAAAAAAAGAAATGGATGAAAGCAGCGGAAGCTTATGCATACACGTATACGGAAACGTGGAGCCAGGCAAGGCCAGCTTCCTTGAATTAATGATTGATTCGATCTCAAGAACCGAGAAGAGCAACGTAACTTATTTAAAAATGTAGTGATCAGGTATACCGTATCCCCGAGGCAATACTCGGTTCTCAATAACCAGCCGATATATTGACAGTTCGTGGGGTGTTTCAGCTTCTATATTTTTTTTATAAAATATCGTAAGGGTCGTTAGATGTGATACTAACATACGTATATATTTGCGGTGTAGGTTCGAGGTAACTGAAAGTAATCTTCGATTCAATCTTTTATTCCCCAGCTCTTGCTAAATTACAATTTTCATTTTTCTTTTTATTTTCTTTTCTTTTCTTTTATTCCTACGCCATACTCTGGTAGCAGTTCCGCTTCTCTTACTCTCTTGATAGCTGACCTCGCAATAATCGTAGGAGTTTTTCTGTTTTATTATTTACAACATCCCCTTAACATCGAGCTGCAGATGAAAATATTCAACTATTCTTGAATACACCTTCCTTGTTAGACACTTTATAAATAACGAAGTATAAATTCACGAGAGTATGAGAATAACTGCAAGCTTACGAGTCATTTTATGCAATAATCATCATTTTTATACCCCATCGAAAAAAATGTAATTCGATTTAGCAGCTGGACTGTTTCTCACAGATTCTGGGATCACCGTATCTCTCGACCAACGTTATTCACCAGTAAAGACTGTTCCTAATTGTAATTTTACCCTAACACGACCCGACCGGCTACTATCCTCATGCAGAATCACCGAAAGGACCAAACTTCGGCGTCCTATTTTCTCGCTCGGTCGTTAAATGCAGCCGAGGTCCTTTCGTGTTCTAAGAACGAAGTCTGCAGCCTCCCATTTCACCAATACGAACTATATTGCCTCTGCCATAGCTCTTAGGGTTCGAGATCATATATCTCGAGTATACGCGGAGAAAATATCTATCTAACCTCCAGTTAAAATATTTAAAGATAATATAATCAACTAAATATGTATGAATATAAAAATATATATATATATATAAATGAATGAATCTTCGATTATATCTTTTAATAAAATTGAAAAGTAGTGATGTTACTACTTGCCCAATATTCCAAATAAGATATTCAGTACTTGTATATATATGTATATATTACTATCGTAGAACTTGTATAGCTTTCTTGAAGTTTTCTCTCCCTCTGCGTCTATCGATATATACATTTCCCGGGTGTAATATGCAGCTTTAAGAAACGATTCTGAGTGTATGTATATAATATATGTACGTATGTACACCATTCCTTGAACGTGAAATTGAAACCACGGCATTGCATTGTGGGTCCTCGAAGTACGCTGATATGCCATGGTTCCCTTACGTGGCGAAAGTTTTGACTCGTCTAGAAGCCTGTGGTATGTGGTCGGTTACAAAATCGTTACTACCAGGGTGATTTTCCGTGTTCTGTTAGGAGTGGCGTTACCCGGAAGTAGTTCAGTTCCGGAGGCTAGGTAGGCGGCCAATGGCTATAACATTAGTCGTAACTTTCGACTAGCCACAATGGCTAAGCTAGGAGATATTCTCATGGCTTAAAGATACGCGATTGCACATTTACGCCAATTTCAAACTGGTCGTGGTCGTCGTAACCCAGAAGCATAGATTCTTCTTACTGTATCAGCACTTGCCTGTTTCTGATTACCCGCAAGCTTAAAGTCTGTCGTTAAATTTCATACAATCGATAATATCTGTGGGTATGTGAGAATCAAAATTACTGAGATTTCGACCCCTGCTTCGTGTTAATAGGGTTAAAACAATACTGAAAGTGGACTTTGTATAAGCCGTGTAAACGCTGAAAGCCTTAAGAAGGTCATAGAAATTCGTTAGCTAAATTTGCGAAGTGAAATCTAGTTCGCTATAATTTAGACTTTGCGCAGTTTAATGCTGCAGTAGCATAATATAATATAATGTGAAAAAGTTCTCGCATAATATGCCTGTATTTTAGTTTTTGTGTAATAATTTTTGCTCATCAGTTTACGCTGGTTAATATTTCGCCAGATGAAGCAGCATCGTACCTTCGTACATCCTTCAATTTCCAGCTTTATTGGTTGGTATTATATGTTTTAATTCAGAAAACTACACGGACTAATTAAACAGTGTAAACCATCTGGGAATCGTGGCGTAGTGTTGCACGTCTGGTATTCGAGACTTACGATTGATTAAACTTTTTCTCACATATATATGTTTAAAATTTATATTTCATTCCGCTCCGCGAGTTGCGATATAGCGAATTATTATTAACCACGTAATTCTCTGCACGAATAGTTATTTATTTAATAATTACACAATAAAACCCACGTTTGCGTGTCCTTATTAGAAAGTTTGTGTCGCATCGCGGTATACGCTATACAATATTCGTATCGTTTGATGAAATGATTAATTAATAACGGGATAACGATTGGCCCGTTTTAATAACCGCGTAGCAACTTCATTTGTTATTCCTTTTCATCTTCGAAGAAGTGATATTTAGAGCCTTATGCCACTGCGCCGTTAAGATTAACAAGATATTGAGTCAACGAATAGGAGATGCATCTTCTAAACTCTTCTCGAATCGGTAGCCGATTTTTTCTCTTATGCTTACTCATAAAATAACCATCTCCGATTTTTTTTCAGAATTTTAGCAGTAGCCGAATCTCAAAAATGATTTTTGTTTGTTATATTTTTGATGTTATTTGAAAATTGAATAATTACGAATAAATTGTGCCGTACGGAATCGAAATCGATGAATTTCACTGATTCGTGAAATTCGTTTCTAAACAGCTGCTGCAAAGGTAGCGAGCTTCGGTTATGAATTACGATACAGCAAACACTCTCTGTGTCTCTGTTTGTTTAGGGTAACGATTTGTCTTCCAATATCATGAATACGCGAAACGGTATGGCGAGGAGGTAACATCTTGTCACCTTTAACTTCATCTTCATACCCGGCAGCCCATCTGCCCATCGAAAAGTGACCGAACCCTGCAGATAAATAATTTCTGTATAGAATAGTTCGCGTATAAAGTCGTGCATCAAGTCTTATACAAGGCAGGGTGCCAAAATTTAGGCGATATTCATTTCACATTATTTTATATTATTATTATTATTATTATTATTGTTATCTAACGCAGTGAACTTGCCGAGATTTATAACAGAAGAGGGTTGATAAAAAAAAAAAAAAAGAAGAAAAAAGATTGAATACTTTTTTCGTTTGTCTAAGAAAGGTGGAATAAATTGTTACGCATCTGTTATCGAGGAGGCAGTTATTCTCGATATTTTTAACTGGATGAAGACCAAGTTATAGGGTCTCGATCGTTCCGCTACATTCATCAATGTCGTCTTTCCTGCCAGTGGTATATATTCCGAAAATTGAACACAAAGGGAGTATATCTCTGGACTGATTCTCAATGGCCAAGAAAAAAAAAAGGCAGTTAAAAAGGACAACGGCAAGTGTCGAACAGAAATAAAAGACTACGTCTCAACAACCGCGAGATACCAAAACTGTCTTTTGAAGTCAAGTAAGACTGCAAAACGAAGATTAATTTCGATGATATATACCTATCTAAATTATTCCGCATAGAACACACAAATTTTACAAAATTATGGACGACGATACAAATTTGATAATCGTATGGATATTATTAGTACAAAATAGTAGAAAAAAATAAAATTTGAAACATCTATACAGCGAGGGAATATCCAATCTAATCGTAAGAAAGCCAACATTTGATAGAAATAAATTACTACCTTATACATAGAGTGGGCAGCCAGCTGATATAATTATGGTTATTTTATAATTGTATTTTATACCAGCTTCTGAAAGACGAACACTTTCTTTACGGTTATTTTTAACTCCGCACTTTGCCGTTATAGATATAAATTTTCTTTTCATTTTCATTATTTCCCTTCGAGTTAATAACTGCAAAGTGTAAAGTGATCCGACAGAGATCTCAGTCTTCCATTTCTGCTAAAAGCAAAAAATTGGGAATACACAGAGGCTTTGAACAAGCAATATTGTATCATTAATTTGGCTCAAGATGTGCTGCACGCGGGACGATTGATCTTTTGTTAAAATTTAAAAAAAATTAAAATATTACCACAGCTAAGAAAAGAACCTATTGTTCAAATATAATGCGAAATTTGAATACCTTCTTTGAGTCATACAGCAGCTTTTACACAAATTGGTTCAATGATTATTATTTAGCATTAGGCAAAAAATGAAATTTCGATTGAAATGAATGAATTTTAATTTTCATATCTAAGCACTACGTTTCTAAAATCTTGAAAATCATGTCAAAAAAGTATTGAAAAATGCCAAATCGACGGGTGATTAAGTCTGCAGATTATTGATAAGCATAAATCGCGTTTTATAAGGATTTAATTTTAAGCCATCAAATTTATTGATGCAAGCTCCATTACCTGAAATTCCCGGTATGCCATCTGAGCAGCGAAAGACAATAGTCAGACTTTACCCTCGTCGAAAACTTACTGAAAGATCCTAACTCCATCCCGTTATTCAACTGTTTTATATTACGAAAAGCTCATAAAGTCGCGATGGGTGTAAAGTAAACCTAATAAATCACTGAACAAAAGTGAAAATTGCTTTCCAGCAAGTATCTGGTCAAAATTTTCTCGTGCTTTCTAATAGACGTGAAATTTGAATAAAAAACCAACCCTTTTCATTCCATCTGGTACTTTAGAAATTTTGGCAACACGTTTACCGGTTATATTATTAATATTTTTCAAACGAATCTCAAATTATGGCAGACTCTATTTGTCGATCGCATTTCGAAACGATACTTAGAATAGTGCTGCCGTTAAAGAAAAAAAAAAAGCTTGAGGCCTCTGGAAAAAAGCAAGCTTTAAAAGTAAAAGAGGTGAACGGCCGTTTAATGGCCTATTGCTTATATATCAACGCAAAAAGTTTGTGGAATATTTAGTACCTTTATGAGAAGGAAAAAAGCTTTAATAAAAGTTTGTTTGCATTTTTTATAAAAGCAAACAGGTGAAATTAGACGAAGGGGAACAAGGGACATGGATAGTCTTATCATCTATACTGACGATAAGTAAAAACGCCTTCTTTCATATCTCCAACTTTGTGTTAATGATATTTTCCTTTAACTTATTGTCAAATCTGCAGTGCTATTAATAAAACACGACATTTCTCAATCATTCCTGGGAATAGATATTCAACTAGGAAGCATATATCACGTGCTGTACAATCTTTGATCACGTATCACGTATCTACTGATAGTTTTATTTATACATACCTACACAATCTTCCAGAATCATAGGTTGCGAGAAGCTTATTATAGAATTTGACTTTTTTTTTTATATACAATTTATTCGTGTAAAATAAATTTTTATACTTATATTTAATTATAGATTATCTCTATCAGTATAGAGATTCAAATTTCTGTCTAATAATAGCACCGTGGAACAAAGCTGCAAAATTAAACTCGGAGGGGGGGGATTATAATTCTAAATGATACTGAGAAGATACGTTCATGCGCATGTATATATGTATAATCTAACAGTTTACTATATAATATGTAATAGATTTAGCCCAAAGAAGCTCTTGCAGGGGTACCCACTGTATCTCGTCATATTATAGTGTAGCTTTATCGGCTCTAGACCCTAGGGTGTTATTACGAACGAAATTACCTTTGAGGTAGTTATACTGTTGCCAGAATATTGGAAATTTATAAACGTTCTTGGTAACGAACTAATTTTCAATTTAGTTTCATCGTTAGCTGTGCTTTTTCAATCAACTTTTCAAACCAATTACAAATAGTTATTAACTGTCAAATACCCTACTAGCAACGAGAAATTGCTGCGGTAATTGCGGACATTCAATCGTTGTACGTAAAACAAAATGAGGAAAAAAATTAATCAACGAAGAAGATATAGTAATAATATTCAAATTTCCAACTACCTCGTCATTTCGTTTCGTGAATTATACCTACGTAAAACATACGATGGAAGGACTTTTAAATTTATATCAAAATCTCGTCCTTTCTAAAATATGGAGATGACTGGATAATGTATGACTCTTCGCTTAGCGCGCAGAGACGAGCTTACGAAATGCTCTTCGTCCCAAAGTTGATATTCAATTTATTTTAAATCGTGAAACAGGAAAAAAATAAAAAGAAATATTTTTGATATTTTATACTAACATTCACCTATATATCATTTTGGAAGTCTGAAAGCTCACGAGACAATATGAATGGCAGGAGAAAAAAAAGAAAAAATTAAGTAGGAAGAAAATTTTTATATCCTCAAATCAAAAACTTGGGTTCTTTATTTTCTTATTAAGTGTCACATATATCACATTTCTTGACCCTGTCATGGACTAAGCCGCCAAAGTAAGAAGTAGAGGTACTCAGGGTATACCGTTATGTCATTTAGGTATATCCAACCATTTCCACGTCAGGACTTATACGAGTACCCCAGCTGCTTGGGACAAGGTTAGAACTCTCACGTTGTAGGTATATTCTCGAGAGAATTCCAAATGAAATTTATTTCGTCGGGTTATTTTCCACCGAAAAGTGTTTCTCGACGCCTACAAAGCATTCGAGTCAAAACGAGAAAATCTGTAAAGGCATCCAAGTCGCCAGATATTTGAAATGCAACAGTAATTTACCCTTAATAAATACTGAGGGGAAGAATTAATTAATGAAAATTACGATATTCATATAATAATGAATTTTAGAATGGTGGAAGATAAAATCTCACCGAATGATCATAGCATCAGGGGAAACTCATATAGGTACGATAATCGTAACCTGGAGTTTAATGCTTTAATATACGTCGTTAGGAGGCTCATACGTGCTTCGAATGGGACGACGAACCAGAACAGTATATCCACGCACCTAATATCATTTAGAATTAGTCCTAATCGTATGAGAGTAGGTGGTTATTGAACGAATTCGATTCAATGGAAGAAAAGTTTATCGATGAGATAACTGCCAGTTATCAATATCAGTGCGTTATTAATTTAACCCCGTATTTCATATGAGTAAAAACGTTCATGCCTATGAATCGTGAGGGAAAGAAGAAAATAAAAATGTTATTTGCTAGTGAAACACCGTTTTTTGAAATCTATGAAAACGTACTTCGCTGTTAAAAAAATTAATTCGATGTAACTAATTACATTCATAACAAATTCTATTACCAAAGAGTATTCAGCCGGATTAATCTGTTGTCGAGGAGGTGCATGAACGATTAAATTATTAAGTTTTTAATCAACTGTGAATATAAAGTACGAATTCAGAATTGCTAATTTGTAAATTCAATACTGCACACGTTGTTGTTAGGAGGGCTTAAAAAAAATAGGCTAATTCATTTTTGAAACATTCATTCATTCAGACTTATAATAAGAATTAAAAAAAAAAATTTAATGTACTTTTCTAGGTATGAAAAATGTGCTGAAATGAACGAGTTTTTTTTTTTTTTTTTATTCCGACTGTCTGTATTTAGCTGGAGCTTTAATCCTTTCCTAGCATTCAAAAGCTCCTCGTCATCCCTTTGGCCATTGCATAGTCACAACGTTACAACATAAATTGAGTTCATGTAAAAATTATACTCATCGTATGGTTCTAAGCACACAAAGTTCGAATCACTGTTGCAGCCGAAAAAGTGGAAGAGGAGAAAGTTTTTAATAGAAAATAAAGAAGTACGTCAATAAGATCAAGATAATCGTTAAACTTGAGGAAAGTACCTCCATGAACGAGTAACGAAAATAAAAAGAACTTTTCCTTATTTTCTTATCTCAAATTCCTACCACCATACAGACACTGCGTTCTAATGGTGTGAAAATATTTTCTACAATCAGAGAAGTCGAGGTTTCTTTGTGGGCGTTGAATGGAACCTTAACGAGGGGCGAAAGGTAAACCCGAATTTTTTTGCAACCGTTTCCCGCTATCTTTTCCCTCTTTTCAACACCTTACCTTCCCTTATTTCGGCCATTTGAAGCTTGGGAATTAGAAAATTAGAAGCTATGATCTCGCCGTGTGGCTTTGAGGTTCGGGTCACCCCCTCGGGACGATAAAATAGGACTGTAACTTCAGAAAAGTTCGTTAATCATCCAGTATGCTCATGTAAGCCTGTATTAATTCGAGTAGGTGGATATTACGCTTTCAGCTTTCAGCTTTCAGCTTTCAGCTTTCAGTTTCACTTTCAAAGCAACGCGGCATATCACAAAAAAGTTATATGTACGTGGCGTCGGAGGGGTTCGTGATAGTGACGACGTCAGGCATCATCCATTCCTCAAAGATCGAAAGAAACCCTTTGGTTCTTGAGTTACGACGCGTGCAGAGAAGGCGTTCTCTTAGTTTTTCGGATCCTTTATATTTCCCGGAAAGATCGTAAAGGATGCTCTTAACTCGGATATCGTCGCTTGTTCGACTGAAAAGTGCGTTGACTGGGGAACAAAGCTTGGTACGCGGTAAAAAGCTCGAGTTAACTCCCCTCTTGAGATGATACCATGATGGCACCAATGAAGAAGTGCCATTCTCAAGTAGCTCATTTTTACCTACTTCATTTTTTTTTTTTTTTATCCTGTTCACCGAGTGTCCTGGTACAAAGGTATATATGCATATTACCCTCGCAATGTTCACACGTGTTTCGAAACGATCATTAATCCCCGAATTCTGTTTCCCTAGATGCATGAGTTCACTTTTCCACCGAACCGTAAAAATCGTTTGAACATTTCGGAGTTAATAAATTTCATGTTAACGATTGTGGCTAAAGATTTTCGCTTACATACCTATGTATAATGTATATATTTTCTTACGCTTGAATGATGTGAAGATTTATTTTTAGGGTGTATCTATTATCTTGTGTTCAAATTTTCATATGACATACTAAAAGCTGAAAACGGTGAAAGCGATATCACACAAATTGGAAAAAAAAAAAGTATCGAATCGTTGTAGCGTCACAGTCGTACATTCAGCGAATTTAGATTGCAAATTACGCTGACAAAACTTTCGCCTTGTTCGCTCCGTATAAGAAACGTTGATATATTTCGAGTGCTTACCTCGCGATAGTCTGGTTATTTTTTTTTTTTTTTTTTTATAGAAGTGCTGTTTCGGGTGAACTCTGACTTCAGTATAATAGGATTTTCTTTATTTCATCAAACTCGATACCATCTAGCGAAACTATGGGGTTAATCTAATTGAAGTCTATACCCATACCTACTCTTAGCACATTGGCCAAAATAATCTAACAATAACGAAAGACTTGAGCAAAAGAAGACTCCGAAGTGTGTTAACTGACCTATTAATGTCAAGCTTGTGATATATATTTGCGACAAAACCCATATACCATATAGAGAAGAAACTTTACCTATGGTCTACAATCCCGTAACCAGTTAATTATAACCACTCAGTTTCATTGTGCCATAAATTCTATACAGGGATAAATATAACGAGACATCTTCCTCGTTCGCGTATATTAATATACATCCTTACATCTAAACTATACCAAAAAAATAGTATAAAATAATTGTTTTGCTCTAAAATTTGTATTACAGACAATATTTCTCAGATGCTTTAATTTCAGATTAAAGTTGCGAGAATATGTTGAATATAATAGAACCCTGCAGTAGAAGCTTCATTCTCGGTAGATTCTGCTCACTAAACACTAACCAAAGGGTAGGCTTTGGTGGACATTCACAGTTACCTTAACCGTCAATAGTGTATGGGCAACAGTCTACAATCTAGAGCCAACAGGCAACCCTTAATATACTTATCCAGCTTAAAAAAAGACTCTTCCTGGTCGTAAAGTGCTCGTGAAAAAAAAAAAAAAAAAAAAAAATCAGCCACAAATTTTGTTGTAGCGTACCGCACGGGGTTAAAAAGCCTAAAACGCTTTTATCCTCGCGGTAGGTTCGTTAGGTTAGAGTATAATCGGTTTTGTTCCGTTTCATTTGTCGCAATGCCGCGTGATTTGTATAATTATAAAATCTTTTCTCGATTCTGGAAATCGACCGTTATAGTTGAACTGGATAAAATACCGACATGAGATTACAGCCTGTATTAGTTGTCTCATTGTTATATCGAACAGCGTCTATTCAATCTCTGCCTCTAATTGGAGATAATGAAAATTCAAGGGAACTTACTATTAGCACTAGCTCACTACAGCTGGTAATATATCTAGGTACGTGTAGGTGAGTAAATTTTAACGACGATCTAATATCGTTGATATTTTCATTGATCATTAATCTGTTAATTCTCTTTGAAGTAATACCAGAGTTAGGCCTTGAGTTCTGAGACATCCTGTGCTTACCTCTATACAACATGCACACAAATGTTCTAATATCCACGTGCGAAATGTGTGCGAATCCGTGATACATGATGTAGTACAACCATCGTTAAGCAATATAGGATATAATTCTCTACGGAAGACAGTCACATATCGTCAGGTTTCATGGATACGTATAATGTATAGAGTAATTATAGATGTCAATTTAGGTATAGATATATAGATAGCTGTTAATATTCAGAGTTCAGAGTTACGTTTAATCGGATCACATATAACATTCTGACAGATGTAGAAGATTAATACTGTGAACTATGGTCATTTAATTGATCGCTGGTTCAAGACTGAAGGGTGAACTGATTACGCGCATCAAGTTCTAGATCGTTTGAATCTTTTACTAAAATGAATTGGTACTATATGGAAATTCGGCTTTGATTAACCGCTAATCATATACGTGAATTGAAACAACTTGTTCAAATTAGTTCTACAAGTGCTTCGATATTACAATTCAAATAAGAAAACCCAGGGATCCAACGATTTTAGAGATACTTATGTATTCACCTCGTTAACATCCTGCGGGAGATCAATTTCAGCTTTATGGGAAGAATAATATAAGGGTGTAATAGGATGATTGTGAGATTGAAACGGTTTAGGATTCTAACACGAACGAACTCTGGGTTTGGGTCTTCTGGTGTTATAATTACCGGACCTTGATTACAATTCGGCAATTAATTTTCATATTTTAAAATAATTTCAATCTTCTTGAAGGCTGAATTCGAATGAAGTTAGCGGATTAATTGGAAGGGTATAAATTCAAATCTTGTTAAATCCATCAAAACTGATTTTGAGAATCAATCAAATCCGAAATCCCTAGTTTCTTTTTTTGTTTTTTCTATAATTATTCATTTTAATTGATAAACCAGATTCGCATCTAGACACCTCATTCCAGATCACTGGAATGGAAACGGATTATTGGTATACTATCACATCGATTGGGAATTGTTATCAAATACCACCAGAATTAACTGCAGCATATGCTGTACACGCGGTTAAAGCTGACAGCAGATTCGGTAAAGTGGAAAAGTGAGATGATACAAGAGTGAAAAGTGCATCACTAAGCCTTGCACGATCGTCAGATGGTAAGCTTGGATTAAATCGTGCTGAATTTTAGACACGACGTAAATTTTCATTTAATATTAACGTCACGTCTAAGCCATATATAACACGTCACGGAAGATGGACAGGATTTATTATATACCAGAGGATCATCACAGGTTTTTAAAGTCAATTCTAATAACGGTCTAATATATTTCGCGGAACGACTCAGGAGTAAAATTTTGGAGTATAGATGTATCCTTTGTATTCATCTCGCCAACGTTTACTCAAAGTTTTATTTCCTGATAGGATATTTAGTCCTCAAAAATCGACGCTTTTATCCGAAAATATTTTACCCATATTTTGTATACCTCTCTCGCTTATCTTATATAGTGGCGTATAAGATATTCTATGTTATATCTGTATGCCGGAAGTTACGTGTAACATAACTTTCTGGAAAGTCGATTACACGACGTTTAATTTATACAACTTGTTATTGACTGCAACTAACTCAATGATGCAGTTGCTACCCATCCGAGTACATATAACGAACCAAGTTATCTCCAGTTTCTTCGAAGTGAAAAGATTTTCGCTCTAAGAAACAACCTCGACTTTACGGTCTTCCGAGTAAATGAATACGGAAGCTAGATTATTCTTCCAGAAAAATCATAAACGAACTGTAAATTTGACTTATAACTTATGACATCAACGGTCGATAGAATTGTGATAAAATTAGTGAAATGTAGTTCATTTTGCGAATATTTATCATCAACGATAACTCGCGAATAATTGTTTCAATGGTAAGCAATTAAAATATTCTATCCTTTGAAGTATCTGCGGTAGATCGACCGACCCATGCTCCTTATCCGGCAGTAAGCTATTCACTACTTGGCCCTAGTTCAATCAGGTGATCCCCAACATGTCTAGTTTACGACTGGATTCATCCGCTTTGGGTTTCCCTTAAATGAGGGCTATAACTTATCGACTATTTCAGCAAGATCAATTTGTATTCGCGTAAGAAACTAGGCATAATATCAAATAAACATCGTCAACTGACAGAGCACGAACCGTTGTCAATATAATGACACGTGAAGGAATGGGGAGAAAGTCATGTATGTAGTTACGACCACGTGCGTGACAGACCGAGGGGATGATTCAAACAAATCGAGGTAATATCCTCGGTTGTATATACCTACTACAGGGGGAAAAAAAAACTCACGAAACTTTCATCTAATATCCCAAACAGTGAGTTGCTATTTTTTTTTCTTTCTTTTTTTCGAATTGTATCCCCTTCTTCCACGCTAAAAAAAAAAAAACGCAATCGGTGTCACATACGAATTCCCTGTATCCCCTTCTTCTTCTATGGTATTAGATAGACTGTATTCTTCATAGATCAGGCTTAGAGAAGAAGAAGGTCGACGAGGTCCTGCGTGGATATAGAAACCGAATAGCTAACGTAAGTTATGCGATGTCACGATTTCATTGGTATTCAGATTGAAGTGACTCCGTCAGAGTCCTTGCAACGCTAAAACCCCATAGCTCCTTGGTTTGCAGTGGCCCTTCTTGGTTATCTTTAGTTCCCCTTGATCCCTAGGTCAATCTCAGGGTTCTCTGCCCTCCGAGGGATGGTCTTATTTCGGGAAACTAAGAGAAAGGGTTATCAGCAGAAGCTAACAGGTCAAGTTTACAAACGACTATCCACCCCCCTCTCACCTTGATTAATCTCGTCTACGTCCATCACGACACGCACCGCAAATTAGCGGGAGCATAAGGGCTAAACAAACGAAAGTCGTACAAACTATAACTTACAATGGTGTGTGGTTGGGTTCTAATTGTTTCTAACAAATGTGGTTAATTAGCACCAACTCCTATCTACCTAACCTTTGTGCGAAAATCTACGAAGACAGGTGAAACTACTTATTTATGTATATAGACATAGAACTGAAATGATATATCTTTAGTTAACTATTTTATGGTTCAATAATTACCAAGTATAAGTCCACGAAGCTATTCTATCCTTATGTATAATAATAATCCCATATTCAATTTACCCAGGAGTCCGTAGTTACATGGGATATTTCATCTTCAGTAAACGCTGAATCATGAGTCGCATATGCTTCAGTTTCAAAGATGGTATACAGCACGAGATAATCTCCTTCGTCTTTTAACCGTCACGAAATTTCCTATTTTCCTTTCGTTCGTGTTGTTTTTTTTTTTTTTTTCTTTCTTTCTTTTTTATAATGCAAGAAAGCTGTATATTCAGTTATCTACAAATTGTTAAACCGAGTCTGTACATAGCTATATGATAACGTACCGTGTTAATATCCGCACTGCACTTTACCATGACAAACTATTCTTATTTTCGGGCATACCTGGCGGTCAAGATATTAGGGTCTTGATATTAGGGCTGTATATCACCTGGTGAGAATCTACCACGTACCTGTATTTTCAAACCTGGCTGACTCCGAGACGGAAAAGGATGGTCATGAAAGGACAGGGTATACGTCGACAAAGAAAGTACAATTGCACAGAGGCGTTGAAGTGGCAAAGAGTGGATAGACCCTAGATAATGTTTAAACCACTCAGTGGACAAAGATACTTTACTTGAGGTATGGAATAAAAGGAATTTTTATTCCGAGGTGAGAAAAGAAGCTTTACGATATAAAAGCAGGTAGTTTCACGAGCGACTGGTGTGGCAAATAAAATAGCAAAGTGTGGGTATAGCTAAAGTTTTTACAATTTTTATATATTTTTTTTTTGATCAACGATGATTATTATTTTATTAAATTTTCTAGTCGTTTGATTAAATTACTTTCTGAATACGTCTTATAGTGGGATAATGACGCAACGGGGTATTTGGTAGACGATATATAATACGGTGTAGCATCTATTGCACTAGTGAAACTCGTTTTAATTAAACTTCGTCTTCATTTAGAAGTTCATCGTGAAGCTAATTTCCAATTACAAAATCCGTATATAGAGATCCATTTGTTTCGCAGCGTGCGAACGTAATCCTTACATTTTTTTGTTTGCACCCAAGGTTTTTGACAATACCAAAAAACACTAAATAATGACCTCAATGATTCAAGAAATCAAAAAAGGGTGGCAGCTGTCGGATGCAGATATTATTTTACGTTATATATTCACGAGCTTTATTCTCCGACTCAGTTAACGACTCCGTAATTTATCTGTAGAATAGAAATTTCCGCACATTGCACTAAACTAATTATCTTCATTCACTGACATCACAATTTCTGAGTTATCTACTATCTAAAATCAAGTAGAGTGTGTAAAAAAAAAAAAAAAAAAAAAAATGCTCGCTCGTGCAACGTCCTCGGATTCCAGTCTATAATAACAGTTGCATCGCATGTGATCATTAAAATTTCCGTGTACTCACACTCGCGTAAAGATAAAAAAAATCGTTACATTTAGCACGAGAAAGAACGTTTCCGTCGTATTTTTGCCTAAACGAAAAGTCCCACCGAGCTTTATATGCCAGCGACATCGGCGCCTACAGTCTATTGAGGTTTTTTCCCATTAACATCAATATGGATAACGACTTGGTCGTATAACGTGAGGAGAGATTTTATCGACGACAATGTTCAATCATGTATGATCCGTGAGAATCGAAGAGTGAAAACAGTGCTTGATTTTTTCTATCATCGAGTTTGTTTACCCAATAATTATCTCATTATTAATTCACTTCATAATTTTTTTTTTTTTTTATTCTATGGATGAATTTGAGCTCCGTGAAGCACTGAATCTGACAAACCGATTAGAGAGATTAAGGAATCTTTGCCGAGTGAATGAAACGCAGTCTATTGGGTACCTATCACAAGGTTCTCGTTGTCAATGACCACGATTATGTTGGAAACTATCGTATCTTTACTGGTTTCAACTCCGTCTGCTATTCCTCCTCCTTCGTTTCTTCCTATCCTCGGCATTCTTTCATTCGAAGCTTCTCTTTCCACAGTGACTTTTTTTTTTGATCAGTGATAGGACGGGAAAAAGTTAATATCCTTGGTGGAGCAGGAAAAATACTACTTCTGTGAAAATTTCAACCGTTTTCAGTCGACCAATCGATACCGCAATACGATAAGGTGGAATAACTATTTCAAGTTGAAGATTGTATCTTCGATATCCGTATCTTGAAGTTTGTTGAAAGATCCAGACCAAATTTTAACACACGATTTGTAAAAGTGAATATTGAAAAAGTTAACGAAACTTTCAGACCGATTTTTGTCCGGGTAAAAAATTAAAAACTAATGTATCTCGGCTGCAAAAAGTGTTCCTTGCACTTCTTCATAAAATTTGTTCAATTTCTAACGATGGAAAACGATGATAATAACAACTATAAGCATGTTAAAACGCGCGAGTGGTCGCTATTGATTAATTGAAAGTACAGAGTACAGGGCTGGAGGGAAGCATGAAGGCAACAGCGTGGTAATTGGGTTGCTTCGCAAGCTCAAAATTAAATACGGAAGTTAATCTGCGTGGTTTGCAAAAAATTAGGTTACAAAAGTGATGAAAAATCATAGCCAAAGTTGTGCCAAGAATAAAGGTTTGCATTAAACAGAAGTAGGTACCTAATTATGCAATAAGTACCTCGTGCCAGAAAACCAGAACACGAAATCTGTTCCCATGAAGAAAAAAAATAGAAAAAAAAAAATCGTTAACTCTTATCTTAGAAGCTCGTCATATTTAAGCCCATCTATTATATACAGACGCTCGTATCTCGCGCGGAAAGTGTTAAAGCAGAAAAAATATAGTTTAAAAAGCTTTCGACCGGAGATGCCTTGATATGCTCTGAGTTAGGTAATCGGACAGTATAAGAAACAACTTTTACAGTCACGGCACTAACGGTAAGAAGAGGGTTAATAGCTATTAAAGCTGATATAAAATATGTTAGAATCTTCGAATATAATTAACCGATAAGTTGTATAGGTTGTATATTTAGACGTTTTTGTTACAGACGTGTTCATCAAGGATTTCGGAAATGTCGGTCGAAGTAAGAGCAGGTCGGCCTACGGTGCCATCCGTTCCTCAATCGAAAAGACCTACTATACTGGTATATCCAACGGGTAAGTTGATTGCCACAGGCGTTCATTGACCAACAATAAAATCCAATTTCGACTTTTGGGCGTTAGACTTTCCGCTTTAATCTAGGAAACCTCAATGTTATAAGTTACAAATGATATCTTCAGGTACTAATATGTTTTATTGTTTCTATTCGATCAGCGGATAACATTTTCTAATTTTAAACGCGAGTGGAATACCGTATTTTATCACGTACTTCTCTACGGCGTTAAGGTTCGTTGCTGCCAAAAGCTCCAGCTTTTGGACATTCCTTCTTATTATAGTCCTTACGACTTTTTTTCTTTTCTTTTTTACCGTTAATATCCTGTAGATTTATATATTTTACACCTTGATTACTCTACTAGTTACTTTTAAAATGCTAACCGCCTATCCTAATGCGGCGTTGTATATATACGGAGCAAAAATTTTGCAGCATACATTTTCATGGATCTGATCTGAATATAATAACAGCTTTTGCCGGTCAAAAGACAGCAAGCTTTCGTAACGAGAATTGTTTCTGTAAAGTTTATACCTAAATGATATTATAATTAATCTAAAATTAATCTTGACAAAATCTCGATCCACGTGATAGGCAATACGGTCATTATGGACTATGAGTTTCGTAGTAAATCACAAGCTCATAATTCCTAAAGGTACTTCACTCTTTATACTACAGATTTCTCAATACTTCGTGGCAAATTTGAATAATAGAAATACTTTGCATTCGGTATTTTGCACAGATAGAAGATGAACAAATATGCATATTTTCGGGTACTATACAATATAGTACGTAATTCATTGTTCTTGTATTGTCGAGCAGTAACAGCGGGTAATTCTATTATATACGTAATGCATGAGGGTCAACGAACTGTATAATGTAATCACGATATGCTTAGGCTCAAACGGAGTAAAGTGGTAAAATTTTCATCACTCATTCACGTATTCTATAAGTGATAGAAATAAATTGTTAAAATTGTTGCGAATTTTATCATTCATATTTCAGACGCTCTCTTTGTTCTATATAAAGGATCTCGTGGATTGGAGACCGAATATTGACTAAAAAAAAAAAAAAAAATTCCAACGTGGGTACAAATCCCAATTAATTAATATCAAGCTTGTTAAAATTGTCGAATTGTTCAAGTCGTACCTAATTATATAACGATACCACCGCAATTAACCCCATTCATTCGTGACTCGCTTCGCGAAAGAGTCTCGCCTTTTGTTTCTCATTGTTTCGAGAGAAGAAAAAAAAAAAAAGAACCAGGTAAAAAGAGGTTTGGGCGAATAATTCTTCGGCGGTATTATCGGGCCCTCGAGGCCCTCGTGGGTTTCGTGTACCTCGGACTTTGCGCATCGCTTTTTGAACCCCGGAGAAGAGTATAGGTACAACTTCCCTGGAGATTTGGTATCGTATTTCGACGAGTCCCTCACGTACCGGAAACCCTTTTCTCATATCACCGTCACATCTACGTAGAAATACTCTGTGCGCTTCGATTCTCTGAGATGAAAGAAAAATCGGAAGAAATTCCTGCGAAGCTATTCCGTCGTTTTTTTTTTTTTTTTTTCGATGTTGCTACTCCAGCAATTCTGTGGCTCACTGTAGATAGTGGTTTGAAAAAAAAAACGTATGGATCGACAATTAACAGAATTGAAAGTAATGAAAATTCGTACTGTTTTACGAGGTAGCAAAAGCTCGTGAGAAATTGCTGGATATTTCACAAAGATGAGTCTTATTTTACGTCCTCGTTTACTGCAGTGAATAAGAGAGTACTCTGTAGCCTGTGTAAAGATGTATTCGTCAACAGGATGAGGAAAAATGGAGATAAAAATTCTTGGGCTTTGGTTAGTTTACGGTGTTACAAAGATTGGCTCTACTTTAAGTCTCAGTCTTCGTAGAAAAATATTTGCCAAAGAAATAGAGAATAACGACCATCTACAAGTTTTTATCGTGTCTATAAAAAAGGCGAAATTCAAGTTGAACGATTGTCAATCTTCGTGAAGTTAAAAACTTTACATGTCAGAATGTTATTTTTTCATTTCATATATCCATCGACTCAAGGGGATTTCCTCAAATAATAACTCTTCTAGGGATCTGCCAGATCCCATTTGCTACAAATTTGTACGAAGAATAATAACAGATATTATCGTATACATGAGGATACAGTTCCTACTCATATTTCAAATCACACACGCAATATATAAAAACGAGAATTGGTTACGTGGTAAAAATAAGCTTCCAAATCATGACAAAAATAATCTTTCCCATTATTATACGAACGTTTGACATTTATTAAATTAAAAGGTCGTATAGTTTTTCGCCTATATATTTACGCGAGAACTTCAAAATATGTTTAAAAACGTTGAAATTGAAAAGTTTCAATGAACAAAACGGAAGACTAGATTTTTTTTTTTATTATTTAGAGGCAGAAAATTTCATTTGCCAACTACAACATTTTGTTTTTTGGGCTTTCCAATTCTTCATTCCGAATGATTTATGCGTTTTTGTCATTTTCCGAACGAATTACGGCTTACAAAAAAAAAAATTACACGAACTTCTGTAACAAAAATTGCCTTTTTGATACCTGCGACCTTTCGCCATTAAACACGCGATATGTACAATTTTTAGTTTTACGTCAATTTGTGCTTTGACAGGGGTGTTCGGGTAGTGTGTCTTTTTTAATTGCCATATCCAGTTGTGTCATTTTAAAAGTGCTAAAGTGTGTGTACAACTTCTGTACATATGTATGTATAAAGGGAGATTGGTCTATCTCGTAGTAACTACGCCCTGGTATACACGTGGTTAATTACATTGCGAACTTTTCTCGTATGTCGAGTAGCTCCTAGAAGCAGTTGTGTATCACGAGTCAAGTCTAGAGTAGCTTTTGCGAGCTTTGGCCGCAGAGACGTAAGCCGCCGATTTGTTTTACTCCTAAAACTTGGCGAACTTTACACTACTCGTATATTTTCGTCCGGATAAATTCCTCCTTATAATAAAAAAATCTTGACGAAAAACAGATGAGCACGATGAGTCGCATAATGCTATGTGGATTGCCTGCCATCGGGCGTTTTGCGCTGTTTTCGTATGGCTGTTGTTTTTCCGGGGAATGACAGTTGTTCACTGTGAGTGATTGACAGATCAAAGGAAAATATTATTTGTCTACGAGAAAAAAATGAATAAAAAAGTAGCGCAGATGAAACCAGATGGGAATTGGCTTTTTCGCGCGCTGTCGTATTGCTTGTCGAAAAATCAGGATAGGCATCAGGAGCTAAGATTGACCATCGTTTCATTTATACTGCAACATTGGGATAGATTATATGGAGATTATATCATGGGAGACGAGTCACATGGCGTTTCTATGAGGTCAGCAGGAGACTACAAATTACATGTGGGTAAGAATGGCGTATACGCCGGTTACTCTAGGGACAACGGTGAAGGAGCTACGGTGTGCTAAAGCCTAAAAATTCACCGAAAACTATAGAATCGGAAAAAAAAAAATCAAAAAATGGATCGAAAAAAAAAATGCGAAAAATGCGTTGCTAGATAATTGAATAAGGAACAAGAGACTTCCTTAAAAGTTCTCTCTAGGGACAACGGTGAAGGAGCTACGGTGTGCTAAAGCCTAAAAATTCACCGAAAACTAGAATCGGAAAAAAAAAAATCAAAAAATGGATCGAAAAAAAAAATGCGAAAAATGCGTTGCTAGATAATTGAATAAGGAACAAGAAACTTCCTTAAAAGTTCTCTCTAGGGACAACGGTGAAGGAGCTACGGTGTGCTAAAGCCTAAAAATTCACCGAAAACTAGAATCGAAAAAATAAAAATCAAAAAATGGATCGAAAAAAAAAATGCGAAAATTCCGTATCTAGATAATTGAATGAGGAACAAAAAACGTCGTTAAATTTTTACTCTAGGGATAACGGTGAAGGAGCTACGGTGTGCTAAAGCCTAAAAATTCACCGAAAACTAGAATCGGAAAAAAAAAAATCAAAAAATGGATCGAAAAAAAAAATGCGAAAAATGCGTTGCTAGATAATTGAATAAGGAACAAGAAACTTCCTTAAAAGTTCTCTCTAGGGACAACGGTGAAGGAGCTACGGTGTGCTAAAGCCTAAAAATTCACCGAAAACTAGAATCGGAAAAAAAAAAATCAAAAAATGGATCGAAAAAAAAAATGCGAAAAATGCGTTGCTAGATAATTGAATAAGGAACAAGAAACTTCCTCAAAAGTTCACTCTAGGGACAACGGTGAAGGAGCTACGGTGTGCTAAAGCCTAAAAATTCACCGAAAACTAGAATCGGAAAAAAAAAAATCAAAAAATGGATCGAAAAAAAAAATGCGAAAAATGCGTTGCTAGATAATTGAATAAGGAACAAGAAACTTCCTTAAAAGTTTACTCTAGGGACAACGGTGAAGGAGCTACGGTGTGCTAAAGCCTAAAAATTCACCGAAAACTAGAATCGAAAAAATAAAAATCAAAAAATGGATCGAAAAAAAAAATGCGAAAATTCCGTATCTAGATAATTGAATGAGGAACAAAAAACGTCGTTAAATTTTTACTCTAGGGACAACGGTGAAGGAGCTACGGTGTGCTAAAGCCTAAAAATTCACCGAAAACTAGAATCGGAAAAAAAAAAATCAAAAAATGGATCGAAAAAAAAAATGCGAAAAATGCGTTGCTAGATAATTGAATAAGGAACAAGAAACTTCCTTAAAAGTTCTCTCTAGGGACAACGGTGAAGGAGCTACGGTGTGCTAAAGCCTAAAAATTCACCGAAAACTAGAATCGAAAAAATAAAAATCAAAAAATGGATCGAAAAAAAAAATGCGAAAATTCCGTATCTAGATAATTGAATGAGGAACAAAAAACGTCGTTAAATTTTTACTCTAGGGATAACGGTGAAGGAGCTACGGTGTGCTAAAGCCTAAAAATTCACCGAAAACTAGAATCGGAAAAAAAAAAATCAAAAAATGGATCGAAAAAAAAAATGCGAAAAATGCGTTGCTAGATAATTGAATAAGGAACAAGAAACTTCCTTAAAAGTTCTCTCTAGGGACAACGGTGAAGGAGCTACGGTGTGCTAAAGCCTAAAAATTCACCGAAAACTAGAATCGGAAAAAAAAAAATCAAAAAATGGATCGAAAAAAAAAATGCGAAAAATGCGTTGCTAGATAATTGAATAAGGAACAAGAAACTTCCTCAAAAGTTCACTCTAGGGACAACGGTGAAGGAGCTACGGTGTGCTAAAGCCTAAAAATTCACCGAAAACTAGAATCGGAAAAAAAAAAATCAAAAAATGGATCGAAAAAAAAAATGCGAAAAATGCGTTGCTAGATAATTGAATAAGGAACAAGAAACTTCCTTAAAAGTTTACTCTGGGGACAACGGTGAAGGAGCTACGGTGTGCTAAAGCCTAAAAATTCACCGAAAACTAGAATCGAAAAAATAAAAATCAAAAAATGGATCGAAAAAAAAAATGCGAAAATTCCGTATCTAGATAATTGAATGAGGAACAAAAAACGTCGTTAAATTTTTACTCTAGGGACAACGGTGAAGGAGCTACGGTGTGCTAAAGCCTAAAAATTCACCGAAAACTATAGAATCGGAAAAAAAAAAATCAAAAAATGGATCGAAAAAAAAAATGCGAAAAATGCGTTGCTAGATAATTGAATAAGGAACAAGAGACTTCCTTAAAAGTTCTCTCTAGGGACAACGGTGAAGGAGCTACGGTGTGCTAAAGCCTAAAAATTCACCGAAAACTAGAATCGGAAAAAAAAAAATCAAAAAATGGATCGAAAAAAAAAATGCGAAAAATGCGTTGCTAGATAATTGAATAAGGAACAAGAAACTTCCTTAAAAGTTCTCTCTAGGGACAACGGTGAAGGAGCTACGGTGTGCTAAAGCCTAAAAATTCACCGAAAACTAGAATCGGAAAAAAAAAAATCAAAAAATGGATCGAAAAAAAAAATGCGAAAAATGCGTTGCTAGATAATTGAATAAGGAACAAGAAACTTCCTCAAAAGTTCACTCTAGGGACAACGGTGAAGGAGCTACGGTGTGCTAAAGCCTAAAAATTCACCGAAAACTAGAATCGGAAAAAAAAAAATCAAAAAATGGATCGAAAAAAAAAATGCGAAAAATGCGTTGCTAGATAATTGAATAAGGAACAAGAAACTTCCTTAAAAGTTCTCTCTAGGGACAACGGTGAAGGAGCTACGGTGTGCTAAAGCCTAAAAATTCACCGAAAACTAGAATCGAAAAAATAAAAATCAAAAAATGGATCGAAAAAAAAAATGCGAAAATTCCGTATCTGGATAATTGAATGAGGAACAAAAAACGTCGTTAAATTTTTACTCTAGGGATAACGGTGAAGGAGCTACGGTGTGCTAAAGCCTAAAAATTCACCGAAAACTAGAATCGGAAAAAAAAAAATCAAAAAATGGATCGAAAAAAAAAATGCGAAAAATGCGTTGCTAGATAATTGAATCAGGAACAAGAAACTTCCTTAAAAGTTCTCTCTAGGGACAACGGTGAAGGAGCTACGGTGTGCTAAAGCCTAAAAATTCACCGAAAACTAGAATCGAAAAAATAAAAATCAAAAAATGGATCGAAAAAAAAAATGCGAAAATTCCGTATCTGGATAATTGAATGAGGAACAAAAAACGTCGTTAAATTTTTACTCTAGGGATAACGGTGAAGGAGCTACGGTGTGCTAAAGCCTAAAAATTCACCGAAAACTAGAATCGGAAAAAAAAAAATCAAAAAATGGATCGAAAAAAAAAATGCGAAAAATGCGTTGCTAGATAATTGAATAAGGAACAAGAAACTTCCTTAAAAGTTCTCTCTAGGGACAACGGTGAAGGAGCTACGGTGTGCTAAAGCCTAAAAATTCACCGAAAACTAGAATCGAAAAAATAAAAATCAAAAAATGGATCGAAAAAAAAAATGCGAAAATTCCGTATCTAGATAATTGAATGAGGAACAAAAAACGTCGTTAAATTTTTACTCTAGGGATAACGGTGAAGGAGCTACGGTGTGCTAAAGCCTAAAAATTCACCGAAAACTAGAATCGGAAAAAAAAAAATCAAAAAATGGATCGAAAAAAAAAAATGCGAAAAATGCGTTGCTAGATAATTGAATAAGGAACAAGAAACTTCCTTAAAAGTTCTCTCTAGGGACAACGGTGAAGGAGCTACGGTGTGCTAAAGCCTAAAAATTCACCGAAAACTAGAATCGGAAAAAAAAAAATCAAAAAATGGATCGAAAAAAAAAATGCGAAAAATGCGTTGCTAGATAATTGAATAAGGAACAAGAAACTTCCTCAAAAGTTCACTCTAGGGACAACGGTGAAGGAGCTACGGTGTGCTAAAGCCTAAAAATTCACCGAAAACTAGAATCGGAAAAAAAAAAATCAAAAAATGGATCGAAAAAAAAAATGCGAAAAATGCGTTGCTAGATAATTGAATAAGGAACAAGAAACTTCCTTAAAAGTTCTCTCTAGGGACAACGGTGAAGGAGCTACGGTGTGCTAAAGCCTAAAAATTCACCGAAAACTAGAATCGAAAAAATAAAAATCAAAAAATGGATCGAAAAAAAAAATGCGAAAATTCCGTATCTGGATAATTGAATGAGGAACAAAAAACGTCGTTAAATTTTTACTCTAGGGACAACGGTGAAGGAGCTACGGTGTGCTAAAGCCTAAAAATTCACCGAAAACTATAGAATCGGAAAAAAAAAAATCAAAAAATGGATCGAAAAAAAAAATGCGAAAAATGCGTTGCTAGATAATTGAATAAGGAACAAGAGACTTCCTTAAAAGTTCTCTCTAGGGACAACGGTGAAGGAGCTACGGTGTGCTAAAGCCTAAAAATTCACCGAAAACTAGAATCGGAAAAAAAAAAATCAAAAAATGGATCGAAAAAAAAAATGCGAAAAATGCGTTGCTAGATAATTGAATAAGGAACAAGAAACTTCCTTAAAATTTCTCTCTAGGGACAACGGTGAAGGAGCTACGGTGTGCTAAAGCCTAAAAATTCACCGAAAACTAGAATCGGAAAAAAAAAAATCAAAAAATGGATCGAAAAAAAAAATGCGAAAAATGCGTTGCTAGATAATTGAATAAGGAACAAGAAACTTCCTCAAAAGTTCACTCTAGGGACAACGGTGAAGGAGCTACGGTGTGCTAAAGCCTAAAAATTCACCGAAAACTAGAATCGGAAAAAAAAAAATCAAAAAATGGATCGAAAAAAAAAATGCGAAAAATGCGTTGCTAGATAATTGAATAAGGAACAAGAAACTTCCTTAAAAGTTCTCTCTAGGGACAACGGTGAAGGAGCTACGGTGTGCTAAAGCCTAAAAATTCACCGAAAACTAGAATCGAAAAAATAAAAATCAAAAAATGGATCGAAAAAAAAAATGCGAAAATTCCGTATCTGGATAATTGAATGAGGAACAAAAAACGTCGTTAAATTTTTACTCTAGGGATAACGGTGAAGGAGCTACGGTGTGCTAAAGCCTAAAAATTCACCGAAAACTAGAATCGGAAAAAAAAAAATCAAAAAATGGATCGAAAAAAAAAATGCGAAAAATGCGTTGCTAGATAATTGAATAAGGAACAAGAAACTTCCTTAAAAGTTCTCTCTAGGGACAACGGTGAAGGAGCTACGGTGTGCTAAAGCCTAAAAATTCACCGAAAACTAGAATCGAAAAAATAAAAATCAAAAAATGGATCGAAAAAAAAAATGCGAAAATTCCGTATCTGGATAATTGAATGAGGAACAAAAAACGTCGTTAAATTTTTACTCTAGGGATAACGGTGAAGGAGCTACGGTGTGCTAAAGCCTAAAAATTCACCGAAAACTAGAATCGGAAAAAAAAAAATCAAAAAATGGATCGAAAAAAAAAATGCGAAAAATGCGTTGCTAGATAATTGAATAAGGAACAAGAAACTTCCTTAAAAGTTCTCTCTAGGGACAACGGTGAAGGAGCTACGGTGTGCTAAAGCCTAAAAATTCACCGAAAACTAGAATCGAAAAAATAAAAATCAAAAAATGGATCGAAAAAAAAAATGCGAAAATTCCGTATCTAGATAATTGAATGAGGAACAAAAAACGTCGTTAAATTTTTACTCTAGGGATAACGGTGAAGGAGCTACGGTGTGCTAAAGCCTAAAAATTTACCGAAAACTAGAATCGGAAAAAAAAAAATCAAAAAATGGATCGAAAAAAAAAATGCGAAAAATGCGTTGCTAGATAATTGAATAAGGAACAAGAAACTTCCTTAAAAGTTCTCTCTAGGGACAACGGTGAAGGAGCTACGGTGTGCTAAAGCCTAAAAATTCACCGAAAACTAGAATCGGAAAAAAAAAAATCAAAAAATGGATCGAAAAAAAAAATGCGAAAAATGCGTTGCTAGATAATTGAATAAGGAACAAGAAACTTCCTTAAAAGTTTACTCTAGGGACAACGGTGAAGGAGCTACGGTGTGCTAAAGCCTAAAAATTCACCGAAAACTAGAATCGAAAAAATAAAAATCAAAAAATGGATCGAAAAAAAAAATGCGAAAATTCCGTATCTAGATAATTGAATGAGGAACAAAAAACGTCGTTAAATTTTTACTCTAGGGATAACGGTGAAGGAGCTACGGTGTGCTAAAGCCTAAAAATTCACCGAAAACTAGAATCGGAAAAAAAAAAATCAAAAAATGGATCGAAAAAAAAAATGCGAAAAATGCGTTGCTAGATAATTGAATAAGGAACAAGAAACTTCCTTAAAAGTTCTCTCTAGGGACAACGGTGAAGGAGCTACGGTGTGCTAAAGCCTAAAAATTCACCGAAAACTAGAATCGAAAAAATAAAAATCAAAAAATGGATCGAAAAAAAAAATGCGAAAATTCCGTATCTAGATAATTGAATGAGGAACAAAAAACGTCGTTAAATTTTTACTCTAGGGATAACGGTGAAGGAGCTACGGTGTGCTAAAGCCTAAAAATTCACCGAAAACTAGAATCGGAAAAAAAAAATCAAAAAATGGATCGAAAAAAAAAATGCGAAAAATGCGTTGCTAGATAATTGAATAAGGAACAAGAAACTTCCTTAAAAGTTCTCTCTAGGGACAACGGTGAAGGAGCTACGGTGTGCTAAAGCCTAAAAATTCACCGAAAACTAGAATCGGAAAAAAAAAAATCAAAAAATGGATCGAAAAAAAAAATGCGAAAAATGCGTTGCTAGATAATTGAATAAGGAACAAGAAACTTCCTTAAAAGTTCTCTCTAGGGACAACGGTGAAGGAGCTACGGTGTGCTAAAGCCTAAAAATTCACCGAAAACTAGAATCGAAAAAATAAAAATCAAAAAATGGATCGAAAAAAAAAATGCGAAAATTCCGTATCTAGATAATTGAATGAGGAACAAAAAACGTCGTTATATTTTTACTCTAGGGATAACGGTGAAGGAGCTACGGTGTGCTAAAGCCTAAAAATTCACCGAAAACTAGAATCGAAAAAAAAAAAATCAAAAAATGGATCGAAAAAAAAAATGCGAAAAATGCGTTGCTAGATAATTGAATAAGGAACAAGAAACTTCCTCAAAAGTTCACTCTAGGGACAACGGTGAAGGAGCTACGGTGTGCTAAAGCCTAAAAATTCACCGAAAACTAGAATCGGAAAAAAAAAAATCAAAAAATGGATCGAAAAAAAAAATGCGAAAAATGCGTTGCTAGATAATTGAATAAGGAACAAGAAACTTCCTCAAAAGTTCACTCTAGGGACAACGGTGAAGGAGCTACGGTGTGCTAAAGCCTAAAAATTCACCGAAAACTAGAATCGAAAAAATAAAAATCAAAAAATGGATCGAAAAAAAAAATGCGAAAATTCCGTATCTAGATAATTGAATGAGGAACAAAAAACGTCGTTAAATTTTTACTCTAGGGATAACGGTGAAGGAGCTACGGTGTGCTAAAGCCTAAAAATTCACCGAAAACTAGAATCGGAGAAAAAAAAATCAAAAAATGGATCGAAAAAAAAAAGGCGAAAAATGCGTTGCTAGATAATTGAATAAGGAACAAGAAACTTTCTCAAAAGTTCACTCTAGGGACAACGGTGAAGGAGCTACGGTGTGCTAAAGCCTAAAAATTCACCGAAAACTAGAATCGGAAAAAAAAAAATCAAAAAATGGATCGAAAAAAAAAATGCGAAAAATGCGTTGCTAGATAATTGAATAAGGAACAAGAAACTTCCTTAAAAGTTCTCTCTAGGGACAACGGTGAAGGAGCTACGGTGTGCTAAAGCCTAAAAATTCACCGAAAACTAGAATCGGAAAAAAAAAATCAAAAAATGGATCGAAAAAAAAAATGCGAAAAATGCGTTGCTAGATAATTGAATAAGGAACAAGAAACTTCCTTAAAAGTTTACTCTAGGGACAACGGTGAAGGAGCTACGGTGTGCTAAAGCCTAAAAATTCACCGAAAACTAGAATCGAAAAAATAAAAATCAAAAAATGGATCGAAAAAAAAAATGCGAAAATTCCGTATCTAGATAATTGAATGAGGAACAAAAAACGTCGTTAAATTTTTACTCTAGGGATAACGGTGAAGGAGCTACGGTGTGCTAAAGCCTAAAAATTCACCGAAAACTAGAATCGGAAAAAAAAAAATCAAAAAATGGATCGAAAAAAAAAATGCGAAAAATGCGTTGCTAGATAATTGAATAAGGAACAAGAAACTTCCTTAAAAGTTCTCTCTAGGGACAACGGTGAAGGAGCTACGGTGTGCTAAAGCCTAAAAATTCACCGAAAACTAGAATCGAAAAAATAAAAATCAAAAAATGGATCGAAAAAAAAAATGCGAAAATTCCGTATCTAGATAATTGAATGAGGAACAAAAAACGTCGTTAAATTTTTACTCTAGGGATAACGGTGAAGGAGCTACGGTGTGCTAAAGCCTAAAAATTCACCGAAAACTAGAATCGGAAAAAAAAAAATCAAAAAATGGATCGAAAAAAAAAATGCGAAAAATGCGTTGCTAGATAATTGAATAAGGAACAAGAAACTTCCTCAAAAGTTCACTCTAGGGACAACGGTGAAGGAGCTACGGTGTGCTAAAGCCTAAAAATTCACCGAAAACTAGAATCGAAAAAATAAAAATCAAAAAATGGATCGAAAAAAAAAATGCGAAAATTCCGTATCTAGATAATTGAATGAGGAACAAAAAACGTCGTTAAATTTTTACTCTAGGGATAACGGTGAAGGAGCTACGGTGTGCTAAAGCCTAAAAATTCACCGAAAACTAGAATCGGAAAAAAAAAAATCAAAAAATGGATCGAAAAAAAAAGGCGAAAAATGCGTTGCTAGATAATTGAATAAGGAACAAGAAACTTCCTCAAAAGTTCACTCTAGGGACAACGGTGAAGGAGCTACGGTGTGCTAAAGCCTAAAAATTCACCGAAAACTAGAATCGGAAAAAAAAAATCAAAAAATGGATCGAAAAAAAAAATGCGAAAAATGCGTTGCTAGATAATTGAATAAGGAACAAGAAACTTCCTTAAAAGTTTACTCTAGGGACAACGGTGAAGGAGCTACGGTGTGCTAAAGCCTAAAAATTCACCGAAAACTAGAATCGGAAAAAAAAAAATCAAAAAATGGATCGAAAAAAAAAATGCGAAAATTCCGTATCTAGATAATTGAATGAGGAACAAAAAACGTCGTTAAATTTTTACTCTAGGGATAACGGTAAAGGAGCTACGGTGTGCTAAAGCCTAAAAATTCACCGAAAACTAGAATCGGAAAAAAAAAAATCAAAAAATGGATCGAAAAAAAAAATGCGAAAAATGCGTTGCTAGATAATTGAATAAGGAACAAGAAACTTCCTCAAAAGTTCACTCTAGGGACAACGGTGAAGGAGCTACGGTGTGCTAAAGCCTAAAAATTCACCGAAAACTAGAATCGGAAAAAAAAAAATCAAAAAATGGATCGAAAAAAAAAATGCGAAAAATGCGTTGCTAGATAATTGAATAAGGAACAAGAAACTTCCTTAAAAGTTCTCTCTAGGGACAACGGTGAAGGAGCTACGGTGTGCTAAAGCCTAAAAATTCACCGAAAACTAGAATCGGAAAAAAAAAAATCAAAAAATGGATCGAAAAAAAAAATGCGAAAAATGCGTTGCTAGATAATTGAATAAGGAACAAGAAACTTCCTTAAAAGTTTACTCTAGGGACAACGGTGAAGGAGCTACGGTGTGCTAAAGCCTAAAAATTCACCGAAAACTAGAATCGAAAAAATAAAAATCAAAAAATGGATCGAAAAAAAAAATGCGAAAATTCCGTATCTAGATAATTGAATGAGGAACAAAAAACGTCGTTAAATTTTTACTCTAGGGATAACGGTGAAGGAGCTACGGTGTGCTAAAGCCTAAAAATTCACCGAAAACTAGAATCGGAAAAAAAAAAATCAAAAAATGGATCGAAAAAAAAAATGCGAAAAATGCGTTGCTAGATAATTGAATAAGGAACAAGAAACTTCCTTAAAAGTTCTCTCTAGGGACAACGGTGAAGGAGCTACGGTGTGCTAAAGCCTAAAAATTCACCGAAAACTAGAATCGGAAAAAAAAAAATCAAAAAATGGATCGAAAAAAAAAATGCGAAAAATGCGTTGCTAGATAATTGAATAAGGAACAAGAAACTTCCTCAAAAGTTCACTCTAGGGACAACGGTGAAGGAGCTACGGTGTGCTAAAGCCTAAAAATTCACCGAAAACTAGAATCGAAAAAATAAAAATCAAAAAATGGATCGAAAAAAAAAATGCGAAAATTCCGTATCTAGATAATTGAATGAGGAACAAAAAACGTCGTTAAATTTTTACTCTAGGGATAACGGTGAAGGAGCTACGGTGTGCTAAAGCCTAAAAATTCACCGAAAACTAGAATCGGAAAAAAAAAAATCAAAAAATGGATCGAAAAAAAAAGGCGAAAAATGCGTTGCTAGATAATTGAATAAGGAACAAGAAACTTCCTCAAAAGTTCACTCTAGGGACAACGGTGAAGGAGCTACGGTGTGCTAAAGCCTAAAAATTCACCGAAAACTAGAATCGGAAAAAAAAAATCAAAAAATGGATCGAAAAAAAAAATGCGAAAAATGCGTTGCTAGATAATTGAATAAGGAACAAGAAACTTCCTTAAAAGTTTACTCTAGGGACAACGGTGAAGGAGCTACGGTGTGCTAAAGCCTAAAAATTCACCGAAAACTAGAATCGAAAAAATAAAAATCAAAAAATGGATCGAAAAAAAAAATGCGAAAATTCCGTATCTAGATAATTGAATGAGGAACAAAAAACGTCGTTAAATTTTTACTCTAGGGATAACGGTAAAGGAGCTACGGTGTGCTAAAGCCTAAAAATTCACCGAAAACTAGAATCGGAAAAAAAAAAATCAAAAAATGGATCGAAAAAAAAAATGCGAAAAATGCGTTGCTAGATAATTGAATAAGGAACAAGAAACTTCCTCAAAAGTTCACTCTAGGGACAACGGTGAAGGAGCTACGGTGTGCTAAAGCCTAAAAATTCACCGAAAACTAGAATCGGAAAAAAAAAAATCAAAAAATGGATCGAAAAAAAAAATGCGAAAAATGCGTTGCTAGATAATTGAATAAGGAACAAGAAACTTCCTTAAAAGTTCTCTCTAGGGACAACGGTGAAGGAGCTACGGTGTGCTAAAGCCTAAAAATTCACCGAAAACTAGAATCGGAAAAAAAAAAATCAAAAAATGGATCGAAAAAAAAAATGCGAAAAATGCGTTGCTAGATAATTGAATAAGGAACAAGAAACTTCCTTAAAAGTTTACTCTAGGGACAACGGTGAAGGAGCTACGGTGTGCTAAAGCCTAAAAATTCACCGAAAACTAGAATCGAAAAAATAAAAATCAAAAAATGGATCGAAAAAAAAAATGCGAAAATTCCGTATCTAGATAATTGAATGAGGAACAAAAAACGTCGTTAAATTTTTACTCTAGGGATAACGGTGAAGGAGCTACGGTGTGCTAAAGCCTAAAAATTCACCGAAAACTAGAATCGGAAAAAAAAAAATCAAAAAATGGATCGAAAAAAAAAATGCGAAAAATGCGTTGCTAGATAATTGAATAAGGAACAAGAAACTTCCTTAAAAGTTCTCTCTAGGGACAACGGTGAAGGAGCTACGGTGTGCTAAAGCCTAAAAATTCACCGAAAACTAGAATCGGAAAAAAAAAAATCAAAAAATGGATCGAAAAAAAAAATGCGAAAAATGCGTTGCTAGATAATTGAATAAGGAACAAGAAACTTCCTTAAAAGTTCTCTCTAGGGACAACGGTGAAGGAGCTACGGTGTGCTAAAGCCTAAAAATTCACCGAAAACTAGAATCGGAAAAAAAAAATCAAAAAATGGATCGAAAAAAAAAATGCGAAAAATGCGTTGCTAGATAATTGAATAAGGAACAAGAAACTTCCTTAAAAGTTTACTCTAGGGACAACGGTGAAGGAGCTACGGTGTGCTAAAGCCTAAAAATTCACCGAAAACTAGAATCGAAAAAATAAAAATCAAAAAATGGATCGAAAAAAAAAATGCGAAAATTCCGTATCTAGATAATTGAATGAGGAACAAAAAACGTCGTTAAATTTTTACTCTAGGGATAACGGTGAAGGAGCTACGGTGTGCTAAAGCCTAAAAATTCACCGAAAACTAGAATCGGAAAAAAAAAAATCAAAAAATGGATCGAAAAAAAAAATGCGAAAAATGCGTTGCTAGATAATTGAATAAGGAACAAGAAACTTCCTTAAAAGTTCACTCTAGGGACAACGGTGAAGGAGCTACGGTGTGCTAAAGCCTAAAAATTCACCGAAAACTAGAATCGAAAAAATAAAAATCAAAAAATGGATCGAAAAAAAAAATGCGAAAATTCCGTATCTAGATAATTGAATGAGGAACAAAAAACGTCGTTAAATTTTTACTCTAGGGATAACGGTGAAGGAGCTACGGTGTGCTAAAGCCTAAAAATTCACCGAAAACTAGAATCGGAAAAAAAAAAATCAAAAAATGGATCGAAAAAAAAAATGCGAAAAATGCGTTGCTAGATAATTGAATAAGGAACAAGAAACTTCCTCAAAAGTTCACTCTAGGGACAACGGTGAAGGAGCT
The DNA here is from genome assembly GCA_914767705.2 of Tenthredo notha. Classification (NCBI taxonomy): domain Eukaryota; kingdom Metazoa; phylum Arthropoda; class Insecta; order Hymenoptera; family Tenthredinidae; genus Tenthredo; species Tenthredo notha. The sequence goes on from OU611907.1 coordinate 7,755,199, forward strand.
ACGGTGTGCTAAAGCCTAAAAATTCACCGAAAACTAGAATCGAAAAAATAAAAATCAAAAAATGGATCGAAAAAAAAAATGCGAAAATTCCGTATCTAGATAATTGAATGAGGAACAAAAAACGTCGTTAAATTTTTACTCTAGGGATAACGGTGAAGGAGCTACGGTGTGCTAAAGCCTAAAAATTCACCGAAAACTAGAATCGGAAAAAAAAAAATCAAAAAATGGATCGAAAAAAAAAGGCGAAAAATGCGTTGCTAGATAATTGAATAAGGAACAAGAAACTTCCTCAAAAGTTCACTCTAGGGACAACGGTGAAGGAGCTACGGTGTGCTAAAGCCTAAAAATTCACCGAAAACTAGAATCGGAAAAAAAAAATCAAAAAATGGATCGAAAAAAAAAATGCGAAAAATGCGTTGCTAGATAATTGAATAAGGAACAAGAAACTTCCTTAAAAGTTTACTCTAGGGACAACGGTGAAGGAGCTACGGTGTGCTAAAGCCTAAAAATTCACCGAAAACTAGAATCGAAAAAATAAAAATCAAAAAATGGATCGAAAAAAAAAATGCGAAAATTCCGTATCTAGATAATTGAATGAGGAACAAAAAACGTCGTTAAATTTTTACTCTAGGGATAACGGTAAAGGAGCTACGGTGTGCTAAAGCCTAAAAATTCACCGAAAACTAGAATCGGAAAAAAAAAAATCAAAAAATGGATCGAAAAAAAAAATGCGAAAAATGCGTTGCTAGATAATTGAATAAGGAACAAGAAACTTCCTTAAAAGTTTACTCTAGGGACAACGGTGAAGGAGCTACGGTGTGCTAAAGCCTAAAAATTCACCGAAAACTAGAATCGGAAAAAAAAAAATCAAAAAATGGATCGAAAAAAAAAATGCGAAAAATGCGTTGCTAGATAATTGAATAAGGAACAAGAAACTTCCTTAAAAGTTCTCTCTAGGGACAACGGTGAAGGAGCTACGGTGTGCTAAAGCCTAAAAATTCACCGAAAACTAGAATCGGAAAAAAAAAAATCAAAAAATGGATCGAAAAAAAAAATGCGAAAAATGCGTTGCTAGATAATTGAATAAGGAACAAGAAACTTCCTTAAAAGTTTACTCTAGGGACAACGGTGAAGGAGCTACGGTGTGCTAAAGCCTAAAAATTCACCGAAAACTAGAATCGAAAAAATAAAAATCAAAAAATGGATCGAAAAAAAAAATGCGAAAATTCCGTATCTAGATAATTGAATGAGGAACAAAAAACGTCGTTAAATTTTTACTCTAGGGATAACGGTGAAGGAGCTACGGTGTGCTAAAGCCTAAAAATTCACCGAAAACTAGAATCGGAAAAAAAAAAATCAAAAAATGGATCGAAAAAAAAAATGCGAAAAATGCGTTGCTAGATAATTGAATAAGGAACAAGAAACTTCCTTAAAAGTTCTCTCTAGGGACAACGGTGAAGGAGCTACGGTGTGCTAAAGCCTAAAAATTCACCGAAAACTAGAATCGGAAAAAAAAAAATCAAAAAATGGATCGAAAAAAAAAATGCGAAAAATGCGTTGCTAGATAATTGAATAAGGAACAAGAAACTTCCTCAAAAGTTCACTCTAGGGACAACGGTGAAGGAGCTACGGTGTGCTAAAGCCTAAAAATTCACCGAAAACTAGAATCGGAAAAAAAAAAATCAAAAAATGGATCGAAAAAAAAAATGCGAAAAATGCGTTGCTAGATAATTGAATAAGGAACAAGAAACTTCCTTAAAAGTTCTCTCTAGGGACAACGGTGAAGGAGCTACGGTGTGCTAAAGCCTAAAAATTCACCGAAAACTAGAATCGGAAAAAAAAAAATCAAAAAATGGATCGAAAAAAAAAATGCGAAAATTCCGTATCTAGATAATTGAATGAGGAACAAAAAACGTCGTTAAATTTTTACTCTAGGGATAACGGTGAAGGAGCTACGGTTTGCTAAAGCTTAAATTCAGCGAAAACTATAGAATCGAAAAGAAAGAAATCAAAAAATCCATGAAAAAAAAATGCGAAAATTCCGTAACTAGATAATTCCGAGGCCTCGGAAGCGAGCGACGAGACGGGGTTGGCGTGCGAAGCGCGCAGGGGCGAAGCCCCTAGTGAACAAATAAATAAATAAATAAATAAATAAATAGATAAATAAATAAATATAAACAAAAATTAGAAACTCATAGCACAGTCGTTGAGAAACTCGATGTAGATATAAGATACCCTCATTAGTTCTAAAGCAAACTCAAGAAACCAGGCTTGACGAAAAAGTTTTAAAAGCTCGTAGTATTTTATCTCTAATCATAAAATCATTTTTCTTTATTTTTGATTATTCGAAAATTGTATTATAATATACGACCTCGTTCGTTATTCTCTGCGATAATTAATTAACGTATAAATTCAAACGAGATTGTTCAATGAATTCACCAACGGAAAAAACCGATTAGAAAGACTTGGACTAAAAACAATTCGATAGAATTATTGTGACCAGAAATTAGAGTAGACTATAAAATATTCATTCAAGTTTTCTCCGCATAGGTTCCCCGACTTTAGTGCCACGCATACACCCTGATATCGACTGTTTAAGAAGTTATTCTATTCGCAAAATATGAAAAAAAATAAGTTGCATTAAGCGCATCGGACGATCTTCGGATTTGGGGATCCGAAAAATCTATTCAACGAGTGTTTCCGAACCAGAAGACTTTCACCTTGTAGAATAATTGATATGCGCAGAAAAGTGTCCCGGATAAACGAGAATATCCCATATATAGATATTCGATAAGAGTTATCGGATTTCATTTAAAAATTTATTCCATCATGCCCTGGATTATAGACAGATTTTTCTCAGAAGAGGATAATTGGAATTTTTCATATTTCATCCTCGTTCTCTGACCCCGCTATATCGGATTTGTAAGACTGCTGGCACTTCGTTGAAAACAAAACCAATATAATTTCATAATTTAAAGAGAGATGTACTACAGCGATCACTACACGAAAACTATCTTTAATAATTCATTGTCAAGATAATTGATAATTATTCTTACGATTTTTAAACACAGATTATTTTCTCGAACTATTGAATCCGTTAATAAAGCATCATGACAATTTCTTAGCCTCATAGCTTTAAGGTGGATTACGTAAAGGGTTGAAATAGATTTACATTTACTCAGACCGGGTATTATCCATTCAGCACACATCTAAACCGATTTAAGATTCAGCTTGCTATTTAATTGCATAGGTATCTATGCCCTAAAATTTTGGTACTACAAACCGACGGAATTTGAGACTATAGAAAAATGTATAAATAAATAATAAATTACGAACCTTGGGCATTGCGTGTTGGAAGAGAAATCTTTTTGAAGACGTAATCCATAATCGTAAATCCTTCAAATCGCACTACACACTGAAATACTTTGAAAATGATATAAAACTATCGCGAGAATCGAATTAATACGAGCGTATATAAAGAAAACTTTTACGGGCGGTTATCACTGACCGAGTACCGATATTACGCTATAAGAATAGCCGCGATTGAATTTCACACTTTATATTACGCCAAACTTGATTAATAAATTAAAATAAATATCTTCTTGGGTATGTAATTCCAATAAATTCCGATCCTTGGTCACCATAACCTGAAAGAAAATCTTCTTAGCGACGTAATCCAGAATTATAAAACGTTGAAATCACACTACACGTACTGTGACACACTTTGAAAACTAGACAAAAATATCGTGTGAATCGAATGAATAAACGCGTTACATATAAAAAAAAAAACTTATATTCAACCGATTGGCACTAACCGAGTACCGATACGACACACTCTGAATATAACCACGATTTAATTGCTCACTTTATATTAGACTAAACTTGACTAATAAAATTGAATGAAAAATCTTCTTGGCGACGTTAATCCAATGAAATGGGCGCTATCCTGAAAGAAAATCACTATGACTATTCCCCGTCATTTATCGAAACAATTTTCGCGTAAGACAAGGATATACCTATACAGGTTAATTCAAAATAACAATAGCACATGTTATGGGAATCTATAAGACTTTTTGCTTTATCATAAATTCGTCACTTAACTTTTTCACTAGCCCGTTAAACAATTGACGAAGGAATAGAGACGCCATCTTAGCTGCTTGCTTACTACGAACCCTGAATACTTGTTAATGACATATTTAGATTATCCTGAGCTGCTATTTTCACAATAGGATTATTATACACGGACGGGGAAAGCCTCTGATAGTATTTACGATCGAAGAATAACGCAAACACTTATAATACCGAACCGAAATATTCTTTACTTGATGGCTCTAACGTAGAGACGCGGATTGACGGGGTTCGAGGCTAAGGGCTCAGTGGCTAACCGGAAATCTGAATCTCGCAATCTGATCCGCGTATATAAAAATCGATATTAAACAACTAGCCGTTGATATTTTGAGCTGAAAAAAAATGTAGATTATATATATTTATTATTGTAAATCATTTTCGAACTTAATATTCTCTAATATTATTATATTTATTGTAAATGATTAATAATCAATAACTTGTTGTTCCCGCGTGCAACACAGGCGCCTCTACTTGTCTGTTTGACAACTATTTACAATAATAAATATGGACAAATTATTGCGTATAGCGCGTCGGTAAAAAGGATTAACTTTTGTCCAAAGTTTTGGTATAAAATAGTCCGCCGATAATTTCATTCCAATGATAATTGATTTATTATCCCCACAGATGTATCTGCATATTCGAAAACTGAACTTTGACAATCTGTAGCTTTTGAACTATACATCTGAGAGATAATCATATAAGGACTTTTCTGTTCCTTTTTCGATTCTCTAAAAACTGATACTATTTTTTTTTTTCTTCTTTCTTTTAATTTGTTCTAAAAGATAATTGTGGAAGAAATAAAAAAGAAATTTCAATACGCTTATCTCTGCCAGCTATATAATTCCGAATCCATACAGCAATAATCAATGCATGTTAAAATTATATCCAAAGAGACTTCAAAGTTGGGGTTTTAAATTAGCAAGAACGAAAGTTACATGATAAAAATTCAACTAATGAATAATTGAAATATTTTATTACTTTATTCGAATAATTGTTATAGTAAGAGATTGGCTGAAACCAGCGATATTCTAACTTTAAAAAAAATCCGAAAATTTTTCTTAATCAAGGATTGAAAAAGGAAGAAAAAAGCTTACAGTTTAAAAGCTATACAGATTGCCAAAGTTCATTTTTTCTTTTTTCTTTTTTTCTTTCAGAACCAGATATCTTTAGGGTCATTGCATCGTTTACGCTAAAGAATAAGAGCAAATGGTAAAAAGAGGCTCGTCCACATATTGAATGAGCTACGGTAGCTGTGCGGTTTTTATTAAAAATATTCAAATGGGAAAGCATCGTGCATTATGAGCGATAGTCCCAAAAAAAAATTTCATAATTTCAAACTCAATTCCAGACATGTCATGCCATATACCTACTGACTGTAAATTGATGTTACGTTAATACTACCTTATTTTACATTTTATACTTGGGGCTTTTTTTCCATCAACTCTCGGTTTTCGTGAGATTACTATATACCATTGTCGTGCGTCGTCGCATATTTTAACTCAACAGAGATAATGAAAATTTTATAGCTGCTCCAGTCATACTATTTTTCGGTTAGCTTTTTGGGATATTATTTATACATCGACAGGGAAAAGTTTCGAGGTAAATTTCTCATCGGATTTAAAGCGCTTTTGTCAATCTGTACAGAGTACCTACAGCTACCTACTTGATTGTTATGCGAACGATTGTTAATAGAAAATAGATACGAATTTCACAACGAAAATATCGCCCTATGATATATTCAACTTATTATAATTAACGATCTTAGTACCGGTCCTATAATTATAATTCATCACCCTGTCTTTCGCTAGGGCCTATTGCCCTTACGCCTTCTAAGCCTATATACATTTTAGAAATCAATCATATGCATATAGAGCAAAGGACCGTCTCTTCCCTTGAGTAATTACCTCAAGTACTCAAATAGTAATGCTTCCTAAAAGGTTTGAACATCGGGAAATGGAGCAAGCAGAAATAATTTACTTCTCTCTCTCGGATTCTGTAGTCGGTTAACGTATACAATAATTTACCCGTTTTCGATCAACTCCATTTCTTTTAGTAAAATGGAACACTCGTTTGAGACCGGTTTGTAATTATAATAGTGAGAAAATTAAAACACGTGTCGAAAAGGCAAGTCGAAAAAACCTACATTTTGGTAATGACTAATTGATTTGCTGATTCTTTTTTTGTTACAAAAATTTATCACATCTCTTTGATTATCGGTGATGGGACGTTGATCCACTCCATAAAAATGAAATATGAAGGTAGAGTCAAAAAATAGGACTGAGTCAGGGAGAGGAAAATCCCATTCTTTGTCTCTATATGCGGCGAAGTCGGAACAATGAGATTATATTCCTGATAAAGAACGTACCGTTAGTCAATGTCAGCGAAGATATCTGAATCGACAGGTTGTCTCTTTGTTATTTCACAATAATACAACGATATCTATAGCTGAACTTTTGTATTTTATAACAGAAAAGCGATGGCCAATAATGAGACTACGAAAACAGTTTCAAAGTGCTCAAAAGGTTGATCGAAAAGCAAACTACACAAACAAAATTACAATAGGATTTAGCCCTCGACTCTATTCCTTGCACAGTACAATGCTATGATTATTGGGTTTTTTGTAGAATACTGCAGAATATTGATGGAACGAATCGCAATATATATTCGACCCAATGCATAGCGTGCGGTGTTGAATGGCACGAAATGAAAAGGCTTTAAAGAGTCTGAACTGACTGAACAGCGAATCAAAAATTCCAATTAATCGATTTGCATTTACCTTTTTTATTCTAATAATCTCGCAGAATAGATCATCTCGAACGTTCAGGTATTGCAAATTGAATACGTCTAGTGCTGTATCCATACGGGAGTTAAACTCATTCATTAATCTTGAAAATATACAATATTTAACTCAAAAACAAATCTTTGCTTCAGTCTGTACCAGATTCTCCGATTTCAATTTGGATGTAACAAGAGTACATAACTCAACGTGGCCTGTATTCAAAATGTCTTTGAATTTTGCTGAAATTACAAGAGATTTCATGTATGTCATTTAAACGACAACCGTAACAGTTACTATTAAATACAGAGCATTCAAATAACACAACTCACTTCTCAGTTTGACTTTGAATTAGTTTAAACTGAGTTTCCAAGATTTGGAAATTTTCCAGAGCTTCAGCCTCGGGATTTTACATCGTTTATTCGACTGCTATAATAAAAGGTATTCATCGAATTCGTATACTTCTCTAAATGACTTCAGCTAGTTTGTTGTCTTGTCTGAGAAATTGATTCCGCCTGAAATCACTACCAGACAAATTTCTCCGATCACCCAACCACCCTTTTGATCTCAGAGTATCAGATCGAACTTCCAACAACAATCGCCGAATTATCAGATGATAGAAACAAGGGTTTATTTTCTTTTGTACTCCTGGGATTGCTTCTTTTTTTTTTTTTTTTATAGAAATCAACTTTATTTTGACTTTGTGTGCGGATTATTACGTATAAAAATCGCTGAATTCGGCACAGGTTTTTATACTAATGAGTTTCAGACCTTAGAAATCTATTTCTCTATTCTTGAACCTATTCATATCTATTGAAAGCCACGCTTTAAACTTGGAACCTAAGAGGTAAGAGCTAAAAGCTCGTGAAAGGGTCCGTGTCGCGTCCCATGCTCTTATGGTGCTTTCTCTCGTCCCACAGTTTCTCCGGAGAGCATTATAGTGCCCATTGTTTCCTGTATACTTGGTTTTCCACTACTGGCTCTTCTGGTCATCTGCTGCCTTAGAAGACGTGCGAAACTGGCAAGAGAACGAGCTAGGAGAAGAAACTGCGATATGGACCACGGTGCATTGAGTCTTGTCAGATTCAGTCCGATTCATCGACTCGGTAAGTCAATCCTTGTTCTCTGTCAACTTTTCTTTCCAGATTTTTATTTTTATTCATTTTCTATTACGTTTCCCTGTTTTTTTTTTTTTTTTTTTTTACCGAACATTTTCTGTTGTATTCTATTACTTCCACTCTATATCTCTCTATTGCAAGCTTCAATTTATCGTCATTTACTATACCCACCCCATCGATCGACCTTTATGGCTAGACTCAATCTCTCTTCCTATATCCGTCTATATCTGCCTGATATCTCTAGCGTCTGAAATTTGAGGATTCGGGATATTTGACGATTATTCAGCTCCTCGTTCTCCGCTATTATCGCGACCTTTCCGATTACAGTCTGTAATCGTGTAGTAAAAGTACACATTCTAAGATACGACGCGAGCAGTATAAGATATCGAAACTTTGGAACAATTTTGGTCGTCACAAATCAATAAATTTCAACACATTTCACGTTATCTCTCGTCTTCTTTTGATATTTTATTTTTTTCCTTCTTACATTTCTTTTTTCTTTTTTTTTTGCGATAAGTATACAACCGTCATAATTCCGATACCATGCAGGCGAAAAGCAGGAAGCATTTATTATGCTGTTAAGATCACTGTGCAATGATTCTCAAACGATATAAAACACCGCAAAGTAAATTGAGTATTGGCCTAAGTACACTTAGAGCTTGGGGACTGACTCCGACATTACATCAGACCCCATAAAAGTCCATGAAATTTGTAGACAGTAAGCGCGTATCGAAGCTCTCTGCACCCCTAGTTATATATACGTAAGCGCTTCCCGCAACGCTAAATGTCAGGCGTTGACATCGTTACGTAACCCCTGTCACTGTGTTCAAGACAGATAACCAAAGTGATTTTTGAAACAAGTTTACCTGCATCTTGTAAACATCTTTTAAGCCTAAGTGCTATACATTTTTTTTTTTTTTTTTCTTTCATATTTAACCAAATTTCGACCCTTAAAAAAGCTTCTTTTTGGCTTCTAGATCGTTAATATGTTAATATTTTGATGCTATAACAAGTTTAAAGATAGAAATGATTTTTTTATAATTATTCATGACATCAAGGTAAACGTTTAGTAAACTTTTCGTGAAAATTAACTTCTGAGTAATGCCTGCTTTATATAAAATAATGGGAATTGAAAAATTTACGAGACTTCTATAAAGAAGAATTTTTTGCAGATAACTGATTCAACGATTAAATAAATGATTAACTACAGTTAAGAATTTCTTAGAAAATATTTGAAGCTCTGAAAATGATTTACGAAAAGCGTTATTTCGTGTCACTTCATCCACTTTGACACAATGAAATTTATTTAAACCCAGGACAATACGACTCCTCGAAGATATAATAATACTAATGATTGTCTGGGAACATCCCTTCAAGTTCCTTAGGGATCTGTGCTCCTAGGCTTACTTAGCATCCATTCATTTAGGGTTGATCCGTCTAATTTCTGACTTAATTAAAACTTTTCATATTACAATTTTGGCTTAAGAAGGCAAAAACTCAAACGCAGAGTTTGTATTCATACGAATTCGTGGATGCAATGTCACTTGGCTCATAGTAAGCCAGAAAATATTACTTTCCAAAAATTATTTAAAATTGTTGAAAATCTATAATCTTTCGGAAAAGCTAGTTTAAATTACAATTTGAGAAAAAATCCATCGTGTTCATCTTTAGTCGCCGTTGCAGGCTGAAAGTTTCGACAGTGAATTATTTATCGTGATGTAGCCGTAAGTTTTGTATTGAGCTGAGAAGTTTTGCATTTCCAGCATCTTGAATAAGTTCGTCTGACTGAGTATAACGGGAAGAAATAAGGCATCGGTTGAATTGGTTTTCCGTACCACGTTCGAGTATAAGTTTAGTTGAAATTTCGATCTTTAAAAACACCGGCAAGCGTGGAAGAGCAAGCTTGTCCGTCAGACTATATGTATATTCGCGTTACATCGACGGTGGGTTGATTTAAAACTTTTCACGTAGTTTTCCATCTCTGCGTTATACCGCTAAAGCAAGTTCTTAGCTTCAGCGTAACCTGAACATATAAAAGAGGATCGTAATAAGGCACAGTACCTGGCATAAGGATCTTATTTATAAAATAAAAAGAATACATGATTGAATCAGTTCTAATGAAATTGCTAAAAAATTTCGAATTCTTATGAAGCACTTATGGGGCCATTCATTAATTACGTAAGGATGATTTTGACGATTTTTGACCCCCCCCCCCCCCCCCCATGTAAGGATACATAAGATTTCTCGAACCCCCCCCTCCCTCTTCTTACGTAAGATTCAATCACGTTTTTCTGAATAATAAAAATTCCGAAATAGAAATTGATTTTCAATAATAAATTTCGACTTGTAAAATATTACGTAAGAATGGGTTTTACCCCCTCCCCCCCCCAGATAAGGGCATGTATAGATTTTCTTAGCCCCCCCCCCCCCCTGGGGACCCTTACGTAATTAATGAATGGCCCCTATCTCGCTTATGCACACTCTTCTACTCTTGATTTTTTTTCGACTTTTCTTTTTCTCGGTCTTTTAATTATTTCTCTTCACATTTCTTGGCCCACGCAGCATCCAAAGAAGACATGGGTGAAATCACTTTACAGAGTACGCAAAATACTTGTAGCCGCTGCTGCTGCTGTTTTCGCTCTTTGTATATGAATGAAATTAATGCATTCCTTGCAAGGAATTACGATCGCTATAGAATTTTATTTAACAAAAATAATTTCTTTCTCTCTGTGTTTGAATTATATGATAAGCCTGTTGTCTAGGACGGTGTGAACCTGGCACCGCATTTTCAAATTTCGAAAAAATTATTCACAGTTTCGTTCGCACCCGGAATAGTTCTAAAGTTCCTGATGGTTCTAAAACATAGTTCCGTCGATTTAACCCAAAAATCGGCAATTTGAAAATATGAGGTGCCAACTTCCCGTAACACCTACCAAACAAATTTTTTTTTTTTTGGTTCTCATAGATAGTTCTTGGAGAGTTCTACAGTTCCCTATAGTTAAAAAAAATAGTTCTCAATTTTTGACCATGAAAACAATGGAAACAACAAAAATTCCAGCACCTCACTCTATCAAATTACGAGCAGTTGGTGAATTTCAGCGCGCTTTGAACAATTCAATTCTAAATTGAGATAGTCGTGATGATGATTTAAATTTTCGACAACTGTTTCATCGTTAAACAATTTTTTTAGATCATTTAAAAAATCGATCAGCACCTCATCGCTAGAAAGTGTAATGATTATACTGTTCGGGCCCTATATCGAAAATAGCTACACTTTCTAGCGATGAGGTGCTGATTGGTATCTTTAATAATTAACAAAAAAATGTAGACTACCGGAACTATTGCCTAAATGACAAGAAATGATGAGAACTATTCCAGAACTCACCGGAACTGTCGTTGGAACTCCGAAAAAAACCGGCACGGCGCACTTTCTAGCGATGAGGTGCTGATCGATTTTTTAAATGATCTAAAATAATTGTTTAACGATGAAACAGTTGTCGAAACTTTAAATCATCATCACGACTATCTCAATTTAGAATTGAATTGTTCAAAGCGCGCTGAAATTCATCAACTGCTCGTAATTTGATAGAGTGAGGTGCTGGGATTTTTGTTGTTTCCATTGTTTTCGTGGCCAAAAATTGAGAACTATTTTTTTTAACTATAGGGAACTGTAGAACTCTCCGAGAACTATCTATGAGAACCAAAAAAAAAAAAAATTTCTTTGGTGGGTGTTACGGGAAGTTGGCACCTCATATTTTCAAATTGCCGATTTTTGGGTTAAATCGACGGAACTATGTTTTAGAACCATCAGGAACTCTAGAACTATTCCGGGTGCGAACGGAACTGTGAATAATTTTTTCGAAATTTGAAAATGCGGTGCCAGGTTCACACCGTTGTTGTCTAGTTGGGTACAGAATGTGGCTCTCAGTCAGGTAGACGCAAAGTACAAATTATCTTAAGTACGTGAATATCATTAAATTTTTTTATTCATTACATATTTATAAATACAGACTGCCAATAAATTCATTGATTAACGATTCATTTTCAACAATCAATTTTCTGATCTGCTTCTACTATGCAATATATATTATATTTCAATAGTGCTTTAGCATTTGATAGTATGTACCTGTTATTTGTTTCATTACTAGTCTGATTGGCCAAAATAGGTGGCGTTAAATTGCAATTTTACAAGTAGATTTATTGTAGGTATACTTTTACACTCAGGCAATTAATTCTTCGATATGAATACATACACCTACTCGGCCTTCATGCAAATATATAGTACTTTTTTCAATGTATAAGCAATAAAAAACGATAAAAAATCTTGTTACAAGTGAATTTTAAATGCTAGTATTTCAGCATGTGATAAAAATGATAATGTTGCAAATTCTTTTTTTTTTTTTGTTGTTCCCCCTCGAAGAATTAATTGCCCTCGATATCACGCACTCAATTAATTTAAACATTTCAATCCTGGGCAGCTGGAGTGGGCAGAACCAACAGGGCTGTATCCCTAAGGAGTGAGAGAGGCTCTCGAGCATTCCCATCCCTAGAACTGGATACTGTTGTTGAAGAACGTTCGGATCCGGAACAAAGTACAGCCCTGGAACTAAGTAGTCCGGACTAGCATACGGCTCTAGCGGCACCGCCAAGGTGGGACCATTAAACACCCAAGTAAACTAACTTTCGTCCGTATATATATTTATGTGTATGAAAAGTTTTTCAGTAGGTGACAAATTGAAGGTAAAATAAAAATAAATAAAAAATTGGCGAATGAAAGGTAATTAGATTGTAATTAAATGCGATACTACACGATCGGTTTTTTATTTTTTTTTCTGAAAGTGTTCGTAGGTTTTTATTTCCGACGTACAAATAATATTGTAATTAATTTATATTAATCACTTTTGAACCCATTTTGATTCAGGGTTTTTTTTTTTTTTTTATTCGGACTCTTCCCTCGTATATTAATCGGAGATAATCCTTCACCGTATATTATCTTGGGGATCAACAATTCGACCTATTAGTCACGTTTTATGCCTCGGGATGACCTTAACCGATTTAATCCGATTAACGGAGCTTCGTAATTGAGCGATCCTCCACCGAGATTCGTATACTCAAGAAGAGTTCATCTTAATTTTAAACCCTATTAATATCTGTTACGACCATCATCCTCACTAGTCTAATTTCAGCTAAATTTATTCAACCACGTCAGATTAATTGTCATTAGCGATTTCATTTCGGAATACTATATACCTGGTACTTTCTTGGTATCATTAATACTTACCTCATTTTCTCGATCTGATCCAAATTCTTAAATCCCATCGTATATAATAAGAAAAAATTCATTCATAAATTGGTTTTCTATATTATTTGGTATTTCTGATGATTTTAAAAATTCTCTAAATATTAAATATGTAATTTTAATGTTGTTGCTTTGCCGTAGTTCTTGCATTCATCGTTGTCGTATATAATTATTGGGTGATTCCATGTCGATACAGCCATCCTTGTCACAGAATCCTCTCATAAATTAACAAAAATTTATCCGTATTTTAATTTCATAATTTTTGAAAACCACTCATTTCCTCATTCAGTCGAAAAATACATGAACAAAATTCACGTGCGAATTACCCAGGTTTCAAGTATTGCAAATAATTGTATCTATATAGTCGTGTATTTTAGCTTCCTGTCTCTTCGTTCTCGTTTAGAGTAATGAAGCAAGTATAAATAAGGGATTTGTGAAATCTGGGCTTTCAGATCGCCGAGGGGATCGACGACGGTCTTGGTTGTACCGCCTCCAGTGGATCGTAGTCCCTTATGGACGGCCCTGACTCATGCACACAGCGTCACAACGGTCCTTGGGGATACCTAGCAGGAAATTGAAGACAGCGGCTTTGTCGAAGCGCTAGTCCTTGAGCTGCCAATCATTTACTGACAACGGAATCTCAACGACATCGCAAACTACAACGTCGCGGTCTTCAAATCTATACAAATTTACCAAGAGATGTTATCGATATCATAATGTGATATCTGACCACGTCATTTGTGCAGATAGACGCACTTACATACTGGCGAAATTTTCTGTCGATTATAAAAAATATATAACAAGTGTTTGCAAAATTACTTGCAGTTATTAAAGACTGAAAAGCGATAACAGCAGCAGCAAGAAATATCGAGTGCAAATGAAGAATTAGTAAAAAAATGAAAACGGCTTAAGTATTACCAGCTATTAGAAGTAATAAATAGATTAACTATCGAAGAGGTATATAATACATAGTAATAGTTTATAATAAATCGTAGTCGATTATAATATTTGTCAAATTAAATGGAGAATAATAAAGCTTTTTAAATGAGAATGCTATATTATATAGTTGTATGCAACATGTATGAATGATATATAAAACGTCTGTATATATATATAAGAATGTATAACTTTAGTGTATGTAATAATGTAGATCTTTTTACCAGTTACGTATGTGTATGTTACGTGGCTTGACTAAGGTGTCCCAGGCCGATATCATATTCTATTAACTATTAGGTAGTGACTAAAATACTGTGTTCAATATTATCCGTATATATATATATAAATATATGATATTATATATGACTGTAAATAAATGCATATAATTAAGTTAGGTATGTATATGTAGATGCATACCTATGCCATACTCAGGAGTCGACAGGAAACAATTATTACATAAATCAGAAGGTTTGATGCCTGTCTGCCCGGACATATGAAGTAACGGTTACAAATTATGGGTTTATTCGATCCATCAATGTCGCACAGGCTTTCCATAGAATATAATATACGATGAGAATTATTCAGTAAACATAATCAACGGTGTGATTCGACATCATCTCGTATAGTCGTATTATTACAGATCAGACTACCGAAAGCAAGCAGATCACGTTCGCTCGAATTATTTTCACACCTGAAATCGTGGGACGAAAGAAATTCGTGTAATTATGTAGAGTTACGCATATACCTAGACTATGGTCGCTAATAGTTTTTAAATACGTTACAAATACGTATATATGATTAGCATGGACCAACACATCACATAACGTACGGAAAGACGCACATAAAATAGTGGATATGAAGCGTGATATTTATTGTCGATTAAACTAGACTAGTGCGTTTATTGTGTTCCCTTCTGCACTTTCCTTTTCGTATTTTTTGTCCTTCTAAAATTTAATGAAAATAATAGACACATCGTGATTATGATTTTATGAGCTTCTGTACTTCAGCCCGGAAACTGTTGTATTAATTAAACGCCTACTTATCGTTGAACATATGCCTTTCAGGAATACTTTCAAGGCATTAGATTTGTTTCTTGTTTAAGGGAATGATAATTTAATTATTGAATCTAACGATACGACGAATATCAAGAAATTTGTATTATTCCTAAAAATATCTCATGTAAATAATTATGCCTATCTATAAATATAATATACACCTATGTATACATCATCGAGTAATTGCTACGGCTGAGATATACGTGCACATAAAAATTTATAAAGGATTTATAATCGATGTAGTAAATATCGAATATTTTTAGGAAACAGCAACAAGCTTATTAACAATCTTATATCGCATTTTAACATTATTTAGAATGTTAACACCCTGATATCTCAGGGGGTGGTCGACGAAGACTAAGAAAAACACGACGTTATAACATCTGAAGCGAGAAAATTTCTTTTGCAATTCATAATACTCTGATTATTCGAAACTAAAAAATATTGACAATTTTGAATTATGCCATTACCAGCAGAAAAGCTTTCAAAACTAAGAATAGCTAATACAACAAGCAGGATGAAGTTACGAGGTGGATCTCAAATCAAGTGTAATTGCTTAAACGGCTTTTCTAATGCCTGGACTCTGGAGATTTGAAAAAAAAAAATTGCTTTATTTTTTATTTTGAAATTATCACACGAAGATCAGCTGCAGTAGAAATTTTCTCGCTTAATATGATATCGCAGCAACATCATGTCTGTGCGTATATGTTTTAGATTGGATTCGAACCTGCCATGCAGCAATGCACTTTACGTATGCGAATAGAAATTAAAAGTATAGAATGAGCTAAGCAGTTAGTGCAGAGTACATAAATAAGTTTAAGTTGATTTTTATAAAACAGTATGCCTGGAACTGTATTAAAAAAAATGTTAAATGTACGACACGAAAAGTCCGGGTGTACCATATCCAAGTAATATACTTTACGTATAAAAATCGATTGTACCATAAAATTATATATAATTAATGAATTGACCAATTGACATTTTGTCATTTGAAAAAATCCAAAAATATTGTATAAAATCGGGTGAACCAATACTTATCGAATGTATTAATTGTTCTACAGTGATGCAATCTTTGGACGTATACTATTGAGTATTGAGTCGGGGTGGAATACGGCCCTAGGTCAACCCAGCTAAGTTCTAGAAAAGAATGTAGAGTACGATCGAGATCAACTATCGATGTACCATAATTCACAGCGTTATGTAGCCAATAAATTGTATTAGTATTGTTTCCCAAAAATATATTGTACCTACCAAAGAAATTCGCTAAATAAACTATATATTTTATTAAAAAAGAAAAAGAAAGAGAATCCTAAACATCCAACTAACTGTTCAACGATGTTCTTCACCTATTATCAGAATCTAAATAGCCATTATCTTGTTTTATATATGAATTAAAACTTATTTGGTAAATGTTAATGCAGTGAATAATGCGAAAACTTTACATCAATATATTCATATATTTCAACTTAACGCCTTTATTGCATACAGTAGCTAGTTTCATATCAAAGTAATGATAATTAATTAAAAAACTATTCAAAATCCGGGTATAATTCGACCCCTCTTAGATGCTTTCTTTAGCTTATTAACTTTCTTATCCTTTTTACGTTTCAGTATGTTTTCTTGTCGTTTCTGTTGCTTTTCGTTTAGCGCTTTCTGGACTCCTTCTTTTCTTGCTTCCCATTTCTTAGAGCTGTGTTTCTTCTTTTGTTCTTCTCTCTTGACAGATTTTTTAAGCAACTCTGGATTGTCTTTGATCTTTTCACCGCCAGCTTTGGCAAGAACAGTTTTCCAGGCTTGTTTCTCTTTCAATTCATCAGCCTCATCTTTTTTACCAGCTTTTTCTAATTCGTTTATCTTCAATTTTTGCTTCTCTAATTTATCTAGAATTTTCTTTGGATCCCTGTCCTCCTTCGGTTGTATTTTCTTAGCGCCAATCTCAGAGAAGTCAAACTTACTAAACACCATTTTACCTTCTGAATTAAAAACTGGTTTTGGTTTTGTGAACTTAGGAACGTCGCCGTTCTCATGTTTCAATTTAGCACCCCCTGCTGCGGCTAATTCTGTCTTTGCCAACTTTTTCTGCATCATACGTTCCTCTTTCTTTGTTTTTTTCTTCAATCTATTTTTCAGACCTTGTTTCAATAATTTTGTTTTATAATCAAGTCTCTTTCCCTTAAGCTTTTCCAATTTTTCATGAAGCTCGATCAATGTGTTAGCTCTGGATGTACCCGGCCCAGAACCAGAAAACATTTTCTCTGAAACGTGAGATAAATAAATAAATAAATAACAAGATCAAATTTTTCATCCTAATTGATTTTACAATGACAAGAAATTTTTTCTTCTTATTTATTTGCACCCAAATTAAAGCTGCTTTATTATTCTCTTCTGATCACGTGTTACTCTTTAAAATCGAATACCATATCATTTCAATTTTCGAAATGAAAATAACAGATGATATTTAATTGGGAAGATTATACATTACCTCTCTGGTCCTGATCGTTATCTTCCTCATCTTCGATATCATCTGTAAATAATATAAACGTATCACTTTTTATTTAAGAATTGAACAGAAATAATAGGTTAAATAATACAACAGGGTATAAATATGGTTGATATTTTTAGGTTATATTCTATTTCGAACCATTCTTATGAAGAGCAGAGACAGGCACTGGCATACGAGAGAATAGATCAGTAATGTATTTATTTTCTTTGAACAATAACTGTTTAGCAAATTTATCGTCGAATGATTTCGACTTATTTAACTTTGTCAACTGCATTTTTATTTCGAAATATTTCACGTGCACCGTGTACCGCAATTTGTATATAATTCTATCTACAATGCGTCAGCGTCACTACGATCAGATGGAATTCAATGGAACTAGATTGTACTCGATCGGATACCACCGACCACAGTGCTTCGTTCAAAACTCTACATTTCAAGCTTTACTGATAAGGTGTGAATATCGTTTGAAATTAGTTCGACATGAGATTGTAATACCGAGCGTATTGAGTGCTGTAGTACCGAACGAAATATGAAGATGGCGCTACAGTCACGAAATTGAATAGGGCCTCGCTGCCGACGAATTACGAAAACATTGACTGCAGTGTGAAGCCGCAGTGTCGTTCTCGTACTGGTGCCACCGCATTAGGTTATGTTGTGTTATGTGAGGTTATGTTACGGTGTTTATATCAAATATTTCAATACTATACATTTGTGTGAATGATCCGTCGAAACATGTTTTGTAAATCAACGAAGTGTAACTACATATAATTGTGTCTATTTTATTGAAAATTGAAATACGAATGTATGACAATGCATGAGTTCAGTGCATATAACTACGACGAAAAAAACAATCGAAGAGAAATCTGACTCGATAATTTCAACTTAAATAGTATATATTTTACCGGTGTTAATTAAAATCTAACCTATAATCTGAATACTTGATAAAATTCTGGTAATTGAAATGTAATATCATTGCAAGTAAACCGGTACAGTGTCCAGTTTCATAAAACAACTGCATTCAAACATGGCCGCCATGGAAGCCATGTTTATTCGCTGTCATGCGCGACGAGTAATTTATTGAATTTATAGAAAGATTGACAATCGTTTGTATTAAATTTTGCGTAAATAAAATCGTTTAAAATATTATTTTTCATTCGAGACTTTAGGGGTTTATAAAAATTTTCAAAATAATGTATATAAAAAAGACATAAATAAATTTATTATAAATAAAAAGTGCAACGTGGGCGGAGCCTGCGCGTCGTTGTCAGGAAAGAGCGTCGGTGCGCGACGCGACGTGAAAGACTTGCCTTAGAAAATATTGTCATTTAAGTTAGAAAATAAAATAGAAGGTACATTATTTGTAAAACTATAAAAAGTTGGTGAATTTAATAGTGTCCAGGTATGTGCCAACAGGTGAAATAACATACTCTATTAAAAATCGGTCGAAAAAATCGAGATAATAAATACTCAAGCGGGAACTAGATCTCAGACGCGCATGGGCTCAGCAAACAAGTGGGAGAGAGATGTCTCGTGTTAAAGGACAGACTATAAATGCCACGTTCTGATTGGCGGGAACGGATATGGCTGGCGCACGCATACATACAAGAGGGGCGCTAGGTTTACACTAATCTAAAGTCAGATTGCTAGGGACAGAACACGGGCCGCGCGCTGCCTTGTAAGGCACAGAGTTATGCCATTCGAATGGCAAGAGTTTAAAATCGGCCTAGGCTTGCTGTGAAGCATAATAATAATAATAAATAATAAATAAATGAATAAATGAATAATAATAAATAATCATAATAATAATAGATATAATAAAATAATGTTAATAAAACAAACCGTGTATACGTAAACACTTTGACAATCCGTCAACTAGACACTACTAACAATTCTACGAACTAATTGAATAATAATAATAAAAATAATAATTATAATAATAAGGTATTGAAAAATATATATATATATACGATAAAGAAAATTTCTAAAAAATCAAATATTATACGAGACGATTAATATAAAAGGTAAAGAAAAAAATACTGTTTTAGAATACCAATAGTGTCGATGAATTATTTTTAATCCTGTTTTTATAACAAGGTAACAACAATAATTAATATTATTATTATTGTTATATCACCGAGTATATTTTTGAAAAAAAAAAACTAAGACAAAAGAAATTAGAACAGCAGCAGTAGTAGTTTAGAGGCGTTATATACCATACGTATTAAAATATGATTATAAATGATTTTAATAATTAAGTGTGAAGACGTGTTTTTGAAATAAAAGAAATTACCCAAGTGCGCGATTATACGGACTGTTCGCTCGAACAAAAAATATATATATATTAAAGAAAAAAAGAAAAAATACTAATTGAGAAGACGAAAGGAGAAAATAAATAATTGAAAATAATAAACGTACACGTATCTCTAAGCGAAGAATAATCCTTTATTTATAATCGTTTCGGGATATAACAAGAAGAAATATATTTACATTATATATTATAACTATTGTTGGGTGTGTGAACGACGAGAAAACGCGAAAACGGCGCTGGCATTCAGTTGATGGATGAAACTGGAAGGATGCTGCAACACGGTGGTTCAGGTGTGGGTCTGATGGGGGGTAACCAGGGTCAGGGAGCCCAAAACGCGGGAGGTTACGGCAGCATGGGGCCCGTAGATGGTAGCGCGGCTCAAGGCCCCGACCAAAGCGTCGAGGCAAGAAAACAGGACATCGGCGAAATATTGCAACAGATTATGAATATAACGGACCAAAGTTTGGACGAGGCACAGGCCAGGTATATTTCCCGGCTTTTCTTTCTTGTGTTTTATGTTATTTTTTTTTTTTTTTTCGGTCACTTTTCAGAGTTTTTTATCATTAGCTTGATGAACCATTTCGTTCGTTTATATTCTTCGTATAAATCGAGACATAATCTAGGCGATTTATTTCTTGTTTTGAATGAAAGAAATATCTTAACATAAATACATTTACATACTAGTTATGAATATTGCTTGTCTAATATCGTCTGAAATCCTACTGCGATATATATTATGAAATATTTAAATCACTGATTTTTGCAAATATTGAAAATTTTGTATTTCAATAAAAACCGTAAATATCAAAAATATTCTTATGACACTGTGTCGATTTTGTCAATTAGATTTGTTTCTCTTAAATATACGAATTTCAATTCAAATGAAATTGAGTTAGTTGTAAAACTAATAGGATGAGAATTTAAAGCGTCTATAATATTATCATCGCAACCGTCTGTCTCTGTTGCAGGGTTACTATTTTAATTGCATACTATTAGTCGGGCGTTTTTATAACTCTGATTATATACGTGTACCTAAGTTCATATAGTATCTATGATGTATACAGAAGCACATTTCAATATATCTTGTTTCTTTATTTTTTTGTTCCACAGAAAGCACACGCTAAATTGCCACAGAATGAAACCAGCCCTATTCTCAGTCTTGTGTGAAATCAAAGAAAAAACTGGTGAGCTAAAAAAAAAAAAAATTACACATAACAAAACAAACACGAACGTATATTACATATTTACGCAATAGTTATATAAGTTAAGTGATAAACATTGCTATGAGGTGTTGATCTACCTTTTGTAATGAGAAGGAGAAAAAAATAAAATAAAATAGACCAACGAATAAACATTAATTCGTACCTCATGATGAATTATAATTATGTATTTGACGTCAGCCAGTAAAGTAGCGTACTAGAAAAATTTCCAACACAATTCAACACACCTATACCTAGGTATAATATACACCGGTGTTTCTCTCATCGTATCAATGTCAACTGCAATGATGGATCGTACGATTTTATCATATTTTATCTCGCGATGTTATATCAGTATGACAATACGTTAGATAATGTAAAATATTAGAAAAAAAAAAAAATACGAAAATAGGTAATAATCACAGCAATGAATATCACTTTACTTCGCATATCAAAACTATAGCTTAGAAATATCTACAAATACATCATTCAAATATCTCCTTCTTCTTCTTCTTCTTCATCGTTTGAACTCGCGTCTTCGTATTTCGTTCACTTCCTTTCCCTCGACTACACCGTGCATTACATATATCCATGTATATATATATATATATATATATATAGCTGTAGTTAATTTAACCCCACGTAAACCAAATGGACAAGGGAATATAGTGATGGGAGGGAAAGGGGAAACCAGCTGCAAGTCTTACTTTAAACGACGTGTTCCTCAATTGGCGGGATTTGATTTTGGTACAGTATAGTTCTCGCATCTTAGATTCAGAGTTCTACTTCCCCCGTTCTATATACGCGGTGTATACAACACCAGAGAGAAAATCTAGATATAGCATGTATACAGGCATAGCATGCAGACATTATACCTATACAAAACGCGTGAACGGTGAACGACCCTCGATGCACCGTCATTCTTCCCTTTCCCCTTATACAGATCGTCAGAGTCCTACATAGAAAAGTCGAATAGTAAGGGACAGCGAGAGGGGATAGATGAAAAAAAAAAAAAAAAATATATATATATATATATATATATATATAAAACGTAGGGGTTTCAAGGGGGAAACCAAAAGCAGAGGAGGAACCCCAAAATAATTGCGCACTTCGTGGTCTCTCTATCCACGCGTAAAGTAATCCAAACATCACATAAAAATTATGTTTACGAGTTTCGAATTGGTATTGGGGTGGCTGTTATTCCCAGTCGAGCGAGTGTATATATATATTTATATGTATATAGATACACCTACATGCTAGATTCTCGGTTCTAATACACGTCAGCTATATAAACCTGTATGTGTACATATATGATGCGACTATGTACGCGAATGTATAGGTGTATATATATATAGTATGTATATAGAGTAAAGCCTGCAGGATAGAACTGGCGCTCTCTGAAAACACGGATACACACATACACATAACGCACACATTTTATGGGCAATGGCTGACGAGGCAGTGAAAAAGTAGTAAAACGGAGAAGAGGAGCAGATAAACGCTATGTTAAGCAGACCGTTTTGCTCGCTATTTAATATAATCAGGGGGTTCTCTCCTCTAACTTTCTCTCTCTCTTTACGGAGGAAGGATAAATACGGATTAGGCGAAGCACCAGATTTTTTTTGGAACAGATTTTCTCAGTTTTCTTTCCCTATTTATTTTTTTTCTCAATTTATTTTCTTATTTAGAGGAAATATCTTTTTCCTATATACACATATTATTACTGTGACATGTATGAAAGATGGAAAACTAGCTGTATGGTATATTCTAGGACAACTGCTTATATACATATAATCTACCTGCGACACGGCAGGATCTCACCTATACATGCTAACGTTTTATAACTATCGTGTCCGTAACTTGATTTTCTTTCGAGATAAACAAACCCTTTTCTTTTCTTCATCTCATTTTATTTTTTTCTTTCTCTTTTTACCCTTCCGAGTAAATACCCCTTGTTATAGAAGCCCCCCCCCCTATATACCTAACCCTTGTGAAGAATGTGAGAAAACACCTTGCGCTGTTCTATACATACACTTATTTATATACGTGTATATGTATATAGGAGAGAAAAGTACAGCCCCTAAATTTTCGGGATTGTCAGGGCGTTTAGGGGTCCTATTCATTTTAGGGCCTTATCCCAGGTTACACGACGGGGGTGTCATTTTTGGTTATAGCTCGTATATGACAGCGGGCGGTACAGAAATTCACATGAAAGGCCCATTGAGCCGACAGCTTTGCTTGCTTACTTACTTCTACAGCAAGACGAGAACTCGGCTTCTCGCTCCTCTTTCTCTTTCTCTCTCTCTCTCTATAGCTCTTGAGGCTAAAAATACATTTTCACGCGTTCGGTTATATACGTACATGTACATATACAAATACATATACATATATCTAGCGTTCAATCGCGAACTACTTTTATACGTGCAGGGAGGGGGAATCTTCTTTTCGAAACTTTCGACTAAGAACATTCAAGTCCGTTCTTCGTAACCGCGCTGAGTCGAAAACAAAGGACTCTGAGAAAGGGCCTAGAGAGTTAAAGAAAGAAATAAAGAAAATCAAAGAAAGAAATAAAGAGAGAAGGGTAGATCGTTGAACTCAGAATTGAAAAGAAATTGAAAGCTGTTCTAATCGTTCCCTGACATTTCTCGTAGTTGCGGTCAATTATTGTAGTTGACGATGAAGAATGGGCTTATAAAGATATCGTTTCGAACCTAATTTAAGAGTAATTAATCGCCCGCACAAGACCGAAGCCTGTATCTACCTATATAACATAAGCTAGCTGCTGTTACTGCGTTGCTTTCGTCTAATACAATTCTTTATCGGTCTTCACCTATATGAACGTAAAAATTTTTCTCTAGAAAACGATTCATTAATCATACTCAACTAAACGTCGAGTCAAATTGACCCCTTCGAAAAATTATTTCTACACTAAACCTCAACCGTGAATTATTATATCTATATAGGATTTTAACTATAATTTTCTTTTTTTCTTTTTCTTCTTTATTTACTTTTTTTTCTTTTTTCATCTCGTAAAGTATCAATGACGGCTTTAAATTGCCGCTGCCTATATCACGCAGCTCGTCGTCCTGTCATTAGTTGCGGTAATGTCATCACGTCAAAATTTAATACGAGTCAATTACGTTTAATATGATCCAAATTGTTGTAGATACCCCCTTTTATACCATTTTACCCTACTGTTATATATATATATATTTTTTTTTCGTTCAACTATATTCATTTATTGACAAAGATTTATTTTCAAATTATTTATTTATACTTTGGGAATTACAAAAAAAAAAAAAAAAAATGTCAACGAAAATTACTATGACGGATAAAATGACAATAATAATATTAATAATATAGTTTACCCATAGAGTAAAAGCATGATGCTGTATTATAGTTAAACCAAAGACACCCCCGCCGAGTTTAACTCGGCCGTGAGCATTGCGGGAATGTGAACTATGCGCAGAAAATTCTCCTCTCTTCAGTTCTCTCATGCAGACGCATATATATTCCTGTATATTTCGCTTGGCTTTGAATATATATGTATATAGGTATAGGTATATATTTATATAGTATAGTAGGTATTGTGCAGGAGCAGTAACAGCAACGTTTGACGCGTTGTGCTGCAGTGTCGTAGGATCAAAAAATTGTCAAATAAAGAAAATTGAAATTTACTTTTGACATACATAATATACGTATACGATGTATGTAGGATAACAAGGAGAAATAAGACGGAAATAAATAAAAAAAGGAAAGAGAAATAAAAAAAATACGAGTAAGTAGAGCAAAAATTTGCGGATAAAATTCACCAACTTATATACGTAGAGATATTTTCGGTGTAATAATTTCGCACGCGATTTTCTCCGAATCTTGGAATATTGCCAAATCTCTTACCGCGGCGGAGTGTATAGATTTTTAATTGCGATGCCCACGCGATATCGTCTGCCAAAATATACGTTTAGTTTTTCAAATAATAGTCGTTTTTAACTTTTCTCATCTTTATATATACTGTATCAAAATTCTTATTTAAAAAAAAAAATATATATATATTTCGAAGTATTGTATAAAAGATTAAAGTACATTTCTGGTTTAAACGATACCTTTAATCGATTCAAGCCAAATCCGATGTACCTACTACAAAAACGAGCATTTGTACTCTTAAATAATAAGTTTATATATTTAGTTATAATATAGTTTTTTCATATACGATATGCGGTTTAAAAAATGAAACCGAAACCCACTACCTTAATTAAACCAAGCCAACGAAGAATAATTCTATTAACAGACCCCCGCAGTAAACGTCACGTCAACTTGACAGCACAATACCGCCCCCCCCCCCCCCCCCCCCCCCGGTCTTTGTTCTCGTTCACGTACCCGCGGACACAGCGAAGTAATCATTCTAAAACATTCGTTTGTTCCGCTGCGACTTTGGAGCGTTTTTTTAATTTTTTTTTTTATTTTTCTCTTCCTTTTTTCTTGCTTTTTTTTTTTTTTGTTTCTTTTATATTTATATTTATACATGACTATCCAATAAATTATAAGGAATATTTTTTCGATAGTATTTTATATAAAAAAATGATCAATATATAAGAAAATCAGGAAAAATATCTACCTATCTATATAATATGTGAAAAAATACCGAATCGACCGAACCCCCGTATCTTATCTTTTGTCAAACACTGTTTGCGCTACTAGTATACCTGTAGATACGCAGTTCTATGGACGGAATATTAAACACTGTGCACGAGTTGTATTTTTATCTTGTCCAAACATACTTAGAGAGAGAGAGAGAGAGATTTGGAATACGTCTATGCGTCAGTATAGATATAGATATACGGTGAACAATTCCTATAATCTTTAACGTATGACAATCCCTTGTTTTTTATTTTTTTACTTTATATTTCTTTTCGATTTTCCTATACTCACGTCTCTCCCCAATATATATATATTAAAATAGAAATGCCTTGTTAGCTTGGGTCGGGATTATACGAGACTCAGACCCGAAGACTCGCAGAAGGCGGTTCACCTTGACTGGACCCCCATCTGCATGTCCAGGGCCGCACATTCGAGGAAATATAAAATCTTTATAATAAAGAAATATTTCTATGGGGGATATTCTCTACCGAATAAAACTACTCGAAATATTTCGGGTTTGAAGAAAAGAAAAATATCAAAATTGAACCCTTCTATTATATATGTAGGTGTATAACTTTTAGTCATCGGTTCAGAGGCAAGGTTTGAAGTTCAGCTGAAAATAGGTAGAAGCAAAAAAAAAATAAAATAAAAACAAAAAAAGATTTTTTTCTAGTAATTTTCAGCTGAACTGCCCACTTTGCTCCGGCCTCCTCTATCTGAAAAAGATAAGAGTGTGAACTTCGCGTAAATGTAGTGGGAGGTTGGATGAACGATTTAACAAACCATACGTTAGCTACGATAAAATCTGACAAACCTATAAACTCGAGAAAACTAGGTATGTTATATCATAAAAATCCAGTAAAATAACATCGTAAAATGAACGCTTGGTATATATATATACCTAGCAGCAGCAACCTACCTCGGCAGCCACACGCGTCGCTCAAACTCTCCCTACGCCGCGACGCTGTACGTTACGAGACGCGACGCGACGCCGGCGCTTTAGAAAAACTAACCACCCCACTGCTATGTACTGCTTCTCTCCACCGATACACGAGACTCTCGTGGACCTGACGCTCTGCCAGTCCGAATGTCCGTCTGTCTGTTTGTCTGTCAGTCTTTTAGTCTTTTAGTCTTTGGGTCTGAATGCCGTTTGTCCAACTGTCCAACTTTCGTTGGAACGAATTATTACATATAGATTTATCATATATACATGATTTTAGTAACTTATCGTAAATTGTTAAAATATGTAGAATTTTATTATACAGGATTGACAGATGACAGATTTTTTTTTTTCATTTTTTCTTTATTTTGAGTTGAGATCGTAAGTATAAAAATAAAGAAGATATATAAATAAATATTATAAATAAGAAATAATTCGCTTACTGAAACGTTAGTCATTTTTCCGAGTCAACCAATCGCGGTAATAGTATGCTAATTGTATGTAGATTGCATGGAGCGGAGAGAACCTCATCTTACAGGTCATTAGGCTTCGCTCGAGGAACGTTTTACGTTTCGCCAGAGCTGCGATAGCCTTTTTTCCAACTTATTTACCTATTAAATTTACCTAACATTATTATTATCATTATTATTATTATTATTATTATTTCTCTCTTCACGCTTCACGTTTATTAAAGTGACTAATTAACCAATACAGATTATTCGATTATTTATTCCCAAGGTAATATAATTCTTATTCAGTTTTTATACTTTTTTAATTTTTTGCTTCTTTTTTTTTTTTTTTTTCAAGCCTCATAACTCGCGATTAAAAATTTACGGTATTTCTGATCTTCTTCTTCTTAATCTTCTCACATTTATACATATTCAAGAAATTTATATCTACAGTCACTCATACATTCGCTATCACTTATTTTCATATGCCAAATACAACGTGAATACCTCTTCTCTCGTCTGTAAGTTGCACTTTAAAATCGCTACGTTGAAAATAGCGTATTAAATTAAACAAGTGCAAACTTTGGTTTTAGAAGTCTAGTTTTGTGATGCTGCTGCTGATGGTGGCCGGTACTGGTACTGGTGCTGGTGCTGGTGCTGGTGCTGGTGCTTCTACGCCATGCTGCCCATCCACGATCTTGGAAAACTTTCGTCAAGTTTTGCCCAAGCAATTAGAACTTCCTCTATATTATTCATATCTTGCCCCGTTTCTTCTTACTTCTTCTCTTCTTCTTCTTCTTCTTCTTCTTCTTCTTCTTCTTCTTCTTCTTACTTACCGCTCGAGACTGAAGAGCAGGCGCCAGTTCACTGTTGCCAATGCCTCATGAATTTTAATGAAATTTTTGATGATCAAGGATATATACGAGTATAGAGAACGTTATCCGGGCAATATTTCTATATAATATCATATTCCATAATAATATACGGTTTTCGAAATTATTTTTAAATAATTCTATCCGCACTTGCGTCTCTTCTAGTACCACAATATTCTTCCTATAATACATACATACAGACATTGATAAGTAGAAGAAGAGATGAGGACGAAGTGGGCTGAAATCTATTGAAAATTGATAAAACAACATTTTTTTCTTAAAAAAATTTCGTGATAGAAAGAAGCGAAATTATGTTTTTATCAATTTTTATCCTAGATGCCCATTTTACCCCGTTCTCTAGTATACAGTTGATAATTATTATACGTAACGTATGCTATAGGGGGTTATCTGGATTTATATATATTTCACAAATGAGATATGAATCTAAAAGTTGAAAGCTGCAGGGTCCTTATATTCCTTTCCTGCGGGATCATACAGTTTCAGTTTCATGGTGCCGTTTCGAGTTCGTAAAAAAAATGTTACGATAGCGGCACACGGCCCTCATACATATACAGTGGTTCATAAATGTTTTACACGGACACTTGCCGGTTGGTAAAATTTAGGAACGTATTCTAACGGTCCAAAGACGAGAAAAAGAAGGAGAGAAAAAAAAGAAAAAGGAACTAAAAACAATAACACAGTAATAAGAGTAGATTGCCACGTTTTTATATAATCCTCAACCGCGGTAGGTACTTGAATACATTCGAAATTTTGAGAATGAAGTTGAAATAAAAAAAACAAAAACGTCATCTCATTGCTCACTTCCATAAATATTTCGAGAAATAAAATTTCGTATTCCAGAATTGTTACTTTTTCAATTATAAAACTAGGTAGGTGCTTTAGGTTCTCTACGAATTTCTCCGCACTAGTTCGATAAATCTTTTTGAAAAACAAGTAAAAATGAAGAACCAAGACAATTATTATATTATATAGGTTCCTTATGGCCGTAATAAAATCCTGATTAATGCTTTTGATACTTGTCTTCATCTGCAATTCTGTATTGCCGGGATAGGTTCGGGACTTATTTGCATTATACTTCACCTACCCACCTACGTGTTTCATTTAAACGACGAAATAGGCCTTGTGTAGAAAAAAAAAAAAACGGACAGATACAAGCGATCGGATGAGAGTTGTAGATCGGCTGGTATAGCCAAAGGTATAAGAGCTGAAAGGCGTTGATCTACCGTTGGCTCGACGTACCGACATGCAACGATTCGTGTAGGATCAAACTTGATTTAGTGAGAAAATAAAAAGAAGAAGAAGAAGAAGAAAAAACAAAACAAATAGAAAATGAGGAGAAATGAAAAAAAAAAAAAAAATGAAACTGTGGCACGAGGAACGCGAGGGTCTTGTGGGAATTCGTTCTTGTCTTGCTAAGATCTTCTCCTCCTTCTCCTTCTCAAGCCTTTAAGATATTCGATCTTTAATTTTATTTTTTATTTCTATTATTATTATTATTACTTCTTGTCCGAGTCTCAAACGGAAATGTACGCGTCTCTCCTTCCCTTGGTCCTTTTTTTTTTTCTATTCTTTCTTTTTTACTTTCAGGAATCCCAAAGCATACATACACACCTATACATGTCTACCTACTTTCACGTAAAATATACTCTTTCTCATATCTCGTGTTTCTATGTCTATAACGTATCAGTGGATTATAATATATATAATATAATAACGATTTGATCCGATGATTATAACAAAATAATAATAATAATAATAATAATAATACTAATGACAAGACTTGTCTCTATTACATAAATCGCAAAATCCAAAGTATTATATGAAAGTCGATAAATATAATTGCCGCGAGTTATAAAATATGGGCAAAAAAAAAATAAAAATTCTCTTTTTTTTTAATATTTGTTTGACGGAGTCGAACAGTTATATACGTAGAAAGTAATCACGTAATAAGGAAAAAAAAAATCATTGATTTTTTAAGATTTAAAAAATTCTCAAGCAACTTCTTAAAATTTTTTAATCCCGCTGATTTTTGGCGAGTGTTCTTAAAATATGTCGAAGTAATATATTATCAACGAAGATCGAGGAAAGAAAAGAAAAAAATTAGTCGGTTTTTTTGGGTCATCACTAATATATACGAATGATTCGTGTGATATATCAATAATATTAATAATAATAATAATAATAATGATAATAATATATTCAAACATCTGTTATACTCGATATTTGATGATTATGATGGGATCGAAGCGTGGGAGGGAGCCGGTAAAAAATTGTCAACGAAAATTTGATCAATTTCGAGTGAGATTTTTTTGTCCTTTACCTCTGTTTCTTCCCCTATACGTATATAGAAACTATACACTTCTAATAATCACGTAACAATATCCAAGTTACCGAAACGATATCACAATTCACATTTGACGTTAAGCAGGAGTGAGGAATATCCCCAGGGTGGCCCGCCATTCACCTGTCACCCTCCACCCGGTTTTCTCCTGCAACTCCTGTCGCTTACTCCCTATATACCCCCTGCCTCGATTCCTCGCACGACCCTCCAGGCTAATAATAATAATAATAATCTAATATACATAATATACCTATGTGTATCGCTATCTATATACTCTGAAAAATATATGAGGAGAAAGTTGAAAATGTATGTAAAATATTGTTTTTTTTAAAACTAATTTTTGCGAATATACTTTAGCAGGTTGTCCATATACCTAATATATAAAACTATTTGTATATATTCATCTCTAAGATATAGAGGAAATTTTTAGTATGGATTTGCGGTCGTAGCTATATTTATTCGCGGATTAAACCAACGTGTCTAGAACCAGGGTCGTGACTATTACTCGGGGCCCCCGGGGGTGCCCAAAATACAGACGAATATCATATTTGAGGGGGTGCCAGGCACGAGACCTGTTGCTGTCGAGTTTACGGTGTTTTTACGAGCGGCGTTACAACCCAAACCCCCTACCCCGTAAACCTCTACCGGTTGCGGGGCAGACCATCACTAGTCAGAGGGGGGCCAAGAGGAGCTTCCCCTGTGAACGATATCCTCCTTCTTCTCTCATTTTACTACCTAGATGCGAATTTACCCTGGTTAAAATAAAGAAAGTGAAAATTGTGAAAAATTAAGTGAAATTGGGGGGGTGAAATCATCTCGTTGATCATTAAATCCCGGATAAATAGGTAATTAGAATATATACATCTCAGCTTGTTATATTTTTTTTATGGTATTTTACCCATGTGGATTTTTGACGATACTTGCGCGAATGTCGAGAAGAATCGTTCTTTTTATACCCTTAAATCATAATCGGAAGAAAAAGTGACAAAACGAAACACCTTTTTAGTACCTTTATACGTGAACCGAGTTACGTGTCATCATAGCTTGAGTTTTTTTTTTTTCATGTAGTTTCCTTGTTTTTTTATTTTTCGAAGTGTGAAAATATTTAGGGATTCTTAGAACACAAAGACGAGTATATAGGTGCAGATCCTACGCCTTTGCGATATATATACCAATACTATACCCATATATGCATAATGTATATCCACACGCTCAAAGGAAGAGCAATTCAGGCAGGTATCTTGGGATCCTTTGGCTTTTTTCGTGAACGAAACACACATACACACACGTCTATACTTACTCTATAAGAGAAGTTCTGATTTTTATTCTTTTCGCGAAAATACTCATACGTGATGATCATAATATGATTGTATGCCTATGCCTATATAATACAGCTATAGTTGAAATTTGGCAGGTATAATTCTTACGAAGATACGTATTATCCTTTTCCTTTTTGTCCACTGGCTTTTTTTTTACTTTTTTACTTTTCTTCTTTCCCACTTATAACGTTATGTATTGTTATACCGGGCTAGTTATATCTGCGAGAAACGACCTTTCGTATTTTTTTGGCAAGTGAGTTCGCGCCCTCGTATGGCCAGGACGAAGGTCTGCCTGGACGAAATATATATATATACATACACCCACATATATATATATATAATACCTACATAGAACGGAGAAAGAGGAGGATGAGAAGGTGGAGGAGGAAGAGGGTTGAGGCGGAGGACCCTCGCGTTCCGCCGTCGGCGAAGGGCGTCCGGGTCGCCGGTGCGTTTCGTTTCACCCTCGACGGCAGCCGCTCGATATCAAATTCTCGAAAAACGAGAAAGCAGTAACGCAGACTGGATTCGGCACTAAAGTTTTCGCTATAGAACTTGCCTCTCCGCACTTCATTCCTATATACTATAATTCGCTCTTATATTCTCACTGCGCTTATATATATATATATATATATATATATATATATATATATATATATATATATATATATATATATCACCTCAACTTACATTTATTATACTTATATATGTAATCCAAAGTATCACATATCACTAATCATTGTTATTAATTTAAAAAAAAATTCAAATCGCGTTAGAAATTGAAGAGATAAAAAAGACGTTATGATATGATGTATAGGTATATTTATAAGAATCCAGAGAAGAGAGAGAGAAAAGGAGACTGGACTAGCCAGTCGTATAAGGATAAGGTCCATCAGACTTTCTATGTTCATCTTATTTCTTGTGTAGTGAATGAGAGGAGAGTTGTTAGAAAAATAATCTGACTACAAGACAAACCCATTAGCAGAGTTATCGTAAGTTTTGGAAGCTTCTACGGCGGCGCTGAGAAGATCTTTTCCGGTGCGCACTTCAGGAAAAAGACCGTAGATTATCCTGCAAGGGTAGCCGCGTAGCCGGGCGCGTGGTAACGGCTCCCTAGGGCCAGGGGAAAAGGAGGAAGAGGATATAGAGGTGCTAGGGTGGAGGAGAAGAAGAAGAAGAAGAAGAATAAGGAGGTTGAGGTAGAGGTGGAGGGATAGAAATGAAACGGAGTAGACCTCCTCTTGGTGGTCGACTGTGTCCATGTCCTGCGGGATGCTCCAGGGTTTGTCTTTGGTGGACTTGAAGAAAAATGTACAAAAAATTTTCTCAGTATAAAAAGGGAATGTAATCGGACCATTCTTCAACGTAGAATTAATAACAAATAATTGTTAACGATACTCGGAGGCTTTCATATTTCGCCTCCCTCAAAATCACCCAATAATGATTTGCTCTAAATGAAAGTCGTAAAAGTCTTTGACAATTATCTAGCGAACTCCTTTACTTTCATCATTTTTGAAAAAATTGTGACGATTACGAGACGATACATTACAAAGAAATTTTAGATTGCGATTAATTAATTTGGTTCTATTTCTTTGCGTGTATGTAAGAATGTATACATGTGTGTATGTATGCGTGTGTGTGTTTGTGTGTGTTTGTACGTCTTTATGGACTTACCCCCCGCAATTCGCTACTTTATGTTACGATTTATAAAGTTAGGGTTATACGTATAGCTAGTAAAGTCCCTTTTAAAGCGTGTATATAATACACAAACACCTTCTAAAAAGGTTTAAAAATTAATAGAAAAAAAAAAAAAGGGAGAAAAAATAAAGAACTACCCCGAAACTATATAAACCGAGAGTGAACGTAATTCGGCAACAGTGTACAGAGGCTATAACAATTATAATCAACCCGCGAAGTAGGTAGGTACGAGCCTCAGATATCTAAAGATCCAGGGACAATAGCGGCAACGATAATCTCTACACACAACAATAATTATCATCGAAACAATGGAACGCGAATCGCGCGACTCTCTCTCGTGCAAATCTCGCGAACTTAAACCGCCTCATTATCATTATTATTATCCAGGTTCTAATTATTATTATTTTTATTTTTATTATTATTATTATTTTATGTATACAATTATATGGAATTTTTTATGTAATTTTTTTATTTTTTTTCTCTTTGTCTTCTTTCTAATTCATTTCATTCGTTTCCTGTATTTTATTAATTCTCCACTCGTCGATCTATATACATTATAAGCTCGCGTCGAATAAAATACAGAATGAGAAAATGAAGAAAAAAAGAAAGAAAGAAAAAAAAACAAAAAGGAAGTATTTCTTTATATATCGCTTCCATTGAATACGTCCACCTCGTATACAGTTTTCTACGTTCACGTCCCCTTCGCGGGGGTTCTGAACTACGAGGTCGGGGGCGGCGGGGGCTACGCGCAGGGTTCCATTGCGGGGGTGGGTTTCAAGGGTTGGGGCAGCAGGAGGCAACGTGGTGTATTGATCGAGTGGCTCTCCCACGAACCAACACTAGTACGCTTCTACTTTATACTTGTGTTGAATATATATGTATATATATATTATATACACATACCTACACTACACACACACACACACACACACACACACACACACACACACACACACACACACACACACACATAAATATATACAAAATATATACGTTCACGAAAGAGAGACACATACATACATACACATACAAGAGTCTGTACTGCAAAATCTATGTGTGTATTGCAGTACCAATGTGCAGAAGATCGCTAGGAAAATATATATATACATTTATATAAATATATATAAATACGTGTGCAAGGGGATATATCCTTAGGTATATATATATATATATGATACTTACACAGTGTGCATATAGAATACCGTATACTGTGAGCGTGCTAAAAACAAAGGGTGCGAATTAACTTGGGGTTGGTATTTCGAGGTATATATGTAGTGGAGGTACGTTGCAGAGTTATCCTATAGACATATTACATGTATAACTATGTGTGTATGTATTTATGTGTGTAAACGGAAGTTTGCACGTTCTATTTCTCTCATTTATGACGTTTTCTTAACAAGGTTAAAAATTTATCTTATATACGGTTGTAATTAAAGTGCTTATATGTACTAATTCCATAAGTTGTTTTATCAACGTCATTTATGATCTAGCTGTAATAAATATCTATATCTATTTTTGGTTTACTTTAATTTCGACCTATGTATATAATACGTGCTAAGCAAATTTTGGAGAAAAAAAAAAATATTACACCCACACAGAAACTCATATATGGAAAGAGTGGCTTTTATTTCGAATCTGTATCATTAAAAGAGATTTGTGTCTATCTCCCTGGCGGTTGTTTAAATTATTTTTCTTCATTCCCAAGTTTGAAAACAAAGTGCAAACCGAACCAGTTTCAAGTTAAGTCTCAGATAGTTATATCGACTCTTCTGATCTCAAGATGGTCTCCGTTCCTTTCGCCTTCGTAACTTCTACAGACTTTTCTGTTTCTTACCATTATTCCTCTTGCTTCTTGTATATACACGTATATATGAGCTAAATCACAAATTCCCGGTGTGGTTTTGTACCTCAAAATTTTCGATCATTTTTTTTGTCATTAATGGGTCATTTCCGTGGAAATGAGTCGGAAGCCACCCCAATATAATTTTTATCGGGGCAGCTCATGCTATTTTTGATATTACGCGTTTTTAACGGGTTTTTGAGAATACCAGAGAAGTTGATGGTTTAACTGAAAAATTTCAACACATTTTTCGATGGAAATTTTCCGCTCTTTTCATTGCAATCATTTTCATGCGCCGCAGACAACCGGAAGTTCAAAATACGTACCGTTGGACCGTCTTCCGCAAGTCCAAATTCGATTTTTTTTTCGCCATTCGACAACTTGAAATATTCTCTTTGACATGTCAAATTTATGGACTGGGCAAACACATACTTCATTTGAAAAAAAATCGATGTGGTTGCCCAGTCCATAAATTTGACATGTCAAAGAGAATATTTTAAGTTGTCGAATGGCGAAAAAGAAATCGAATTTGGACTTGCGGAAGACGGTCCAACGGTACGTATTTTGAACTTCCGGTTGTCTGCGGCGCATGGAAATATTTGCAATGAAAAGAGCGGAAAATTTCCATCGAAAAATGTGTTGAAATTTTTCAGTTAAACCATCAACTTCTCTGGTATTCTCAAAAAACCGTTAAAAACGCGTAATATCAAAAATAGCATGAGCTGCACCGATAAAAATTATATTGGGGTGGCTTCCGACTCATTTCCACGGAAATGACCCATTAATGACAAAAAAAATGATCGAAAATTTTGAGGTACAAAACCACACCGGGAATTTGTGATTTAGCTCATATATATAAATATAAATATAAATATAAATATATATCGCGAAAGCGCGGTATAATTATATCAGAAAATTGATCCAATCATTATGATTCGAGGTAAAAAACAAAAAAAAAAAAAAACAAAATCAAAATACAGAAAAATTATGTAAACCGTTTACGGTCACGTTTGCACCGTTACTTCTAGGATAATATCTTGTGGAATGAATCCTTTAAGGTATATAAGGTATATGGAAAAGTTTTAAGCCAGATGTTTCGAAACTTGTGAAGCGTGAAGAAAATTTAAACAAAAATTTTCTACAAGAATTTCCATAACGCTATGCGTGTATATATCTATATAACATATTGCAACAAGGACTGCGTGTGCCGTGTATACTGTATACTGTATCTCTATACTCTATACTTTATACTGTATACTTCATAGTATAACTAGAGGGGCCCCAGCCTGAGGAAGTAATTTTCTTGGGTTATGCCGGTTACATTGCTCCCAGGACTGCGCCGATGTAGCTGGAGCGGCACCACCGTCGACTACGGCGATGGTATAGTATAGTGGTATTATAGTGGTACGCGGAAACATTGGATACACCTGGTGTATATTGCGGAAACACTGGACTTGCCAAGCAATAAGAATTCCCTTTTCCTCTTTCTTGGAAGATTTTTATTAAGCCTCCGTTCATTTTATGACATCATTTTTATGGACCAGCTTCCAGTTCTTAATATTACGTCCGGCATAGGTATATATCTTGGCTTTCTAGCATATATATATATACTGAACCACTCACGCCCGATACTGTAATTTATTATATATCAACCTGTACCTAGACGTATATCTGCATATTTTATATACTGAAAGTGAATTTACCATTTTTAAGATTCTCGATAAAAAAGAAAAGATAAAGTTATCATTTTTTTGAAGCGAATTTAAATAGACCCATTTTATAAGATCAGAGTAATCTCAGATACTCGATCAATCAACTTTCAATATTGAAGTGTTGATTAATTTTTCAAAATCATTCATCATTAAAGATTGAAGATCCGAAAGGCCAAAACCCCCGAGACTTAAAATTTACGCATGTATTCATTCAGTGTTTAATAACTCGGGGTGTATTGATCGAATCAGAACCAATAAGGGGTCAAATTAATTGTCATGAGATTTCCTTTTTAGGAAACAAAGTTTCAAAATCCTATTAATTATTTATAACACCTAAATTATCGATTGAAGTAGATAAAATATAATGAGTTTTCGTAAAATGGGTCTCGATTAAAATGAAATATTCTTTGTCTTCACATCCTGAGAATTGAACAAAAATTTTCGGATCTTTGGGATTTCGGATGGGTTTGGAATTTTTTAGTTTAGAGCTGACTGCATTTTTGCACCTTTCGGAATTTTAATGCTCTAAACCTGAACGTTTCTTAAAAATTTCGAATCGTACCGAAACGAATTTGGAACTTCAACCTGATCCCATCTATACCTTTTTTTTTTTTCGAATCGCTAATACTGACCATTTTTTTCCGTGCTTATTAAAAACAAGGTTCAGATTTCGTCGACGATTTTCTTCAATCTCTTTCAACATTTGACAAATTCATTTCCTCAAATAATTTTCGCAAAGTAGGTAAAAAATAAATAAAATCAATGAAGTGAAGTTTTCGAATCACCTTGATACGTATTAAATATTTTAGTAATTAGAATGGATGCAAGTGCAGCTGGATATTGCTGTGTTAGCGAAGTTATACCGCGTGGAAGACGATCGTTTTATTTATTATTCTAATTAGTAGTAGACAGCGTGGTGCAGCAGTGAGCGAACGTTGATACCATACCAGCCCCTCGTCCCATATCTACAGCCCCCGGGAACAACCCCTTGACTTGGTAAGAGGGCGAATACAATTTTACGGCCGCGAAATCGCCCAATAATTGTTACGGCTCGCTTTGATCGCGTAAAACACGTCGTAAAATCCTACGCCTGGGCCCAGGGTGATGGCTAGAAATATATGTATACTAAACTAAGGACTAAGGAAGCTTCGTATACCCCCGAATTCACTTCCTTGACGTCTGCTTCTGTACCTCCCCTCTTCACATAGTCCTTTCTCTCTCTCTCTCTCTCTTTCTCTCTTTCTATACATAAAGAAAAACACACACACGGTCATGGATAAATACATACAGTATCCCCGACCTTTTCCTCGTCCTCTTGGCCCATACCAGTTTCCCCTAACTCTGAGTATAGTGGCGGTTGCATTCCTCTTGTCCTATGGATGGTTTGCCCGAACACACCGGTGTCTCTCAACTTTATATACGTAATTCTCTCGCATGGTGTATTATTACGGTTTGTGCAATTTCGTATGAAATCTGTACGTAATACTTGTCTATAAACTATAGAAATAGAACAGTATTCAAAGGGATTCGTGTTCCAGTCTGATGTATAGAGAAATAATAAGCCGAGCTTTTGGTATCCTGTGTCTAATTAATATTCATGAGTTTTCTCGTCTAGTTTAAAAGGGGCCTTTTGTGTTCTCAGGGCCCCTCGACTAAAACGGGGATATCATATATGTATATTTTTTTTTCTTTTTTTTTTTTTTTTATTATTTTCAAGGTTTTAATACCCAGCAGGGATTTTAGCCCCAAACCCCTCATCTAACTGAACTCAGGACTAGCGTTACGAATTTTATTCCCGGATTACATATATAGAAATTGATTATTTGCCGGTCGAATAAGTGCCTTTGATTCGAGTTTATAACGCTTTTGATAATAATATAACGTTTATGAGATACTATACAAGTATATATATATATATACCAAATATAAACCCCCATATACATAATATACATACAATAGCGGGGAAATAATCAACAGTGCACGAAATTATAACCATACGTAACTCACGTGCCGGTGGAATCAAGGTGATTCCTGCTTTTTCACCGAATTGGATGAAAATTGAAAAGAATATTTTCGATTCCATGAACGGAGAACGGATTATATTTAAATAAAAAAATTAGAAATTAACAAAACCGACAATGCCGGGGTCGGATTGAAGTTCTGAATTTGTTTGAAACGATTTCGGATTTTTAGAAACTTTGAAGTTTAGAACATTAAAATTCCGGGGGGGTCGAAATGCAGTCTACTTCTCAGGATGTAAAGACAAAAAATAGTTCATTCTAATCATGATAACTTTATGATGTCATAAATAATTGATATAGGATTTTGAAACTCTGTTTTTCAAAAAAGTGCATCTCGTGACAATTGATTTGACTTGACCCCTTATTGGTTTCGATTCGATCAATACAGTTCGAGTTCTTAATCACTGAATGAGTTTTTCTTTTCCTTTTTTTCAGGAAAATTCGTTCTAATAAATATTCTTCCCGTATATCATGATTTTTCTTTTTTCAAGACAGTTTTTCTTATACATAATTTTTTATTTTTTTTTACATATACAGACGTAACGGATGAGAACCTCTCATCGCGTACTATTTCCAGATGTATCCATGCGTGCTTACGCGTGTGTGTTATATTATTTCATACTAGTATTGGTCACACTAGTATACGTACACATTTATACGTTTGAGAAGTATTCGTCTATAGAGAAACGGAGAATCGCCCATATGTACATTCATATATATATAAATATACATGTATATATACGCATAGTATATATAAACTGGCAGCAATGGTGTTCAAGCAACGAAGAGCGGTAGGGTCTTTTAATGAAACTGAGACGAGGCGCGACAGGAACGCGCCAAATGGGTCCTAGGGTTGGTTATTTGACGACGTGTTGAGTCTTGTGCAAATTAAGTGCAAATCATCCAAATTCCACGGACTCGCTAACTTGTCCCTCTCTCTCTCTCTCTTTCTATCTTTATCTCTCTCTCTCTACGTGTCTGTTATCAAATCGTTAAAGCCTGACGCGTCTACTAATTCATGTATACTATATAAAGAATTTTACGAATATTTTTTCATTAAATCTCTACAGCTAAATAAATGCTATGCTAAAAATCGGATTCCTCTGATTTCTCAAAGTAGAAATCCACGGAAATGAGGAAAACAAGACGGAATTAGAGACCGTGTTTTTTTCGCGGTAGTATTTCATCAACTTACAAACCAAATTCAATGTGATATGGCAATTTTTCATTCGGATCAACCGTATGTAAAATCCTCTAAATTTCAAATTTTTTAATCGAACCGTTTCCGAGATCATCGCGCGAGTTTGTCCGACAAACTGATTAGCAAGAGTCAATTTTAGATAAAAAGTAAAAAATTATTAAACTACTTAAGAACATCGAGGAATGACGATGAATTGTGATTCGCATCTTATTTCTCCATCAGCGAATAATTTCATACGGTTTTTAATGATTCAAAGAAAATGGGAAACTAGCCACTTATGATATAATCGACAGACGTATAAGGTTATTTATTTATTTATTTATTCATCCATTTATAAAATAGAGGTAAATTCTAGTCGCAGCATTCATTCCTTTGGTCTTCTATTTCGCTCGTTTTCTCGCAGCTTTGTACCGGGCCGAGGGATATAGATATATGTGTAGGTATATAGGGAAGGTTTTTTTTTCGTGCTGTGTCCTGGTGAAAACTGGAAAAGATCCATTCCCTCTGTAGTCTCGTCTCTCCCAGCACAGTACCATGCCACCTTCGAAATCACCCACACCCCCCGAATCGCGCAAACTGAGGTCGTTCAAAGCACCCGTTGCCTTTTATACCGCGTTATATTGTAATGTACATTTGCAGGGACTCGCGAAGCGACGTGGGTACACCTACCTCTTGATTTATAAAAATAAAAAAAAATAATTCGAACTCATATTTCAAATTATTATACGATTATCTTATTTTTGTTTTTCTAAATTTATTGCAAATTTCTCGATTCGTCTCGTCGTTTGAGAATGAATTTTGTATATAAAATTAAATACTAGACGAAGTATAGATTTTTTTTTTCTCGATAATTTAAACTATTGTGAAAATCTATCGTTGTCGAAGAGCGTAGAAAACGTTGAGCTATACATATACTGCAAGCGAGCCTTTTAATCTGAAAGACGAGGTTGCCGCGGGCGGAGGGTGGAAATAGGGGGTTTCGAGCGCCTGGGGAAAACGCGATATTGACACCAAGGGTGTAAGATAGGATATTCTATCCTCTTCTGATTTATGAAGGAATTAGGATTAGGTTGCAGGACTTGGCGTGGAAATCCACCTAAATTGAGTTTTTTTTTTCTTCTCCATCTTTCTCGTTTTCTTTCTTTCTTGCTTTTTCCTTGCATTTTTTTTTCCTCTTCCTTCCTCCTTCCTTCTTTCTTCCTCGGCTACTCTGCGAAGTTAATTAAAAACAAGTCTGGATTCAGAGATTTCTGCGCTGGTCCCGTTTAAGAAGAAATGCTTTGAGGGAGGGATAATGGGACAGGAATACGAATTTAAATATCCTACGATCATTACGAGGTCAAATCTTTTGTAATTAAAATTTCCACTCCTAAATGTCAGCTCGAGGGGAAAAAGGATTAGCACTTTCGATCGACATACCTGAAACATACATACTAGACAAAAGCTCGTGAAATTTATTTTATATTAATCGTCATGAAAAATGTTTCTTATCCTTCATCTGTACGAGTATAAGAAATAAAAGATCATAATATAAAATTGGATATATTCTATTTTAATGTGTAAATTGAAACACCATAGAATAAACGTTACGTGAATCAGCGAGATGAAATAAATTTTTTTCAAATTATCACAGCGTAAACAAGGTACATCATAAGTACGTCCGTTGAATACAGCTGATGGAGTTCGAATTTCATTATTGAATGAATTGTTGGGTGTGCTTTATCAAGGGGTTATGTGTTTCATTGGTTATCAGTCCGCGGCGAGACAATATACGGATTTTCAAAATACTAGAGAGGTGGCATGACATTGTTTGTTACGTAGAATTGAAATCGCGTAATTTCTAATATAACAAAACGCTGAAAAGCCCCTTTGATTAATGTCCCAGAGTTTTCCA
This sequence comes from Tenthredo notha, assembly GCA_914767705.2. Lineage (NCBI taxonomy): Eukaryota > Metazoa > Arthropoda > Insecta > Hymenoptera > Tenthredinidae > Tenthredo > Tenthredo notha. Next base: position 7,797,467 of record OU611907.1, read on the forward strand.
CCCCTTACTTCCCTCGCTTAGATATCTCTGGCAGACCGGCGCGCACCACCAACCCTTTGTAACGCCCCTTATCTTAATTGCTTTCATGCTTGCCGTTTAGATCAATACCCAAGCCCACTGTTTCACAAATTTAAATTATTACCGAGTGATGCATATTTTCGAAACATTTCACAATCATAAGACAGCACACGAGATTCGAAATACTTTGGTAATTTCAATGTTCAACATTTTTTAAACTCATTAATTATAATAGAGGAAAAGTTTTATTTCGAAGTCTGAGGTCTACAGCGTACGGAATCTGTAGAATCCTTGAGAAAAAAGTAAAGACGAAATGGTTTTGTTGGACTATAGATAGCTGTTGGATGTATTTCACCGTCCCTTATATTTTCTCTTGAAAAACTAAGAATTTCCTTTATAGTAATGCCTGCAATTAGGTAATTGCCGCATAATATTAAACGGGGCGGTAAATTAACGCAATTCACACGCAATCGCGAAACTGTAACAGTCTAGTAACAGACAGACGGTTGTAGTAGGATGAGAAAGGAGGAGGAAGGAAGATATAGGATTCGGCTGCATCCAGCAAGCAAGGATCAACACCGCGTCTTCGTCGTAACAACTCGCGTAGGGCACCTTACACGGGGGGCCGTATATATACAGTCGGGCAGACCGTCTCTGTCGTAAAATGTTTAACTGCCAGTAAAACCAAGTTTACGTGCTTGTAAGGACCTCCGACCCCGAAACACCCCGGACCCCGGACCCCCTGACTCAAACCCCTTACCAACTGCCAGCCAGGAGCATAAGGACCTGCCTAACACCCTAATGGCCAGATTATTGGGTGAAAGGAGTGCTCTTGCTCTCTCGCCAAATAATATAAACAAACATTTTTCATGGTTTCGTTATACACCTTTCATTTTATTCCATTACATTACATTCTATTTCATTTCATTTCATTTCATTTCACTCCTTCGTTATACTACTTGAAAATTAGTACGGTATTAGGGCACTTGCGGTATACATGAACAGTTTATGTATAGCTCGTCATGATATTCATATTGCAAAAAGCCAAGAAATCTTTGTCGAACAAAATTCATATAGAATAGGCAAAATTTCACTCATTTTCTAATTTCGTACATCAATTTTGTAGAAACCGTATCACCGTTTCTAAAATAATTGGCTAATTATTATACAAAAATAATGCGACTCGACTTTATTGGCTAAAAAATGATTGAAGATCCTTCGATATCAATATCAGAGAAATTTGAAATTTTGCCAAAAAAATCCATGAGTATCACGCTGTACATTAATTTCTATGAATAAATTATACGTAAGGTGTGTCTGTAGGTATGTTATAGTTTCTGTTACGTACTGTTCTGAAGAGAATTGGCGAAAGGAGGATAAAGCGAAAGTTTGATACTCGTAGAATCAGCGACGCAGTCAGCGAAGCCTGGGACATAATTTTCAAATTTTTACACCTCGGTTCCCGCGGGAGCTACTCCAGAAGTTAATCGCTTTAGTTGGAAAGACAGGGTTACACTTCGTATAAATGCATTACCCTCTTGCATACATTTCACGGTTCTTCGCTTGAGCCTTCGGATCCTTTTGATATATATATATATTCCATTTACGTATTGTAACTCGCGAAGTTCGCTTTTCCTCGGCATATATAGATTTGGAATTTTTTTCTTTTTTTTTTTTTTTAGTCAAGTCAGAGTGCGGGAGAGGTAATATTCATAAATTTTTATACCCAAAGTGAGTGAGGCAATCGAGACGTTCTTTTAAATAAAGAATTATGTTACTGACAGAGGGGACGAGGAGCCATTACGTTTTATCAGTGAAAAAGAAATTAGTAACAATTAAGGTTTAATAAAATCGTAACTCGAAATTACTTCCGATTTCTTTCTTAACTACCGCAGCGAGGCGATGCGGGAAAAGGCTTCACTTTTCTCTCGACTCTTTCTCTCGTCTCGCAATTTCTTGAGTGTAATTAAAAATAAAACGGTCGTTGAATCTACCGGTAAGCTACGAACGATCTTTTGTATATACCTACCAAACGAACGAAATAAAACTGTTTACGGCTACCTAAACCGTTTAACAGCTCGCTAAAACCCGCAACAGTCGTTGGTAGAGTCGAGATATTACCTCTCGCTACTTCGTCAACAATTTTATTACATTTTATATTATGTCTTATAGATAGCCTTATGGACGAGATAAGAGAAACAAAAAAAAAAATCTCAAAAATCGGCGCTCTTCGTAAGCTGCAAGGTGTTAAAAATGAAAAAAGTAACTCTAAGTGCAGATCGAGTCTCGCGTTTTGAATGTATAGATGAAATCTCGTTATTCATAGATAAGATTTTAATCACGTCGTAAATGTAGGCGATTTGAGGTTTAAAAGGAGGAAAAATGTCGCGTGAGAATGATAGGAAAAAAGGAAAGAGTGTCTGAAGATGGAAGAAGTATTAATTTGCCATTCGCCACTCCTATCTCCTATCCGCAAAGTTTACGACCGGTCAAAGTGCGCGACATTCACTTGAAAGAGCTCTTTGACACCGTCGTGAAGGCGGAGGTAGGTACCGTGAAGATGGGGTTGTATCTCTCGACGAAGAGGAGTAGTGAAGGCCCCAGGTTTTATGGCTCGTCCAGGTCCATCATGCGCCGTAAAAATACAATAAAACTGCTGTTACTAGCGAGAGCATCGTCGTCGTCGTCGTCCCCCCCCCCCGCGTTCTACTAAAACTGGCTAAACCACTGCGCGTTACGCGGTCCTGCGCTGCAAACCTGGGGGATACGGAAAATCCAAACTCTCCTCATCCTCATCCTCATCCTCTCTCTCTTTCTCTTTCTCTTTCTTTTTCTCTATCGATAGGCACACAAAATTGATACATTTATGATCAGTAAACGACTTAACTCAGGCAACTCGACTACCTAAAATAACCCAATGAAATAAACGATCAGCATTACTTTTGTTACGAGCTATGAACTCGGAATAAAAAAAAAAATTTGTCCATTATATTTCACTTTTAATAATTTTAGTTTGTCTTATTTTATTTTTTATTTTTTGATTTGCAGTTCTTTCGCTCCGTAATACACAAGAAGAAGAACCTCCTGATCCTCAGCTGATGCGTTTAGACAACATGCTGATTGCCGAGGGCGTTGCTGGACCAGAGAAAGGAGGAGGTGCTGGTGCTGCAGCGTCGGCGTCTGCGGCAGCCGCTGCTGGTCCACCCGGACAACCAGATAATGCAATCGAGCATTCGGATTATCGAGCGAAGTTGGCACAAATCAGACAAATTTATCATCAGGAATTGGAGAAATACGAACAGGCGAGACGAAAGTTTAATATCTTATATAGACGCTGATCATTCATATACATAGAAAATAATTCATACAGTCGAGTAAATTTATAGATTCTGTTAATTAAGTTTTGTATAATTGAAATTAATCATTTTTACGTCGTATCGATGTACAAGATTTTGAATTCAACCCGGTATGGTATGGCACAAATATAGCGAAGAAAAGTTGACCATATATATTTACTTATATACCTATACATAGGTATGAGATAAGAAATCTAATTCACAGTATAAAATGCCGGGTGGCACGCTGCTCGCCGTTCTGTATAAGCTTCGACACAACACCAAACGAAAAGACAATTTGTGTGTAAATGAACCCGGCGTGCCTTGCTAAGTAAAATCTTGCATGTCAAGTATCCCTTGTACAAGTACGCGTGCCGCGGTATAATGCGACGTGTCGTGTGTGCCGCGCATTTGCGATACGCACTAGTTATATATATTATATACATAGATTGTGACTTCTAATAAATAATATAAATGAAAAAAAAAATTTACTCCGCGATAATTTGTACGAAAAATAATTTTCACCGAGGACTGTTCCGAATTTTTAAAGTACTGAATTTGAATACATATCACCGGTATTTTGCCGAAAGTCTATATGGACGATTTAAAAAGCTTTCACAAGAAGAACAACTGAGGTTCAAAATTCCGAAAATTAAAGATCCAAAGGCCTGAACCTCCGAAATTTGAAATTAACGCATGTATTCATTCAATGATCAATAAAACTCGGAGTGTATTGATCGAATCGAATACAATAAGGGGTGAAATTAATTGTTATGAGGTATAGGTACTTTTTGAAAAACAAAGTTTCAAAATCCTATCAATTATTTACGACATCATGATAAGTTATAGATTGATATAGATAAAATGGGTTTCCGTAAAGAGGATCTCGATTAGAATTATTAGAACTATTTTTTGTCTTCACATCCTGACGAAATTTTCGGATATTTGGTCTTTCGAGGATCTGGACTTTTGGAGTTTTCAGCTGTCTGCATTCCCACCCTTCAGAATTTTAATCTTCTGAAATTCAAACTCTCCGAAAATTCGAAATCACTTCAAACGAATTCGCAAATTTAACCAGGCCTCTTTTACCGCACGTTTTTTCATCTACTGCACGCACCTCATATATTTCATCTGAGAAACGACTTCAAATCTTCGTTCCTATCATACCACAGCTATATACGCTTATCTAAAAAGACCCAAATTTCGTAGCTGAAAATCATACTTTATTGATGATATTTATACGATAATATCCAAATACTAAGAGATTCGAAGACCGCGTATTGTATTATTAACGAAAAATAATCCAATTGGTATGATGATCAGCGTATTGTTCTCGTAGTTTATGAATGAGGAATCATATCTGAAAGAGTTGAAAAATTTATCAAAATTATTCGATCTGAAAAAAATGTGTGATTCTCCATAAACTTTTCAGCTAGACCTTCCGATATAAATGTATATAATATATTTCTATTTCGTTTATAAATCGTGGTTTTCCAAACGGCCTGCAGCATTCTTCTTTAGTTCTCTGTATAGGTAAAACTTGTGAGTATATTTTTAGCTTATAACATCGCGTTGGTTGGCCCCCGCGCTCTGTGTACCACGGAACTATAAAGCCTACGTCAGCGGTCTTCACGTACCACGACGGTCTGCCCCGCAGCGTGTACCTCGGTTCCAGAAACACGAACACGCACACCTTTTCTCGTCCGTTTCCCCCTTCTTAACATCTCGCGATATACTCGCGTGCGTGCTTATACCCAGTTATCAGATAAATTTTGTCATTAGCATATTTCAAAGTTGTTTATATTTGCTGTTGCTGTTGCTGTTGCTGTTGCGGTTGTTGCTGCTGCTGCTGCTGCCAGGACCAACTTTGGCGAGTTGTTGCTAATTACGAGTCGAAAATTGCCCTGAATAATTTATCCGCGAAATAATCAACGCGTTTTCTGTATCATCATCGTTGCGGATATTAAGCCAAGAAACTAGTCGATCCCTTTTCTTTTTTTTTTTTTTTCAATTTTTTTCTTTCACACATTTCCCGCTATCTTTATCCCAATCTTTATCCTCTCTAAGTCTAAAGAGAAACTCTCGGTATTTCAATTCAGCGAGCTTCTCGTGGCACTAAAATGGCGTTTGAAGCAAGAGATTCGAACGTCAGGCCTCGTCACGGTGTAACGTTACCTAGCGCGTCTCTTCCAGTCTGTTACTCTCCTCTCTCTCTCTCTCTCTCCATCTCTTTTTTGCTCTCTCTCTCTTATATTCTCTCTTTTTCTTTCAGTTCTCTCCTTCTTGAACGCCTTCTACAGCTCCTCTTGTCTGCAGTGACGTTAACTGAACCAGACCGAAAGCTCTTTTGTTCGGATTACCCGAGATTTTCGATTGAAAGACAAAACATAGCTGCTGTCTTGCGGTTTATTGTTTGTTATTCTACTCAAAATCGAATTCTCTCTATACATATTACCAGTCTGAATCACTTCGACATTTCACGATTATGAAGAGAATTTAAAAAAAAAAAAAATTTCTTCTTTCTTTCTTTCATTCATCTTTCATCCGATTATATTTAACCAATTTAGATATCTATACAACTATTTCTTCTTATGCGTCTCTCCCTGTCATATATAAAAAAAAAAAAAAATTCAAAAACAGTTCATATTACAACAAATTATATGACTTTAATCGGTATCTCAATCATCTCATGTAGCATTAAATTATCAAAGAAAATTTACATTTATAACCATACATGTAACTTATATAGATATAATATATATATATATTCTGACGGTGGTGCTCGAATCGCGTGCAACGATAAGTAAAACTTCTTTTTCGAGGGAATTTTGTGCAGAAATGCAGAGAAAGAGAAGTAGAGGGATAGGGGGGGGGAGGATGGGGAATTCTACTCGCTGCGGCATTTGAACGTGGGCAAACTGGCTCGGTTTTAATTGTGTATACCAGTAGGTATATACGTGTAATATATATACCCTATGTATATACGATCCCTACACTACTTCGAAGCAACGATGGAATCGAGGAGCTGGCGGTAGGCGAGATACGAGAGAAGGCAAAAGCTTCAGGTTTTCCATCCAATCTATCCATTCCCCCGTATCCCCGTATTCCCGTTCCTTCTACTCCTACTCCGCATCCTCATCCTCATCCTCCTCATTCTCCTCCTCGCCTCTATTCCGAGGCTGCAGGCTGTCGGGATGTGTTCACTGCTCGCCTTTTCTCGTTCGTCGCAAGGGGAATGGGAATGGGGATGGAGGAGACCGAGGCTGGAGGCTGGAGGCTGGAGGCTGGAGAGACTGGAAGCTGGAAGCTGGAAGCTGGAGCCTGAGGCTGGGGCGCTCGTGGAATCCATTCCGAAATTGCAAACCCATCCCCAAAACGAACCCTCCTGACGACGAACCGTACCGTACCTTATACTCGCGCGCGAGCCTTCCGCGCCTCCCACAGGAAAACCCGAACCAACGTCGCGTGCCTGTCCCGAATACTGATACCACCGTCTACGACGACGGTGTACGTCGGTATCTAGGTACAAAGTTTAGACTGGCGTGCCACGGGCCTTCATTCCTCTCCTATCTTATTTTATTCTCTGTTTTTTTTTTTTTCAACCCTACAGGATTTTTTGCTTCTTTCTTTTATAATAGATTGTAAATTTTCATTCGTTGATTCGAATCGATTGATTTTTGGTCGATATTTGAACCGTTTTCACTTTTCATAGCAATAACATCGATATACGTATACCTAATCATCGCCAATTTTCGATCATTATTTTTATGTTATTTGTATTATTTTCAGGCGTGCAACGAGTTCACTACACACGTCATGAACCTTTTGAGAGAACAGAGTCGTACCAGGCCAATAACACCTAAGGAAATCGAGAGGATGGTTCAAATAATCCACAAGAAATTTTCGAGCATTCAAATGCAGCTGAAACAGTCGACGTGTGAGGCTGTGATGATCCTTAGAAGTCGGTTTCTCGATGCAAGGTAATTAATTTAACGGTTATTATAATCCCTCAGGGATTTCTTTTTTTCCGATTTTATACTAATTTATTCACCTTGATATCACGCTGTCCATTCATTTTGGTCTATAATGAATTAAAAAAAATTTATACGTGACTATATCAGCGAATAAATAGATCGCACCATGTGTCTTTCCAAATAGTGAGTGAGTGAGTGAGTGACAGGGAAAAAAAAATATAAGACCTGTCGTTGGATTTAACGACTAACAGTTAACCCGTTGCTTCATTTCATTATTTCCATTTTTTTTCTTCTATTTTTATTTTTCTTACGATTCAACAGGCGCAAGCGACGAAACTTCAGCAAACAAGCCTCGGAGATTTTGAACGAATACTTTTATTCACACCTGAGCAATCCCTATCCTAGCGAAGAAGCTAAAGAAGAATTGGCGCGAAAGTGTGGGATCACGGTCAGTCAGGTGAGTGACTATCGCAAAAAAAATGTTTGTTATTTTTTTTTTAATATTTTTTAGTTTTTGTTGTAATTTTTAATATAATTTTCGTATTCGTATAATAGATTGAGATACGGGTATATCTTCCGTTATTATTTTGACTCGTTAGAATGACAAATGATCGTTCGTGCGTAATTGAATGAAGGTATAGAATTATATCTCTTAAAAAAGAAATGATCGATATATTATTATTGGTATATTAATCAAAATCCTCGTATTATAATCCCCGATATAAAGGTATTTTGTATATAAAAGGATCCGATATCACAAAACACCGTTCGTAATCGTTTCAAAATCCTTTTGTCTTTGATGATCATAGAACAACAGGCTACGAAATTGCTCTATGTATGTGTAATACATTATGCAATTTGTATGCCTTTTGTTATATCACCTCTGGTACAGGTACAGGTACAAGGCATAACCGTTATACCATTTTACTTATCTTACGGTCCTATTCAATTCCTTTGAACTTTACTCATCTATTGTTTTCCGATCTCAGGTGTCTAATTGGTTTGGCAACAAAAGGATACGGTACAAGAAGAACATTGGCAAGGCGCAAGAGGAGGCCAACCTCTACGCAGCCAAAAAAGCCGCTGGTAAGTAACATTCGGTCTTTACGATATAACATTTATCATCTCTATAACACTTTTCTTTCACTTTTCATTTTCATTTTTCCCTTTTTTTTTCACACTAAATATAAAAATCGCTAGCAGTTATCTACCTTTTATTAATAATATAATATAGAATTACTATGGATATTTTATTCACTGCGTATATATTTTTTTTTCCTCTCCATCTCTTCCTTTTTTTCGTTTCTGCGTATTTTACGTGATGATTTCCGAAATGGGTTTTACGTTATATCTACACGTAAGGAAGAAACCAAAGTTATAGAAAGATGGTTCTATGTAAGTGTGTATGTATGTATGTACGTACGTACGTATATGTTGAGAAGTTTCTAGACTCGGGGAAAATTTGTTGAAACAAGTTTTAATCGCGCGACTGAGTTCGAAGTGGATATTCGCAAATAATTTATGGTATTTTTAATGCAACTCTGGACGCTCGAGTTACCAGTGAGCAATAAAGCTATAAATCTAGACTTTTCAGGGTTTTCTATAAGTTTTAAAACGTTTCTGCAGTAGGTAGTTTCTCGAGTGTATTTTTACATTTTTTTAATTTTTTTTTTTCATCAGAAATCGAATTCTTCTTTCTCTGAAACTGCATCGTAATTTGAAAATTCTATCATCGCGAATTCTCATGGAATAATTATCATCTAAATATTCGCAGTTATTAACATCTCAGAAAAGTTTATAATCAAGAAATAGTAGCTGCTTTTTCATAAAACAATTTCAAAAGTGATGAGTCGCTCTTTCATTCAATTTGTAAATGAGGAATTTCAACGTTTACTCAAATTAAGAAATACGTAATATCACACTTGGCTTAACATCGAAAATCTGCCCAAACATATTTCTGATCGTTTTACAGGCTCAGAGACATTATTTAATTGTTTTCTCCCTAAAGAAGCCACCCCTGTCTTTATACCAGAATAATAATAAGGATTACTCTGAAGACTAAATATCAGATATATTATAATAAGAGTTATAGCAGCTTTTAGATGATACTATGAAGAACAGAAATGAAGAGAAATGAATAGAAATGAAAAGAAAATAAAGCATTGGAGGTGGCATGTGCCGTGTTGATTAAAAAGACAATTATTTCTAAACCCTGAATATAATTCAATGAAAAAAAAAAAAAAAAAATTTGTCAGCATATCTTAAAGGCGACCATAAGGCTACGAAGCATTTATTACCTCCAGTTGTTTTATTTTCTCGATAGATTAAACCATCGAATCTTCTATGCACCGCGATTGTTTCTACAGCAGCTTTTGCAGGAGCATCGCCGTACAGCATGGGTGGAGCCAGCCAAGGTACGCCAACACCTATGATGTCACCCGCACCACCAGGAGGCCCACAAGACATGGCCGGATACGGTATGGGCATCAACGGTAGCGACTATGGCTCTCAACCGTACAACGATGGTTCAATGGGCTACGATCCCATGCATCAGGTATAAAACACGTAATATTTGCACAGGTCTTATCCAAAGTAACAACTAGACACTCAATCACTAACAAATGTTCATCTAGATTTATTTACGAGCAGAATTAAACATGCTACTTGCATATCGTTGAAAAATTTTGGCATGGAATAAGCTTTTTCCTTTTTTAATATTCAGTTGACAAATGTTCACATTTAACAGATATTGATAATCCTTAAAAAACTTCCAGTAATATTAGATATTAGATCGATAGAAATTATCTGAGATTTGTAAATAGAGCCGAGGTAGTTACATCGCTTTTGTAATTTAATTGTGTGAATAGTATTGCATGCGCATGATGTAGCATTGCAGGTATTAACAAACTGGTCGAGTATAACGTATTTCTTTAGCAAGATAGGATGGGCTAATCACAGGTTTGCATTATTACAGTACTTCGAATAGTCAGTAAAGTCAGTCAGTAATAAATTTATAAGTCTTATAGAAATTGGAAATAAAGTTACTATTTGAAAGAAAAAGTGGATTCGGATTTTACTTCTACATGAACAGTAGTCAGCATTAAGTTTGGGGCAAGCATAGTTTTGCCCAAGGGGAAGAAGGGGTTTAAATGAAGCAACTAAAATGCATGCCATGGACTCGGTCATAGCACATAGGACTTAAGATTGTTCTAATCTCAGTTTGCCGCTCGTGTAGAGCACACCGATGAAATTAGAATTCGGATTTGCACCGATTCAGGTTCTAGCGACGGCTAATTTCAATATCAAAGCCTTTGGAAATTTATCACACTCGTATATTAGGAGATTAATATGGCATTAAATTCACTAGATTATCCGATTATACTTATGTATCTTTCTAAAAATGCATTAATCAAACCCAATACTAACTTTTTCCTTAACATTGCTTGCATTTGAGCACAATTGCCTTAATGAAAATTTCAAATCTTACCATAGTACTATGGACAATGTACTTTACATGTACGACAATGAACTGTGGTTGTTGCAACGAGGTTCTATTACGATTCAAATATATTAACTCATTATATTCATTTCAATTATTAAATCGCAATAAGGTAATTTAGGAGAATTTCTTTATTCTTCACTTTAATATCAAATAATTCTCACACTGTTTCTTAAAATCTTTTTCATAACTACGTTACTTAACAAGTGAAAAATCCTTTGCATAGACGACTAGTTGCCCTTTACTACTTCCTTCATCTTTCGATACTTATTCACTTTCATTTGAGATAATATTCAGCGCAAATAGTAATATTGTTATTTGTTACAAGCACAGTTCATAGCCTGGCATATTTTCGATTTTCTTACTTACAATTAGACTAGAGCTAAAAATTTGTATAATAGATTTGTCGGTGAGGGAGACTGATGTCTCGTGTTGTTTTGCAGTGATGCGACGCAGCTTAAATAATCAACAGTAGAAGCGCCAGGAGGATCCTCCTCTGTTGCAACAAGCACATGTTTTTAATTAAATATAGTCAGTTTTAGATTATTTAATGAATAATAAATTACAAAAATTATTATTGTAGCAATTTGGCCTTAGATTAATATCAATAGAGCAGGCATATTATTTAACTAAGTTCTTATAAAACAGCCCTAGGTCTCAGTTGTTAAGTCTATATGTATACTCATATACATTTATGTGTAGTTACATATAAAAGTGCAATATGTTATTGATATTGTGTTATACGAGACTATAGAAGCCTTGATGATATTCTTGAATATTTTATATGGCGAGAGTATCGTTCATTAGTTTCAATATTTAGCTATAATTTAATGGTTGCCTTCCCGTTAGGATTATTTGCTTTGAAAGAAAGAAAGAAAGAAAGAAAAAAAAAACGTTGTGATTTTTCAATCGTCATATTATATTCATTATATATCAAAGTATATACAGAAACCCATAAAATATGGCCTTTTAAAAAGAGTCTTCGTTGGATGTGCAATAAGAAATTCATTGTTGGGTTTTAGATATAAAATTTTAGCTTAAGATTTAAAATTAGAATTAGGCAGCTATTTAGTGGCAGCTATAAGCAGGTTTTGTACATATCGGCTAACGGCTTTGATACTTAACCAGTGGATATCATTAGAATATTATAGATAAATTTGGTACTTTTTTTTTCTTTTAGATATTAGATATCGAGTGTCTGTATAAGCATGCATGGTTGCATGTAGAATTATACTACTGGTTATAAATTTATTTCATTTTCTTTTTTTTTTTTTTGAGATCTCATTTTATTAACTGGTATTAGTAATTAGATCTTCGGGCAATCAGGATTCTATGGAAGAGGAAACTTATTTTCTGTTATACGGAGCATTAAAGTTAAATTTACTCAGAGACAAGATTAAAAAACAGTTTGGACTTGATAAAAATAATTTCGTCTCTCGAATTCTGAATATTCTAAAAATCTCTTATATCAATATTTCCGTTCAGCAGTTTAATATAATCAGCGAAATTTACTTTCATTTTTTTTATTCATTTGATATTCATATAAATTGCTCTCATAACTTAAAATTTGGAAGATCTTCAACACAGGATTAGACTAAAAAAATCTTTGCTATTCTTTCCCTGAAAAAAATTTAGGCCGAGTCAATTTTTTGCTCTTCAATTCTTGCATATTTATAAAGTTATAATATACTATAATATATACACTCGAACCGGGAGTGTGAAGGTAATTCATATGATGAATATTTCCTATAAAGTAATAATATTTTGTTCCCTGATGCTATCATTAAGTGAATTAAATATCCTGGAACTGGTTATAGCTAAGTAATTCATCGAACGGTTTCAAAATATCGCAAATCCTATATATTTGAAAAGTTTTTGTAGATTGATTGCGTACTGTAGTTAAAAATAGTGTTAATTGTAGAGATTTTGGGACTGATTCGGCAATAACTTTTGACAAATGTCACTACTTGTCGCTAAAAAACGGGATAGTAAATACTGAGGGATAAATGAATGAATCGAATCACGCAGGGCAAGGCAATGGCTGGGGGAGGAGCCGGTTGGATGCCACAGCGCGAGGCTGTTCCGGAATTTCCACCACTCCACGATTCGGCGGACTCTGATTCCGACCGGGAAAACGAGAAACGTCCCAGAGTGTAATCGGTCCAGAGAGTAGATCTTCTCTCAATTTGACAAAACGAAACCTAATCAATTGCTTAATACTTCAAAACAGAAAAAATAATCCAGAAAATTTAAACCCAGACATATGTAGCGAAGGAAAAATGAAACAAAAAAAGCATTGATTATTTTGAAGAAACTAAACAGAATTTAACGCCTATGCAAAGCCATGTCAAGTGGCAGAGACACAACTTGAAACATGAGATACGAGTCCTATCTATGTTATCGGAAGCAAATAATACATGTTGTACATTTCTTTCTTTCGTCTCTATTAATCCTCAGAGATGTTCATTTCTCGAAAGACATTGCTCACTGTTGAACTGCTTTCATTATAAGTCTCTGCGAATTTGAATATTTGTGTGTTACCAATAAAAGAATTGAGAGGGTGCTAATAACGATTGTGCTAACGTAGATTCTTGTTGTAGATTCTTCAAAAATATTCTAAGCATATGCTATCGGGATACTGGTAGATGTAGAGTGACCTAAAAAGAAGGTCCGTATAAGAAAATTTATTGAAGGATCTTTGTACTGAAAGTTTTGCAGTTTGAGATTTACCAGATGTGTATATTGTGAAAATGGGTTTAATAAAAAAAAAGAAAAGAGTCATGGCCTCTCACAGACCCATACCCTTGAATAACTTAACTTACCCACTGCACTACATCTTGCCTTATTGCGTATTGATATACTGAAGAAATCCATGAAAACTACAATAGATTCTTTTTTAATAATAATAGTATAAATCAATTTGTCCAATAATGAAGAGCATCACGTATGGATTAGTTACTATTATGCTAGATACTAGGGAATATGAATTTATTATGAAATCATTGTTTCTAATTGTTATTAATTATACATTGTATTTTGTATGCTAGCGAATGCTTATGGTCACCTATGTGAATTATGTTCCAAGTTTAATTTCTTTATAATTATTATGAGTTAATTTGAAAAATTTTCTTCATTTCTTAACGTCGTACTATATGTGCACTATGAGAAGACCCTTCTCTCGATGGCTAGATATTGATAAACAAAAAATTTATCAGAGTCTTCTTATATTGTCAATACGACTGAGAATTAATCACAATTGAAATTATGTTGGAAAATTGTGTGCATGATTGTATAAAGTAAATTCATTATGTAATTCAGCGATGAATTATTTATTATTAAAATTTGAATTTTTTTTTCTTTTTCTTCATTTATTTAATTTTGATTGCGCTTGCCTATTCCTTAGTTAGCCGTATGAGAACCCTGTCATTTTCTAAAATCGTTATTTACCTATTATACTAAATTTGAATAATTTAAGACATTTATATATAATAAATAATTGATATTATTTATTATAAGATAATGGGGTACATGGGCCAACTGCTGTTTGATTTCAGGAGCTGTCGCCCTGAAATCCTTAGAAGATACAGGAAAATATAATTGACAAACTATCGAAATTTGATCACCTCACTATCTGTGATCCCAAGGCTTGCCCCAGCGCGAGTATACGAACGATAAAAAAAACTATACTGATTAAATTAATGTAATCCAGATTCGGATAATATAGTTCAAAGATGAATGCTGGGTATCGGGAAGATTTATACAACATTTTCTTCCCGCCACCTAGCAATGTTCTTTCATCTATGTCCCTATGCCCAAATGAAGCAATGCCCTGCAACACACTGATGTATACGATTTTTCAACATGAAAATTATATATTATTATTAAAATATAAAAGATAGTCTTTAGGCATCTATAACGTTAAGGTCATCCATTATATATTATAATTATGAATTTTTTCATTATTAATTAGTTGGAAATCATTGCGATATTGATTATTATTCATTGATTATGATTATTGAATATGATATATTTAGATTATAGGAAAATATCTCTTCAATTGTATAAAATTAAAAGAATAAAACTACGAACGATTAGGTATAACACTGTTATAACACGTCGCTGGAAGTACTATCGGCTAAATAGTTCATTAAATGAAGTATTTTAACTTTTATTTTTCGTTTTATCGTTTTTTTTTTTTTCTTCATTGTTTATATATTTAATAAAAGTATATCTGTTTTGGAGTTTGTTTATAGGTCTTTTAATATCGGTTAGTAGCCTTATTCTTTATATCTATAATTCCAGTTTGATTTCAATGAATGTAATGTCCTGAACTGAACCGTATTCTCACATTATTCTCATAACATCTTACCAATTGAACTTATTGTTTCATTAATAAGAAAAAAAAAACGTAGAGTCGATTTTAGCCGATTCTTCTACCCGTTGCGACCAGTACAAGTGCGCTCCGCACAGCTAGTATACGACAAAAAAGAGCCAACCGCGCACTTAAAGTGCACTTTTGGAACTACGCACTACCTAACATTTAAAAAAAGTAATGACAAAAGAGAGAATAAAAAAAAAAATAATTAACATTTATGAATACCTATATAAAACATATTCATATTTCTCATCAGAACTGCATAATAAACGATAAAAGAATTGTGCTGTAATACATTTAGGAATTTAAGCTATACAATTGAAAACCATTCCAATATCTTGAGTTTTTTTTTTTTTTTTCCTTTTTATTGTCAATCAGGCATATGAAACGAGACTGTAGATGAACTTTTGAACATGAATTCATTCTCAAACGCGTTCTCAAAAGAATATATATATACTATACTATATTGATGGAATTCAGTAATGTGATATAGCGGGACGGTTGATGTTAAGATTTTTGAAATTATTCTTGAGAAAACGTATTTATAAAGAAGTCCGCTTAGCCGAATATGAACTCGAGATTTTGGAATGGTAGCAAACAAGACAACGGTATACCAGAAAAATCATTGTATCAATTAAAATCATTATGATAAATCTAAATAAAACATTGACAAAACAACTGTTCTTTCCCATACCAATTCCCCAAGGATTCTGAATCATTGTATTTATTGGAGACTGCAATATCAAGAAGATGAGATTTAGCATTGAGCATGACTAGGAATTGTGGCTTACATGTGAAGAGTGAGTAAAATTGATTAAGCCATATTCTGAGAATGGTTTGCGTTCAAATTTTCCAACTATTCTTGAAGCTGAATGTATGCCTTAAAATATGCAGCCCTGCGGAGAGCTTCGACGTGCGAGTGGCATATAACAGGGCGCATGTATGCTTGCAGCAAAAGTGGTTCGTGAATGCGAGATAGCGATACCATTTGTCAGCCGCTAACACCTATCGTTATTTGGACTTGGGATAATTTCATGTCGAAAAATACTCCTGGCATCAGGAAAACATCTGACCCGAGGAGGTATGCTTGAATTTTTGGTGGGGGGAAAAGAGTAGTGTATTGATATATAGGCTGCATACGTTGCTTCATGCACGTCCCTATATAGTTCATGTATACAGGTTGATATTCCGTGCACATCGCGGTACCACAAGTCTCGGACCGTCAGGCGGCTGATAAACATGTGCGCAGAATTATCAGGTTCGCCGCTCGACTATTAGGTAGGTATAGTATAGTCGAAATTCGATCAACGCGATCATAGCCACTTCATTTTTTCATGAGAGTTTTTAAAAAAATTGAAAATGTTTCGGCCACGGCCTCTTTTCGCAACCGCTCCTCCTGCCGCTGCTGCAGCCTTCGCCGCCATCCTCTGGCACTGCTGCCGGTCGTCGTCCCTCTGTACGCTGTTAAAAAACCAAATACTCGAATAAATATTTTACAAAACATAGCCAGAATTATTAAGAATTGACCTCGCGATTACATATAGGTACGAATTCACACCAAGGGTTTCTTATTTCACGTGTATCTTTTCGATATCGAGAAGTGCGGTATTTCCCCCACCACGGAAGAAAAAGTTGAACAGTTTTCCCAGCAGATGACCCCGGACCAACATTCAATTATATTTTGGTCATCGAAGGAGTCGGACGTAAATTCATTTTCGGTGCGAATTTCTACCCGCGTGCAACTCCCGGCTAATAAACGATTTTTTTTGCGATTGAGGAATTGAATATACATCAAATGAATAAACGTGTATACCCTCAAATTATGAATATTCCCGTTGGATATTGGGTTCGATTTTTTGATTTCCTTCGATGAAAAAAATGGTATTCATTAGGAAAAAAAAATGGTACCTTTGCCATTACAGTTTTTACAATGTTTTTAATTGGTATTCAGATTTCTTCTAGATCATTATCGCCATTTCATGTGGCATATTCTGAGGTTCAAATAATACAGGTAATAAATGAAAATGGATTCTTCCCGATGGAAGAAACCGCACTACCTTTTCGTCGATTTACATTGAGCGATAGTACTTGTATGATCAATGATACGTGTATTAATGATTCAGATCTAAGTTTGAAAACCTTTTCTATCAAGCATAAAGAAGTACCATCGGCTAAGAGTGTGATGACATTTCTTCTCAGTGTACTATCCGATTTCAATTGAACAGCACGAAAACAACTCGTAACCGAACGAGCGTGGCGAGTGAGGAACAACACAAAAACCACTAATAACCGAGCGAACGTAGCGAGTGAGAGCCAACGCAAAACCAAACGAGTGAGCGAGCGAAGCGAGCGAACGAGAAAAATTATCAGCTAGTATTATAATAAATTTCATACAGATTTCTAATCACAATTAGAAATTCTTTGGTACTTAGTTGAGAATGTTTGCTTGAAAAACACATAAGCTCAATCTATCCAATGTACCCTATGTTTATCCAGTTTTTATCTTCACAGGCGTTGATCATCCAGGGAAACTAGTTCCTGCTTATCTTCCACAAAACCTCTTCAAAATTCATCAGAACAGGGGGTTCACACCAGGGAGTCAAGCAGTCCAAACACCGGGGGAACGACCGCAAGACAACTCTGCACCGCGGAGTATTAATAAAGTAGCATAAGCAAATAGTTCGTAATTACAGTTCCTTTTGAATCAGTTTTGGTAAAATCTCGCATCTAGTCTAAGAATCGATTCCGTTTGAAACGTTGTACAGAAAACAAGCTGAGCTGGTTGCCACTAATTTTTAGCCAGCAGACTTTGTAACCCAGTTTATGTGTGATAAATAGCGAAAAACCTAATTATAATATCTTCTACGATTAGTGACAACCACAAGCTTTTATATCACAGCATCTGCTGCCCGCTCTGTGTAACATTAAAATCAACGTCCTACTCGAGACATGTCGGATACTAGTTTCAATATTCAACAACAACTTTCAAATCATTTTACAAATCGCTGTACAGATTATTCCGAATCAATTTAATTATAAAAGCTATAAGCGGTAATATCATAACTCGTTTTAATAAAGCTTTCCATACTTGACCAGTTCATTCGGTCATATTATAATCGTACAAGGAAAAGACTTGTAATATTACATAAAAGATGAAAATTCGCGATGATATATTATTAACAATATGTTCTGTTGCATGTATCATATTGTATTCAGCCTTTGGGTACTGACCCGCAGGTCGTGATGCTGTTTATTTGTTTAAAATCGTTGTATTTGGGATAGAAAAGTGGTAGGGATTGGGATAATTGGAATTACCCATTACCGTACGAAATATTCCCAATAACTATTCAGGTAACAGAGCATAATACATGCATGTACGATATATATTTGTCCAGTATAATTCACTCTTTTGTAAAATATCCGTGCATACCTATACACTCTCGCCAAAGTGAGAATGTGTATTCGTGTACATACATTCACTTTTTCCGGGAGCTAATGCCGATCCGGATAATTGGCATCGCCACTAGTATGCATGTACCCCACTACACATTCTTACTTTGGTGAGAGTGTATGGGTGTACACGGAGCGAATATAAGCAGCGAAAAAAAGTGTCAAAGGACAGTCTTGCAAATACACCCGCGAAGTTAAGATCGGTCAATTAAAGATAACTCCTGAAATCGTCTAGAGCGTTATTAACTTATTTCTTAGTAGTATAAAGTCATTTTTATAACTTAGAGTCAATCTTGCATAAATTTAGGGTCTTGTATAAATTTAGAGTCATCAGCCACATGCAGTAGATGCATGTATGATCGTAATCGCTATCAAATAATATACCAGTTTTGTGAACATAAAATAAAACTTATTAGTCTGTGTTTATTATCGCAGTGCTCTGAAAGTGTCATTCCTTAATAACACCTAGTGGATTAACAACACATCCTAAGATACGGTTCAGGTCGCGTTATATGGTAAGCAATACAATCTCTACTACAGAGAGCGTCTTCGTCCTGCAATATAACGCAACCGAGGCCAAACATCGGGTGGAGATCACTCATCTCAACGCCCAATGAGCGGCTGAAGGATAGTAGCGACTCCGCTGATCACAATGATATATCCTCATTACGACTCTTAATAAAAGATTAGTGATTGTAGTGATACTAATCACTGTTGTTAATTATACTAACGACACCTGGTATTCTTTTTCAGTTCCCGACTCAATGAGAGGAAGGGAAATCGTATGAGGAATCCAGGCCTCATCCAGGCAAAGTTCCAGCTTTCAGCATCCGATATAGTCTGGCATTTACGAGTAGAAAGAACCCCCACAGCTGACCGGCAGTGTGTGTACAACGCGGTCGCAAGTTGTGTGGAAATCAAATACCACCAAGGCAAACGTCCATCGGCAACAGAGACATAATCGGATATCAACACTACCGAAATTGAAGGCCAAGATCGCCACAGCACGGGTCAATATCAGAGAATTGCATCGCAAACCTGGACCGTTACAATATATTACAGGTATTACGATCACATCTACAATTTTTCCAATCAAATATTCAGTCTTGTGGAAATTGTAATGACATTTTTCTTAAATACTCGTTTATACTTTCGTAATATTTAATTGGATTTTTATCTGATTACACATCACCAAAGTAATGTGTAATTGAATCAAGTTCATTACCTTTGAATAACTTTATAATGACTCTTATTCTATAATTACTTCAAATGACTTTACTTTATAATTACTTTTACTAATTAAATCGAATTCAATTACACGTTACCAAAGAAATGTGTAATTGAATGAAGTCTATTACTTTCCAATACCTTTACTTTATAATTACTTTGAACAACTTCTACAATTACTTCAAATAAATCGAGTTCAATTACACATCACCAAAGTATTGAGTAATTGAATAAGTGATTTCATTAAAAATGTAATCAGTGACTCGCAACACTGCAGATATCCATGTAATAATTAGATCGTTTATGCAATCAACATGTATTACTATGGTAAATTGGCGCATTCTTGAATAAATATCTTTTGAAATTGTAAATCATCGATCGTTGAATCATTTTCCCCTGTCCTTTCCTTGCCTATAAGTCGAAAATCATGCAAATCGCATGATTTCATAAAGCCCCGAAATATTTATAAATTTTATTTACTACTATTAGTACTATTTATTTATATTATAAATATTAGTCCGCCTTACCATATGCAACCCGCATGTCATTCGTGTAAACGGAAGGGCCCATGTTAATTTTTGTTGCCTATTTGGTGTTTTCCGAATGCCTACATTCAGGCGTATTGTAGTAGCTTAGAAAAAACGTCGAAAAAAAGGTTCTGGCAGTTGATACCTTATTTAAGGAGTCGGATTTCTGGCAGTTGATACCTCGATTGTAGTCGCTTTACGATGAAATATCTACTGCCAGAAAATCGACCAATCAGGAGGCTGCTTGAGCCAATTTAGGCTCAATTTCTCGAAAAGGAGCCTCCTGATTGGTCGATTTTGAAATTAAATCAAGTTACGGCGCTACAGAGGCTAGCCATCAGCAAAATTCTGGATTTCTGGCAGTGGCTGGATTTTCACGGCAGCAATTTACTGCGGCAGCAACACGTGATTAACAACGAATAGCGTAGGTCAACCACGTGGTTAACAACGAATAGCGCCGCGGCAGTAAATTGCTGCCGTGAAAATCCAGCCATTGCCAGAAATCCAGAATTTTGCTGATGGCTAGCCTCTGTAGCGCCGTAACTTGATTTAATTTCAAAATCGACCAATCAGGAGGCTCCTTTTCGAGAAATTGAGCCTAAATTGGCTCAAGCAGCCTCCTGATTGGTCGATTTTCTGGCAGTAGATATTTCATCGTAAAGCGACTAGAATCGAGGTATCAACTGCCAGAAATCCGACTCCTTAAATAAGGTATCAACTGCCAGAACCTTTTTTTCGACGTTTTTTCTAAGCTACTACAATACGCCTGAATATAGGCATTCGGAAAACACCAAATAGGCAACAAAAATTAACATGGGCCCTTCCGTTTACACGAATGACATGCGGGTTGCATATGGTAAGGCGGACTAATATTTATAATATAAATAAATAGTACTAATAGTAGTAAATAAAATTTATAAATATTTCGGGGCTTTATGAAATCATGCGATTTGCATGATTTTCGACTTATAGGCAAGGAAAGGACAGGGGAAAATGATTCAACGATCGATGATTTACAATTTCAAAAGATATTTATTCAAGAATGCGCCAATTTACCATAGTAATACATGTTGATTGCATAAACGATCTAATTATTACATGGATATCTGCAGTGTTGCGAGTCACTGATTACATTTTTAATGAAATCACTTATTCAATTACTCAATACTTTGGTGATGTGTAATTGAACTCGATTTATTTGAAGTAATTGTAGAAGTTGTTCAAAGTAATTATAAAGTAAAGGTATTGGAAAGTAATAGACTTCATTCAATTACACATTTCTTTGGTAACGTGTAATTGAATTCGATTTAATTAGTAAAAGTAATTATAAAGTAAAGTCATTTGAAGTAATTATAGAATAAGAGTCATTATAAAGTTATTCAAAGGTAATGAACTTGATTCAATTACACATTACTTTGGTGATGTGTAATCAGATAAAAATCCAATTAAATATTACGAAAGTATAAACGAGTATTTAAGAAAAATGTCATTACAATTTCCACAAGACTGAATATTTGATTGGAAAAATTGTAGATGTGATCGTAATACCTGTAATATATTGTAACGGTCCAGGTTTGCGATGCAATTCTCTGATATTGACCCGTGCTGTGGCGATCTTGGCCTTCAATTTCGGTAGTGTTGATATCCGATTATGTCTCTGTTGCCGATGGACGTTTGCCTTGGTGGTATTTGATTTCCACACAACTTGCGACCGCGTTGTACACACACTGCCGGTCAGCTGTGGGGGTTCTTTCTACTCGTAAATGCCAGACTATATCGGATGCTGAAAGCTGGAACTTTGCCTGGATGAGGCCTGGATTCCTCATACGATTTCCCTTCCTCTCATTGAGTCGGGAACTGAAAAAGAATACCAGGTGTCGTTAGTATAATTAACAACAGTGATTAGTATCACTACAATCACTAATCTTTTATTAAGAGTCGTAATGAGGATATATCATTGTGATCAGCGGAGTCGCTACTATCCTTCAGCCGCTCATTGGGCGTTGAGATGAGTGATCTCCACCCGATGTTTGGCCTCGGTTGCGTTATATTGCAGGACGAAGACGCTCTCTGTAGTAGAGATTGTATTGCTTACCATATAACGCGACCTGAACCGTATCTTAGGATGTGTTGTTAATCCACTAGGTGTTATTAAGGAATGACACTTTCAGAGCACTGCGATAATAAACACAGACTAATAAGTTTTATTTTATGTTCACAAAACTGGTATATTATTTGATAGCGATTACGATCATACATGCATCTACTGCATGTGGCTGATGACTCTAAATTTATACAAGACCCTAAATTTATGCAAGATTGACTCTAAGTTATAAAAATGACTTTATACTACTAAGAAATAAGTTAATAACGCTCTAGACGATTTCAGGAGTTATCTTTAATTGACCGATCTTAACTTCGCGGGTGTATTTGCAAGACTGTCCTTTGACACTTTTTTTCGCTGCTTATATTCGCTCCGTGTACACCCATACACTCTCACCAAAGTAAGAATGTGTAGTGGGGTACATGCATACTAGTGGCGATGCCAATTATCCGGATCGGCATTAGCTCCCGGAAAAAGTGAATGTATGTACACGAATACACATTCTCACTTTGGCGAGAGTGTATAGGTATGCACGGATATTTTACAAAAGAGTGAATTATACTGGACAAATATATATCGTACATGCATGTATTATGCTCTGTTACCTGAATAGTTATTGGGAATATTTCGTACGGTAATGGGTAATTCCAATTATCCCAATCCCTACCACTTTTCTATCCCAAATACAACGATTTTAAACAAATAAACAGCATCACGACCTGCGGGTCAGTACCCAAAGGCTGAATACAATATGATACATGCAACAGAACATATTGTTAATAATATATCATCGCGAATTTTCATCTTTTATGTAATATTACAAGTCTTTTCCTTGTACGATTATAATATGACCGAATGAACTGGTCAAGTATGGAAAGCTTTATTAAAACGAGTTATGATATTACCGCTTATAGCTTTTATAATTAAATTGATTCGGAATAATCTGTACAGCGATTTGTAAAATGATTTGAAAGTTGTTGTTGAATATTGAAACTAGTATCCGACATGTCTCGAGTAGGACGTTGATTTTAATGTTACACAGAGCGGGCAGCAGATGCTGTGATATAAAAGCTTGTGGTTGTCACTAATCGTAGAAGATATTATAATTAGGTTTTTCGCTATTTATCACACATAAACTGGGTTACAAAGTCTGCTGGCTAAAAATTAGTGGCAACCAGCTCAGCTTGTTTTCTGTACATCGTTTCAAATGGAATCGATTCTTAGACTAGATGCGAGATTTTACCAAAACTGATTCAACACGAACTGTAATTACGAACTATTTGCTTATGCTACTTTATTAATACTCCGCGGTGCAGAGTTGTCTTGCGGTCGTCCCCCGGTGCTTGGACTGCTTGACTCCCTGGTGTGAACCCCCTGTTCTGATGAATTTTGAAGAGGTTTTGTCGAAGATAAGCAGGAACTAGTTTCCCTGGATGATCAACGCCTGTGAAGATAAAAACTGGATAAACATAGGGTACATTGGATAGATTGAGTTTATGTGTTTTTCAAGCAAACATTCTCAACTAAGTACCAAAGAATTTCTAATTGTGATTATAAATCTGTATGAAATTTATTATAATATATTTCTTATCGTTGATTTTGTAAGCCTGCCTGAACCATTTTTTAATGTGATATATACTTTTAACTATTTTCAACAGAATCAAGAATGTCAATAATCTAGTATTACTAGTGCATGCATGAATAGATTTTTCAATCTTTCAATTGTTATGACTAGTACTTCAGACTCTGGAGTAATTTATCACCAATATTGAATTATGTTCTATGTTGAAAAAATAAATGTGATGCCTAATTAGGCCTACAGCAATCTACCCTTGTATTTATTTTCAAACCATTAAATTTTGATCCTCGTTATTCAAATATTTCTCTACTACGAGGTGAGTCTGCTATATTCAACCAAGCTAAACATATTCTCTCGAGATCCATCAATCATATTCCAGGTTTGTCATTAAAAAGGGAGAATCTATCGCTATTTACAAGAATTAAGTGTGCATTCTCTCCTAGGCTTATCCTATAACAAGACGGACAATATCTTACCTCTGGGTATATTGTTACGCGTCGGTATCGTATCCCTTGCAGCTGAGTGAAACCGAGTTGTCGTCAAAGCTTCTGGCGTATACGGCAAAACAGAGGCAAGCCCTGCCCCAGTATCGAGTCAAAGCTACAGGGTGAGCGTCACGGTTTCTTGGCCGATGAGTGTTGTGGTACATAGACTTGAAAAAGTAATCTGTCCGAGATCTGTATCGGATCGCGAAGTATGTTTCAGCAATGATTGTTTTGCAGACATACATTTATAGTTAAATTGGGTCTTTGGCTAATTTAATACAAAGCTCACCATTATCTTGGTCGAGCGTTAATCCAGGACTAGCCGGGCATTGTTGGTTGGCGTCCATCTCCGACCAAGTGGCACGCAGGATCTATGCAGTTCAAGTATCAGCGATGTTCATTCTCATCTCCGTCGACCGATAATGCTGTCAAAGAATCGAATAACAGAATAAATCGGGGAACGAGTATTCTCCCGAAAAATACTTGTCAACTCGAAATAACACGACAAATTAGTTTCCCCTTCGGATTCGCGAAATATGTCTATAAAACAAACGACGTTACAGGGCGAACTCGGAATTATATGCCAATAATATAATGGGATGATAATTATCGCGAAGTTATCAAACGAAACTCTTTCGCCCATTATATTTGTATTTCAAACAGGTCCAAGACGTTATGTTTGTAAGAAATCTAGATTTTCGCACATTTATTGGCTGGTATGAATAGAATGTACTCGAAAATGAACAATATCTGCAATTATAATCAAAGTCTGCCGGTAGCAATTCAACGGTTACTTACTTCGACGATTAAAATACGAGACGCGTGAAATTTGTCCGAAAAGTATTGAGTACAATTTCACTTGTTTTCAACGAGTTCTGAAAATTGTCGATTATTCATTGCTGTCGTATAATATTGATCGAAATATTTCAAACTCACTCATGTCCAACGTGCCTCCGTTGATGTCGGCCCTCCCGAGCCGCAAATCTCTTCGACTCGTGACACCAAGTTCACTCGATGATGCCGCGCAGCTTACTGAAGTCTACCACATTGCGCTCGGCGTTTTACGTGCGGAGCGGGGTGGGGGACGGCATTGTCGTAGGTCAGTTTACGCCGTCGGCGCCACTACTAGGCAACTATAGAACTCGAATCGCACGAAAGATCTGCGGGTTGCGTGTAATAAGACTCACCCCCTACTATTCTGTTGTTAGCGATTAATTGAGTAACAATCGTTTTTAATTAATTAAGATTCTGGCGTATACGGGGAGACAGAGGCAAGCCGGAGGCCCCAGTATCGAGTCAGAGATACAGGGTGAGCCTCATGGATTTTCCATCTGATAATCGATACTCAGAAAGTCAAAATTGCAATGAAAAAACAATTTTCGGTATTGTCTACTCGCGCGGTTCAAGTAAAATCACATTCTGAAGCGATCCATATTCCTGCTCAGGGAAAAAATATATTATAATTATAATACTCGTTATTCTGTTACAGTTGAATGAACCTCCATTAGAATCCAAATATCTTTATCAAATTATGTATATGAGATGCTATATCATTGCAATACGAATGTCATTTGTATTGTTATTTATATTGCTGGGACAAAAATAAATTTCCTGTAAGAAATAAAGCATAATCAATATCTCCGATATTCTTTACCTTTCCATTCCTTCCCTGCGACTCTTCGTCTTAGGTATCAAGTAAACCTAGTGTGAAGATAAATCTGTTCGAAATTCTATTGCACTTAATAAGGCAGTTGTCTGTTTCAACCTGGCAATCATTCTTATCATTTTGAAAAATAATCTTCAACTGGCTCACGCAATTCTTGAATGTCCCCCTAAAAATAGTATCAGCGGATTATAGGGGATGCCTGTAACATGAAATAAATAATGAACGCTGGACATTATGTGTACCTGAAATTCGTGTTCAAACATTTAAGTGCATGAATAAAGTAAGTCAATGGCTAAGCGGATCTCACTTTGCTTGAAGCTGCATATTTTTGTTTTCTCCGAATGTTTTATTGGGTGCTGGAGACTGTATTATCCGCTGCATAATCATTTATCGATATATGCTTCATCAATGTAATAGCTATGTGGTATTATAATCAAATCAAGGGAGTTGTATACTTAAGTACATTATTTATTGTTTCTCCTTGAAAAAAGAATGAACTTGGAAATCGGTTTTGGGTTGGATCCTGGCGAATAATGATTGGGCATTTTCTAAGCGACAATACACACTAAGTTTGCAAATTGAACTAGTATTATAATATTTATGTATAAGTAGGTATCTTTCTCATTAATATAATATAATGCTTGTTATGCCTTATATTTCTTTCTTACTTCTCTTCCTTTCGTGGTAAGTAAGTTTTCGTGCGCATGTCATGTGTGGCAGATGCGTCCTTAGAATAGTTTTAACTTTAAGGTAGTAATCAATTGGATATATGCTACAGTAAATGTCTGAAACTCAGTAAATGACCAGATTCATGCATCCCAGTTCACACATTCCTCGAGAATAATAAAGAGGTCATAGAACGTGATAAATCATTGCTATCAACAACCAAAATTGAGTTTATCGATCCATCAAATACTCGTACAAAGAGCAGGCACTGTTTTGTGATTTCATCAAAGGAGTCATACAATTATTAAGGAAATTTCTGATGCTAAGAATAGCCACCTGTGAAGGTTTACAACAAAGAAAAAGAAAGATAGTCTAGTTGTGCTTACATGCATGGAATAATGTATGCACTTAATGAAATTTGACACAGTATTGCTTGATCTGGATGTATACAAAGTTTAGGCTTTTGCTGTAACATATACATATATATAAAGGTACAATGTTTTTGAGAAAACAAGTTTTTTTTTGTTCTTTTCATATATATAATAAGTCATATACAATAAGTTTACAATAATACGAGGCCGAGCAGGGTGCTGCAGGGTACGCAACGACTCAACATGATTATGAACTTTAAAAAATCAACAAGTAAGGGTCATACTATGCTGAAATCTGTTGAAACAAATCAACACATAACTTTCAACATCTAAATTCAAGGTGCAGGTTTATTTTTTTTTTTTTTATCATTTTGAGCAGTCATTAGGTCTTAGGAAGTAAGTAATTAGTAGAAATATGTAAATCCTGCTACCACAGCTATGGTATGAGGCCAATGAGTGCAAGATTATTCCATAACTCTAGGAGATGATCAAAATGTTTATAAGACTGAATGTATTATCTGACTATATTATTACGTACACTACAATATAATAATATATAAATATTCTTTCAAGAATTGTGATGACCGTGTAGAAAGTGAAAGATTCTGAGAAATATTTATTCGCCTCGTCGCTATACAACATTTCGTACGTTAAGAAATATATTATTAAGAAAAAATTCATATTCAACGTAAAACTTTGTCGCCAACACATCTGTCTCATATTTATATCTCCTATTTGTAAGTAACGTTTAATGATTCCTTAACTTTTAACTATATGCTAAAAACTATTAGGAAAAGCATCCTACAGCATTCAGCTAAGCCTCCACTTATACAACATGATTTTTCATAATCATATTTTCAATATTCATTACATTACTTTATACCGTTAAAGTTAGTTTATTCAAAGTTAAAGCTTTCCATGGTTTTTTAATGTTGTAACAACGGACTACAACGAATCGCAGCCTCTCACAGGACACAGCTAGCCATCGCTCGTTCATTTCGTTTTTTTTTTTCTTCTTTTTTTCAGCTTTTTTGATTTGTTGTACTTTACTGCTGTCATACATATTTTTTTCTTCTTTAAGTATATATATACATATATACATATACATATACATATACATATACATATACATATATATATATATATCTATATATATATATATATATTTATGTCTGAAGTATATTTTCATTTTATTTACAGTTGGACAATAGTATATTTTACTTTACGTTATTGGATTGCCTCAGACTAGATGATATATTCTGAATATTAATGTAAAGTATGCCGGTAAAACGGTGTTTAACAAATTCGCTTCTCATGGACCATGCTATGCAATCAATGCATATTACCTCGCGATTCTTATGCTAGTCTACTGTATGCAAAATTATTTACTTTATATATACATATTCGTATATATATATACATAAGTACTGTTTATTTATTTTTTACAAGAATTGAGATTGAATGAACAATGAAAGAATGAAGTAAATTATTATAATTCGATACCTTGATTTAAACAATAGATATGCGACTAGCATAAGAATTAGTGTGTTTGTACAAATGATTAAATAATTTAGAGTGTTCACCCTAAATTAACAAATTCGTTTATTTTCTTTTTTTTTTTTCACTACGTTTTTATAACTTTCTTCGCGAGAATTTATAATTACATATATGTCCTTCATTCGAAATTGAACCATGTCCAACTGTATTACATTTGTTATATGAAACGAAAGAAATATTATCGTATTTATAAGACAAGAGTTTCGCAAACCACGATTACGAGTGTTAGTTATTAAGGCAACTTTTGTTACAAATTTAATGATTCATCATATAGGATACTTTTTTTTTTTTTTAATTTAATCTTTAAATACAGAGAGTTAATTTTTTCTATGAAAGTTTAGTTTCAGCAAGTCTGAGAAACTCGGTACCGCTATGTGAACGAATGCTAGATAAACATAGTAAGAAAAATCTATAAGTGAATCTAACATCTATAACAAAAATCATATAATATTATATATATTTGCAAATAATACATTCAGATAATCATTATATGAGATTATTGCTTAGAATATTTTGAGTTGTAAATATACAGTGCTGATGATCGTAAATAGTTATAGTTATAATATGCCTGCGAACACATTAACATTTATAATTATAAAGGCTTATATATTCTTAATTGATTTTCAAGCACTTTTTTTTTTTTTTTTTATTCAACCCAAATGCAAGTTATACTTTTTATGTATTATCCAACGAAAAATAAGATGATTAAATTTACTAGCGATAAAGAAATATATGTATAACATATTGCAGGATCCCGAGTCTCAGAGCCTGACCGATCAGTGACGAATGTGATTATTATCGACAGGGCGTTAATTAATTATAATACGCTTTCATATTTTTATTTATTATTTTTTTTTCATTTTTTTTTTCATTTTTTTTTTTTTTTTACCATATATAGATAAGTAGAAAAACTCTTAATTGTAATATTTACGTGTCTTTATTAAATGCAAGTAATGAAATCGTATGATATAAGTTAATTAATTTATTAAAGATTTTTTTCTCTCACTAATCAATGGGCATTTTTTTTGAACAAGTCGAGAGAGTTGCTAGCTGCGCGAATACTTTGCTGTTTTTGTACAATCGGTTTCATAAATCCAATTAGTAATTATTTCAACCCGAATATACCTAAAGATATATATATATATTACTTAATGAAAATAATTGAATATGAAATCGATCGTACTGTACAATATCATATTACATTATAATTATAATTTCGTATATCTATATACTTTTACATTATTAATATTTATAATTTGTATAATTCATGTTTTTGTGTAATTGTGTATATTACAGTATTTTCATATTATTATTATTATATATATATATATATGTATATATATATATTATATATGTATATATAATATATATATTTATATATAATATAGTATGTCTTTTATTAATGTTTATAACTTTAATGATTTTAAGAACTGTAATAATCAGGATAATAATTAAACTTCAACGTTTAAGAGATAATAAACATGGTGACGCAAAAAATGCACGGGAGCAGTCTGATGTAGTTAACGGTAATTTAATATTTATATTAGTTATAATCAGTACCTGAGAGTTGCAGAGTGTCAAGTCCAAAAAAGAAAAAAAAAATCATCACTACATATTACAAAAGCTCTATGTACAATATTGAATATGATGTACAATTTGGATTGCATTTAAACGAAAGATCATGTATCCAGAATATATTGTACACATTTTTTTGGACTTGGGTAGGTGTGACAATGGCATTTGGATACAAGAAAATAAAATAAAATAATAATAAATCAAATCAAATAACAATTTTTAACTACTAGTGACAAGCTCTTATGAAGAACTTCTATATATATATATGTATAATTCATTTCATAGAACTTGACAAAACTGGACTTGCTAGTCTATAATTTTCAGATACATAATTTAATATATTTATATACTTTGCGAGTATGAATTTTCATATAAGAAAATGGCGACATGCTATTTATCAATAGTATGGTATAGAAACAGCTACTTTTTTTTTTTACTTCATTAATTATTCATGTATGTGCTAAAAGTTTTCACTTTAGATATTTCTTACATACGCACCACCACCTCTTGGCTACAGCATTTTATTACACTCTTAATCATCTACGAGAGTCTTTTCTTTTTTTTTCTTTTTCTTATTCTTCTTCTTCTTTTTCTTCTTTATTTTCATTTTATTTTTATTTTTATTAATTAATTTATTAGTTTTAACGTTAGTTCATCGTTAAGGTCTTGGTCATCTGCTTGCATAAGACTAGGTAAAGATTAAATTATTTAATTTCATTTTAATATTGTTACAAACACTTCGAGATTAATCGTCCAATTGCGATTCAAGGGTTGCCGCATAATCCCTTGTACTAAGATTTGGATTTATCACAGAAAAACATTGTAATAATATTTAATCTTATATATTTTTATTTATTTATTTCTTTTCTTTTTTTTTTTCTTCATTTTTATTTTCATTTTTTTTTTTTCAATTTTTTTTTCGAAGTTTTTCGGATGAATTTTCTATTTAGTACGTACATCCACGATTGTTTCTTTTTTTGTTTTTTTTTTTGGGTTTTTTTTCTTTCTTAATGAGGAATGAACGAGATTTTTTTACTTTTTTCTTCTTTTTTTTTCTTTCTATTTTTTTTTTACTCTTAGCAACATTATGGGACATACAAAGTACGATTGAGTTGGTAAAAGCACTTAAGGGAAGGAATCACGCGGTTAATCTGATTCAGCGTGACAAAATTAAGAGGCTTGTAAAGTACTTCTTTCTTGAATACAGTCATGAGATAAGATGTATACTCCTTGTATTTAGATTATATTTCATAAAACTGCTAACGCTCAGAATTTTATGACACCAAGTCCACATAATCTGGAATACATAATACAGAATTAGGTGGACTATCGCGTAATCAATAATTAAATACACCATATACATATATTCTCAGACAGTAAAAAGTATATGGAAATTCGGTTATGCCTTCAACGATAAATTGACTTGCGGAATATTTTGCATTCCTTTCTTTTTTTCTTCTTCTTTCTTTCTTTCTTTGATCCAGGAATTTTAAATTTTATACAGAATTCGGTACCGATATTGGAAAAAATTTAATGTCACAGATAAATGCTAAGCTCCATGTTACTATGCTACTATTTGGTAATGC
The DNA here is from genome assembly GCA_914767705.2 of Tenthredo notha. Classification (NCBI taxonomy): domain Eukaryota; kingdom Metazoa; phylum Arthropoda; class Insecta; order Hymenoptera; family Tenthredinidae; genus Tenthredo; species Tenthredo notha. The sequence continues at coordinate 7,829,461 of OU611907.1, forward strand.
AAGAAAAAATAAAATAAAATAATGATAGTAATTTTCTGAAAGTACAATCGAACAAACTCTTTTATAATGATGAATTTCCAGAGAAATTGGACTCCTCTCAAATCTGGTGATTTGAAAACGTTTTAATATTACATTGAATTAAGTAATAAGTGTTTAATCAAATAAGAAGAAAAGAGAAAAAAAAAAGAAAAAATGCAAAATCTAAGATACCTATCCAATTATAATCATATTGAAAACAATATATAAATACGCGATTACAGTCTTTAGAAGTCTCTTAACACAACACAGTCGTTGCGTCAGCCTGACCATATTCAATATATTACTTATACGCGATTCACACACATTTGCCCCACGCAAGCATGAAATACTGAAAACCTAACATATTTTTTATTTTTATTTTTTTCCTATGGAGACAATTATACTCATTTCGTTCCAAATTATCTTCTTAAACACCTCGTACGATTGGCAGTATATAACGTGTTAATATCCCGGGTGGATAAATTTAATTATTTTATAAATAAATGAATTATTATTATTATTATTATTATTATATTATTATTATATTATTATTATAATTATTAATATTATTATTATTATTATGTTTAGTAATACGTAGCACGTGTTATAATAATTTTATATGCAATATTTTACAAGTGCAGAGATTCATAAGAATGTTTTTATTTTTTATTAATTTTTTTTTTCTTTTTTTTTTTCATTTTTATTTATTTCTTTATTTCTTTGTGTCGATAATGATTCTGTTCGTTGACTAGAAGATTTTTGTGTTTAAACTGGAGAAGAGTAAAAAAAAAAACTTGTACATGTTATTGTGTATTTCCATTTTTTCTACCTTTTTTTTTTACCAGTGCAACCCATGCTTATGTCTCAAATATTATGTATATATTGTATATATGTTAAAAATTAGCCATAAAAATGAAAGAATTTTTTTTTCGTTTTATCAATAATTATAGGTATACGTATACATTATTCCTACAATTTGTATTCTTGGCTAATCTGTAATAATTATAATGACATATTATGAACAGGTTGAACTAATAAATGCAATGAGAAAAATTCGTGTGCTTTTTTTTTTTTTGAACATAGTAGTATTTTGAAACGCATCCTAAATCCTGATAATAATGAATACCTAATAACTGTAAATGAAAGAGTAAAAAATAATAATAATAAAATAAAATAATAATAATTTACCTATACTCACATCTAGTTAATTTCAATTATAATCACTCTGCAGGCAAAAAATGCTTAATTTCAAATATCTCACAGCGTATTTTGACTTTCTTAATGAAATGGCACTGACTAATAAAGAGTCTAACTAAAAGTGAATATAAACACATTAAGATCGGGTTGTGAATTTCCCTAGCTGCAGCGTAGAATAAACCAATTTGGCTATACACTTTTCAATCACCATAGTTGATTTTCTTTTTTTTTCTTGTTAGCTAATTTGTTTATTATATCAATAATATAATTTGAACGTAAATTGAAAAACTGTAATTAAATTCGCAGCTTATGCATAGATAAATATCGATGGTTCGTGCTAAAATTGAACATCGATATTTATTTAAAAATTTTATATATAATTGATCAACGAAAAATCAATGATAATCGCTTCTAGAGTAAATATCACTCTTCCGTATATCCGATCTGAGTTTTACGGAAAATTAAGAAACAATTAGTCATTTAGTAATTAAAACAATTTCCATGTTCATTAGTAACACGATTCTCATCGTAATCATACCCTGATAAACGATTTTTTTTTATAAATTCTAGCCAGATTTTATTGAAAAGATGAAGATTTTTATTTTTTAATTCTAGTATCGCATATGAAGATTCACTTTGCGCTTTTCTGTACAAATTTAATGATCTATATTCTGGCAGGTTTATTTTGAATGTTTTTTAATTTGTTTATTTTTTTTTTTTTTCGCAACCAATCACTATCGCACGATGTATCTTCATATGAAAAATTTACTAGAAATATTTCTCCAAAGTCTTGTATTTTTATCAGTTCGTTCTTTTATACATCAGACTTTGGTAAATAAATTCTAAGGAATTTATTTCTCTAAGTTCTTAGCACTTTTTTTTTTTTGTTTTTTTCTTAAACTAACTCCGCTTCCTGGAAGCTTGAAACTGAAGATTACTCAGTCACGTCGATATATCTTTTCTCTGTGACGTGACCATTCGAAAATAAAATCAAAAAAATAAATGAAATAAACAGCTGCGTTTATACGGCAATTTGATTATCATTATCAAATTTTTCTTTCAGAACTCTTAGCAGTCTGTTAAATGTCTTCTGCATAACAAGCAGTTTTGAGACACGGAAATGAATATTCACACTACGCGCAAACCGACAAATCCCTAGGTAAGTCCAGTTCTTCACTCGACAATCCAGGGTTCCATATTGGCTAGCACCAATCATCTTCGTCACTATCCGAATGCCTTGATCTTGGTGTCCTTTGTTTAGGCTGAGATGGTGGCGGTTTGTAACCGTTTGGCACGGGACTTGGTAGTAGTCTTCCCCCTCTACCCATTGCTACAGCTTGTTCAAAGCTCAATGGACAATGGCCTAATGGTATCGTAGGAAGAGGTACGTGCGAGTTCTGAGGGGCATGCGTAATGTGTGGTCCGTGTGTTGGCGAAGCATTTAACTTTGGAAAGTTTATGTTTGCGGGCTTCAACTGAAGTGTTGATGGTTTATTAGGAGTAGGTGGCAACCTACGACCGTGACCTCGTCTAGCTACGAGGACTGGGTAGCTGTGCTGATGAGGATGGTGAGTGTGGGCTGGTTGCCTACCACCAACTGGACTTGGCGACCGAGACCGTTGCTCCAAACTTGTAGTTCCATAATGCCGACTGTGTCCCATCCTATGAACCGGACTAGGTGATCGAGCTGGACTAGTTGAAGCACTCCACGAACCTGTTCAGATTTTTATTAATATTCTTTCATTGAACTATGCCGTATAAAATACAGGAGTAAAATACTACTGAGAATAACAGATGAAAAACAATATCAGAATTCCAGTTTACTTTGACATGGACGACATATGACTCAAGGAAATTTTTTCATCTCACGCTTTTTGATCACTATACTGTATTCATGAGATTCTATTCAAAGTGCGATTTGTAATTAAATTTATACAAAGACAGTATAAAGCATATATTGCAAGGAGGCATAACATTGTGGTTCAAATGAAATTTCTACGAATGAAAGAAAGATTAACACGACAATCAACATCTTGAGCGGTGAGTGCTTTATACTTGCATATGAAGATGAACGTAAAGTAACTACCATTGGTAATTATAATCCATGTATCAATTAGGAAGCTAAAATGATAGACATATGTATGCATGCAATACATTATACTTCAATTATCATAAATAACAAATTGTATACACCAATTCAGAAAACTCCATAACAGCAAAAACGAAATACATCCCTGGATAAATGTGATTCACGTTAAAGTATGAGATGAATAAACAGTGGATGCGAAAATAATATCTCCAAATTCAACATATGCCACAAGCATCTATCTATCTAATAAAATTATAAAACAATTAATTGGAATCCGTGCACCAATAATTAATGAATATAGTTCAAAACTTGTACTACATATCACATTGTCTCACATCGTTGGACCTAATATCATTTCAAAATAATATTCAATAAGATGAGTGCAGACATTAGGGAAAATATCTTGCATATCTTGGACAGTTCATAATGTTAGATCTGAGAGAAGAAGACTACGATAGAAGTGTTTCAATATCTAAGGGTTTGAACTGTCCACAAAATCAACAGCCTACCATATAACTAAACTCTAAATGCTATGAATAAGAAATGGCTATAATTTAAGTGATTTTCATCAATCAAGTAATTTTACCTGAATTTTTCTGATTTTATATGGGAATTACTAACATTGTTGCATAACTTGTAATACTAGATACAAATGATTAGGCATACACTAAAACATGTACATATTCAATGTTCAATGGTAGCTGTATATATACAATGTCTGTGAATTGATAGAACTGAACAACTAATTGGATATGTAATATATCACAGACAATAAATGATAAAATATGCCAAGGTTAATCAGTTAAAATTACCATCGTCGTAATAGTTGCAGAAGTCGTAATAGTCTAGTAGCGCACAACAGAACAAAATGAAAAATATATATTACATCGAGGAACATTGAGCAACTTTGCAAAAGAAACCAGTTAGAGTGTACACTCAGTAATCCAATTGAATGTAACTACAAATTGTATTTTAATGTATTGAATCAACTGTAATAAATCTGTGACGAAAAAAAATATCTGATTGGTATTTAGATTCTGGCCAACGTTGAAAGATGCAAGGTGTTCGAAGTTACTTCTGCAAGTATTCTTCAATATGAGCAGCATCATAATGCCAAAATTGCAAAAATTATATTAATAGTGCTTATATACATAAAAAAAAATCAGGAGTTCTCATAGATAGAAAAAAATAAGTAGTAATTTATATGTATTCTATGAAAATTCAGTGAAAAGGCAAGTTCAAAAAAGAAATGTACCGCCTGTTCGAAATTATACATATGACTGCAGATAATTTATTTATATTTTTGCAAATATTAGATATTGTTATGAAATTGCTTGATAATAAACAATCTTTCAGCAAACCTCTACTGTGATGACGATAAATGTAAATAAAACGTTAGATTTAATCATTTAGAGTAAATACAATTTGTAGTACGAAAAAATGATGGCTGTGTGTGAAATAAGACATGAAGAAGTTGTGAAAAACAAAATAGCTGACTGACCTCGTATTCTATGCCGATGATTATATTGGGATCCATGTGGATGTTGCGTATGCCTCTGAATATCAACGACATTACTAACTGTATCACTGAACCCAGGACCATCGTGATAATGATGAACACGATGATCATATCTGTGCCGTCTGGGTGATGGCGATCTGTGCAAGATCGGAGAGTGTTTTCTATAGGATGAAGATGTGTATAAATTATCATTTTCATAATTATATTCTATTCTTATAATTGAATGATATGTCTCGGTCAATGATATGGAGAGATCAAGTAAAGTTAATGCGATGTAAAGATATGGAAGGCCAACCTCAAGCTCGGTGACCTGGAATGATGTCTTTGTTGAGAAGCTGGATGATGTGGGTGTAGCCTTTCTCCAGGATGTGTCAAACTTTCGAGACTACCAGCCCGGGATTCGCTAACTACCACGTCCTGTAGTTCCATCTAAATAAAATATATGATAAGAATGCGTTCGGTAATTTAGTGTGTCTTAGAACAAAAGGGGGATCTGTAATTGGCTCGAAATGTTAATCCACAAAATAATTACTGAATATGTTTTGAAGACAAAATTTAAGCCCTAAACTTTGGTATCGCACCTTTTGCCTCGATTTTTCAAGATATCATATCTCTTCAATGGTTTCAAATATTTACACTTTTATTTTTTGCCACACAGTCAAACATATTATGTGGAATCGAATCGATCGATGATGTGTAAATTTACTTCAGTAAGTTTCCTAAGGTCCCAATACTGTGGCTTAGTAACGGATTAAATGTGATGAAGAAACGCGTAGAATGTCCAAAACCATTTAAAAGAAATGAAACTATTTCCATGTATATTCTCAGTGTAATGTAGCATATAACAGTAAATATTATAATGTAGAAAAGATCTATATCATGCATTGACATGCTCATGCTTCAGGTAATAGTTAATATCTCAATCAGTGAAATGACTATCTTTAAACGACATATAAGTGCCCCATACTTACCACCCACACACAAAGGGATATTTTTTTGAACATAAATAAATATATCGAATAATATTTATAAGTACGCTAACACCGTGAAGGTGAAAGCAGCTAGGGAAGGGTGGGACGATATCTATTCTTAATACGTCTAGTAAATCAGTGTAAGTAGTGTAAATGAATACCTAATCACACGACTAATGTGTATCTTTATAAACTGGTATCTAGATATCTGAGACAAACAGTAACTACTATCGCGTTAATGAATTGAGTTTAGACTACAATCCTCAAGTCTAGATAATTGTTTAAATAATAGTAATTCTTCTCGCCTATTGCTTATTCCGGTGATTTTTATCATATTTAATTATTATGTCTACATTAAAGTATTCTATAAAGTAATATTGAATATCATTCTGGAATATATTAATGTACAACGAAAATTCTATCGAGATTATTCATGGTGTGTGGATCTAATATCTATGTCTATTATGTATGTTTATATACGATAAATTTTCATATTCATCCAACATAACATAACAAGGATAATGTCATACTATTTGGTGTAATACTATCGAGTGGAAGTGATATTGAATTGAAAATTGAATATGGAATTGACTAGAATACTCTTAGAAATATCTGCAAGAATTATATCGAATACATACATCCGTACGTATTGAATCATGGGGTAAAATTGTAACGAGAAATGATAATCATTAGAAAAGATTGATTGATAATTGTCTGAAAAAGTGACTTGAGTTTGGATTGGAACCGAGACCTTGAGGTAACGGATTGAGGATCGAGGTACGAAAGTGGTGTTCTGGTGTTGGTAGTACGAGGGTCGGTGGTAGTTGTTATTGTAGCGGTACTCCTGAGAGGGCTCGGCTAACAACGGTTCTAGCTCGGGAGCTCGATCGAGGATGTTAACTACACCCCCACTCCCACCCCCTCCCTGGCTACTCTCTCCGCTGCTGCCTAGTTTATCGTATGGATGGGACACCATCCAGTTCACCTTTTTGTTCCTGAGAACAGAAAAGAAATGAAATGAAAATGAGATTATATGAGATGTAGAAATAAAATATTGTTCATATTTTAGAGAAGATTTATTTGACTGACCTGATGCTACGCTGTCGTCTTTGCTCGGCCGCAGCAAGAGCCCCTAGGGCCCCTTCGTCGTCGTCTCTTAGCTCTCTGCGGTCCCCTCTTAAGTCGACGATGGGTCCCGGTGGGGGCTCTAAGCTATTAGCTCTGCTATCGCCAGGTTGTGGACCGTGATTATTTCCTCCAGTATGGTTGACACCAGCCATATCCAGCAGACAGTTGAAGAAGGTAGAACGCTGTTTGAATTTGTGAAACCGGTGTCAAATTCACAATACTTTACCCGTCGCAAGATGGTACCTTCACCCACATACAGGCTTTACCCAATAGCGATATCAATGTTATAATATAGCATAAGTATAGTATCATCCCCCAAGCAATAGTGATAAAAATTGAATTAGGTTGAAAATAGATTGTAGAAATTGTCTCAAACCATGCCAAAGTGTGATGGTGCCGAGTGTGACCTTAGTCTTGTTATTATTTCAATTAAATCACAAAGGTGTACTGTATAAGAATGAGAAGAATGAAGAAATATTCGTAAGCAAAGTATATACAGAATTTTCGTTTGATCATATCTGTTGATTATCACGTGCAGGAAATAGGATATATTAGAGCGTAGCAAAAACTATCATTCAATCTGAAAATTGTTTTTTTTTTTCAATTCTTAGTTTGTTCAAGCTTTGCAAAGGTCTTAAAATGTTTTGAGAGAAATCACTTCAAGCGGTTCAAGATATCTCATGGAAGGATTCTCGATATAACTGCACTGATGGACCATATCTATACCGTACAATCCTTTGTGATTAAGATAATTTTATTTTACAAAGCCTGTATATGTTTGTTAAGTTTGATATTTTATTGAATTTGATTTATAAGTTACGTGTTGAGTATATAGTTGAGATTGATATTGTAAGATAACACAATTGCATACAAATTAATAGTATATTGCAAATGCAATAAAAAAAAATAAGAATAAATCATGCATAGTATAATGTGCTACCGATATCGCACCAGTTTCATTACAACCATTTTTCTTGATAGAAAATGACAATAAAATTAAAATTCAATTGGATAATGAACTGATATTGAGACTCAACTGCGATGTTCAATTTTTTGAGTAAAACTATTTTGAATCGAATGTTGTTCTTTTTATCAAATAATGAGAATTGATTGCTATACGATATTGGCAACTTCATTTTATTACAGCTGATACGTGAATGCTGAAAATGTTATTAGAGACATATATAAATGAGTGTACAATACAATTTCAATGTTAAGTACAAGTAAACGCAAGCTTGTACAAGAAGTAGCCACCAACAGAGTAAGATAAACGTACCTACACACAAATACAGGGATATTATTTTAGGGAACATGCCTACGGGTGCTAGACAACGTTGTTTAGCTTCCTTGTTTAAATTTAGACAAATTTTGGTAACCCATTAGATGAATATTTTCTAATTGGTTTACCAATATTTTCCAATAATTTTCAGTACAAATGAAACTGTGCGATCACTGCATTCATATTTTTACATTCGAACCATTTTCACATACCAAGAAAGTAGCATGAAAAAGTGACACGTTTATGTAATAATTTAATGTATAAAAAAATGTACGTAAAAGTATAAAAGCAGTGATAGTTTCAAGGGTAAAGAGCAGGTATTTTTAACTCATTAATTATTATTTAACTTCTGGGTATCCGCATTAGCAGTATGATGGAAACGTATTCTAAGTACCAAGGCATAAAGACAAGCAAAAAATTCTTTATAATTCTTTAAAGGTCTATAAAAAATGTTCGCTAACTATAAACGTAGTATCAAATTGTAAAGCTGTTAAAAATCTCTAGAATCACACCACTAGATTTTCAAGAATTGCATTCCCTGTGGTCTGGCATGATAATCATTGCAAATGGTTTTGTAAAATTAATTTGTAGAACTCTCCTCTGATCTTTAATGACAAATCATTTACTTTATTAAAATACTATATTAAATAGAATCAATATGTTTCTAGAGTTAACAGCAAAATCTAGCCAAATCTCTGAAGTGCTGTAAAATGTAGAAACTTCTAAAGTCGATCTAATATCGCTAACTGTATCTATTCGACGATATCCAAAGTGTATCTACTTGGGTTGAGGCAAAAGGTAGACTAATTTGAAAATTCATATCATGTGTATGATCACTTACACTTTCAGGAGTAGACTAGTGTATTACTCACATTGCTATTGGTAACCATTTGTGTTATAAACTAAAATTCATAATGTGACAATTGTATATATCATTTGCTTAAATACATCACAGTGATAAATGCCAATTCTCAGAAAATAGTTTAAAGAATCAATGATAAAGTATAACGAGTATTGAAACGTCGTACTTGCTGAAGCCATAATTGAAAATTTGTATTTTTAAAATTACCAGCAGTAGTCAACTCTCAGCAAAGCAATATAATAATTAGCCAATTTTTCAATTCGACCAAACATTATTACATATATACCCCATAAGTCGTATCTTATAGGTGAATTGAGTTGAAAAACCACTTTTTTTTTGTCCTCGTCTATAAATTGAACGAATTATTCCTCGCGTTATGAAATTCTCCTTCTTTTTTGTACATGATATATAAAATTGGGCAACATTGTACCAGATACTTTATTGGGAACTTTTTGTATGGGTAATCTAGTTACTATTTATTGTTGAATTTAATTATAGACTATTTTTTACTAAGGTGCGCAAAGAATTTAAAAAATGTAATGAGTAAATTTATAAGTATCACTATCGCCATTCCAAACTCGTTTTAAATGGCCAATTGTAACTTCGTCAATTTATCATTATAGACAAAACTGTTTTACTGTTGGAATGGTGATTGGGATATTGCTCTCTCAATTGTGTTCATTAAATAACAGAATAATAAAAATTACAAGAAACTAAACAACTCGTTAAACAAAATTAGGGAACTCAGTTAAAATATAGACCAAATTATTTAAGTTTTGAGGGTGATAATATGATTTTTTAATGAAGATACCATTACCCACTTCAAGTTTAAAAACTAGAAGCATTCATTAGTTATGAATTTATCACTGGCGTTACATTCTGCTATAGCAGAAGATGGTATCTTCTAATGTGTGTTAAATGGTGAACATAACGAATTGTGAGTTATCGTAACGCAGTCAAATGTAAAAAAAATTATTCAGTCAATTAGAATCTCTTTGTAATGAACTTTTAGCTAAGACTCCTGGTGCCTATTACGTCATCATCTTGGTACATTTATTCAAATGATTTGATACAGCCGATATACAAAGTCTGAGGTAGAGCTCGCAAAGATGGTTGGACTTACCCTCATAGTTAAATATAGAAATACTAATAATTTAAAAGATCTGAAGTAAAGATTGTGCAAATAGTGTAATGAACAGAGGTGGAATTTATAATATTGTGCACATTGGCTTTGAACTTCAAAAGTTAGATTGATCAAATTTTTAGAGATGCAAAGTTTAAACAGAATAATAAGAGACTTTAGAAATGCAGAAAGGGCTCAAAAATAATACTGATGTTCATGTAATTAATTATCCGACTTGAAAGCTGTTGATGATAGAAATAAGATCCCGAATTGCATGTTATTTACATTTGGCTACGAAACAGTGATAGAATGAATAGATAAAATGCATAAAATAGTGTGAGAATAAATAAGTAAGAGAAAAATTAACGTACTACCGCCTGGGCTGCAGGACTTTGCCCGGCATTATCGTTATCGATATGATCGTTATCATTCTGAAAAACAAACAGAAAACACACACAGAGATGACTGAGAGCTTTCACCACCTTATATTTGCGTTGTAAAGAATATATATCAACCCTACGTTATCTAAGTTGAAATATTCAATGAAATTTCCTATGATAAACATCAAATATTTTCTAGAAATCTATCAATTCATCCAACTGTTCCTAGCTAACGATAAGAGCTTATTCGGGTATTGACTATGAATAACGCCTGCAATTTAACAATTTCAATATCAGAGAAATAATATCCACACGTGTGTCGTTTGTCCCATAGTAACGTTAACAGGTTTCAAATAACTATAATTTTTTGAATATCAATGGAGGTACTGCTACATGTAGTTATGCTCATTTCTCTGATAATGTTATATTGTAGTGACATTCAAGAGAAGAATGACTCTGAAAATAATACCTGATACTTTGCACATAGTGTTATTAAAAAATCTAAAATGGTTTATTCATGAAGGATAAAAGATTGCAATGTACTGCAAGTTACCATTTCCAAATGTCATTTTACTCTTTTCTAATAAACATCTATAGGTAGTCATTTTTGATATTCGATACTTAAGTACGTTGTGGAAAAAGTTAGGGGCACGGTATAAACCGATGGCTAGTAGTATCAATGTCAATTAATCGTTCAGGAAAGGGCACAACACTTGGAGTCTAATTATTTTTAATTCACTAAATCCAATAGTTAAACTTGGGAAGTCTAATATTGTTGTTGTATGCTTGTACAAGTAGCTTCTCCGTATAGAAATTTATAGGCATTCATTGTATCCTGTATGCAAGCTCCACAAAATAATTCTATGGCAAAGGTTTGAAGTCCAGAATAATCACGATAAAGTTTGCAAAGATAAGCTGGAACCTGATTTTACATGATAGCAGTGGGCTCTAAATCACCCCGTCTATTTCTATTTCCAGTTTAATTCAGAAAATACTTTGTGCAGTCTGCTCAGATGAATCAATGAATACCATGTGTACAGTTTTTGACATATATGTATGTTTGTTAACTGGATTTTGAGTAAGTGAAAAAAGAAAAAATATTAATCCGATAAGAGAACGCGAAATTTAATACAGGTATATATATATATAATGTCAGATAATATCTCAGCACTACTTAGCACATAGGATTAATTGCAATTTCTGAAACAGGAATGATGGATCGGTTTGTGTTTGAATATTAATATGCTTGTCAGAGTTAGATGGAAAGAAATTTTAAATCTAATAAAAATAAATGCAATGATACAAATTATTCAACGAGACTGATCGACCAAAATTTTTGCCATATTCTATTCAAATATAAAGTATTGCCAATTACAACAATATTCAGATTGCTGATCATCGGACTAGTAATTTGCAAATTAGTTAGATATGGAATTTAATCCGTTTATATTACTTGCACCTAATGTTACGCGGTAACACAAATATAGAATATTAATATAGGTGGAATGAATGCATCATCGGGACACATAACTGTAATGATTTTATTGCGGAAACAAAAACCGATCTCAGGGTTTCTATATTCTACGGGAGTTTTAGGATTGCTAACTTTTGCAGAAAATGTTCACACCGGCTGTCAACTTCTACGACGATGAAGCCAACGAGAAACATTCATTCCTTCTCATTTTTAAGCTATTTTTGAAGATTAATATCCCCAAATAATTTTTTCCAGTTTGCTGAGTTTATGAGAAATAAGACTTACAATTCTGATTGTTTAAAAGCCGGTTCATAATAAAGAGGTAAAGATTTCATAAGGAGTTGTTAAATGTAAATCTAAGTGATAAATGAATTGAAAAGCTCACCTGTGGTCCGGTTGCTTCTATTTGACCAAACCTTGTTGTCCTCCAGCTTTCAAGAATCAGCAGAGCCGCATATATCTTACCCACTGTTAATTTGTCCTTATTCAATTCTATGAAAAAAGAAAAACATTGTTTAGCAATAAAACATACTGAGAAATTTAAAGTTATATTTATACTTGATGTGTGGAACTAGCTAATACCTTCGTTCCTTGGTATCAAAAGACCCAGCATCTTCTTTGCTTGCAGAGGCCAGATATTTTGAATGGTCACCCTAAGCTCATCATCAGCTTGATCCATTTCTTCCGCTGTAAGAGGAAGATTGATGAGCACTTTCAACATAGAATGTAAGGATTATGTGGTATTACGCAGGCAATATAACTCACCAGTCCTCATTTTAATGCTCAAATTTTCACGAATTAGTGCAAACAGAGTTGTGGTAAAGTTGACTTTTCCATCTACGTCTACTGGCATATTCATTCTGATCAATTTCTTATATGCCAGTCTGTTGGGACATTTGTTACCAAACCCCAAAGGAGGATCCATGTTTTTTAACATATCGTACATCTCTGTGTAATGTATTTTCCCAGTTGCATTGGGATCATATTCAGCCCATATTCTGACAAACTCATCCAAATGATGGGCACCCAATATGGATGAGTCTCTTGTTAAGTAGTCGAAGTTGTCCATGATAACAGCAACGAATAAATTCAGCATAAGAAATGAGCAAAAGAAGATGAATGAGACAAAGTAGCCAAATGTTAGGTCCGAGCCACAGGCGTGTGACTCCGTCGCATTTTTTGGGTTTGCACATTCGCTTCCTTTCGCACAGGATAGCATAATGTTCGGCCATGCTTCACCCGTGGCGCATCTAGAGGAAAATAAAGAATCGTTGGAGCATATTGAGAGAAAAGTTAGAAACTCATTATCATGATTTTGGATTCAACATTTGTGCAATTAAAAATTCTATTTCAATAATGATACTCTCGTAAGTTTTGCTGTTATTTATTTCAATACAATAATGTTACTGCATCAAAAGCAGTAAGTATCAAAATTTTACTAAAGTAGGTATCTAAATGTAAATTGATATATTACACACTCCAATGGCTCAAGTCTAGTCTAGCGAGTCTACTGGCAAATATAGGGACCTTCTCTGCAATACTTTTGGTATGGATATAAAGTCTGTCAATCTGTGTTGCAGTACTTGCACTTTGACTGAAATATTGACAAAATTGTTTAAAAAAATTAAAAAAATCACTGAGTAATCAAAACTGTCTGTCTCTTTAATAAATTATGGATTGGTCTGTAACTAATTAACTGTTAGAGTTCTATTATAACTGTGAGCCAATTACTTCAGCAAAGTAGCCTGCTACTGGATTAGTGAGAAGGAAAAAAACTGTAAACATTTAGCATGAGATATTCAATTAATGGACTAATAGATCTGATACACTAAGCTTACACAATGACTTGGTTGAACCAGTAAAAGTTGAAAAGAAAGATAGGCTTATAATTCTGAGTGCAAATGATCCCGTATCAAATTCCTCAATCCTCTTGTAATAGTTCTGAATATGAACTTTTTCAAGAATATTAAAACAGTTAACAAACTGGAATGGCAATTACTTTGCAAAAAGATCAGTGTCATGATGTTAAGTATACATTTGAATGTTCCATAGATATATTAAGGCAGGACCGAAAATAATGACCGTCCAATATTTGGAAGTTAAAATCAAACGAACGGATGCAAAATAAGTCTTGCAGGAACGTGACAAGTATGGGGAATAGATCGAATTAGGAAACAGAAACTCACTTAGTGAAATAATAATTTCGTTTCAAATATGAGACTGTTACTTACCTAAATAGTAACATCAGACCTTGAATAAAGCTTTGGAAATTGTTGTGGTTCGTAATAGCTGAGTCCGGATTCAGTTTGATGTTACCGAATACCTAGCCAGATAAGCAGGGGAGCCAAAACCCATAAAGCATTATCAACTTATACTTTAGAATTACAATGTACATAATATTATACACCATGCCCAGATTGCTGTTATGTTTCTGTACAAATTGTAGGGAAATAAAAATCGAGAACTTTCACGAAATTTCCTGGCTCTCCCCAAGATTGCGGCTCTTCGAGGTGCACTAGATTACTGAAGCTAGTAGAGGTCGCAATCTGAGCATGGCAATTCAGTTACATAATGACAATTTATTTCCTCATTCAGGAAAGAGCTGAAAATGAATTATTATGATCAAGCAAATAAATACACTGGAGTCTTAATTGTACGAGCTGAAGATCCAAGTCGAGTATGGCTTCTAGGAAAGATGAATAAAACGGTAACAATTCGAATAATACCCAGTATGTATCAGAAAGAATGATAGACTCCACTGTATAAATTAATTAGAGCTACATAATTGTCATACGGTACCTAGCTTACGCTCATAGGATATGGAAATACACATTAGATAATAATACTGCTAGATTTGATAGCTGAATGGTAATAAGTTAGTAGTTTAATTAATTAATGCCGGCTAGGCAAGCTAAACTGGATACATAACAACTTAATGTTAACAGATGTCGAGCAGCTTACTTTTCACAACTCATGGCTACAATGCGGTATATTCTAGCAGTGTATGGGAATCAACTACTGCATTTAATTTTTTTTTTCATTTTACTTTGCTTGCAGCCTCGGAAAAACTAATGTCATTGTTATAGTATAGCAGACACAAATATGATGCAAATAGAGTTTGTAATAATTCACGAAGTTACTGTATTGTTGATTGGATTAATTTTAATTATTTTGCCTGTGTGAATGTAAATTGAAAGTAAAAAATGGTTTGTAGATAGAGAAAAATTAACAATTTCCAATGCTATCCTTGATAATTATATTTGGTAGTATTGATTTCAAATAAAAATAATTGGCATAGTTGAATATGAGTTTTGTCCTTCATGACAGAACAGAATATCTAGACTCAAGCAAGTTTACAAGTTTCCAATTGCTTGTTCCGGGCTGCAATGCTCGAGTTTGTAAGGGATTTCACCCACTGAGTTGAAGTATGAGATATTTAACTTCGGTTTAGCTGCTCGACTCACCGAAACAGCAACATGAGGGAGCCGAAGAATGATTGAAAGTTGTTGTGACGATCAATTGCAGATGCTGCTTGATTAGCTATATTGCCAAATACCTAAAGTTGAAAATCTGAAGTAACTAAAAATCGATATCCTTGCTACGTGTAAGTGAGTTCGTCTTATTTTACCTAATCGCTGTAGGTTACCCCAATCTTTGTAATAATTCCATTCTCTTCCAAGTACATACCGAGAAAAATCTTACTCAATACTCCTTCAACGACGGATTTATCTGCACTTTTTTATTACATGAAATCACTCATATTGATACCATTTTTCCCGCTCTTCTTATTACCCAAGTTAAATGAGATTTTGAAAATAGTACTATATGTATTAGCGAACTGAATCAAATGACATGAGTAGTTCTTAGCATTATCGCTTATCTGAAGGTATTTTACCTGCATTCCGATGATTGCATAGATGAAGAACAGCATGGCAATCAGGAGGCAAACATATGGTAAGGCCTGAAATAAAGATATGAATTATTTGGTTTTCAATGAGTAATCTGATGCGGAATAAATGGAATGTAGCGAATTCATTGAAGAGGCTTGAGTTATACTCTTCAATAAAATCTATCAATAGAGTGAATTTGTCTTCTTTTCATAAACAGAATATTTATATGGTATAAGCGTGTTACCGCGGCTAAAGCCGGATAATATAATATTTAAATCTTACCTTGAATGATTGTACGAAAGTCCATAATAGAATTCGTATAGTATAGCCTTGCCTAAGAAGTTTGATCAATCTCGCGGCTCGAAACAGTCTTAGAAAGCCAACGTTGATGAAGTTTTCCTGCAAAGGGCAGAGGAAATTGCACTTAACAAACAAATACAAATTCTGACTCTTATAAATAGTAGGCTTCACTCGAGTAGACCTCAATAATAAATGTTGAACAACCGATCATTGAAGCCTTGCACGTCACATTGGGATGA
Source organism: Tenthredo notha (assembly GCA_914767705.2). NCBI lineage: Eukaryota > Metazoa > Arthropoda > Insecta > Hymenoptera > Tenthredinidae > Tenthredo > Tenthredo notha. The sequence goes on from OU611907.1 coordinate 7,845,930, forward strand.
GACTACTAGAGTGAAGCTATAAAGTATAAATCATAGCGCCAATTCTTTTCATAGGTATCTGATCAATTTTATTCCTGAGTTTAAAGAATCATTTTGATACTGTTCTCTTTTCTTTTCTCAATTCAATTTATCCGTTAATCAGTAGAATACTAAAGATTGTCAATAAAATGTTTCCATTAACCCAGTTCTAATATAGTTACATCTAATTTACATCTTTCTTAGAATCTCAATAAACAGGCAGGAAGCCTTGTTTTCCGATACCTACCCCGAAGATACTTAGCGCAGTATATATTATGAAGCCTTGAAAATTAGGGAATCATATGACTGCTTGCTACTTTTCACTACATGTCTCAAGTGTATATTAGTGTAGAAATTAGGGTTTCTCTCTGAACCCGATTAGTTCTTACCTGTTCATTAGACCCATTCTTAATGAATATCTGGGGTTATTGGCTGGCTTTATAATGATTAAAATTGTCTAGGCCATTTTCATTACTTTGGGTAATACTAACTACAAGAAAATAGAATTTCGGTGATGGACTTCATTGATTCTGAGGTATGAATCTCTGTCCGTTTATCATGTCTGGTACTGCAGATAGAAAGCTATTTTTCGTACGATATGTATCTGTAGCTAGTTATATACATTACTTACTCTCACTATAACATTCTGTAAGAGTAGAAGACTATTCTGACTAGTATTTGAAAAACATGCAAATTCGTTGTCTTGTAGTGAATTTCTTTCGGATATCGTTGGAATACATAACAAGCATGTAAATAATATCTCTTACGCTGATATAGCTGCTTTCATAGGTAAATAGGAGAACTGTTAGAACCAATTGTTAATTGCAAAATAGGTGTTAGTGTTAGTGCCTTCCTAAGTTCTTTCAGAAGTTGCTCGTTACCCATTCAAAGCATCAGTCTTAAGTATTTTTCTTTCTGTGCTTTTCTCATTGCCCGTTTAGATCAGTGTTCATATCCGTAGCATTTGATATTCAAAGGTAGTATTTTTTGTTAGTATTATTCCATTCCATAGCTGATCTTTTTCTTTTTTTTCTAATCAGTGCAGAGATCATCTGCCACTGTGTTAATTATTTCCTCGTTAGATCTGGCTTCGAATTGTCAATGTTTTATAGTTTCATATGTGTGTTGTGAGAGTAGGAGCGTTTCAGGGCTTTGGATATACTCTATTGGCTGTCTACAGGATAATAATTTGTTAGCAGAGAGTCTACGGTGTTCGTTCTAATGTTTTCTTGTGGAAAGGTTTTCTCTGTCCATGATATTTGGATTCCGGTCCTTAATCCGGGATTATTTTGGGGATATGTAATAGTAATTCGTGTCAGTGTTGCTTCTTACCGGCTCCATCTTGAGTTTCAAGAGTTGAATCAAATATCGTATAGCTTCTTTCTATAAAGGAATAAATTAGCTCAGAAATGATGAAAGTGTTATGTTATGTTTTTGTTCAAGTGAATCGTCGTTGTTAATATAGCATTGGTAGTGTGGGATAGTATGATAGTTTGCCTGTATAAGCATCTAGTCTATTATGCTGTATAGAATTGCTACTTTGGGTCTTTCAAGTATCTAATAGGCTCCAACTTTCATCTACATACTGCTACTTTGACTATAAAGTTTCTAGCAATTATCTTTGTAATAAAAAACCATACTTTGATCAGATTTATGAAAGTAAGATATGATTCTGTGTATGCGGAAAATTCACACTCTGAATAATTTTTTTATCTCAGCATTTCGTTGATGATTCAACATCAATTTATACATATTTACAAAATATAAAAGTTGTGAATTAGAATTGAACTTTACATACCCCAAATTCGGTAACGAGAGCATCGACGATACTTCCGATCACCGTAATGAAGTCAAACGTATTCCAGGGATCTTTGAAGAAATTCTGTTGAGAAAAGAAGAACCATAGAGTTATTTAATACAAAATATAAGCTATTTTGTACACACTGAAAGCATTCTGGGCATACATATGCTCGCAAATTTATTCCACAAGGTGAATATTTAGATATTTATTGATCTTTAGGTACAAATATTATTATTGCAATTGCCTGTGATAACATATTCCGCATTTACTGTGATCGTATTCAGGTTCAAGTATTTATAAACTTATGGTTTACATCAAATACCCTTTGAGCCCTTTAGAGAGTGTCGAATATTTTTGGGCAATAATTAGAGCAGAGTCCCATTGTTATGTCTATTGTAATCAAAATTCACCTTTCAACATTTTTATAATAAATAGTGTACAAAATAGCCTTGTATTTAAAATTGACGTAAAGTGTAGAGCATGAATTGTGAGATGCGATGTGTGTATGTGTGCAGCCTATCAGCGAGTGATGGAAATTGATAAACTATTTGGTAAGTGATTAGTGAAGTGACGGGACCTTTCTATAAATCTAAGGATAGAACATGCTGACAGCAAGCAGCTACAAATCGATAGTTTTTAAGTACCTACAGAGATAGTGAAATAGTTTTTTTTTTTTTTTTAGATAAAATACCATTAAAATATAGCTGAGAACAAAATGATTTGTTGTAGTTTCTCTGATGTCGCTTTGTTACTGTGGTTCTCACACACGTAACAAAAAACCACAAAAAAGCATATTAACTAACGGGTAACGAAGTAGTATGTCTATATGATGCTTACAGTTTTACTAAACAGAATTGGATAATGGGCTGCCCTCATAAACGTAGCTGATCACGATATTGCTTTAGCCATTCCTTTTTATACTCTCTAACCAGTTTTATAAATGATGTGTAATAGACCCATAGTTGATATTTTCACAAATATATCGGCAGTGAAATTAAATTATGTATATATCATCAATCTTTTAGGCTTTTCTCCTTACGGATTGTATACATATATGTCTTTGTTACAACTATTACTTCTTATAACTAGATAACGAAACTATAAATTCATTCAAATCTTAAATAGTGCTCTTTTTCTTGGGATATGTGCCTCTGGTTTGCAGGCCACCTAATGAGAAAAATCAAAAACCCATGTTAGGTGCCTCTCTATTTTTCTAAAAAGAAATATTGAAAATATTTCAGTCTCTGAAACCAAGTGATATCTTTGATTACTGATTGAATATTCTTCAACTCGGTATAGATGACTATAGTGTTGCTTGAAAAATAAATTTGTTTCATGAATTGGTTTGTGGAATGAAGTGGAAATATTTGTTTACTGATATCTGCAACATGTCCAACAATTGGTTGAGAACAGATTGTTTGTATTTTCAAAGAATCAAGATTCAGATTTTAATGAAAAGTTTAAAGACTGTGAAAGAAAGTTGGCTAATATTTTACGACTCAAGTAAAGAGCATAATAATTACACTGAAATATATTCGTCGGAATACAAGGTGCACTATATTGTGGATAAGACTTACTTTTGGTTATTTTATGTATCATTTGGTAGTTGTAAGTTACACATATGAAGAATTTGAGTAAAAGCTTGGCTGTACCTTACATCCAAAGGCGACGAGTTTAAGGATGCACTCAATGAAGAAAAGGAGGGTGAAGACCAGGTTCATGATGGCCAGGCTGTCCACTAGAATAGGCGGCGCCTCGTGATACTACAAACACACCCAACGCACAAACGTAACACCCAACTAAAACTCTATTTACTGCCCTTTATAATCCTACCACATTCTTTTTATATCTATAATTCTGTATCTAACATAGTTTTTCAGAATATTATTGGATGGCGGTGAGACTACCAGGTATTTACTATACAGTAAAATCTCGATTATCCAAGCCCTCAATCATTGCTAAATATATATATTGCTGCTCGCTGTGGTTCTGGAAGAACCGCGTGTGCTGGAGCTTGCTCAAGCAATTCAATATTTATTCGGATGTTTCCAAACTAGGCTGGGTCCTACTTAATTTGGATAATCGGAATTCTACTGTATTACAATTTTCATAATCATTACCCGGCATTACTAATAAGACAAAATACGTACTGAAATATTCTGATAAGAGTTCCAAGATCATTGTTTCAATTAGGCTATCACTGCTATCGCCGAAAGTGTAAGGATTACAAATCTTTTCAAAATCATGTTGCTTTTTCACTTTTATGAGTAAATAAAATAGCAGAAAGATCTGAACTACGTCGCTTCAATCTTTTAAATGAAATTTTCAAGATCGATATCTGTATCTCTATCTGTATTGACTTATCGAAGAATGCTCACTACACGGCTTTCGAATCCAGGATACTACTCTGGTAATTCATGTGATTACAGATAAACAGAATAAAAATTCGAATAGTGGTCATTTTCGTAAAGTTAAAAATTTATGGGACCACCTCATTCAAATTTGACTTGACTCTGCACTATTCTTGATATTTTCGAAGATAGCAATATGTACTTCGGTTAACTCTAAACGAGTTCCCAATACTAATGAAAAGTCCTTAGTAAATATCATCGATTACTACTTTACATGAAATATATTCTATAATGTTAGCCTGTCATTCACTTTAAGTTAGATATATTACCATGCAATTCTCAATATCGACGAATCATGGATTGAACCTAACACAATTTTTCATATATAATTCTTTCAACGATTTCCAATTGGTATATCTACTCTCAAGGGCAGAGGGGGAGGATTTGTAATTATAGCTACATAATTCTGTAATAACCACTCGATGGGAAATTTTTTGTATAATAGAATATCACACAGGGTAGGGGCATTCAAATAACACATCTACTTTAAATAGGCATTTCTCAAACTGGAAGACACTCGAGAAAAAATGATTGTGTCTTTATGTATAGTAGATCATTATATAAATTAAGGAAAGCATTGAGTTAACAAAATGTCACTATATTTAAATAATTAATTCTGAAAGTCAGAATTATGGCTAATTATTTTAGAATTAGCTTTTTCTTTCTGTTATTGGTATAATTCCTGAAATTAAAATATTATACTGTTTCTGACAGTGTGCTTTTGAATATTTGGCTCCAGCTATCTCAGCTCTTTAATATAAGAATTTAGGCTGGAAGAAAGTTTCTTCAAATAGTGTAGCATGCAAGTGTATTATTTTGTTATTATTACAAGGTGCAGAATCATTAGGCTGAAGACAGATTTCATTCACTTATCATACGTAAATGGATGCTGCAAGACATTCCTCTATAAAAAAAAAAAAAAAATTCTTAAATTTCTCTATAGGATGGGGGACCTGCTATTCCACTCTCTGCACAAAATTTCATCTGATAAACTAGATTTTAGCATATAAGATTTCATTTTCTATGTTGACATGCAATATCAGCTAAACTGGCAGTGTATTATATAGTTCAGTGACAAACTAACAATTTGCGTTGGCACATTTTAGTAATGTGTAAATACATGACATTTGAAAGTTGCTTCTAAACTAATTTTCTCAAATGTTCAACAAAAGAGAAGTTGTGACATCATTTGTCTCTGCCTTTCAAAAACTAAGTTATATTTGGAGTGGGAAAGATTATCGTCAATCTATATGATAAACACTCAGCGATCATTTGCTACAAACTTTTTAAGGGATATATTCTGTACTCTATAATTGTATCCTAACATATTTCTGAGCCTGGTATCGAAGATAGGGTTTATACATCAAATCCAGTTATGTCTAGGGAGTCTAGCCAATATTTAGGGGTACGGAATATGTATGGATAAATTACTGGTTGTCTTGACAAAACATGCAGGATAAAGGGTGTTTTAAATATTTCATTTCAACCCATCCACAGCCATAAAGAACCGCATGCAAAAACATGTCAGCCTGTAGGCAGAGCGTGCATATGCAACGGAACATGCAGGGTATGAAGGATCTTGAGGTAAAAAATGTCAAATATAACGGATAATCATAAAAGTAACAATGTGTTATCACACGGATTTAGGGAATGGGGTTTTTTCATGACTCTTCACAAAATATTTTTATGAACGATGTTATGTGTAATGGTTGATGATTTTATGATGTATAAATGTATTAGGCAAAATCAAGCATCAAAACTATTTTCTGTAGAAAACAAAAAGATATGACTATAATATAACTGATATTGAAATTTTCAGTAAACTTGAATTGATTGTTGTTTTCGTTTGATACTTGATTAAAATATGTCTGTATTATAATATAATATATTTAATAAGATACCATATCTTGAGCATATATCTGCTGTTAGATATATGTATCAGTGAGGCAAACGCACTAGACGTTCACTAATAAGCAGGACTTACCAATCTGTAAATTCTTTGCCATGACGTTTCATTCAGTTTTTCTTAAATCTTGCATTGATATTCATACAGTTTGTTTGTTGCATCGGATAGAATATAATGGAACACATTTTTTCCCTCAATTTTGATAAGTTATATGACTTTTCTGTTACCGAATTTATACCTCCATCATTTTTTCACAAGTATTTTCAATTCAAGATAAGAAAGCAGACACTGCAATTTCTTTAAAATTAACGTATAAATGAAGTGCTTTAATGTTCAGAAAGCTGGTGGTGTTGCACATCATTGAGTGTCAGCTTCAACGACTTATGATAATAATTCAATTTAATTCAAGTATAAATTCTTTAGAACTACACTAGTTCATTTTTAGTAGTCTGAATAAAACGTCATGTCGTTTTGTAAATGCCCGCCATTGCTAGAGTGGTGGGTCAGGGGGGCTTACCCTAATACCATATGCGGCAATCTTCATAGTGCACTCGACGGTGAACATCGTGGTGAAACCCCAGTTCATGCGCTTCAGTATTAGCTTTTGCATCTCGCTCTGATCGTGGTGCTGTAATGCATACACTGACAAACATATGGACCGACAAACAAACAAACAGCGAAATGCTTCTTTTATAATGTAATGACATCATCAATCCATTTTAGTAATGGTATGCCTACACCTTCGCGTTAGATAATACCAAGTGATGACTTACAAAGTACACATCGCCCCGTTCCAGTTTATATGTATATTAAATGAATGTATTCTATATTGAGGATATATATTTTAGAAAAATTTATTGATCTCAGCTGGTTATATGAACTTTAGTGTTAGAGAAAAACGAGTTTAATTTCAACTTTCGGTTAACGCAGCTAAGGAAGAAAATCTTACATATCCATGACTAAAATAATCGAAAGATATCCTATTAGGAAAGAAAATCTTGAGACCGTTTACAACGTTTGAATCAAATCGCAAATCAGATTATATAGTATCACGCATTGAAAATCATGATGTACTTCTGGAGTCAGTTATTCGATTGCTATGTTACCTTGCTTCGACAGTGATGTGGTTGTATGCTTTGTAAATTCATGATTTTCACATTTATATTTCAAATTGAATAATGGCAGAAGTCAATTTTATAAAATATGATTATCAAACACCATCTCAGAATCAATTCTAACTGCATAAGGTTTTGGAATAATAACAGTTGTACAGATTTGAGAAAACGGTTGTATCAATAATTGATTATGCTTTGCAGGATCGTTTAATGAAACCATTAGTAGTAGTAATAGATATGTCATAGAAAAATAGTGACATCAAACAGCGTAAAGTAAATTAAACGAGTCTACGGAGCTTTGATGCTTTCCATTTGCGATTAACATAACACTTTACGGTATGATCATTATTTGTATGTATTAAATTTCCACTATTTGTCTATGACAGACACATGAAATGATGTGTTAGTGTCTGAAAATCAATAGCATATTATTACAAATAATTGATAAACAAGTAAAATCAACACTTTGGAATGACCAAACGTTAAATAACAGAAAATATATCATTAATTGTTAAAGGTTTCTTTCGAGGTAATCGGTTCAGAAAGGGAGCATGTGTTGTGTTAGGCTAATGCCCCGTGCATACATTGGTCAACATTCGATTGATTTTTGGGCAGCCATCATGCGACACATATATTACATAGTCTTTGTATGTATATAGTTGTAAATAAATGCAAAATGGCATATGCTACAAGTGAACATGACACAGTTTTCATTCAGTTTTAATTGCTTGAATCTTATAAAAACAAGAAAAGATTACATAGAATATAATTCTCATCTATAGGATCTGCCTTCTCGAGTTTCAACAGTGAAAAGTTCGGCTCTGTTCGTATAGTTTCAACATAGTATCATGATTCATGTTCATTTGTTGCATTTATTGAATCTTAAAGTGTGCCAATTGACTCATCGAATTGTAATCTAAATCGGTGTATATTTGTGCAAAGTATAACAGTATTCCTGAATTGGAAAACAATTGGAGGAAGGGCAAAAAAAGATTCACGTCTCTGAGTTTAACTATCACTAGAATAAAATTTGTAACGCCAAATCTATTGCATAGGAATTTATTGCAATCAATAAATAATATGCAATGATTATCTGTGGTTTTAATTTTCATGAGAGAATGGCAAATTTTATTGAGAAAGAAATCTTAAAGTTCATTTGGCTCAATGATATCATAATGACGTTAATTATCATTGCTTTATAATCAAAGGAGAAGAGAATATTGCACAAACATTGCAAAAAGATAATAAAAATGTATAGAAAACTTGAATCCATTATACAAGTGGACACTCAGTGTTATTAATTCTATCGGCGTTGATTTGGATAAATCTCTAATTAGATTGGAAATGCAACAGGTACTTGAAGATTTTTTCAAATTGAATCTAATGGAATCATTATCACCACGAATGTAGAGAAAGGTGATGGACATTCCGTAACGATATCAAATCTTAGACTCTCTCAGGGACAGTCAAACAATGAGTCGTTACTGTTTGTTTTAACGACAAAAAAGTATAAAAGAAACTGAAAGAATGACGTAAAGCAGATCTCGAAAACCAAAAGAAGAATGTATTCTCTAACGCAAATTTGACTTTCTAATCTTGTGTCATCTGTAATACATAGAAAGCCTGTTCTAACTTGCATTTGTCAAAACGATCCGTTGATTGTACAATTCAATTTTGAAGCATGTTTTGTGCATTATTCCAACCCAGTTACACTGTGGGGTTCTGGTGCATTTTTAATTAAATAAATAGTGTGAACCAAAACTACTTTGCTGAAGTATTTTTTCATTTACGGTCACATAAAAAACAGGGACACGATGCTTGCCATGCAATCTGTATGAAAAATTGAGTAAAGAAAAAAAGAATTGAAAATAATCTCAAGCAGCTCATAAGTTTCCATTTCTGAAGGGGATTTATAAAATAATTCAAAGATTTATAATACTCAATCAATCAATCAAAGTATATTTCGAAATTCTCAATTCTGATCTCAAGCCTCCATGGCAGTTTATCATTGTAAATAAAAAAACAAAATGACTAAATAATTCCATTGAAAATAATCAAAACATATAGAAATGACGGCTAAATTTAAGATAAATTTAACTTCAGATAAAAAAAATAAATATATATATATATATATATATATATATAAATAACTGGTTGACGTACTATGAATTTCATAGAGCTGTGTATTGAAAAATATAAACGTTACACAAGAAACATTTAAGTATGCAGGCAAATATAAACAAGTCTGTATATTGTTAGCTGTTAGTTGATCGTTAATTAAACTGTAATATCGTTTTCTCGTACCTCTTTCTTGTTCGTTAGAAACGACAGTGAAATAAAGAATTACTGTTTGACTGTTTAAAATAGTCAAAAATATTCAGCCAAATGATAAGACATTTATTTTAATTATATAGTATCGAATAGATGGTTATTTGGATTTACATGGTATCATAAAAGGTCAGTTACTAGGTTTGATCCAATATTGATTATTGGGTAATCATTTTATGAAAAACTTACTCAAAAATAAAGAATTTTCTAAAGAGAGAATATTCTCGTTCTGGTTACCCAGAGGATAGCATCATAGCGGAAGATGGTAATGAAAGAAGTACATATCTTTTTTAAAATCATTTATATAATTGTTATATTATAGATATTCTAATTATTCCCAAATTTATTAAGGGCAATTAACTTCTAGGATACCTTGTATTCATATCAATTCTATTTCGACTCTTCATATTTCCTTGTAAACGATCTTATCTCATATTGATTATTGATACAGGTAAAATATTGATGTGAAAAGAATGCATACCTTCATCATAAGCAGCAGGGTATTCAGAGCGATGAGAATCATTATGAAATACTCGAACGGTGTTGAAACTACAACCCTCCAGATTTTGTACTTGATACTGTTTCGTTTATTTGGCATATACCTTTCCAGTGGTCTTGCTTGTATCGTAAAATCAATACACGATTTCTGTTGAGAGATAATAATCATATTAACTCATTGAATGAAGAACTTAACATAGTTAGTTTAAAACAAGAATGAACATAAAATTGTACTTTAAATCTGGGAGAATAAAATTTTTCTGTAATATGAATTGCGCAATCCCTTACTTGATTCTTATCTATTTCACCATCCTGTAATTCAGCTTCACCCTGCTCTTGAAACGTGATGATGATTAAGGCCACGAAGATGTTGACGAAGAAAAATGGAAATACTATGAAATAAACTATGTAGAAAATCGACATTTCGATTCTAAAATTTTGAATCGGACCCCTATTTTCGTGTGTCGCAGCCATTGAGTTTTGTAAAACTTGTGGCCAGCCTTCCCCCGTCTGTACCGCAAATAACGTAAGCATAGCAACCATTACGTTGTCGTAATGAAAGCATTGGGTATCCCACAACCGTTTTTTTGGAATCGGTAGCTGAGATCCTGGTTCAAATTGGAAATAATAACCCCTGGAACATAATTGAGTTATAAGAGTGTAAAAAAGTTATAGTTTGTTGAATCTTTTCATCATTTAATAAGTCGTAAGATTACGAGCGATCATTCAACTTACTGGCACGTCTCTTTTGTGTACCTGCTTTCGTCGTTGCAATAAAAAAACTTTCCGTTAAATAACTGTACAGCGATAACAGCAAAAATAAATTGGAACAATATATACACTATGAGAATATTAATAACATTCTTTAAACTGTTCACAACACAGTCAAACACTGCTTTTAATTTGGGCACTCTTTTAATAGTTTTTAGTGGCCTTAACACTCTTAGAACACGAAGAGATTTTATAGTTGATAAATTTTGACCCATTGCTGATGAGGACTCATTCGACGTCATTGTAAATACGATTGAAACTCCGGCACAAATCACTACAACTGCGTCCATAATGTTCCAAAATTCACGTAGATAAGAACCTGGATGTAATATTATCCCTAAATCAATAATCTTTAAGATCATTTCTATAGCAAATACACCCGTAAATGCGTGATCGAGGTAATCCAACACGTCGTTTCGAAACGAATGATCACACACTGGGTCTTCTGCAGCCAATGCAATGCTGGACAGGGATATCACGACCATTATGAAAAAGTCGAAATAACGTAGATTCACCACCCAATGGGCACCTCTCCTTATGCTGTAATTCAAAGTACAAGAACCACATATCAGATCTTAGTGAAGCCTATGGAATAAATTGGCTAGGAATAACATTTTCTACTACCTCATCCGAGGAATGGGTAATATACTAAGAATAGGAAACCCAGTTGATACTTTAATTAGGTATTAGGAATCCTAATTTTAGATGATTTCATAATATGACTTACGGATTTGTTGGGGATAATATAAACATGGAGGAGTATGGCAGCATTGGTTTTGGTCCCGTGTCCTCGTCAGCATCTTGTTTTTTTTCTTCAGAGGCTTGCTTTCTACCTTTGCCACTTTTACTAAAATTAGAAAACGATGAAATTTAAAAACCATTCATATGAAATCAGACGGAATATTTCTAAAGCTGGCTATCGTGTTACCAATGCAATGAAAATTCTTACTCACTATGTTCTGAGAGTAGTCTATACACTTGAAGTCTGAAATTTTAAACTGAAATCATTTGAGAACTTACAAATTACTCGAAGGACTTGGTGGACATATTTCCACATTAGGTGCTACCCCATCGGCTCCCATTTGTAAAGCCTCCATTTCTTTCTCCAATTCTTGCATCTGTTTTTCTTTATCTTCTTCTTCTTGTTCTTCTTCAGCGGCGGTAAGTTCCTGAGCATTGGCGAGATTGTCGACGGCGATAGCCAAGAATACATTCAACAGTGTGTAGTTACCAAACAACACTAATATTATAAAATACAGGGAATATAGCATTCCCTTTTTGTGGCCACCTTGAGAATTGATGCCGTGATACATCACTTCGTTCCAGTCTTCACCAGTCAATATCTATTCAACAGAATAGAAAACAATTCATAGTTAGAGAAAATTCGCTAATTTTTCGGCGATTATTCTTTTAAATATTTTCTCTTCTATAGAAGCAGAGGCAATATAACATTTTCTCTCACTTCTCGCAAATTACAGATTGTGAGCAATTTATGTTGATTCTCGAATAAGAACATTCATTTGATGATCGAAAATTAAGAGTTGTGAAGAAACGATGATATGACTTACTTGGAAGACAGTAAGCAGCGCAATAGGAAATGTGTTGAAGTTGGTAGCGGGTGTCCCTTCACGGAAGTTGAACTGACCACCGAAGAGCTGCATACCGAGCAGCGCGAAGATCAGTATGAAGAGGAAGAGCAGGAAGAGTAGAGAAATGATGCTGCGCATAGAGTTGAGCAGAGAGATTACGAGATTTCTCAGACTAGCCCAGTACTTGGTGACTTTGAAGATTCGTAAAAGCCTAAGAGCTCGCAGGACGGACAGGCCAAAAGAGCCCTCCTTCACCGCACTCCAGATCACCTCAAATATTGACCCAGATATGACGACGCAATCAAATCGATTAAAGCTCGACTCAAAGTAAATACGTGGACCGAGTGCATACATTTTTATGAACATCTCTGTCATAAATAGACCAAGGAACACGTACTCTGTATAATCTAGAAATAGAAAAGCATTATTTATAGTAAAAACTAATAAGCAAATAATAAAAATTGCTAATTTCACTCAGCATAATCTAAGTTTGAGATATTTTACAAATAGTTTAATAGGTGCATGTAACTTGCTTATGCGGGAGCGTTAGGGTGGTCCTTATTTGGGGTGTTGACGAATTTCGACAAGTGCGCCCCCTAGACACGTTCGAAATAAATTTAAAAAAATGTGTGCAAAAACGGAGCGCTGTAGTCCAATTAGAAGACGTGCCTCTAAGCTCGTTTTGTTTCTCATTTGAATAACATGGGATTTTCAAACTACTTCAGTCATTATGTTTTTGAGTTGTCCCCGAGCACGCAAAAAATTCTTTTTTCACATAAATCTGTTGTTCATGGGTACAACTACGCGTACATTTTGTTACAAAACTTCACCAGGGCCGTGGATAACACAGGACGCGCGTGAGCACCCCTGCTTTCTGCTTACAACGAGACGCCGCTTGCCAGAGTTTTGGAAAAATATACGCGTAGTTGTACCCATGAACAACAGATTTATGTGAAAAAAGAATTTTTTGCGTGCTCGGGGACAACTCAAAAACATAATGACTGAAGTAGTTTGAAAATCCCATGTTATTCAAATGAGAAACAAAACGAGCTTAGAGGCACGTCTTCTAATTGGACTACAGCGCTCCGTTTTTGCACACATTTTTTTAAATTTATTTCGAACGTGTCTAGGGGGCGCACTTGTCGAAATTCGTCAACACCCCAAATAAGGACCACCCTAGGGAGCGTATACTTACATAGAAACGATGCAAGCCAGGTTGGCTGGTTATAATGCTCCACTGCGACACACGCAGTGTTGAAGAACACAAGAACGATCACAAACCAGTAAAACCACTGGGTTTTAACAGTATGACGAATCCAGAAACGAAACCTCTTTTCCACTCGCCAGAATTGTAGGCATGCACCTTTGTTTTTTACCTTTGACTTGAGGTAGGAAGCTCTTGGAAACCCTACAATCACAATTCAATTTTGTAAAAAATGTTAATCAACATAGATAGTTTCCTACAAGTGGATATATGCAATGCCAATCATTTTATCATTTGGATTTATCATTGCCAATTTTTACAATGATATTTATGCATGTAAGGAACAGATAGATTTGAGCAATTCATGACGTAGTATAGATAGAGTATAGGTCCAATAGATTAGCCCAAAGAAAAAAGATAGGAAGCCTATTTGAAACCAAAGTTAAAAATGGTTAAAGTGATTCCTAATACGTATTGGAGAAAAATTGGTAAATCATAAGAAAATTATTGATTCACTGAATATGTATACACTCAACTTTTACACAACGCCTTAAAAGTTTTAATAGAAATTCAGCATTCGTCTACCACTGCATGGTTTCTCATTCTTTAAATCTTTATGAAAAATTACATACGGGATGAAATTTTTGTTTGATCATACCATGCGATTTTGAATCTATCGTTGAAATATTATTGAATATTTCATTATTGGTTGATGTGAATTGTGTATTGGCCGAAGAATAATTCCGAATATATAAAATAATGAAAAGTTCAATCACACACACAATAAAATGAATAAGAAATCATAAAAATCATCCCCGCATCTCTCCTTATATTTATCATATCGCACACACAATATTACAGGGTCAGTTCATGACGGTATGGTCAATATTTGATAAGGGGTATATACGTGATCTACCGTTTAAGTATATCATCAACTAAAGCTATCAATATTACAGGAACGATACAACTTTAGGTAAGCATTAATTTAGCAAATACTCTATTTTTTATTTCATCTTTTTTTTTTCTTGGTTTTAAAACAGTGAAGCTATTACTTTAGTGATGCTAAACTGAAATTTTATTATATTATATTATGATATTTTAATCTATTCTAACGTAATTTTACTACAAGCAGGAAATACTAATATAGCTATTAATTTATGGTAGAAAGCTGCAACATGGGCAGCTGGTCTTATTAATCTAAAGGAATTGCAGCTACTAAAATCACTTGACTTTTACTAAGGACTACTTTCGACCGCCCTACAGCGGCTGTCGGCTAATACATCAATCAGTGGTTCAGGGCTCACTGTCACCACATACCTAAATACACGTAGCTCAGAGCAATCACAATATATTTTGTAGCTTCTTATCGATCTAATTGCACCGTCAATATTTTTTAATGTTCTTTCTTTCCATTTATTCAGTATTTGTACATATATGTGATCAATAATCATAATCATTGCTATAATTTTCAAAGAAATAAACAATTTGCCCCTAGGAAATTTTGTAGAGGAAGAGATAGATCTATACTATGAATGTTAAATAAGTAGGAAAAATTTCACGCAAATAAACTCGAAAGATGCAGGTGTTTACGTCTCATTTATAATAATAAAAATAGGATGCATTATTTATTCCTCGGGCCTAGCCATTTCTGAGAAAATTATTTATATAATAGTAAAGAAAAGGGAAACTGTAAATGGATATGATATTGTAAATACTCTGTCTTAAAGAAATGTATTTTTTTTTTTTTTTCTTTTATCACCAGCCAACAGAAGCAATACCTAGAGAAAATTAATTTTCTTGATAAACACCACGACTTTCCGCCGTGTTTCAAATAACTTTTCAATCAAATGACTGACAATATGAGCATAGAGTTAATGGATTTAATATGACTTGAAAATAAAATGAATATGATATACTGAAATCAAATACGATAGCATGGAACCTAAACTTTCTTGCGATCATTTTCATACTAGGTTTTCTATTCTTCTTATGAACTTGGGAAATATGAATAAGAGATCACCGCAACGCCATCATCACGATTTCTGAATTTATCAAATTAATATACTTAAGTTCGCTTCGTATTTTCAAGTTTGATTATTGAAAGACACTTTGGAATTCCAATCATTTATTTTGTATGTTGCATTATACCATATAGTACCAAAAGAGTGATTAAATATTTCGATATCCAATAGCTCTATGCTATAATTAACAACAACTCTAGCTACGCGACGCAGCCAACCTCATAGCAATGGCAGACGTCATACGGTACATAATTAAATATTACTTTAACGCTTACTGTAAATTTGTAAAAAAAACCATAAACAGTTAATAACAACATTTTACTCGTAAAATACTTGTTGCATCGTGTAGTTACCTTTCAGTTTTTTCTTAGGCACTGAAACAAGAGGAGCATCTGATAGCGTGTGTTTAGAATGTTCGTTGACAAATTGGCTGTTAATGTTCAACATAACATCATTCAAATTATGATCTATCTCAGAAGTCTTTTTTCTTTTTTTTTTCTTCTTTGTACGACGATATAAAAATCTTTTTATTTGCAAGCCAGAGTATAAATAGCAGATGATAAGACGTTATTATGATCGGAAAATTGAAACTAGTATTAATGATGGTAACGCCAGGAATAAGATACTGCTTAGATGGTCCGATGATAGTGAAGATGACCAAGTTATAATTATAAGTTTATGGAAAATTCTGAAAATCATCCTTGCTCATATTTGGTATACGACGTGGTAAAATTTGCTAGTACAAGCCTTATGTTTATTAAGTACTTCACTGAGGTATCTGATCATCCATTATGTAAAATATAAATTCCAGATGATATACATGGATGGGCAGAGTCACCAGTAAAATAGAATACATTTTTATATATAATAAAAATGAATTTATAGGTAAAAACCTGAATAGTTATGATTGGGAAAAATACAACTCACCATCATCTGGGTCATCTTCGCCCTCCTCCTCTTCAGTATCAGTGCTTTTGCTTTTTCCAAGGTTTTTTAATTTTTTTCGTTTCGCAGCTGCTCTTCTTCTCGCTGAAACAACAACAACATTTTAACAGTCCGCTTATTTTTCATATTCAGAAAATAATCCCTGAATAAAGTTGCATACCTTCAATTATGTGCATTTTCTCTTCCTCTGTTGTTCTCTCTTCAGCAAGAATAACTTCCTCTGTAAAAACGATATCAATATTAATGAATTTCAACGATATCAGTCCGCTTTCAAACCATAAAGATTGAAAGAAGATTCGATCTGGTAGCTACTGTAGAGAAAACACATAATATTGAATGGTTTCTGTGCAATTGACATGAAAAAATAAGAGGATAGGCTTGCTTATTGCCGTTCAGTAAGTAAAGTTAAATGAATGATCATCATACTAAGATACAGTACATAAAAGCTAAGCTGATGAAGCAATTATACAGCTCATTGGGTATCTCACCTGCTTTGCAGATCCACTCAACATAGCCATTGAGTTCTCTTTCAAGTTGCTGCTGTCTTCGCAGTTTTAAGAATGTTTGACGATTTTCCACCTTTTCTCTCTCTTTTGCAAACTCACTACAAGCGGTACAATTCAGAATTACATTTACAGATTACTAAATGTTCGAATATGGCAAGGATACTTTAGCGCATATTACAGCGTACAAGAGACTGTCTTCATTATATATATGGGCACAGTTAGGTATTTAAATTAGTCGTCATGTAGCAGCTCCGAGCCATAAGTGGAAATATTTTATGAATAAATAAAGGATCGTGGAATTTCGGTTTGTTGATGAAGTCGCTTTTGAGGAACTATAATCGGTTTTCGAGAGTGTTCCAAATTTGCTACATTTCAAGTTATGGGACCACACATCTACTGTCAAAGTACTGTGAATTTAGCTAGCAATTACAATCTAGCAGTTGTACCGTAAAACAAAATCATCCGAAAACCTGCTTGGGTGATCCACTTTAAATAAGAACTGAACGCAGTTGTGAACAGCCTTTTTCGTTTAGCATCTTGATAGGCCGCTCGTCTTTCCACACGCGTTCTCTCATTGGAAAATTCGCTGTATCCGCGATAGCAATAAAAACGTAAAATAATATTGACTAAGAGACATAGAATAAAATGAAAAACAACCTATCCATCACGTAGATGAGAAATATACTTTTTTTTTTTCAAGCTGCTTAAAATCCATCGTATTGTTATAAATCATATTATAAATGAATACATAATAATTCCAATTATTCAGACAGAAAAATTATTAACTGATACTACTGATAAGTAACATATCAAACCGTTTGAGAACCTGTGGTAATAAATATGGTCTTAAATGATAAATAGAAAAGACAATACTTACCCGCTGAGAACACCAAGAACTAAGTTGAGCATGAAGAAAGATCCAAGGACTATCAAGGGAATAAAGTAAATCCAGTTGAACGTGCTCCCAAGGGCGTCGTTTGTCTGTAATTTACCATAAATCAAACCACATGAAGCCTAAACTATTATTGGTTCATTATCACCCATTTAGACACCAGTTAGCAAACAACATCAAGATGTATTCATAGGTAGCATATCTTTTTGAATAAAGTTGGCAGTATTATATAGAACATAAGATTTGTAAACGAAAATTAGAGATTTCTTTGGGACGATGTGTTCAATACTATGAAGATTATCATCTATATTGGAATGAATGAATTGATTTTTCGATAATTTGGAAATATTCTGCCAACTTGATTTTGAGATAGTCCTGTATTTGCATTCAAAGATTTGTATTGTTTTAAAATTTGATTTTTTCTTTCTTTTACATTGAACCAGGTTGAGATAACTCAAGTAATTATTTAACTGCATGATTAATCATACAATTGTGATGAAAAATAATTTAGAAAATTTGTAATGCTGGAAGTCTGGTAATAATATCTTTTAATTCAATTTTATTTAGACTTCCATAGATATTACATAGCTCAGCTGTGCAGAAGACAAATATGGATACATTCATCTCTTTTTTGTTGTTGTTATTTTTCAAAATTGAAGAAATTGTTTGTTAATTTCATATTCTGAGCAACGGTAAAGCTTAAATATATTTAATATTGACTTCTGGGCAACTGCACTTTGTGAGTTTGTTATCTATGATATCAATAAAGTATTAACTGATGGAGGACTAATACTGTCAATGTCATACTGAGCAAGTTGTATATATACGTCAGTGTTTCAGTACATTAGTATTTTGTGCGTAATGTTTGATGGAGCTTTGTTTCACACGCAATATCCACCTAAACCTCGAGGTATCAATATGAAATAATGCTAATTGAAGAACACCGATAATTACTAACTGAATTGAAAATAATAGAATCACCAATTTTAACGAAAGACAACGCAATGATCAAATGCACAAAGTAAGCGAAAACAGTAAAGTACATATATAGCCACAAATTCCAAACAACAAAGGTACAACATAAATTTAGATTCACATTCAACAGTCAGGATATGATTAGTTGAAAATCCACAGGTCAACTCTCATTGTTTTACAACAAATAAGAGTTATATAATATTACCCGAGCACATGGCATGATGTGTATCACAGTGATAATTGAGATCATTGAATTTAGCTATTTTGTTACCAATTGAAATTGAATTCTCTTTCAACACCGTTTTCTTTTTTTTAATATTATTTTAAATATCCCCTAATAAATGAATATTTATATTTCATTCTTTGCCACTTACTTCGATGCATGCAAAAAACAGAAATTATGGTGCAATTCATAGATACGAAATTAATTTTTGTTTAATTTTTATGGTCAATTACTCTGTGATTTCTTCGATGTTCAAAAAATCTATGATAAATAAAAACTGAGCATTTGAAAAAATAAATAAATAAAAAACTGATAATATTGACTGTTAGATATAAAGCCTGTTTGTTCAATTTATAAATTTCAATGCGCCACCAAGATGAATATTTAAATGAAGAAAAAACAGTACACATAAAGAGTATGTTAATGAATTAATAGATAACACTGAAGGACATATCGCTTGCGTTACCCAGTACAATATGGCAGTCCAGCCCTCCATAGTGATGCACTGGAAGACGGTGAGCATCGCAAAGCCGATGTTGTCGAAGCTGGTGATACCGTCGTTCGGCCCCTCCCATTGGTCGATACACGCAGATTCATCGGCGTCGCATACATGAGCACCCCATGGACGCTCTGTCATGTTGTCTGTACTACATGGCACAGCCGCATCGCCTTCTTTCAATATTATATCTGTTCATAGGAAGAAAGAATTAGTCTTTTAGCTTTGAATTAGTATCTCTGATTACTTGGTAATCTTTCAAGTAGATAAAATGATGACTTATCTATTCATTTTATAAGGACATGTAAAGGAAAAATTTAGTTTAAAAGTATGGTGTTACGAACGAATAACTACTTACTCATATTTTCTATGCTGTAGCATGTTTTGTGCAAAGCGCCTGAATAAAATTCCAGACCAATGATGGCAAATATAATAATTGCGAACAAGACCAACATGCCTATCTGCAACAACGGTGCCATGGCCTTGATGATAGATTTGAGCACCACTTGCAGGCCTAATTAAAAAAGGAAAACGGAAATAATGTGGCATTGTTTAATTATCACTTCTTTTATATAAATTGGCTTGAACTTTCAACTAGTGATTTAGTTATGTATATTTTGTCATCATCATGATATGAAATTGAAAAGAGTATAAGTATGACTTTAAACGCCATTAGCATCAAATCGTTTCAATTATTAAGTTACATCTTGGAATCATTACTTTTGTCTTCTATGAAAGACGCTTCAAAAAGATTGCAGAACAATCAAATTATGTTAAAATATTAATACCGAGGTTTAAAAGCCAGAAGAATGTAAGCCCAATATATGAGAGTCCATCCTTCTGGTTCTCAGTCTTCAATATACTTCTAATGTACGTTAAAATACAATTATTACGTTACTGCTTTATAGTATTTCTCATATGTGAATTGCAGACCTCACAGTGCTAGAGACAGTCAGTATCTGAGGTAATAAGGAAAATTAGACGAAAAGAGGAATTATATAGGACCAAGAAGACATGAGGTGGTACTATTCCGAGTCTGATTTCTAAATTTTTAGTATCCCCGAAAATGTTATTCTTTGTTTTTACCCCAAACTTGATTTGAAATATCGTCTTTGCTCAATTAATTGCATGTGTGAATCAAAACAGTTTAGACCCAGCTTCTCCAATAATTAGCAAATAAACTGATAAAAGGTACGAAATTGCTGAGAATTGGTACTTTCTGGGATAGAACGTAGTACTTTAAGTCCAGTGAGTTTATATTATAACGTAATGGAAAAGACATAAAGTGATTTTATAGGAGCAAGGGATTATTACATTGACTGTGAGATCGGTAATTGTAATATATGTTACCTTTCCTCGCGTTTGTTCCATATAATCAAATATACTCACTAGGAATGCCAGAGACAAGTTTGAGGGGTCGCAACACGCGTATAGCACGCAGGGTGCGTAGATCCGTGCCCGACGTGAGCGCCATGATGATCCTGCCCCAAACACACACACCCCGCCACACTTTACTACTTACTACTCTATAATGCTAAATCACTACTTGTTAACTTCTTAATATACAAATCTAATATCTATTGATAGCCCTAGTAAATATCAAATATCTATAAATTAATGGCTCAAATATATCAGGAATCATTCTTTACTTTTGGTTTTTCACTTATGTTATGTTACGTTATGTTAATTGTGTTTAAAAAATAATCTCAATATAACTACTATATTGTTTCGGAAAGAGAACAAATAAATAAAGAATATCACTAATCAATTCTATGATTAGAATAATAATATTGAATATTTATCAGATAAAATCGAGCTTTTGCACCAAATAAACAAGGTCATTTTTATATGTATTCTACAGGTTTAAAAATCGTATTGATATATCACATCATTTGGTGAATAGAGCATATTTAGGACTATATTTTAATATGTTATAATATCTGTTCCAATTCTATTCTATGGACAATTCTAGTTCTATGTCTATAATTTCAAATATAAAACAATTATAATGTAGATATTAATTATCCACACTAGCTATTCTTGTACAACACATTGCAGTTGGTCATTTTTTTCAATCGAAATAATAAGATCCTGTTTTTCCTGAGACAAACATTTCAGGACCATCCCCTTTGTAGTCATTTTTTACTATTCCCTTATGAACTTGAAGAATAAAAATTTGAACAAGGCTGCTACTAATCAAACCCTCAACTGCAGAGTGCGTATCTTATGCTATCTGCGAGTTATTAAATTTTAAACGTCCAATGTTAATACATTGTCTGAAAATATTTCATTGATAATGGTAAAACCTACTGGAAAAAAAAAAATGATAAAGAGAAAACAAAAAAGATATATGAAATAATAACATCTAGCAAACAGTAAGATATGGGTGCGAGTGTAATATACCTATATGTACAAATCTATAACATGTATTTACCTATAGTCAAATCTATAATTGACTGGTTGGAGATATGCATCAACGCATCAAAATAGACGCTATCAGGGTAATCATTATGTTAATATATTAAATACTGTATTAATTATCTAGCGAATATATATGGCTAAATTTAAATTGTATACCTCTTAGTATTCCAATATGGAAAACTCATCTAGCGGACATCTATTACGCTCAAACTGGTCTATGACCAGCACCATATTTAAAGACACTTCTTTTAATAATGGAGTAATCTACCTATATGAATTTATCTACTGCCAAGTTCAGAAAACACTTCTTTCTGATATAGAAAGTTCTTTGGAAGGATTGAAATACTTTGATAACATCCACAGATGAAACGAGTATATAAACTACAAGATTCAGATACTAATATATCGTGATTGTAAAATTGATTTTAAGAAAGCATGGCACAAATCTCTGTGTGTAATGAGATGAATATATGATTGTGCGAACTCGAATGGAAAATGATAATGAAACATAATTATGGTGAATTGTTTACTAGATAAATAATGACACACATCAGATAATTAAATGAACAGAATGTTTCGAATAACTATGGGATATTTGAACATATCCAAGACTTGACGTTGTTATAAATATTTATCCATATCCTTTGGTAAGAAAAGATACCATAATCCCCTTATGATCTGATCTTGGCTCAAGAGACTTTAAGAGAATCTATATTAATTACTTTTGGGTTTTCTCGTTTTCTATAACAATAGCGTAATATCTATTATGAAATCTATTTCAACTTGACTAATATTTTGGATAATCTAATACAAATTGTCTAAGACACCGACAGCAGCTATAGACACGTGAGATTTATTGAAATTTTTATAGCTGCTGACTCACTTGGAATTTTTGAAACCAGCTTTAATGGTCTGAGGACCCTGAACGAACGCAGCATACGGAGGTCCAGGTCCACTTTTGCTTCGGCAAACACCGTCATTGACCTAATCCAATTTTTATTCTAAAATCTAGATGACAATCACCTATATATACCTTACCGATAGATTACTTATTATTTCCAATGTTATTACGCGTTTTTTATACGGCAGCTAGTTCTGATTCGTACTCTGCCTAGTCAACTAGTCTATATTCTTTCCCATACAAGATACAAGATCCGTATTAGCGTAGGATCAAAAAAGTAATTCTGATACATCACAACAAAACTTTAGGAAATATTGCTTCTCAAATTTCTCCTCTTCCTGCTCCAGTGTCATAATAATGTAATAACCCAAACTACTAGGCGAACCATAGATTATTATTTATCCTAATAGTCGAAAAAATTATTGATCATTTAATTCTATTAAGTAAATGATTGAAACTCTTCGTCTTTTCATAAATAGTATTACAGAATATAAAACCCTTGTCTTCTCGAAATGACTTTAGGGTAGTCTTAAAGAACCAGAACTTCTTCTCTTTCTTATTTCTAATATTGACCATAATATAATCTATGTGGAATTTAGATAGCTCCCAACTTCGTTGGATGGTCTAGTGGATATCATATGTGTACTTTCTTTCGCTGTGCAAGAATCGATATTGACAATTCATTATGGAAAATGAAAAGTGATGAAAAATAATCATCGCCATATAAAAGATGAGCAAATGTATTGTAAAAACTGAAAACAGTATAGATGTGGATATTATTAGTCGATTTGCGCAGCGTTATAAAATTTTTAATTGTTAAAATTATAGAAAACTAATTGGAACAAAACGGTGAAATAACGATCATGAAAAAACCTGAGTTTCGTAATCAGCCTGCCCCTAATCTTTGAAAATAATTGATAAGTTTTTTTCAGTGGCTGATAAAATATAAATGCATAAGATAAAATTTTTTCCGTTGATATTCTTAATTTTAAATATAATGTTAAGAAATAAAATATCCTGTGCAAAAATGAGAATGTTTACTTACCCGATAATGACGACAAAAAAGTCCATGATGTTCCAGATATTGCGGAGATAGGAACCACGGTGAAGAACAAAGCCAAGTGCCAAGATTTTAAGGCCTGCCTCTACGCAGAATATAGCCAGAAAGTAGATCTCCGTTGTCTCGAGTTTTTGAGCAAGGACGGTTTTGTCGTGGCAGGACAGGTGCTCCTCAAGAGCAAGCACCACGCAGTTAGCAATGATGGTAAGTAGTACTGCGTACTCGAAGGGCGGCCACTCGATTATAAACCGGGTATGTTTCCGAATAAAGTTGTCTTCGCTCAATATGAACAACGACGATGGCATCTTGTTTGCCCCACCCCCGCCCCCCTGATCCCGGCCTGGTGCCATGACGACCAGACCAGGTACCTGGTACATAACAATTTATTCATCAAAATGAATGAAACCATTTTTTTTTATTATTATTAGGACCAAGAGTTTGGTATTAGTATATATACTATTTTCTAATATAGAATTTGCATATGGCACAGAGTAGTTCCATTTTCATAGATTTTAGATACCTGGCTATGAATCTGACTTTAAAAAAGTCTCATCATCAAGAATTTAAAAATTACGCTTGATCAAACCACAAAGTGAAGCTAATTTTTACAGTTTTTGCAGAGAACTTGAGGACTCCAATAGAATTGAAAAAAAAACATAGTGTTTGGGAAAGGTTTGACCCTCATCATGCATATTTTACATCATGTATTATTTTCAGTCCAACGGTGATATGCTAAAGACAGAAAGAAACAAAATCACTCGCTTGACGCAAAGAATGAAATCAACCATTGGACCGATTTTGGAAATTTTGGACTTGAATTGTTCAGAAGAGATGCTTCTATCAGATGAGCATAGAACTTTTTGATGAACCAATTTTTAATTGAGATAATGGGAACAAAGCAAATGTTTTCCCCAAATTCTTAAAACAGAAAATTCTAGAAAATTCGACTACTCCAGTAGTTCTTGCGATATCATAAAGTTCTATGTTCATCTGTCGGAGGCATCCCTTTGGAACAATTAAAGACCAAAAATGCAAAGATCGGTCCAACGTTAGATTTTATTCTTCGCGGGAACTGAGTGATTTTATATTTTTCTGTCTTCAGCATATCTGATCCAAACATATACATTACTGTATAAACATTACTGTATAGATATGAACCCTCAGTTTTCTTACCTCCCCTCCAAAGCTAGTCCAGTCACCGAGACCACTTAGTCCGGCCAACCTCTGCCGTCGGCGGTACTGACTCGTATATCCAGGATCCCTTTGAGCCGCCTCTTGTGCTGCTGCCAACCTGTAATTAGTTATTAAAAATAAATTATTGTTATGTAATATATTGTATTATTATAAAACGATAGAAGTGAGTCTAGAGAATTTTATTTAATTTTCTAACGCATGTTGTATGTTATTTCACTGTTTTGACAACATGAATATTACGTTACAGCATATTCTCCACGTACACAACAAAATTTATAAACAAGTATCTGTCAGGGGATAAGAAACGACGGTTGTTATTATTTATCAGCAAAATATTGAAGAGGTTGTTTTGTTAATATGATAGGTGATAAAATAGTGTGATTAAGAATCTCGAGTATTCAGTAATAGATAATGGTATGATAAATATGCATATGCGACAACCCATGACACGTTGTTGAATACAATATGTATTTGAATCAGACAAGTCTTACGATCGATGTGTTTATAAGGCATCAGGTTGACCGATGGGAACTGGGAAGGACAATTCGACATCGCAATAACCAAACAGTTTACGAATCTGTCAACAGAATATATTCTAGTCGTAATCGACAGGCCTAGATATACTAGACTACCTACTGTCGCGGTCACACTTGTACTGTCACTTTGTATGCTATTCTATGCTGCGTACTACACAACAACCGAACGGTTTGGCAGCTCACCACCACGTGCGGGAACCCTAAACGGGGGTGACGCGAGCGACGCGGTGGTAAAACTCACCACTTCAGACCTCGGAGAAATAAAATTTGCGGATAAAATGATTTATCTATTTATTTATTTCAGAATAAAAAATATGCAGATAAAAGATATTGTTATTTAATATTTTTTTAAACATTCATTCAAATTTTTGAACTATTTGCATTAGACTGATAGATATACTATTATAACTTCTCTAACGCAAATGCTCGACTGCATTATAGACGTTAGTTATTTTAGGGGTGAAATAACCCATGGGTAATCAACAGATCGCGTTGTAATACAACATTGTTGATATTCGTGATCCGTTGGGTACCTTCGGGTTCTTTTATCTACATAATATGATAATTATCGGTATAATAATGTTATGATTAAGAGTCAATCCAAAGGTATAATTGTGTTATAAAAATGTGCGGTAAATTTCGAATTATCATACCGAGCACACGTTTTGCAGACATATGGATTCGACCCCATAACATAGCCAAATGATTTTTAATTATAGCGAAAAAAGAATGTTCAGAGATATTTTGGTACCTATGTTTAAATTGCGAATAAATTACTATGATTTTACCATATGCGTCAATAATTCTTTCAGCAGCCCCTACAACCCGAGATACAAAGATAAATTAACGGAATAGTAATATGAGTCCTAAATGTTGGAAAGTATATGAAAAGAATAGAATGAATGTATATACAAGCTTTATAAAAATATATATGAATGAATATAATGCATTACGAATAGATTCATTAAAAATGCATAGTATATGATACATGAGTATATTTCCGATAAGTATACAAATCGCAAAGGGGATGTAAAAGCTCTAACGTGTCCTACAATTCTTCGCCAAGTTCTCTTATTTCATACAATCTTGTAAGATAATAATGTATGATGACCTGAGTGAGATTCTCGATCTTTTTTTTATAATATAACAACATTTTTGAACAATTAAAGAAGTGAATTTCTGTATGGGATTGATTCCCTTTCCTTTCGTACCGTCAACTACGGAGTGACTTGAAACACTTGATAATATTATTTTCAATTACACTGACTTCAGAGGCAAAATTGATTCCCTTATGAAATTTTCAATTGATTCTTTTTTCGTATTCGAGAGAATAGAAAAAAAAGTATTGTTTTTTGACCAATATATAAAGTGCCCCCAATTTTTTTAGATCAAGATTCTGGATCTGCGGAATCATTTTCTTTTTTTTTTTTCCATGACCTTTCAGATGGGGTAAAACCCTAAGCATGATCTCACATTTGATTAATGCAAATTTTCGCATCGTATTTTATTTTCGCATCGCCTTTTCGGGGGCAATAATTGAAACCCTTGGAATATGCTGGCATGGCATTTCTCTATTCTATTATTTTTCCTTCTCTTCCAATGCTATTGAAAGAAATTTGTACTTGAAAAATAAGCTATTTTTTCTTTTTTTTTCTAATTCTAATTATAATTAATACGTAAAAGTGTTTTAAGACACCCAAGTAAACGGTATCTTATTACTATATCTGCAACTTGACGGCCGGCCTAATAATAAAATATTAATACAAACTTTGTACCTACTAATAGTAATCTAGATAATGGAGACACAAACGTGAAACTAACGACGATCGAATTTCAACATACATATATAATGTACTACACCCTGGCTTGGTACATTGTGTGCGCAAGGGACTGCGGACATACGGAAGCATAAATGGCTCGATAATAGTTAATGCAACCGCCTAGGCGGCCGTTAGGTGATGGAGTTGTTGGTTATTACATTAAAGGGAGAATACGACCAGGCCTTTATCAGGTCTATGTCAGAGGGCCGGCCACTGGCCAGCAGTTTCAACTAATGCATTTAACCTTAGTACAGGCGCGAGCTTTTTTCTTTTCAAGAGCAAGCGCAGAGTGTAAAACGCATGGACTTACTCCGTCCCTTATACAAGAGAATTTCTAGTATTTATGATTAGAAACTTATTGGGAATTGGTACAGAAATGATCCAGCTACCCTTCAGATTATAATCTCAAAAATAATAGAGAGCAAATTTCTCAAAAGCATGAATCTTCCGGTTCAAAGGCCAGAACTATACTGAAGAAATACATAAGAGATAAAATATAATTGGGAACATGTTTCATAATGGAAAAACGCTTTTCAATGTACTCTATGTACATACAATAGGTATACACGCCCATCGAAACGTTAAATAATCCTTTTGTTACTGCACGGTATCAGCTGACTATATACAATCGATTAACGGGCAATTCTTAAATAAACTTTTATTCAAAATTGGCAACCGGAAATATCGTTTTGTAAAAAATTTCTTACAAAACAAATAGACTTTACATTAATGACTCTATGGGTTGGTTGAGATAGAAATTTAAATAAATCTATTTAAATTCGATCAAAAAGCTAACTAATAATTTATTTTTTGCACCTGTAGTTCGCAAAGCTTTTCTATTAACGAACGATACCAAATCTCCCTTCATCTTTGCATATATGTACTATATTCGCGTGAGCAACTAATTATCCTTGATGGTGCAGTGCAGCCTGGTAGAAAAAAAAAAAAAAAAAAAAACCATATAGACACGATCCAGTATTCTCGGGGAAATGATTACGGTTTCACTCTCGTTACACATATTAGAACTGATGCGCTAACTGTGCACTATATATCTGCATGTGGTATATTACTTATAATTTAATACCCTAAGTATTTCCCTATATATCGGAGTTTGACGATGTTTATCGTGACTAAAACTCGGGTCTTGTTTTAACTTTAGGAATTGCAGGAAATTCATTTCCAACCAAAGCGTGTAGCGTGTATACGAGCAGTGCGAACAGTAGCTTATAAAAAATTAAAAGAGGACTTTTACGGATTTCCAGACATATGGCGTAGGTATGGGAATAGCCATGGAGGCTATAGGACCGACCAAATGAATTATACGATACATTTCAAAAGCCGGAAACTGAGAATTAAGCATTAATAAATCTCTATATGTACACATGACAAATCGATAAAATTATTGTGATTCGTCAATATTTGACACCGTAGCGTAAAATACGAAAGAACCAATAGCTACTCATATAATACCTATACATATGAAAATAAAATGATTAAAAAGCAAAATCTGAATGTATTACCTACGATTTTAAGCCAACTAAAAGATGCGGAAAGAACTATACGATGAAATGAAATATATTTTCACCCTGTTGTAATCATTTATTCCAGGCTGTCAATATGAGTTGAAAAACACGAGCTAAACATTTATATAAATTCCATTACCATTGGATGTGGTGGATATATATATATATATATATATATATACATGAAATCATCCCCACAAGTAGACAGTTTTGGTCGTTTGGCAAGGGCGTCTGCCAATTCTATCTGTTATTTCCAACCCGTTTCTGTCAGCGGTCGATCTGTCGGCGCCAACGAATATACATATATATATATATCATACAATAACTACCCCTATAATTATTATAGCGATCTATGAGATGTTTAAATTACAAAATATCCTGTGTATAATATAGACAACGATATTTTCGTTATTTTCTATAGAATGATCATAGATTTATTTGCCTATGAAGAGACTAACAGATGTTATGATATACATTTCTTCAAATTTGAATACAACTTTAAAAATCTCTGTGATATCCTGGGACGTTGGAGACTCATAGTAAATAACGGTAATACAACGTAGAACCGTATGTGTAAATTAATTTTAGATCTATCTCACGAGTTTGCGAATAATTGATTACGCAAGGATGAGTCATTGGAAAATAGTAAATAAGGAAAATTGGGTTGTTGACGAGTCTCTTCGGCGTCGCGACGCCTCGTGGGCGCAAGAGGCGCCCGACCACGCCTACCCCACAGCCGCAGTTCGCGAACTAAAAACGTAAAAATCAAAAAAGTACATCGAGGAATAGCTATAGGGGTGCCTATACGAGATTCAGCTTATTGCAAATGTTCGATTGTCGCTTATTCACAATCTGAGTTTATCCACGTGTAAAACAATCGTTCTGCAACACCGCAGGGTCTTCTACTTCTCATTAGGTATAATGTATTTATATCAAATACACATATACACACGTATACGCATAATATACCTGAAGAACCCATTAAGCCCAATTTCTCAACGCACTCTACGTAATTACGTAATTTTTATTTTTCCTTTCTCCTTTCTTCTATTTGAATTTTTTTCGTAAATATTGATCTCCTGCATTTGAATTCCATATGGACTTGTTTAACGACACGCAAGTGTCCATACATCATCAACTCGTAACATTAATACTGACGATAATTACAAAGGTAATACGAGATGTAAATGAGTCGTATATGAAAGCTGAAAGAAATGTCTGTTTCGCAAGAGAACTATAGAACCTTGTAAGAACTAAATAAGATTTAGTTATCTAATGTTAAAACAAACCTTACATTCGCATAGGTTTCTTACATACATACATACTCGTACATATTGTATGTATAGGACGATTCTCTGGGGCTTTGCTACTTTCACCATTGTCAAACACCCTCTACTATATCCCCTTGTGACATGTATGAGATATGTTGGTTGCAACACGAGCATTTGGCAAGGATCGAAATGGCAGTATGGTAGTAGCAGAGGGCAAAAAGTCTATCTGGTTACGTCGTTACATAAATTCCACTAGGTATAACCTTCGGACATGTCATATCCAGAACGAAGAGACGTTTCCTAAGATATACCTATATATGAAGGTTTTACCACTAAGTCATACGAAGTAACGACTATATGTAAAGAGAAGCTTAGGTACGATTTTCGTAAGGGATATACGGTTTAAGGAAAAATTTATCATAGTCAGCTATTACTTTAAGGGTTTGTTATAAACGTATATAGCAGCGTGGCTGATTAGTATTCGGTTCGATCGAAGCTTTCAACACTTTTGGTTATTAATCGTTCAATTATACTCGTCAGATAGTATCTTTCCTAACGCGTGTGAACGGGCGATTGTCGTCACGTGATATTCTGTTTCCTCGTCGTCTCAGTCAGCAAGTGAGTGTTTCAATTCTCGTGCCGTTCGATGAAAGGTGCACACCTCCAATTTAGGCGTGACAAAAGAGTATTTCAACTTAGAAACTATAACGGTCAGGTAAAAAAGAATTCGGCGTATCGCGTTACCGCATAATTTATTTTACTACTATTATTTTTTTCTTTCGTATTTTCTTCGATACTGGTTTCCCCTTTTTTCACCCTTCAAGAAACTGAAACCGATTCGTTGTGTATCACGTGGGTTGAATCGAGTCAGAGACTATAATCAATTCAACATTAGGTCGTTCAACGAAATAGCTACTATATACCTAAGCGATGATAGATTTTCGGAAAGAAATCAGCCGCAAAAACTATTTCGATGAATCGAATTGACGATATTTATGATTGGCAAAGTTTTTTAATAACAGTTCGCAACACGATAAACTATGTGCTAAATATTTCTCAAGTTCATTGGCAAGTGATCAGAGAGAAAAAAAATAAAATAAAAAAATACGACTGCTAAAATAAATTAGAGCATATCAATTTCAATTCAATATTTCTCCATATAAAAATGATTCGAAGCTTTTGTCGTATTAGTATATTATTTAATATACAAATAAGCACGAGACTTGATACGAATTTCAATCATCATCATCATCATCATTTTTCAAGTATATAAAGCTATAGCGTTATAATTGTTATGTTCTCCATACCTATACGCATACCTGTATACAAGGCTTAATATATATATATAGATATAAGGGTTTGTAATTGCGTTTGAATTGCCATTCACCTTCAATCTTATCACGATTATGCACGTATAACATACTCGATAACAACCCAATCAGACCGTATTCAACGGAATGGAATACCTCGCGAGTACATATATGTATGTATATGTATACATACATACATACAAACATACATACATACATAGATACATAGAGATAGATAGAAATAGTATACGTAAGCACGTACGTTGGTACCTTCTACCTTCTACCTTCTACCCAAAACCCGTAACCCGTAACCGACAAGTTACACATTAACCGGTACGACATGTATATATACGAGGAAAATCCATGGCTGTGAATACGCACCGGTATTACAACGACGAGTAGCCCAGCCGTTCTTTTAAACACCAATACAAACGCCACAGGGCCACGCAGCCCGCGCCCGCTGACGTCATCGGGAAAGATGGCGGCCACGTGACGTCATGCAAACCACCCCTCATCGCCCACCTACCAACCTACCCTTAGTCGTTCCCTCCAGCCACAGCCATGAGGGTTAGCGAGAGGACGAGGCGATTTTTGGCAAGATTATTTCGTGTATTTAGGCGCCAGCCACACTGCTTCAAGCTGTAACGATTTCTTCAGAGTTGAAAGAAGATTTAATGCAGAGGGTGGCCCAGTTGTCTGGCCAACAAAGCAACTCTTTATCATAGAACTGGTACGCTTCGAGCTATGGGAGATACATTGGAAAATATATCTTTGTTTCGCAATGCTATGAACTGCACAAAGCTACCTATACTAGCCAGATGGGTATAAGCAGAAAGTCGAACTCGATTTTTGACATTTTCTCTCGGATCATCAAATCCCAATACTATATACCTACTATAGGTATCTGGAAATGATGCTACAAATTTTTATACAGCAAATCTAATGAAGTAAACTGATTCTATAAATGAGCAAAAAAAAAATGTCAAATTATCACCAAGTCACCTAATACAGGGATGCGAATAATAAAATAAAAAAATCGTAAACCTCGGTGAAAAATGTCTTGAATCATATTTTTTTTTCGTTAGCATAAATCGCGTGTTATAGGTAGATATTAACTGTCAACATTACTTCACGTTACTAACAGTATTATGCACCTAAGATAAACGACGTTTCGTTGAATAAAACAGATCGCAGTTTCCGTCATTGGAAAATTATCCATTGATTTTTTGGATCGGGTAGATTCTAGAATGGAAAACATCTATTCGGTAAACGAACAGGACCGTAAATCTTCAACAAAGTTCTGACTTCTTAAAAGATAGTTTGATGTTTCAGGTCGTAATATTGAAACGAAGGATATTACTACTTCGATAAAACCCTGACGGCACAGTTTCGTCCTTGAACCACGAGCGATTGATTAATTGATTCGTAATTAGCAACGTATAATCAAAAACTCGAATTCGCTTTCATGTTCTAAAATATGCATATAAAAACACCCTTAATACTCGACCGATATCATTATTTACTAAAGTTCTCTGCAGTTGACGACGTCACTACGACGAGATATACGTGGGTATATGTGGCGCCTTGGCGCCTTGGCGCCTTAGTGAAAATTCTATACAGTATTTCGGATATCTGCGGAGACGCCAGCTTGGCTAGCGCCATGCCCACGCAGCCAGATCTGCGTCTTGATTCTTGGCAAGTGATACTATGCGAAGGATTGAATTGAGGACGGGGTTGTTTTTTTTTTTTTTCTCTTTTTTATATGTGTCTGACCATCGGCGCCACCACTACTACAACGTCAGAGCTCCGGCTGATTCCGTAACCGCGCCCTCCGCGAATTCCTGTCTTCTTGACTGCGTGAGGGAGATTACTAGTCCTGCAGGTTTGTTAGAACCGATACCCGGTAGAGATAGGAATCGTTTCTTAGGGTTAATGGTGCTCTTGAATCGACTATATACGGGAATTAAAAACACGCCCAGATTCGCCTTTCAGTCGTTAAGGCGACAGACCACGTTCTTTTAGTGCTCTCAACGGTGGTTCGATATCAACCTGAAAATATAACACGTCCGACTACGTACCAAAAAAAATTTCGATTCAATTCTCGGAAATAATTTGATACAGATAGGTCACGAGTCATGATGTGCCAATTTCATGATGCGAAGCTACCTTTTAACCCATATACATATATACAAAATGTAAATGAATAATAATCGGGAAAGAAATTGGGTCAATGTATAGTTTCAACACTGAATGCTGAAGGTTTAATAGAAATAGAAATTTATTATTACTATAAAATTCCTGTAGAGATCTATTTTTCCCTGTTTTCGATACTCAAATGTCTTACTTTAATTTACGCTTCTTCCCGGGACGAGCTTTAAGGTCGAACGGGCGTCACTGCGCCTTCGCTACTTGCCAAGTAGTACAAGCATGGTTGAGTCAGCCGACAGAAGACACTCGTGCGATCCCCGTGTACGGATTTTTGTATAGGGTGTCTTGTGAGTAAACTATCTAATGACGAGTAGTAAAAAAAGGGCATTTCTCTACGAGTATCTATATTATTAATTTCACACATAGGATGATCTCAAGGTTTTGGAAAAAAAAAAAAAAAATTACAAAAAGAAACAAATCTTGTGAGCGATAAATATTGTTGATTGGAGTTATGAGAATAAATAAATTGTAAGAGAAACCTTGTGATAATATAAACAATAGGTAAAATTATACGCAAAAATTAACGTGTCTAGGAAAATGAAACGCTGAAGAGTCTCGACAATGCCCTCCGAGAGAATGCGCAATTCAAAGCTTTGCCCATTGTTGTATTCTCAGAGTGGGAGAAAAAAGGAGAAGAAAAAAAAAAGAAAAAAGAAAAAAAAAACATAATAACTGAAGAACTGACGACAGGTATATAACGAATGAGAAACAGAGGAGTAGATATACTAGTGCTACTGTATCATTTCTATTTCACTAATTACCCCGGCACTTTGTCCTCGCACTTAACGTTTTCACATTTAAAATAAAACAAACTACTGCACGATGAGGCATCGTTCGTTCATTTACATTAGAGAGAAAGTCGGCACCTGACTCGCGCAACATGAAGGGTTCAACCGGCTGACAATGCACGTGGCATTACTACTTGACGCAGGTTGCGTGAGACGGCGCCAGATTTCAGTAGTAGCGAACGTTGTTGGTCAGACGCGCGGAGCCGGAGACTGGTGCCTTTTGCCTTGAATGTCTGACTGCATACGTGACGTCTCTACTTCATTACGCTCCTCAATGCCATGCCGTCCGTGTGGCGAGACGTTCATGTATTACAGCAATTTTACGGAGTGCGTAATTTAGCGGTAGCGCAATTGAGACGGAAAAAATTGCCAAGGAATGTATTACGAAGTATTTCAAAATTCCTTTTATATTATAAATCCCATTTAGCCTGGCATGTGCAAAGAACAACGTTATAAACATCGATTTAACTCCAAGTTTTTATGGATTTTCACTATATTATTTCAATTTTTATTGATTGTTCAATATACCTAGGTCTACGATCTTTGACATCGAGTAACGTTGAAAACCGACATTTACGAACTGCAGATTTATCGCTGATTTTATTCGACTATATTTTTATTTTTCATCGTTAATCGACGCAATAACGATATAGCTACCGTTTTATATTTTCTAATGTTTTTTTCTATTTTTTCACAAACTTACATCCTAGCGCTGCTTTCGTATTGGCTACAACGAAATTATCGCGGTCGTCCCTCTTAGTGTTTGTGGAAAACATACCACTAGATTCTCCTGCCTAAAATATCATACCGTATCGTAGGTATACACATATATGCGGGTATATTTATGTTATATATCACATAGACATACACATACACATGTGTGGATAAGTATTCCTATAGGTATAAACGGGGACCGAGGAGAAATCCTGAACCTTCCAGTATTATATATTTTATTGTACGAATATTCCAGCTCATACCCTTCCTATATACCTATATATATACGTATAATGTCTACAGTGTGTGTATATTAATGATGGAAAATTAGATTATCAGATTTCCCCTAGCAAGATGAACGTCAGGAAAATTATTCCACTGCTGTAAATTAGCCTTAATATAAGGGATAGAATTATAATCACTAAAAAGGATAGATTTTCAATTCCACTAGGTGAAGCAAATAATTATACATCATATAACTCGTTTCTATTCTTATTTATCCATCTCTCTCTTTCTCTCTCGCGGGAGCGAAATATTTTTATGCATTAGGGCTGAAACCGTATTTGATTAATCGTAAAATTGCTTCTAAATAAATCAAAGATCATATTTCTGATATCAGTAGGTATATAACTATATCTAAAATGTACTAGGAAAATTGGAAACGTAATTGTATGTGAACCATGATCAATACTTATTTCAGCTGTTTTATGGTTACAAAAATAAATCCATGTGTCAAAAGAATGTCGTCCCGCGATCGTCGCGACACGAGGTATGTAGTACATACATATACGGTCTACGTGGCGCCGACGCGAAAATTTTCTCAATTTTCAAGATAGAACACTATAAAATCGATTATATGAAATAAAGGAATTAAGAAGAAGAAGAAGAAGAAGAAGAAGAAGAAGAGAAAAAGATAGAAAGAAAAATGTCGCTTGGTAGCTATCAGCTAATAGAAATGAAATAAAATAGAAAAATATGAAAAAAAGTACGCCTATAAGGGTAAAGTAACCGCTATATATCTATTGATCGTTCATTCATGGCGCCTCCTCCACCTCCTTCACCGGGATCCTCTCTCTCTCTCTCTCTCTCTCTCTTCCACCACCGTCGACCTCATCCTTTTCCACCCACACGCCCGTCGTTGCTTCTACCCTCATACCTTCTATACTCCACTCCAACCTATAGCCGAGTCAGTTCTGCCAACTGAAATCAACCCCTCGCAGCATATCACGTGGCGCTCACTGACGCACGAATACCAACACAACAGGGAAATGTCTATAGGTATGTATAGTATCTACGTGACGACATGCGACTACGCATTAATTGCATGCAACGTGTCCTTCGTTTAGCTTCTACCATTGTTTATATTTTAGTCAAAATTCAGCATTGGATTATACGTTGTCGAATTTTTTTTTTCCCCTTTTTTTCCTTTTTTTCTCTCTTCATTTAAATTTCTAATAAATTTACGCTATCATATTACAACTGCAGGGGATGAAAATTGAAAATTGAAATGATTTTTGAATAACGATATTGAGCCTGATAAATTATTATTATTATTTTTTAACGGTTTTTATTGATTATAAATGTTTTTTTTTTTTTCCAGGGATGTGAGAAGGATATAAAATTAACGCCGATATCGTGACCCTAAGAATAATGCACCCTGAGCTTTAGTTTACAGTCGTATTATCGTGCCACGCAAATTATTGCTTGGGGTAGTTTAACACTGGGCAAATTTTTCCGCTAATCGTTGGCACATAGCGAAGTCTTTAGAGGATATAAGAAAGAAAAAATACGAAAATAAGAAGAGAGAGAAAGAGAGAAAAAACAATACGTGGTAGAAGCCACTGATTACTGACGATTATGCAATATGATTCCCTCGCCCTGTTCTCCGCGTGTGTAGGCGTTTATATAGATATGTATTGGTATATCAGTGCGTGTGCGCGCTTACGAACACAGCTTCAAACGTGTCGTTGCGTATGTAGGTCGACGTGAACAGACGAGCAACGCAATTGCTATGACTGATACTAGGTGAGCGTAAAACCGCAAATCAAACAGCTGTTAAAAAAAAGTAACAGCGAATATAGGTAGGGGATGAAAAAATATTCCGAAATTTATTCCCTGCAGTGTTAAGCTGCAGTGAGATGATCTGCAATTAAATACGTATTTTCCGAACTGTTCTGCATTTATTGGAATTTCGATTTTATCATAGGAAAAACGTTGCCGGTTTTTTGTTGTTTTTTTTTTTTACTTAAATAAAACAGAAAAAGAAAAAGAAAAAAAAACTTCCAAAATGGCTGATCAATCGTAAAATATACCGTAACGCTTTTCCGACAGTATATTCATACCTCTTCGCGCCCTGCAATCCTGTATAATTTTGACAGCCTACGTCAAATCCTATACCCGATTCTTTTCACTGGCGATAGACTCTGCGCAGTCGATAAAGACTCGGGGAGATAGATTGATGAATAGGGGGTTCTGCAGAGGAGAGCTATAAAAAACAGCGTGTACCTCCGTTGCGTCACTTTGCGTTTAATTAAGAAAGTCGTTATATTTTTGTTCCATTCTATAAGGGATAAGTTTGGTCGTTTTATGCGCCACTATGTACACGTTATCGTAGACCTAGGTTGTCGAGTCTTCCGGTAAGGGAATGAAAAAATCAATCGGAAATCTAATATATGAAATTAGTTTAGGTCATTATAGTAGGTTGCGACATATCCGTTAAAACCGACAAGCTAATAATATAATTATCAAAATTTTTAACCAGGATATGCATACCTACTGCACGGACAAAAAGGGATTTCATTCGTTAATATATTTTTTGCGTAAAACTGCAGTACACCGATGTTAAACACACTCACACGTTCTTCCGGCTATCATATGTATATATGCGCGGAACGTTCAGACTTTTAATGAAAACGGTAGATTTAATGGATAAATAAATTGTACTAGTATACTATATTCGTTTTTGGGGACAACATTAAAAGCCGGGAAATTACGTTTCGTAGAACGTAGAACAAACGAAAAAAAAAATATATATTCTACCACTTTTAAAATGATTGAAATTTTAGTGCAATTTTTAATTGCTAAACATCTTTGATCTGCAATGCTTTTTGCAAATTTTAGCAGGTCATTTTTATTTGACATCGCGATGAGCTACGACCTTTTGAATTTAATTGACCTACTCATTGGATGAAAATTCTTTCGAATAACGTTCGTTTGTGCTTTTTTTTTTTTTCTCTTTGCGGCATTAACCACGATTCGTTTATTTTGTCAATTTTATTTGCAAACGTGGATATTATCGTAATTTTATTTGATCTTCTACGACTATGAATCTGAAGCCTCGAATCTCTACGCGAATTGTAAGCAAGTATAGAAAAAAAATAAAAATAAAAAAACTGTTGTAAAATAAAGAACCTCGATAAAAACGAGGGTTTTCTATATTGCATAGTCAAATTTTTGCCCAATTTCTTCCTTGCAAATCTTGCGCACAGCGTTACATTCGCTTTCTGGGCGGTTTCCCCGCTGAGCGAAAGCTCCGGTGAATTTATTCGCCCCCACTGGCCTCGCACGAGCTAAGAAGAACCGTATCGAACCTCTGAGAATTCGGAATATATTCCATTAACGAAAACGAAATGCGGTAACATCCGCTTTTCCTATTCCTAACCCATATAATTTTTACAAATAGATAGAAAACTCGTTTCTAAAGGATCGTATATAGAAACGAAACTCGTCTCTTGGGGGTTGCGAAAATGTTATCTAAAATAACGAGCTTCTTCATTCGATCCAATAATCCTTGGAGTGAATGAAAATTTGGCACCATTAGATGCACTGATTCCAGAATAATTCCAGATAGTGTCAACCACCGATAAATGTCCTTTGATATTGAATCTTTCAGCATATTTTCTCGTCACTCACCTCTAGAGGGAGGCAGGGGCTAGATGCGGCCATGTTCCTACATGCGTTCAGGACTCTGCCCCGCTGGCGTATCTGCCCCGGCTACACTTTACACCTTTTTACACCTTGGTCACCTTGGTCGTAAACACCTCACGCACTTTATCCACCACTATATCTGTGCATAGCACCGTTCGCGAGGGTATATATCAAGTCCCGGAAAAGCCTCAGTCTGGTAGAAGTCTCACACTATCTCTACTCGAGCCGTTCGCTCGTGGCCGCTGGGACGGTCGGACGGTGCCTCGACTCGACAAAGTATTTCTCTCTCAGTCTCTCATTCACTTGCTCACTCGCTCACTCCGCCACCCTCGTACCTCCCTCTTTTCTACCCTCTGAGGGCTCTGTCACTCGCAAGCTTCAGTACCGTATCTAAAACCGGTGCCCCATTATCTTTAAGCATCTATGAATATCGCAGAACTTCGAATGAGTATTAATTTCACCCTTGAATAGATTCTATCGAGCTTTTTAAACGGGTTGTAATTCACTCACAATCATACTGAATCGAAGTTTATCATTTTATACACAAACACTGCATCCATAGATCGACTGGTTTGTTAGTCAATTGGTAGAATTATTTAATAACAATTACCACTGATGTATTTAATGTCATTATTATTTAAGGGAAGACAAATATTCAGGAGATTAAAGTAGGGGTGGTTTTCATTTGATTCAAAAGAGACTCGCGCCTTGTTAGAAGCTTGGAAAAAGCTCGGAATTGGTTCGAGAGGCTGTCGCCAGATGTCATCGAGAACGTAGGGGTTGTAAAGTTGTGTGTGTTAGGAGGCGAGCTTCGGTGAAAGAGCTTCTTCGAGGGTGTGTGTTTAACCGATACTGCGCGGGGTTGCGAGGCATGCGCCAAGCACGATACGCTAAGGAACGTAGGAAGAGAACCAAAATTTAGGGACGTAGCTTATCCCCCCTGAACCACGCGGTATATTGTTCCAAAATTTTCTGATATTTAGATTAGAGAAAATTCACCACGTTAATTCATGCATTATTCGCGATTGTTCAGACACTGGTGCTTATCCTCGTTGATTTTTCTCTTAATTTCTATCAAAAAAGGGGGGAAAAAAGGCGTTAAGCTTGCCGAGAAAATATCAATTGTCATTCCATTTCAAATAATGATACATGATTTTAGATAATCGAAAAATTTGACTTGCTAAATGAAAGATTTCTACACGATGTATCATCCGATATATTTGCATACATATATATATTTCGTTGGATATATCGTAATGAGTATAATTTCTAAGTGTTACGAATGAAATGTCGACTAAACAAAGTTGCCTTTTCTTTTGTGTTTTAAGTAGAACGTTGGTATACGTGAAGTAGGTATAAAATGGCCTCGGTCACGCTAGGTAAAAATTCACCAGTGCAAGATATTCGCAAATGACCCGCACAATTGCACCGCAAAAAATCTACCAACCATAGACTAAAAAAAAAAACATGTTATTTTTTTTGTTCCTTTTGTTTTTATCGCGAATTCGCTCACCAGATATCGATTTAATTTTGCAGAAGTATGTTGCAACGGGTTATAGTTCACCCCTAGTTATAAAGAATTAATTTGATATTGTTCCTCGTGCGGACGGCACGATGGTCTAATTAGGTCGAAAAATGAACCCACAACCTTTCACCCCGAACTCTCTCCGCTCGATCCGGATCTCGAGATGAAAAGTTTGATTAAGCGAAAAATACTTTCAACGATATTATTTCTACGAGTATTATACGTACGTTCCCCCGTGACCTGCTCAATCGCGCTTATGAGCAGTGAGCGTAACATTGCGAGCCATAATTTGCTAGGAACAAATTAATTAGGAATTCGCATAATAATAGCTACAGTTTTTTATGCCAAAAAAAAAAAAATGATCATTGACAGCTGCAGGGTAAAATATAAATAATAAATTATTATATCGGAATATTTGTATACAAGACAGATATTTCGTGGTTGAATAAATGTCAGATACCAATAGGGGTGAAAATCGTGTGGTTCAAATCACGTTGTAATTCGTCGCGTATGCATCGCGGTTCTTCGGCTCCGGGTCGCGAGAGTGCGGTGACCCAGTGCTCCACATTCGTCGACGGCCTCGTTGGAAGTTCGAACCTCGGAGGTGGATTCCATGGTTCCCCGGTTCTCGGCTGGTTCACCCACCCGCGGGGAAAGACCGGAGTACTATGATACACGCATAACCAACGGAGACAATTTGCCATTATTTATACCCCCAATAATAATTTGTAAACAATTCATTTTCCGTCTTATTATTGTATACCTAGAACTAATTAACTAAATGTATCCTTCAATGCACTTCGAGGAAAATAAAATCAGAGCAACTATGACACAAGCTCTTCCTTGACTTCGGTGAAACCAAACTTTCTATGACTCCGTTCCTTTGAAAATAATCAGTCACGTGTGTCGTACTGCAACAGATATAGTAAATTGGATGTCCTACCTTGCGGAATTACTATGCTGTTGAAATAAGCACGCAGTTCCTTCGAGTCTACGGGGTTTTTCCACTTCTATATCAACTAAACTCACCCTTAATGTATTTTAATCATTAATAGTTGTTCGAAGCGCATACCATTTATTTAAGTGTCGTTTTACTAGATAATTAAGAACAAGTTCAGTCTTCCGGTGCATATAGAACTGTTTAACACGTAACGATGACAGACACGCGACGATGCCGTTAAATACCTTGTGGAAACTCGGATTATCGGGTGCTCTAAGTTTTTGAGTACATATGTCGGAAGGGTCGCTATCTGCGACGCGGTGCTTTCTTGTAGTAATATACTAAAGAGAGGACGAAAGAATTTGGAATAATTTGATAAAAAGACTCCACGCCATGCTTGCCACTTATAATACACTGTCTCCGGTGTACCTCTTCTTTATCGCAGGTTGAGAGGCATCTTTGTGGATCTCGGTGATATGTAAATGACTATGAACATGGAGTACCGAAGCCTCCACATAAGGGTTTCCTTAAAAAAGGGGGTGACGAGTTCTGACAGGGCATAAACGTCCTGGAGTTCGTTTTACCCTCTTCTTGTCTTGACAAGAATATTAACTATTCGAATTGTGGTAAGAGCACGATATTTTTCAACAGGCGTTTCTATCAACGAGTCTGTTTCGTGACTGTCTTTGATTTACTATTCCGGAAAGTCGGTTTTTTCGAGAAAAACCCTGTCATTGAGATGATGGCCTAACTGGAGAGTGGAGACCAGGCATATGGACTAACAGCACCTCGATAAAAAGATTGTATAAAATTACACGACCTTTTTTCTATGAGAGTTGGAACATTGGAGTGAAATCTTATATTTTTTTTTGACCTTTAAAAAAGCTAATTAGGGTAAATTCATGTATCATATATTTTCGCGTGCGTTTCTGTCCGTTCATAATAATATAGTTGAAAATTATTTCGTATTTCATCAGAGTAGTGGGTAGTTTTAAGATTGTAAAATTAGTTTACTATTCGAAATAAGTAACGTTCTACACGGAGAAAATAAAACAGTAACCAGTACTGCGCAGAACACTAATCGAGTCTATTCAGTATTCGAAAACATGAATTCACCTCGAAAACAACAACAGTTATCGTCATCACAGCAATGAGTACTGTCAGAAACTATAATGACTGATGTTCTGACAGTACTCATTGCTGTGATGACGATAACTGTTGTTGTTTTCGAGGTGAATTCATGTTTTCGAATACTGAATAGACTCGATTAGTGTTCTGCGCAGTACTGGTTACTGTTTTATTTTCTCCGTGTATAGAGTGAATCGCGGGCAAAACTGATGGTATAAGAACATTGAATCAGTGAATATAGGTAAATTTATAATGTCACCAGAACTTTTGGTAAATTGGTCTAATTACTAAGCACGAAGAGCAGTCGAGTCCAGTAAGCTTAGCAATTACTAGTGATATATGACTAGCTTAACTAGACTACTTCGCGTCGTCGAACTTTGTTTTGCTATAACAGATATACCTAATTGTTACCTAGCAAAGCATTATGATTCGTGCGGTGCATAGTGCTTCCGCTACCTCGTTCAACAATCTGTTGCAAAAATTTCCAATAAATAAATAAAAACTAGTGCCTATTTATTTATTTCATTTTTTCCTTTATTCAAACTGCGGTTTAATTTCACGCTCATCGTTACCCGAGTGTAGCGTAGCTTTTGTAATTTGTATAGGTACCCTTTATCAGGACTGAAACCATATGGAAGAGAGAAATAATTGAGCGAACCCATGACGTTATAATTTTGTTGTATGTTAGTTTTTTTTTTTTTTCTTTCTTTCTTTCTTTTTTTCAGTCACATCAATATACGTACTTCTGTTCAAGTGTCGCACTTCATCTGCGAATGAATTCAATAAAATAAAATGTAAACCTTTTTGGATCGAAGGATTAATTTTCGAGCTTGCGTATACCTTATAGCAAATCAATTTAACTTTTTGAGTAAGACAAAAAATCGAGAAAATTATTATAAAATGCGTAATAAGAAATTCTAATCACTATTCCTGGATAAGCGTTAATCGCCAGCTTTCTTGGCGCCGATACACAAGGTCGATCTCATTTTTAAAACCAAGTAAATGCAGCCATGGTGTTTACCAGTCATGGTATAGGGCGAGGAACGAATGCGGGGTAAAAGGGGCTATCAGCCCGAAGGGGTGACTTGGGGTGAGGCTAGGGTGGTTAGGGGTTGACAGGAAGGGAAAGAGAAGACGGGAATCTGGGTCGCCATATACTACGATCGGGGTTTAAACTCGGTCAAGTTTCCTGTACCTGCAGGCTACATCAACCATATTTGATGTATTATTTTGAAAGGAACCTTTTTGGTTGTCTTTAAATTTTGCGACTTAGAACTTATTATATTCATGAGAATAAATCAATTCATAATATCGCGGTAGCAGGTAGGTACTCGTCGGTACTCGGTTGAAGAGAGAAAAAAAAATATATACCTACATCTATATAATAATAATCGAAAACAAAACGAAAAAAAAAATCAATAAAAAATAAAAAAAAACCACGAGTATTACCCACCAAGCATAAAACTTGAAAAAAATTGTCCGCCATACTGTAAGTGAGATTTCAATGCTCGATATTTAATTAGTTAATTGACATTCGTGATAATTGGACAGCTAGATGTGTGTGTGTGTGTGTATGTATATGCGTGCAATATGTGTATGCAGGTATACCTGTATTGCAGCATGGTACGAAATCGATGGTAGTTATTTCAGGTGGCCATATAAATTTAATTAACGAAGCAGGTCATAATTATTCGGAACCATATATATATGTATATATATATAATATATACCATTGGTATAAATGTATGCATATCTACCCTCA
Organism: Tenthredo notha; assembly: GCA_914767705.2. Classification (NCBI taxonomy): domain Eukaryota; kingdom Metazoa; phylum Arthropoda; class Insecta; order Hymenoptera; family Tenthredinidae; genus Tenthredo; species Tenthredo notha. Next base: position 7,890,657 of record OU611907.1, read on the forward strand.
TCGCTAGTCTATTAACCTGATGTGGCTTTGTATCGATTCTTAAAAAAGAATTAGCGGATCGTTTAAAATGAAACATTACCCATGTTAATTTCAGCCTCTCTATATTCTCTTGAGATCTTTACTAACCATCAGCCTTACATGTATGTATGTTGTATATATATATATATAATACCTAATGGAAGTCTAAAAATTCACGTTTTCAAATCTGCAAAGTGAAGAGCTCGTTGCGAATGACTAAGATGACAAACCTCTCTACACCACTGCAATAGCTGCCAGCTAACGATAAATGCAACGAGGTAGGTAGGTAGGTAGGTAGGTAGGTATACTTCGCTCGAAGTCTGAGAGGCAACCCTTATTCATCTCTTCGTTCCCGATGGGATCTGCTAGGCCGGAGGCAAGACGTGGAACAAGAGGAGAGGAGAGAAGAGAAGGGATGAAAGAGGAGGTAACCAGGTACGCAAAGAGGGATGAGGGGTCCAACAAGGGCGGGTAGGGATAAAAGGGGGATGAAAGAGGGATGAGGAAGAGAGGAATGGAAGTCTGGATACGAAGGCAGCTACCCAGGAGGGAGAAAATGTAGGACATCGAACTCTCCCCTACGGGGTGCTGCTGCCTACTGGCTTGATTCCCTCTTTTCCCCTCTTTCTCTCTTTCATCGTCCTCTAGCCGGCCACCCATCCGCCACGTATCGCCCCGCGATGTTCTATGTTTATATATATATATACCTATACACCCCACATTCGTGTACAATATGTACCTGTACAATAAAGGAAAAGCTGGTGTCGTGGTGTCCTGGGAGTTTAAGGTGTTATGATGCACTTGCATATGATCCTGACATGGTTCTTATAAGCGCGTATTAAAATCTCTGGGCATATATTTTATTGGCTTTGTTTCAGCCACCGCATATTCAGAATTGAAAGAAAAAATAAAAGAAAAAAAAATTGCTAAAGAAATGAAAAAGGGGTGAATAAGGGTAGAATAGGGGTTTAGATTCAGGATAAATAAAATATGAATTCGATTGGAAATAAAATCTGACTAACCAGAGCAATTATTTCGTGAGTATCGTGGTCTGCTTTGCTTTCTATTTACTAAAACCACATATTATGACCTCGATATCCTATAACCATAGAAATTTTCATACATCGGTAGTTTGTTCGCGGCCAAAAAACCAACGAGACGTAATTCCGCGCGATAAAAGTATCCATGTATGTATATATAGGAGATATGTGTATATCTGTATGTGTAGGTGCCAGGAGCATTTCGTTCATGTTAACATTCACCGGAGCTTGAAACTAATTTACCCAAAGGGCCTTTGGGCGACAAAGTTTTAAAGATATCTGCACCTAGTTCGAGTGATGACTGACATTTGCTATATATATAATATATTCATCCTATATCAGGTAAAAATTACTGTGATTTCAAATTACATATAGAAAAAAAAAATAAAAATTCTTTTCATTCCATGAGCAGATAATCAGTAAGTTAAGTGAGCTGTCCCTTGCAGTATAGAAGTCCAATAGATACCAGAACTAATAGGGTTCAGATGGATTGACCCAAGAAGCCCTAAAGTACATGAAAGCGAGTGCAATGTACGTTGAAACTCGTAGCTTCACGGTAGGTGATCGGATAAGCGAAAAGAAAAACTGAGAGATGAAAAGAAAAAAAAAAAAATCATCCTGCGGAAGGACGAAGAGCGTGATTAACATGAAATGATTGAAGTTATCAGAAATCAAAAAATGGTCAAGTTTGGATTCAAAAAAAATGAATACTACTTGATTGAGCCAGCCTTGAGGTAGGTTTTACCTCAACTCGGCCACGAGGCTGACGAGAATCTCTCGCTCGGTGTGCGTGACGTCACAAAGCCTTTGACTAATCAATCGAATGATCAGATCAAAATCTCACGTGCGGCTAAAAATATTTGTGTGAGCAACCATATAGTGTGGTGCAGGTAGGCGAATTTCGTATACAGTAAAAAAAGAAAAATTATAAAAAAAAAAAGAAAAGAAAAAAAAAATCTAATGAATTATATTTTTAACGCGTAGATCCGCGGCTAACTGAATCATTAGAATAATTTTAAGTTAGTGCCAAATTTCTAACAACTGTCAGATTTATACTACGTGGATGTAAAATTTTAGCCATGTGTCACGCGATCAAGTTGTTGTCGCAAGTGTCGTTTGTTTATCGTCGAAACGAACGAACGAACGAACGAACGAACGAACGATGTCTAGATATGCATGCGGTACCGACCGACTATAGTAGAATATATTTTTTATTTTATATTTTTATTTTTTTTCCCCAACAGGCTAGGAACTGTAGCGTATAGTTATTGATTGATCGTAATAGCCTATCGTTAATTGAACGTACTATTCAATCTATTATAGTCATAGAAGGTATCGAAAAGGAGAAAAAAATATTCAAGAAATTTTGTGGATGTAGAAAGTATAATGACATGGTCGAACGAATGATCCTCAATGACGAAGACGTACTATACGAGCTTTCGCGAAAAATTTGAAACACCCCAAATCAAACTGTTCGGTTTCGTTTTTTTTCTGTACAATTAACATCTATTTTGAGTTTTATATTGAAAAGAAAAAATAGAAAAAAGAAAAAGCTAAGGATTAAGAACGAGAAAAATATCTTCATCAAAAATAGGAGTCAATTAAGAGGTGCGGAAAAAAAAATTAAGGGAGTCAAGTCTGCATTTAGATCGTCCTGATCGGCATCATCGTATTCCAATGCGTCTCGTCACTTTCTCCTGTCTCCTCGTGGGCATATGACAGAGAAAACCGCAGGAGACCAAGAGAACGAGAAAGAGGGACAGATAGAGGCCACGCGCAATGCGGGTATTGATTCACGACGCCAGGGCGCCTCTCTCCTGCCTACTGCCTGCCTGCCTGCTTGCCTGCCTACCTGCCGCCTGCTTGCTTGCTTGCTTTTGCTTACTGCCCCTGTAGCAAGTCGAGCTTTAGACCTCGGCCTTAGCTTTCATTCGAACGTCACCCGGTATAGATTCACAGGCCAGTATCACCGTGACGTAGATATGTATACGTAACTTCAATGACAAGGCATATAAGGAGGAACTATGACTTTGAACTGCTTCAAATAATCAGAGGGAGTCAAATTTCTTGAACAAAAATTTATTTGCTATTTTTTTCAAATACTGTACTCTTCAGTTTTTGGGATCGTGGCCATGTGCTTTCCGGATTAAGCTAAATAGACATGATTAGAAATAATCGTCGTATCGAAGTAGGTACGAGATCGGTCATAAAAAAAAAAATCAATGCTCTCATTGTTTCCAAAGCTAACAACCAACTGGATCCATTTTTCAAAACTACATTCCTCGATCCATGGAACGCCGTTGCAACAGAACTAGTCGATCAATCGAACTCAAATTTCGTTTCGCCTTCATTCTTCAAGCAATTATTTTCAGCATGGATCACTTAAACTCTAAGTTCCTGCATTAGATTTTTATTTTCTACTGTGAACTAGGTTCGTAAAATTGGGATTTTATGAAAACAAAGAAAATAAAAAATAACAATGCTTTAAAAGTTCTCAATTTACAGATGAGTTTCAGGGGTAAGAAATTTCTAAAACAAATTCCGACTGGAATGAACGTAACGGATACCATAATATACCGTGTTAGTAATAGGGGTGCAAAAATATAGAACATCATGGTTTCAATGATGAACTAAGTTTCAAATTTCAAGTCTGAGTCCGTAATTTGAGAAATGATTTCATCATCGGTATATATAAATGAGGCAAAGAGAGAAATAGAAAAAATAAAATAAAATAAAATTATAAAAGAAGACTGTGAACCGTACAGATGAAATATAATTTCTGCAAGTACGTTCTGTGAAGCGGTAGTAAACAAGGAGGCTTAACCAGTACTTGAAAACAATAATTGAACTTTATGTAACGGGCAACGACATCGCAGTCTGAGTCTAAAAATATATAAAGTAACGAGAAACAATCGAAAAGTGATCGATACCATCAATGGTCGTTCAAGTATCTGTTGGGTACAGCGCGGACACCTTACCGCGAGCATTATATATTAATTCAAGTTGCAGTAGTACGACCAATCTTTGGTCAGACAGAGATTTGGCGCCAGCTGGCGGTGCCGTTGGCGAGGTACAACAGCTTTGGTATATATATATATGTAGTACGTTTTAATAAAACTGTTGAACGTGATGATCGAAAACTTGGAAATTATTGATCATGTGAATTCCCCTACCGATTCTATTTGATCATCATTTGATACATGATTCTGCCTTGTTACCAACGGTTAAAAGCTCCCCAAAATCACGTCGATGGGGTAGCTTTCTACATCAAGAGCTTTCGGATGTAAGATTGTAGCGATACTTCTTGACCGACAATTGTATTACCCACAATTCGAGCTTAAAGCTTTTTTACCAATCATTGAAAAACTATTTTACCGACTGTGAAGAGCTTTCAGGTATATTTCTGCAGCTAAGAATCACAGGATATTCTCTCAAGTTCTAAGAAACCCAGGAGATATTCTAGGGAATGTTTGTCATTATAGGGACAAAAAAAAATCAAACAGTTTCAAAGATCCATTTCTCTAGTTCGACATGCAAACTAAGCTTTTCCCTAAAGTAATTAGAAAAATAAGCAATCAATAGCACACTATACACCTTGTTCGAAGAGAGCTTAAGACTCTGAAACACCGTTGAAATTAAACTTTCCTTTTAATTATACGAAGGCAACAACTTCCAGATTTGTTCGGGAGGATCTCAATGATGTATTAACTCCCTGATTCGTGTACTTGTTTGTACAAAACTTGGCTAAATTATGCTGCTTTACATCAATGCTTTAATAATAAATGTTAATCAATCGAATTCAAAAACGGGTAGCCTACGGCAAAATCGAGTACTGGGGCAGTTTAGCAATGTCTAACTAATTTCTCACGCGATCAAATAGCGTTTTAAATTTATATCCTCACGATTTTTGGTACAGTGCTTCACACTATTTTAATTTTGATAAATTTAACTAAGTATTGTATAAAGATATACTTTCGAACTTTTTACACATTATTTGTTATTTTTCGTGGATCCCAGGCTCGCGGATATCGTTTTGGACACATACATGTACAAAAGTAATGAAAACCATAAGCAATGTAATTCTCATATTGTATTTACTCACATAATGTCGCCCAGCTTAAGCCTGGTCTGTATAAGGGCACAGCTTTTGTGGTCGCTGGTGGTGACAGCTCGGCGTCGTCGGGTGTACCTGGGCCCGTCCGGAGGTACCGCGGCGGCATCCCCAGGGAGCAATTGGGCTCCGTAGGGATTCGGGCCCATGCCTCCACGCACCATGGGGCTGCTGCCCCTTCGGCGCGTAGACATGTGTCGGCCTGCAACGCCGCCCAACATCCTGGTGTACAAAAAACAAAATCGAAGTTTATAATAATATCAGAAATTATGGAAATTTTGATCTTGTAAAAAATAATTGATGAATTTTTGTTCGGGATATTGAAGTGAATAATGAATTCCTTGCTGAAATCTTAATTAATCATCGTTTCGCTATTCAAGCTGCCTGTTCTTTACACAAAATTCTATGCCCATTCTTAATTATCGAAATTTTAGCAACCCTACCGCTTGGGCAACTCGGACTTAGGTTTTCTTAGTCCTCTTTTATTTTCTTGCATACTTTTGCCATAATTTTCGAAGTATATTTCGTTTGTGTGTGGGAAGAAAAATAGGGTCGATTTTTATGCTTGAAAAATGTTGTGGTATACGTACTGTGAATTTATACAAAGATAAGCAGAGAAAAGTTTATCGAGGAAGTCAGAAGATTGCGTCAAGACTTTGGCAACAAAATTTGAATTTCTAATTGTCGAATTACCACACAATTATTTCGAGAGTAAATTTCTCGCGTGGTTGGTTGCCAGTGAATGTTTCATTACATTTACTTAGCTTTCGTTTTCAAACTCGCCTCGGTTCCTTCTCCTTTTTACTCTCACCTTTTCCACTCATTTTATTTCTATTTATCGAAGCTTTTTCCAGATAAAAATTAAATTTCATTCAAACTTCAAAACTAACATTATTTCACCCCAAATTCACAATATAAAAGCGTTTGGACCCTAGCTTATAAGTATTTTGAAAAAGTCTCTGAAGTTCATTACCCGAATTTCTTAGAGACAATCTATAGCAAGTGTACATAGGGCATTCAAACATGTAAGAGGTTTTCCTATAGTGATTAAAAATTTCTGTTAAAATTATCTCAAATCCATAAATTGCCCGAAATATCGGCTTATCCGTGACTATCCTAACGTACAATCTTTACGTTTTGGCCATGGATACCCTTACTCCTCTTTACAATGTGTCGAAATATAGTGAAAAAAAGTTAGAGTCGAGAAATGAATGTGCCCGATTTATAATGCACATGAACTTTGGGTTTTTGTCAAAGTGTAAAGCTCTAAGTTCAGTTAGCCCGTCGGTTTGTCAAGCTGCGTGTCCAGTTTTCCTTAGAACGCCTTACCAGTTGCGGCACGCTAGGCATTGTTTCTTGTCCATGTTTTATCGGCGATTATCTGCCCTAGATTCATTTTTACTCCAAGTTTCTTCTGTCTAAATTATTAGTATTTAATTTTCTATTTCTGTGGTTTCACATTTTTGTTTTTTCGTCTTATTTATCGTTGATGCAAATAAACTGCTTGCATTCAGAATGATTTTCAAAGAGGGAGCAGCACGGCATTAGGTATGCGGGTTGCCAATAGAAACGGTTCTTGAACCGGAATAAAATATACAGAAAATACGAATTTCCTTTGGATAAAATCACCAAAGCTTGTTTATACCTTTAATCGTTGTTAATTATTTCGTATATATTAATTCAGAGTTTGTTTTTGTTGTAAAGAATCTTCAACACAGAGAAAGTCAATTAAGCTCAGATATAATGGAAAAATCACGAACAAAGAGCTTCGTATTCTCTTTGGGTATAAAACACCCAAAACTCTGCGGTTGAAACATCAATTAATTGGTGTATATTAATTTTCTACTCTCGATAATAAAACGTAAAACAATTACAATATTACCTGAGTTTATTACAGGAACATATATAAACTCACATCGCGATTTTCTCTCTACGTCCGGAAAAATGGACTTATATTATTTGCCGGATACAACATGGATAAATGTAACTTTATTTGTTGGGGAAAAAAAAAAAAGAAATAATAATAATAATAATAATGAAAGACTCCGGCCATTACGATATGGAAATATCGATCGTTTGCTATATCTGTTCTAACTTCTATTCTGTGAATATGGTAATATAAGCACAAGGCGCGTCAGGGTATCGTAAACTCAGTAAACATCAAAAGTCTCTGAAGAGTTGGAGGATATAATTAAGTTGGATAAAAAAATAAAAAATAAAAAATAAAACTATATATATGCGAACATGAGTCCGAAGGGTGTGCCATGCTAGGTGGCGTATCGAACGACGAGTATCAAGTTTTGAATCTCATTACAAGTTCCTTAAAGTTAAGTTACTGGTACATTAACTATACGTCGGCTTTTACATCCTGCCTTGAAACATGTTGATATATAACGATAGATCTACTACCCCCCATGTAGAAACTTGAGTCTGCCCAGTTTTGTGCCTAATTGCTTTTATCGAAGTCGAATAGTATCGATATAGAATACCGGAAGTCGTATTTCAGATATACCACTGGGTAGTAATGGTATTTACGAGGAAATACCCAAGCGGAAGTTAGCAAGGTGACAAATGAGTTAGCCAATGTCTAAAGCTGCGGGTAGAGTCGAGACTAGAACTGGGGAAAATTAGTTTCTCTCAGAACGAAGTGATTGTAGAATTGAACACTTTCAAACCAACTAAGATTGCGTCGGATAGTTTTCGCTTTCGGTTTCTTCATCTAAAAGCTTCTATTCCTAGAACTTCATCATTTCTATATACTATTCAATTAAATTTCAATTTTCATAGAAATATTACCGAGCTTACCATTACGTGAAAAGAAGCTTAATTTTCTATCTCATTCATTTAATTTTCTATCTAATTTATTTTTTCATTTCTAATTTGATGAACAATTAAATCGTAAAAAATAATGAAAGATTTGAATTGACCTCAGAAACTACTTGAGCTAATTATTTCACAATGTCATTTGCCATTTTTTAGGCGTAACTCGCAGAACAAGATTTTTCGGTTCCGCTATGTAACCATTGCTATGACAATTTCAAGTGAATTTTTACTAAAAGCTGTAAAAAGTAATAAGTAATCCGTCTCTCTCCGTCTCTGCGTAAGGGATAAATAGCAGCCCTCGCCGAAAAGGGGAATGACAAATTATGATAATTTAAGTGCACAATAACGTTTACATAAGCATTTGGTTATGTACGACGAGGTCTGCACGTATTTGTGAGTACGTGTGTAGGTAGTACCTGTGTCATATACGTATGTATACCTATGTATACCTACTTTTGTAGGAGGGAGACGAAAGCTATTGCGAATGTGCATATAGCTAACGCTAGAGAGGAGCAGAGAGGAGAGAAGAGAAGTGAAGAGAAGAGAAGAGGGAGTTTTAGGGTAGCAACCTGTTGCTAGGCACCCCGGGGAACTCTTAGCCATCCCTGGTCACGTCGTTCCCGGCCAGTTTCACTCCGACAGAGCCAATTCGCTTCCGGTTTCTGCGCGAGCGCCAGCTAGCTAGGGACTATGTGGATATCTATTCTTGGCATAGTCTTGATTCGGGAGGAAATCCAATTTTAAGATATAGCAAATCGGATGGTAATCTTTTGGAAGTGATTATACGCCGTAGATAGATGCGTGTGTAATTTTTCATGAGTTATTCAGGAGAGAAGAGAGTTGATCTAGAAAAAAAAATGTAAAAAATAAAATAAAGAAATAAGAGATAAGAGCCAGAGAACAGAATGACAATGAGAAAATTGAAGGAGTACATCCGTTTTTGAATATGGTTTCAAATTTAAAAGCTATCCTTCAACACCCTTTTAAATTTTTTGATTTCTTCTCTAAAATCGCATAAAAATGAAACGTTGAAAATGAAACTGTGGTTGTTAACTAAAAGTATAGATTAATCCTTACATTTTGACAGAATAGTTTTAGAACTATTTTCATTCGTATTTGTACTATAATCAATTCCAAAATCAAATTAATTTTATGGTCAGACTAAAGCGTAAGAATAATTACCTAGTAACTATTTAATCCCATTTTAATGTCTCGTCTATCAAACACGAGGATCCAAATACTCATTAAAGTACCTTCCAAATCACCTATGGACGTATCTAAATTGTATCACCGAAGAATTATGCTTTCGGTCGGCTATATATCTGGGCTAAAACGTCTACCGGGCTGATCATCAGCTCGGAGTAGCCGCAACTACTTTGAAGTAGTATAGACCACGTGCAGTCAGCCCAAGTGCATGTCCTACATAATTATCATACGCGCATATAGAGTATATTAACGCAGATATATCATCATACAGGAATAATTGACGAAAATTTATAGAGCTGAAAATTTTGATGATCGTTTTTATTTATTTGAAATTTGTTTACGATTTTTTTCATTTTTTTATATATCCCATAGTCAGGTGGGATGAAGAAAAATAGTATCATTTTACGTGTTGCAATGAACTAGAATAGATTGATGAATCCCATTTGTCCAAACTTCAAATTTGTGTCAGTTTCAATTCCTTGCAATTTGTTTCAATCGAGAATCCTTTGAAATATAATTGGTGTATAGGTTTTCGTTTATTGGGATTATTTGAATTGGAAAACGCCGAGTCGATTGAAACTACTTAATTTTTTTTTTTCTAATTTCGAGGTGTTCAATCTTCGACTAGACACAACAGATTTAGGTACTAGATATTGGGTGCAAAGCCTAGTTTCAACACTTTTCTTCCTTCCCCATATACAGTTATTAAAAATAGCGATTATCACAAATACATTTATAATCTCAATTTCACGGTGAATAGTTTAATCGAATTGAATTTCGCATTGACAACGATATGCCGTCAGGAATTCGCAACAAATGGTTTGGTCTCGTGAGTGCCTCTTCTAAACGTGACGTGGCTGTATGAGCTGTATCAATACCGATACTCACACGCCATAGTCATAATCATTTATTGGCAGTAGGAAATGGAAAATAAAAAAAATAAAAAATGAAATATGACGAGTTCAGATCGATGCAGGTGAGATATTTACGTTAACACGTGACTGCATATGGTGAACAGCAATGCATTAACAAGTCGGCCATCATTCTGGTAGTCAAATAAATACGCTTATTTAGGTAAAACTTCAACCGTCAAGAATATAATACGTAGTTATAATATCTTCACCACCAATTTATAAGCACTGATGATAAAATTATTCTGGCTGTTGAGTTTCAAGGCGAACTTGTGCAAGCAGAAGCCCAAGGCAACGGTAGGCTTCGTTTCGTTAATTATTTTTCAACGTTAATTAACAAAAACAACACTCGAACAAGACAAGGAAATCAATTCTGTACGGGTCTTATTCCGACTACATTTATCTCGTTGGTATTCTTTTTTTGGTCTTCTTTTTTTGATACTTTTTTAGGCCAATCAACCCTTGTAGCCAATTCTTCTGGACTTCCGATTCGATAGCGAAATTCAAGGCCGGATTGAAACGCGTCTGAATCACGCCAACACCTTTCAATTCCATTCAATTCAATCCAACGTTTCCTTTGTTACCCCCTATCTAACGTTGACGCGTTAATATATAGGTATATACAAATCATAGAGTTTATTTATAAATAGAAATCGAAACTACTGTAATTAATTAAACGTTAAGAAACGAAATTTTCCTCGGCGAATACCGTTTCGTGACTCTATAATATATTTTTGTTTCATACTTGAACATCTAGTTTAGCTTTATAGAAATAAAATACATCCTAAACATGAATTCGTAGCTTGAATTTTCAAATATTTTAAGGACAAGTTGATATATCCTTTTATCATCTGCCTCTGAATTAGGAGCAGTTAATTTCTTTCCTGTACAGAGTAGTCGTCGTTTAAACAGCTTTTTTTTTTTAATTAGAAAGCAGCTTGAGAGAGTCTGGAATTACGTTTAGCACGGAAATAAAATTTGCCAATTGGCTTTCTTAAATTACCCTCATCCGGTAGGTAGGTAGGTAGGTAGGTAGGTAGGTAGGTATATTTGCAGAAATTGGAGTCGGGCTTGACCGATTAATTTAACCGTGAATTTACTCTAACTTTAATTACCGCTATACACATTTATATTCCGTTAAATAACACAAATACAGAAGATCTAGGGATTTCAAGCGATGCAAATAACGCATTTGCGTTTCAGGCGGGTTCAACTGTCTTATTTCAGCACTTATACGTATAGATACATCAGCAAGGGCCTAGACCATTAACAGCATCCCAAATCTACTACGAAGATCTGAACAGGGACGAGATGCTTCCGAAATGCGTTGACCCTAGCCAGCAAAGTGTTTTCCATACTCAAACCCATCCGGGTACCACTTCGAATGAATTAATTAGGTACAAGGGTACGATTATACGTCCACGTCTTGTCGATTAGAATTTCGTTCGCGATTCGTTAATTATTCCAATCTCTTCAAAGTGTAAGTTTTACCAAACCCTCTTGCCACAAATGGCATGTTCATTTCTTTGACTATAATTGCATAAAAAAATTTCAATTATTTCGTTATTAAAGAAAATAAATAAAAATTACGCCCTCGCTGTATTCAATTTCACATGTAATACTAGACGATTATACACACGGACTAATTACATTCCTTAAATTTTAGAAGCTTGCGTTGGAATGCCCGTATTTTTGTTCTCGGTTGAGTTGTTTGTGTGTTAAATAAAATAGGCAACAAAAAAAAAAGGATAAAAATTAGCAGAGATGTTCGTCGATTTGCATAAAATCTTTTATCGTTGTCTATCACTCGACATCTGTCTAACGATCGGATTATAGGTGTATAAGGGTAGGTTTTTCTGAATGTTAGGATAAGTTTCGTAGCAGGTTATCTGGCGAGGTAAAAATTATGTCAATGAAAAATAGGGAGCTTAAAATATTCATAACTGGAGTTACGATATAATAGCATAAGTTACAAGCTTCGTGGGAATAAGTTTCAAAAACGATATAAAATTCTTAAAGAACTGACGTAAATTTAATCATCCTAAACGAGTGTAAGCTATATTTAATTAAGGTACTTGGTGTGCAATTGAAGACAATGGTATTATTCGTTTAATGAGAAAAGATCTAAATACCAAATGCGGATCTGAAGCGGAATAAACTCTGAAGATTTTTCAATTTGGGTCAATTTTTAAAAACGAAAGTTTTTACCCTAATTCTAATATTTGTTTATTTTAAAATGTGGCCCAAGTTATTGAATAACCATCATATAGAGGTAATGCCTTGTCGTTTACAGATCCATCACATGGATATAAAACAGCAAAATGGCACACGAATTAGCTTAGTCCGGTAGAGTGACGAACAGTGGACACTTTGTAGGTAAATTACTGTGAAATGAAATAAAACAGTGATGGTCTACAGACAAGCAAACAGAACGACTACGGTTGTAAAATCGATTCGAACATTTTCTGTGTGTCTTGAATTTGTGAAGTCTGATTTTCTATAGCAGGGAAATTTTCAGCTGCGAATAAAAATTTTCCTAATATATTTATACCTGGCTAACAAAGAGACTGTAGATTTTCAAAATTACTAATTATGTCCTGCAATTAGAGTCCAGCCTAGTACTGATTATGTACTGTTTGAGTTTGGTGCTATGATAGAAATTTTACAAACTAATATCTATCACAGAACACCTGTATACCGTATACCAATATTCCTGTTCATTTTTGATTCATTAGATTTCTTTGAAAAGTTTCAACCCAGATGAAGGATTTCAGCGTTTAACTTTAAACAATAATAATAATTATTCTTATCCCCGGATTTTGACACGGGTAAAATTTTTCTACAGACGGGCAGAAAAATTCTGAACAAATATTGAATGACAAATAACTTTCAGTCGAGGATGAAATATGCTCTCTTTCTTCACAGACGAAGTTGGATATGCTTAATTACTAATTTGTAATTACTGCAATACTCGAGAGATTCAGGTAGTTCTCTAATTAGGCAGAGCTTCTACCCTTTGTCTTTCTGTCTGTAGGTATTCTGTTCTATATAGGAGTATAGGCGACGGCTTGTACTGTATAAATCAACTCAAACACAGCGCAATGATATCATTCGGTGACCTATTCGGAGTATTTCGCCTTTTATTCGCCACCAAATCGAAAGATATTAAATTTTACATCGCGGTTTCTAATTTATAAAAGTCTAATTACGACAGTCTAACGCTGAATTCTTTAGTGGATAATTCTAATCGATTATTAATTTTTTTTTTTTTTTTCTTTTCCCGTCTTTTTTTGTATGGTTGACACCCTTTGCTGCTCTAATGGTACCAGTACCACGAATAGATATTACATTATTAATGTACAGTATTATGTGATGCCCTTTGGGGGTGAAAATAGGCTACGGTTCTCGGCTTCTAGACGAGAAAGAACATAGGGTTCATCCCTCTTCACTTCCTCGTGTTTTTCCGAGACGATTAATACGACACACAAGCCTATATGAGTGAAATATTCTTGTAGGTAATGATGGTGATAATAGCACGGGGTATAATAGCCAAATGCCAAACAAGCGTATAGAATATCATATTCTGCTTGGATTTTATCAATATATAGAATCGATTTCGATAAGAAATTTGAACCTGAAATATCGACGTTGAAATTTAAGCTTTCCAGTATATATTCGCGAATAATAAACTTCGAAGAGTTACCCTCGAGCAAATCGATATTGGAGAAAATTTTGTACAATCTACTGAATCTACTCGATCGAATTTTTCCCATACACTCTATAGTTATTTTACTACTTTTCGTTATTGGATTTCGATGTTATAGCGATATCGGTATGGACTATAAACGCGTCATGGTACTCTTCAGATCACTAGCGGAAGAAAGGGGTCGCACTTCATTTCATAAAGTGAATTAAGTGGTAATACTGTTCGGCTGGTCAGCCGGGAAACCTGTCTAATTTGAAAATCAATACCACCGTATTATTCACTCAATTCTGATGGAATATCACCCAGCCTGGTAAAGCAAACATAATTACTTGTGAAATAAAAAATAACAAAATTTATATACATGTATATATAGGGGGCTGTGTTCGAATGAAGTACTGAAACATAGGTACGCACATCGAGTAGGTATATCGAAATCTATAAGTCAGGAAATCCGAAATGACTACGGATTTCAGTCTTTCGAGTAAAAAATATGGGCCGCAGACTCTATTTATACGGTTCTCGTAGAGCTGGGTCGTTATTAACCTTTTGGGTTCTATAGATACGTTATTTTGTCGATTGGAAATGAGGGGAAATTTATTTCGAATCAGGTAATGTATCGAAATTCTATTCCACCCTCGATTTGATATACCTGTATCCCTGTCATAATTATAACGTTGCAACTAGAGAGACTCGAGTTACATCGCTAATGAAGCCAGCTAGTGAATTTTCATTGTTAAAAGACTTTTTAGACTCTTATTTTTATTTTTATTTTTTTTTTCTAGATCACTAGGTACTTTTCCAGAAAAAAGATAGACCATTTCCTTCGTTGCACGACGGGTTATCAAAGGAGCCATAAATCCTTTCCGGCTAAAGGTATCCCCCCCTCCCCCACCCCTTTTATTGCCTCGCTGGAGGAATATAAAATATTGAAAAAAGGTTAATTATTGGGAAATAAATGCAGTGGGATGTCCCGATAATCGCATCGATCAGTTCTGTGTGATTTAGGAAAATTGCAAGGTACATAAAGGATTCAATTGCATGACTGCGAATATTTGTTCTCTGCTTTAAGGATCGAAAAATAAAGCAGAAATTATGTAAGTACAGCTACTTTATTCGCGACATTCTCTCTATAATTATTTAATTATAACATCAGAAGGCAAAACACGAGTTCGACGATATAACGAAGTTTCTTTATTCACCATTTAAAGATGGGACAGAATTCAATAAAAAAAAAAGTAAGATAAAACAGTAACAAAGAAGGGTCTATGGTTTAATGAATACGTATATTTATTAATTATATACTTTACGACGAGTTATAACGAGGTAGTACCAGACTCACCACTCATTTTCCATCAAGTTCCATTCTCACTGCACTGTCCTCCTTTACTACGGATCCTCGTCCCCTGAACAGCGCTGTGATATCAGTAGCTATTGACAACATTGATAAGGCTTTTTCGTATCGGGCCCGAGGTTTTCATTCGACACAAAATATCGATTTGTGTAGATTTATTGTGTGGGTGTAAGAATATGATATAAAAACTTGAGATGCACTTCCACATCATTCTCAAATGCGTGGGGTTCGTCGATGATCGCTATATTTCTAACGGCAAGCTTTCGTTTGTGCAATGAGAATAAACTTGCGGATCTTTTTCTTGTAGGTGATTTAAGAAAATTTTACAAATTTAGAATTTCAAATAAATTCAGAAACCTTTATGCGTTTTTAACGATAATAGGTATTGGTGTTATACACCGTGACGTCACGCCTCATATAATCGCGATAAAAGTTGTAAATAATTCCTGCTCGACGCCTCGGGGACTTTAGCTAGTTAAACTGACACGTAATTTTCCCTTTATTTTTTTCTTTCTTTCTTCTTTTTTTCTCTCTTTTTCTTTGTATATCGTTACCAGTAACGTACGTAACGTAAGCGGTTGAATACTCACGTACGACTGTCGCACGGGTGTTATACATCCTTAAGACACCTGACAGGTAATCGTTTAAAAAAATATGAAAGCTTCGCGTGGATTCGTACGGATAAGGACATATCTACACTCTCCCACCCCCATCCTATTATAGTTGAAAAAAAAAATGAAAAAATAATAAAAATAAAACTTGTTCAAAGTAATGAGAAGACAGAAAATTCTAGTAGCTGATTAGGGTGTAAATTTTTCTTTTAATTTACTCATCAAAATGTGTAATTAGCTATGACTTTATATTTTATATTACTGAATAAAGTCGTTTTGCGGTGTGCTAAAAGTTATACCTATCATCGGAATTGACAAGATTTCAAAGTATGTAAATTTGATTTTTACAGAAACGGTAACTGAAAAATTTTAAATATATGCATGCCAGGGTCAAGCTTACATCGAAGCCGTGCTTTAAAAATATGTACATAATAAAAGAGAGAACAAATATTTATACTATATAAGCTTGATATTTTCAACGATATGTTGAGACGTTGAATACGTGTACTTCGCGAACGATAAATGTCCATACAGCTGAATATCTACGGATGTATACTTCGAAGTATCTGATAGTAACGATCGCGGAAACACTAATTACCCCATTAGCAATGTTGATCAATTTTATACCATAAACTTTGCATCATTTCCAACACATCTTTGAGTTACCTGTTAACGTTGAGTATTATAAGCAATCTCTAGTTTAATAACTATACAACTATACATATATAATCAGGGATTTTTGATAAGTTGAGAATCTAGTTATCGTGACGATAATTATATAATTTAACTCAATAGCCATATTATAATAACTACGAGATATTTTTAGTTCCGAATAGCTCATGGTAAGTTTAAGAATCATGCAAACTTGTCGTCTGGCTCCTGCGTGAACAACAAGTGTGTAATTATTTTCAAAGTACACGAATGAGGACTAGCTTGGTGGGCCTAATCCATCGGCAATGAACATTTTTTAGGATACTAATTTATTCAGCATATTGTTCACATATAAAATTCAAGTGTAACAGGTGATTCTTTTTCAAAACTCTGGTCTCAACGGTCTTTGTTTTTAACTAAATATAATTACTATACACTTTTCGCACTATCAACTGATCGCAATTATACCGAAGTGCCTTCAATGTGAGAGGGTTAATTATTTTTCAAACAATATACCATTCGATCCATATCTTAATATATATGATTAACTTTCAAAAGATTGTGCCTCGTTTTTCCAGCAAACCAAGAAGAAAAGAAGAGAAAAAGGAAAGAAAAAAAGAATAAATTCATAACTTTTCAACCACTACATATTATTCAATCATTCTTCGTGCCTACCTTACATTCCCTTTAATGTTTAATGTTTTATTTCTTTTTAAATTATTACAAGCACGAAAACATTCAATCGATCTAAACTAAATGTCAAAGTGGTACAATTAACTTTCACCTAGTAAAATAAAAATAGGTTTAAGATATGTGTAGATATGCTAAATCCGATCGCAATCATTTCAGAAGTCTGTGATTTCTTATTTATGTTCATATATAACATCAGCAAAAATAGTATATCAATAAATAAAGAGATTCGTTCAGTTCTTTGTAGGCAATTGACGGTTTTAAACATTTCTTTTTTTTTTTATCGTTCGGAATTTGTAATTTGTAATTTTTAGTCGATTATTTTTTCTGCCTTTGACTTGACTTCAACTAGATTTCTTTCCAGAAGTCTTTTAATACGATTTATGTCGACGTAAATGTATACTTGCCATCATTTTGTTATTAGTGTTAAAAATACCTAGAAAGAGTGATTTTTATCGTTTTATTCACTGGCGCAACTAGTAAAGTCGGTTTATATCCTCTGGTGATTCTCTGCTTCCTAATACTCGGATCTAGGCATACCGTCGACGTTTTAATGCCACCTACTTAGTACGATAAAGGCTTAGTAATATCCCTTTTATAATCACTATGAATGACGCCTCGAATTTAAATTGAAATTATTCCACAATATTTCGCGAGACATTCTCATCTTAATTAACAACCTAATATTGTGCAAAAAAACAATTATTCGTACCGTTTTAAAGGACGTAATTAATCAATTCTCCATAAACAAATAACCTGGCTTCTCATGACAATATAAAAACCAACGAGTTTCATGAAATTCTTTAACGATTAAACAAAAGTAATCAATTAATTACTCAGCTGGATACCATTTATATTATTCACAAATGGATTATAAAATTAGCTAAACCCGAATTTGACGATGTTAGAATATGTGAGTTTCCTTTCATCACATTCTGTTTAGTATTCAAGATGGCTTTGGTTTTCGTCTGAACCGTTGGTTTTGCTGACTCAAACGCAGGCGTTTATATGGCAAAATTCAAACTCGAAAAAATTGACTAGAATACCGTTGGAATCATAGCTCAGCTTACCACATATCATAATACATGAGATTTCAGTAAAGCTTAAAACACGAGCTGGGTAAAATTGAGTGCAGATGTTATTAGTAGCTGGTATAATACTGGAGTGACTTGAAGCCTGACACTTGTGTCTAGAATCTAGATCGAACTGCAATACCTCTTCATACGTGCAGATATTCCACTATATATTCAAGTATAATCCGCGTTTCTACCATATATAGGTATATACGCACATGTAGGGTGTATATACACGTATTGAAATGTCAGAGATCTAGGGGCACCCTGTTGCTCGGCTCCATCCCTCTCATCCCTCGTTCAGTGAGCTGAGTGTATATCTCGTATATATATATATACCTATGTGCACTACAAACGTCGACCTGTTATCCTTGGGGTTGATAATCCAAACCAGAACCAGAACCAAGAACGATGACATATTCCTTAAATCCTTGCCAAAAGTAACAATTGCGGTAAAGATTTTTAAGAAAGATTTATGCACATACCTAACTCCTATATGGCCACAGTAGTACCTACCTACAATATGCAGAATGTTTTCAGCTCATTTCTCATCATCTTTTCAACTTTGAGCCACTCCACACGCAGCAGCTTATCTTCTGACAAAAGAAATTCGTTTTCTGTTCGCTCGGTGTGCACAAAGTATAATAGCTACCGGATATAAGGTAAGGTGCAGAGTTTTAATGACGCGGGTGAATTCACCATTGTTAAGGAAAGTGTTATATACTATACTTGCTTCTTTAACGTATATAGCTGGCTGCGTGAGACACGTATATGGATAAGTATATTTTTTTACTTTTTTTTAGATTTTTTTTCCCTCCTAACTTTACACGCACGGTTTTCTTTTCTAGATTTATAATCCGTTTTCATTTTACTTCGCACTCGTATTTTCATAGCTTATTATAAAGCCGTGACTACGACTTATATTTGGTCAACTTGGTAAGTGAATCATTAAAACAGAGACACGTGCAGCTTGAATTTCGCATAGAATTTCCAAGTTTTCCAACAACTATACGAAGTACTGAGTTTGTATGGAAACGCGCTCCTTCGATTCTAGTCTCTTGGGCTATGCAGAGGTGAACGTCTGGCTATCGCGTGACTTCGACTACTCAACAAACTCTGGCCTAACCATTAACCGTTGGCCGGTATAACTGATCAGGTCATTAAGCGACGCGGTAGTTAAAGAAAAATTTGAAAAAAATATATATATAATATATATTTTTCATGTTTTGAATTTATGCTCTCAACCGTACGATTAATGACTTAACATTAACAAAAGAGGGCAGCTTCAAAATTCGAGTGACTTGAGAAAACGAAAATATAAATTAAAAAGAAGAAATGAAAAAAAGAAAAATCGCGAATCAGTATACGCGTTGATTGTTCAATAATCGAATGATACCAGGGACGTAATTTATCTTGGAACAGTATAACGTGATTTATTTCTTTATTCAGATATTAAGAAACACTGCCTGGGGCCACGAAAGTGTTAAAGTTAAATTAATCAATTAATAAATTGTGTTAATCAGAAGCTGTGCAAAATCGTATTATTTTCAGACAGATACAAGCGGAGTATATTTTAATGAATCTCGTTAAAGCCATGCTGTTGGTATTACCCAAACCACTCTCTGGTTTATATCACTTTATTTTCTAACAAATTTAAATTCAACCGAGCCAAATCAAACACCAAATCCTTCTTTGCCAAATTATTATCCCCGGTATAATTCTATAGGTAAAGGGAAAACGAGGGGAGTATATATTTACAAATAAACGAAACAACTGGCTGATAAAATCGTAACTAAATCCTGAAAGCGATGTCGAGATAAAAGGCTATGATTAAAAAAGAAAACGTCTGTAACTCAATCCACTGGTAGATTTTCAATTACTATAGTACATTGAAGTGAAAACGAGATCACGATAAAACCATGATGTACATTTACAGCTCAGTGAAAAAAAGATGAGGTTGATGGTCTCTTGAAAATGAGGTTTTAATTTCCCATCACATAACTTAAAAATATTTATTTTCAACCGAGTTTTATAGTGGTGAGTTTTCTAGTCGGTGGCTTTCATGATTGATTTATGCGTAAACCTCAGCGGATTTTATTCTCAAAAAAGAATTGAGGTATATATCCGGTCGTGTTACGAGTAAACATTCGATGGCTTATAGGAGCGGTTTACGACTTATGCTATTAATATATCGTTACATAACGAGTATTGTTTAGTATTTCACGTTGTACCATGGACATAGTTGTATAATATCATGATGGAATAGTTTTCGAGTTTCACAGACCGAAAACGAAGTTGTAAATGTTTTCTTTTTTCTCTACATCTCCGCGATTTTTATTTATTGAAAATTTCGTGACCCTCAATTCACTGTGAATAAAATTTCAGCTTTTGGAAAAAAAAAAAAAAAAAGAAAACCTTTATCAAATTGTCTGGAATAAAAAACGAATTGAAATTGACGTAAGTAAAATATTAAATTGTCCTAGCAAGGTAGCAATCGCAACTTTTTTGTAAAAGAAAAGAAAAGAAAAAATCTTTACACCCCCAAGGCACGAGAAATACCTTCTGATGTCAGATTAAAGTTTTTGCTACTTAAAAAGTCAAAGATTATGAGTCAACCTTTAAAACCATCCTGTGCAGCGTTGCAGAAAGACATAAGAAAAAAGAAAATTAAAGGTTTGAAAGTAATTTAGTACCTAACCAGGGCGATGGAAAGACAGAAGATTATCACGAGTGAACAGCTAGGCTGGTCAACCGCTCGCTGGGGTCTTTGGATCGATAGGTCAGAGGCGAACATGAACAAGACGAAGATAGTAGTAAAAAAGGTAATAAAGAAAAAAAAAAAAAAAAAAAAAATAAGAAGATCCCAGAGGATGAGTGTTTCGATCGATGGATTTCTTCACGCGCTATTTACACTCTTTACAAGCACGCGGGAGAAAACTTACGTTCAATTGGTCGGGACAAGCTCGAGTACCAAAGAGGGGAATCCCTGGCTCGTTGGACACAAGTATTAGACTGGGAAGTTGTCCAATTTCGAGGATGATAGAGAAGCACAGAAATCGGAGAACAATTGGTCATCCCATCATTATTTGACCCATGTAATGTACTACAGATTATTCAAAAATGTTGCTTATCAAATAATAAATAATCGCAATGTAGATATCAAGTTTACTGCATATAATTTCAATCCACAGTGTTTCGAGACAGAAAATTTGGCTTAGAATCTTGCAATTTTCATTTACTCCAAAATTCTTGAAATACACTCGTGTTATCCATTCAACTATACCTAGTTGACAATTATCTCTGTTCCATGGCAAGCATTTATGTCACCGTCCAATTTTCATGAGATATATATATATGGTTGGTTTACACGAAACACATCTCTAATCTACTTGCCTTCGCTTTCTCTGACTGAGACCTTTCGGCTCTATTAGCACCAGTATTATGTATTATATACTTACATCAGTACAATACACGACGAGAATTTCTATATATTATATAGAAATACCAACGTGTTGGGTTACGGGGTGAAACTGTTCGTTTACCAAGACGCAAGAGACTTGATCGATCTACCCTCTTCGTACGAAATAGAAAAAAAAAAAAAAAGATTGGGAATTTCATTCTCCGAGCAAAGAAATAAAGTATGTATGCATGTATGTATGTATACCTACTCTCTCTTCTCAGAGATATTCAAGTACACAAGCAAAGACCCGTTGATCGGTGTTTTTTGACGATATTATTGGAACCACAAGATTTTCAACGAATTTAAAAATCATCTCGTACGAAATGTATATCAAAAAGCTGATGCTTATTCACATGATTTCGAATCAATAAAATTCAATCGCTATGGATCATTCGTATTAAGCTCAATGAGATATAAGGTATCATTATATACTTAACACTTTATTCTACCTTGTATAGAAAGTATAGAAGAACCGATCGTCGACTTATTGGATTATTTAACAATCCATGAAGATATAAACAACGATTGGTGTCGCGTAATTGGATCAATACATTTTACTCAATGCTCATATCGAAGACAGACTGTTGTCACTTAACAATCAGCAGAATATTGTGCGATAATGTGTCCTTCGATCGTGATACTTGTATCTTAGATAACTAACAGATTTCGTAGCAATTCGTGTCGAATAAACAATTTTCTTAAGCCGTGAATAATTTTGCCATCAGTCGTGCGGGAGTCTGTACCGGCACCTATTTGATTGCGCTTGGAGGGAGGTTTGGGTGTAAGACGTGTCGAGACTTCGAAACTTTTTCGTACAAAAACAAGCCGTCGGTTCTGCCTCTTCCTCTTGCTTTCTAACCCCGTCTTTCCCCCATTTCCACGCTTCTTTTCTTACCTTATTTTTTCTCTCTTTATTCTGTCTTTCGTATATTCTACGTTTTACATCAACCTACGAAGCCTTTCATCACGAACAGAAAGAGAAACTCCGTAGGGGACCAAAGCGACCCAATGATCACAGTCGGGGGTTTGAATATGCGAATGAGTGGCCTTAAAGCCTTGACCCACAAGATTCTTTTTAGGCACGTCAGCTTTCGTGTTTTAAATTTGGTTTCCATTCTTTCAAATTCTCTTCCATTTATTCACAAGTACAATATATATAAAAAACAAAAAAAAAAAACGTTCCAATTCCGCACATTAGTCTCCAAAATTACTTTTTCTAATTATTTAAAGTACCTACTCTGTATTTTTTTTTTTCGCGAGAACAAATTGCGGAATAAACATTATCGAGAATAACGATGAGCTCATGTATCTGCTGATGTTCTGCTTATAAATAGCACGTATTTAAGAGCATTGCGAGTGTACAAAGATTACGCCAATATATACAGTGAACTGTATCACCGTGATAATATTAATTTCACCGTGGTTGAGGGAATGTCTGCCATAGGTTATTGTGCTACATAACGGGGTGGGTAGAATTTAGTCCTTTTGTTTCTAGGATTATATGACTAATAAACATTGGCGACAACGATCCGGCAGGGTTACGAGCTAAGATTGAATATAAATGGCAGGGGTAAAATTAGCGCAATAATTCGTATTTCAAGATCGGCTTTCTCTCATTGCGGTGAAAGTTTTCGTTGGTAATTAGCAGTCGACGATTTATTTCTACCATTCGGGTGATTAATGAGATCAAGTTTAGAAAAGTATAAAGTTTT
This sequence comes from Tenthredo notha, assembly GCA_914767705.2. Lineage (NCBI taxonomy): Eukaryota > Metazoa > Arthropoda > Insecta > Hymenoptera > Tenthredinidae > Tenthredo > Tenthredo notha. The sequence continues at coordinate 7,914,020 of OU611907.1, forward strand.
TACGAAATTCACGATTTTTTCGTCCATCGTATTATTTATAACTGGCATATTTTTATATTGAAATCTATTTCATGTAATTATTTTCGAATTTATTTAAACCCTTAGTCTAATTTTGTTATGGCACGAAGTGATGATTTGAAAAATCGCTTATATACTCTCATCGCACGTATGTGGCTAAGCCCTACGGATTTCGAAAAACTGAAATCGATTCAAACGACAACCTGCATCCCAAGTGATAAGGGTTTGTTTTACCCTATGCGTTGCCACAAAGGATTTAACACATACACCCATATCAGAAAGGGAAAGTGAATAGGACAACGAACACAGCACCGCGGTAAAATCTCAAGAGATTATAAAATTCGAGAGCAGTAAGGGATAATAATTTTACCTAATGGATCGGAATCCTTTATCTAAACGTACAGGACCTTCGCGTTTAGTAACTAGATTATCACTCTTATCGAACCGTTACCTGTTTCAACGTTATTTGTCACTTATTTATCTGTACGTATCTAAAGACGAATACGAAAAGATAGAGTTAATAGCTGCCACTTTTTATGATTATCGCGATAACTCTATGATAGAGTGGATAGATAAGTTCGTTACCTAATGACGATGTTTTCAACCGCTATTCTTACTTTAAACTCGCTATTCTGTACACACTGATAAAACTTAGTTAAGGCAAATTAATCTTTAGGAAGTTTAGGAAAAAACGAAAAAATATAGAGTCGTGTGATTGTCGAAAAAAAAATCCATTTCATTATTTTCACTTATTAGTTATCACCCTCATCAAGATGGCAAGACCGCAGCAGCACAGCTGAGCCCTTCGCTATCCACCGCCAGTTCCCACGAAAGCTTCGACAGCCAAGATGAATGTTAATTAAAATTAATTAATTATAGAATATCGATCAACCGAAGGACAACTTCTAAAGTCAAACAGATCTATAATGCGGTCCCTTGTGGTGCACCCTTACGTAATTTCTCTGAGCACATAATATCCTTGGACCAAAGTTAGTATTTAAATGACAATGAATTTGCATTTGGACTATGACTTCGTTGATATAAGGATAAAGACCTGCTCGTCTCCTATGCTCAAATAATCCTCGTTTTTTTTTCCAAAACACCCTTAGTCATCGTCCATTAGATCCTGATCCTTAAATACGTAGGATACAAAAAAATAAAGTGTCTGCAAAAAAATAGATTTACTTTTTCAACTCTACTATTCGACGTGTAGCAATAAGTAATCTCTCAAAGTTAGCGGAGAGCTGTTGCTGCTGCTTCATAGCTTTAACAATTTTCTGAGAAAAGCGTATAAGCAACAGCTTATCACGATGCGTATTCTTTAATATTGGAAAAATTATATGGTGCAATTTTCAGATCCGCGTATAATACAAACAGTATTCGGATATTTTTTCATCTTTATTTTCTATATTTTGATAGAAATTGTATGGCAATATTTCATAGAAAATAACGATATAATTCTTATTGAGTAAGGAGCGGACTTATTATTGAATGGATTCTGCTGATATTGAAAGTGTGAGACAATAATTTTTCGTTAATCCATTATTTCGCCAAAGCTCAACTCCTAGGATATAGCAACAAGTTTTATCGCCTATCGATTGCATGCCTTGGTATGGCCCAGAGCTAAGAAGAAAAAATAAATAAAGAAAGAGTGCTAGTCACTTCGAACGTAGGAAAAACAAGACCGAAACGGACCGGAGATGGTAGGTGAAAAAACAACCCGGCGTCAGAACCACTTACTGCGACGGTAGTAGTTTGTTAAGCTGGTCTCTGATCCCAATTGACTCTAACTCAACGCCAAGACACTTGGCTGATCTCGTTTTATTAACTATACTTTTTTATTTTTTTTTTATTTCTTTCTTTCCTTCTAATTTCGTCTTCGTACTTCCCAGTTTACCCTACAAGTTATACTCTCCGATGCATCATCCCTTTATCAAAATAATTCATGAACGATAAAGCTCAGGTATAAATGAAAACTATTGAAATTTGAAATTCAGCGATATTAAAGTCAAGGAGGATTTCATTTTACATCTAAATACGAATAAAAGTTCTCTACTTCAGTTCCACCAGAATATTTCTATCGCCACCTTTAGCCCGATACGAATTTGTCTACTGTTTAATATCACCCTTAATATCAGCCTGATATCAACCATTTACCTACCTTCAGTTAGGAAGAAAGTGAGAAAACATATCATCAAAAAGAACCAAGTTTACTGTAATTAGCTTTTAATTGTAATGGACATTTGTTTTTGCCCACATAATTGAATGAAGTACTTTTAATTTTATAGTCTCCGATCGACCGAGACTCCGACAATCTTACCTGACTAATAGTAAAATATTGTATCGCAATATACAACGCTCACGTAGGTCGTATAACCGGCTCTTAGTAGTCACTATACTAACGATTAGATGTTAGATTTAGATTAGAATAATAATTGCTCTAGGCGGCAACCTTTGCTGGTGGGTCAACGCCACATCATGATGGCCGGCTTCCACATACTACACGCGCCATTAAAGAAGTATTTCCCCATAAAGTGCTCCATCTTTCCCTTGGATGGTGATAAAATTGCTTTTGTTCGCTCGTACCGCTCATGTCGTGCTAGAGTTGATCTTTATAGGGATGAAACAGAGAGAGAGAAAGAACGTGGAAGAGAAAGAGAGAGAGATAGAGAGAGAGACTAAAGGTTTAAAGGTGGACAGTAGAAGGGTTGAAAAAGGTGTTCGAAATATCGACTATATAGATAAGCTATATAGATAATCGTGGATATATTAAAGGGAATCGATCCAGGTTTCATTCAGGTAAGAAAAATATAGTTGAATGTTTAATTTTTGTTTTTTTTTTTCATTTTTCTTCAATTCTCTATGTAGATTCAGCCGTTTCATATATCATCACCATTTCATGTCCTAATTACAATCCCTAGCTCTGAAAGTCTGAGAACTAATCCAACCGAGTAATGTCATCCCTTTGCCATGTACCATATTATTTTTGTATAATAATAATAATCCTGCTGCCTTTCAAATTCTAATTCAAAGATAACATCACCTAAGGCATCAACCTTACTTCCTATACCGTTCTGTGAACTAGGTATAACACTTTAGAGATTTAGAAGGGAAAATCTGGTAATAATACACCCTCGGCTAGGATAGCATGATAAATGATGATACGTGTCCTCGGATACTTGAGTAGGTATGATATTAAAGCCCGAGAGATTGTGTGCTGGTGTATAGAAGATGAGGTGAACTTTGATCTCTGCTGTGTTTATTCCAATGGAAACAAAAAAAAAAAAAAAGGGATTTTATACATTACGAGTGAACGTGCAAGAGTATAAGGATTCTGTATATTCATCGCCTTATCTGTTTTCGTGATTCTTTATTTGAATATGATCAAACCTTGATTCACCACAAGTATAGAGAATAGAATAGAAGGTAGACACGAAATAATGAGAATGGAAAAAAAGAAAAAAAAAGAAAAAAAAGAGATAAAAATTTCGAGAAACCCCAAACGTGAGCGTAGCAATTCAAGCCAAAGTATTTTTCTGACTTGGCGCATTCCTTCTCGAAATATATGGACTAACCTCAAGAAATAAGGGTGGTAAGAAATGTTAGAGAGAGAATACCGAAATGGGATTGCTCCCAGCGATGTGAAATCTTATGAGAAGCAAGGTTAACAGCGCCAAACGACCTGTGCTCAAATAAAAAAAATAATATAAAAAAAAAAAAAAAAGAAGAGAAAAAAATTTTCAGAACTGCCTTCGGGGTTCGTTACGTTATGTTACTTTACGGGCATTCTTTGTCGACCATTCTTCACGTACTCGGCAACAACTTGGAAATTCTTGTAACTTATTTCTTCAGACAACACTCCATGGACCAATGTTTCAGTTATATATGAGCACTTTCGTATCATCACCTAAATTCTACATCATTTTCATATCGCGAGTAGTCTTCTTATTTTTACATTTATATAAAAAAAATTTTCGGGATTGAAATTCATCAAGTTTATCATACGATATTTCAAAAACGCTGACGTTTATATTGACGAAGATCGACGGTATGTCGATTTTTCAATTTTATTGTTCTCCGTTTTACCCAGCTACCTGCACCGCTTTCTTCCCTCTCACCGTATCTCTATTCCTTTACTGTGAATTCATCGCGTGGCATACGAAGACTGAACATTTCAGTATCCCTTATAGGGCTACAAGGCAAAACCATTAGTTAGTAGTCAGCTTTGTATAGTATTATAGTTTGTGAATATTACCATATCGTTATGGTAATTATTACAACCGATGTGAGTATAATTTCATCCCTTATTTCATTCCATCTACACTGTTTTTTCCGGCTGAGATATCTACCATAGAATTATCTTTCATTTTAACCCACGAATTATTTCAAATTAAAATGAAGAAGGGTGACTTAAATTGAGCCCCATTCACCACCTAGAAGTCCTGAATCGAATTCTTTATCTGAGTCCTTGAAATATGAAAATAAAAATCATATTCAATCAAGAAGTTCTAGAATCTTTTTTTTTTTTAAGAACCGCAACTTCTCTTAGTCAAGTGACAAAAATAAATGCTAAAAAATCACATACCCTAACGATTTGCTAAACCCACCCGTAGAAATCAACTCTGAGAAGTATACCCAGCACCGTGATCGCGGAAAACGGCGGTACAATTGTCAATTTTAATTCACAATTTTGATTCCCGAAGCTGCAGCAGGTTATTTTCCTTTTTCTCGACCTGAATAATTTTATGTGTTGATTATAAACATGTGGGAACTCTCTACATCCCTTTTTTTCCCCGTGCCTTTTTCGCTCTCATTTTTCCTTTTACCATCTTTCTTGCGCTCTGGGGGTAGTAGGCGAAACGGGGCAGTCAATATCAAGCTGTTCTTGATCGAGAAAACTGAAGAGCTGTACACCAGGTAGTGAAGATCGGGTGATAAAACACGGTTCCCGAAGTAATTCCACGTGCCATGCTACGTTTGTTCCTACGATTTTTTTTTTTACTTCAAATATTTTTCAAGGCAAGTCAACCCGAGTGTCAAGTGGAACGCACCGAAATAATGCGCCAGTGATTACGGTGTTCAAATTGGCGAGATGAAATAATGAAAACTGGTCCATTTATTCCGAGATTTTATAATCAACAAACTTTGGTATGCCTCGGCTCGATTCATGTATAACCGAATCTCTTCGAACGACCGCATAAAGTTTATAAATCCACTTTATACTCCGGAATCCACGAGTTTTGGGCGGATATCGAAGACGCTCTTCAGAGATCGTCTTTAACCAAGTCTCGCGAGTCCTTCGAACGGCAAAGACACGACAAAGGACTTACCCCGTCGCTCTCAGTAATTTCTGCAAACACAAGAATTTCTCTCAAGCCTAGAATTCTGACAGACAATACTCACTCAGAGACTGTAACTGCGTTTCAACAAAATCATTGGCCTGTTACTGATGATAAAACCCCACACGATGTTCCACGTCTCAATGCTTTCTCAATCGATCACATAACGACATTCATATATATTCAAAGTAACACCCGTTCGTTCGACGTGCTGAATATAATAGCAGTAGCAAAAAGTTTTCCATATTTTCCGGTACTGGGTTTTATACAGAGGCTCAACCACATCGTATATAGGTATATATATATATACACACTTTCGGTTTGAATAATATCGATCTTTCGTCAACGCCCTAGGGTCTGGTCGAGCGATAATTCTTAGCTATACCTATTATACAAGTCTACCACTGAAATACGGCATATTTAGTGTACGTCGGCATATACGATAGAGCCTAGACTAGGTTTCTGATAGCGTGTGGATTATCTTAAATCTGACCGACACGCTAGAGGTAGGCCAAACTAGTCCTGGACTTGGGTCTTGAAGCCTCTGCAACGCGATGGGGTGGCGGAAGTTTTGATGGAGGGTGGTTGAACAAAATTCGGAATAGAATTAGGATTCAGGGCGAGAAAATAAGGGCCCCATTTGCGAGAGGCGCTGTGCCTTTTAAGCTCGCTGTAAGGGCTGTTTTTTTTTTTTTTTCTTTCTTTTTTTCATTATTTTATAACGTTAACCAATACACTTTCAAGCAAACGAAAGTGGCGTCAATTTAACGTAAACATACTCGAAATTATTTACCTCCCTATATGAGATTTGAACCGTTCATTGAATTACGAAGATTAAATATTTAGCCAAGATCAAAGCCGATGCTTCAGACTAATCGGATGAGACCGAGGATTTATTCAAGCATTTATCGAATTTCAACTCTAGCTCGACCGTTACGAATTCAATCATATTCCTGCAACTCTGAAACTGTCGAGTTACGTTAATTTATCATATTATCGTAATTGTAGAACAATCTCTAAACAATACGAAAATTTTCATCAGAACGCGAAAATCACACGAGGAATAAACAGTAGTTGAGATTTTCTTGAAATTCATATTCCTATCACCGTAATCTCAATCATATGATAACATTCATGGATGATTTACTTGAGTCAACCAACCAGAAGATTTTTTGTTAGTCTACGATGTTTATCTGAATACGCCTAAGGATATATAGGATCAAGTAAATAGGATTTAGATAAATGTCCACGGAGTTTCGTACTCTCTTATTTATTTACCCAATCCGTTATCATCATTATATAATATTCAGATCAGTATTTACGTATCAAATATTGATTGGCAATTGTTTTTCCACTAGTTACACTTTTACACCCCCCCAAGTCGCGAACATTGCGCGTCGTGAAGAGCAAAGCTCTACCCTCGCAACAGGTGGGCCGTGACTTGAACTGAGAAGGGTTTATGTCCATCAAATCACCAGCAAAGATATGTCTATCGCTGTATAGAAACTGTTCAAATTATTTGAGAAAAAAGATTTTTTTTACAGGAAAATAGATGCGTTTCATTTCTTTTTTTTTCATTTTTTTTTTCGTTTTTCATACGCAATATACTTTCTTTACCTTTCAACATGGTCTGAACGCATGTTTATCCAGCTGTTGGTATTTAACAACGTCGTGTGAACGAATGAACGTCACGCGACGGAAGTTTTTTTTTCTTTTTTTTTTAGGTGGGCCAAACAACGCGAAGTCACCACAATGTGTTGCAGGAAACAGTAGTTTAAATAGAAATAAATTAATCAGTCACAGCTGTCGAAACGACAGGAAGAAAATGTCGCTTTTCATGATCGCTTAATATCAATTTTATCACTTTCACAACTTCATCTCCCTTGTGACTTAACACGGTAGGCTAACAAAGATCGATCGACTTTGGTGAATAAAAAAAAGCCAATGTAATCAATTATCGAATACACAATACCCTCAACGAGCTCATAATCACAGAGTTCTCATGTAAAATGACCGGAATATTTTTTTTGACACCTTAAATAATTCATTTCTAAATCTGATTCCACCTAATTTCATTTCTTAGTAGGTACGCCGGGCTGGGTTGGGACTGTCTGACTCAACAGGCACTCGCACTACTGAGCCGAGAAACTTTCCATAGATATTCAAGATACAAAGCGATTGTAAATAGAAGTTTAAGGAAAGTAGAATGAACGGTCTTTGATGACGTAATATCTTTTGCTGACTTTCCAAAATCTAATAATGCTTTGGCAGAATGTCAGTCAAATGAAACCAGTCTAAAGTTTCAGGGGGAGTAGGGGGCAAAATATTCTCGGAAGTAAACGAGCGAGTCGCGGTAGCAGAATTTACATATTTCGTATTTACCCTGCATTTATCATATTCGATGCTCTAGGGGTAGACTTACTCGAGTAGCTAAGGGTTATATGGGATCGAGAAGGCAATCGGTGGGTTTGAAAAGGCAGTTGAAATTTTCAGAGTTAGGTGAAGAAGATTTCTTTCTCGATCTTTCACCTCATTGAAAATGGTATAAAGCGATACAGCTGTAAATCTTTTCACGAAGTAAAGTGCTTCATCTGGTGCACCTTTCCTAGGTCGACGCTCCCCAAAAAGTGTTCACAATCAGTCAAGGGCTAAAACCCTGAGATCCGTCAGCAGGAGAGAGCAAGCTATATATAGACCGTGCCCCGGGCATCGATCGACGAACCTGGGACCTGGACGCCTGTGTTCACCATCTCAACCCGCAAACGAAAGCCTGGTGATGCACGTGGTTGGGCTGGATGCGTTGCCTTGCGGCGCGCACAAAGTCCTAGGTACTTCATTGTCAAGAGTCAGGACTCAGGATGCACCCCAAAGTAAACTTAAATTGATTTTCCTATATAGCGTCAGGAGTTAGTATTTCACCTTTACTATATACATAGATACCTAGAATATAGATTAGCACAGACTTTATGCTAACTACGGAATATTCATATACCTACTATTGTATCAATATGGTGACAATATTGAATAAATTGATTTCCGAATATCTAATGATTTGATATATAATTCAGAGTGAGTGGCGAACCGTTGCCACAACATATCTGCACATGTAAAGAAAAAATCTTTTCATATACCTGATGCCTATGTAAGTGTAATGGTAAATTGAATGACTGTGATCCTTTCATAATCCTATAGCTACTCTTTATTCCAAAAGAAGTTTTACTTGGAGTTGAATTGTAGCAAAGTTCCCTGCATGGAAAATGATCTTTTTATTACTTGGATATCCTTTTTTTTTTTTGCTTTATATATTTCGTCGTTTTGTATCGTCCGGGGATACCGCGGAATAAATAATTTACTGATGTGACATGTTATAACGTGAGTTATAGTAGGATATATATATAAAGGACAGGACATACTGTATGATATATACAGCTATATACTCGGACACTATGGCCTAAGCTAATTCGCGTAGGTAGTACCTATAACACTTTGAATTTAGTCAACTTGAGATCCGAACCGAACGAGATACAAATCCCAAAATGAGTGGCTTAACGTTCAGTCGCCCGTCATCAGGAACGTGAACAGAATATATTTGCCTTAGATTTTCCCGCGCTTTGGGGATTCAACGCTGTGGATTTTGAGACTTTCGTAAACACCGTGGATACACCTGCGGAATGGAGCTGAACAACTAACAACTAAGTTCATTGACCCTTACCTCAGCACTGACACGTGTAAACAGATTTAGTATTATATATTTAGTTTATTTTGCAAAATTATACTCGTTAGTACCTACCTATAATGATAGTTTATTCAATCCAAGTAATTAGTTACAGCTTTTCACCCTCGTTTAAATAAAATGTATATATAAAATGAAAAAATTTCCTTCCATTTGATTAAAAAAACATAAAGAAACAAGTTTCAAATTATTCCAACTTTTCATACGAGATTTTCACCTAGTAATGAAGAATGTCACGGTATATTATAGCTTATAGACTGCTCACGACGTGTCGTCGATATTTTTTACGCTTTTGATTCAATCCGCCGAACAGCTTTCCATACTGAATTTTTATTTTTTTATTTCTATAACGTCAACTGGAAATTAATTTCTCTCCTATCAATCGAAAGTGGTCTATGTACAAGCGTATTGCATAATAAATATTATTATTAATATTAATTCAGTTCACGTTCAAAAGAAAATTGGTTAGATGAGACTGATTGGGTTTTAATTGCTAGTGGTTCTTATATGTTTTCTAGAACGTGAAAAAGAAGTGTAGTAAACTTGAAAATTTCGCCATATGAATGAAAATATGCGTTTTCGTTTCTTTATTTTTCTACTATAGGATATAATTATACAGTATACAATATACATACATATAGGAGCTAGAGAAAGAATTTGAAAAATAACCGAGGGTAAGTATTGAAAATTCTCATGAATTCTTTGAGAATATATGTTTGTAATATCGCAGTGATATTCACGGTTATATTGCCATTCTCGGTAATATTGCTTCGTTTGTAATACCAAGGATCGTGTCTCGTGTGCACGAGAGGGTAAAAAATATATATATTTCAAAATCGGTAAGATGAAGGAAATCCCCTATATAAAGCTATAGTGCACGATGTTGAGCGTAGGTATATGAGTGAATGAAGTGAAGCGAAAAACGAGTTCACATATAAGAATTGTAAAAATAAGAAAAAATTCGATGAATAAAAACTATTTTATTACTTATGGCGAAAGAACATAAAGTTAACAAAAGATGCTAAATCCAATAGAAAATGATGCTACTTCTATTCGACGTTGAAGAGACTAATAAAATCATTCCTATTGCGTTGGATAGAAATTGGCATTTATTTACTTAGGTATTTGCACGAGATCCCGCGATGGGTGAATCCTTAGAAATCGTAACCTGGACGACATGGTTACGTAACAATAATGGAAAGCCCCTCCGTGTCGAGTGAGTTGACCCATGACAGACAACCTATAACGAGACTGAATACAGACAGGAAGCAAAATCTCTGAACTCTCCGATGTTTGATTCAAACTATACCTCGTAGTAAATTATTATATGTATTAAACCCGTCGCTGTTTCGCTAAGTTTATAGCCGATTTACTAAATGGAATTAATTACACTCCCCGTCATATTATATTTGATTAAATATACACCACTGATATAGAGTTGGATGAAATGCATCTAGCCACAGCTTATATATAATATTCAAATATTTTGCTGAGTTCGATGATTCGAAAATAAAAGGAAATACTAAAAAAACAACAAAAAAAAAAACAGCTTCCGCACATATTGGAGGCTGCTGTCATTCGACGTAGAGAAAGATCTCTCCGGACCAGATCGAGGAAAGAAAGAATCAGATGGAAGAGAACGGGGATGATAAAAGCGCGATGTCTGCACATAGCGTCGAATGATCTTTCAAAATTTCATTGAATTTGAGTATCGAGAATTGGAGAAAAGATCAGAATCCAGAGTTATATATATTTTTATTTTATTTTTTTCCAATTGGAAATGGTCATAATTTGAACCCCAGACTTAGGGGGTGGGGGCAACGTCTAGGAGTAATTCAAGTCGCGGTATACCAGACTAGTGCAGACATCAAAGAGTTGATTACAATGTTACGAAGCAGCCCTAGATGTGCAGACGATGTGGTATCACACTAGTACATAGCTATATACTGATACTAACACCGTTTACTACCTTGCATACACATGTCAACCACAGTATAGTGACCCCCGATGGTCAGGCTAAACTCAAGCTGATCCAATCAAAACCTCGCCTGATACCACACCGCGTGTTCTACAATTTATAAATATCATCGGAAACCACTATCCTCGTGGTTTTCCCCATATTCATTAGGTGAAAACCGTCTAAACACTATCGAAATATGGCAGGAAATATTAATTATCATTTACATACCTGTGATAGAAACAGTGGTCAGTAATAAACTCTTCACCCAAAATATCTATATCAGACTATTTCCTTCAAATTCCTGCAGGATTAAATACCTGCCATTCGCCACTGGATTTCGACTAGAGATTAACTATATACGACTGCCACTATATGTTTATTATATCTATATCAGTCATATATATATACATATACCTATATAATATAATACATATATGAATGTATATAGGTATATACTGAGTTTCTCCTGGTCCCAGATGGCCAGGCGTCCCTGCGTGCCGTATAATATGACGCGTACAATTAACGAGCTCAGATGGGAATCTCAGCGCTCGGTCAGGCTACGTATAGGAGAGGATCAATCCCTAGTGATACATCGATATATATATATATATAGGAATATATTTATCCATATTCTATACGTAGGTATCTATATATCGATGGATAAATTTACACAGATAAGATGCGTTATATAGTATTGGGCCAGTGCGTGCGTGCGTGTATAAGACGCGTATAGTACGTCGGACTGGTAGACACGCTGTGATTGCATATCGACCGATGGCGCACCCCTGTCAGTCACCAACCACCCTGAGGCCTGTGCCAATAAAGCAACAGGGTGAATTTGAATATAAGCGGAAAATCGAAAGATAGATATGTCCAGGCAGATTTCCTCGGTCTCATGATGCATCCGAGCTTGCAAGCATATAAAACCTATTTACATACGTACACGTATATCAACATTCGTCAGATATAGTACCTAAGCCCAAAATGATGCTTTCGATTTATATAAATTTTTCACATATTTTTTGTATTAAACCTAGTGGTAAATGAAGAGATTTGAATAATGGATAAAAGCAGTTATTTTAGAATGATTTTAACGAGGTTCTCTTTATTTTAGTACCAAAAAATTGAGGAGCAATCAATAGGATTATTGAATATGCATAAAAGCTTTTCGGTATATTTTCACGTGACAGCTTTTTTTTTTTTTTTTTTGGAGTTATATAAAAATCGCGTTAACCCCACGTCCGAAATATCGCGAAGAGGACTCTTGACGAGATTCCGAAAGCTGAGGACTTGGACTTGATTGGGATCGGAGGGAACAACTACCCAGCCTAACTTGGCACAGACGTTATCTACTTAAATACAAAATTCCACAAGGTCAACGGTGAAACGTATTATTCGCAGGACACTATAATGCTAAAGCCGAAAATCCACATGAATTACATTACAAGTCACTACCCTCCAATCTCAGGCGTCTTTCACACCAAATTCCGCGGAATCTTGGCTTAGCTGTCGCCTGATATGAACCCTAAAACCTGAAAGGATATCGTAGAAGTTTATCGATCCTTTGTTCCCCCTGTCTAACAACATGCGAGGATATCTCCTATCTGTTCTTATTTAGTCACTAAATTTATAATATTTAAAACCACGATTACGGGATCACGCTTATCTCATATGATATCAAAAGTTTAATGGGTATCACTTGCTGGTATACCCCGACACGCAAAAAGTACATATATATGTATATGTATAATGTATATAATATACCGATGTATATCGTTTCTACCACAAAACCATCTCACAGGGTCTTACCGGACTTACTAACGCCAGTTATTATAATCATAGTTTTAAATATTTTCACAAGCTTTTAGTTAGAAAGCAACTATCTATTTTCATATTATACGGACCACGTGTACGTACGTGATATACCTAGATACGAACGATAATCAAAGGTAGAGGAAAGTTTTTCACCCGGAAATGACGAGAATCATGCTCAAGTTTGAGAAAAGTTTAATTAAATAGTTCGATTTAGTTTACCACTAGCACGCAGATAAGAAAGACAAGTACCGGAAATACTGTTAGTTGAGCTTTGGCATGAGACGGTGTATTCTTAATCAATCAGCATATGTCCAGGATTTTTTATTCTACTCTCTTAATTTTTAGAGATTTTTTATATGTCGAGAAAAATCAGCGTTTCTCTTTCTTTTTTTGCTTTTCTTGATATCTCACATGCCATAAGTGTAAGATTCTCTGGAAATTAATATGTGTGAGACATGTAGAACGTAGGTAGTGCAAATATATGTGTATATTATGTTTCTTTGATGAGAAAATATCATTGGCATGGAAACAACAAATTGAATTTATTTTAGGACTAGCCTGACGAGCTTGCAACTCACTTAGTAATCCTCGGTCTGTGACAAATTTTTTTTTTCTTTTTTATTATTTTTTATCACTTGACGCACGACAAGTCTAACGCGGGCTAAAGTCATTTTCCGCACTTGCAAACTTCAATGGTTCTTATCATCACCCGTACCTATACCTACCTAACGTACTACGTATCTTAGTCACTGCAGGCAACCTGTATAGTAATTTTCCATTTTTTGAAATATAGCCTTCACGTTATTTTCACATATCTTTTTTTTTTTTAAACCTAAGTTTTTTTCCCTCTGATTTATAGCCACCTTTTTTTACACACAAGGTATGACAAAATATTGTTGTTATCCACGGAATTAACAATCTGCTAAAAACAATGTTCTCATTTCTTAACAACGATTCGAATATAGATATGGATATTCGTATAAATATTCAGAGGGATTCCAATCTCTTTCATGCAATTAAAATTAATTGGTTTTTATTTCGGGGTTTTATCCAAGCTTATTTTTTTTTTTTTCTTTTTCAATTACGCATTCAATTATTGTAGCTGTGACATAAAGTCACGGTGTTTTATTCCCGGCTTATACTGCATCCACTTCCCCTTATACCTTTTTCCGATATATACGTATACGCGGTAACGCTTACGGCGGCGAAACGCACATAAAAATCTTCATACCCGCGACGTAATATTACCTGCGGTTGCTATTAAAAAATACAAAAAAAAAAAAGAAGAAGTAAATCGCTTCTACTCATGCTTTCTCTGTACCTACATCCATTTGCATAAGTTTATCGGAAATTTTCGTTGTAGTATATGAATAAACGTTTGAAATTTACAAGAATTTTTTCTCCCCCATCATGCGATTCCTACCTCGCGATTTTTCATGATTCAAATTATCGTTTACTATTGTATCTAAACTTCCCATGGAGTGAACTGATGCGTGTGACTTTAGTCGTTTCGTTTCTTTTCTTTCGATTTTTCTTTTCTTTTTTTTTGTCTGATTCACTTTCAGTGTTTCCACTCGAAAGTCTTTATGGCTTACGCTTATCTGTTCGGCTCGGAAATCAGCTGAGGTTGAGTAAAGGCGGGTTGGCGTCGGCGTTGGAGTCGAGCCTCGACGCCTGTGCTTTAATAATTTACAGGACTATACCGGAAAGGGAATCTACCTCAGCGTCGTTTTTTTTTTCTTTTTTTTTTTTTTGCTATCGAACGTATTAGGCGAGCGCAAGTAATTTGTCAACTGAACCAGAGTCCGCGAACAATTCTTCTTTTATTCGGCATTCCGTTAAACGTCAATTAATTATCGTTTTCATTTTCCAAATTTTACGCACTCGACTTTGCCCCTGACAGCTCGACGCCCGCGACCACGTTCGTACCAAATCGAAATTTGCGGTTGATTAACAGACGGTTGATTTGATACCATTTTTTACCCTTACCGGTTTTCCCTTTCTTTATTTCTGTCACACAATCCCCATCAAACCTTAACGAACCATTTATCTGTTCGTAAAATGTACCTTTTCGCCAAAGTCATCAACCAACACTAAGCTGCAGAGCATATCCATAAATTTCAATTCTACTTTTCAATTCAAGTTATAAAGTTCGCTGTTAGCCAACTACTATTATCCTTCAACTTGTCAATTGTCATAAAGCCATTAGAATAACGGATAACGCTTATCGCAACTAGATATTTCCATAGTTACCCGCGTGTACCTAGTTCTAGAGTTCATATTCTTCTGAATTATAAACTTTCTCATATATGCGCGATCACTTTCGCATTTCTTCACGCCTTTTCCTAAATTCCCTACAATTTGTTGTATCGAGTTAATATCGTCAACTTCTTATTGCTATACAAGTATATATTCGCCGTTGAAAATTTTTACACGAGGAGATAGACAATTTTTGAGGAACTCTAAATCGAGTCAAAGACCTCAGTCCAATATAAACTATAGGTAGGTTTCCCTTATTCATACGGTTTCATTTCAAATTGAATATCTCTACATCTGTTGCTGTGCTCCTATTCTAACTAAAGTATTCCAAATTTAAATGAAATCTGATTTCTTTTTCTCTATCTCTCTCTTTCTTTCTCGTTCCATTCAGTACCGAGGAACATTTATTCTGAAATTTTTACTATATGCATCACTTTGACGCTACGACAAATCCAGAAGAATTCGTGACACGCTATGACCATTGTAAGTCTTTCTTTTTTTTTTCTCTCTCTCTCTCTTTCACTATTCTTCTTTTCTATGCTCCTTCTTTTACCACTTTTTTTTTTTTCATTTTATTTTGCAACCTCTACACCTGACGGATCTACGTACATACTTGCGATCTCACACCCTCTGCAGACGAGCTTTCGTCCGACGGAGTAACAAAGGGACGTCGAGAACATTGTCAAGTCGAGTGGATTGCTTTCGACTAATACTCGTTCCGGTAATTTAGACTCACGGAATCACATTTCCCATTTTCCAACGGTCTTTGACAGTTCTTATAGTAGTACCTACCTACCGAGCTTTCAGACGTTTCAGATTAGACGAAAATGGTGAAAATCTAGTTTGATGTAAAGACGTGTAGGTATTTGAAATGTTTCGGACAGCTCAAGGCGTCACGTTTCATCTTCAAACTTCGGAGATTCACTATTGACAGACATTGATACATTCCAATAACAAAACGATATTTCTTAGCTTTTCTATAAATCACATTAAGTAAGTTCGGTGAGATTCGAAGCGAAATTTCACCCACCTATCCATGGCTAGAGACAAGCGAATCCAATTTACGCAACAGGTATTCAACATTCTTGAAATCTATTCTATAAATATCGCAAATATCGCAGAATACGTTATAAGAAAATTTGTCGGAAAATATATAACATTCATCAATGAATCTGCGCTGCTGCTGTGCTCGAAGGGTGATTTAAAATTATACACGCGATGTGAAGGTGAAAAATAATTTACTCATTAACTGCTCGATCGAAATGTCAAAGACAGAAGTCGAGCGAGGGGTTGCGAAAGTTGTGATTATCACATCGAACTGATAAGAAATATTTCATCAGCGAATATGAAAACGATCATTTATCTCATGACGATGAATTCAAAAATTATACGACTCACCTTGCACCCTTATTGTGATCTTCAGTTCCCAAATAGTGTAGAAAATATCGAGTATCCGTCAGCTGGGCATTCTATACTTTTTCTATTTTTCTATACTTCTATTTGAAAATGACTAATTACCACTATCTTATTTTCACTATCACTGATTTTCTCAAATAATATCATTATTTCGCTGCACTTAAACAAATTGTTTTATCTTCACTAAAAATTTACCCGCACGCACCGTTAACTAAAGCTACGCAGCCTACGCGTAGCGCTTGCAAGCGCCGCACGGTCGCTACACTAACTGGCGCTTTCAATTGAATTTCGAACTCCGCAAGCTCACAACCAATGAAATTCAAGCCTGCGCTTGCGCAATCGCCATTTCCGACCAATCACAGACCGTCAAACAATCGCAGAAAGACAATCCAAACCGGTTATTTAATTTTCTTTTAATCTCATATGCCCTTCGATTGAGGATTCCAAAATACCAATTTGTGCAAAAAAAAAGTATCGTTATTTTACGCCCATTGATTTGATTGTATGAAAATAATCCCCTAATACTAATCATATCGGAACTGGCTCCCAATTTTCTGCAGATTTTGCTGCAGATCAACAGTGTTCTGCTCTCCCTAGTTTCAAAATTGACTCCAGACTGACATGACTTTCTGAATTGCAGAATTTTATACGGAGGATAATCACAGCACATCAGATTCTTTTCTTACTTCAATGTAATTTCTACCAATAACTCAAAACGAATTGAAAGTTAAACGCGGTTTTCCATTCGTGCGTATAACATGAGATGTTTCAAATATTTACAAACGAAAACTTTTTCCTTTCTTACTCCTTACTAAAAGGTCAATGTATATTAATATACAAACTTTCAGGTTGATTCAGATGTTTCAAACAGAATTTTCAAATTATGTACGATTTGCCTTGTACAAGACAAATACCGAGACAGGTCGATCCAATCAACTTAGACTAACTAATCATGTACATGTTTTCATTTCAGGGCTGAAAATCTTTCATTGCAAAAAATGACTCTATCTTTTCCTTAGCTGAATGTGTGGAAACTTCTGCGGTTGTGTATTTCGATGCAAATATTTCAAGATATCAATTTGCATACGGGATGCAGTAGATTACTCTACTAAAGATGCAGCAGGTCTGCGATAATACTGTGCTAAGATTCTTAGAGTAGAATTTTCAGAATTTTCTAAATATACAAGCTGCAGATGAGCTGTAGAGCACAAGGCTTTAGCTGTGAGGTGTGGGCGTTTTGTTTGCATATTTTTTGGATAATAATTAAATTTGAACACGCACCCTAGAATAATATTACAAGGATAAAGCTATTTACCTTATTATGTGGCGATATCACTTCCGCGCTCACTTGGAAATGCGAAGTCGATGTCAAGTCATACGATAGAACGTTATCATTCAAATTTTCCAACCCGCCAAAATCTCGTCCTGAAAGAATGAATACAGAATAAAGATAGACTTTCCTCCTTCATTCGAGTGATTCATTTATACAATTAGAAAGCTACGCTTAGGTGTTAGTCCTTCGTCTTTACTTAGTTCGTAAATGTTGAGGTACAGTGAAATATGCGTTTGGAAAATGTTCCTAATTTGGATTCAATCAATATTCGCAGCGTAACAGATCACAATTATAAAAAAGCTACGTTGGTACTGCAATTCCAATCGAGTAATTGAAAGTTTACCCTTGTTATACATTTATGATTCAAAAAGTATACCGTCCAATCTGCAATCACCGTTAAATTAAAATCAAATAAATCAGATACGTGAATGTTCGATGAATTCAGTATATTTTGAACGTCATGTAAACGATGAAAGTAAAATTTAGTTACGTTATTGAAAAGTTATGTTTTTCAGGTGGAATATTTTCTCGCATTATCCACCCACGCTTATAGAAACTAGTTAAAACTTTTTCTACGACCGACTACTTCTTCAAAGTCTTCAAAGATTGAGAATCTCTCTCTCTCTCTCTAGTGGTGAGATATCCTATATAAATTATTTTCGAATCAATCAACTTGTCAATTCAAATTATACATTCTGAATATCATATTTGCATATACATTTCTAAAATTCACAGTGCTTTGCGTCCAGCTTCTCGTTAGCTTGCTAATATAATCAAAGCATGCTGCCCAACCCCGTATATTATTAATATTAGAGGCTAGAACTTATGCTAAAATATTAACCATGGAGGAATTAGAACAATAAAGTAAATATACGACAGAGAGGTTTTTTTTTTTTTTCCATTCAGTACAGTCAGACATCATCCGTTTACGTATGTCATCGACCGAGAGGTCAATCACTTCGAGAAATTACCTATATATATATATACACGTACACTTGAAAGATTTCATCTAATTTTATACAACTTTGAAAAGTACGTAATATTTCATGGGATTTTATTTATAAATATTAGTGTAAGCCGGACTTGAAAAGCGATTAACTACTCGTCGTTGAATAATTGAGAAACAGTAGTTCCTACGCGTATGGGTCAGACATCGGTCTTCGCCAGTCTCTCTATAGACGCTAGCATAGTTTTGAGACAATTTTGCAACTCTCTAAACCACAATTTTATTATGCTATTAATTATAGATAAAAAAAAACGACGGATAAAATAATATTCGATTTAAAATTGTACCTCTATGAAAATTAAACAATTAGAAATATATCCCGGGTATATCAAAATTTATTACGGAACTAACTAACGCTAGATTACAGGTATCTGAATTCATTACGTTATAGCGTATAAATCAAGGCTGTATTCCACCGTGCTAATCGCTGACGATAACGAGTAGATATTACTTTGATTTAAACTATACTGTAACTTGACGCTTCATTTATAATCTACGTCTATATTCACATTAGCAAAGCAACTAGAGCCCTTCGTTTAAGTTTATGTATTTTTTTTTTTTTTGTCCGATGTATTGCACCTTACTAGTTTAATTTCATTTGAAAGTTATCATACGTGTAATGCGAACTAATAAATTTCTCTTATTAAACAAAAATGATTTATACTCAATTTTCTATTCGCTAATCGTTGTATTACTATTCTGTATGAGATGATCTCCAATCGAATTAAGTAATAACTGATCATCATGACTCTAACAACATTTCTGTTTTTTTCAACCGAACTTTCATTTACCACGATCACGTGCCAAACGAGGCAATCGTTAGAAGTTCTAGCAGCTGAGATATGAAGAGGTTCGTACTCGACTACGTGACCTGCATTGATTCAGATCTTTCCGAAAAGTGATAAGCACTTAGGAAATCCGCAAAGGAATTTATTAGACTAATTTTAAATTGACCAATTTCAAAAATCAGCCAACGATACACAAGCATATATTCATTTTGAATAAAAGTATTACGATTTCGGTCTTTCTCGAAATCAACTAACCGGTATAATTCTTCAGCGATTTAATACACCTGTAATCAGAATAAATGAATAATAGAAAGCTAAAATTTAACTTCAGTATCTATCTGTAACGAAAATCATAGAAAATTTGTCCAACTGACTGTTCCATGAATGATTCGATGCAAAGTCTAGTAAAGCTTAGAGGATGTCAAATTTAAAAAAAAAAAAAAAACGCCAAGGGATGCTGAGCAGAATTTGCCATTTGAATTTTGAAATGAAAACCGTAGGTTCCAATACGAATGTGTTATTAATTATGAGAAATTTGATGATCTAATCGATCCGGTATGATGGAGATGAGTCTTAATATTGTAATACGTTTCTATAGAAAATTAATGATTATGGTGTGAGAAATGAGGACTATTATTCTCAGAGTTGTGAATGGTCTAATAATCTCTAACTAATTCTTATAGAAGTAAGAGGATTATTTACATGATGGATCTATTTATTAGAACAAAGGTTCCAATACGGTACTATGGCACACCGATAATCTCGCAACAAGAATTTCTATGAATTGTTAACTCAATTATTCGCACTTCAGTGATCAATTATTACTCATATTCATTGACAATGTGTTTCGTTGCAAATGAATGATATCGACGAATGCAGTCCTCTGTGTAACGTGCTTCGAATCGGTTTTACGCTTCCGCGTACCTACGTATTCTATACAATTTATTAAATAAGATATAATGTTGATTTTTTTAAATCAAACAACTATATAATAAAAAAAAAAATAGGCAATTTATTCAATCTTATGATAAAATTGTGGGATTAAAATTCTGGCTAAATATTTTGGAAATGAAAGACTTAGAGTTGAAGAAAGAAAAATAAAAAAAATTGTTTTTTTTTTTTTATAAATAATAATCCAAATAATGGTGATTTTCATTATCAAAAACCTTTTTATTTGTACAAATAAAAAACAATAACCTTATAATACATAGAATATTATTTTATAACAATGATTTGCTTCGATTTATCATTATTCAAATTCTAATTATATTATATCAATAAAGACTTAATCATGCCTAGATGACGAATCTAACTCGCAGATATTATTTTCCCTGACCAAATACAGTCGAATTTCTTTCTTTATTTCTTTCTTTCTTTCTTTATTATTATTAATATTATTATTCACGTTACGTATTGTTTATTTTTACTATTTTCATTATTTTTCTATATCCGAGTTATATACTTATATAATATTTATTTTCTTTTTCCTTCTCAATTAGAAAGTGGCACATTATGTTATTTTAGAGAGGCATTTAAACAATTGATTTTCATAAACAAAAAACAAAGAGAACGAATTTTTTTTTCATATTATTTTTCTTCTCTATAACATAAATTAAATAGTAAATTTAACGCAATGACCTATAAATCATAATCAATTATTACTATTATTATATATTCCATGGGAATTTGAAACCCCCATAATTTATTTAACTAAATAAATGTTACCATTATCAGATAACTTTCAACTCATTTAACAGATAGTCATTCAGGTAATTATTACTCGCGATTAACAGCTCATCACTATTGTTCTCATTTATTCGTAATAATTTTGTACTTATATATTCGATTCCACCGTTATTTATTTCAATTGTTTTTTTTTTCTTTATTCATTATTCATTATTATTATTTATTTATTCGTAGATTAGTCGCGCACACCTTGGAAAAAAAAAAGTAAATACTTGAGGCAATATCCATATTTGTCATTTTAATGTGTATTATTGTATACCTATATGATATATTTACGTAATAAATATTTAATCGTGTAAAAATCATGATATTAGGTAAATCAGTTTTTTTTTTTTTATGCGCTCAACACCTTAATAGTTTACAATATCCAATTAATTTACAGTAATTAGCTCACAGTCGTGCTTTAATACATACGATATCAATGATCCACGAAAAGATGATACGAATTACTATGAACAAATCTCAAATTCTGTTAACAATCGATAAACTAGCTAAGCTGCCAATGACAGTATCATTTTTCTCAAGGTTTTTGATTTGTTATACATATTTTATTCCCATTTATCTTTTCTTGTTTTTCATTCTTCTTCTTTTTTTTTGCTACTTTTACTTCTTTTATTATGAAACGTTGAATAGGAAATCAGCAATGTGTCTCCTAAGTCATTTTCTAAATCTTTTAAAATTAAGACAATTGTGCGGCAAGCTGTTCCTCTTGTTGTATTTTACGTCTGTAATTATCCAACGTTAGTTGTATTGTAGTTTCAGAATATCGGCAGGCTTCGGCACCACAGGTACAGGTAAATGATTTGCATTTTATAATCCAGAATTTTTCCCCATAATCAAATCTGTAAATAAAATATTATCAATCAATCTATGAATTCATGAATCACAGACATGTCAATATCGTATAATTTTCATCAAGCTGGAGAATTAAAAATCAAACAAAATATAAACTTTCTTATGCTTATCTTTCAGTCACATATCATCCGACGAATTCGAAAATCTTCAACATACACGTGAAAAAAAAAACTAGATACACAAACTCAAAAATTTCCCAAGACTTACCTTCCTTGGATGAGTTTCAAAAAATAGTATGAAATAGTATAAGATTATAGATCTTTAACATTTCTTATATAATGAAAAAACGGCGATTACATAATAAGACGCGATTCGGTAAACGCGAGGCAGCGAAAGCAAACGAAAAATGTTTCATTTAAACATACGACAATATTCGTATAAAAATCAGTACTATCATTGTTGCCATTTTATCAGGAAAAGTTTTTGTCAACATACCCAAGCTCTTCGTCTGCGTCGATATCCCGATTTGCGAAGAATGCGATCCTCGGGAAATGGAGATCTTGATGTTCAACAAACACTCGGACAGGTAGAAGATTCGGTGCACAAGAATGGTTTATGAAACGAGCTAGATTACCATAACGCCTCGCATCTATGCAATACGTTTCTCCATCCTGAAAAATGAACACAATAATAAATAGTAATTAATATACAAATATCTTAACATCGGACAATTACTCTGTAATCTCGGCAACTCCAATGAGCTTTTATAAAAATAAACTCACTCTGTTGTCCAGATCGAACAAGTATGAATCGTCTTCGCGATGATCAGCTTCAGAGTCAGATATTATTTCTCCAACATATTCACATACATAAGTCCCTTTCAAGATGAATCTCAGAGTTCTAAGCCCCCATCCTTTTCCCTTTGTCCTAAATAACTGAAACCGTTGAGTCAAGCCGTGCTGTACTACGCGATTGTTACACGTTATACGATTGCAATCACAGGCTTGGTTACATTCGAACAACATGGGAGGATCTGTAATGCAGAAAAACGTGAATACTGTATAAATAAAATGGATTTCGAATTTTTGTTTAGGGTTCTAGAACAGATGAGGAGAAACAGAAAATGGAAACTATAATAGATGAGGCGCTATTATAATGATGCTCATACCAGCATAGTTAAACTCAGGAATGAGCTTTCCTTCGTCATCATACCAGCATCTGAGACTGATATTACCGCATAAGCATTTTTCCGAGCTACAATTATCTTCGCATCGACAGGATTGCAGGGAGGTAATTGTACGATCAACATTGATACTACTTGTAAAACAATTTTCTGTTACATACAGAAAATCAGTAGGCTTATCCTCAGAGTCAAACCCGTTTACACATTGTATGGGATTTGTTTCTTTGCCGCGTGAAATATCACTGAAAATAAGAAGACGAATATCAGTTAGTTATATCTTGAGATAGTATAGAAAAATGATGAGAAAAATAAGTAGAAATGTGGATAGCTTGCTCACTATTTTAGAGCATTTTCTGCAATCTTATGCTTGTGTTAAATTTTTTGATCAGCATTGATTCCTGGCCGTTTTATTCGACACCTGTTTTTCCAATCTCGCCTTTTTTCAGTCATCGGATACTTACTTCGACAATATCTTAACTGTAGTTTCCCACATGTGTTCAGTTAGCTCGTTGACCTTTGCATTTAATCTCAGTGCGGCCATGGTATCACCTTCGGATGGACAACAATTCACAGCAGTTTCTCCAGCTGTATTCGTTTCACCGATTTTAGCACCTCGGGCCAAAAGCAGAACGCTTACAGCGTATTGGTCCTGCCTTGCGGCAATATGCCTGAAAAGAATTTTCATTAGATCAATATTAAACTATTGGAGAGCAGAATGAATTCTTTCTAAATCGTATTACAAAAGCTTACAATGGGGTATCTCCATGCACGTTCACAGCGTTAACATCGCATCCCTGGTTCAATAGCAATTCTGTTATTTCTGAACTCCCGCTGAATGCGCTCCAATGTAAGGCGATGTTTTGTTCAGCGTCTCTTATCAGAGGATCACATCTCTTCTCTAACAAAAATCTAGCAACTTCTGTGTGACAAAACTCACAAGCCCAAATTAAACTCGTCCAACCGCCGTCATCCACAGAGTCTATTGAAAAACGAATTTATTCATTATTTATCATTTTTTGCCTTATTTTATGATCTTTCATCATAAGATTTGGTATTCAAAGTGTTTCAATTACCTACTAAGGTTCTTGGAACCTTGCATTCAGATAGAATGATTTGGCATACATCCAAATGCCCAGACTTAGCAGCCATGTGTAAGACAGTCATACCATCTTCGCCTTTTAACGTCACGTCCGCTCCTATTTTTATTAAGTATTTTACAACGTCTACTTTTCCTTTACTAGCGGCTAGCATCAACGGAGTCAACTGATTCTTATCCATAACATCTAATTGCGCACCAGCTTGTATCAAAGTATGAACGCAAGGCAAGTGACCTTTGTCGGCTGCAATGTGCAAGCTTGTACGATGAGCATAGTCTCGGAACGTGTGATTGGCGTTATACCCACAAGCTAGAAAAACAATTCCATCAATTCAACATAATTCAATTATTAAAGCATTCAATTTCCGAATACCTACCCAACACATTGACTAACTTCTCCAAATCTCCATTTTTTACAGACGTGTATAAACTCATAATGGTATAACGCTCTGGTCTATCGGTGTTACAGTTCGGTTGTAGTATTTTGATAGCCTCTGGCGGGATCAAAGGGCTGGGAGGTCTTCCTGCTAGCTTAGTATTGTCCCCTTTTCCGGTAAAACCCATTTTTGCTGACGGTAGTTTTGAGAACTTTCTACGTGTTGGTATAAAGACAGGTTTCCGCATTGCTTTCATAGTGATCGCCACGTCGTATGATGAACTCTCGCAACCACAGTGAGGGCAGAGTGCTTTTTTATTCGGATAAATCTCGCATTCTCTGTGGTACTGATGCCCATTCCCACACTGAGCAAACCTACCCTGAGTACAGAACAATCCGCAACTTGGACAGCAGTTGTGTCTGAGCAATCTCTCTTTGTGCATTCTACATAATATTATAAAAGGCACTCTGGTGCTAGGTCTCCGCATAGCAACGTCATTTGTATCCACCTCGTTGCAGCAACCTACAAGTTTATTATCTATCGAATCAGTCGCTGTACAGTACAGAGGAGCTCCCGATCCTGTGATTGTCACGTATAACTGAGACCGTATTTGACACAGGCACAATAAAGCCGGAGTACACACCTGTAAAAAATAGATTACCATTTGTAAATAACAACTGGTATTATTTCTTCAAATTAGGCTGAAACTTTTATTCCTCAATCTGTATAGCCCTGAGAATAATTATAGTTTCATGCTGTAGATTATTTTGTGATACTAACTTCGCTTAAAATTGCAGTAGATTCAGGTTTAGATGCTTGACCCTCGGCAGGACTTGGACTAGGAACCATACTTCGTCGAGTTCTTTTGGCAGGAACGGCACCTTCTTTGAAAAAATGATTATATAGTTAATATTTGATTGAATTCCAGTTCGATGAATGATCACTGGGTTGAAATCAGTCTCGTACCTTCGGGATAGTCGTTATTTTTTCCAGTTTCCGCAACAGATGGAGATCCGTCTGAAAAATTGTTACAGAAATTCAGTTTCAACCATTTTGTAATCTGTAGAAAAAGGGCAGATGCATCACAACATTCAAACGTAACATAAAAATAAAAGAAACAGATTTTAACTTATTATTGTATGTAAAAATTGATGAAAATTATCTCTCCAAATTCACCTTCATTCGAAGAGTCCACTTTAGCTATTTTCCTAGCACTAGCACTACCCTTAGGTCTTCCTCGTTCTCTTCTACTTCTCCCGATAATTGGTTTTAAGAAAGGTTTATCAGTTTCAACATTGCTAACTGTGTCTTCCTCTCTGTTTGGACTTGCAGGAGTAGAACGACCGGCGTTGTTCTGATTACCATCAACTGTTTTTGAGATCGGCGACAACTTAGGCATTCCTTCGAAATCCATTGATAAATTTTTTGTATCATCCATGCTAATATCGGTATGACTTTTATCCGACAAACTTGTAGTCTTCGATGTTTCCAAAGACGTATTAACATCGGCTTGTGTTCCATTTAAATCAGACATATTTTGAGAATGATCATTTTTAATATCAACATTTTTTGCATCTGATTGCTTGTGCTGATCCTTCCATTTAACAATCTTTTTCGGCCTTCCTGGTCTACTGTACTTTCTTTCATTTTTAAATTTACGCTCATCGGTATAATTAGACTTCTCTTTACGTGCCATTGCGCTTTCTAGTACAGTACTCTTAAAAGATTCTTTGCACAATCGACGCGCAGATCGTTTAGGTCCAGCAGGTCCAGGAGATTCCTCTGTAGAATCACTGTAACAAGTTTTATGCATATAATATCAATCTATACTATGATAAAATAAGACTCGCTGATTTGCACACAGTATTTTCAGTACATATAATTAATAATTAATAAAATAATGAAACCCAATGAACTACATTCTGAAAAGATTCTGAGCAAATATCAGAGTTGCGATATATCAGGTTGACCTAAAAACGACGCTTGATAGAAAAATCAACCGATTTCAATCCATTTATTTGAGATCATGTGAACCCTGGTAAATCTTATCCTAAATATTAATTAAATAAAAAGTAACCTTAATGCTCTTAATCTAGGACGTCCTACCCTTCTTTTCTTAGGGACAGAATTCAGTTCTACTAATTCCGCTGAAGTTTTACTGATCTCATGAGCTACCTCCGCCTTATTTATATTAGAATCGATGATTGTTTCCGGAGAATTTGATTCTTTGGTTTCTATAACAGGTGTTATGGCCTTTTCAGTCTCCTCTTCAATTTTCTTATTACTTTTTACCTCACACTCAACAGTTTTATCATCATTATCATCAGACTTATCACCAGGGTTTGAGTTATCGTCAGAATTTTCAATCTTTACTGATACACCGCCAATTTGATCGCAATTAGTCAATTCATCAGGTACTAATTTAAGATTTGAGGAACAGCTCGATATCTTAGTCTTTTTACCATCGTCTGTATTCTCGTCAATTGTTCTAAAGGTCAGTACAATTCTTGGTATAGATTCCTTGTTAGGACTGATTTCCTTTTTCGAAAATACTTGCTTACTGATATTCTTATCATTTGGCTCTTTATCAGATTCATCGACTTGAGGAGGATCTGGGACTTCTGATATTTTCGTACCGATAACATCGTTTATTTCTTCCGATATTTCATCAGATTTTTTATCCTCATCAACCGACTTGGAATGATTTATTGAAACTTTATCCTGCTCTTTCGGGACAGTTTCAATCTTGTTATTTTTCGCCGGAGATTTATCAGCCTCGTGACTTTTTCCCGAGGTTATACTTTTGTTAAACTCGTTTGTCATTCCTTCGAGAATTTTTTGTATACTAACTTTGTCTTCGACTACTTCTTTGGCAGCCATTTCTTCCTCTTTTATACAATCAGCACCCTCAGCTGGTGGCTTGCTCATTTCGTTGTTATCTGTATTATCGGACATGAGTAGTCCTTCGAATTTCACTTTATATTTAGAATTGACAAAGCCTGAGAGCTCTGATACATTACGTTTATATTGACTCACATATTCGTTAAGGAATAGAAAAAACCGAATGCGTATATCCTCGGAGTATGAAATACAAACTTCTTATACGCGTCTTCTGCAGCCAACACGATAGTGCACAACCTAATAATGTCGCGTTTACATATCGTTTTTGACTTAATTTCACAACTAAAAATAACACAATTTATACTGGAATGCGGGATTTTTTTTCAACTATTTATCTTGCTAATTATTTTCAGGCTAAGTCGATTGTTTCTATTGTTTTTTTTCAATAAAAACAATAAACTCTTAGCTATCTCGTCTACCTCCGAGTAACGGGTGGCCATATTGATTGCTTCAGCCTTCAGGGACGTCCCAACCGCACCATATTTTATTTTTAAACTTTATACTTCAAAATTATGATTTAATATTAAAACTCTACCGGGGAATTGTGTATATGAAATTATGGACTCGGTCTAAATTCAGTTTTATAATAAATAGAGATTTATTAACCGTATAATCTACTCGATATCCAAATATAAATGAAAAATAATTATATTGTGTATGAACCGCCTGCCGATGCGAGACTGCTCTTACGGAAAATTATTATCGCGATTCCTGCATCAATGATAACTAGAAAGTCTCATTGTACGGAATCCAGAAATTATTGTGCACAAGTATGATTTGTTTTTATTTTTCTTCTTCTTTCTTCAAATTACTGTAAAAATTGATTAAAATTTAAACCCACGGATCGCATTGCCGTAGGTGTTCAATTTTCGGGACGATTTATGTTTTTCTAATTCCTTTTTTTTCCGGATAAGCACCGTTAGATTTTCTTAGGTCATATCAGTAAAACTTAGCAGTTTTACTACCGAAAACGAACCATATACTGAATATCTCTTGTAGTCTTATACCGATTATGAAATCTGTTGATAATTAGTCGTCAAAAATTTGCGATCAGTTTTTGTAATGATCGCGATATAATTATTAAATATGAAATGAATATTCTCAACAGTATTAAAGACATAAAACTTTGGTGGAGCTGCGATAAATGGTACATAAAGCCTTATTTATCAGGTAGTTATTGTATGGTAGTAAAAATAGAATGGGACGAAATGCTCATATAATATATTTGATAGCTAAAGATTTGCGTGTGTTATTTATTCATTTTTATTTTATAATTTACATTACAATATATTTCCTATCAGTATAACACGCTAGGTGACAAATTACATAAGAAATATTATTTCGATCTAAATTTGTTCGATGATAATTATTACTACTTCTTGCTCTTCGGTTTCAATGCGAAGTATGCACCAATCAAAGCGAACGTTGCGTACGTCGCTTTAGCCACCTAAAAAAAGTTAAAAGATTTTTAGAAATTAAAAAACACTTGGCTTTTACGTGGTTCTTACGTAAATTTGTAACTTTAGAGGTTATAGCTGAGAGTACGAAACTTACATTTGCCCGGCCCTTGAATGTCTGGCTGTTGAAATGTTTCGACAAACCAGTCAGACCCAGTTTTGATTCATCAACATGCGATTCCCCAGACATTTTCTGAAATAATTACAGTTTTTTCTTTATTTAATCAGAATATGAAAATCGTCGTTCTAAGTCCAATAAATATATACCGATAATCTTGTTTCTGCTTACGGAGCAGTCTCGAAATATTACAATTTACAATGGCGCCTTGTCAATTGTCATACAGCGACAGACGAGCAAGCAACGGCAGACACGGAACCACAAAATCCAGCTGGAGGCCTTACCATTGGTTGACACGGGTTGAAATTTCACACCCGACATTTTCATTGGTTTAAATATTTCGGAATACTCGCGATTGGAAAAGATTTTTCGTCGTCTGCTATATAGCAGCTACGCGCATGAGCAACACATCGCAACCGCGAAAGAATTTCAAATTGTGTATTTACAAGAATCATCGACTATTGCAGCGATGCATCTCTTCCTAACTGCTGACAAGGTAATATTAAATTTCATTAAATATACGATTAAGAAAAATTCTCGTCGTAAAAATGATGAGGCTAACAATCTAACGAATAAATTATGAATACACGTATATCTCGGAACGAGATAATTGTTCATTTACTTACCTTTTAAGAATATTATTTCCAATAATGTAGAATGAAAACAGACGTAAATAACCACGTAATTTTAATACGTACACAATTTGAATGGAATGAATATTGTACTACATATGATCTAACATTACACAGCCATCATACCCTACATATGTAATCAAGGTCATAACAATCACTCTATCACATCATTTTGCAATACTGTTTCTGTCGGGGCTATATCTTATCATCTAGAACACAATATGATTTTGATATTTCTTCAATTTAAATTACAACCAAACTTCTCACAGCGCTATATCATACAGTATCAATAAATTAGGGAGCAAACAGTTAATAGCTTTTGGATTATAACAAATATCTTGTCTGATCAAGTTTACCTCATTATATCAGTATTTCGGATTCTATAACTAGGATGTGGTATTCCTGACCTTTCTGTATATATAGTAGATCAGTATCCCCGCATAAGTTGCCTTTGCTACCTAGGATTAACGGGTATTCGTGAATGAACTTAGAGTGGTATTTGAAAGTGTGATTTTCAATATTTTCAATGTAATGTTCATTGCACTGAATAAAACTGATAAGAATAGTATATTACTCACATTAGCACGTCCATAGATGGTTTTGGAATTAAAATGTTTACTCAAGTTAAAGAATGGCACTCTTTCTTTGTTTGAACCAACCGTTGCATTCCCCTTATAATCTGTGGGAGCAGTCTCACTTTCATTGCTTGACAATGTTGGTGCGGATGAACAGTCTATCGATGTCTTTATTTTCCCAAATGTTGGAATTTTTGAAAATAATGTTTTTCTCTCAGGCAATGATTTCAGTTGAGCAGCCTTGCTAACATTCTTCTAGAATATTTATTTTTATTCTGTATTTTATGTGAAAAGAAAAAAAGAATTCAGAAGTTTCTATCACATCGCATAAAACGAATTCAATCACAAGATTCAAACCTTGATATCAGCGTAAAGAGCATCTATGGAACCTTTAACTTTTTTATAATTAGTTTCAACCATTGATACCAATTTTTTTTTCAATTCAGGATCCTTCACAGTTTCCTCAATGTTTTTAATCGTTCCTTGGGTCAGTTTCTTAATTTGGTCAATTTTTTCTTCCGAAAACGTTATCAAACTCTGAATTTCTTCGTACGACCTAATCCTAGTTTTTAATCCATTTTTGAAAGCTTCTAAGTGTCTGATCAGTTCTTCTAATATATCTTTCATCCTAGCAGAGTATTCTCTGAATTTTATTTCCACTTTTGCTAACTCTTCTTTAGAATGATTTTTATAAGCCGGCAGCTCATTCTCTTGAAACATCTTAACTTCATTAAGAATTTTACTATACATTTCTTTGATTTTTTCTTCAGTTTTAGATATTAGTTCTTTTACATTGTCACCCGATACTTCTGTAAGCATACACATAGGTGTTTCAATATTGCAGAGCTATAAATGTTGAATCATAGCATGTAGATGTATAGGTATAAACTTCAACTAGCGTTACTCAAATTTATATATTTAATATTTTAATATTACAGTCAAACATATTCATAAACCATCTTAAAGAAAAAGAAAAAAAACACTGGAAACTAAGATAACATAGAAAATGATTACTATATATTTAAAGGATAATGATTATTTGATATATATACTCTTGATTCATTTTTTAACACGCATAAAGACTTTAAGCATACTTTGGCTTTTGTGCTTTTAACACTATTTTCTACAGTCTAATTAAACAAATATTAATATATTTATTATTCACGTTTGTTACTCAACGACCCTTTCATGTATGTAATCAATTGTAAAATGTATGAAATAGCTGTCGATGTCAAACTCTTTACTAGAGTTTGCTGCTGTCGTTTACTTGATTGAGATTGGTTCGCATTTATTTTACATGGTTTTTTTTTTAAAGGGTCAGACATTGCGCGTTATTATTTATATTATTAAATAATAAAATGTATAGTGGTCATACTCAAATAAAACTACGAGATTCACGAAAGATTTTTTACAACCAAATAACTGCATGTCTGTTATACATATGTATAATTAGATAGCAGCTTTTGTTTAATTTGTTTTAAATCAAAATAAAATACGTTTAATGTCGAATCCGGAATCCTAAATAATATTATATCCTTTCGTTTTTCTGTTGATCCCTGACTTCGCAAAATATTAAATAGACCTTAATTATTATACCTCGATTAGTCATTTATCGTAAGTATTATTATCACATGTAATAAAATTTACTTTAGCACCGTCATCAATTTTATAATTGGCACTTTTAAGCTCTTTGTCATATTAAGACTCCTTGGCCGATACTTTCTAAGCTCCCAAGAAATTTGATCAATACAATATCAGGAATCAAAAGATCTGCTTCACAGAAGCTTGGTGAATATTTAAACAATCTAATTTGTACAAGGCTATAAACTTGATGGGTTACTAAAAAAATATTTTCATTTTTTTTTTATCAAATCTATGAAATAAAACGTTTCTTCGATCTTTAAGATAAACAAATAGAACTAATCTATGGAACGAAAAAGAGCTGCACTAGCTCGGCACTTACCTACAATATTACCTTACATTTTGATACGCAGATATATTATCAATATATGTATTAATAATAATTTCACAATCATCTTATATTACTAACGGAAACATCACTCGGTTTATCATAACTAAAATTTTCTTAGTAAGTATGAATACTGCAATGTAGGAAACTGTACCCTTCAAATTATCAAAATTAGTATCAGACCAAGCAAGATCTGTTTTAAATATATTTTTTTTTCATGCTGTCCAATGTTCGTCATCGATTTCATAGGCTTTCATCAAGCGCTGAAAAATATTTGACAAAATCGTTAGAACGTATGAATAAAATTATATTTAATGAATCTAATGATTTTTAACTGTAAAACAAGTACTTACCACCAGTTCAGGTACTGTGGAGCCTGGCGGTACTGGTGTTTGTTCAGCAAAACAAATAATTTCCTCCACCGAAATTACTTTCAAGTAGTACATCATTTTTATTAAGGAGTTCAGCGGAGTTAGATGTAAAATACCTTTAATTCTTTTCGAATTGGTCATCCGCGGTAATCTGATAGTTGTTCTTGAAAAGAAAAAGCACACACATACAATTAAAAAATGTTTATCTCTTTCAAAAGTTGTATCAAATGAACTGACAGACTAAGGAATGCAGGATGATTTCTATTTTACATACGCAAGCAACTATTGCAAATGCATTATCAAAAGACTAACGATAGTGCAATTATTTTCACTTTGGAGGATAAGCCTCAAATCGGCTCAATTTGAATACCTACCCATCGAGTTCGGCGAACAAAAGTGGACTTTGAGCTCTGCTCACTTCCTTGAAATTAATCTGCACATGTACGAGTTCCAGTAGGCGTAGTATCATGTTGTGATTCTCATATTGGGTGAAAGTTAGTGCAATTTCGTCAGTGCTAGCCCAGCCTTCATTTTCAATATTGAATAGGTATATCGTTTGCCTATTCACCTCTGAAATGATTGTTGATATCAAGATTAATTGTATTCATATAGATGGTTCTTTTCAATCGTACCTAATGATACTGAATCTCTAAAATAGAGATTTTATTCAGTTTTATCATGAGAATATTTTCATGTTATAAAGTTTGAAACGGTAAAAGTACAAAATCAACTCACCAACTGGCTTGAAAACATTGGTAATGTTCCGGGATAGAGTGCGTCGAGGAATATTGTCATTTGATGATTTTTCTTGATGATCTTTTGTTGATAGTAAGACTGCTAAAACTTGGGCAGTCTTACTTTGGCAAGTGGTATCCTTTTTAACAAATT
Organism: Tenthredo notha; assembly: GCA_914767705.2. Taxonomy (NCBI): domain Eukaryota; kingdom Metazoa; phylum Arthropoda; class Insecta; order Hymenoptera; family Tenthredinidae; genus Tenthredo; species Tenthredo notha. The sequence goes on from OU611907.1 coordinate 7,947,795, forward strand.
TGTCAGTTCGATTTTCTGATATCGTTTCACTAGCTGCTCGTGTGTTTAGTTGATCTAGCTGCGTTGGCGGAGTAGAGTATTTAAAACTTGACGTATTATTAGAGTGAGAATTTGTTAGCTCTCCAGTGATGTGATCTGTAGTATGTTTTCTGAATTCCGGTCCATCAGTCGGCATCTTTTTACTTTCAACAGTGTTCATGTCTTTGTTCTTTTCTTGTCCAAGTATCTGTGCATTACCTAATTCCGACGCTACACTTTCTTTATTAGAGTCAGTCTTGAATGTAGTCTGTGAATTGGGTATCGCCATTCTAGGTCCATCACCTGTCTGCTTATGTACAAACATGGGTGAAGTATGGGGATTCCATGTTGAAGTATATAGTTGCCGAGGCAGATGAGGAAATGCAGGATTGATTATTTGAGGCCTTGGCCAGTGTGGTGCCGGAGTATAAAATCCGTGTATATTGGGCCCAAATGACGGTATTCTTTGGCCTGCTTGCGGATGCATGTTAGGCGAAGGCATGTGATATGGATAATTTGGTCCATATTGTGAATAAGAATTGCTTGGATATAAAGGTGGGGGAGGTTGCGTTGTCATTTGTGGCTGTGGTTGATGAGAGTATGAAATATTCTTAGGCGGTGCATTTCCAAGCTGAGTATTACAGAATTGAAAGCAATTGTTATCCACTGTCATCCCACCTTTAGAAGCTATGTTAGAGTTATCATAGTTTCTCTTGCATGAATTCTGCTCATTTACCGAAGTCTGTAGACTATGCAGAGTTGGCATTGAGCTGAATGCATTCTTTTCTACTCTCATATCAAAACCTTCACACGCCTGTGCTGTTGTATGATTGCCAGTTTCTATTTCAGACGAGTTTCCGTAGCTTTTTAATCCCTCTGAATTCTTTGATGAAGAAGCGCCGTTGGGATTAAGGAACTCTTGATGTTCTACAGACCATGGCAATTTAGTGTTGTCTTCTTTACTCATTAATGAACTTTGTGCTTGTTCATCAGACTTCTGCGCCACCTTTTCAAAGCCCAGAGTCACCCTTGAAGTCTCATTCAGTAGTTTGGTCGGATACAAAATGTCTGGCTGTTCTTGTTTGAAATCTACAGTGCTTTGTTCTCCCTGCAGAAATTTTGGTAGAATTAGATTTATTTTATATGGGGTATGAGAACTTGCTGCAGTTTGACAATTTAAAGTTGATTTGTTGTTTTTCATTGAAGATGATGATGCTGTGTGTTCTTCACGTGTCTTTGAATTCCGTAATGTTTGACCGCGCTTTGTGGAACCCGGTGTTTCTGTTATTACAGATTTGAATTTTTCAGAATAATTGGATTCTATGGCTAATTGAACTTCCTCAATTGCCACTTTCGAACTTTCAGACATCAGTGGAGAAGTGAATCGCGGAGATATCGGAGATTTTTTTATACATGGATACTCAGCGGAGTTATTCTCATTATACTGAGGTGGAGGAGGTCTGTAATTTTTTGATATAATTCTCGGACTCATAAATTGCGTATGGTTTGTTGAAAAATTTGTATTCGAAGTGGAAATGTTATAAGCTTTGGCGGTGTCAAGTTGAGGAGCGATACCCGACTGCAGTGAGTTAGTATTGCCAGAATTGGTTGATGTATTCTTACTTAATAAATGATTTGTTAAATCTTGGGATGAGTTTTCAATGTCATAGTGATGGGTATCTCGTAAACTTACCGATTCTGATAATTTGGTAGCTTTCTTCTCAAGTTTGCTCTTTGTTTCACTAATCTTCTGACTTCCCAAATTATACATTACAGGTTCAGATGTATAGTAGATCTTTGTAGTAGGAAAGGTCTGCTGCTCATTAAACACTGGCGGTACACTGTGTGTACCATTCAGTGTTGTATCATTTGTCATACGCTTAGTAGCAATATTTTTAGTGTTGTTTATCAGATTTGGATTTCTTGGAGGAATTGGTGGTTTGATAATGTACTCGAAATTTGGTGTGACACTTTGCTCTTTTCGAGACTTGATTTTACTGTCAAAATCCCCGATTAAATGTTGTTTGAACGGATTTGTGTCATGCAATTGCCCTCCCGTAAATTCTTGATAATCAATCTTTGCGCTGTTTGCATTAAAGCTTTCCTTACTTATATCACTCTGAGTTTTGTTTAACAATATCTTATCAAACTCCTCCGTTGGTTTATTCGAGTATAAATTTTGTTCACCAAATCCCAAAGGATTAGAATCCCTGCTACCTAGATTTTGCAGTTTTTCACAACTTGGCGAAGTTTTATTGCTTTGAAGATTGGAATTATTAGACTCTTTAGTATTCAGATTTACCAAAGTGTTAGTCAATTCTTCCAAGCTATTTGTAACAGTTGGAGATTCTTGTCCATTGCCTTTCTGGTAAGTTTGAAAAGGATTTGTCTGTGATTTTTCTATTACTGGATTCGTAGTTGTAGCTGGTGATAATGTGCTTGAATTATTAAGAATTGTGTCGTTCAATATAGAGGCACCGCTGCTTAGTAACAAAAATTGGGCCCATTCAAGTTGCAGTTTCTGTTTCCAAAACTGAACAAATGCCTCCGGCTGAGAAATCAAGGGATTGTACACTGTGTTGGGAAAAGCTAATGGATTGTTATTTGAGTTAGCGTTACAGAAATTTGCAAGAGTGGACTTTCCCATTTCTGTAGAATTGAACCTGTCTCCATGCAAACAGTCATCCATAAAAGCTGCATAATTCAACGGTTCTGCAGGTGTTGTGAACCCCGGAGGAGGTTTAAGTGTACTCCCTGAATTTTCATGCAGAGTGCTTTGTGGTGAAACAAGAGGCACATTTTCCAGGCTCATGATAGCATCTTTGGTTTGAGTTATCTGATCTTCCAAGTATGTACACTCCAAGACAACGGTATCCCCCTATAAGTATTTTAGAAAAACCAAATAAAGTGACCATTTTTATGTCTAATCAATTTTTAATATCAACTTTTCAATCAAATAGAAATCCAATCGTCAAATGTGGGAAAAATAATCACTTTATGATAGTTTCAGAATAAGGTGAAGTAATGAAAAGCATAACGTGTTTAGTTTGTTATATATATTTTTTTTTTATTCTCAAAATACAGAACACTAAATTCTGGTATTCTCTTATAACTGGATAGCATAACATAAAGCTCTAATTTTTCCCAAAATTTATCCAGAATAAGACAATAGATAAAACTCTAAGACATATTGCATATTGGTGTTACATCAATTATTTTTTCAAATTATATTTCATGCTTGAATATTCTTACGCATGTGTATTCATGACTATTTTTAATAAGGTAATTAAATCAAGGGTTCATAAGAACAAGAACTTTCATTTCACATACAATACATATGAAAAAAAAAAATATATATATATATTCAAATGTGATGTGAAGCAGAAGAATATTATTAGCGGTCTCACATAATACATTTTTCATAGACTTTGTAAAATATAAATGAAAATTTCAATTTTTCAATCAACAAGTATTTTTCTCTTCTCTCTCTCTCTCTCTCAATAAAAATAAATGATTCGTTTCAGGTCACTTGTTTTCAAAATAATAGAATAAAACGTTAAAGTTTACTATCAGAATATGTGAGAAACGTTATACACCATCTGATCAAGGTTTCAAGATAAAAATGTATTTGAATAGCTAGAATTACTTATTCACTTAGATGATTGTAATTAGATCCGAGTCACCTTTGGTACTGATTCTTTCAACCAGCTCCCAGATATTTATACAGAGTAAATATTTGTGTATTTTATTAAAATGAAAATAAACAGAAAACTAGAAATAATATCATTCATCAGATGATGATAATAATTATCAAATTAAATTGAGAAATCTCCTGGCGTAGTTTTCGTATTTTAAAAAAGGAAAATTGTTCGCATATAGTATCACGTTCTGATTAAAAATTAGAGTTTAATCTGTTTCTATCAGGGATACATAGACTTTAATATATCAAGAAACGACCTCGACAAGCTGTTACTGCTTTCACAGCTTTCGTTTGAAAGTGTGCTGTCTTTCTCTGAGACAGTATTGGCATCAGTTTGGCCTGTAATTTGAACCCCAAAATCTTTAATGGGAGACTTTACGGAGAACTGTTGCTTTTTGACTCTAGATAAAATCGGAAACTGTGTACAGGGCTTGTTAGATTGTTCTTCAATAAATTCTATTGCATCACTGGAAGAGCTGTGCGAATCTTCGTTATTAGTGCCATGTTGTTCTGGTGAAGAATGGTGCTTCTTACGGTTCTTTACGAACTGTGTACTATTACTATCGGTTTCATTTCCAGTCATAGCAGTAGAATTAGCCGATATTGAGCAATGACTCGAGCTTGAAGTATTGAAGGAGTCTGCAAACATTTCTGATTCAAAAAATGATTCTTTCGCATTCATTTCTCCACGTTCTTCATCTTTATTTAAAGTATTTATATCTGATTCTGCATTCTCATTACAATGTATCTCAGATACTACCTCATCTGTATTTGCCTTGCTCTGCAAACTGTTGTCAACTTTTTTTGAATCACTATTTTTTTTTACACGACTAAGATTTTGTTTAGATTGGAAATTTTTCAGCATGTCATACATGGACTTAGTTTTACTCATTGGTTTGCAGGTTTCTAATCTTTTTTCAAAAGTAGTTGCTATAGCCGTTGAATCATTATCTTGTGTTGATATTTCGCCACTATTTTCGCCATCATTAGTTTTATCAATCACGGTTTCATTGTATGGTGATAAATTTTGGTCATCGGTACTGTCGGTGATTGTAGCAATCAACTTCTTGTCTTCGTTATTGTGCATCACCAGTTTCCCATTCGATACGACTTCCGACTCTTCTAGTGAATCGCTGTTGCTCTTTTCAGTTGACTCTAGATTTGTGATGCAATGTCCGTTTAAAATGCTGGTATTTTCGCCATCAATTGTATCCTGGATCTTGCAGCACTTTTCTTCATGATTTTCTTGAGTTATTGGTCTAATCATCTGATCATCTCGAAGGTCATTTGTGTCGAAAACATCATCCAGTTCAGATTTGTCATTAACTTCAACAATTCTTGCTGATTCAGATGAATTATTTTTAATTTTCAGTTGACGGACAATACGAGACATGAAATGCGATTCATCTTCTATCAAATTTCTCCAATCTCCACGTACATCCCATTCATCACTGTCAGCCATTGATTCTAAATCATTAACAATCGGTGCGAAAATCTTGGACTCGTTTTTGGATACAGAGTCTTCTATTTTTCTTCTATTATCTGGATTCAACAGCATATTATCATGTTCACATTGCTCCTGAATATCGTTGCTATTATCTGATGAAGATTCTCCTGTAACTGCTAAGGATTCTTCGTTGTCAACTGTGTCAGACTCAATGTTTTTGGTCAAATCTATATCAGTTTCTGAATTGGAATGAGAGTAACTCAAATCATCAGAATCCAATTCAGAAACTGAACCAGTAGTTTCGCAAAACTTCGGATAACTTTGTGATATTTTCGGCAATCTTGAACATTTTTCATCTGTATTGGGTAAAACACTATTCTCATCTGCAGATTTGTTGCAATAGACTTCCTCTGAAATGTTTTCGATATTGGTGATATTCACAGTTGAAACGGTGTCCTGGTTCCTGCTTGAAGTTAGATGGACATTTTCTAGTGATTCATTTTTATCTGGCGCTACAGTTTCACTGTCATGTTCTGATAATTCATCTGATTCAGATACTGTTTGTACAGTAGCTGATGACAAGCTGTCGCTTTTACCGTTTGGATTCTCAATTGGATTATGTGTATTCGAAGATTCCTGGCTTCGAGAAATAGTGTAATTCTCTTCGGCCTCTTTTATTACTGTATGATTTAATTTATGTGAACATGATGTCCCAGAGTCTTCTTGTAACTTACGTATTCCATCTGAGGTATTAGAAAAATCTGTTTCAACGCTATCTGTACCAAGGGCCTTAATCGACCTTTTAAGTGGCAGACTATTTTCTGAAATCGGATATTCTTTTAGTTTCTTTTGCTTATTGATGTAATTTAAACAAGTCGCGAATCGAGTATTTGATAAGGCATCAAGTTTTTTGGCGTCATCCTTGATATTTTGAAACGTAGATGGATCGGCCGGTCTCTTTAATTGTATAATAAAATCTAGTCCTGGATCTGATACATCTTTAGATATGGCACCATTTTTTTGGTTTAGCAGCTTTTTGCCTCTTAACATTTGCAAGATTTCAGGGGATGCTGATACCTTAGTGGAATCAACATCAGATTGGGTAAAATTTTTTTTCCTCTTTCTCAACAGAGGGGTAATTTCTCCTGGTTTCTCCTGAATGTTTCCATCGGTTGACCACCACAACATTTCACCATGCACACTGTAATAATGATCTTTATTACTTTGTACTGCATTTACAAAACAATCTTGGGCTGGCATAATTTTCTTCTCTATTTTTTTCTCAACAGATTCAACAGTTACCTTTCGAAAATCAGAAGCCATTCCACGATGTAGAGACTCTCTAGACAGATCATCGCTACATTTATCTGTACATTGATTGGTTTTAGTTTTCTCTCCAACTTCATCATTTAATTTCCACAATGGAGATTCCGCAATAGCTTGTGACTTAGTTCTCGTTTTTTGATTTACAGTTTCCTGTTCGAATGGGATATCATTGCGTAGTTTTGACCAATCAATTGGCTCCATGAGACCATGACCTCCATAGAAACTTCGAAATGAACCAGAAAACTCTAATTTCCCAGCATCTTCGATTTTCACAAATTCCTGAACCCTTACCTTTGAAGTTTTATCACATAAATTGCTATCGTCCGAAGATTGTGCAGATATTGAGCTGTCATTGTCACTCTGTTTGCAGGACACTCGATGTGCTTCCGCTATTGTTTTAAGATGTTTATAGTCATACCGTTTAGGATTCATTAAGTTCAACTTCTTTCTCAACACCTTTGAGATATGGTTTTCGCCACTGTTTTCTAGAGACGGATTGATCACTGGCAGTGCAGTAACATCAGTTGAAGAACAATCTTTAACCCTTTGTCTAATGTGTACGATAGGATTCAAATTAGCCCGACTATTGGCGCCGTCAGTCTCCGAGTTTTTAGAAACATTATCGATGCTTTCTTTTGGATACTTAGAATGTTTAGCCATGAAATTTTTAGCATAATTAGCAGCTTTTAGTTTTATTTGAGAACTTGTACCAGACTCAGAATCAGAGGGTTCCGTATTCTTTGAGTTTACTTTTGACTTTACTTTGACCCTTCTCGCTAATCTTTGAGATCTCACGTATATTTCGTAACAGTAATTCACACATGCTATGTAATGTCTAAAAACGAAATTTGAAGGCCTGCTACGCACCATGAAGCCAGATTCTGCCAACCCTGCATGTACGAGCCAGTCATTGATGTGATCGTCCGTAACACCCTGTGTATCAACTAATGATACCATCATGGAATTATTCTGGAAAATTAATAGTAATCCAATGTTATTTTTCAAGACTAAAATACATAGCGCCACTACCGAAATGAAATAACATATTAAGTGATAAAGAAAACGGCTTTCAAACTTTCTATAGTCAACTTCAATCAAATAACAATTAACTAACTTACCTCTTTATCAACTTTAACGACCATGGCGACTAATGGAAGATCTGCAACTCTAGCATAAAATTCTGAACTCACTCCTCTGGTCCAGGCATTGGCTTTCACCGGTTTTACATTGTAAAGTCCACAGGGGATGGCTTGAGCGGGTAAATTCGAGTATGTCCTTACCAAGAATCTCACAGAATCTGGAGGGTATGTTTGTGTTGTGCCATAATCGTAAAACACCAGCTGTGAGAAAAATGGAATTTATATTGGTGATGCTTAATAATAAGACTGCAGTGAATCAGACAATTTACCGTAACATTTCCATCTGGTTTAACAGTCTTGATTATAGCTCGGTGCCATTTATCTTCAAAGGTACAAACACAGTTTAATCCTTTTTCCAATATAACGTGTGGTATGGTATAATTGTCACCGTCTTTTTGATAGAAATCACTGTAAAATTATTATCATCAGTTTTATCCTACCTAATAATTACTCGAAATATATGCAATACTGTTAATTTCGTCTACAATTTCATTCAGTAAAATAATATTGGATGATCGTTGAAACATTTTGCATTGTTTCATCGCAGGTTTATAAAAACTATCAAATCGTTAAACAGGGTATAGAAAAGACGAAAACGAGATGAGTTTCTTTTCAAAGAATACTAACTGCATCGACTCCATGAGTTGGCTCAGTTTTGATCGCTGTTTGCGTAAATGAATCCAGAATAAACTTGGAGTATAAACTTCGACGACATAAATTTCCAAACAGTCTGATCCATCGTGAATTTCTGGAATTCTTTCTTGTCCAACACTCTCTCCATGAGTCATTACGCCGTGAGGAATCAAGCTTTGAGATGTGTGTAATGGCTATAAATCAGAAATAATAAACATGTAGGTATTTAGTTTTAGATTTAAAACTTCAAGAGATTTATAGATCTTTAGTTGTAAATCAAATGAAATTTCGATTTCAATTTCTCTCATATCACTCACCAACGTCATAGGAAATGGATCTACATCGTCCTCGCAGTCTTTATCGTCCCAAACATCGTTAGATGTGTGAGATTCAAATTCGAGTGCTGACTTTGGCAACGGTTTAGAAGCATCATACAACCTGAAGTCCCCGCGGTTATTCTGTCTGTGTAAATGAAATATTTTTGGAAGATATGATGCAAATTCGCAAACGCTTCCAAACCCAAGATCCACATAATCTAGTGGAACTTTGTATTGATCAGAGTAAGCTTGTAGCAGGTTGGCACACCAAAGTCCGTCAGGACATTGCTGTATCAATTCTTTCAGCCTCGTTTTAACCCTTGGACTGATGATGTCCAAGGACCCATCGTCGTCCGACTCAAAAGTACAATCTGCATTATCTCCATAGTTTACATCCTGCTCTTCATTATCAACATCCTTAAATCTTGCACCGTCCGGATAATTTTTTATCTCATTATTATTCTCCTTTGAAACGGCATCGCATTGTGGTCGTATGTATTGGGATCCAGCTCGGTCAATGAATTCTGCTGATGAGATTCTGAGCTTATTTTCATTGCCGGTCTTCAACGCCTGATGATATTGATAGTCGTTATTAGCCGCATAGTTATTATTGTCCACATTAGAGGATTGTGGCTGAGTATTTTCCTTGCTATATTCGTCTTCGTCATAAATCTCATCGTCTTCAGCGCCAGCGGGATAGCAGTTCATCTCTTGACTATTATTATTCCTCCCTCCGTTGCAAGGCTCTGAGTCTGCTGGTGTAACTATTTCGAATCCATCAATGTCTGTTATGGTGCGTTTTACTGTATTAGTTGTAGCCGAAGTTAAAGACCGGTTTGGATAAACCATATTTCCACGTGCAGTTGCAGTGTAAGGCATACCACGCAGATAGTCATCGATATTATTTACATTAACATTACCAGCTACTGCACCGGACTTTTCCAAGCATTGCGCAATATAACTTTTGTTAACACCCTGTGGATTCTGTGTTAAAACTCGGGCTATTTCTTTCTGTACATTGTTTGGTACAAATGGTTTTTGATCTCTGACCGGTGGATAGTAATGCGAAAATCTGCTCGGTTTTCGTCCAACCGACGATTGTCTTCTGCCACATTTTTGTCGCGAAACAAGTTCATTAACGTGCTTTACTTTGTCTGAAACTACCGGGTAGACTACATACGATCCAAACCTGGGTACAAGTCTAATGTGATTTGAAATACTGCGAAAAAAATCTAACGAAGATGAACATCCAAATTCTTTATACGGTATTTTCTTCCCCTCGTTTTCATAAAAATCTCTTTCAAGATTTCTTATATCGCAATCACCTTTTCTCGAGACTAGAAGACATGCAAGTAGCTTTCCAATTTCATCACGTCTTTTTTCCATCTTAATTTTTGGTCAATATCTTTCTTTGATTTTTTTTTCTTTTTTTTCTACTTTTTCTATCAAATTCACCTGTAATTCAGGTATTCCTTTTTATTACATACCATATTCAGAGCGGTAAATAAAGAAAAGAAAAAAAAAAAAAACAAAAAACATATTCATGTTTGGAGAGGAACTAGGGGATTAGTAAAGCCGACAGCGCGAAAAACGAGGGGAAAGGAACCATGAATGGGATAGGATTTACAATGAGTGTAATTCGGCCGATGTTTTCTTTTTTTCTTTTATAATCTGTCGTGCCAATAATATATGTAAGTAACTAATTGTCGTAGAATTGTGATCAGGATTGATAAACAAACGAAAGTGATGAAAATAAATTTATTACATTGTAGTGAATATTCGAGACTAACCTAATCTTTTTTTTTGTTTCAGTGAACACAATGAGCTGTTAATTCCTGGCCATTGAAAATTAAGGTAAGTGTTCAGATTGCAAATGTTGTAGAAATGAACGCATACTCACATAGTACTCGTGTTGCTGGACGAGAAATTTTACACCTCGAACTGATGACGAAACACGTTTGTGTAAGGTGAGCGGTTTTGTGAAATTGATACAGTTGTGGAAAAGACAAATTATATCAACGACTGAGCGAACCTATGCTGTTCAAGTTCGATTTTTGGACCAAGCCACGTGCACACAAGTAAGAAATGACTGAGAGAGTGAGAGCACACAGCACACCGCAGACTCTACGGCACAGAATTGGATGAAGTAAACTCGTGCGAGGTTTTTTTTGACTACTCAAATGTATTGAGATGTGACACAAAGGTGGCCGCAGCGGTTCAAAACAAACCCCTACCACGATGGTTTTATACGATACCTTATTGGCGGAGGCAACGAAAGAACGCTCCTGGGTTTCGTATACATGTTTGTCGCGAGCGCCGCTCTGGTGGGCAGAAGCCCAAAACTTTAGAAATAATTATTCAAAGTTACGCGGCAATGAATGAGATACTTTGTATTCGAAACATTCTTCCCTTATTCTCTGCGTGTATATGAATCAAAAATTGAAATACCTACCTCGGACTTTACATCGATCAATTTTTCATACTTTGTTGTTTTAAATCAGCGTTTCAACGCTTCTTTCAGAGTTTCGAAGCCGAAAAGGCGTTCAGTTGTGGCGTGAGGTCATGATATGATAATTGTAATTCAACCACGAAGCTTTGAAACTAACCATTACCGAAATAAAACTCAATATCTAGATCGGCTGTGTATTTTTTGATACAATATTTCTATTACGTACACAACACACTCGCGTCGTTCGACGTTGAATGTACTCCTGTGCACGATTGCACGGGTGACGTAATCAATATGCAGGAAGAGCAAACATATACATATATGTTTGTATTATATACCGAGAGTATTCGCAGAAACGCTTTATACGGAAATGAACACGCCTGCATACAGGCAACTCAGAAATCAAGCAAATAGGCTTCATTTCGCATATTGCGTGCCCATTGGCTATGTGGGAACAAAATCGAATCGCTTCATGTTTGAGTTGCCTATGTAGGTATACAGGCGTCCTATGAAGCGTTTCCATGAATACTCCCGGTATAATATCTGGACTTCGGAGAATAGTGCGTGCAAGCACGGCTGATTTAAATATGATAAACCTTATACGCATGCTGAGGCGGCTGTTCAAAGGAGACAAAGTTCACATATTGTTTAATAAAATTCCTTGTCGATTTTATTGAACCTTTTCACTATAAAATACATTTATATATCATAATATCATAACATTGATAATATCATTTTTCATCACTATCGTATAAATGACAAAATTGTTTCAATGATCGTTTTTTATGTTTATATATTCGAATACGCGCCCATATTCTCTTCTAACTTTTCGCTAGAATTTTATTTGAATCAAGTTTCACTCGCGAAACTCGAGGCGTCTATACGATAATATTTGGTGCTGTCGCATCAAATTTAAAAATTGTTCTCCTCGAGAAAATTTTACAAAATGTTATAATATTTAATTATTCACTGTTCTTCTAGTATAAGAAATGAACATTTTTGAATCTGGAAATAATATTTCAGTTTTTGTACAACCTATTTCATATGAAAAGTACTGATTGAATCGGTAAACAATAGGATATCTGGACGAAAAAATTTCGAAAACCATCTAATCGAAATAATTTCGTTATCGGTACGACAGTACTAAAAATTATCACATAAGTCTCAGGTATCACATGTGAGTTATTTTTCTTTTAAACGGGGTAATATAACAATATAAGACTTATCTGTTGAGAAATTACACCTAAAGGTGTTAGGTATATCAATAAGTTTTAGTGAACATTGTACTTATAAGCAAACTCAAATTTCCAAATATAAAGGGTACATTGTTTCATTGAAAAACACCCTGCTGTGCAGCTAAAGCGCGCTCGCAGGTTTGAAACAAGGGACAGCTTATAAATCAAGTGTTGAATTTCAGACTTATTTCATGACCGGTTCCGAAAAATCCGAGCTACGGAGAAGGTACTCAGAAAACAACCTGAGCCATAATAAAACAAAGAGATTATCGACAAATACATAGTATAGGATAGGTCTATTCGAAATAAAGTTATTATACGTAATAACTAGGTGTAATTCCTTCGTATTTTTAATCTTTACGATTTCCCCCATTTTTTATTATTCTTATAATAAACGGAAATAAGTTAACGCTATTTCTACACCGGAATCTTTTCAACATCTATGAAACTATGCAATATTTTTATGATAAACCCTAATTCGATGAGTATTATTGGCTTCGGAGTTATAAAGGTAGTATAATATTTAGTATAATCAGCCCTCGGATAAGAGACGTGCTTTATAAGTTACAGGATAGGCTTTCCCTGATGAAAATACTTCATCTTTGTCTTTTATACTGATTGTGTTCATTGCTGTATACATATATAACACAATTCCTAACTCTATGGAACAAAAATGAATAGTTTTTATTAAATATTCTTCTCGGATCGATGTATGATTATAGTCATGCTAGAGCTGTAGGTATAGGTGTACATATGAATCCGCTGTTTGATAAATTGGCGCTGATAAAAATCTTGCCGCCAAAATCTAATGGCCACTAATCCTAGCGGAGCATTGAAGTAGCACTTACGAGTATATGTGAGCTAAAGTATATACCTACACGTATCGATAGATTTGATAAACCAATGTATACCAATAGATTAATGTGAGAAATACACTACTAACGTGTCTTTCGCCACGTTATATCGATACCTAGAAATTAGAAGTCTTGTATTGTATCATGAGATTTTTAGGCTCAGATCTTTGTTCCCGCCAAAATTTGCATCGATGTATCGACGATATTTATTGGGACGAAGGATAAAAATGTTTTAAGACAGAGATTCGGATGATAGTGATATCGGAATATCCCAAAAAGTGCTTGGAGATTAGAAACTTGTGACGTAGAATTTGGTACCCGGATAATCTAAAGAAAAGTACATGCATATCTTTCAATTTTAATAAGGACATATTCTAATGTCAGTTTCTTTACGCTGTATCTAACAAACGATTCAAAAATATAGAAAATATACATTTGTCATGAAAAATAGGATGGGACTTTGCGCTTGTGTGGTGTTCTCACACTCGCCTTCGTCAAGTTCCGGTGCCTGCGGCGCCTCCAATCGACTGCGACTCGTGCTGGAAGCATCACTCGTGCAAAGTTTCCGTTTTCCCACGTGTATCACGATCTACTATTTACCATTATAGCAAAACCGTTTACAGATAATAATTAACCACGCTGTATCACATAAGCACGTATTACATGGACTTCTTTTTTGATATACTGAACAACAAGATCATGGACGAAACTTTCACACCATTGAAAAATACTGAAAATTCCTCATACGAACAAACTGATCATCCAAGGAGTTCAGGTAAAGAAAGTATGGAAACGGGTGTAAACTCTAGAAAGCGAAAACGTGCTGTTACAGTCAAAGATGATAAGGTATCAAAAAGGTCACACCATGAAGATTCAGAATTTCCTAGTGATTTACAAGATGAATGTAGACAGGATGAATTGCATAAAGCTTGTCAACCTAATCAATTTGACGATATGAAGAATAATAGATTCAGTTGTCGGAAAATTCAAAACAAAAACGTTAACGAAGAATTTAAATTTGCTAAAATTGTAGTTGGTAAAGAAGGAACACCTGCATTTAATAAGTTCTTAGATTTTCTAACTAAAAAAGAAGAAACAAAATATCTAGAAATTGTAAAAAGAAAAGGAATAAATATATCTACTATGTCCAGTATTTTGAATGGAGCGGGAACTAATGCTGCAAAAGCTTTCAAAGACTTATATGATCTGTGGTTCGATGCAGAAGGAAATAAAACACAATATTTAAAGACTCTAGAAAAAGAAAAAATTAATCTAACTAATATGTCCAGTATTTTAAGTGGAGCAAGAGCCGATGCTGCAAAATCCTTTAAAGACTTATATGATCTGTGGTTTGATGTAGATGGAAATAAAACACAATATTTAAAGACTCTGGAAAAAGAGAAAATAAATCTTACTAATATGTCCAGTATTTTAAGTGGAGCAAGATCCAACGCTGCAAAAGCCTTTAGAGACTTATATGATCTCTGGTTTGATGCAAAAGGAAATAAAACACAATATTTAAAAACTCTAGAAAAAGAAAAAATAAATCTAACTAATGTGTCCAGTATTTTGAATAAAGCAGGAGCTAATGCCGCAAAAGCCTTTAAAGACCTATATGATCTGTGGTTTGATGCAGAAGGAAATAAAACACAACATATAAAAACTCTGGAGAAAGAAGGAATAGACCTAGCTAATATATCCAGTGTTTTGAATGGAGCAGGATCTAATGCTGCAAAAGCTTTTGAAAATCTATGCAATTTTTGGTTTGACAAGCAAGGGAATAAAACACAATATTTGAAAACTCTGGAAGAAGAAAAAATAAATCTATCTAATATATCCAGTATTTTGAGTAGAGTTGGAGCTAATGCTGCAAAAGCTTTTAAAGACTTATATGATCTATGGTTTGACGTAGAAGGAAATACAACACAATATTTAAAAACTCTGGAAAAAGAAGAAATAAATCTATCTAATGTATCGAATATTTTGAATGGAGCAGGAGCTAATGCTGCAAAAGCTTTCAAAGACTTATATGATCTTTGGTTTGATGCAGAAGGAAATAAAACACAATATTTAAAAACTCTAGAAAAAGAAGCAATAAATCTTTCTAATATGTCCAGTATTCTGAGTAGATCAGGAGCTAATGCTGCAAAAGCTTTTAAAGACTTATATGATCTGTGGTTTGATGCAAAAGGAAATAAAACAAAATATTTAAAGACTCTAGAAAAAGAAGAAATAAATCTTTCTAATATGTCCAGTATTCTGAGTAGATCAGGAGCTAATGCTGCAAAAGCTTTCAAAAACTTATACGATCTTTGGTTTGATAAGCAAGGGAACAAAACACAATATCTAAAAACTTTAGAAAAAGAAGGAATAAATCTACCTAATATGTCTAATATTTTGCATGAAGTAGGAGCTAATGCTGCAAAAGCTTTCAAAGACTTATATGATCTGTGGTTTGATGCAAGAGGGAATAAAACACAATATCTGAAAACTCTAGAAAAAGAAGGGATAAATCTATCTAATGTGTCTAGTATTTTAAGTAGAGCAGGAGCTAATGCCGCAACAGCTTTCAAAAACTTATACGATCTTTGGTTTGATAAGCAAGGGAACAAAACACAATATTTAAAAACTCTAGAAAAAGAGAAAATAAATCTATCTAATATGTCTGGTATTTTAGGTGGAGTAGGAAATAATGCTGCAAAAGCTTTCAAAGACCTATATGATCTGTGGTTTGATGCAGAAGGAAATAAAACACAATATTTAAAAACTCTAGAAAAGGAAAAACTAAATCTATCTAATATGACTGGTATCTCAAGTGGAGCAGGAGCTAATGCTGCAAAAGCTTTCAAAGACTTATATGATCTTTGGTTTGATGCAGAAGGAAATAAAACACAATATTTAAAAACTCTAGAAAAAGAAGAAATAAATTTAACTAATATGTCGAATATTCTAAATGGAGTAGGAGCTAATGCTGCAAGAGCTTTCAAAGACTTATATGATCTTTGGTTTGATGCAAAAGGAAATAAAACACAATATTTAAAAACTTTAGAAAAAGAAAAGATAAATCTAACTAATATGTCCAGTACTTTGAGTGGAGCAGGAGCTAATGCTACAAAAGCTTTTAAAGACTTATATGATCTGTGGTTTGATGCAGAAGGAAATAAAACACAATATTTAGAAACTCTAGAAAAAGAAGAGATAAATCTAATTAATATGTCTAGTATTTTAAGTAAAGCAGGAGCTAATGCTGCAAAAGCTTTTAAAGAATTATATAGTACCTTTTTTGATGGGCAAGGAAATAAAACACAGCATTTGAAGCACTTTATTGAGAAAGAAAGAATAAAGGATGAGGAAGAAAGTTTTACATCGCATAACTTATCTGGTATATTAAGTGGAGCAGGAGCTAATGCTAGATATGCTTTTGAAAAATTGCATAGTGTTTGTTTTAATGATGAAGGAAAAAGAACAGAACTTTTAGCTGATTTCTATAATGCAGATTTCATGCCAAGTAACTTATCCTCTATATTATGTGGAACGGGAGTTCGTGCTTCCTTTACTTTAAAAAAATTACATAGTGTTTGTTTTAATGAGAAAAGAAAAGAAACAAAACTTTTAGTTGATTTCGGTAAGTCAGGTTTTAGGCCTGCTGATTTATGCAGTATATTAACTGGAGCAGCGGATGTTTTAGAAAAATTTCATGATTTTTGTTTCGTAAGTGAAACAAAGAAGTATTTATATCATTTCTTGAATGAGAAAAATGATTTCTCGCCGGAATATTTATCTAACATATTACATGGAGCCAGAGCTAATATTTGTTTTGCTTTTACAAATTTTCATGATATTTGTTTTGATGAGACAGGAAACAAAACAAAGCTTTTAGATGATTTCTATAATGCAGGTTTTATGCCGAGTGATTTATCCAATATACTACGCATGGCCGGAAATAATGCCCCTTATATTTTAAGAGATTTTCATAAAGCTTGTTTTAATGAAAAAAATGATTTAAATCACTTCTTAGCCGAGAAAAAACTCTTCAAGCCAAAAAATTTATCTAAGGTATTAGATAGAGTAGGACTTAATATTCGTCCAATTTTTGAAAAATTACATGATCTTTGTTTTGATGTTGAAGGAAATAAAACACAGTATCTTAGTGATCTTATTAACGCAAATCATAAGCCAGCCAAGTTATTCAATATATTGCGTAGGGCAGCTATAACTTCTTCTACTTCTTTCAATGAACGGAATATTAGAGGAATAGGAGACAATGATTTGATCAGTGCAGATTCTAAGCCTAGTAATTCATCTGGTAGAACAAAACCAAAACCAAAAGAAAAACAAAATCCGAATAGCTTTCAAAAAAGTGACTCTAATTCTAAGGTCAAAAGAAAAATCCGGAAGGCTAACATAAACCGACATCGCCGGATTGACCATTAGGCGGACTAGGCGACCACGCGAGTCCACGCAAAATTTTGCATTTTCTAGTTAAAAATGAATTCGGCGATTTAGGACAAGTATTTCCCAATATTTTTGCAACTCGTGTAAGCAATATGGATAATTTCCCAATTGTAAGTTTCGGGTACGATGGAAAAACCAAGCAATCAACGCCGTATTATGCATCTACCTAAAGTAATGGATTTACGATACCTATAGGTATTCCCTGTACTTACGTATCGAACAAAGGGCGATATTAACCCGCTTTAGTAATTCTATTATACTCATGATCAGGTAAACCGTATACCTATATATTATAATACAGAATTAGTATAATATGGTTCTCGGAATTGACCACAGGTCAGATTAGGTCAGTGGGTCATTCGTGCAGAACAAAGACCAGTCGTATAATACGACTTATAAAATATATTCTTCGATTTCTTTGCCCGATAAATTTTGATAAATTCATCAACAATAACGTAACTCAGAAATTCTATAGTCTGCAATTATAATATTTCAAGCTCGCGCTTCTAATAATTTATTATCTTCATTGTTGCGGCTAAAAAATAATAATTATATCTACAAGCGGTTTCGAAAAGTACCACCTACTTCCGTATTATAATCAATAAATAATCAATACTTTTTTACGCGCGCTTTAATCTTAACAATTGGATATAGGTGGTCGAAATTTTCCCGATGTAAACTATGGGAATCAATCTGATTAATTCTTTTTCAGAATTCTAATTTCTAATATTCAGTCTATCATGACATTATCGATCGTTTGATATAAACTTCTCTGGCGAACTAATCTATTCATTTTTTAAATATTCGGGAAAAATAGAATACGCAGATTCACATAAAAGTCATAGTATATTTTCAATTATAAATCTTTCTTTAAAGATCATACAGACATATTCTATCTATATTTGTAATTGCCGTAATATATGTGATTGCAGTTATAAAAGAATGAAAAAAACTTGTCATCGCAATTATAATTTTTATAACAATATTGATATTGATCATTGTTAAAAATCGGTTCGAAGAGGGGTAAAAAAATCATTTCTTCGATAAATAAATTGCCATTGATCATTATCAGCGTCTGATATATTTTCCTAGATAAAACAGCCTTCGAAGGGATATCACTCATCCACCAGAAAGCGCCACCGTTCTTTTGGCTGTATAGTAGGGCTGTAGAACCGACCGAAGTCTGTCATCTGCTGGGAAGGTGTATAGTTTACTAGTCAGTAACGAGAATTTATGTGAATCAGTATTTAAGCCATAAAGAAATGGCACCGTCTTGTTTAGAAGTTATTTTAGTTGTATTTATATTTGTCTTACCATTTCTATACGAAACAAGTCGAAGTTTTAGATATTATTTCAAGTTTTTAATGTATTATGGTATCGTGATGGCAAATGCAGTGATGGTTATACCTATCATGATGTTTCGTCCGGGAGACGTAAAAAATCTACTGTTAGTATACAACGATCTTTATACACGTACTTATAGATTATTTTATAATACCTTATTTTATTTATTTGATTAAGATTTTTAATAACACTATTTAATACTTTGCAATGTGTTTTTATTTTCTATAATTTTTCATTCAAAATAATACATATCTTTCATATTATATATACTTATCCTGAATTTTTTTTCTCTTTTCCTAATTAATATTCGCCGCGTTTATAATATAGGGGATGCTTTATTATATGGCGGTCTGATACAATAATTTTCAAATACGTATATCATACCTGTACTTATTCATTTGAATTATACCTCATCTATTAATGAAAACCAAAAACTAAACAAAATATTAGATTCTCTAAACATTCAAGTTACATGTTATAACTATTACAGATCGTATCTATTTTGTATACTTTTATAATGATATATCCAAATCAGATAAAACTATCTAGAAATGTCAACAGATTAGGTACGCGTGAACCTATGATATTACACCCATCATTTACTACTGATAACTTTATATTATAGCACGATTTTGTTTCTTTGATTACATTGATTAAAAAAGTGATCAATTATGATTTACAGTTTTTCATTCTTGTTTTCGGTCCTTAAATTCTCTAAGATTAGAGAACGGCTTAATTTTAGCTCCAGATTTGATGATCTATCTTCATTTTCACCTCCCATGTCTAATTTTTATTTTTATTTATTTTTATTCATTTTAATTCTAATCTATGAAAAAAAATGGACATTTATAGACTGGCGTCTTCCGTATGCCATCACGTTAGCACTCTGCTTGGGCTTCGTTGGGAACTTCGAGGTCGTGAACATTTGGAAAAAGAACAAGCCTGCATAATTGTAGCCAACCATCAAAGCTCCATAGATGTATTAGGGATGTTTGATATATGGCCAGTTATGGATAAATGTACCGTAGTTGCCAAAAAAGAAATATTCTACGTCTGGCCCTTTGGTCTTGCTGCTTGGTTGAGCGGCCTTATTTTCATTGATAGAATGAATTCTGAAAAGGCTAGAACGGTCATTAATACAGCAACAAATCACATAATAGAACGGAAGGTATAATAATAATGAATCATTGATTATTCAATATGATATTCAATTTATTATATAATAGCTGAAAGGAATTCTTGTCATTTTTAAACAGATAAAACTGTGGGTATTTCCTGAAGGCACAAGATACAACACTGGGGAAATTCATTCGTTCAAAAAGGGTGCATTCCATGTTGCAGTTAGCTCTCAGCTACCCATTTTACCAGTTGTATTTTCCTCGTACTATTTTCTATCCGCTAAAGATAGACGGTTTGATCCAGGCAAGCAATCTATTATGATAACACATATTTTTTTTTAAAGCATAGTTCAGATTAGATATTACTATCATAGGTGTGGTGAACACTAATCAAATCGGATTGGTTTATAGATGTGCAAAGTATTGTAGATACTTTATTATCAGTATAATAATTGATTTATATATCTTTTCTAAGGACGTGTTATCATAACAACATTGCCACCAATATCTACCAAAGGATTGGGTAAAGCTGATATTGAAGCTTTGATGGAAAAAACGAGGAAAGCTATGAGCGAAGTATTTCATGCTACAAACCTTGAAGTGCAGACTTCCCTATCTTCCAATAAACAACACGTGAAATGAGCAGCTATTATTTATGTTTCATTTTATGATCAGACGTAAATAAGTCGACAGTATTTAGGGAGAATTTCTTTATTCATAGAAAGACATTAGGACAACATATTTGAATCACAATTGTGTACTATAGGCAACAGGTACAATATTTTAATGATTTAAATTCCATCACCACGAGGGGGCGAAAACCCTGATTATTTTTAATTAAGTTAGTATTAGCATAGAAAAATTACTTAGAAATGAATTTGAAGTATTTTGAGTTGCCTCGGGCTGGTATGTTCCTAAATCGATACTAATATTCTAATATTTCTGTAATACTTTGGACGAATTACTCAATATCAAATTTTAATGTAGTCGAAATATAGGATTCTATAGAAATCGAGTCAACTCTATTTGTCTCAGGTTCGGTAATATTATGTCAAGTATTACATAAAAATCATCCAAAGAAAAGAAAAGAAAAGCAAACTTTTATCTAATAACATTATCAACACGTTAAATCTATTCATCAATTTAGGTTGCAAATATTCTAGAATTATATTTAAAATAGGTTCTTTGCTTTAGAGCTGTAAACCTAGTAAAGTATCAAACACACATATTGGTAGCCAATTTATCACTGAAGTACCTCAACTGCTCAGTATAGTAGAAGGCTTACAAAGTAACAGGAGAAGATTGATTTACCAAATGTTATTAGTCGAACAATTTCCTTTGCAACTCTCTTTTCAACATTCTAAATAGATACGTACTGTTTTTTTTTATTTATTTTTTTTCCAATTAGACACAATAAACCTATACGAATTGCAAAAGAAGTTCTTGTACTCTGTGGAGTAATGATAGAAAATTATTGTGGCAATTAACTATTTTAGAAATATTTAGAATTTATCCTGTTTTTCTAGAAATTATTGAAATAGGTATATTTTTGCAGTCTCTTGCTGCATCTACAGTATTAATTGATAAACTAATTTACCAAAGATTGATTTCAGAATCAACAAATATGTAACTACTCTTACGTTACCATTTAAAATAGTACTATAAAAAAAAAAAAAAAACATAATTAATTATAGTTTGCCATACGTAAAGTATATTTACGTATTGTGCTTACAGATTCCTTAGTTGCTGCCTTATGATTGTTTACTTATTTTGTTTTTAATTAGCCTTTAATTATATTTCTAAGCGACTTACAATCCATGCGACTTTTGTATGTATATACAAGAGGCAATCCATTTTTAAGTAGTTTAATTTTAGAACAAGATTGATAGCAATTATAAAAAAAAAAAAAATGATCGTGTACAAATATGAAAATTGACCTCAAATGTGCCAATGCCAGGCTAGTCGTTGTTTCCACTTAGTTTATTCTCTTGAATAATTTGTGATTCCACTTTTAGAAAATATTATATAATTATATATACTATTTCAATGTAGGCGAATTAATATTTCATCATTTGCTTATTCGCGAAAAATCCAGTTTTATTTAAGTGTAGAGGTTGAAGGTGGACTATGAGACAATTTGACAAATATGTAATTATACAATATACAGGCATGTTTGTATATTTCATGTATTTTTTGGTTTTTAAAAGGTAAAATAATGAAAATATTTCATAAAAAATAATAATAATAATAATAATCAGTCTCGTAAATCGATAGAGAACTCTGGTTGCAGTAAATGACTGAAAATATCAAATTGTTGAAAAAAAATAAAATAAATCGAAATTAGAAAATCATGAAATTTATTCAAGAAAAATACCAGTTTGATTAGACAACATAAATCATACATCAATTCAATACAGTTGGTCAAAATTTAGTTTTTCTAACTTTTTCGGGACTGTATTAACTTACTACCATATTGTATTGACGTATTTTATAAATTCCAATTTAATTAAACTAGCCAATAATTATACACTAAAACGAATTGTATTTAAATCAGAAGAAATAAAATCGCAAATTCAAAAGCAAAATCATGTATTACTGACTCTACTATGCAAAGAAGTCGACTTCTCAAATATTTACTCTTCTTGAGATACCTAACAATATTTATAATTTATTTTATATTTTCCATTGACTGGAATTAATTAAAAGAGTCTAAAAGGTAAAAATATGTATTTTGCTTTCATAGATGCATCGTGTTACATCTGATTCAAGATGCGGGATAAAATAATGAAGAATTTCATTAAAATTACTGAAAAAATGAGAACTTTATTCATGGAATAATACAAGTCGCGAAATCCCAACTTCTAATGTAGTATATTATCAACTTATTATTAGTACATTTAATAAATAGATGAAAATTTTTCAGAGAGATGGAATAGAGGGCATCCCAGGCATTCCAGGAGTCCTTTTATCCTGACTTTCAGTCCAAGCTTTGGCGATAGTTCTTTTCATGTTGTCATCACCCTCGTCGTAAAACTTCTTCATAAGACTCATCAAGCTTGAGCTAGGATCAGTGTTATCTCCCATATCAGGTACCGCCGGTGTTTTAGCCTCCTTTATTCTCTTTTCAACTCCGGTAACATGTGACCAATTTTTAGGTGATTCTTTAGCCAAAAATATTGCAATCATGTCTGTTTTAACTTTAGTGTAACTTTCCTCAGGGAGTATTTCTTCGCACAAATTATTTATGGGTAATAAATAATTCCTATTATCTAATCCCATTACGTGTAAATCTATTGATCTTTCAGTGAAATTACAATAAACAGCTTCTTTTGGTAAAGACTGAACGTTCTTCAATGTTATATAAATTTTTATAAATTTTTCAGACTGATCCCAAGCATAGTTGTTCAATTTAACTTCGTAACATTTTTTAACTGGTGCTGATACAGGATTTGATTTTATCACTGGACTTGTATCTTCTTCTAATAAATTTGTTAGCTCAGTTTGAAGCTTTCGGACTTCTATACTCAAAATATCTTTAGATTTTTGTCTACTAGCTTGTTCCAAGAATTTATTAAGCTCTTCTATGTCAAGCTTGATCTGTAATGCAAATATTATCATCATCATCACTATTATTATTATTATCATTATTATTATTATTATTCATTAATACCGGAAAGTAAAAATACCCGAGTTCATTTTCCACGTGAATCATTGTGTAGATCAATAATCCGCGACATTGATTCAAGAATCGAACGAAATTTGACAGATGGATTAATAAGAGTAGTAAGAAAATGATTGTTGTGCTACACCACGACAGAATGTATTCGACAATTACTTACCTCAGCAGCCTTGGACGATGACATTATTTCGATCGGAATTTACTGACAGTTTTTATAATCGCGTTTTCGAAATCAATCCTATTCACTTTCTGTTTATAACTAGTGACAGTAGTTAATAATTGAGGTGTCTAGTATTGACGATTATTTAATGTCGCTAGAATAATTTGCGGTTAGTTTTTCGACTGATGACGAATTGACACGGTTGTCTTTTGACTCTTGTGGACACTTCTAGAAGCTCTAGGTCGGTTTGGAACGCTGCATTTTACTTCTATTGCCGGCTGCGCAACGCGCTAGACAATCGCTGGGTGCAGCACGTAAACAAACTAAATATTTCAAATTTGAATGAGTGAAAATAAGGAAAGCTTTGTCAGAATGGAAGAGGAAGACAATACTCCGTGTCGTCCGTGTCATTCCCCTCATAAAAGAAGATCGACATTATATCGGAGACGTTCAACGCTACAAGTCCAGGGTGAGTTCAGTCTTGGTTATTGAGGTTATATTTTGATTATTTATTTTTAAGCTGAATATTGAGTTGATTATAAATGTTTTCATGCTAAAATTGGAGCTTCTTTTCTTTCTTCTTCTAATTTCTGCTAAAAACATGTCAATTTCCTTAATCCCTACGTTTATCAATGTTTGTTGTTATTTTCGAAGTAAAATATTTTGTATAAATTTTCATTTTTCAGACAAGGATAGATCGCAGAATTTGTTCAATAATGCCAAACCAGATACAATAATGATAGACAGAGTTGAAAATACTAATCCCAACAATATTTTAGAGGGTAAAAATAACGACGAGGCGCCTTTTGATGTTCAGAAATACATAGACGATTTAAAAGAAGAGAGAAAAATGTGGAAAGAAACGCTACTCGATAGAAAACGACAGCGTAAAATTATATCCAAACAAATGTCAAACATAAAAGAATTGGGTGAACAGGATCTTGATTTAAGTGCTTTATCAGAAACCGATAGAAACTTTTTACTCACTAGGCCAAATTATGAACACATATGTGAAAAAGCTAAAAAGTTGTCAGTTATGGCCGCAGAAAGTTCAATATTAAATGATCACGTCATTCATTTACAGAAAAGATGCATGTATAGAGCTGAAAAAAAACTTGACGATCTTACAAAGAGGATTATTACATTGGTTGATTGAATGTATAGAAAAATCTCTTTTATTATTATTTTCCTTTTTTCTTTTTAACTGTAATTACTTATATTTGTGCAATTATTATATTACACATTTAGTTGGATGCATTGAGAGACCATCAAATCGTTTGATCAAACGCAGTCTATGCTAATATTCTTTTTTTTGCAGTCTTCTGGAGTTTTTAGATTCGATTGTTTTATAGTGAGATTATTAACTATTTTTGTATATAATATTATATTCTATTGACTTCTAATGTATATGTATTAGGAATAAGGATATGACAACTTTAATATCTGAATTTTTTCATTCCTGGATCTAAAGCAAAAATTTGTTGATTTATTGTTAATATTTGAGATAACCCTCTCGAAATTGGGCGGAATCGAACATAAAACTTCTAGAGAATATAAAATTTTATACATTTTTCAATGACCTCAAAGAATTTATTTGGATTTCGGTGAAAATTTTTGGGTGATACAGAAAATGACGAATTTAAAGACGAAAAAGTTGTCATCCTAGATTGTTGTGTATAATTATTAAATTGATTGTACAAATTATAAATGTACATGATTTTTATCGTGTTAAGACAAGTGACACACACACTTAATAGATAATATTAAATTTATGATGAACATTGAAAGATATAACTAGGAAAAAAAATTAAAGTAAGTTAAGTAAAAAAATAAACAGATTAGAAACTATGTCACCAATATTGAATATGATCAATGAATTTTAAAATACTTTTGTGCTGTCAGCTTCGACAATCCTTTTGACCAATTATAAAGGTCATTAATATCTCATACAACTGTTTTCGAACTATCAATAACGAATTGTTTATATATACAGCATTTATCTCATTTAATTAATATCAATTTTATTTTTATTCCGATTACGAGTTATAGATTTTCAAAACATGTACTATAATATCAATTGATTCTTGTATGCGATTTCATACATCAGACTCCAATAATAATTTACTAGTTAAAAACCGAGTAAGAGTATGAGTGAGAACTTTAGTGAGATACATACGAGTGCATATCGTTTTAGGGAACTCAGCAAGGCTTGAAATATTGTTCGTTTAAAAACAAATGATCATTTTTAATCTATAATACATAATATGAAATAGCCTCGTATCGTAAAATGAATGAAATTTTTCTATTCTCTACAGTTACCTTTTAAAAAAATTCAATTTTTTACTGAAGTTTATAGACCGGGTTGTTACAAACTTTCGAAATAATTTGACTTTTTACAAATTTTGTAGATCAGAACTTTACTGTACTTTGTTTTTGATACAATTTAAAAACGATTTATTCAATAAAACGTATATATTATTATGGAATATCTTAGATCCTGCTTGAATGACAAATAAAATCTAGCGACATGCTCTTTGTCATAATTAGTTATTCCATTATCTTAAAGTACAGATTTCCAGAATAAAAATTCTAAGCGCTCTTAATATTTCATTAAATTTGAGTTGATAGCAACAATTTCAAGTGGTAATATCACAGCTGTAATAATAATAAAATTTGTAAAAATTGCGATCTACGTTCATAACTAATATTACGTATATTCCTGACAAAAATGCGACTTTAAATTACGAAGGTATTGGCAATTATAGAATACCAATTACCTTTTAAAGACTATTTACAATAATACTTGTCTGTAGCATATATTAATAATTAATCAACTACGTTGTACAGCTAGAGTTCATTCACAACCTTTACCAATTGGTAAAAATATAGTTGATATCGTTTTCATTGGCAATTAAATGTCTTTGTTGTTGGTTTTTTTTGTTGCCATTGTTATGAATAATATTTTCATATACAATATAATTTCTTACGCTCCGTCCGATAACGAATGGTACAATATTTTCACTTCTATCATGAGAATACTGTGTCGGATGAAAGTCAATCTTTGATATATTCAAAAATAAACCAAAATAATTGACAGAGCTGTCATCTGTGTAGATGAAAGTTTTTCCGCCTAGCAGCTTTTCTCTCTCGTTGAGCCAGGTACTCTTTCCTTGAGGTACCGCTTCGTACTTCTAGGATGTGATTTATTTTTCGAACTATCTCTTCTGCGGTAGCTGAGTCTGCCTCGAAATCGTGATTTTTAAATGATGCTGATTGGTGTAGGGTATGCGTTTGCCCGGATGATCCTGTATTGTAATAATTAAGGATATATGAAACAAAATCTTAAATCACATCAACTATCTCCTGCAAATACTTCGTAGATGCATTTACTCAAGCTACTTCTTTCACCTTTTATATATACGTACCAATAATTGTATCCAAATAATTAGCATGTGGTGTGTAAACCAGGGTGAATAACGTTTTCGGTCCTTTACTTTCAACTAATTCACACCAGGCAATACTGTCTATATGATAACTAACAGCTCGTTGTCTGTTCCAAAAACGGCCAGCCCCTTTTCCGGTCACTACTGGATCTATCTCAATTTTGTCACCGGATATTCCCAGATGGATTTCAGTCTTTGCTCTCACCTTATTTATCATATACACCCTGTTGAATAGTGAAAAAGAAGGTATTAGGTATTAATACATTTTCGAATCAAGTGATTGATTCCATGATTGAAATTGATGTAAAATTCTTACTTATACAATTGATACAAAGGTGCTTCCATAGCAGTTGTATGATCTTCCATTATAGCCATATCTTTATCGGCAGATATTTGTTCCGCGTCCTTTCCTCTAGGATGTTCTTCTTGCTGTACAGCTCTGGGAACAACTGTATTATGTCGTGCTCTGTCATTGGGTGTCATTTCTTTTAAACCCAGACACGTAAATCCGAACTTAGAAATTGTCTCCCTTGGATCCAGACAAGGCAAATCCCAATCTACTTCGCCATCGTCTTCGGTAATGTAAAGGCCATATTTAGTGATATCTACCCTATATAAGATTTCCTATATTAAATCTAATCACAGTCTCATAGATTATTCAGTACTGTAAACACACACAGCTAAGAAACTCAATGGATCAAAATTTATAATCTTATACTTGAATCATTAGCACATAGACTTTTTTAGTTGACACCTAAATTAGATATCTCTTAAAACCTGTAATAGTGATTAATACTCTCCTACGTACTTGAGAGGATTATCAGGGTGTTCTGAAGCATATTTGTAACAGATTAGTCCAATAAACTCCTGTACTTTGGCTGTAGCAATGACTACAATTTGCATCGGGTACATACGCTGCTCTTTGGGTAACATAGACATAAATATTCTATACTTTTTAGCCGGTATACCAACTTGTTCCTAAAAAAAATAATTTCAGACTTGTTAATATTCTTACCGATTCTATAAAAAAACAATTTATGCCTTCATATGTAATTGTAAATTATTTGTTGTTTCCATAAGGACAAAGCCAAGATTGGCACATAGTTAGAATGAAATTTGTCTAGCCTGTTTAATAACTGTTTGTATAATACTTCGCGATTCTTAAAGAGACGTACATTTCCATCAAATCTCGCGTAATCGGTAAAAGGATTTTGTGGCAGATTAGGACACTTCTCCAACTGTTCTGAAAGAAGGGAGTGTCGTTTATCAGTCTTGACTTCTTTCTTTTTACGAAAATCTTTACGTTGAAATAATTCAGATTGTGTTTCAATTGAAATGTTGCTTGGATTGTTCTCCCATTTCACGTGCTTTATTTCTGCAGCTTTTTTTCTCTCAATATCCATCTTTTCCAATCTTTGCGCAGTGTTCGAACGTTGTCTGTGCCCAAATTCCATATCTAAAAATCATGATATATTTTGAACAAAGTTACAAAGTTACATTACCCTCTCATGCATTATTTACACTTTGGTATGTACAACTGATTGAGTAAACAAACAAGCATGTTTAATATATGAAATGGTCAGATCTTTGAATATGTCAAACGATTGGTTACAGAGATATTTATTACAGGCCAGTGTTTTGATTGAAGTTTGTTTTTTCTTATGAATTATCAAGCATCCTGAATACAGTTTCTCTAAAAATTTACCCATTTGTATATCATAGGATTCAGCCATTGCATCAATGTCCTCGTCGTCACTTTCTTCCATCCCTGGATAGCACTCTAAAACGCCGTTGGCTTTCAATTGTTTTGGTAAATCGTCTCCTAGCATGACCATTTCGCAGGCACCTTGATTGAAGTATTTCGAGTATTAGATAGAAAGGTTTTTGAGATTCTTTGAAATCGTATTGAATATTGAATAGATACATTTGTGAATGAGAGGTGGTAAATTGTCAATTATATTTCTGGTTATTGACAATTAGCAATCGACGCACCTCACGACTTATATTAAGATCATTATAGTGAGATGTCGACATCGCGTTTTAGCTTTAGTTTCTAACCTACTAAAAGGGCGATCCCATTTTTTTTTTAATAAATCTGTATCAGACCTGTGTCATCTGTAGATATAAAGCTGTCGCGAATATGCGATAGGAGCCAGTGTTGGTTGTCATATAAAGCCATGTCTACCTCCCTATAAAACAATGTTTATGTCAATTTAGTAATTAATAGTAATATAAGAGTTTGACAAAAGTTGTGGCGGTAGTGTGCTTCTGTATTGATTAATGATTACTACAGAAGCCTACGGAAGCCCGGTAGGGCCATGTCAGTGCATGTGAGTGTTCCAAAACCTATTTCATGCAGCATCGATGAGAACGTGACGTCACTTCTTAACGAAAATCAACCATGCCCATACACTGATGTGTACGCTTTACTACATGCAGCCCGCATATCGTATATAGTTCTCTAGTTGCCTAATTTAGCCCCTTAATCCCGGTGCGTTTTGCAAGGCACGGAGCACTGGCCTACGGTAACGATCTGTTTTGGGGTCAGTGGAATTCGTGGCGCAACGGGGTAAAGAAAAGATTCTTCCTATTTGGTAATCAGAGAAATTTATTGAATGATAATGATAATGTAACACATGTCTTTCTGTTAAGATTAAATTAAAACACAACATCTTCGGTCAGCAAGAATTTCTGGCTAGTATAGTGACAGCCAGAAAGATAGTTGCAATACCTATACGATTGCCGTTTCAAAAATGTATTGCATTGCAATGCCCATACTGTTCGATACCTATACCATACGATCAGTAGTTTTGAAAATATTTTTTTTTTTACTTCAGCAAGAAATCGAAACCAGAAATATATTGCTGTCGAACCATAGCAATTTCTTTCAGTGTACATGTATTCTAATAATTATTTTTTTTTCCCCTTTATCCTTCCTGCAACTCTTTATTTCAGGATTGATTATTCTATTTAACATGTTAAAACACTTCAAACTCCAGAAGTCACATGAAAACATATAGTGACATGCTTAAAGACGCGTATGCCTTTACACTATTTCTTTCCTTCACCAACAATTTCAGCACACCTCCTCAAGTCAGATGTTTTCCTGATACCAGGAGTAATTTTCGACTTAAAATTTCTTCTTCTCTTCTTCCTTATTAACGACTTATCGACTTAATTTTACAACAGAGTAGTAAGGGGGTGAGCTTTATTACACGCAACCCGCAGATCTTTCGTTCGATTCGAGTTCTATAGTTGCCTAGTAGTGGCGCCGACGGCGTAAACTGACCTACGACAATGCCGTCCCCCACCCCGCTCCGCACGTAAGACGCCGAGCGCAATGTGGCAGACTTCAGTAAGCTGCGCGGCATCATCGAGTGCACTTGGTGACACGAGTCGAAGAGATTTGCGGCTCGGGAGGGCCGACATCAACGGAGGCACATTGGACATGCGTGAGTTTGAAATATTTCGATCAATATTATACGACAGCAATGAATAATCGACAATTTTCAGAACTCGTTGAAAACAAGTGAAATTGTACTCAATACTTTTCGGACAAATTTCACGCGTCTCGTATTTTAATCGTCGAAGTAAGTAACTGTTGAATTGCTACCGGCAGACTTTGATTATAATTGCAGATATTGTTCATTTTCGAGTACATTCTATTCATACCAGCGAATAAATGTGCGAAAATCTAGATTTCTTACAAACATAACGTCTTGGACCTGTTTGAAATACAAATATAATGGGCGAAAGAGTTTCGTTTGATAACTTCGCGATAATTATCATCCCATTATATTATTGGCATATAATTCCGAGTTCCTCGCCCTGTAACGTCGTTTGTTTTATAGACATATTTCGCGAATCCGAAGGGGAAACTAATTTGTCGTGTTATTTCGAGTTGACAAGTATTTTTCGGGAGAATACTCGTTCCCCGATTTATTCTGTTATTCGATTCTTCGACAGCATTATCGGTCGACGGAGATGAGAATGAACATCGCTGATACTTGAACTGCATAGATCCTGCGTGCCACTTGGTCGGAGATGGACGCCAACCAACAATGCCCGGCTAGTCCTGGATTAACGCTCGACCAAGATAATGGTGAGCTTTGTATTAAATTAGCCAAAGACCCAATTTAACTATAAATGTATGTCTGCAAAACAATCATTGCTGAAACATACTTCGCGATCCGATACAGATCTCGGACAGATTACTTTTTCAAGTCTATGTACCACAACACTCATCGGCCAAGAAACCGTGACGCTCACCCTATATCTTTGACTCGATACTAGGGCCTCCGGCTTGCCTCTGTCTCCTCATATACGCCAGAAACTTTTGCAAAGACTCATTTTCACTCAGCTGCAGGCAATACGATACCGATGCGTAATAATATACCCAAAGGTAACATATTGTCCGTCTCGTTATAGGGTAAGCCTAGGAGAGAAAGCACACTCAATTCTTGGAAATAGCAATAAATTCTCTCTTTTTAATGACAAACCTGAAATATCATTGATAGATCTCGAGAGAATATGTTTACCTTATTGAAATATAGTAGACTCACCTCGTAGTAGAGAAATATTTGAATAACCAGGATCAAAGTTTCAAGGTTTGAAAATAAATAGAAGGGTAGATAGCTGTAGGCCTAATTAGGCATCGCATTTATTTTTTAAACATGGAACATAACTCAATATTGGTGATAAATTACTCCAGAGTCTCAAGTACCAGTCATAACGATTGAAATATTGAAAAATCTATTCATGCATGCAATAGTAATACTAGCTTATTGACATTCTTGATTCTGTTGAAAATAGTTAAAAGTTTATATCAAATTTAAAAATGGTTCAGGCAGGCTTACAAAATCAATCATAAGAAATATATTATAATAAATTTCATACAGATGTATAATCACAATTAGAAATTCTTTGGTACTTAGTTGAGAATGTTTGCTTGAAAAACACATAAACTTAATCTATCCAATGTACCCCATGCTTATCTAGTTTTTATCTTCACAGGCGTTGTTCACCGAGGGAAACTAGCTCCTGCCTATCCTCAACAAAACCTCTTCAATATTCATCAGGACAGGGGATTCACACCAGGGAGTGAAGCAGTCCAAGCACCGGGGGAATGACCGCAAGACAACTCTGCACTGCACCGTGGAGTATCAATAAAGTAGCATCAGCAAATGGTTCGTAATTACAGTTCCTTTTGAATCAGTTTTGATAAAATCTCGTATCTGGTCTGGTCTATAATTATTTTAAATTACTTTACTTTATAATTACTTTTACTAATTGAATCGAGTTCAATTACACATTACCAAACTATTGGGTAATTAAATAAGTAATTTCATTAAAAATGTAACCAGTGACTCGTAACACTGCAAATATCCATGTAATAATAAGATCATTTATGCAATAAACATGTATTATTATAGTAAATTGGCGAATTCTTGAATAAATATCTCTTGAAATTGTAAATCATCTATCGTTGAATCATTTTCCTATGTCCTTTCCTTGCCTATAAGTCGAAAATCATGAAAATCGCATGATTTCATAAAGCCCCGAACAATATTAATATATATAAATATAACAATATTAATATATATAATATAAATAATAATGCGCCTTGTCATATGCAACCCGCATGCCATTCGTGTAAACGGAAGGGCCCATGTTAATTTTTGTTGCCTATTTGGTGTTTTCCGAATGCCTATATTCAGGCGTATTGTAGTAATTCAGAAAAAAGGTCGAAAAAAAGGTTCCGGCAGTTGATACCTTATTTAAGGAGTCGGATTTCTGGCAGTTGATACCTCGATTTTAGTCGCTTTACGATGAAATATCTACTGCCAGAAAATCGACCAATCAGGAGGCTGCTTGAGCCAATTTAGGCTCAATTTCTCGAAAAGGAGCCTCCTGATTGGTCGATTTTGAAATTAAATCAAGTTACGGCGCTACAGAGGCTAGCCATCAGCAAAATTCTGGATTTCTGGCAGTGGCTGGATTTTCACGGCAGCAATTTACTGCGGCAGCAACACGTGATTAACAACGAATAGCGTAGGTCAACCACGTGGTTAACAACGAATAGCGCCGCGGCAGTAAATTGCTGCCGTGAAAATCCAGCCACTGCCAGAAATCCAGAATTTTGCTGATGGCTAGCCTCTGTAGCGCCGTAACTTGATTTAATTTCAAAATCGACCAATCAGGAGGCTCCTTTTCGAGAAATTGAGCCTAAATTGGCTCAAGCAGCCTCCTGATTGGTCGATTTTCTGGCAGTAGATATTTCATCGTAAAGCGACTAGAATCGAGGTATCAACTGCCAGAAATCCGACTCCTTAAATAAGGTATCAACTGCCAGAACCTTTTTTTCGACGTTTTTTCTAAGCTACTACAATACGCCTGAATATAGGCATTCGGAAAACACCAAGTAGGCAACAAAAATTAACATGGGCCCTTCCGTTTACACGAATGACATGCGGGTTGCATATGGTAAGGCGGACTAATATTTATAATATAAATAAATAATACTAATAGTAGTAAATAAAATTTATAAATATTTCGGGGCTTTATGAAATCATGCGATTTGCATGATTTTCGACTTATAGGCAAGGAAAGGACAGGGGAAAATGATTCAACGATCGATGATTTACAATTTCAAAAGATATTTATTCAAGAATGCGCCAATTTACCATAGTAATACATGTTTATTGCATAAACGATCTTATTATTACATGGATATCTGCAGTGTTGCGAGTCACTGATTACATTTTTAATGAAATCACTTATTCAATTACCCAATACTTTGATAATGTGTAATTGAACTCGATTTATTTGAAGTAATTGTAGAAGTTGTTCAAAGTAATTATAAAGTAAAGGTATTGGAAAGTAATAGACTTCATTCAATTACACATTTCTTTGGTAACGTGTAATTGAATTCGATTTAATTAGTAAAAGTAATTATAAAGTAAAGTCATTTGAAGTAATTATAGAATAAGAGTCATTATAAAGTTATTCAAAGGTAATGAACTTGATTCAATTACACATTACTTTGGTGATGTGTAATCAGATAAAAATCCAATTAAATATTACGAAAGTATAAACGAGTATTTAAGAAAAATGTCATTACAATTTCCACAAGACTGAATATTTGATTGGAAAAATTGTAGATGTGATCGTAATACCTGTAATATATTGTAACGGTCCAGGTTTGCGATGCAATTCTCTGATATTGACCCGTGCTGTGGCGATCTTGGCCTTCAATTTCGGTAGTGTTGATATCCGATTATGTCTCTGTTGCCGATGGACGTTTGCCTTGGTGGTATTTGATTTCCACACAACTTGCGACCGCGTTGTACACACACTGCCGGTCAGCTGTGGGGGTTCTTTCTACTCGTAAATGCCAGACTATATCGGATGCTGAAAGCTGGAACTTTGCCTGGATGAGGCCTGGATTCCTCATACGATTTCCCTTCCTCTCATTGAGTCGGGAACTGAAAAAGAATACCAGGTGTCGTTAGTATAATTAACAACAGTGATTAGTATCACTACAATCACTAATCTTTTATTAAGAGTCGTAATGAGGATATATCATTGTGATCAGCGGAGTCGCTACTATCCTTCAGCCGCTCATTGGGCGTTGAGATGAGTGATCTCCACCCGATGTTTGGCCTTGGTTGCGTTATATTGCAGGAAGAAGACTCTCTCTGTAGTAGAGATTGTCAGGAGATAAGCCATAAAGGGGGAAAAAATAAAAAAAGTAGAGCTTACCATATAACGCGACCTGAACCCTATCTTAGGATGTGTTGTTAATCCACGAGGTGTTATAAGGAATGACACTTTCAGAGCACTTCGATAATAAACACAGACTAATAAGTTTTATTTTATGTTCACAAAACTGGTATATTATTTGATAGCGATTACGATCATACATGCATCTACTGCATGTGGCTGATGACTCTAAATTTATACAAGACCCTAAATTTATGCAAGATTGACTCTAAGTTATAAAAATGACTTTACTACTAAGAAATAAGTTAATAACGCTCTAGACGATTTCAGGAGTTATCTTTAATTGACCGATCTTAACTTCGCGGGTGTATTTGCAAGACTGTCCTTTGACACTTCTTTTCGCTGCTTATATTCGCTCCGTGCACACCCATACACTCTCACCAAAGTAAGAATGTGTAGTGGGGTACATGCATACTAGTAGCGACGCCAATTATCCGGATCGGCATTAGCTCCCGGAAAAAGTGAATGTATGTACACGAATACACATTCTCACTTTGGCGAGAGTGCATAGGTATGCACGGATATTTTACAAAAGAGTGAATTATACTTGACAAATATATATCGTACATGCATGTATTATGCTCTGTTACCTGAATAGTTATTGGGAATATTTCGTACGGTAATGGGTAATTCCAATTATCCCAATCCCTACCACTTTTCTATCCCAAATACAACGATTTTAAACAAATAAACAGCATCAAGACCTGCGGGTCAGTACCCAAAGGCTGAATACAATATGATACATGCAACAGAACATATTGTTAATAATATATCATGGCGAATTTTCATCTTTTATGTAATATTACAAGTCTTTTCCTTGTACGATTATAATATGACCGAATGAACTGGTCAAGTATGGCAAGCTTTATCAAAGCGAGTTATTATATTACCGCTTATAGCTTTTATAATTAAATTGATTTGGAATAATCTGTACAGCGATTTGTAAAATGATTTGAAAGTTGTTGTTGAATATTGAAACTAGTATCCGACATGTCTCGAGTAGGACGTTGATTTTAATGTTACACAGAGCGGGCAGCAGATGCTGTGATATAAAAGCTTGTGGTTGTCACTAATCGTAGAAGATATTATAATTAGGTTTTTCGCTATTTATCACACATAAACTGGGTTACAAAGTCTGCTGGCTAAAAATTAGTGGCAACCAGCTCAGCTTGTTTTCTGTACAACGTTTCAAACGGAATCGATCCGTAGACTAGATGCGAGATTTTACCAAAACTGATTCAAAAGGAACTGTAATTACGAACTATTTGCTTATGCTACTTTATTAATACTCCGCGGTGCAGAGTTGTCTTGCGGTCGTTCCCCCGGTGCTTGGACTGCTTGACTCCCTGGTGTGAACCCCCTGGTGTTCTGATGAATTTTGAAGAGGTTTTGTTGAAGATAAGCAGGAACTAGTTTCCCTGGATGATCAACGCCTGTGAAGATAAAAACTGGATAAACATAGGGTACATTGGATAGATTGAGTTTATGTGTTTTTCAAGCAAACATTCTCAACTAAGTACCAAAGAATTTCTAATTGTGATTATACATCTGTATGAAATTTATTATAATATATTTCTTATGAATAATTTTGTAAGCCTGCCTGAACCTTTTTAAATGTGCTATA
Source organism: Tenthredo notha (assembly GCA_914767705.2). NCBI lineage: Eukaryota > Metazoa > Arthropoda > Insecta > Hymenoptera > Tenthredinidae > Tenthredo > Tenthredo notha. The sequence continues at coordinate 7,984,518 of OU611907.1, forward strand.
AACTTCCAATTATTTTCATTTTATTCAGATTTTATTTCGGAAGGGTGAATGAAATTATTGTCCATCAATCAGTTTTCAATATGACAATTTCATTGATATAACTAAATATCATTGGATTTAAAGCAATACCACTTGAGTTAACAAACTAATCGACTCAATATATCTACTGTTACGTTATTTTCTGGTGGTTCAATAGCTGTGTTCATCTTATGATAAAGATCTGCCATTAGTATTCCATGTATATCAAAATATTTGCAGTTAAAAAATTGACTCACGTGTTTTGCTAGACCAAAAAGAAAACATCGTATATCGTAGATGCTCGTTGAGATGAACAGAAAATAATCTTTGGCACGACATCGATATTAGTGCATATTTAATATTCTATTATATTTTTTTCCGACACTGGTGGCTTTTCCGACGCGCTTCACATTATGCCGAACAAAAATCCAGATTGTGCAATCGGAAAAAATGCACTGCATTTTTGCAGGATATTGGTGGACTGGGCAATGCTGACGATTTCATTCTGAAATTTTAATTATTCATCAATATCATCATGCTGATAGGAATATGATTATAGAGTTTATATTAAAGCTCAAAATCATATTCAAATCGTTGTCATTGCGGAGCCTGAAAGACTGCAACCCAAGATACATCTACGTATGCGCGGTACACATGTACCGCAGAGCGCGAAACCAGTTTCATAATAAGAATTAGTAAATAATTGAATAATATTCTGTATCCTAGTAAATGATAATTCTAATAAATAACAAAATGTATTCTATCACGATTAACTATAATCAAATGTTTTTGAGGACTGTTGAAAAAACAAGAAGAGTCTTTTTGGTACCAGCGTTACACATACTTTCAGCCTACAACAAAAGATGATCAGGCTTTTTTAACACGATATTTAGCCAAACGGAGTTCAGCGTTTGATTAAAAATAGCTACTCATCGTAAAAATACTAATAATAATTATCGAGACACTATTTAAATCTGATTATTTTTCAACAGTTCCCAACAGTGTCCTCACGCTTGTATGTAGGCAAAAGATTCGGTCATAGGACTGGGTCACAGGGGGGTACAACATGTTTTTTACTCTTGACGGTAGAGTCGAGTAAATTTCGAATTCGCTTCCTTCTTTTGAATATTATTTAGAAAGTCTTGGGTTGATGCAGTTTGTTACCAACCAACGATACCTTTATCGATATTGAAATACGCGTCTCATATGCTGTTGAATGTGTCTATTCCATTCCTGCAAAAGCAACTGTAGATTATATTCATCCAATTGTGAGATTTCCGCAATACCAAAGTTCAATATTAGTCAAATATCATAGACATATCTCATACCTCACGTTACACCTTAGACAAGCGAGGTGGCAGGAGCAGCCAAAAATGACTTTTGATGTGACACAATTTTTCCATTTCAGCAATTTTTCGAAGTAAATGTTTCATAATAATGATTCGCATGCTATTCAACACACCATTAGGTAAAAATTAGGTATACCTTAGGTTGAATTGCTGATATTACCCGATTCTCATCAAATGCTTCACAAAAATGATCGTACCCTTACATTTTTTGATACGAAACATGTCATTTGTGAAATAAATGAAACCTACCCTTCAGTCACATAAATTTTACTGCTGGATGGATTCGCGGGTAACGTTATATACGACAGAAAGACGAATATCGACGAATTTACTGAGATTCTTGAATCTATTTGTTATTCACCTATTTCAGTGACTTATTTGAAAAAAAAAAGTCTATCAACCCTTGTCACAGTAAGGTTTAGGGAGGTAGACTTTATTGGCTATTCATCAAACCTATTGTCCAATTGAAGTACCTAGCTCTCTCTCTCTCTCTCTCTTTACATTTGAAACTAGAATCAATACCTGACAATGAGTGACACTGGATACGAGCCATTGATTGACCATTATTCCAACGTCATTATCGGTGGAAAATTGTAGGTGCAGGTCACGTGACTTTAGGGGCTACAGTGACGCAATGTACAGTACTTATATTACTTAGGTATTTCACATGCAATGCACTGATTGGTATCGGTACGTAATAGATTGCAAATCCGTATCAAAGCGAATGTTAACAGAGCTACGTTATCGAGTGTGAAATTTTTTACCAGATCTCTCTATACTTTTGCTCTACTTTGAAATTTACTTTTGGGAATCCCTTGTTCAATGTATAGGACTTCGGGATTACGTGACTGTTCGTCATGTCTGTGACTATTTATCCGTAAATGTGAATGTATTGTAGAAATAGATCTAGTTGAGGACTCATACGATTAGTATCACTCACTTCGAGTATTCGTCAAAAACCATTTAAAAAAAGCTTTTCACTTTGTTTAATCGATATGGCTATGTATTAGACGCAACAACTATTGCGTAAAATCTATCATACCAATCTAACGATTGCGTGTGTGTCTGAATCTAATAAAATATGCCTAATGATAGAATACTACGTGTCTTTTGCACAATTGATTTTCAACCAAGTCCCAGACGTTTGGCTATATTCATTTGGGATTCATTTCTGAAATCAAGATTCACGATTTCTATCAAAATTCAGATACACGGTGTTGTATCTGTCTTATTACATGATCAAGGTATGTATTATTCTACAAATTTTTGTTGTATATATTATACTGTAAAAGACACTTGCATCTGGATAACGTAACATACTTATCTATTGGCGGATTGAAATTTGCACGCGAAATTTTTTCGTCATGTGTGGATTTGGACTCTTGGATTTTCAGTAGCCGTGTGAAGAGTGTAAGTAATTAAGTGGTGACACAGAGTGAAACTATAGGTAGTGGAGAAGGGCTGTAGCTCGTGACCCAGTTCACCCATCGAGGGCCACTTCCCTCTCAAGAGGGTCACGATGTAAGATCGTACTTATACCGGATACCTCGCATACCAAGAAGCGTACTTGCTTAAAAATACACGTATGAATTAATAAATTAATTATATAGTAAGCTTTAGAGTAGTGAGAGGAGACTCGACCCTGATCAATACACAGCCAATTTTTTTCTTCAACCAACGAGCGAATGAAACCATGATTTTCTTGATCATTTGACGTAATTATTAAAAATGTAGCGAATTCAATTTGCTCTTAACACAATTTTCAACAGACTAGTTGAGAGAAATTGTGCCTGTATCGATTGCAGCCAGTACAATTTTTCCTTCACTGCATTCGATGAAAAATTTATTCAACGAATTTTGATACCTGATCTGAATAGTAAGCGTCGAGACTTTGGTAGTTCAATCGAAATAGCTGTATCGCACCCAAAACTGTGGGCCATTCAGAAACCTGCGACAGGACGAGGTACTGAGATTGTATAAATATGCAAACTACCAAAACTCACTTCGAGTTGATGCAACCAATTGCGGTGCCAGAGACTAATGCTTCAGCTACAAATGAATCTTCAACATCATCAGATTCTAGTCGAGCACATGGGTGGTTCACTAACTTCTTAACCAGTCTCAATTAAGCAGAGTTAAATGCCAAATTGTGGCCGGGTATAATTTGCCATTGCATGTGTAGGGTGCTTGTCCTTATGTGACAGTATATTTCTTCTAATTTCGATGTCCTTTATTCATGATGAGTACCTTGACGATTGGCAATCGAGTGAATATAACTTCCAATTCTTTCACTCCAGTCTTAGATAAGAAGGACTATATTTGGCCGTCGAGATTGACATATAATTGGGCTAGAAGGTTCTAAACAATCATAAGCTAATTACAAGCACATGCCAAGCATAGATTTAATCACAGTTTGCTATGTCAATGTAAATTGCTGAAATTTTGATTACACACAGTAAGATCAGGGCTAATTGCCACACGCGAGAATCAGTCCAAGTTTTTCTTCGCCATTGGTCATGATGCTTCTTGACAGAATTTCTACCGGAGAAATAATATATCTTGACCAAATATTATTAGGAAAATTTGACAGCAGGCTCTGTTACGTTAGGCTTTTAGGAGGCAGAATCGGAACTGTTTTGGTGGCTTATTCTGTAACTCTGGCGTTATCATAACTGCAGAATAACTGCACAAAAAAATGTCAATCCATGAAATAGGAGCAGCTTATTGACAGCCGCCTATTGTTTTTTGTGATTTCAATGGTATTTCGATGTTATTTCTGCAGTTATGATAACGCCAGAGTTACAGAATAAGCCCCCAGGTCTTCAGTTCAATACATTATAAGGCTCTTATGTCTATATGTGTTTGGTAAGTACGCAATAATCATATTGCATTTGTGAAGACGGATGGATGGATTGATCACAATAAGCTGTAATTATACGCATTTAATTCTGCTTACGTAATCCCTGAAAAGGATACGTAATCATTCTTAACAAGATATCTAACATCGTATTTTCAATGCTTAACAAGTTATGTGATATTTGGTGGCGATCTGAGAGGGTACAGAACTCCTTTCTTGTATAATGCGTTTTGTGTTCCACATAACTGTGTTGACTGCCAGTATAGTATTATATTATCTTTGTTTGGGTCTAATCTTTGATATGGTCATCTATGATGTGAATTTCAAAAATAAAATATCGTTAAAAGCACTGTGAGAAAAAACACCTCGCGTAGGTCAACAGCGAGTTTTCCATATCTGTCTTGACCATATCAACGCTTTGATTTCTGAATCATTTCTTCCGAAAACTTTGACAAAATACTTACCTCGATGCGTTGCATTTCAACTGGTTTTTTTCCCCACGATATATTGATCCATATTGTACGAGAAATGAATTAACTTTTATCTCCGACCAACAGCAATTCAATACCGTTCAATTTTCTTATCTTATCGGTAATTTGACACCCAACATTCGATTTCCTCTTCATCCATTTCTGAAAAGCAAATCTCACGTAGCTTGTGCCAGCATCCTTGGAAGTAAAACAACAACGTACCTTCCTTAAAAAAAAAAACGAAAAAAAATACAGTGAATCGATATAGGTTTGAATAAAAAAGGTTGAAGTCTTACCTCTGAGTCTCGGTCTACTCACAACCCTCAGCGTAGGTACCTAGGTGGAGGTTGAAGTTACCCTAGCTGTTACCTGCGTAGTCTGCCACGTGGCTATCATAACGCCACATCCGGTACTCCATCGGAATCGCCACTTCACCTGACACGTGGCAGAATTAAATCCATATAAATTTATGGCTGGTCGGTTTTGATATATCTTTGTCCACCAACGAGGACAAGTTAGGGTGAAATTATTTAGGGTTGAAGGTAGGTATTGCGACCCACGTTTGACTCTCGGCACGAGGCACTTTGTAAAACGCACGCGTCAACCCAAGAGTTGATTCTTTTGAACTTTGACCTCAGGACAAACTCAAAGCTGAACCTAAAGCCAGGGAAAAAAAATCCTCGCAACTATAACTTCCACTCGTTAACTCGACGACTCGAGTCTGAAGGGGGTTCAAATATTCCTCTTCAAGGATTATATTTTTCGTTTTTTAAGTGGCAAAGAAATACCTGGCATACAATGCAAGTATGCAATAAACGACATTAATATTTTACTGTTGAGTCTTCATCGCTATAAGACGGCGAAGGGAAGAGAAGAAACAGAATGCTTGAAAATTTCATGTTCAAAGTGCTTATCTTGTTATTAGTATAGCTTCTGTAATACCATCCAATTACGGTTGAATTAATTCCTCAAGTTGGCTGGTGAAGTTTGACCTAAGAAGATATGCCACAGGATAATATTGGCAGGGTTACAATCCTGCGTTACAATATCTGCGGGTGAACTTTGCAGAATTAGAATAATTATTGACACATTAATAAAGATGCTAGAAATAGTTTTAAACTGGAATTAAAAGTTGATGAAAAGTTCCACGAGCATTTCTATCTTATACCTCCTACGTAAAAGAAAAGTTTGAGGAAATAATAAGCCTATGCACAAAGAGTCAATGAAAAGTACTAGGTCAAGCTATATCGACCAGGTGTGTATAGATGTAGGGTGGTTTGAGGTGGCTTCAGTGGACTATTAATGGACGACGTTGACGTCTTTTCTTTTTGATTGTGACAACCCGATACGATGTCACAAGACCCTGACGTCAGCAGGACTCTGGAAGCACTTCACTACACAATAGCTTTATGTACAAATCTATGTAGAGACGTTTCATCTTGAAAAGAAAAGTAGTCATATCGTCGACAGACTAATTGAGATTAAATTAATTTAAATCCTATCTAACTTTCATCAGTATTCTCATCAGGGCCTAATTCTGACTGTCACTTCTTATTAAGCTAAGTTTCGTCGATTCATTTATCAATTAAGTTAATACTCAAGCACGTTGCATTGAGACACTACGAACTGCAAATTTCACGTGATTAAATCGCATTTATATCAGGTTTTGGAATCACTTTAACATCAGAACACAGGGTGGGGCATATGTTGTCCAAGGATGATGGACCACCGATGTAATGTCACAATGACTGCTCCGTTCTCTAATTTTACTATCTGAGCACGTTGATCAAAGTACTTCTAGTATTGACATCTTTTGAGTTGATCTGATAATTTGAATTCATGTGATATCAGTTTGGTATAGACTAGAGCCACGATATAGTGGCATTATAGTATATTAGTGTTTGAGATAGATTTGCCAATGTTTGAGTCGTGGTCTGAAACTCGAACTCTTGCACGCTAACTCTATGACCACACGCGTGGTTACAGGGTACGTCATACCTCGCATGAGAATTTTACCTTGTGTGACTGCAGTAGGTTACACAAGGGAAATCACTTGTCTGTATAGGATCTTTTCTGGTTTGAAGATTCTACGATTTCTTTGCACAATATTGTGCCCAAATCGGTCGTTGTTTTTTACAACCACGATGTATATTAATATGTAGTAGATCTATTCTTCTCAAAATTGTTTTCAGAAATATGTATAGGGTAACGCGAATAGAAAATTGGAAAAACTGATTGACTACTTTTCTTGAACGAATGCGAAAAATTGATTAAAACCAAATAGCTTTGATCAATTTTATTGCTACATGAAAATAATTCTACGAAGGGTGATAGGCGTTACAAATAATCCACTGATATTACAACAACGTGGAAAAATTCTATTACCACGTTTCACGTAATAATTGATAATTTTATAAAGTTTTTTAGCACTCTAGAAGACCGAAGACATGATTTACGAAAGCCATCTGAAACGGTAATGGCCTCTAAAGTCGTGGATAAAGTTCAAAAATATATTTCCAAATAATATTTATGTAGTAATTTGAATGGTGGTTATTTAAAAAAATAAGTACCACTATAATTGGTACTGTAGTAGGTGATTTCGCCACCTTTTCTGAAATGAATTTTTATAAATTACCTCATCACTTTTGACGTAGTTCTTTCTATTTGGTAATTAGAATCGATGAATGACTTTTTCTCTCAAAAGCTATTTGACTTTTCCATTTTTCCTGACCGCTTCGAATTAACGACTGATCAGTTTTGGCAACTTTCTATTTATCATCCTGTACCGTCGTGCAGAAAAATGAAGTCTCCGGGGTCACGTCATTTTAGAGCTGTTTGACAAAATTCCGAATAATTTTAGCTATTCCATATTTATCCCCGATTTTATAGGGGTGGCAAAGAGTTTCGAAAAAACGAAAACCAAAATACTCATATCAATGCAGGTAGGCTTATGTCCGCCATATTAAATTCGTGGCTAAATTCTGAAAGCAGCCTCCTTGGCTGGGGATAACAGACGTAGGGATTCTGTTCATTTTCATCACCATCATCACGGAGGGTAACTTCCGGTGCGCAGACTCGACTTTTGCCAGTCCACGCCCCGCACCCCCGTCATTTTGAGGGGGGATACACCTGTGACGTCACGGGGGTTGAATCAATATTACGTTCCGTCTGTCCGTCCGACGAGGCGAGCCGCGAGCTGGGAGCTATCAGTGCGGGGAGGCCGCCGCGACGCTAGAGACGCCGACCCTACCGACGCTCTGTCTCTCCGCCGCCCGGGCTTATCAGGCATTCCCGCGATTCCAAGCCGCCAAATTTAAGTGACAAAAAAAAATAAGTATTTAGGAAATTTTTTTTTTTCTCTTCAAAATTCATCATCAACTGGAAATAAAATATCATATACTTGTGGCAAAATACAGTGACAATTGACGGTGTTTCTACCAAGGGGCTACACTTCGAGATTTCTAACGTAAGTATCTTACCAGACAATTTTTTTTGTCACTCCTCTGCTTCTTTTTTTCACCTGTGTGTAAATGCAATTCAAATACCTTCCACAATTCTATGTATTTTCAATTCAATTTACTTTTTTTTTTCTTCACATGTGTTGGTGTCGATTTTATCTGTGAATTAGACAATCAAGTATAGGTATTTAGTTTAACGGTAAATACGATTACTCGGAAAAACGACTAAATGCAAAGATCATCTGTCGTTAAAAGTAATCTGATGTAAACGTGTGGTTCGACTGAACTTAGAAATTCTTATTTGACACCGACGCGACGGTAGGAGTCCTTGCGTATCCTGAACTTTACAATGAGTCGCTAACATCCGCTGGTCCCTTCAAATTTTTCACATTTTGAGAAATATATTTTCTACCGAATTATGGTTAGCAGGCGAATCTACGTTTTGCGTATTTTTGTGAAAAGTCATTTTTCCACTCAATAAATTCTTTAATTTGTATTTAAATCAGAGGATCAGGGGATTGCTAGAACACAATGTGAGAAATCTAACTCTCTAATTTCAACCTTTCAATCAAAAAAGAGATTATCAATGGTGCGATGAATTTTCACGAGATTCTATCATCGATTTCTAATACCACAGTCGTAATGAATTAGCTATCGATTTCAAGTCACGGATAATATTTCTGCATAATGTAAATAACGCACAACATTACCGGTTTAATGGAGCTCTTCAGTATATTTCAGTACCACTGACGAGTCTGAATTAGGCGCCACACCTTGAATTTTAATTAGCGACTAGACCATTCATCAGTTTCTTCTATCCAGACGGTTCAAATCAATCAATTATACGAAAGGATTATTGACCAGTGATTGATTAAGATTGATACACCGCTGGCGTGTTGAAATAGCTAATTGTGACATCGCTGTGCTATGTCACTGCATAAAATTCACAATTTTTGAAAATAGTAACCCAGGGTTCAAAGCTACTCGTTAAGCTGATAAGTAATCATGTAGTTCAGAAATTGTACTTTAGGAACTTGATATCGACGGTGGCTGAATTTCATCCAGGGTTCAGCTATTGCGATTCCTTTTTTTAATTCGAGGACGTACCTTGTATTTGATGTTTGTAGACGTGCGTGTTGGACCAGCGTTGTAAGAAGACTGGCATATAATTTGGTTCAATTGTGACATCAATAAATCCTGAGAAGATAGTGAGAAGTGAGAGAAGTAAGTTTGGGAGGAATCGATGGCCATCAGTGCCCATGGGCGGCCTCGCGTTTAGAACAAGGAACAGCCCCTCCCAGAAGACCTCGCTCAGGTGGGGCGACTGCTGCCCTACGAACCCAAATCCTCCGTCGACGGCAGCATCTTCGTCGGCATCGGTCATCCCTAAGAGCCGTCACCTGGCCATGCCGCCTGTCCCTGTGTGAGGCTGCCCTCCGCTGCTGCGCGACTGTACACCCAGAGGTGCTCAGAGGTGCGTTCGATCGCTCAAGGTCATGACCTGAGTTCATATTCTCGAATTCAACATGGCGGCCAATTATAGATTATTTTACGTCTGCGAAATAGCCGCCATATTGAACCTGAATTGACTCTACATAGGCTGGTCGAGCAATTAGGGTCCAATTACAAAGTGATTGGTTTTTTTTTTTTTTATTTAGGTTTCCAAACGTTCCTAAAGCAGAGAACACACCGAACCTCTTAGATTTGCATCTTCATCAACTTGACTTGACGCCCGTTGATCTATCGTCACCTAACAACATGATCAACATCGCAGGAGTTATTTCCATAGTTTTGTTTTACCTTTTGATTTTGGGAGTGGGAATATGGGCGGCCAGGAAAAAGGAGGCTGGGAACGATTCCGAGGAAGAGGTGATGCTGGCCGGAAGGTCCATCGGCCTCTTCGTCGGGATCTTCACGATGACGGCCACGTGGGTCGGCGGAGGTTACATCAACGGGACAGCCGAGGCTATCTATACCAAAGGGTTGGTATGGTGTCAGGCACCATTCGGATATGCCCTGAGTCTTGTCTTCGGTAAGCATTTTGAAAAACGGAAAAATTCGTTCGAACTTCACAGCATCCAAACTCTTTCGAAAGATCCTTAAGTTTCAGGGTTGGCCTTTTACCAAAACTATCTTTCTTTTAGGTGGCATATTTTTTGCCACCAAGATGCGGCAGCAGGGTTACATCACTATGCTCGACCCTCTGCAAGATGCCTTTGGCGAGAGGATGGGCGGTTTGCTCTTTTTACCAGCGCTATTTGGTGAAGTTTTTTGGGCGGCGGGTATCCTAGCTGCTCTTGGGGCTACCCTGGCTGTAATTATTGATATGGACCAAGGGACGTCTGTTATTCTGAGTGCGTGCATTGCGGTGTTTTACACCCTTTTTGGCGGCCTCTACTCCGTCGCTTACACGGATGTAATTCAGCTCTTCTGCATTTTCATTGGCCTGGTGAGTTTCCCTCAGCGTATGAATATGCATGTTTTTATATTGACCTCGTTATCAGAATTTTGTTATTTTTTTTACCAAAGATCAAGTCCTGACCTTGAATACCCAGTGATGTGGTGAACATTTCACGGAATTTGGATTTGCTTAACAAGATTACGTTTTCGAACGTATTTGAGCTTATCATTCTAATGAAATTAGTTCACTACAATACAGTAATAGCTTACAGACTCACCAAAGACTTCATTTGATGTCGAAAGCAAGGACGAACGTATACAGAACTTTTTTCACGTAAAATATGTATGCGAAGGAAAAGAGTGTATGTATGTATATGTATCGATTAACATTACATTAACATTAATTTACTCATGAAGTGTTACTGCGATAGAGTGTGACGTTTCATCCGAAGGTACAACTTGGTATACGTTCTTTTTCATTATACAGTTCAAAAGTCTATTTCCTCTTCTTGTATTTCGCGAATTACATTTTCGTATGCAAATACCATAGAAAGACAGGAATAAGTTCCGTGAATAGTGACCTCCTTTGTGACGAACAGTTTCTATCTGAAGGTTGTTTTTTTTTTATCGATTACCATTTACTTAAAAATAGTATCAGTGAGCTCAGCTGGGTGGTTCCTTATATACACGATATATATGTGCTTATTTCAACATGGTTAGGCTCGGAAAAATTGTAGACAGTAACGCCTGATTTAAGGAAGGTGGTTTCGGGTCGATAATAAGGCTTGGCTTCTCCAAGCGTTCAAATTACCAAAGTTCTCTTCGCAAGATTTCACCCTTTAATCTTCGTTTTCTGTAGAAGCACGCGATGTAATCTTCATCTCTTTCTGTAATCATTTTTCTACGAGAAAAATGTATGTGATACGTGTCGATAGATTTTTTTACGCTGTTCTGCCGAACCGATTACATATTTTGATTATCGTACGTAGCATGTAGTTCACTGAGTAAGTAGCAAAGGGAAACCTTTTAGGTAGCGCTTTTCAGATTAGTCTTTTCATGGTCGATCTCCTGGGTGCAGTTAGCGTTCCCTTCCTAGGAACCTGAAAAGAGCCAACAGTTCGATTGAAGTCAAAGAAAGTTAATCCCTCGGAATAGTTCTATTCACGAGACGAAAAAGGTTGGGGTTTCTTTTCGAGCCGAGAGATTTTCAAGGGATAAAGAACGCATGTCTGCACCATGTAACCATCCTGTCGTATAAGGCGTAGATTGCATTATCACCATGCTCATACTTTTTCGTGATACAATGCCATTCGATTTCCTCGATCTGCAAACACAATAATCATCAACGAATCCGAAAGCTTATTATTTAAATGTCCAAAACGTAGTGCCAGACCGCTTTTTCACTTATGTTTCAGTGGATGTGCATTCCCTTCGCCTGGATGAATCCCAAGGTCGAGTCATTGAGCTCGATGGATGTGGATTGGATCGGTGAAGTTAAACCATCCGAATATTGGTACTACTTGGACTACGGGCTGCTTCTCGTCTTCGGTGGAATACCTTGGCAGGTATATTTTCAGCGGGTTCTTTCCTCGAAGACTGCAGGCCGAGCTCAAATCCTCAGCTATGTAGCTGCTGCAGGTTGTCTTCTGATGGCCATTCCTCCCGTCCTGATCGGAGCCATAGCAAAGGCGACGCGTGAGTTGATCCTTATCGTTGGTTTTCTTTATTTAGGAACAAAATTCCTTCTCACAAAGCAGGTGCAGGTGGTGTTCAGACACATATATCAGGCAAGATCGCGTAAGAGAGTCGGGCATACGGTCCTTTGCGTCGGAATTGTAACGGGATTAAATTAGCTTCGTTGCGGAATCGTCTGGGGCTAGCGGAGATCGTGAGGGTTTGCGACCCTTCATCTCACCCCGCGGTATTTTTGGGGCTACTTGACATTTGGCGTGGGTTAGATCCCTGCTGTTGGGGGGTTTGGTGCTGGTATTTACAATGTAGGCGAGAGGGGGAGATGGCGCAAGGATAATAGCACAGGATTCGAATGGGTGGTGAGCGTGGGACTAAGCCATGTGGCTCGTAGCGGGGTGACGGTGATAATGCTCCTTGGGGGTGACGGGACATAAATATAAATAGAAGATACACCGATGGTAGCTGTGTTCCGGAACTAATTGGAACTGTATCAATATTGTGGGTGTGACAAAGAACGCGAACGATTACGAGAACATTCTAGAAACGTTGCACATGGTCCGGTCTATTCTTCAGCTTTGAATAAATACTGAAAATTTATCACGAACTTCATTAGAATCGTTCAATTTTAATGTTCCAGCGTGGAACGAGACGGATTACACGGGACCTTATCCGCTAACAGAAGCAGAAACTAGTATGATTCTGCCGATGGTTCTCCAATACCTAACGCCGGACTTTGTGTCCTTTTTTGGTCTGGGAGCCGTATCAGCTGCCGTTATGTCATCGGCTGACAGTAGCATATTATCAGCGAGTTCGATGTTTGCGAGAAATGTCTACAAGCTGATATTCCGACAAAGGGTGAGTAGCTAAATTTTAAAAATTCTCCACGTTGATCGTAGCTCGGTTAGAGTCAGGTTAAAATTTATTTCTCCGCGTAGGCTTCAGAGATGGAGATAATCTGGGTGATGAGAACGGGTATCGGAGTTGTTGGGATACTTAGCACGGTGATGGCGTTGACGATACCCTCGATATACGGTCTTTGGTCAATGTGTTCCGACCTCGTCTACGTTATATTATTCCCCCAGCTGCTTATGGTTGTCCATTTCAAACCGTATTGCAACACCTATGGGAGCCTATCCGCCTATATCATTGCCTTCCTGGTCAGGGTAAGCGGCGGAGAACCTCTGATGGGATTACCAGCATTGTTTCATTACCCAGGTTACGACCCAGAGACAGACACTCAACTTTTTCCATTCAGAACAATGGCGATGTTGATGTCTTTGGTGACATTAATCGGTGTTTCATACGGTACTCAGGTAGCATTTATGACCGGTAAGCTTGCACCAGGTTACGACATATTCCGTTGCGTAGTCAATATCCCCGAAGATGTAGAGCGCGTAGGTCCTGATCCTGCTGAAGGTGAACAAATGGCTGTGCTGGCCGGTGGGTCGGCAAGAATTTACGGCAGCAAAGATGAATCCAACGGCCGAGTGAACCAAGCGCTCGAGCCGGACGACGATATGGAACCAGGGTGTGGCGTAGGTGGAGGTGGTGGCTGTAACGTTTTGGGTCAGTTGGGTCCGCACGTTGATCGTCAGCCGCAATCCAGCACCGCGTTCTAACTCCAGGTTCCATGATCGGATGCTGTGACCAACAATAACTCTGGTGGTGCGGTGTTTCTTCGTTTAATTTTATTCATATTGCATTCATTCAAGGGGATTTATTTTCAGTTGTTATATTTTTTATTAATCATAGGATAAACTTCGGTGCTTATTATAACTGGATGTTTCTGGCCGCAAATCCTCAGGGGTAACAATACTATAGGTGATTTCCGGTGTGAGGGGTTTCATGTACAGTGGCCTTGACCTATAAAACCAAAAAAAAACAAAAAAAAATCATCATGATGTAAATAACATAAGGTTTCGTTCGTGGTATCATTCGTGCAAAGATCGGTCCGATATCCGCGAATAGATATTAAATTGGGTAGCTCTTTCCCTACGGCAAGATCGATCGGTCGGAGGTTATCACCAAGGCTGTTGTTTGTGGTCAGTAAACAATCATCGTAGAAGCAATTAAGCAATAATTTATAGGGATTAACATATAGTATATTATATGTTAATGAATTTACGTACTTGTTATTGCTGTATGCACAGCGGGTTAAGGGGTGGGATGGGTATGGGGCACCGCATCGCCTATTAGGCCTAGTCATTTTGTTTTTAAAATATAATTAGTACCAAATAAATAAATAAATAAATAAATAAATGAATAAATATAAATATATATTGAAAATCGGCTGATTTGCAGGGTCTTTTAAATTCGGTATTGGATCGCGTTACGATGACTTTAAGACGTGCTAGTGATCAATGTAACGTACGTTCGAAAGTATTCAATATAAATGCCGCCGGTAGATATATATAAATGTAGGCGATATACGGCGGGCGCTGATTAGAGTAGAAACGTGTTATAGAAGATTCGCGTTAGACGATTTAATGGTCCGCAACGCGTTCCATTACGTATATATGTATATATAATCATATTATTTTCAATTCTATGTGTAACGTTGCATTTATTTGAAACTAACACGATATACGTACTAACATACCTGCTATAAGGTACACCAATGTTTCAAATATCGATGTTAGATGGAAGCTTTTTTACGTAATCGTTGCCTACGTTAGTCAAGCTTACACGATTAGACGATTTAAAATTTCGAAAAGAAATTGGAATTATTATTTTCTATTTTTTTTTCGGTGTAGGTATAACAGTATTAAATTTTCAAGCTACGAGATTTGTATTAATAATCATATTCATATATTATATATGTGTCGATTGTATTCTATAGTCTTTAGTTAAGTAGATATAGGTAATACCAGACCTTGCACGACAGCTGATCGGTTATGTTTATTATATAGTATATTGCCATATTATTCAAATGAAATAAAAAATAGCCAGTAAGTAACTTATACATATCCATGAAAAGACTATTATATATATATATATATATACATATATTACCAACCGTACATATCAGTGCATATCGAAAATAGTTGATATACATATATAAATAAATAAATAAATAAATAAATAAATAAATATGAGAGTTTCTATGAAATATGAATGATATATAATTTTCATATTTTCTTGTTACAAATGATATTTTTTAATAACTTATTCAACTCCAAGACACGGAAGTATGGGCCGTGCAAGTGCAATAGCATTGAATTGCGGTAGTAGCATAATATTAATTGTATAGTTACGAAAGGAGGGTATTTCATTTTTTTTTAAGAGAAGGTTCATAAAAAAGCACATTTACTTTAAGTTCTCGTCGCTGTATTTTACACCTCTGACGAAATAAAAAAAGAAATAAAGAGAGAGAGAGAGAAAGAGAATAAAAACCCTATAGTTTTGTTTTCAATAATATATGCTGTAATAAATAAAGATACGTGTATATCTCATCATTTTTAATTGTGAAAAAATTTGTGCAAAATTCGATAAGCCGAGCGCACATAAATGTCACCTACATATCAATTACATCAAATCAATGTAATTAAACGTATACATATCATAAAATATGCATTTATATATCGCTGTCATATGAAAAATTGATGAATCTTATCCGAAATTGAAACTGGTCGTTCATGACTGTGAATTATTACGGAAGTAAAAATGATGGTGAAAATTAGCAACTAATAATGTTATGTATATTAACCACGTACGTTTTTTTTCCGTGTGTCACGGGATCAAATATTAAGCCGTAGATTAAAGTTGAATTGGCTTTCGAACGTCGTCGTTTCCTCAAATTCCAATAAATATTTGGAATCCAGATGTATACTATGTATTATGTATGTACTATTCCCAGAAGAGCGTTGAAATAATGAACCCTGTATAAAACCTAATACAAAAACTATATTATATATAAACCTATACATTTGTCTATGTATAAAATATACATAATATATAATATTAAAGTGTTACTTAATATTGTACTATACCTAACGATACGAAAAAAAAGTAAACAAGATGTTGATTGTAAATGTTAAAAATAAACGGTGTATAAAAAAGCATCTAGGTATATCCTCGTCTTCCTTCTCTTTAACCAACCAATTTTTTTGCAGAACTTCAGAGTTCACCCTCATCTTGACTTTTTGGTACGCCGTTCTAAGAGGTGGTTCTTCTCATGAAGTATTTTTTATAGCATCGAACTTCTGTCAGAGTCAATCAATATATCGACCAATGATTGTCTATTATTGGTTGACTAGTGTTCGTAGCTTTTATAGCTTTTATGCAAATCAGGGCAAGGTAAGCCTTGATTTTATTGAACAGCGTTCAATCGTGTTCTTAAAAAAACTGCAGAGTAATTTTAAAAACAACATAAGGAATGAAATTCTTTACAGCAAACCAGCTTTATTATTAGTACAAAAAAAAAAAAAGCGTTTTCACAAAATAAATAGATCACATTCGGTGCAAACAATCATTTGTCTTATGCTGGATGAGATAATTTTTTTTCTTTTCTTTCTTGTCACGTATAAAAATATAAAATGTACATCTCTTTCTTACTGTGGAAACGAATCGGTTTAGTATCTACAATAATTCAGTTCAGTTAGTCGAGTGAGTCTATGCATGGGTTTCTTCTGGTGGACTTAATTCCCAATCGTCGTGAAAATTCTAATAGATGAAACAAGGGAAGAAGAGGGAGAAAATATAGAAGAAAAAAAAAAGCATCTTTCACACATTGAACTAAATACTCGACTCCCTGTCGTCAATTTCTAAACAATCGAATTGCTGAGAATAAAGGTTAATCGTGTTAGTATAGTTTCGAGTGTCATGGTCGTAGTCAGTGCCAAGTTCAATTTAATCATTGGCAGAGATAAATGGACGATCGAAGCAAGTTCATTAGTGAAAACCCGCTCGTTGGAGAGATGAATCTTAGCTTAGTATTGGTAGCCTCCATTGCTAGCATAGCTCTGTCCACCGCCACTACCACCGGAACTGTAACCACCGCCGCCACCGCCACCAGAACTGTGGCCACCACCACCTCCGGAACTGTAACCGCCGGCACCACCGCCGGAACTGTAGCCACCACCGCCTCCGCCTCCGGAACTGTAGCTACTACTGCCGCTTGAGCTGTAGCCACCACCGCCTCCGGAACTGTATCCACCTCCGCCGCCGGAACTGTAACCACCGCCGCTTGAAGAAGGTGCACCGTAGCTGGAAGATGGGCGACTAGCTCCACCACCACTAGAGTATCCACCGCTTGATCTGAGAAAAAAAAAATAGAATTCCGGTAATGCATTGGTTGAGCTTTATCCTAATATCGAGGATAAGGTAATGTGTCTGAATGGTAGATTGTGATACCGTATTGATATTATAGCGTTTTGCTTACCCTCCTCCGAATCCACCGCCGCCAAATCCACCACCGCCGCCGAAACCGCCGCTACCACCGGAGCTTGGGGCACCGTAGCTGCTGGAAGGTTTCGAGTATCCACCACCACCGCCTCCTGAAGATGGTGCGCCGTAGCTGCTAGACGGTCTGCCACCGGAACCACCTCCGCTGGAAGGTGCGCCGTAGCTGGATGAGGGTCTTCCACCACCACCTCCGGATGAGGGAGCTCCGTAACTTGATGAGGGTGCTTGCTGAGGAGCTCCGTAACTTGAAGAGGGTCTTCCACCACCGCTTGAGGGTGCACCATAGCTGGATGAGGGTCTTCCACCACCACCGCCTGACGAAGGTGCTCCATAGCTACTGGACGGTGCACCACCGCCGAATCCACCGCCGAATGAACCACCTCCGAAACTTCCACCGCTGCTACCACCGAATCCACCGCCTCCGGAAGATGGTGCTCCGTAATTGCTGGATGGTTTTCCGCCACCACCAGATGAAGGAGCTCCGTAGCTGCTCGAGGGTGCGCCACCGCCAAATCCACCGCCAAATCCACTACCACCTCCAAATCCACCACCGCCTCCACCGGAAGATGGAGCTCCGTAGCTGCTAGAAGGTGCACCACCTCCAAATCCACCACCACCTCCACCGGAGGATGGAGCTCCGTAGCTGCTGGATGGGGTACCACCTCCAAATCCACCACCGCCTCCACCAGAGGATGGAGCTCCGTAGCTGCTAGAAGGTGCACCACCTCCAAATCCACCACCATGTCCACCGGATGATGGGGCTCCGTAGCTGCTAGAAGGTGCACCACCTCCAAATCCACCACCATGTCCACCGGATGATGGGGCTCCGTAGCTGCTGGAAGGTGCACCACCTCCAAATCCACCACCGCCTCCACCAGAGGACGGTGCTCCGTAGCTACTGGAAGGTGCACCACCTCCAAATCCACCACCACCTCCTCCTGAAGAGGGTGCTCCGTAGCTGCTAGAAGGTGCACCACCTCCGAATCCACCTCCAAATCCTCCGCTGCTACCACCACCGAAACCACCACCTCCACCTCCTCCAAGGTTGGGAGTTCCATAGCTCGTTGATGGTGGCAAGTAGCTGCCAGTTAGTGGAGCTGTGGGGAAATAATTTCATTACTACCATTGTGGTTGAAGGAAATAAATGATCGCGATAAATGAAGTTCGCGATGGGATTTCCAGAGTTTCGAGACTTTAACCTTGTCTGAATGTTTGCTTTGAGATGAAAGGTTCACATTATTTAAAAACGATCGCAATGAACTTTCATACATAGCACAATTTATCCGAAGAGAAAGCCAATAATTGCGTTTTGTTATCTCATTATAATTGAGCTATCTATTAATGCATGTAAAAAATTTCGGACCATCAGTAATTATTTGCGACTTAATTATAAACAACACTTATACGCAAAGCTAAGCGATTGATATCACAACTTTTTAAATTTTTTACTTCCAAGATCGTAAAGAACTAATCGTCAACAGTCGTGCACTAGGATTACTATCTCCGTACAGAAGATTCGGAGAGTAACAGTGCTCGTTAAAACTGTTATTATTGAGGAAAGTAGATGTTAATCGTCAAAAGTACAGCTATAACATATGAATTCTGAAAACTATGATATAAAAGAGAAACGCAATGACACCATACTCAATACTTTTCAATTTTGTACACATCATCATATCGGCAAAGGCACAGTCAGCGTCTTATCACGATTCGAAATTATTGATATAACGATAGTGTGGTGTCAAGCATATTCACATATTATGCACAACTTGCGTCCTATCTCGCAACTGTGGAGACAAAATAAAACGAAATTCCGCACTTTGCAGTATCTCATCTATCTCACTTACACTGAAATGGTTTGAGATGCTGAAAGTACGTCTCCCAAGCGAATACGAAACGTGACCACTGGAATCGTGGAGAGTTAGTACCCGCAAAAAAACGACCGCGGTTTAACGAGAGCGAAAGTGCTCCGAGGTCGTAGAGCGTACGAGATCATGAAAGGGGTACAGGTTCAAAGGTATCACTGCAGCGTTGACAATTTATTTTACGAAGTCGTAGAAACTCTTCTGTTCTAGGAAATACTCTTTGAATTTACAGAAAATTTGAATTAGGTAGCGAAGTTTAAACGTTGTAGAATGCTTCATTCCTAGAATTCATTGAAATGTTATTTCAGAGCAAGTACAAGATGTGCACAAGGTAAACGAAGAAGGATAGTTGTCATCCTAAGGAACTTCTGCAGTGAGCTAAACTTGGTTACTAGTGACCTGACTGTAATATGAAGACTAGATTTTCATAATACTACCGCTGGGACAGCAATTAAATGAGTTACTCTCCTGAGTTTACCTTAGACTTCCGCTATTGTGTGATAATGGAAAAGTAGGAAGTTCTTCGCTTGACAAACGACATATTACACGTAGGGGATTCGTAGGGTATGAATAAAAAGCCTGATTCAATTTCGTAAATCAATCGTATTTGGTTTTTCCTCAAGGTGCAGCTGACCATTGACCAGTACGACAAGATATTCGATCAAAATATTCATCGAATTTCACAGTAGATTACCCATTGGAAGAAAGTGAAGGTGTAATGTGAAGGGATTTGACGAAAAACTAGTACGTTTAGAAATGAGATAATGATTTGTGTGTAGAAAGTCTGGAGGATTGTTTGTAAATAATTTTAGTGAGGAGGCATGAGAAGGCTTTTGTCGTGTACTTAGTAAGAATTTTTTTTCTTGGCGATAATATGACTATTTTATTAATCATTAGAATCGGTTGAAACGATAAAACTCTAAGTTGTAGACAGTTTCGAAGAGTTTTTCCTAAAGCTAAGTGACTCGAACAATTTGTGGGATTCAACAGGCTAATTGAAAGAAATCTTGCGGAATGGAATCAAACCACAACAGGGTTTCGTGACACAGACAGCAAAGTATAAGATTTCACAATAGCTTCTAAAACTAATTGTAAGGCTAACAAGCATTTATCGTTCTAGAAATAACGTCCTACAGGCTATACAGACAATAAGTCTATGTCATTACTAAATTCTCTAAAAAATTTCGAATGAACTGTATTTGTATGAAAATTTCCACCGGATGGAATCGGAGAGTCCCTAACATTATGAAACCGAGAAAACTGTTCTAATTTGTTGATACACTGATTTTACTTTAGATTTGTATAGATATGATAATGGTTTGAAGAAGCACCTAGACAACCTCTAATGAGGATAAGAAAGAGAGGGAAGCGGATGACGCCAAGCGGGGTGAAGGGAAGAAGGGAAGAAGTGAAGCGCAGTGAAAGTGTGGGAGTCGCGGCTGTTCGTACTCGCTTATAGCCATGACTCTGATGTTGATACCATTTCTATGCAAGCCAAATCAAATTCCCTCGAGGACTCGCGTGATGCACAATTTTATGTCTTATTCTTTCACCTTCGCACCTTGCTGACCTCCGGATATACGGAAACGTGTAATAGACACGCTCTCTCTTAAGATTTTTCATCGTTATAAGCTTAAGCGAAAATTCCTACCTCAGTGATTTATGTACGTAATACTTTTCTAATAAAATAATAATGCTTCTACGTTTTCCATGCAACTTTACGTTTTGAAGAGTTTCCTCATTGTTTTCAATCACGATTCAATAAGAATTTTGCCGAGTAATGTTTAACAACTAATTCGCTATTTTCCAAAGAATTTAACATGAAAGCTAATCCGATATTCAAGAAGCGAAATGTGTGAAAAATTAATAGTTAACTTATTCGTAAGTCTCCTTGCCGTCTTTCACCGTAGTTATCACCCCCAGATCTAATATACTTTCTATGCAGGAGGTGTGAGGTCAATCTGTATTCTGACAAATGAGTGTTAACGACTTATGGGTTAATAATTACTCATTGTCATTCATTTGAATTGATCATTTTCTTCCTCTGCAATGAATGCTGAAGGCATTATATCACATCATTAGCATTGTTATTCGGACCCATGAGCAATATTAAAATTCATCATGATTACTAAAAATTTTACATTTTCCTATACGTTTTTTCCCAAATATTAGGGTCTATGAGGTTTCACTACTAATGAGTTCTAAATATACCTATATTTCTTATAACTTAGCCTACGGCTATACCAAATAAAATGTAAAATTCTGTCACAATTTCATAATCTATAGATTTAGTTAGTTTTAATTATCGCTTATCACGAACACATAGTAGTATTATTGGATCCTAATTATAGCGAAAGTGTCGAAGGTTAATGAAACTCGAATATTCAAGGTATCGGAAAGTTTAAAGTTGAATCTATTTTTTATCATTGCAGTTATATTATGTTCAATGCATTCAGCGATAAAAAAAAAACCATGCAATTAAATATCAGGTGGAAAAAAATATTAATCGTATTCAATTAATCAGATACGTACTGCCTTATTTAATTGATAAAAAAAAAAATTGAAATTGAAAGGTGAAAATATGATATTCACATTCAATAAGTAATAGTTTCCAATTTGAATTGCAGTGTAATGGATATTACCAGTCAGGGTAATTAATATGTCATAAACTTGTCCGCGTTGATTAAATTTCTAACTTTTTCAAACGTGTGCTAAAATATATTTAGCGCGAAAAGACTAATGAAAAATATGTGAATTGAATTATACTAGTATTTCTAAAAACGAGGAATATATTTTTTATGTTTTAGCTACCAGGTAAATCCTGGGTTATAAATTGCATGTAAATTATACTGAATTATCAATTAGCTGTAAGTGCTCGTATTATGTTCCCGTAAAAAGACTGTTTAATTAGTGATTAACCCGAGGATGTAAACTTGCTAATTCTTACCTTCGGCATTGCTGTTAGGTAGCAGAGCCGTGGCGACGACAGCTGCGGCCACTAGGACCCACATCTTGGCGGGTCTCATACTCCAAGCCTTGAATTGATTAATTCGGTGATAATTTGGACAAATGACCGATTCACTTATAAAAATCAAAACTGAGTATCCTGCACGTGTTTTCAAAGCTGTGACTCGTTTCGTCTAACATACTTCGAAGAGCAGGTATCTGGCTTTTATAGTTGGCTGTCTTTGGGAGAAAGTCTTCGGCGTTGAAGAGGATGCTACCAAGAGTGGGGCGAGGACGTGGGGTGTTGGGACGTTAGGACGTCGAAGCGAGCGGAATACTGGGGGGAAGATGCGCTCCTTATGATTGATCAAAATGCATACGATATTCCACACTCTGGTTATGCTAGGCTCAGGGTATAGTCGATTTTCAATCTTAAGTTTATGACGAAAGAAACTAAAAATGGGTAAAGAGGCCGGAGCCCTTGAAGAACTTAGCTTTAAGATCCTTCAAGGTTTTTCAGAGATCACAGGTCAGGGAATTCATCGGTGATAATTGAAATTCATCGAAAGATTTCGTTCCACTGTAAAATTGTCAGTAAGATGTAACAAGAACATGAATGCTGAATTTTGCTATCTTGATCAAATCATCGAGATGACCATCTTGAATTTATCGATTAGGTTCAAAGAATTTCGAAGATGTAGTAGAAACTGAGAATTTTTAGCTATACCATAGTTTTCCGGAATCTAACAACTTCCGGAAGATTATTAGAGAATAAAAACTAACATACAGCTACACGGGTCACGCCAATTTACCAGGTGTCAATTGCTACTAAACAATAACAGGTAGAAACTGTAGTAACATATCTACGTGATTCGCATTTAGTATGAGTTTATTATTCCTGGTTTACCTGTCCCAGGTACTAAATGATATTTTAGGTTCACTTTACGAAAGGGAAATTCGGGCTTACGAGCACCGGAACTGAGTGCCGGTTGCCTTCAGCCGTGACATTGTTGAAACCGAATGAAAGGTAATGTGGGTTTTTTTATTTCTTCATTTCTTAATTTTTTTTAATTTTTTTTTTTAATAATCTACTCTTCACTTTACATTCTTCGTTCTCTTGGTTACTTGCTCTTAGGCAAAGCATTCACAAATCACAATGCGGTATTGTCTCCAAACCACAGGGTCAGCCTCTCCCCATTTTATCAGTTGAGTATCTTAATTGAGATCTGTCGAAGTTGTCATTGATAAAAAAATTAGAAAAATAAATGGAAAAAAAAATAAAAAAAGTGTATAGGTAAACCCACAATGATATCTGGAGTTACATTTATCTGTAACATCTAGAATAAACCTACCTATCATAGATCGTGATTCGTTTGTTAACGATCAGTGATTTGTTTAACAGTCTTTCATTCCAAACCGTACGCAAATAAAAAGTAAAATTTACCAGTTTGCACTTGGTCATGTTTGCGTAACGTTCATATTCTTTGCCATATGTATGCGCATCGTGTCCCCGACCTAGAGAACAAACTATCATACTTATTCACTGCTTATTCAAAAGTATTGTGCGATTGATCTAATTCACAGCTTTTTACCAATTGTCGAAAACATTCCATTTATTATAATCAAACTTAAATAGCCACGCGTAAGACTCTCGAAAACGGTTGTACTCATAGTTTTATTTATTTTTACTTTTTACGGTTTTTGCTTTCTTCTTTCTAGCTGTAAATCCCCATTGATGGTAAAGCAAATGTTTGGCTCTTGACCATAAGTTCGTATGTTTTCGAAGTTTTATACTCGAATCTGTTATGAAATGAGTAGTTCGGGTTTACCAAGTGTTTACAGAATAACATATACTTTATTATTAATTACGTCTACTCAAAGAGGCAATTGTGTGAATTATTTGATAACTTTATTTTTTCTACTCTCGCTGAATTTTACAACCGTATACTCTAAGAATAAATTTCTATCATTATTGTATCTTATATACCTGCTTATGTCCACGTAAAATGAGTAGAAATTTTCTTATCTTGATGAATTTGCGGTATAATTTCATTTATTTATTTCTTTTTTTTTCCTCTCTCTCTCTCTCTCTTTTTTAGATCCTGAACCAGACGTACACGTGTATGTACATATACCTACTAAGGTCATAAAAATTCCTTGACTAAAAAATTAAATAATTCACGGACCACTCAACCGCAATTATATCATGAAGACTCCACCGCGTCTATTAAAACTTTACTAACAGGCTTAAAGTTGTTTGCAAGTCACTCATATTCGTTTGAACAGTTTTTAAAATGATTTAGTAAACGCAAAAGGTTGCTTTACTTGACCCTATAGAAAATAAAGAAGAAAAGAAAGAAAAAAAAATTCTAACTAACCGTGCGAATCCGGGTTAACGTATATCTTATATTTGATTTTCTTTTTTTGACTTGTTTGTTTCATTATAGTTGCTTATTGTACTTTCAATCAAGAGCGAGATGTAACCTATTGAATTTTGATTATACCAAGGTTTCGATTTTGTTTCTTTTTTAAAATCCCGTCAATAAATCGTAAGTAATCGACTGTAATTGCGAGTCAGATTTTTAACAACGTTTAGCCTTCACTTTTATATAAAAAACAACAAAAAAACAATCCGATCATCATACAAGTGAGTTTGTGGGTATATTTTTTATCGCATTATATCCATGATCTTAATGAGTTGAAGAGTGAATGCAAAACTGATGCAAGCTGTGGTGATAATTAATATTATTAGAAAGGGTTGCACGGATCTTCATCATTCGTTATCCTTATTGTTATTCAATTGCTAATCAAAACTCTGATGCTGACTGACAGACTGAGTGCAGGTCGACTGATCGTGAGCAAATGAGAAAACCGATGAGTCAGTTAATGGTTTTAGTATACTTTGAGCTAGCTTTAGGTCAACGTTTTCTGCACCTAGGTAATTGAAACAATAGATATTGTTATGCAAGACGGTGTATATCGTTACTTTATATTCAAACTGCGAATAAAACGCATGCGATAAGTTTGTAAATTTAAAGACAGGTGCGAGTGCTATCTGGTAAGACCAAATTACTTTTTGCATAGGAGAGCGTGGAAGTTAAGGCTATATATAGTCGTAAGCTCTGATGAATAAATTCAGTAGTAAGAATAATCATTTTAACCCGAAGCACTATGGGTTGTATTTCAGATGAAATTAGATATAAATTAAATTAAATTAAAGAAAGAAAGAAAGAAAGAATAGAAAAATGAAACGACAGTATTAAAGAAGAAAATGTAGAGAATATAAACCAAGTTATAAACCTTTGTAATTAAAATTACCGTGGATAATTACGATCCGAGTTTAATTATCCCATTTCCAGTCACCCCAGGTTTGCTGCTGAGTTTATCAGAGATCCGAGTATATGGTATTATACGTGTAGGACCAATTTTAATTATATTAATGACCGCACTTTTCCGAACCCGGAAGATTCTTTGAAGAGTGGTGGGAAATTGGAAAAGCTTAAAATAATTGACTCTTCAATCGCGACTGCGTACATAATTCAATCTTAGATTCAGTCAAAGGATCTCATTGATATATGACGTAATTACAAATTATGGCGACTCTTATACGCCAGGAAATAGAATTATGCCTTTACGGTAAAGTGATTCAGATTTTCCTCAGACGTGCAGATGTGTTGACATTTTTTTTTTTTTTTTTTCAATTTGCTGGTTATCGACATATTATTTTATCATTCTTCATTTTTAACAGACTGTATTTTTGTCTTTGGATTATTCATTTTTAACGCATTAAATGCAATTTAATTTTCCAAGAATCTTGCGGCATCTCAGAGGAATTGCGTTAGATAAAATAATGACGCAATGACGAGCTGCTACATATACTTATCCACAATTTATTATAAGTGTCTGCAATGCATTTACTGTTCATACCAGGTTTAATTAACCGTGTGCAATATTGCGAGAAATTTATAATTGAAACAAATAGAATTTAGATATAACCCATTGTTGTATCATTATTTTACCGTGTTCGTCCTATTGTTTCAATGAGATGATAATTACAGTATATATCACCGATAATTACATTGAAATTATACAACTCAATCGTCTATTCATAAATTCATATAGAAGTGACAATCATTCTCATAATTAATCCACCCTATTCAAAAAATTTGCTAAAATTAAGCTTTTCACTTTGGCAAGTGTCATTTTTACACACAATTGATGGTAAATTGTGTGTCAAACAATATTGAATCACTGGCTTATTATTTTATGGAATCTAAATAAAAACCGTAAGTCATTTGACAATTTTTTTTCTCGTTCATAGTCCTCAAAATGAGATTATGAGATTTGTGCTGTCCGAATATGTGCATCACGTGCAAGGCTGATGCGCTCAGATTTCGCGTGTCTTATTCTACACCTTCACTTGACTTGACAGAAGAAAGATGCGTGGGATAAATGATTGAGGAGTAAGTGTGGGACAGGTGTGAGTATGGATATAAAAGGAAGTACAAAACTATAAGACTACAGCCTTCACTGTCGACAACTCAACGTATCACCATACTATTTCTCAATGAACCGAGTGTGCTTTAGAAAGATGAAGTATGAGGTAATAACACAGGTAAGACAGGTCTGCACCGAGGTTCATGAACAAAAATTTTTGCATACCATGACAAGTCAGAGTTTCAGAATTACCTCGAAAAATTTTGTACAATTTAATGCAATTAGTATGCGACAGTGCAGAATAGATCGTTTTTTTATTTATGCCATATCCAGTAGTCGGTAGTATTTATTCTTGGTGATGCTCTTCTCGGACATGACTACTTTATAGGATAAGCTATGAAAGTCTAATTGGCATCGTAACTTATATAGAGCGTACCCGGAACGGGAAATGATTAAAAATTCATTCGAGTATCTAATTTTTTTTTTTTTTTCAACTCACTGACAGCGAGAGAATTCTCGAAGATTGCGATTCCCTGTATCAGTATACGTAACAAAGTATTCCGGGCATTTTGCGATGACCAACGGTGTACGATCAGGTATCAAGATGATGTGTAGCCAGTCCTGAGGATATACATTTATCATCGTGCGGTCGACGCTTGAAATAAGTCAGTCAAGGCTTACGGATGTGGGTATATCTATGGTTTATAAATATCATCTACAAGATTGATGGGTACCAATAATTTATTATTGATAATCGTCGGGTACGGTTTTTTCATAAATTTATAAATTTCTATAAAATATGGGCAATTTGTTTCGTGCAAATACACTGCAATATATATTCCGCAACGTCAGGGGAAAAAAAAACCTGAATTTTTATTACGAATAGCTCGAGTCATCCAAGTTCATTGTCAGATGAAAGTAAAAGCGTAACTTTCTCGATGATATTTTTGATAAGATAATCGCATGGTCGTTTTTTATTATTTTTATAAAATAGCAAAGACTCGATTTGACCAATTGAATTATTTATGCTATTCATTACTAGAATCGATAGCTATTTCGCCCCTGTACTAACCTTATGAATAATTTAAGCAACACTGGAATACATATTCTTCGAATAAAGTTCACGACCCCAAGAATTTATATGTATTATATTTATCGTATAAATAATAGCTGCTTACAATTTACTGCCCATGGACTCGATCCATCATAACTAATGATAGTTAATTACGAGTAGCCACAAACTTTTTGGAACGAAGTTGAGCCTACGGTTGACGTCGTATCGTGAACAATTAAAAGCCCATCGGAATTATTAACTCACATTTTACCTTTCTAGCATATCGTAGTACGACAACATATCTTTTTTATTATTCGCTGTACGGTACAAACTGTTATCGACTTAGCTTAGTAAAAAAAAAAAAAAAATTTGATACTCGATATCTCTGACAGCAATCAATACTAATTAGTGATTGATTTCAATTAGATTATATCGGAAAAATTGACTAGGAACAAGGCTTTCTATTTTAGTTTGCGGGAAAATTTCCGGAATTATGTGCGTAGGTGATGATTACAAAATTATCCATTAACAATGAACAAAGAACCCTATCATATTGTGTGAAAAAAAAAATAATGAAGAAAAAAATCAATTAAAATCTGAGTGAAAATGGTCGGAGTTTTTTCTTGATTTTAAGGATGCAAGAGTTTATTATATACTACCATCTCGATTGATTAGTTAAGTCAATAATTCAACCAGTTGGAAAATAAAATCTGTTCAATATCGACTTAAGCCGAAAATGATGATTTTTATAATTTAGAAACCAACCCAACAAGCTTCTAAATAATTTCTTTAGAGTTTCTCAAGTTTGTCTTATCTCTGGTATATAAGTAATATTGCGTCCGGGGCTAGATTCAACCAGACAGTTATAATGCGGCAAGATTGCCTAAGAAACTTCGTACTTTTGACTTGGTAAGTAAGTCACCTGCTCTCGTTAAGGAGCACAATGGCTGAGTCTTGTGCCCCGCGGTAAGGTGGAAAGATTCATTCGCGATGAGAAAATGCTGACTAACAGTTAACTCAAGGTTTCCCTGAAATAAAGCCAGCAGAGTTCGCAATTTCGTAACAGATTTAAATAAGTTGACTTTAGCATGATTTTATACTTATCTACCCATTTGATAAATGAATGGATATGGTACACAGCACGAGAGTTAGTTTTCAGATTTCGATGAAAAAGATTTATATCCTCGAATCTAACGTCTGCAATTTATTCTGCTATCTTCTCTGCACAGCACATTAGTGATTCGCGATAGGAATAAATAAAAGTGAAATAATTATAATAGGTACTATTTACGGCTTGCTTTTTTTCTTTCCATAAATGTAAATTCGACTTTATTTACTTTTACCATGATTACAGAATCGCGGGTGTTATAACATTCTGGTGTACGATAATTAGCCATGAAGAATTTAGCTCATAGGATAAGCTGGCGTTTGCATCAATCAAACGTTATCCTTGTAGGTCAAGCACGAACAAATTACACAATAGTGCTATTGACCACGAAATATTCTCATCAACTAATCAGTCGGGTTAAATCATCCTCACATCATCAGACTATTATTCAACCTTGATGTATCTACATGAATAGCATTCTCTTTCGACGTATGAAATCCCAGCTTGCTTAGCTACCATATATGCGAGTGTCAATTGTAAAATATTGTTATAAGCTTGAATCACAACAATTCAGTTCCTTTTCTTTTCTTTTCTTTTTTTTTCTTTTTACATACATGCTATTATTTTTCTATATCGAATATTTAGACAAATAACAAGATATCTACAATAACCAGAGCTTTTATCGAATAGGACAATGCAAAATTGTATAGTTACCGTCTGTTACTGACGTGAAATGATAACGTGAGATTTTGTTGCGTGCACCAGGACCCCATGTCTGCACTACGCACAACTATATATGATATGTGTATACCTATAGTTCTGAATGAACATCTGCAGGAGGCAGCATGCGAGGTTTCATGACGTGCAATTACCGAACCTAACGTAAATCTATGTCAGCCTGGAGGTAGGTAGGTAGGTAGGTACTGAAAAGGCAGGTCTAACGGAAATTGATTTCGGTTTTTTTTGTTATGGAAAGTGTTGTCTCGTTCGAAACGATGAAATGACATAAAAAGAAAAAAATAGTTGGATACTTATTGCATGATAATTACATGAATATTTGAAGATCTGTTAGATCTGAGGAAATACCCATGATTCATATTCATAAATTTCAGCAGGAGTTTACCGCATTTACACTAACTTCGGGATTTACATACATTAATTTTATCCGTTGGCACGAATTCAATTAACGAAAAAAAAAAAAATCACCCTGGAATGGGATTCTATGCTACGGCTTAGTGCCAGGACACAACAATGAAAATCGATTTTCTTAGGCTTCAATACAAGCGGATAAGAATTGAGATCCTTATATTTATAAGAACGAGGTAAATCATACCCGCGATTTCGGTAAATTTCAACTGTCTGAAAGCCAACGCATTTCGCAGAGACGCGAAGTGATATACGCACAGTTTAAAGTATGAATGATAAATTGAAAGTATTTTTTCATAAATCAGTAAATGTTAATTTCTTGAATAAACGTTCACGCGATTTATTAGTTAATCAATAATTATTCAACTCATGATTTAACGGTACGTTGATTGGACGTGTCATGATCTGTAAACAATCTGATTTATCGTTATTCAAAAATGACGTGATGGAAGAAGATCGTTATAGTCGCTTACTCAACTGTGTATAATAACAGTAATAACAGGAGTAGAAATAAATCGTTTTTATTACTCAGAAAACGATTTCTCACACCTGATACGTGAAAGAGTATAAACTGAACTTGTTTATCACTTTACATCCTCAAATTTCAAGCCATTAACGAATAACGTTGAACAACGAACCAATTACTGGGAATTATTTAATAGTTATGTAGTTCACCTACCATCCGACACGTCTGTCTTATTTTAAATGATATAATATTATTCATTCTACTATCGCTTCCGTCTTGTATAAATCTTGTTCGATTCGGTTTACCGTTGCCACAGATGCAACGGTTTAAATAGCGTTCGGTTAACTCATCATTAGCTATATAGTCAGATCGTACTTGCACGGTTACGAACAGAAATGAATTCTAATTGGACGGGTTGATTATCTTACGTAGTTTAATCCTCATAGTTTCACCACATTTGCAATAAAGAATATATATATATAAAAAATAAAAATAAAATGAATGATAGAAAATTGATTCAATTCTTGAGAAATAATTGGACATATCAATCCAGAAAGTTTGTCTGAAAGACTGGTTCTTTAAATTTAGAGAATGAAACCGATAGTTGTAAAAAAAAAAATTCGTGTTCAATTTAAACGAAATCAATTAACATAATTTTGAAATCATTTAGAAGCTGGATTAAATATCCTAAAATTGAAAACGTGGCAGATAGCAGATATCTGTGTGAGTATAGGTGTACGTTTAACGACCATGTCGAGCTCCTGTAGTCGTACGGTAAGTACTTTCTCCAGAGAGGATCCGCGAAGATATCTCCAACGACGATCCGCGGACTGAAGGTACAAAAGGGGACATCGATCAGAGAAAGTATTATGATAATTGACCATGCACGGTCTTGCTGTTCTAAGACTAACGGTTATAAGTAAATAGTGTATTTTATGCGTCTGTACCATAGCTTGGTAGGAATCGAGGGATTCTAGTTGCGCGTGTCTTCCTTATACGTGTAATGCAAGCCGCGTGGTTTACGCATGTAAATGAAAAAAAAAGAAAAAAAATTAAAGAATATGTAGCGTTGGAAAGCTCGATCTGTAAGGTATTCGAAGCAGATCGATAATTAGACTGATCTCTGATCTATCTGAGAAATATAATTTCTCTCGTTTCATACAGTTCGCATTGTATATAAACAAGCTTCTCGAATAAAATGGTATAGCATAAATCCACAAATATGTAAATCGATAAAAACGGGGTAACAAGATTTTCTCATAAAATTTTCAACCTGTTTTATTTTTTAATTTTCATCTCCGCTATGCGATCGATGTAATTACGAGTTTGACTGACGTTGATGAAAAAGTTTTAATATAATTTAAATTCACAGTAAGTTTTAAATGTTATTTCAAGTAGGTATGTTTTCCGACTGTAGACGTGTATCTGCAAGTGAGATTCAATTTATTCTGAAATAACAACGTTTCTTCGTTTTCTATTCACTGGTCCATTCAGCTAATGTAATTTTCCCTTATTAGAGACAGATGCTACGAACGTCATCGACTATAAAATTAAACGAAAAATAATACGCGGGTAGGTAAAATATTG
Source organism: Tenthredo notha (assembly GCA_914767705.2). Taxonomy (NCBI): domain Eukaryota; kingdom Metazoa; phylum Arthropoda; class Insecta; order Hymenoptera; family Tenthredinidae; genus Tenthredo; species Tenthredo notha. The sequence continues at coordinate 8,016,774 of OU611907.1, forward strand.
TATTGAAACTGCTCAAATCGGCTTCATGATTCTGTATCTCTTTTTTGTTTGACGTCATGTTACTCATTGGCATAGTTAGTTTCGAATAATTGAACTGTTAATTTTAATGAGTGTATGTTGAAAATCTCTGCATGATATATTGAGCGAGAATGATTTCAATTATTTATAAATATCAGAAGATGTGTTAAATATTCTCTCCTATACTTGAAAATAATACTAAATATGTAATCAAGATGAATAAAATTCAACGAAACGATAAAGTATATGGTTTATCCGGTTTGGGAAGGAGAGAGCGCAAAACTTTGGTGAAATATTTCAAAATCTCACGGGACCTATACTAAACGATGGGGGTGTTGGTTGAGAAAAAAATACGACATAAATCTTCAGTGAACGTGAATAATGTTAGACAGTTTGCCTTCGACCCCCTAAATCGCAGATGTGTGAATTTGTGTTCGACTGGCAAATAGGTTGAAAATAAAGAATCCCGAAATTTTCGAGCTTTCTTCTGTGGTTAGAGCCTCTTTATGGTAACATCACGATACATCAGAATTAATAATAACGAACAAAATTATGCGAAATTAAAGGTAAAATTGAAAAATCGAAGAAAGAGGTAAACCGGTAATAACGTATCGTGAATAATTTCGTTAATTTAGTTTGTATTCGTATTTGCTTAGGTGTCTCGGCAGTATTTACGAGTAGGGTTGAAATGGGGTGAAAGTAAAGAAAGACTTATGTAAAAATGGAGTATATAGCTATAGGTTAAAGCAGGGAAGGGAGGAAAAATAAAAAAATAAAATAAAATAAAAAAAAAAATGGGGCAGACCAAACCATAGACGAAAAGAATGAAAGCCTCTTATCTTTCGTCGGAAGAAACGGAGGGTTGTAACAGCCACGAATCTCTCGAACTTATCTGAACCGTTTTGCCGTTTTCCAACTTGGCCTTGGCTCTACGATCAGGACACGAAAAGTCGAAAATCCGTGTTACAAATTGGTGGAGGAAGAAGAAGAGGAAGAAGAAGAGGATGAAGAAGAAGAAGCAGAAGAAAAAAAAAAAAAGAAAAAAGAAATCGCTCAACCCTCTTTCTGTCCCCATCATCCCTGAAAAACAGAACCCCTAAAGGCGTGGCGTGCGGGGGTGGTAGGCGTGGTTTACTCGATCAATATATTCACCCCCGTTTCAAGGAATATATATATAAATGAAGGTATATAACCACCTTTGGTACCCCGTAGGTACCTACCCTGAACGGGTGTAGAATACCTATACGTAGACGGCGAGACGAAGGGATGGTGCGACGGAGGGACGTTGGGACGAAGGAAGGTTTGTATAGGGGTAGAGGAAACAGTCAGTGTTCATGGCCTCTGCTATGCTGCTGAATCGATTGCCAGGAGGGAGTCATGGCCTCCACAATTCTGAATGTGGCTCGACGTTTGGCCGTTGGAGACTTCATTCGTAGCACGCAAACACGCAGTCGCTGTCAGTTTTCATTTTATAATGTCGTGTTATTTTTAGAATACCTACTGGGTGAACCAAAGGATCAATAGGATCCAGCTAATCGATATTTACTTCTTGTAGGTTTTTACCCTTGAGAAACGAAGTAGACTCGAGTTTTACACGATGCAAAAGCTCGAGGAGACCAGCTTGGTTTTTTTTTTCTACTAAAAATTGTAGATATGTCTCACGTATACGTTGAGAACAGGTAAAACACCAGAACTGACTCCGAGAATTTTTATTCCGCATACGATCGCGCGCTATAAGTAACGTCGATCTATCAAACCTTAGCATATTTTAAAAGAGGCAGATGAACGCCGTTGATAACTTATCGCTTTTATGGCTGGCATATCACGAAGGAGATTTGTGGTTGAAGAAGAAAAAAAAAAAGAGAAAAAGATAAATGCAATCATTCGAACGGGACCTGTGAGAGAAAAATGAATTTTCCAACTTTGTCGACGTGTAAAAAAATCGACGAATTATTTCCTAAATAATTGCTTCTTTTTTTCTGAATTTAAATCGTAATATATTTTCCTAATTGGTCTAATCTCGCCAATTTGAATATATTTTCCTTCTGTCCGCCTACCCTCTTAATTCTGCATAGCGTAAAGTATACAGACACCGGAATTTGCACCTTGAGAAATCTTGCATTGAATTATGAGCGGCATTCATCAGTTGGAATGTATTTTACATCTGAGAAGTTATTTCGTCTAACTTATAGAATGAAAAATTACATTGGGAACTTTTATTTCCGAGATTTCACACGGATATTCACTTTCCTGTGATTTTATTCAAACAAAATTGCACGTAAAGGCGGTGACGGTTTCGAATTTTACTTGTCTCTACTTTTGTTGCCAATCAGTAACGTTATGATAATGAACTCGACTCAGGTACAGAGAGAACCGTCTTCTCCTAATAAGCTTGTCGATATTCCATCAATTAAGATGCCAGTGGCACTTTGATTACGAAGTCTCCTTGTAGGATAATATTTGTCCAATGACAACCTTGGTGGTCTATGAATAGGCAGATCTTTGAACATCACCATCGCATCAAGAGAGAAATCTGGTTAATTATTCTCGATAAATTTTGGTCTGTAAATTTTCAATTCGATGCAGTTGAAATAATGATAGCTTTCAGTCTCTGATTCAACGTACCAAGATTCTAATCATTTCTAATCTCAATTCAAGCCACGATAATTCCTAAGTTTTACATCGACGTGCAATCAATGCAAAATTAATTCAACGCCCAACGTTATGCAGAAGCAATTTCGAAGCTTTGAAATAAAATAATTATCTTCTCGCACCCTTCACCTAGGATTTTCACCGCATTTATGAGTACATATAATCTCGTAGGATTGAGTATCGAAACTTTGATTACAGTTCAATGGATTAGAGTTCAAAGTTCGCTCCAAAACACGATGATTATGCAGAATTCATTATAAAAATTCTGATATAACAGATTTTCAACGTGTTCTGAATCCCGTGTTTTTTTTTTTTCTTTTCTTTTCTTTTTTCTTTTATTCGCCACGTCTCGAGGTACGGAATATTCTGGAGAAAAAATCCGGTACCGAAAGCGTCTACTGTAATATTAAGCCACGGGTTTTATGTGAATAAATCGCAAGGTTCTGCGCAGATTTTAATTTACAAAGGTTTCACAACAGTTCTGTTGTATTCCTCACGATCTCGTATATTATTTGCTATTCTCATTTTTACGCGAGCTAAGAATCTACCGAGGGATCTCTTCCTTGCAATGAAAACTGAAATATTCAAAGATCCTTCGCCGCGGTTTGGTGAACTCCTGTAATGGTCCAAAGTGGAATACGTATAGTGTGAAGAAAGTATGGAATTGAAAAAGGAAAAAAAAAAAATTATTCCTAGTCGGGGCCACAATGTCAATAAAGGAATGAGTCCCCTAGGCTATTATTTCCTATATATGGGAGAAAAATTTCAAACGAATTAAACTTCAACTTGCAAATACTACAATGAGAATCTCCAAGAAAAACTCATTTACAAACATTCCCATGTATTATAAGACAATGCGTAATTGTTTAATTTATCTAAAAGTAACTCGACATCATGACATGCGATTTTAACCACGAGTCACGATCGGAAGATAACAGGTGTACAGATCGATTATCTCAACAAAATCTTTGAAAATAATCTACAGTATAATCCTTGCAGATTAATCGAATTTTCATTGCTTGCTGATAGGATGAAAAATTGTTCATGTGTTTATAACTGCATTTAAGCTGCTGGAGTTGTAATATGTCTCGGTAATTCCACGTTAGTTTGATATAGAAGAATAAAAAATATAAAAAAAAAAATGCATACTAGATTACCGGTTTGCTTGTAAATTACGTATTCTACTCTCATGGGTTTGCCGTAATTATTACACCTGTAAATGGCCTGCTACAGGCGAATATAAACAACATAACGTGTGCACTGTATAGAGAGAGAGTCATTATTTCGTTGTGTTAAAGAGAGTTGCAGAGTAGCGAGACGTGAAATCACACTAGCGGCTAGAAAATCAATTGTCCGTGATGTGCATAGTTAATCTAATAGCGCACCTATGCAAAGTTTTACATATACGAATACTGCCCCGTATTCTACGCACCCATTTCTAGAATCATATGTAATGTTGCCAATCCTATTGGCAAAGTAGGTATACCGAGATTTCATATCGACATAAGCATACAGCTTGAGATGAACTGATTGACGAACTGACATAGATGATTGAATCACCGATTCATTAAGTGTATAAAAAATAATGAACATTAAAAAAGGAAAAAAAAAATTAAGCTGTGGTTGTAAAAATTGTGCATCAGGAGAGTTTCATAGCTACGAGTACTTCATGCTATCGATAATACTCAACGTATATTTTTCAGGAATTTTGTCACGACTTAATAAATTGATTAGCTAATTATTAGGCAGTTGAAAAAAGAATCGAATTGATATTTGTTGATTAGAGAGTTGCAGAAATTTTCTAAAATTTAGATATAGATTTTTGGATAATTGTGTAATTGTCGGGGAAAAATTAATTCAAGTATTACACTAGACTATGATTACGATAAGGATTAATTAATTTGAGATCGAGAAAAAGCGTGGAAAAAAAAAAAATATCTCTTCTGATATTTACCTATATAATGAAATCGTAATATATTATAGTAATTAGCGTAATTATATAGTTGTGTGAAAATGCGGAGGTGCGGATAAGAGATGTAAACTCATAAGTCTCGTCTAGGGTAATGAGGGATTTCTGAATACTACTAGAACGTTTTTCATTTCGTTGATTAATTTTTTTCTTGCTCGAGTTCTAATTGATTTTGATATTAATTTATCTCATATCTATAACTTTCAGTCATTTCTTTCACACTAGGTTCTCTCAAACTCTGCACGTCCCACGTTACTGTATAGATATATATATATATATCTAAAAGCTATTGAGAAATCTGAACGATCCTCATAGTGAAGAGATCAAAAAAATGACCCCCACTATATTGTCAGAGAATATCTCCGTTCCGTAATAGCCCTTTCAGTCTCTAAACAAATGTATGCACGAGTTGGGTAAATAGATCGAGTGCAAGGCTGAGATGATTTCATACGTACATTAAACATACGCATCTTTCCTTTCGCCGATGAGGTAATCAACGAGCTTACCGATGATGTTAATTGATATTCGAATATCCTAGCATGGTTTATTACAGCTATAAACCAAGTGACATAGGTTTTTTATGGTTTAATACCATGAAAAAAAAACCGCTTTAAAAAATATTAAGGATTTTCTTTCACACATATGCACTTTATCGCAGAAAAGTACACATAATCTTGATTAAGTTGGCACAATATATTTACACTAATATAACCATTTGTTAGACCGGAGTCGATGTTAAACGATATCCTCGGTGAAAACTTACGTACTATCGAACATCTTGAGAAATATTTGTATGTACGGTAATAGTGCGTGATGTATGACGCACTAACTAAACACCTTTACAGGATACTTGCGGAGTTCTTCAGCTATACATTGAATTACACATCAAAATTATACTTATATTAGAGAAATATTGATCATGATTGATGATTGATGATTTCTATTCTTGATTTTAATGCATGGGAATGGAATTTCTAAACCTTTAGCATCTACTTAACAATAAATTTGCTTGACAAAAGCACAAGGTAATTCTTTAGACCTGTATTGTAGATGGAATGATGATTTGCGTGATAGGCTGTATATTGCATTGTCTGTATAGAATATGGTATGTAACAATGGACATAAAGTCATAATTTATAAAAATGAAAAAAAGAAGAAAAAAAAACTGTTGTAAATCTAAGAGAAGATATTGCGTCGCGTCGTCGAGATATTTTTTTCCCAATGAATTATTAAATACGTGATACCTATGTTTGCTATGGTTTGTTGTTTAATGATGTAAATAATTAATTGGTGATTGTTTTAGCAAAACGCAAACGTGTTTGAAACCTTTTCCCCCCACTCCTATCTTTTCGCCCGATTGCCAGACGAATTCTTTTCATCCCCGGAAGCATTGTGGGCTATAGGGAATGGCGGGACAAGGGTGGCATCGAATACCGGGGTTGAAACAAGTTCCTCTGTTTGATCCGCAAACACTGTAATTGCCTGGAATATTATATTATAAGAGGGGACGTATTGGGTACCGTAGACCCCCCTACTCCCCATTCCCCCCTCGCAATGTACGGTAGGATAATAATTTATTTTTAACATCGAAGGGAACTTATTTTTCATACACTAACAACGTCCAACGAAATGAATTCACTCGCAGACGTAAACTTACAATTTTATTATTACCATGGTCTGTGCGTGCAATGAATTATTAATATACCCTGAAGTATTAGACCCAAGGCATTAGAATTGATCGACAAACTTTTGGTTTTCTTTCACGAAACCTAAACCTTCCGGATTTAAATCTTAGTCGTTAATATCCAATTAAAATTTCGCCTATTTGATATGAAATTCAGATTAATAATTCCAGACTGGAAATATCGACTGGATATTCATATCCAGAAATAATCAAGTAATTTAAGAAGTCGTTAAAAATATCTCGATTCGTTACGATGAACTTAGAAATGATGATCAATTATTTCAGACGACGAGTATCAGGTAGATGTACGCGTTTGTAATTATATACCTACGTATTCTTCGAGTTTAATAATGATTAAAATTATCCTGCTTTACCCCATACTTCACATGGTATAATCATTTGTGTAAAATTTGAAAATAGTACTTTTCACTATGACCAAAAAACTATGACATGAAATGTGCATGCTGGAATGACGATTGGCTGATTATTCACAATCGACAATATATTATTTTCCAATTTTATTTCCGGTTGATCGGTTGATTCAACTCTTTTTTCCTGATATCCGAAATAAAAAAGAAAAAAAGACGAGGCTCGGCGATTGAAGCAATAGCTTCGAGTGAGAAGCCTGTTTCTAATTATCGCTTAAACCGAATTTATCATTGACTTGTAATGTTCATTTAATCTCGGATTGTAATTCCTTAACAGCGATGCTAATGTGGCTCGTGCATCTTACTTTTCACTACATATGTAGAAAGAAAAGCATGCCAGACTGAAACTATGAGGATATCTAATTGTAAGAGGATGTTTCTTTTCGCCTGTTAGTCCGCTAAGCGCAGCTCGACTGTCACCTAGTTCCCATGCGATTACGGTAATGTTATACCTAGTGTCCGGGATGTTTATATATGCGGAAAATAACTGGGGGAACACACCTCCATCGATCTAGTGACTAAAAAAACAAATATAGACTAGTTTCCTTCGATCCCATAAAAAACAACAAAAATAGTCGTATACAATACCCACAGTCTATCCTAATAGGATCGACTCCAACCACGAGAGAATTCCATTTGCAGCCTGAGAGTGAATCGCAATATTTCACAAGATAAAATAATTGCCGATTAGAGTACGGAAATAAAATAATAAATTAAAATAGATTGAAATCTGTGTGAAATAATCAAAATGATAAGGCTCGATTTTAGCTCCAGGTAGAACCATGAGAGGACAAAATCTTGACTTCGCACTTCACGAACTGCATTTATCATGTAATTAAATCAGAAAGGGGTTAGCTAACCAGAGGGGTGCCATAGATAGGCATGTTCTACCTTGGCAGCAAACCAGATTTTTTTTAACTACGTTTCGTGAGAGATTGAGCCTTACGATCGCGCGAGTGAACAGGCGAGTGAACGGGCGAGCAGGCAAGCAAGCGAACCCTTGTTTGCCTGGAATTCGATCGGGTACAACGAAATTAACCTACTTGGTATTCAACGTGTCGTCAGCTTACCAGGAGTCCTGGGTTTCTGTATCGAAGACATGGCTCACTGCTGTCTTTCTGTAACAAATGTACAACACGTTTATAAGACTCTAACCAGCGTATCTCGGTTAGACTTTGATCGACGTCTTCAAGTATAAAAAATCAGGACTGAGTTTACCTTTAAATTACAATTCAGGTTTAAAGTCAAAAGAGAAAAATTAACTCTGATTGTAATTTACACCCTCAGACCTTCGCAGGTGGAGTGCATATCGTCATTAATGACAAAAGTATCATTTCTCATTGATATTTGACAGTCAAGATGTTTCTTCCACATGTATAGTTCTTGACGCTAAACCACCCTGGGGTAGTTTTATTACGTTACGGTTTAGAGCAGGGTGAAGTAACGTCTATGTATACATAACTACATATGCAATATACATATGCAGTAATTTACGAGACTTTTGCAAATCCCAGGGATATAAATAGGGACAAAGATGGCCAGGGACGAGTCACCGTTACCAGCTAGGGAACCGCGAGGGACCGAGACGCCTGGTAGAAACTTAGTATTTCTGGATTTTCCTGGATTTTCATTCTCCGACGCGCCGTCGTTCGCGTTATTGATCCATACCGGCCTCCTCGCATCGTGACCTGCCAGGTGTTGTTTCACGTTCTGGTGGCTTGCTAACCGCACAAAATACTCTGCTGTCTGAACCATCAGTACAAACTTGCATCGTTCAGACTTTAATGTTTGGTGTCAATTTCGGGATTTTTTTCTTTATTTTACCTGAACAACATGGTATTATGCGAATAACGGTTTACCTCATAGCAGATTCTCTTCCTGAAATGATTTTTTTTATTGTTTAAAATCGTTTTTGCAATACCTAACGATGTCTCATCAAAGATTTATCATCTGTACATAGAATTTCTCATTCCTAATGTATCTACAACGTTCGAAGTAATAATACCTAACTACCATCTCTCAGTTAAGAATTAAACGTTACGACGTGAGATCTTTGCATCATCCAACAGCCCGGAGTTCAGGTATTCGATGCCATGCCGTCGCAATTCAAATGTTCGAAGAAATTAGTATGACAGAAAAAAAAAAAAAAAATTGTCTATGATGGTTTGAAAATCAAATTCATTTATCATAAGTTTAGCCTGAAATGAACGAAACTGATTAACTTTTCAATTGTATGATGTGTGTAATTAAAAGTAACCTGCGATTTGTTAATTATAAAAATAATCGGGGTTCGGTAACGATACCTAATTGCAAAATCGCACTAATTAATACAGAGACAGAAGTAACGTGGATTTAATCCATTAGAAATAGCTGGCGAAGTAGTAAAAGGGCAGATATTAGTCAGCCACGATTCCCACGTAGCTCCGAACCCAGGAATCTTATTGTCAGACAAATTGGAATTGAAATTGCAATAGGGCAAAGAAAAAAGGAAAAAAAAATGATAGAAGAAACTTGTCATAAACTGACAGTTTTCTATTAAATAAATATCGCTCTGGAACCAATCGCAAGAATTATTACATTTATTGCAAATAGAATGTGCGGATAGTGGATAGCTCCAATTATACCACCTTCGTAGATAGGTAGTCACGATTTTGTTGAATAGTAACTTCATTCTTTATAGACGTCGTGAAAGTTCCAGAACAATCGCTTAATTATACTATAATAAACAAGAGGATACTCTGATATCTGAATATATATATATGACTACGAACTATCTTACGAAATTTAGATCCAAGCACTTAACGGCTATGCATCGTTTCAACTAGGAATACTGATGCTTTACTTTACCTATATGCAAGGAAGGAAGGTAACTTCTCACAGTTATCAGAGTGTAATGGTACATGCACATATTACGAAACAACAGACTGTCTGCGGTGGCCATGTGTGCGAGTGCGTAATAGAGTTTAGCAATGAAATGATCATATTTAGCAATCAGCTGGTAGGTATCGTAGACGCGTAGTTTTCTGATAATTGACATGTCCCTGACTAGGTATTAGATTTTACCTTATGTTTGAAAAGGATATTTTCGAAAATTACCTGATCAAATTTTAGTGAAAGTTTTATTCAATTGAATCGAGCTATGAAATTCTTGTTCAATGTTAATTTTTGTTTTAATTTCAAATGATAGAGATAACGAGATCAAAGAATACACGAATTTTATTCGATAAATATGTCGTAAGAAATTGAATGTCAACTTTTTAAAATGAAAGTTCCGAAAGGACGTATACTGTGACGAAGAGATAATGATTAAAAAAAAAGTTTTACGAACATGAAAAATTTCGAATGATTTAGAATCTGTCGATTAAAAATCGGAAAGAGAACACGACTAATATACTTGTTAGGTAAACTTAGGCCAAAGATGTGATCCACAGATACGAAATCTGTGACGATATATGCGATAACGATTAAGAAACATGATAAAGTGAACGGAAAAGTGAAGATCGGGTCAAAATTTCATATAATATATAACATAATGTGTTCAACGAATATGAATAAATTTTCGAAATTTCTATGGATGTATCTTACGTCTTTGCCCCCCCCCCCCCCCCCCCCCCTCCCTCCCCCTCCCCAAATGAGTTCGTTCAAATATCACGAGATTAGGTGCAATTATAACTCATCTAATCAACGATATCTTTAATTAATCGGCTATACCTCGAAGGAATCAGCCCTAAAATTCTGCTCAAATATTAGTCCCAAGGGTGGCACGTTGAGGGTGGCTAAAGTCGACACGCCCATCGCTCAGCTGTCACTGTAGTATTGTAAATTATAGCGGTTAGCTCGTCAAGGAAACTTCACGAACAGAAAATAAGGCAACGTAGTTGAATGTGGGCTGGTTTCGTTACTCATGGTGACTTGAAGGCGCGTGAAATCTCCGACCATTGAGAAACTCGGCGGAAAATTCAATGCCTGGAAGTCAAGCCATCAACAAAGGTTGTGGAAAATATTAAACGTTAATTGAATAATGGAGCGGATGAAAAGAACGTCAAAAAATAAGATTTTAATTATCATCTTAATTATTGATGAATTTATATTTTCAGTAACGTTTTCAAGATCGATTAGTAATTAATTCTCTAGAGCGGTTTACGAGAGAAATTTGCCGCTTAATTGATTTACTATTTTTATCACGATAGAAATTTATTAGCCGACACAAGAAAACGTGTTGTTGAGATAGCGAACGTAGCTAATGGCGGAATTATAGAAAACGGTATAGATATTCAAACATGCAGAATGCTGCCTCTCTGTAATCACATAACGAAAAAGGTGGGTCGTAGATGTTCAACGAAAATAAATCGAGTCATGGTTGTTTTCGTCAGCCATAATGAGCCCCGTGAATGTAAGGGTGGCTACTTTCCCAAAATGAAAACGAAAGGTTTGCAAAGCGGTATTTGTATCTTGATAAAGTTCGCGCAATTCGAGACCTTGGATTTTGCATATATCAAATGGTTATTATTTTCTAGCCTGTAGTCAGGTGAGCAGAAATTTGTCGAAAGGTTGGAATCGTATTCGGTTCACTGAATGAACGCGAACGAGCCTCGGTAAAGCTTGTACCAATTTCAATGGCCGCCTTCAATGAAACCGTCCCTTTACGCTCCTCTTCGTCTCCGCGCAAGCTCTTGGCCAGATGGTTGTTTCCACAAATCGTACGGGACTAGCTGGTATCAGCCTTCTTGGATACGAGAGTGAATGGGAGGCTCGTGTATCACCTTTCTGAGATATGATTTCTACTCAAAAATCCCCGAGAAATCCTGCGAGCTAGAACCTTTTTCATCATACCTTGTTGAAAAAAATTCAGTGCTAGTCAACCTTCGAATGATTTGCTTAACGTCATCTTCTCCATCCTTCTGTGAATAGAAAACTCAGGAAAAATAACCGAAAATTTATTCGCGTGAAGAAGAAGAAAAAAAAAAAAAGAAAAAAAAATTATGATGATGATATTTCCCTGAAGCTGCGATCATTTCAAGTGTTTGTCGCCAAGACGGAAAACCGTAAATGCTCTTGGGGTCAACTCGAAGACACTCAAAACCACTTGGACGACCCCCAGGTTGAAAAACACTGAGTTCTTAACCCCTTCCTACCCTCGGCCTACCCGCTCACCCGCGCGCACTACTTCACAGGTGAGAGGTATCGACCTGGGGACAGAAATACTGGGCATCATCGACCGGCGGACGTCGTACCTGGCCACCTTCCTCGTACCAGGGGGCTGACGCACGAACTTCGAGCCAATCCCGGGTAACTCCGGGTAGCGACTGCGCCCTCGACAGGGGTTGCGAGAATGAAAGGGGGGTGCGAGGGGTGCGGGTGACCCGGTGGCGGGGACACCTTCGACGGCAGACGTCCCGACGCTACCTCGAGGGAGAGACACGTCGTGACGCGGTGCCCGCGTGTTTTCTTTGCCGGGAGCATTTTGGTCTACGTAAGTAAAAATGATCATTTCATTATTTCTAATAATATAATTATTATTCTCAATTAAATTTCGTTATTTTATATTAGAGTTAGATTTTTTTATCAAGCTTGGTTCTATTCGCACTTTATCTGCTGGCACGATACATGGTCTTTGAAAGCGGTTATGAGTTCTTACGGAACCAGGTGACACCCCCAATTGAAAATCACCTAATCTTCAGTGTCCAGGTGTTATGATCGAACCGTAAATAGCGTTCTATGAAACTGCGTGAATTTCGAATTAGAGAAAGTTCAAAATTCCTGAATCCGTCGTGAGCACCAAGTACATCGAACACATAGAATCTCGTTTGGTGATAATATTCTCAAGTTTTCTATTCCAATTTTTTATTCCAAAAAGAACCTCAAGCTCGTCCTTCGAGCATTGATTCGTTTAAAGACAATGGCTTCAATTGTCCAGGTATTTAAATCACAATGTCGATTCACGAACTCAAAGCCCTGCCTTAGCCACATTCGATTACATCCGGAGAACTGTGACGTCCTTTTATAGTTCCTTACATTTCTTATTTTAAATAAACCGCAAGACCTAAGTCAATTGTTAAGTACTGCCGCGTGCTGTCGACCTTTCATACTATTTTTTGCGACGTCAAGTCTCCGGCCCTCCAATCCTCCAGCCCCAGGTTACACCGAAATCTGATCCACGACCAGCAAACGAGGGGGCGACGATATCACGTGTAGATTTTCCTTGTCTAAGCGCGTCCTCGACCCTGCGTGTAGCTTTTCAAAAGCTCCGAAAGCTATATAAAGCAAGAAGCCATCACGGTTACCTATCCCCAATAGCTTACTCGTGCTATATTTACTATACAATATTTGGCACCTTGTCTATTAATTATTCAGCTATAAGGTGGCGAGAATAAAAGTTCAAAAGATTTGATTTTTTTCTTCATATTTATGAAAATTTTTTGCCTTTATTTTGTTATAAAAATTTAGAAATATGTGTATTAATTTGATATTCTTAATCGACATTACAGGCGCGGTAAAAATCGCGGCTAGAAAGGTGGAGGGCCAGGAGACGACAGTAACGACGGAGACGAGAAGTGGCTCGGACGAAGGCCCGGAAGTAACGGGCCTTACTCTGAGCGGCTTGCTGGCAAATTTGCCGTTAGCGGGCCCCCAACGTCTCGCCAATTCTTTGCGACAAAAATTCGCTAACAACTCTGGTGAGTCGTTACTTTCTACACTCAGCAACAAAATTAACGGCGCACCCGGGACTCGGCGAAATGATACCGATTTTCAAAATACTGTAACTCAATGAAAAATTGTCGAAAAAAATCATTCGGCAAAGCATTTTGAAGGTTGAAACTTCATCTGCAAGATGGTTTTTGAAAATTCATCCTACGGTCATTTCTGACCTCATGGCGTAGGTCTGAGTGCCGGGTTGCGAGACGCCAGAAAAAACAAGTTTTTCAAAGTTCTCTACGGGGCGTTAAAAAAATCGCAGAGAACTCTCGAGACAGCCATTTTGTAGCCTGAAATCTCCTCTTCAAAAATCGTACCTAAAAATTTCACGCGCGATTTTTTTTCACCGAGTTATCCAACTTCTGGTGAAGCAATGTCAATAAGGGCAGGACTGACCAGTAGGCGAAGACTGATCTGGCGTTATCCAGGATGCACCGCGAGGAGGTACAGTCTACCATGCATCCCGTGTGTGTGTGTGTGCGTGTGTGTGTGCAGGCAGCGATCAGGACCCATGGCTCGTCACTTCCACGGTATTTCATGCCTCCAAACCCTCGCTGCACTGCGTGTGTGTGTGTGTGATGCTACGATATCTCAAGTTCAAAATCGGGTATTGCCAACCCTACTTCTTATCACCGCCTGCAAGTATTCTCCCATATTGATGCAACTCTAAATACGTGGGCACACACCCACACACACATACGCGTACACACACGCACGCACACGCACACACACACACACTCCTTACGCCTACTGGTCAGTCCTGCTCTTATTGACATTGCTTCACCAGAAGTTGGATAACTCGGTGAAAAAAAATCGCGCGTGAAATTTTCAGGTACGATTTTGAAGAGGAGATTTCAGGCTACAAAATGGCTGTCTCGAAAGTTCTCTGCGATTTTTTTAACGCCCCGTAGAGAACTTTGAAAAACTTGTTTTTTCTGGCGTTTCGCAACCCGGCACTCAGACCTACGCCATGAGGTCAGAAATGACCGTAGGATGAATTTTCAAAAACCATCTTGCAGATGAAGCTTCAACCTTCAAAATGCTTTGCCGAATGATTTTTTTCGACAATTTTTCATTGAGTTACAGTATTTTGAAAATCGGTATTATTTCGCCGAGTCCCGGGTGCGCCGTTAATTTTGTTGCTGAGTGTATATGTCACATAAATTTATTCTCAATCGCGATGTAATATCGGTTTCATTGCCCATCACCAAATCTTTTCTTTTTTTATGTGTATCGGTTAAAATATTGGTGCTGGACCTCGACCATTCCAGTTATAAAATTCAATCGTGAATAACTTGTCGTTTACATTCCTGAAATTGTTTTTTCTCAATAATTAGGATAGACGATTAAATCGCCTTTCGTTTAGCTACTGTCGTTGACAAGTTAGAGAAGTAGGAGTGTCACTGCACACTGCCTCACGAATGTCAAAAGTTTGTTGTATAACAAGGCCGATCTAACTAACCGGTATTTAGACACCCTCTACTCCGCATCAATCCCCAAACTGTCACAACCCTGGCGTTGCAAAACGATGGAACCAGGAGCAACCCTCGTTCATTCGCTAAGTAAATACTTTAAAACATTAAAGCATCGACGGACCGTGGTACAATTAATTAAGTAGGGACCGGCTTGCAGTATCATTTCCCCAGAGATCTAACCAGCAAGTAATATTCTAGGTGAATATAGGTATACCTTGTTTGGTCACCCAATGCAACTAATTTCAATAAAAGGGTGGTTATACTATCTCGCTGGCCATCACACGCCGACGAACGAATTTAATCATTCGTGGAAACGAAAAGAAAAAAAAGGGGCAAATGTTAGAGGAAATAATTTCGGAGGTTCTCAATTGTTGATTTTATTCATTTGGTGAATAACTAACGCATCGAATAAACTAAATAATCGAAATCGTTACATCGCCAATATTTATTGAAATAAATTTTAGATTAAAATCGGTCTGATTGTGACCAAAAAACGAAATTTTAGAACCTGAAGATGCACGCAGTCGTAAGTAACTCATAACTCCGTTTTATGACCATATAAATATTGAGGTCCTGCTTTACTACCTACTTGCTGATAAATTAGCAAACATATTCCAAGGCTAGAATCACTCCTTAGATACACATTCGATCGACTTCAGGCGTCGCGACGAATCAGTGGTGCTTCGGATCGCGCCCTTACACCCCCACCAGCGACTAGGGAATAAAACTTTTAATGACTGGGGCTAATTAAGGGTTTTAGTTCGTCTTGATCGAACGGAACTGTCCTGCTTGTTGGACTCTGTGGTCAGGTAACGACAATATTCGGAATATAATTTGATATTTGGCTGCTGTTATTCTTATGGTACCTCTTATTCTTAGGGTCGATTCATTCGCGTGTATCGTTAACTAGCAGCACCACCACTCGTCATCTAGGAGTAAGAGTCACGCGATCGCATAGTCACCCTTAATTCAGCTTTTATGCAGTATGTGAGTTCGTAAATCACGTTCACGATCTGATATACTGTATACTCTAGTCGATTTTACTTAATAGCGAAATTATCAGAAGAGTTTAATTATTTCGATGACATAAACACGGGCCTGGATTTGGTTTAGTATAATTGATGGTGACAGAAGATTTCGTATGATGCAGAATGCAACTGTGAAGATTAAAATTCATATCAATCAATTTTTTAAAGAAATTACAAAAAAGTAAAGAAACAAATTTGATCACAGCGGGTCTCTGAGGGGAGCCTATGGCCAGCTTCGTCAATCTGTAAGCCTAAAGTTTTCAAACGCAAACATGCGTCAAGAGTAATTTATATATCTATGACAGAAAAGCAATAGACAGCTGAAACGTGTGCATTTTATTTTATTTTTTTTGTTTCTATGTTTTTGAGTAAAAATAAAATCAAAAGCTGTCTCGGTCTCGCAAACGATGAGATGCAGTCGTTACGGTGAGGTCGGTTGCGCTGATGGCCGGGCCAGGGCTCCTCTCCTGAATAATCCACATACTTGAAAAAAAAAAAAAAAAGCCCAAAAACCTTGAAATTCCTAACGATGATTTCTTTAGCTGTGAGCTAACGGACTTGTTGTTGCGCTATTTGTTGTAGGTAATCCCCGACCTGGCCTGATGCGCGCCGCCACCTCCGACGAAAAGTTCGGGGTCATCGCAGTTACTGCATATTGACCTGGCCCCTGGGGTCAGCGAATCGCCGTGGGCCCGGGCGCTTCGCGCCTCCTGGGCCTGTGCAGCCATGACTACGATACCGATAATCAACATGGAGTTTGGCGAACTGAGGGAGGTCGTCTGGACAAAACTCCAGGAGCCAAAGTCCCAGAGAAAACTTATCCTCGTCATAGTATCCATAGCCCTGCTTTTGGACAATATGTTGTACATGGTGATAGTGCCAATCATCCCTGATTACCTAAAATACGTTGGAGCCTTTGGTGACGAACCTGAGACTAACAGCACAGTAACCGGAGCACCCACTCATCATGGCCAAGACTCAGCGACGGGTATCCTCTTCGCCTCAAAGGCAATTGTCCAGCTAATGGTTAACCCATTCTCCGGTGCCCTCATCGACAGAATTGGTTACGACATTCCCATGATGATAGGACTTACCATAATGTTCTTGTCGACTGCAGTCTTCGCCTGTGGTCGAAGCTATGGGGTATTATTTTTCGCAAGAAGTCTTCAGGGCGTAGGTTCGGCATTCGCAGATACAGCCGGTCTCGCTATGATTGCCGATCGCTTTACTGAAGAATCGGAGAGGTCGAAAGCGCTCGGAATCGCCCTTGCTTTTATCAGCTTTGGTTGTTTGGTAGCACCGCCGTTTGGTGGTGCACTGTACCAGTTCGCTGGAAAAGAAATGCCCTTTCTGATCCTAGCCTTCGTCAGTTTAGCTGATGGTTTTATGCTTCTTTTGGTAATGAAACCGCTAAAGGAACAGCTAAAAGACAGAAACAGAGACTCAGGCCCCACAATTCCAATCTGGCGTCTCTTCATCGATCCTTACATCGCAGTATGTGCCGGTGCTTTGATGATGTCCAATGTTGCCCTGGCATTTTTGGAGCCAACTATTTCTCTGTGGATGGAAGACCACATCACTCGCGATAACTGGAAAATGGGAATGATATGGCTACCTGCCTTTTTCCCCCACGTATTTGGAGTAATAATAACTGTCAAGATGGCAAAGCGATATCCTCAACATCAATGGCTGATGGCTGCCGGTGGACTTGCCCTCGAAGGACTCTGCTGTTTTATAATTCCGTTTTCAACGTCCTACAAGATTCTTATGATACCGATATGTGGAATTTGCTTCGGAATTGCTCTAATCGATACGGCTCTTCTTCCAACCCTTGGATATCTTGTCGATGTACGATACGTCTCAGTTTATGGAAGCATTTACGCCATTGCCGATATCTCATACAGCGTTGCATACGCAGTGGGGCCTATAATAGCCGGTGGTGTAGTGGAAGCAATTGGATTCACTGCTTTGAATTTCGGCATTGCATTTTCGAACCTACTTTACGCCCCTGTTCTTTACTATCTGAGGCACATTTATGACTTCAAACCGTTCCAAGATGAGGCTAATGTTCTGATGCAAGATCCACCTGACAAAGAGTACCAAACTTACGTTCTTCAAGAACAAAGGCCCGTCAGTGGTGAGGTGGGAAATCATTTGACTCAGGGAAGAACTGAAACGAACATCGATCAAGGCCCCGATTATTCAACTGATCAATACAATCAGTCCCAAACTGGCTACAACGGAAGTGGTTACAACCAGAGCGGAGGTTACGAACAACAGCAAAGTTACGGTCAACAACCGACAAGTTATGGTGGTCAAAGCGGGTTTACAGTATCCCCACAAGTTTCGCAACAGACATCACAACCGACGTATGGTCAACAACGGAATTACGGTCAGCCGGAGCAGAGTTACGGGCAACAGCCGATCTTTGGTCAGCAGCAACAGCCTCAGAACGAAGTACAGGGGGATGCAAATCCGTTCAGGAGACCAGTCGAGCCTGAAAAACCTGCCGGTGACAGCAATCCCTTTAGGCAGGGGATGTTTTAATGATTCGATATACTGGAATTTGCTAGTAATCGTTTAAAAGTACTGAATCAAGAACCAGAGAGCAATAACCAGACCATACTGGGAAAATATCGAAGAGGTACGATGCTGGTTTGAATACCTCGAGAAGACTTCTTGCTCTCGCAAAGAGCTGCGAAAGCAAAAAGTCTTTTGATCGAGGCAGGGAATGTGGGCTGAGAGACAGAGAGTGAAAGGAGGAGTGCAAGAGAGAGTAAATGTTTTATGCTGTTAATGTTTCCTGAAAAAAATTGTTCTAATTATTTTGGTTTTCTTTTTTTCACCAAGATTAATTGCAAGGTCAACTAGGCAGACCCGCAATACTTTGATAGTAACGTGTTAAGTACATGTATGTACATTTAGGACAATGTTAACAAACATCTCATTGCGCTAGTTGGCTCCAGTATCGTGAAAGCGGAATAACTCGTGGACAAAAATTTTTGAAAATAATTCAGTTTTCTAACAGATCTAGGTGAAAGGTGATTTTCAATTTTGAAAATAAATTCTTCATGCATGCATAGAATTCACGGATACCGAAAGCTCCTTGTCAATTGAAATTTCTGCGTAGAATTGATTTTTTAAGATGAATCAGTAAAGTACAATTGTCGTAAGAATTCTTTTATCACGAACAGTATCCTTTCAGTATTTTAAATAGGGGCTGGGGACTTTGACAAAGGAATCTATTTAGTCTTGAGAAATATTGCAGCTTGTGAATTTAAGGGTGAAAAGTATGTATGAGATATGGATGCGTTGCATGTTAGTCCTGAGGGTTGTCAGAGGTTATTCTTTTGGAGTATGGAAATTACCTCGGGTGTTGAACGGTGTTTAGAAATTTTTTGGAGAAAGGGTGAAGGGAGATAGATATGTATATATACATGTACGTTAGTAAGAGAAGCTCGCACGCAAGGCCAAAGTCGAAAAGTCGAGTTTCCCAGTCAGCAAGGGATCCTTGTCAAGACTTCTTTGGTTGAGCGAGTTTCGGATTCGTTGATTATATTAATTTTTTTCTGTTGAATATCTCAGTTGCTGAACCAAGATAACATATCAGGGTCCCATATCAGGGGCCCAAAATCTTAGTCTTTAAGGTGTTATAGATAGAGAAGTAGGAACAGTGTCACATCTTTTTTTCCTACCAACTATAGAATGTATGTTCACGAGTTGGTAGTCAAAGTTTTCCCCACTTGTGGTAAATTTTTGAAATAAAGATGTCACACTCGATCATTTTATTAATATATAGGTAAATATGATGTAGCGCATAAGCAGTCGCATGTAACGTGAAGATAAAAGATAAAAGTCTATTAAGAAGGCGTACATATGTATTTTTATGGGCATGCTTTTCGCTCTAATTTTTATTTACAATTATATGCATTCGGCATACGTGCAATTTTCTGCAGAGTCTGCATTCACCGGTTCGAAACAAGTAAAAAAATAACAAAAAACAGTTATCATTCAATAACAAAATAAATAAATCTATTCAAAGATAATTTTCAAAAGTCACCCTGCTCTTTCAAAATCTACGATTGTTACGCCGTCTAGAAAAAAAAAAATATAATTACATATATTTATGCGGGGCGATTAGAAGAATTCGATCGAAAAAGTTGGCGTATAGCACATTGACTATTAAAATTATTCTTATAGTGCAATAAAATAAATTAAATGCGGTTCATGTGCGTGTTGTAAATATATAATCGCTACAGTTTTTTTTCCAAATTATAATTTCTTGATAAAAAGAAAGTGTAATGATTGAAAGATATTAGAGAAATTATTTTAATTGTTATTTGAAAGGTATATTACACTGTTTGTTTAATATGAGAACTGAAAATCAGCCCCACTTCTATGATACTTACAATTAATTTGTTCAAGTTTCTGAGTATTATTTTCAAATGTGATATTTTTTTTAAGCTGGACACTCTATATACGCTCATGTCCCGTACCATACGCGTACTAAGTAATTATTACAATAATCGATATGATTAATTATTATAAATATAGATATTAAAAATAACACAACAATATTGAATATAACTTGCTATACAAAATATAGTCTAATAAATAATAATATATATATATTATAAATACATATACTAATATATTGAAGGTGTTAGCTTCTTTTATCTCTTGTAAATATTAGCGTAAACTCGATCCTCCTATAAGATCTATATATCCGCCTGCTGTATTATAAAAGTATATATGGTCATTGAAAACCGAGAAAATATTTAATACATATATATATATATAGATATATAGTATATATATATATATGTGTGTGTATGTATATGTATGTATATTGGTATTAAATTATTTACGTAGACTATATGTATGTATTCTGTCTTATAATTTCAGCATATATCTCACTCATATAATTATGAAAGTCATCGATGAAAGTACTTAGATAACCAAAGCATATCATTTTTTCGTGCTATATTATATTAGCATTTATTTATTAGTGTGATACATTAGTATTTATAAAAAATGTATCAGACCCAGGTAATGATATATATATACTAGAAATTGTAAGAATGTATGTAATTTACCTATGCCACTGTAACGTTGTTAAACCAGTTATTAAAACGTCATTGTTACCGAAGAATACTTTCTTGAATTACTCATTGTCAGTGGTCCACGCATTTCCATATATAATTCATATTAAAACATAAAAATTACTGTTTTCAACCTGAAGATTCTACTTTTTTTTTTTTCATCTAAATCTCATATCACGTTTTACAAATTTATTTAAACAGATCTTTCGCGATCTATAGGATTTTCATTTAATCCGCTCTGCGATAGGTATTAGCCATAATCCCTAATCTGATAGTTTATGTAGCAAATGACTTGAAAATTCTTTAGGAAAGTCAAGATTTCCAAAGCTGCCACAAGCTATAAATATTCATTGACTTCTCTCCTGGGTTAATGCATAGTTTAAGTACGGGAGATTACATGACAGAACCAGAATTGACTAAATCCCATCCCTTGTCGCCTTACCCAAGTAACGTAAGTTTACACCTTATAGCACAGTGATAGGATATGTTTAATTTTGATTTTCAGTTCTCTTTCATATCTTCTATTCGACTCAGATGCTGCATGGATTTGAAGAAACGAATGGAGTCTGATTTCCAAGGGGTCTATGCGAATTAGTTTTTTGGATTTTTCGTCGATTTTGAGCGTTTAATACATGCGTCTAAATACCTGCATCCCCTAAGCCGATCGTTCTAAGTGGTTTTCGTTTCTGTTCAAACCAAGTCCCAGGTTAAGTCCCAGGTATTGTTTCGCCACGTGTCGCAGGGAACTTCGATCTAATGAAAAACTTGAAAGGAACGGTAACCCTCCCCTGGCAAAGCCTACGAGGGACCAGTGTCAACGTAACCCCATCAAAATGTAATAATATTTATATTAGGGAGCGGTTGGAAGGGTGGAGTAAGCGAGTAGTCCTACTACCTTCCCTTGTGTCCCCTCTAGGCTCTGACATACAGGTCTTCGACCACTATATATATATAGGGGAGAAAAGTGTTCGTAACAAAAAAAGAAAAAAGAAAAGGTGATATATTTTCGCGTTATTTCTTCATATCGGAATAATATCTTTGCGGGGGAGGAAAAAAGCTCCGTACGAAATATAAAACCCTATCATTACAACGATCCTGATGTAACGTATAAAAAAACAATTCATGACACTCGTCACCAGGATATGCGAGAAAAACCGTCGGTTTATTCGCTGGAAGACCCCAAGCCTGGTGTTGTAGTTGGCCAATGAGGCGGTTAATCGGATTACGAGCTTTTCGCACGGACTTACATAACACTCGACGCACCGGCCACACGGATCACGGCACAACTTCGATATAACATAGAATAGATTCTCACTTTTGTGTATTGAAACTTTCTAGCTCATACCTGTGCATGATCTGATGAAATATCTTTTACTTAACATTTCTATTGATGGACTATTTCCAATTCTATTATTGCTGTGAATTATTATTATTCTTATTATTATTATTATTAGTTTTTTTCAAATGGTGACATCGATTTCTCAATGATTTATAAAGTAGGTACTCAAATTATCTGATATTTTCGAATAATTTGATTGAAATTGATCAACTGATCGAAACACTCTCAAATATTAACGAAAAAAAAAAAGAAAACTCTTTAGGCAGGTAAATTTCTGACATCGTACTCGTTATACTAATAGCAAAGTACTTTGGAGTATAAATGATCGAAGATCAATTATATAATAGTAATAAAAGCTTAGTTAAAAATGAATAGAAGAAATTTAAACGGGATTTAGAAACGCAGAACTGAAGTCATGTTCGTAACCATATCAACAGGGGGAAACCTTTCGGTTTTTCCAAATAAACCTCCAAAGGGATTACTAGGATAGATGCGATGGGAAACGAGGCTTGAAATCAGATTGGCAAAGCCTAGCACCAACCTACCTCAACTAGCTGCGGTTGTGGTTCGTGTGAAACGGGATTAGCCTGCGTTGAACCCCCCTGGGTGAAGATTCGAAGGACGTAGTGCTGACCAAGCGCGATTAATGGGTATAGACGGTGACGGAGACGGGGAAGTCCCTTTGCGGACAGGGATCGGCAAACAAGACATCGAAACATCTGCAAGATCCAATTACTGAAAGATGGTTAAGGTGAGGAATCGGAAAAACTAGTGAATCAGATTTCTTGGTCAATAATTAAAAGATAATAATTGATTGACTTCTAGAGATTGTTGCAATTAATTCACGGCGAGAAGATCTGAGAAATTCGCAGTCACCTTACCTTAGAAACCTATCGGAATATTGCCAAAGCAACTGTCAAGCTCAAGGTGCTCACTGAGGCTTTGAAATTTGCAAAACCGACGCGTGAAATGTAATTAAACGTATGAACGTACCAAAGGAAAGATTATATCGGATAGAATGCAGGCATCAAAGTCCATAAAGGGATTTTCGTGTCTGCAGAGCATTATACACAGCTCTGATGACACGTGGGTCGAAAGCTTTATGACAGGTGTGCAAAAAAGTATACTGACTCTTATAATACTCGTACAATGATGCGCGTAAGGGATCAATTTAAGCCAACTGAGGCAACGAGGATGTGTCAGATCTAATTAATCCCTAAAAAGCAAATTCAACTTTCTGACAATGGGTTATTTAGTCCGAAAATTTCGATGTTGTTTCTTCGTATCCTGATGTCCCGGACCCAGCAGCCGTGTCGCAAAAAAAAAAAAAAAAATTCGCGGGTGATCGAGACACGCACATGACCGGGGTAGGATTTGGGGTCGTGGTTTCAGGCTTGTCAGTCAGGGTAGAAAGTTTGGGGATCGTTGGCATGGTGACGCGCCCTTGAAAGTATTTATTTATTCACGCACCTTGCCTCAGGGTACGGCGATCCCCCGATTCTAGTAATGTTGCTTTTTGTAATTACCAGACCCCGAAATAACCAACAGGATTTGCATTGTTAGCCCGAAGGTATGACAATAGAAAAAAAAAGAGCAAAAACTTACCGAGGAAATGAAAAATCGATAATGTCTTGAAGTTAGGATAAAAAAAGAAACGAAATTTCACTGAAAAATCAGAATTCGGAAATATTGTACTCGATTTTTTACCACCTAATAATTTATTTTCAAAAAAAAAAAAAAAAAAAACAACGTAGCATAGACACTTCGTGATAAATCACCCCAGTAAAAATGATATTCGCCAACAATTCCCGTTAAGACTTTATCATTTACTTCCTCAAATACCTATATACCTACTCTGGTCTATTATATCTCGATTTGTCAGCAGTGCCCAGAGGGGACGCGTTGGTTGCAACACAAGGGTGCTACGTGGTGGCAGGGTGCGGGAAAAACCAGAGTGAAGGGACCAGAAGCGGGCGAAAAATCTAGCAGGGGGGGGCGTGAATAAGATATGAATGGTCGCTGATGGGTTTCCGGATAATTGTGGATTTTCGTAGAAATAAGCGAGACTTTGTGGGGCTTCATTCATGGAGTAGGTATAGTTCGTTTACGAGCCATGGTTGGTTGGCTGGTTTAGTGGCCAGGTCGTGTGGTACGTTCCAATTCGCATAATGGATTTCGTATTTTGCGGAATCCTTGTTCCTGGTTATCCTCAATCCAAAACCATAGCTATATCACGTTAAATACAACTGGATTACACGATCCATCCCCCCCCTCCCCCCCTTTTTTTTTAACGACTCTGAAAGTTTGATCGTAACAAAACTGTGACGGTCGACCAATTTCGGTACCCATATCAAGTCACCGAATTACCAGCCGAGGGTCAAGGTGACAAAATTTAATCAAAGCTACCAGTCTCAGCCCTACTACCCTCGCTTTTAATTCCCTCCTAACTCCGGTCTAATATCTGACTATTCGACTGGAAACGCGTGCTGAAAACACGTGCTTGATGATACTGCTCTCTTTGCAGACACCCCAAAGGCGTACAAATCGGTCTAATCAACAAAATTAATATAGTTCGGGAAAACTGACTTTGGTTGATTGTACAAATGACATTTTTCGTGTACAGATCGAACTCAGAGAATAGTCAGTGTTGATTTTCTTTTCAATGAAATTTCACTTTGGAATATAAGTGGTAAAAATTTAATATGAAGCATTTACTTGTCTGACAATTCTTAAATTAAATAACATTGGCCACTCTGTATAGACTTCGTATACGTATGGTTTATGTACGCATTTATACGTACTCATATATATATATATGTGCATACGTGCCACGCCTAAGGAAAGAACAGATGTAGTAGTCTCAACAGCTACTGTCGTTCACCCTTGCTGCCAATTTGTCACGTTCCTCCTCACCCGCTTCCGTGCCACGATAAGCTTGAATTTGATAAATCGTGCGATAGATGCAGGACATTGTCAGCCTCCTCCATAACGTCCCTACCCACAAAGAACCGCGGTATTGTCAGTTCCGACCAAGTTCCCTCAATTTTTACTTTTTTCTTTTTTTTTTTAGCGGAGAGGAGAATTCTAGATTGCTGATATTAATCATATCTTGTAATTGTAGAAGCGTGTATGAGCGGGTGGATGAAGCTTGAATATTTTCGATGAAACATTATCGACAAGAAAATCTTCTCCATATGATGAATCGAACATTTGATTAGACTCTCATATTCAAAAATTCAGTATTTTTTTATCTTTTTTGACGTAGATGGTCAATCTTCATAGAAATTTCAGAGACTTATCGTTCATCGGATTCTATCGGTTTGGGAATTTTATATTCCTAGTCCGTTGAATCCAGGAAGAATTCTACCCTTATGAGGAAAGATATCATAGTTTTCATCGTCGCCAGTTTTTCAACGATTCTAATTTTATTGACAGAGACAACGTTGTCCCCATATCCAAACTCTCGAGGAAAAAAATCCTTAAAGATGGAAGGTTTACTTGACCGTGCAAAGCCAGATCCAAGACGTTGAGGTTTGGCAATTCACTCGCTCCCTTTCTGACCCACCATCCTGAACCACCCCGACCCTCTACCTTCGAGTTACAGTCTCTGGCGTGCTTTATCTCGTACACAGTGACGTGGTGTTCGTATTAGCCACCTCCTCATAATGGGGCTACAAGAACCACGAAGACCTGCGGAGGGTTGAAAAAGAACACGAACGAAAACCAGGCAAGAGAAGGCTAAAAGAAAGATATAAAACGAGATCGTGCAAGGGAACTCGCGGAGAAGAACGAAGAGAAAAAAAAAAGAAAAAAAATTACTACATCCACGATGGCTCCCAGAACACGATCCGAAGATGAAAGCGATGAGTAGTCGATTCGTTGAGGCTGATTTACTCTTCCCTGAAAATCTTGAGAACCTATTTCCTGCCAGACAATTTTCGTGAGATAAATTCAAGGACCTTGATATCACTCCTTCGACTCAGCAATATAAAACAAAGTTTAAAACCGGAAAATTTTAATCAAACGCCTACGTCTTAAGACACTAATCAGTGAAATTACTAAGTGAAAAATTTCAGTTATGTTAAGCCATGCATTGTTTAGCGAGACGTGATTAGTTGCATTATTATCAGGCGATTGGTTTTATTTCTAACGCATGTAGTGAAATAAAAGTGTCTTTGGCTGGAGAACTGGAAAACTGTAGGTATAACGAAAAATAGGCTTCAATGCGAGGCACAGACCCCTTGCTAAACCTTGAAGAACTAACGCCACCGTGCCTACGGGTGAAGGAGGTTAAAGGAGGGTTGAGGCAGAGGATTGAACGGGTCTCTCAGACAAAGGGCCGTTTGTAAAGTGGGCTGGTGAGCATTGTGACGCCCTTCCCAGGGGATGACCTGAGCGTCGACGGGAAACACTTGGGAACACGAAAAGGAAGTGCGCTTGTTACAAATTTCCTGTGCCGTTCTACCGCGCCTCCGTTCTCCGATTGCCTGGTCAGTAACGGCGGTAACCACTTAACAGAATCGTCGGTCCTCGACTCTTAGCCATGAACCATGGGCATTATCCGTGGACCATATCCGCACTCAAGATTAAAGGAGACAGTCGATTTTCTTCTACGTTTAATGGGGTGAACTCTATAAATTAATTCTTCGATCGATTTATCTTAATTCGCAAGGTTTTATTAACGGGGATGAGGTGAAGCTTCTTTTCGCTTGCATGAATCGAGGCAATTTATATATTATAATATTATTATTATTTTTTTTTTTTCTAAACCTCTGAGAACACCTTCATTTTTATTCCATTCGCAAACCTGCAATATTTTTCGTCGCTAATACGTAGCTGACAACCATAATACAGATTGATGGTCCGAGCAGAACGACATCCTCCTACCGATTTACACACAGGCATCGCACCCCTACTTGTCATCATACAATATCACGCGGGGCATGTGGTAAAGCGATTCGTGATCGTGTAGAAATTTGTAACAATAAATGTGGCGATTTCGGTATTAACTATGACGACATTATATATGGTCTGCTTTTTTGAAACGACAACTC
The DNA here is from genome assembly GCA_914767705.2 of Tenthredo notha. NCBI lineage: Eukaryota > Metazoa > Arthropoda > Insecta > Hymenoptera > Tenthredinidae > Tenthredo > Tenthredo notha. The sequence goes on from OU611907.1 coordinate 8,044,219, forward strand.
ATAGCCGACTATAAAGAATTTTTATATTCTATCAGATGTGCATAGAGTTTATCCCTTGCCAAACAGATGACAAAGATGTGTGGACAGTTTCTTATTCAACATATAGCATCCTCTAGCATCTTCATCTTTCAAAATGATGCGATATGGCGTGTAGAGTTATCCGCCTGAGGCTATGCACTATAAAGTTATACCATCTTATGAATAAAGTAGCGAGATGACATCGCCACCAGTTCTACGAACCCTCGCACCACGTTATTACCACTTCTTGAGGGTACCATGTTGCGTTATGGGTATCTGTGTGCACATAAAACCGCATTAGCACGTCCCCCATATGCTGCGCCTGGGACAATATATTTTAACTCCGTTTAGGGTGTGACGTTAGGCAGGGATAAGTTTCGGAACTTTTCCGTAACCGTATGATGCTAAGAAAATTGTTACCGTGGGAATTGAAGTTAGGCTTACCGGCGCCCCTGTTCATTGGAGATTATTACGCCCGGAACTTTCGTTCCTTGCAATTGTTTTTATTTTATTTTTTTTTATACATCTTTTTACATCGCTTATTATTTCGCTACTCTTTAAAATGTTATTCTCGCTTTAAGTTTTGATATCAGGAAACAAGCGAGGAGACAAAATTGCCAATGGATAGTAAGAGTCACAGCAGTAAGAACGAACGATAACTAGAATTTATTACTTAATTTGGACACCGCGAACTCTTAATAAAACCCATTTACGATCTCTTTGCTCTTCCAGCATCACCTGATCCCTAAAGACTTAACGACCGACATTTGGGACCCAAGAAATCATCACAAAACCCCTCGTTCTCGCTCGTCTCTTGATTCTATGGCACACTGGTCATCTCTCGAAAGCTTGATATCTCCAAGGAATTTTTTCAATGCAATTTTCGAAAGACTAACGAGGATATATCCAAGAAATCGCACGTAGAAACCCAAGAGAATAAGAATAAGAAAAAAAGCTCAAATTTCTATCCGGCAATTCGATCACGGCCTGTGAACGGAATGGCTTGATTAACTGACAACGCGTCGTTACACTGGCCACCCCAAACATCTAAGCTATGGACTACAGGGGGGTGAAGTAGAAGAATGGGATTGTGGCTGTGGCTGTAGCTGTGGCTGTATCCTGCGGGGATATAGCCCATCCTTATACACATCTATGTACAGAATGAGAAAAGGAGGGGTTGGTTTTGTGGGAAAAAAGAAAAGGGAGGAAGTCCCGTATTTTTTTCTCTGGATACGATCACGTCTGCCGTTTTTTATTTTTTATTTTTTATTTCTCTCTTTCTTCTTTTATGCCTAATAAAACGCAACTCCCCAGGCATTTCCACGTTAAACCCCTTCCACTTTAGATTGGTAGTAGGCGCGATAAAATATAAATTGGATTATTCAAAGAACGGTTTTTCTCATCAAGATTTACTCGATGTCTGAACTATGACCGAGAATTTTACAGGATACAAGCTTAGCCAGTGAAAACACCGCGGTCCATTCTCGTTCCAATTCAATTATTTAATCAAATCAAACTAGACAATGAGTTTTCTTGATATTTGACATAATCCGAAACCAAGGGATAGTCATGATTACGGTGAACTGGTAATTTAATCAGTGAATTGGAACACTTTATGAAATTCCTATATCCAAGAACAGCTATATTCCTATAATATAACAATAGGTTTAAAGCTGATTGTAGCTTGTATAAAGTATATATGTATAACATCTGGCCAGATGGTTTCCCAACTTGGATTCGTACTATGGAACTTGATTACTCGTGCAGCATAGCATCTTTGTGTTTTGCACTCAGCGTATAGCTGAGCTCGAGAATAGATACGACTACAAATACCTGTATTGCATGGTAAATGTTTCACTAAACGAGCACCGTGTCAGACACTTCGCTTGATTGCGTAAACACTCACTTTTCAACGAAGAAATGCGAGATAAATTCATTTAATAATCTGTCTGTCTGGCTTTTGGCTGTTAGCTTTAACTGCAGCTAACACAAAAGGATGAATTCTATAGAGGAAATCTCCTTCGTAAATATCAGAATTCGATCTACCTTCAATCCCAGAGATATCTGTACAGCTACAACGTCTTATTTTGTAATCGATGAGAATTAAATTAGTGGTGAGTAAATTTATCATTTTTATAACATGCTGTGAAAACTTTGTGTTAAGTTTTCGATCAAGAATCGATGGGGATGAAATTTAAGTCATACACAGCTGAGTCTACGTATCCGTACGTCTCGGTAACTGGTTTGCCTTAAGCTCTATTGAAAATAAAGCTAATCTCGTTTGCAGGCAGTTTAGACTAAGTGGATTAAAGCTACGACCACCCGAAGACAAGGAATTTTCTGCGTAGCGTGCGTAAGATTGGCTATAGTCATACTAAAGAATAATATCAACCCTTTTGGCAAAAAAAAAGATATGATGCAGCTATAAATTCAGTCATGAGCGATTCGTCTTGATTTTTAATTAGAATAACGACTTTATCTCGTGACAAAATTCACCGTCCATTCAACATTGAACTTGCCTTTCTCAAAATACCAAATTCTAGAGATCGAGTTGATCATCTGCTTTAGCTTGTTGCGATTGAGTCATAATAATTTCGCAGCTACGGCGTTTTTAACGACGGATAATTACAATATATTTCTTTTTTAATAGACTGGTATTCTACGTACCTGCCTTAATGTCGATTAAGTAGATTTGCCGGAACGAGTGAAAGTGTAATCGTTTAATTCGCTGAATAAAACACGTGAGAATGAAAAGTAATTCGTGTTTTTGGAGACGTAGAAGTCAAAAGCTGTTTATAAGTTTCGATAAAAATCATATTGATACACCCGTTACATACTTTCACCTGTACTTACCAAGTTTATAACTATAGAAATAAACATGGTATGTATCCATTACAGCTGAGTATATCTTATGACCCTTTTGGATATCTCTTGCCGTGCCAAATATCAAGAATTTCGTAGCTTTAATGATATTCGAAATTATTGTTACACGTAAAGGATGGCCTGTGAGATATGTAACTTCGTAACACTAAGATTTATGCTTTTCTTTCTTTGTTAAAAAAAAAAAATGTTCGTATTGTTTACCCGAAGTTACGATATAAAGAGAGATGCTGCGGCAGACGAAACCTTGTCTTAACAATTGTCCCTTTTACTAGTTTCCCCGAAAGCCTGAGGCTCTCTGACGCTTTTGGTATTGTCATTCAAATTCACCACTGCGAGGGTCCAGGAAGGAAGAGGGCTTTATAATTTCCGCCCACCCGCCGGCAACCAGACCCCCCTCGAACGCCCCCACAACCCCAGTAATCCAGAGGCTGAAAGCCTCGTTTAATATTTATGATTTATTTCGGTTTAATTTGACGCGCCAACGAGACTCCCAGCCGGATTTATCGGCGACGGATTTTTTTTTTTTAAGTTAAACTTTCTATGACTAAGCCGGCACATAGGTGCTGTCAGGCAACGTGATTATTGAAAATACTGATAAATATAGAGGCGATTTAATTGACGGGTTTCATACAAAAATTATTTCAATTGCTTTAGGAAATTTACGTTATTTCATCATCTCCCTGAAACTTTCACCTAACAAAGGACAAGTTAAACTGTATGTGAATAAATTATGGCCTAATTATGTCCCAGGAAACGGACTTACTTTTGTTACGTAGCTCCTAAAGCATAATGCATAGTCAACGAGATATATAACTGATATAGATATAATACAAAATTTACGAGTTACATTGGCATGACTATTATCCGTGATGTGAACGTTATATGTACAATCAATGTTATGTTCAGTCATTATAGAAACACAGGAGCTATGCAATAATTGCTTATATATATCGATGGATCTGTTTCTGTGGTATCCACAAAATTTATCTACAATATATCTTGCAGCTGCACAATTTACATAATTACGAAATATTTTCATTTCCTGGATAGTATCGATATATATATATATATATATATATATATGATTAGCCAATATACGAAAATTGAAAAAGAAAAAAAAAAAAACAAGGGAGAACATGGTTTCAGACAGTCAGAAAGAAGTTCAGGTGTGGGTGAACCTCGTTAGCCAAACTTCGAGTAAGAAAAAAAGTAAGGAGAAAAGTTCTTATTTTCTCAGCGCTTTTCCCTCATCAATGCGTTCTTTCGTTAATCGTTTTCTTTTGATAAGAAGAAAAAAGAAAGCGAAAGAAGAAGAAGAAGAAGAAGAAAAAAAATCAGTCACTCTAATTTCTTTGACAAGTGATAAATTTTCCTGTCAATTTAAGTAATTTGGTCACTACACCAAACAATGCTGGACGATATTGGTTACGCCAAGCCAGGGGTTCTCTCTTACCACTCTCTTACCACGGTTTCCATGTAGGACATTATGGCTGAGAATTAACTTCCATCCATCAGTGTCTGTCCCTGGACCCCTGTACCGCCCAAATCTACTTCTATTTCTTTTCTTCTCATCTCATCTCTCTTCTCCATTTCCTTTTTTCTCTTCGTCTGGCTCAATCTCGTTCACGATCTTTTCCGATTGTGTCGTAGATTGGCAACGATCCGCCTAAGCTACGTTCACGACAAACGATCGAACTGACACCCACACGTGACTGGATGGATTTATACATCGTATATCCGATCCGCCTAATAAGGTGATGCAAATCGTATATTCCTCTCTTATAGAATTTTCTTATTTTATTATCCTTGAAAGGGGTATCTTCTAAATGCACCAAAACTACAAGTACAATTATCCTAAGGATCTATAGATCATTCGCTGCTTGTATTCCGGATTTCCTGGTCTAGAATCGTTCAGAAAACAACCCTCTAATCACACAAACAATAAAATTCTTAATGCAGTAATTTTTGTTTAATAAAATTGGCAAATGAGGGAAAACCTTGTGTATAAGTGAAAGATACCCCTTTGTCAAGGTGAAAATAATTGACTAGATATAGCGATTAATAAACAGGCTGGTCAAATTTTTCAATTTTAAAAAGATTATTAATCTGTATTTTTATGTGAGATAAACTTTGAGAAAGTATCTGTGAAAGATGCACAAATCTCTGTGGTTATCACAGCTGATTCGCGACACGGTATTTAATAACGATACCCGCCGTATTACAGGGCAGTGTAGCGATGAACAGGGTAGATTTTCACAAAGGGTTCTTTAGCTGTGCAACATAGCTGATACTCTGTGTGGGAAGTTTATCAAGGCGCAAGATAATTACACAATGCAATCAGCTTATGGATTAATCTGTTTAAAAAAAAAAAAAAAAAAATTCTCGCGACCCGATGCCCACAGTTCATGGGCTTTCACTTAATTTTAATAATATCAACGCTGCGTGTCTAGATAATTTTTATAAAATTTTTAAATACCTTCACGGTTAAGCATTTCACCTATCATTGTAATTGGGATGAATTTTGAAATACTGAAACAGGACTATAGCTTGGAAAAAAAAATATATATTTCATCCAGTACGAATATCAGTGGCTATTTTTATACTTTGACACCTATATATAGGCGACGTGAGAATTGTTTTAAATATTTATTAGAAAATCTATCGCTACTCACGTCACATCGTAGTTAACGCGTGTCACGTGCTTTTAATATTATAGACGGTAGCTCTCACATATACGTAACTGCTGATATCATATTCTGCTTAGCGAATGTATAATCCATTGTCAACCCCTTTCTACGTTGGTTTTTATTCTCATAGATAGTTCTGTCATACAGAAGAGATTATTTTTATTTTCTAATGCTAATTCAAACCGGTAATTTGAATAATAGAAAGAGATGAATTAGCGTGGTCCAGTGCCGGAATCTCGCTATGCATAAGTCACGCTTCCGCAATTACAACGAACGTTAATTACCCTCGTTTATTATATTCTCAAAAGTTAAAAGCGTTGCAAATGTTTCATCGCTTCCGGGGGTTAATTACCCAAGCTAGAACATTAACTTTCATAATTGAGATTTATTAATACCAAATTTTCTGCCCACAATACTATCCGTGAAGCAATAACGTCACGGAGGGGTGCGTTATATGTGATATACGCACCAGTCAAGACTGACCTAATCTTTTGACAGATCGAGAAACATTCTCTCACTATCGTTTTATCATATAATCATGAAAATTCGTTAACCAAACATAACTATACATTTTGGAAATTTAAGGAGGTGGTTTCCTAGTCTTGCCATTCAATATGGTATTCTGGGTAAACCAACCGAAGGGAAAAAATAAAACGATCTGTCAATCTGACGTTTAATAAGAACCCACGTCGTAAGTCATGATTTGAGTTAGAAATAAAACAAAGTCAGGCTTAATCCATAGCTCATGGCAGCCAATCAGACGCAAGGGACCGTTCGGTGGCTTATCTCGTCACAACTTACCGCCTTAGTGTTAACGACGTTATATAGTAACGCGTAGTTGTATGTGAGTATATTACTAATGCTACGACCAAGGCTTCTGTATAATCCTAACGATAAGATAAATTTAATCAAAATCACCGTGAATTTAGTATACCGTCAAAAAATTGGATCCTTTATGTTTCAGTAATCTTAGAAAAAAAATTTGGGGGTGGTCTTCAAATTTCGAAGTAACATAAAAGTGGCGTTGATTAAGCTAAGGCTGCAACTCGATTATAATTCACGATTCCTTCGACCCAAACTTTTAATGATTTCTTTTACAATTGAGTGGAATATCCATTATGAAATGTCAAGGATATGAGTTTAAAATAACTAGATGACTCTCATATTTTCAGACACCCATTGCTAATGAGTTTGACCCAATATTCGCGTCGGAGTTGCGAAGCCAGGAAATTGACGTAAGCTTAGGACTCGATGAAAATTTTCCAAAACGTAATTCAACCTGACGTAATCATTACTTATTCCACCGTATGACGTATATATGATACGTATCCTACACACTATACAACGCTAAGGATATTTCTTGTTGCCGCAGATGTTATCATGAGTTTGCATAGCGACTCCGATTATAATCCCAGAAGTTAATTGATAGAAGTTAGATCACACCAGCCTTCAATATATTACAAGGTTGATATGTTATTTATAATACCGTATTTTAGAACATCAATATCGTAACACAGTAAACGTAACATTCAGGCTACGACGTTTGAGGAAACGTTACGAGTACCTTCATATGAAATTATCATCAATTACATATTATAACTTTGGTAACCTATAGCAGTAAATTTGATCTAGTCTGTACTGAATCTTCGCCGTATGTTCGTGAGACGGGAAATTCTGTGTCTCTTAAACTATGAAAAATAATACGATTATCCTGAAGAAAATTTAGTGATATGAATGAGATAAATTAGAATGCTATGCAACAGGAGATTGAAACTGATCGAAATTCGTTAGCGGAAAGTCAAAGTCTATGCTAATCAGTAAATTCGAAATAAAGTAGGAAAACTTGTAAGAAAAAAGGCATGAATCGACAATCTGAAAATTCGTCTGGAAATAGTAAATCAGGAAGTGAGAATAACGAGTCGAAAACGGCGTCAACTATGTGCGAAATCGAACGTTTAAGAAAAAACGAGAACTGGGAATCATTCTGTGAACAATTCGAGGCTTTTATAATATCAAATGATGTACCGGATGATGAAAAAACGGTTCTTTTATTGACGAGGCGAGCACCGCAAGTCTTTAGCGAATTGAGAGCAAATTGTGAACCAAAAAGTTTATTAGGTATAGAACAGTACAACAAGTTGAAAGAAAAGTTGAGAGAATTGTGTAATACGGTGGATAATGACTGCAGTTTACAACCTTTCGATTTTCGCGATCGAAAACAAAGACAAGATGAATCAATACAGGAATACATTACAGCACTTCGAAGCCTGGCCCAGAAATATAAATTCTCAATACCAGATCACGACAGAAAAATTAGTGATCAATTTATTTTTGGAGTTCATGATCAATCGATTCGTAATGAATTACTCAAAATTGAGAATAAATCAATCGACGAGATGATCAAATTAGCTAAAACCGTCGAGGTAAGGGACGAAGAAGCACCGGGTTTGGGAAGTAGTGGACCTTCAAAAACCAAAGAAACATCGAATCTATCATCGGGTTCACCAGGTATCAATAATATCAAAATCGCGAGGCTACGACAAACACAGAGATCTGCAAGCACAGTTTGTCAGTCGGGTATAATGAATGGGGTCTGAAACGGAGATTTTGAAATTACGTTGAATCCTTTTTTCCATGTCTTTCATTTTTCTCTACCACGAAGAGAACGAGCCTTTTTTTTCTTTTTATTACTCTGTGGAAGTATTAAATTCACTACACTCGAATTTACTGAGACATGCTAGGTAGTCATCGGCACAAATCGATGATTTATTTATTAGTCTTCGTTGAAGACACCAACGCGCGAGCACCCACTATGGATAAAATTGTGCATGAAGGGTCTTTGATAATTTTTAAAAAACGCTATCCTATAATCTGGACTAGGAATAAAATTGAGGAGGTGGAGATTATCACAAGATGAAATTGAATATCTAAGATATAGAATAGATAAAACTGGATAAGTATTGGCCAGCGAACTAAAATTTTATGGATTATAAATAAGTCGAAATTGAACTGCAATTTTATTGACAAGTGTATAAATTTGTTACAGAGGGATGGCGAGATTCAGTTTTGGGGGCCCCGCGTCGACTTCTGGTTTCTCTAGGCAGCTTTTCAAGGACCGCGTCACCATGCACTGGGGTGAGTACTTACCCTCTCGTCACTATTATTCAATTATTTATTCCCCTATTTCATTAATTTGTATATACCTATATTATGTCTATATACGAAAGTAGAATGCATAGTAAGTCATCAGTTACACACAACAATCACATGCGTTAATTGCCTAATTGTAAGTCGATAAATCATGAATGCAAAAGCCAAGGTATAAGGGCTTACAAAAGTTCGGTGGTAAGCCCTCAATGATCAAACGTGAGATCGTCAGGAATAGAAGAACTTTAATACAACACTAATGTCACTGTAAGACCCTGTAAGACGTTCACCAACTTCTCCAAATTCACCATATCTATACTATGGCTACCGTCTTCAGTTGCGTTATATCTTCGCTTATACTTTGAACGAAATTTCATTATAACCATATGAAATTCGCACCCCGACGTTATTTGAGTCATGTATGTGTAGGCGGGCTCAGCAGGAGGCCTAGAAGGTCAGAGGAGCCAGGGGGGTTATAGGGATCGGCTAAAACTCACGCGAAACCCTGGGGTCCTTGGGAGCTTCAAAGTTCTGCGTTGCTAAAGCCGGAGTCAACGCTAAGGCAAACTAACTTGAGCCTTTATCGAAGACTTTATATCGCTCGGGTTTCATATGACGATGGGGTACTTTTCTCTTTTCCGATGGTAACTGTTACGCCGATTTTTATTTCGCAAATTTTTATTCTCTTTCCTCGGATCGGACGCGAAGCATCAAAGCTAACTTCGAGTAGATATATGAATAATTTAAAAGCTTTAAATATTTTGGAAAGAAGTCGAGTCTACCTTACAGGAAATATAGAACGAAGCAATATCCGCCATTGAATAAGATCAAAGCTCAGACTTAAAGCTCAGAGACCGAAATGGCGATCCTTAATGTACGGATGTTTAAATCCTTCGATGCTCTTTGGCTCAGATAAGGTCAGCTGTGGGGATGAAATACGCACCGTATACACTATGCGTCGTTTCCATATTCAACCCTCGAGCAAAACTATTTTGGACCTGACATTTCGAAATATCTTTGTGCCCAAAGGCGACAAACCCTCCCCAGATCGGCAGTAAATTTGCATAGACATCAGGGCCAGTTATGCCCCAGGGGACTCTACGAGGGAGAAAATCCTTGCTGGTATCATAAAGTCATTCGAAAAATAAAAAAAACTAACATATGCATAGGTCATCCAAACTCACGATTTCACCGCCTTGAATGATGACGTACTTTGTTTAGTTCGCCCCAGGATCAGTCTGATTTTAAACCCCTAGAACTTCGCGAATCTCTATAAGTAGGAGGCTATAATATTTCACGATAAAGAAAACGTTTGAAAAATAATTCTGCTTTAAGGAAAACTTTACTTTTGCCTAGGTATTAGGTACGGTTTGATGAACAACGCGTTCACTTGTTCTAACCGAACGCCTCTAGGGCATCCCCCATAGCTTCGACCCCCATCGGGCAGATCTAATCTAATCCAACCTAATCTCACTTGAATTCGCGGTCCAGGAATGGGCATCGGGTCTACAATGCGTTTTATAAACCCGTTCGTTCGATACCAAAGCAGCGTCATGATTCTACCATAAATAAGGCAATATCTCGACTTCTGATAGCGGCTAATTTATTTATGAAACGAAGGGTGCAAGTCTCGTATGAGTCACGTGCCATCTGCCGTGTTGGTTCATTATGATAGATGATTTGGTATCATAACACACCGCGGGGTATATAGCCACTATAAGTGATGACTGACATTTTATCCAAGTTTCTACACACGTATCTACTGTCAGCTTATCAGTCTTAAATTTTTCTTTTTTGTTCAATTACCAAAAAGGAAGTACGCCTGTGTCCGATAAAAATTACTCGAAAATTAGACACATCATGGTAACGTGCGTTGGACTGTCTGCATGAATTGACTCATATATACCTGCATGCATACATGTATATATTTCGTGAGGCTTTAACCTAATCACTAAATGGAGCAGAGTTCAAATGGCTGTAGCTTATACCGATGTATATACGTAGATATATGTATACATTTGCAAAAGCGTATACGCTTTGAAGTTCCCCGGTTAGCTCATCCCTTAACGATACTTACAGAAGGGTGACGAGCTTATACAGACCTCTAGATTACAGAACGCTAACGTACAGACCGTGTGTAATTACAGAGATATGATAGAACCCATTACACGAGAGAAAACCCCATATATATAAATATATATATATACACTACCCTAATAATACTTAATTCGGTCATATTCGAATTTCAATGTTCCCATTGGTCAAAACGTTTCCAAATACATACAAAAAAAAAAAAATTTGCATTTTTTCTCTATATATTCCATGGGAGCATCGAAATTGGGAAATGATGAAATTGAGGACCACCCTACGCGGTTTTAGTCACTGCATACGACGAATATGTAAAAATCGTTATTGAAATTCACGTATCGTGATTCCCATAAGAATTTATAGAAAGCTGAGTATTTATGCAATGGGAAGTTCAAAGCCTGTTCAGAGAACTAGTTGTTAATGGTCGATTGGATCCATGCACTACCCTTCGACTTATTTTTGTCTTTTTTTTTTTTTTTTTCGAGGAGGAAACTCGTGCTTTAGGAACGTTTACACGCGCGTATTTCGTCAATGTGTGCATATATCCTGTGCACACATGTTTACGCATGTTATATACGTATGAATGTATACATGTGTACATATGGGCACACGTTTACTACATAGACATGCAATGCCGACCCTCAGGAGAATAAACCCAGACGACAAGAAGTTGGGACGATAGATTTGAGTTGCAGGTCACGCAAAGGCCAATATTGATCGCCGGAATGGTTTTTTTTTTTTTTTGTTCTTTCTAGATAGATCTCCACTCGTTGATAAAGTCCAGTATAAGGTATATATTACGTAGAAAAATACCAATTCTCTTCCTTTTGGGCCTTTGGGTTTTCGACCAGTCAAGGTAATGGCTTAGTGACCTGAATTCCTTGATCGCAGATTAACTAATATTCTAAGGATGCATAAGAGAGATACTATTGTCTTTATATCATAGTCTTTATTTGTGAGCCTGGGATAATAAAGGAATTGGTAATTAAAGTCTAGAATTCATTTATCAAGCTGTCATTAACATTTACTAACTCGTGATGAAACAATGCGACAAAGAAAGTACAATTTTACGTCGTAGAAGTCTCGTTCAATTCTCTTTGTAAATATTCGACAGGATTCTCATTATACCTTTCGCAAGATATTTCTGCCAGGACTCACAGGACCTATTACAAGTTTATACGTGAAGTATTATATGAATAACCAAATTTATTTCAATTGACTAATATAACTGAATTAAACGCCAATCTCTCGCGTTGTAAATATTTTCTATTATCATACAAATTTAATGGAAAAAAAAAAATAATTTGATTTTGATCAGGTAACAAGAAAACGTAACAAAGACGTCAGATAAAGTTTCGGAGATTTATTGTCTCTACTATCAGTATACCGAGCAATAAAACAAGAGTATTCATTGTGCCCGCAGTCTAATTGTATGAGGCGATCAATCGAATAGCGTTGAATCGCTTTTGTCACGTTAAACTGGAAGGGTAATATGACATGTATGGGGTACATGATATCAATGGGAAGAATACTTGAGGAAACCCAAGCATTCTATTCGTGCTGTCAATCCAAATTTAGACTTGTCTTAAATCTCGGCGAAATTTCTTCGAAGAGAATAATGGATTTCAGCGGAATTGGCAGTAATAGAAGGACAATAATTTCAGCTGTTGATCAAGAAATGCCCAAGACATTATATATATATATATATATATATATATAAGCTACCTTTGTATATGTAAATATATCTATACGGCGACATTCGGTTCAATTTACACCATTAGGAATCCGATACCGAAACAAAAAGAATTCACTTTATTTCGATATCGAATTTCTATCCATTAACTTTTATTCCGTAACTTATATCCACTTCCTAGTGTTAACAAAAATTTTCAACATTTCTTTTCGGGCGACTTTTTCTTCCCACTTTATTTCTCCCGTTTTCTCAATATTGTGTAGTACATGACTCGAATTCATATTCCGAAAATGGAATATCTTAAACTATGATCATTTTTTACACACGAATGGGTTGACTTCAATGCCTTCGTTATATAACGGTAACGAAGGAGCTGTTGAATTTTTATAAACTAGAATTTTTCACCTAACGACGAAATCTGCTGCACCAACGAAAACCGATCTATGGCCAAAATGTCTTCGAGCTTAAAATAAAATTATGAAAAGTTGTAGATGAAACTTTCGAAAATCAAGAATTACAACATCGAGATAGACCTTCAACGAACTGGAAAGGTACATCTCGAAACAAGGTTCAGGACTTTAAAGAGGAAGATTCAAGATGCACAGTGGCTTCCACTAGATATAACTAAAACAACTATACACTGACAAAATAGACATTCGATAGACGAAGACTTCTGTATAAAATTTTCTATCGTAATGTGAGATTAAAAAGCTAATACGTATTAACGCTAAACAGCTTTATGAGATTAGCGAGATAAATTTTTTCTCTTCGAAAGAATAAATGATACATCAGGGAAAAGAAAAAAAAAACTTTTTTATATTATACGGGGGAAATGGTAAAATTAAATGCCTGACCATGTAGAAATTTTCGTAGACGTTTACTCATAACGTAGTTACGCATTGAGAGTGAATGATCCGGTACAAAGACAAGTTAGTTAACGTCGAAAAGTTTAGAGTACGCAGGTTGAATAAATTGGCACACGGCCGGGTCAAGTTCTGGGTCGACTCATTAGAAACACGAGAAGGTGGTACGCGGCGCGCTTCCACCCCATTCACCCAGGATGGATCGGCGCCCTCGCGAACCCGTGAACCCGCGAGTCGCGCTGCACCCCCCTAGGCTCTCCAATTACGTTTGGCTGGTTGTAGAGTAGGCGCACCCTCCTCGTACCTCCTCATACTACCACGTCGATTCTCACCCTGTTCGTTGGGCCTTCCGATGTTTGTACAAAGAGTTAGCACGCTCCTGGGTTCCCAAACACATCCGTAATTGCTTCGCTCCACTGCACGTTACTAATGCACCCAACCAGGTCCGTTTGTCCGTCTGCCTATATCGTTCTCAGTTTATTTAGTTTACCCACGTTTCTATACAACCCCAAATATTTTATACTCTCATAGTCTCCTTTATGAAATCGAGCTAGAACAATAGATCCCAGATATTCGTCATCATTTTTCGTGACGTGAAAGATGCTCGGTTTTCATGTTGCAAATGGAAAATAATCACCCCGTATCGCGAGTGAGTTAAGGGTAAGTCGCGGTCTGTTGAACGGTGTAGGTAAGAATGGAGTGTGGTGTATAAACTTATAAGGGGTGAGAATTTCCTTGATATTACAGGAGTAAACGTAGTTTGATCACTTTACTTGCTATTCGCGATTGCTTCGCGTACTTTACAGGAACTTTGTACTCTGGAAAATGAAGTTCTACTCGGTTTTTGCAATTACCACAAAATAATTCGCCCCGACTTCTCAGAAGAGAAGTTGCTGTCTGTCCTCAAGGCAATAAGAAATACGCTATACCACAATGTTGGAACTAAATTTTTGCTCCATTGATTTTCACGAATCATAGAGCTATAGGTATATTTTTCGCGTGCAAATAGAATCCTTTGAGCCAAAATACAAAATCGATACAAAAAATAAAAAATAAATCGATTTTAAACTCAAATATAAAGCAATGATATTATTGTCACAGACTGACAAACTATTTTTTTTCGATAGTGAACACAATTCTGGTTTATCAATTTTGAAAGACTTTAGCCAAAAACGCAGTTGTTCACGATAAGGATATTGTTCAAATTTCTCATGATAAATCTACTTTCATTCCAATGCACATATTTTTTTTCTTTCCTCCCTTATCCCATTGTCCAACACCTTGCTCTGCACAATCCCTCCAGACCGCAGCGGTATGCAAACATTATAAGGGGATGCTCACAGGGTTGGTATAAAGACACGGTTTGGGGATGGGGATGGGGATGAGGATGAGGCCCGAAGCTGGCAACGTTGGTAAGACTAGCAGCGCCACTGAGAGGATGGTTGGTCTGGGGTGTTACTAATTGGAGGGGTGCCGAGGGAAAACCTTGTTATCTCTTAATTGCTACAACCCCCGTACTGTTTTGCATTGATAAGAACGTACCAGTGTTCGTAGGCTAACCTTATCTTTTATTATCGTGGTCCACGATCATATCTGAATGGCATTGTCGCTAAAAAGTAGCCACCGTTATTTCCATATACCCCATGGATTTTGTCGAGCAAGTGACTACTTCTGCACAATAAAAATCATCCTTTTTATGATATTAAACTAGCATGGCGAATAAAACTACACCCTTTATTTCCGAATCATACAGTTTTATACGTTTTGCGTTTTTCGTATGTCTATTGCGTATTGGTTCCGGAGTTCTCTCTTTGACAAGAGGGTCATGGGATGTGGATGTTTATTTTCCCAGTGTATTTTGGAACTCGGTTCATACAGATGTTATTTGAATTCATATTCCGAATGCATCGGTGGTTTTCATCAAGGGTCCTCGTTTGCTTAATTCAATAATAATTAATTCGACGTGGTTCCATTGAGAATTACTGAATTCGAAGTAATTGGCCCTGCCATGAATTAAAGTCTCGAACGACTGCTCGAAATTTACTCCGTATTTTACTTTATCATTTTACAAGTATAGATTTTTGACATTTTACGTTACTTCTATTCGCTGTGTTATACTTTACACATATAGTCGTAATAGATCGATTTTCACTAATCCTTCGTATAGAATACCTATATATATGCAGAGTGTAGATATAGATGCAAAACTACTGACGGAATGGATATAGGCTGGGCGTGCGAGAGGTCGTTAGCAAGTTTCGAGCGGTGCATAGCAATGAGCTTAAAATCTCTTGGGAACAGAGACACCCGGTGGGTTCCTATGGATGTATACCTCGGTTTACAGTGCAGAGTATTCGCCACCAACGATGGGCTATGCCAAAAAGAATCGAAATGAAATTGAGAATGCCGTGAACTGACTCATGGCGGGAAGATCGAACTTCACGGATTCAAATTGTGAGTTGAATTTGAATAAGGCACGGGGTTCTAAACACGGTTGAACCTAGAGTGAAAATGAATATAAACGAGGATTTACTAATACAAGAAAAGCGCATCAACGGCCGGTTGTGTTTTGCTTTTAGAGTGTTCTTTACACCCCGAATAATACGCTTAACTGTAAATAATATCTTTTGTTTAAATTAGTTAGGACAGACCGAAGGGAAAGTGTATAAATTTCGATTTTTGGGATGAAAAATGAATCGGCGAAACCAGAACGTTGGAACAACTCGTCTGTTATAAATTGGCGAAACACTTGGTGAATTTGCCCTTGCTGTACGCCCCTGATGGTCTTGTTAGGTTGTCAGAGGGGATTCTGATCAACCAGGCGTGCCGACCCCCTCGGACACGCTTCGTTTCTCAATTGATTCTTTATTTTACAATTGACAGAGTCGGCTAAGGGCCAGGCTATAAAGGACTTTCACGAATGCGTCTGTGTGGTCTTGAAAATTTGAAATCATTCCTAAACTGGATAACTACTGGTTGAAAGATATAAGAATATCATGCCTGGATCACCGGGTGATTCTGATAATAATTATCGTAGATCGTGTTCTTTGCAATCCGTACTTTACGGTATAAAAATTCATTGAAATCAATGAAATACTACCCTTGCAGTAAAGTTGCAATTCAGAAACAATAGCATATTCCAAGAGCCTGGAAGGTAAAAATTCTGCATAAAGTACTCGACGATGAGAGCAGTCCTTATTTTCCACTTGCTTGAACGTGTACCTATGTTGAACAGCGAAAAAGAGAAATAAAAATATTCAGAAACAGGGAAAAAGAGAAAGAGGAAGGAATAATGAAAGAAATAGGGACTTTACATTAGGCAAACAAGAGAAACGTTCTCTGTGTCCTGCGCTATCAAGGTAGACTGACATTTGATAAGCGGATTATGAAATTCTCCAAGATCTATAATACCATAAATCTTCGAAACCCGTAAATAAAAAATGACACGGTAGCATTTATCTGTAAAACCGTGATTTAGAACTTATCAAGATAAACTGAAAGATATTAATATGTTCGACAGTGTGAATATGATATTGTCTCATATGTTTCAGAAGGAAGATCTACCAAAGCTCCCGGTACCAGACATCGAATCTACTATGCAAAAATACCTGGCCCAAGTCGAAGTAATAGCTCCGAGCTATTTGGAAAGAACCAAAGTTCTCGTCAAAAGTTTCTTGGCCGGTTCTGGGCCTAAGCTTCAACAACGCTTATTAGACCGCAGAGATCAGACAACAAATTGGGTAAGTTTTAAATGATTTTGGATAACCATTTGTCATGCGATATCTTCGACCGATTTTTAGTGGGTTAAGAAGTAGATACGAAAAGAAGTTTGCTGGCTTTTTCGGTTTTCGGTTTTCGGTTCTTCCTTGGTCTTGGTGAGCTTATATTTTAAATAGTTACTATACGGTTGATGGAATAATACGTATGGCGAGGCGAAGAGGGATATTATTAAATATTCACGAAGAATTGAGATGGAACGGAATGAAAGACAAAAATACGAGCTATGACTAAGTGGCACAACAGCATTTTCGTTTCAGCCCTTCCCAAGAGATTACCCCACCAGCTTCATCCACCTTATCCAACTCCCTTTTGCCTCCTGCCTCCTGGCTGACTTCGGCAACCCCCTCGGTCCCTTGGGATCTATGCTATGCATAGAGCATTACGCCGTACGCCATACCCCATAAACCTCCGTGAACACATAAATAAATAAATAAATGGATTTGGTACGTACACTGAGCATTTCCCATTTTCCGAACAAAGCGTTGGGACAAAAGATCGCCTGAACTTTGATCCCTAATAACTATATACGAAGCATTTGACATCATGCTAACGCGACTAACGCGATTTCCCCTTAATTAGCTGAATTTAATTAAACAGTTCACTAGCTGCACAGAGATGATACCAAGTTAAATATTATCAACCAGCGAGAAAATAGCGAATGGCGTTTGTGAAATCAAACTCATCAGACTATACCATCAATTGATGATTTTATGGATGATTCATGAGATGTTGTTTACCAATGTGAAGTTGAGGCGAACACATGAGATGAAATTTTTTTTTTCTTCCTCCTTTCCCATCGCCGGGATAAAAATTGTTAAAACTCCCTAGAGCTTTAATTTCCTTGATGCAAACGGCGTATATCTAAACATTTTCGTGCTTCGTTCCGCAATGTTTGTGAAAGCAGCTGTCGTTCGTGGTGACGAATAGCAGAAAAAGAAAATTGCACGCAATTCGCGGGAAACGTCGAAAGCGGAGGAAATATATTTCACGAAGATTGCTCCTACTTTTGTGCCTTAGCTCTGTCGACCGTGGGGGCCAAAGTCTGTTTGGTCAGGAAACGTAAAAGGAAAAAGGTATTTCGATTTTCACCAAATCGAAGCGACACCCCGGACAATCTTTGCCATATATGTGACATATATATATGTATACACGAACAGCAATCATAGCGATGAAAGTTTATGTGTGCTTTACGGCGAGACGGATGCGCGTCGTGATTGTTGGTGATTTCTAAGGAAATATAGATTTTTCGTGATCTGTTAAGTAAGACGCTTGAAGCACAATTAGGTTTGTGAGGTGAGAGAATGTTTTAGATTCTACCTGTTTTCGTATTTTCAATTTTGATATCAAGTTTTAATTGCCTTTCAAATCGAAAGGAAGTTTGAACAAAGTGCGAATGAGATCAGAGATGAATAATAGAGGTTTCAATGAAATTTCCCAGCGCGCCGCGGGGCACCGCAAAATTAACTTACCACCCAGCGGCGAGTATTTTACCGTCATACAAAAAGAGCGCTTATACCTTCCTACCAGAGTATATTATTATCACAGCTTAGCTAGCTGTGCTTTAAAGTTCAACGAAAATAATGAACAAAAGAAAAGCTTGCAGGCTTTGAGGTTGAATTCAAAATTTCTTATCCCATATAAATTATCTTTATTTTATCTTTTTATATAGACTTAATGAGGCTATACAAAAATGTAAAACTGTCTTTTCTTTACATGGCAAACCTGGTTAACAAATACAACGAACATTTGAGCATGTACTCGCAGGTTAATAAGGCAGGCACTTTTCTTCCAACTCAGTTCCATTGTCTCTTGCTTCAAAGAGACCTACAACAGCGTGAAACGCTCCATACCGGCAATATAAACCCATGTACGAATACCTATATTCGCACTAACGCTACGTAGTATACGCCTGGATATATGACAACAAATATCCCGCTGTGAAACAGCGCAGAGAAAGCCAATAAACCTTTACAGAGCTTTCTACAGCATGGAAGCTTCCCCTGGTAGCATTGTTGTCGTTGTTCAAAATTCTGTTATATTTTTTTTTTTTTTTCGAAATTATTCTCGCTCTGGTAGCCTCAGTGAAAATTTTCACACATTCATGTATACAAGAGACGTACATGTACACGGGATTGTGATTTATATAAATTTGCACTCTAAAGTTGCGAGGTGAGCTTTATAGTCACATAGGTATGGGATGTCTGCGGTGTAGAAGCTGATATATTTTTTGGTTTATATTTGTGGTTCGGAGGAGATGATCCAGACTTTGAAGACCCCAGCTAGTACCACCAACAAGCAAGCTATAACGTAATTTCAGAACACCAGGCGATCCAATAACGAATTGGAGTCTTTTCGAAGAGGGGAAGTTCGGACCGAGACCAAGACCCAAGCATAAACCCAATAGAGTTATTCCTTGGGGAATTTACTCCTTGGACTCAAGTTCGTTTGGTGGGACGATAGGGCGGTGGGTAACTCCGTAACGCGTTGCCAAACTTTCCTGACGGTTCCCCCGAGGACCCACCTCACCCTCAATTTCCTCTTACTCCCTTTTCCTCCATCGAGGACACTCCAAGGACCTAGGGAAAGAAGAGAAGGTGTTCAAACTGAGCGAACTCACGATTTTATAATGAAAAAACATCCCTTTGCCATTTCTGTTATGCTACGAACGACGATAGAAAAATAAAACTCGAATATAAACAACAGAGCTTTACAAACGAATGAGCTTAATTAAATTATGAACAATTCACTAGCCGTTAAACAGTCAGTCCTAAGCTTCCTGAAAAATATGTATGAACAATTTATTCTGCTCTCGAAAGATGGGAGCTTAAATTTTGATTCAAATTTCTCACCTGGCAGGGGTGGAATATTTTCAATCGAATATAAAATAAGGATATGATTATCATCGTCGTTTCCTTTGCAGCAAGGGTTTTTCATAAATTGCATAGGAGAAAGTGCAATTTTTTTTCTTTCTCGTTTGTTTTCGTAAAAAGCCATAACCACGCGCTTAGTGTCTCCGGTAAATCGATACCCTTGTCTGATGTGTGAAAAGAGCTTTATTCTATCCTATTTTCGTCGGGCTTTTTCTCAAGAGCTTTTCGCTTTGTTGGTAGAGCGGCTCTTTTTAACGCTGCTATTTCGTTAGACCGGCTCGAATTGCGTGGCTGTTACACGGGGCGAATTTCTAACACATATAACCGAATGCGTAGACGCCCTTTACTTCGAAAAGCAGTCAAAGAAATTTTTCAGAAAAGTCGAAGGGTGGCTAAGAAAATTCGCGAGTAAGTAGATACGTGAAATAAAAAATGAAATGAAATGAAAAGAAAAAAAAAAACATTTTCCTCTTCGTCAGCATTTTTATAATCTACCCAATCTACCGATCTTCTTTGTTCTATAAACGTATTATTGATAATACATTACAAAATGTGTAAAATCGTTATCGCGAGTGTTCGTCATTACGTTACTATAGCTGAAAGTGATCGTGAGCTATAAGTAACTCGATATCACCTTTGACGTTTCTATACGGAACTCTGGAGTGGATAAAAGGGAAGAAAAAAACAATTTATGTACGTACATACTCCCGGTCGTTTACGGGGACTAAAGTCTCATAGTGTATTCCCACTCTCCAGTTAGTTATTGCATAAATCTCACGATAGACGCGCGTGTATTCGATACCAAGTGAATTATATCTACAACGTTCGTTGAGATATATTGCGACAAGATTATAAATTCAAACATTGCCGGAAAGATATAGATAGAAAGTAGATTTTACCTGTTTATAACATTTGAATTAAATCTGTTTCTAATAACAGATAAAATACATTTCTTTATTCGGGTACTGATACCCTCTCATCAGAAGATTGCATATACATCCTATTTACATCTCTTCTGATTTTTACTCAACTCCTAAATTTTTTCGATACAAGGAACAAAAAAAAAAAGATTCCAATCCTGGCGAAAGTTCAATCCGATGATAAGCAGCTATGTTACACGTATCAGTTATGTATAAGTAGCAACCCTCTGAAATAATCTCTCGATTCGATACAACCGAGGACCTATACACTACGAGCTTGCAGGAAAGTGAGTCGAATAGATAGGCTTACTGCAACCCTTCGGTTGTTTCGCGTATCAGCGACCAATCCCGCAGACAATCCAGAAGGCTTAAGCTTGTTTCAACAAGGGATTATGCCATGCGATATGCCCTTCGGTTTACTCTTATTTCCCCACTACCCTTGGGGACAAACATTTAAATTACTAAGATTACATTTGGCACGCACGACATAGAAGAGTCCACTCCGACGTTATCCTTGACTCCTGAACCCCATTACAAACGTACTTTATAATATGTGGTATGCTGTGACATTATACAAGGATTTTCACTCTCACGGTGGTTTTAGTTGCGAAAAAAGCAAAGTGTCGCGGTAACTAACTACTACGTGTTCGTTACTTTTGAGCACGAACTAAGTTAAGGTGAGGCTGAATTACAGCTAGGAGTGTAGGAGGTCAAATGCGTGGGGCAAGATCAAAATGTAACTGAAATACGACTCCTGAGAGAAGCTGGTAGGAGGTTTCTGCTTTCCTCTGAATATACCTTTCATGTTATCTTCATCCCCTTCGTGTCAGCACGATCTTGTCTTTCGCGTATTTCAAAGCAGAAAGCAAAGCATTATGGTTCGTTTTAATTTTCTGTAACTGTGAACCCAACAGGGATCGAGGTGCGATTAATCGGCTATCCTAATTAGAGGAAGCGCGGGTTTTCCTTTGATCAAACTTTACAGCCTAGGCTTTAAATGCAATTGCCTCTCTCCAGGTTCAAAGTAAACGCATTCACTCTACGGTATGATGAAGATCGTGTTGTGATAGAGAACTGTACTGTACACCCGTATTCGGAAAGATACTGACAGCAAGGCTGTTGGACACACGCTCACAAGCACATAGACTATCGCTTCCTTGTACATGTACCAAGTCAAGTATCGTAGACAACCAGAGGAAATATCGTTTGAACTTACCGCTAAACTCGAGAGGATAGTATAAATATATATATATATAAGTACGCAAGTGAGTCTTAAGTTTCGGTGACACTTAAAAAAGCAAATATTTATACGATGTGCTGCTGCCTGCGCCTGGTCTGCTTTTATAAAAAAACAACAAAGCCTCCTGGTTACCCCGAGTGAAAAAGCTGCCTCCACACCCCAAGGGATTAACCTTTAATTTTATCCGCTCCTCGCCGCCCCCGTTTCTTCATCCTGTTTCTCAGCTAGCGCGGAAACTCCTGCTTGGAGCAGCTGAAAAAGAACAGTTCTCGATGCCGAAGGAATCCTATGGTGTTTCTTCATCTCTGATATTTTTCCCTCGTTTATACACGCCTGTTTTACTTTATCTATTCATCTAGCTACGTCTTTTTGTAAAGTTTTAAAGTGGGAATCCCGGGCCCTGGGGGAATCGTAAATGTTGTTGGTTTCTTGAAATATATGAAATACACTATAACATGAGAATCACCGGAATTGCGGTGCTATTGTTCAACTTTTTATCTGCGTAACCGAGTTTAAAATTCAAAGTACGCGAATTTTCAGAGTCCGAAGGTTATACTTAATTGCGAATGAGATATGACAAAAATAAAGAGAAATAATGTTATCTTTGATCAATTAACACGCGTTCACTACTACATTATCTTTACCGGGTTAATTGACAATGACGACACTTTACTTGAGTTTCGTTCTTAAATATAATTACAACAGTTAGGCTTATTTCACACCTGAAATTTGAGCTCAAGTGCGAAGCAACTATTTTGAAAAACCATTAACTCAATGAAAAAATACATTCTTCCATCAGCTTCACGTAACTCAGTTATATATCAACGTTAGAAACCAATAGCTTCATTTATCACAATTGTGCGAAATAGGAGATAATTATGTCCGTCGTCTAGGACTAGCCCAGTACTCACTTAACAAATTACCTACGTAATAAATTCAGTGACGTCTGTAGACTGAATAATTTTTAGCATTAGACATATTTCGGTAATGGATGAAGATGGGGGAAAATGTTTAATGATTAACAAGAGATGATGTGCACTGTGCAATAATAATTACTTGCATTATGATCTCTGGTGGCAGGGAGTGCATAACTAGACAATCGACGAGGGGGCCAGGTGTGCATCGACCAGTAACGCTACACCCTCGCAAATTGGTAACCTGATTTCGTACCGCTTTTCGGAAACCCACTCGAAGGCATGAAACCAGTAGAATTAGGTATCCTCTTGACTAAACAAGAGCGTGAAAATAACCAGAAACAATTACTGTATCAACGTATGTACGTATGTGCATACCTAGATGTGAAAGTAAATTTAGATACAGAAAAGAGACGGATGAGCACCATACAGGGTGGCCAGGATGGCCAGAAGTGTGAACCTCGTGCCCAGGTCAAGTGGATCGATGCAGGGTGCAACCGCGTACGCCACTCCTGTGGAAACGCTGTTCTACATTGGATTATTAGAGTTTGAAAAACTGTCTGAAAATAACTTTCAAACATTTTTCCTGTTTTTTTTATTTTTATCTATTTTTCAATATCGTTAAAAGAATTGAGACTGCAGCATAAGTGTGCCACCGTTGTTTCAAAGATCGATCAGCCAAGGGCGCACCGATATCCTGCATAGCTGGTGCTTCATTTAAACTAAATTTCAAGGATACGACCTTACCGAAACCGGAAAAATCCTTGGGGAGTATTTGGGGAAATTGAGATTAAGATCACGACCATCAGCGTAATTATGAGGGACCATAAAACAAATCGAGTCGTGTAAAGTAAGATGAGAATACTGAAAGACGAAATGAATGCAGTCTGCAGGGTTCTAAATCCTACCTCCTTGTAGTTTTCATACGTAAAAGATTACGTGGAAAAAAAAATGTACAGCAATTATCTTTCTGAAACCTAAAACGCTGCTATGTACCCCTCCGTGAAATTTAACTCTTCATTTTTTGTTTGATTTTGTCGACGAGAACCTTCAAGCTTTTTTTTTGTTTTTTTTCACCCTTTTCGACGTTTTGTACAAGTTTTAAATCACCCTTAGGTACGCAATTATATACGTCTAGATCCGTACAGACGAAGCCCGTTTTTAGAACGGTCGAGGGTTGCTTCCACTTGCCCTTTACTCGGCGCTCCAGTCTCCGCAGAGGCGTCGTAAGCCCTCTGGCTGGTAAACCGCAATCTTGAGGCAACGGAGACTTCAACAAAAGTTTCGCGTAGGACCGCGGCTTAGGGATACCAAGAAGAAGAATAAAAAAAATGATCTAAGGTAAAAAATTTCGAAGAATAAGGTAAAGTTCGGGAGGGTCGTGGGACGAAGCCAAGTCGAGACACCTGGTGCGCAGGCTCTGGGCTAACGATTCCAAGGCTTGTGTGCAGGTGAGGCCGTCAACGGCGGGTGAAGAGGAGAAGGTAATATAGCTAGGAGGTATACATCTACCTATCCATATGCCTCGTCGATTTGGGTCACATCGTTGTCCTATCCAAGAAACTCGGGTTTATGACCTATTTATGCACCAGGTAGACATAGCCAGCGATAATCATTGACCTTTTCAGATAAAGCAGTTCGGAACATTGCAGCCATTGTTAATTAGCCGTTAATGAGAACTATAGGTATGAAATTCTATGGAACAAATTTTCACAGCGCCAACTCGTCCCATTTTTCTCATTATTTTCATTTTTTTATGATCTATTGAATGATGGGTAACTCCAAATTCTATGCCATGGAGAACATTGGCGTTGTTTCTGCCGTCACCAATAATGATACAGCCGAATCATTGATTTGAGCAAAAATTGACTCAGGCCTGTGTAAGGCTACAAGAGGTTGTAAAATTTGAATCCCATCAAAGGATTATTAAGAATAATGCTTTTAAAAACTGCCTTTTAAGGAAAAAATAATGTCCTCGTATTTCGAATAATTGGTTTTTGTGATTGAGTCAAATTCGATAAGAGTATGACTCTGAGTCTCCCTTGAAAGAAATTATAAGTTCAAGACGATATCATAATTTACTACTTAATTAAGGGAAATCGGAGATGTGAATACATACCTATCTGAACATTCGATGTTCAAAATTTGTTTGATCGAGAGCACTGGATTTATGCATTGAGTGAAAAAGATTGTTTAAAATGAAAGACAAATTCCGTTATCTGAGCTGGTCCTTGCAGCTAAGAATCAAAGAGGTATTGTAGCTCGCATTACAAAGTTCCGAGGACACGAAATATAAAACGGGCTTAACGACACCCTCTTCTTTAACAAGTGTCGTTCGTACCTATACTAGTCACGCGAAGCGTTGACAGTGATGGTACGTTGAGTTCAGAAAGTTAGATATCGTTTGGTCCCATTCATGAAATTTCAATAAATTTCAAAAATCTTACGCTATTTTGATCTCTTAATTATTTCCTATTTCATAAAATCTCCTGAATTTCAAAAAGAATCTTTTCAAATCAGGTAAACCAGAGCTGCAATATAACTATGCAAGGCTTGAATCCTTTAGATACGTATTCACATCTCTCGGTCATTAAACACCTACATATCACGCGATATCGAATTATAGGTATTTGTCATGATTTTTGTAAATAAAGCGGATACACATATGATTACAATTTGCTAATATTTAACCATCACCAAAGTTTTCAGAACAAAGGCATTGAAAGATAATTTGGATCTCCTTGCCTCTCCATTCGTCCTTTCTTTCATTATTGTGGTTAGCTCGCTTCAAATCATTCAAATTAATTGTTTGTAGGGTATTCACCTCCTTCTCTCTATCTCTCTGTGTATATAGTATATCTATCTATATTTTGTATGTACATCTCTACAGAAAGAGAGAGTTGTATGCTCTTCAATCGTTTGTATGGAATGATTCAATGCGAACTGACCACGCAAATGAAAGGACGAAGAAACAGGCAAGGTGATAATGAGAGCTGTCAAATTCAGGCATAAGTAAATACATGGAACTGGTATGCGCAATCGTAAAGGAATATATACTTTACGACAATAGACAATCTTATCGTATCTTCAACCCTCTATAAAGTCTATAAAGTAGAACTCTCATTCAATACGAACACCCTAGTTGAATAGACAATGCACATACAAGTGCATCACACTATTCCTTACTGTACTCAACCAGTCACGAGTATAATACGAAAATTCATGACTCGAAGGTTGGTCATTAGACTTAATAGTCCGATAATAGCAGTTAACGAAATTTATTTGCCAAATAAAAAACCTGAATAAAATTCTGATCATTACAGCTTGAAATTATCTTTGACGATTCCAGTCTTCGTGGCTATTTAGTGAAGAAATTGAAACCATTTAGGCAAATACAAGAACAAAATTGGAGGCAATTATCAATTTAAAAAACTTACTTCAAATTGAAAATTGGTCACATATTACTCTGATCTAAACTCTAAAGCAGAGCCCCAACGTTCGTACATCGCAAAAGTGCATAACTACCCGTAAACTAGTCATTGGGATTTGCGGGGCTCAAGTTTCAGTTACGACTTGTTGCCTTTTAGTAGTGAAGTACTGCATATAGCCAGACAGAATGGTAACGGGAGCGGATCTGAGATAGTCGTTATTTTACATTGCGCCAACCCCGTCTGAAGTAGAACCAAGAGCGAACTGAAATCTCGGTACTTAGTGGTGTGTAAAATCTTTCAGGAAATATCTCATTTCGTGTGCAGGTCGCATCATCGAGTCTAACTAACCGCACATTCAATTTTATTATGCCGCAGGCATTTTCTGCCCCGTTTATAGAGAAATGTGCATCATTTGAGTCTAAGCGTTAGCAACATTATTTTCAACGATGAGCATTTGAATATTAATGGTAATATTGTTAGGAGAATAAGAGAAAGGCGAATTGACGTCTGTTCTTATGAATACTGGATAAGGGGTTGCGGTCGTCTTAATTCAACTTAACGAGGGTACGAAAAAAATGTTTAGGGTCGGGTAAACTCGTTTACCCAAGAACATACGTAATTGTGTAATAAGCCGCTCCTTCAATTTTCATCCCATAAAGTTCTGGGAAAAAATCCCGAACCTTTTTATCCATTTATCCACAAACTGAGTTAATTAACTCTTATAGTTAGATATAGTAACTTCATTTAGCAGAGAGTCGCATTCAACATATTAGCAACATTTTGTTGCTCCTGAATTTCGACCATAAAATTTCTGTCTCGTAAGTTTCAGAATCGATCTGATGATGAGTACTTCTTTATAGTTTGGGGACTCGAATCATTTCATTTCGGAGTAATGATTTCCGTGTAATTATCTTTGGTTTCCATTTCACCAATCTCGATCAAGTTTCGATCTATCGGTTAATCATCGAATACTGCGTTCGACACGCGAATACCTGAAGCCCTTAGGGCTCGCGGGATCTGCAGTGGGGTCGCGTGGTCGATATGCTCGAGTTTGCGCCGAAACTAGAAGCTGAGATCTCTGCCCCCATGAACCGGCATTGTGTTTTAGGTCTCTGTTGAAATCTCCGTAACTTGACACCGCGGCAACCACTTCGATACTCGCTTTAACTGGGCCGCGGTTGATGTCTCCTGCAATACTTACAACCCTTCCGTGCAAGTTTCCGCTTAGAGAACGGCATTAAATTTTAATCAGGAAGGAAAATTATGCTAAATTCCTTAATTTTTCATTGAAACTTGACGATTATTTTTATCCTTTTCCCTCCTCATCCCTAAATAATCTCCGATTTTGTTGCCTGCGCTAATTGCTTCCCTGTACATCCTGCGAATACGAGTAATTACGGGAACAGAATTAAGCCGAAGAAAATCTGTTGAATGAAATCCGCGATTTTTCTCGCTACGTTTTATAAGGTTTATTTTTATTAACTTATTGACAAAATTCAACATCGAATAACTACCTCTGATGTAGAGAATATTGTATATACTAAATTCTGTTAGATAAATTAAAATTCGATTTCCAAACGGTTTTTCCCGCTCTAAGAACAGCTTATACGTCGTGCCGCGTGGTACGACTGAAACCGGAATCCTAGAATCAAGATAAAATCGCTTCATGACGTTATCGGAGGTCTTAAGGCAGCGTTTCACGCACCCCAGGCTAAATAAAGCCTCTATACGAACACTTTGACCTTTCTCTTGGCACACGAACGAGCGTAAAACCAGACTGCTAAATATTTCACGACGAAGCGGAGGCGCACGCTCTTGCCACGGTAGACCTTCCGCAGCCTGAAAGAACCTTAAAGGTGACGTTCGAAAAGACCCTGAATATTTCATTTCGTATTTTCAGATTCAATGTGGGGTATAGAGGGTCTGATCGAAGAAGAACATAGCGTTGTGTAAATTTACCTTCGTTAGTGTCACCCTGTCAAACCGAATGAGAATAAATCGTTAAAACGTTGAAGTCAGTAGCACTGAATGAACGCGAGAGCCAAACCGAATATTGCAGACATTTGAAATCGTAATTCTGCAAAAGATTTGATTAGTTGAATTCGATCGATACATATACGCTTCGAGGGACGTGTTCAAAACGCGATATTTACAAACGTCTGGGGGCCCAAGTAACGTTTACCCTTTAACTGATAAATTATTATTTTATCCTGGCTGCCAATCGACTTTGGTTGCTGAATTTTTTACGAATACAATTTATCTGATAGATTCTACGGTTTAGTATCAAATTTGAGAATAATGGCTGATACGATTCCCCATAAGTCAAACATATGGTAGCCAAAATATTACAAGCGAATCAAATCTCTTGCCAAATGGACAGTAACAGAAAAAATATCAAAAAGATATATTCAAATCTCAAAGTTTTAGCATACATGTGTCAAACTAGCTAGACTTTCATTTACGCTAAAGTAAGAGAGCTGCTTATTTTACTGATCAAACTATCAGAACCTGGAGAGGAACCAGTAAAATCCAACATCGTTAAAAGGGAAATTACTACGTAACAACCTTCGGACGAGAGTTCCCATCCGTACATCGATAGGTGATCACTTTACTATTGTGTATAAAATAGAAATTGCTCGGTTCGCTCGCTTGCTATACCTTGATCGCTTTTTTTGCGATGTTAAATTTTTACGGTAGAGTTTACCATAGAAACTGTATTTATATATATACATACATATATCCACGTATTTCTATTGCCGTATCGCAGTAAAGAAAAAAAGGGAGAGCTATATCACGTGGGTATAAACGATCTCGTATTTCACACGCAATAATCACCATCCATCCATTGCGAATGTAGGAAAGACTTAGGTTGCAACACGATCACCTAAACCACCCACGAACAGCTACCTGAGCTGACTCCGTTTCATCTTTGTTTCGCAAGGATCTTGCATTTATGTAGGTACATACATACGTAGGTATGTATACAAGACGGGGTTTCCCATATCGCAAGCTTCATTTCTCATTCCTAGGATTAGTAGTAGTATAACAACGACGAACTAATTCTTCTCGTGTGTTATAAATTATGTTGTAAAGTCTTTGCCTCGTAGATCATTTTGAATAGGTGATCAGGCATCTGTGAATTACGTTACGTCACTTTATCCATAATCGTTAATTCTGTAAGTCTAAAATTTGTTTACGTTTCTTTTATGTCAGATCTAGAAAGAAAAAAAAACAAAGAAAATCGTATTTAGGTTGTCTTCGAACCGGAAAACTCTTCAGTCTATCACCTAATCGCGACGGTATAACAGCTTGAAATTTTCTTGATAATTACCTGCAACAAAATCCGATACCTTCGAGAAATGAGGGGCCGTCATTTCGCGAAAATCGATCGTGAAGATTACTGGAAAATAAATATGCAGGCCGATATTCTTGAAGTTAGAAATTTTCCAGGGTGTAAAGAATCACTAATGAGAATTTTACGTGACTATACAATCTGAAGATACGAAATCTTTATCTAAGAGCACCCAAATTATGTTATTCTCATTTTTCATTCATCCAAATTCTATACTAATCTATAAGTAAGAAAGACGCGAAGTGCGCTTCTGTAAGGTGATGAAATATCTGTTATTATATATTCAGTAACCCGTTTACTCGTACAAACCCTAATGACCCTATAATCAAAGTATTATTCATGTAGAAAACGCGACGGCTAGATCGAATCGAGATTGCTTCACACTTATGATAAGTGTATGTATAGGTAAATATCGTACCTATACAGACCACGAAAATACTCTACTTTTCTGAAAATAAAAAAAAATAAAATACTGAAAGCTTTTCTCATCTCATTACGAAATCTTCTTAGTTTTTTTTCTGTTTTTTTTTTTCTTTTCATTCCCGAAAATATGACCACTTTTGCATAACCAGATATCAAACAGGGATCTGAAATAACTTAATTACAGTCTAACTGAGACATCTGAAGAGATCAAAGACCGCACTGAATAACTTACGATTCCCTTCCCCTTTCAAATTCTTCTCCCTTACACTTAGTTAGTTTAAAACTTTACTTATTTTTACTAGCAGGAATGTCACATGCAAATTACCTTATAACACTTAGACGTTATTATCATTATAATCAGGCAGTGTATTTACAGATATTTATAATTATACGTTAATAGGTCCAAATCTTTGTTCGGGGTTAAAAAAGGGACAAGGATTTGTCGGTTTTGTTCAAGTATCAAAGAAAGACTAGTAATATCGTCAAAGAATGAATGGGTTAATAATTGTCGTTATAATTATCATACTGAGTCGTTGAATTGAATGTAGAGAAAGTGTAATCGTTTTATCTAACGAGGGATAATAATTATTTGTTCAAACGCAATGGCAGTAAATAATTTCTATCAACTTTCATCGTTTTTTTGGGGTGAAAGAATATTTATTTCAATCAATAATAGAACCTTGATTGCAGAAAACATTCTACAATTTTATAATCTTCACATCTCTGATGTTGCATAAAAATCGTATAAAAATGTCATAGTATCTAATAATATTAAACAATAATTTAATTTTTATAAATGTACCATAGATTTATGTGCTGATATATGATTTCTAGGTAATATTGTAATAGATGTCTACTTTGAAGACAGTTATAACGATTCTTAAAAGAACTTTGCGGTGACCCAAATGCTGGGACGTAATAACTATCGATTATGCCAACTACAATATTCTACTCTGCTTCGACGACGTAGTTCTTCCTCATACTTTACAAATAAATTTGAAAAAAAAACTTGATCATTTTTAAATCCCAGATAGACTTTAGAATAGAAATGATCGATTTGGAAAGAAGATCAGAAATGTTGCTAAAAGTTTAATCAGAGTGTTACTACGCTGTTACGCAAATGTGTAATTCGACAGAGGTGCTAATAAGCGAGAAAAATGCAGTGCCACAGTCATAGAATAAAATTGTCTTAACATAGAGCTGAAGAAATAGAAAAGCTCGAATTAGCCCCAGAATTGAAGCTTATTGTTAGTATTAGGTACATCGTTATTTTTCCAACGAGATAAAATGATGAAATTTTTATCCAATACCTACCTAATAATGTGAAAGACAGTTGCGTGAATCTAAACATCATCGAAAGTAAAAATCTTTATCACATTGCGCGTACGTACGTAAGGCGGAAGAGAACAAATCGGAGAAAGCATAGATTCGTTCGCTAAGAAATAACTTAATTTACTGAATATCGACAAATAGTCGGTAAACATTTTCAACAATTAACAACTATATATGTAATAGTTGTATATATTTCTACGTGCGTATATCCCATTCTATAACGGTCGATACCGGATGTGTCAACGACTAATACAGCCGAAGGCAGAAATGGAATTTTTCAGCTCCTCATCTAATTACTTACCTTACTTGTCAACAGGCAACGGATTGGTGGCTCAAAGATATGTATCTAACATCACCTGTTCCTCTGCCGATCAACAGTAATCCTGGATTCGTATTCGAGCCGAAGAAATTTTCCAACCAGCACGAGGCAGCTAGTTTTTTGGCAAGATTTTTGAATGGACTTTTCGATTATCAAGAAATAGCGGACAGGTGAGTAAGTGTTTTAAAAATTAATTTTTTTCCATCGATTGATGGATAAAAAAAAACCTGGAAGATTCGTCTTCGTTTTCATTTCAAATTCCATCTGTTTTTAATTTTATCTAAATCCGAGAAATCCTGAAGGCCAGATATTGAAATTTACTCAATTCTGAGGAAATGTGAGGTTTTTTTTTTTATATATATATTGTAATATTTATCCTCGGCATCCTGTAATCGAATCTGCAGCGTTAATGTGCCTTGATTGAAATACTGATTTATAATATGAAAGCAATATGAATTGATCTGACGTAATTGAAGTTGACTAGGTATTGTCAAGATTGACTATTACTATTTGACTATTGCGCGATGGATCGTACGTTGACCGTAAATATTTTAAAGAGAGTTTTTCATAGCATAGATGTTAATTGACGAAAGGATTTACGATTTCAACCGTCTAAGAGAAAGGAATACTTGCCGCACGTGTCCCGAGTACAGAATTATGTAAAAATCTACTACTATACTCCGTAGTAAATCTATTTGAACGTATACATACATATATATACGTACGATAACTATACGTTAACGATATGCTTACTGCGATTTGTGTCGCGAAGCTCAGGTATTTCACCTCATAAGCGAATAGGTATATGAAAATCGACGATTTTCT
Organism: Tenthredo notha; assembly: GCA_914767705.2. NCBI lineage: Eukaryota > Metazoa > Arthropoda > Insecta > Hymenoptera > Tenthredinidae > Tenthredo > Tenthredo notha. Next base: position 8,077,004 of record OU611907.1, read on the forward strand.
CATTCCTTGGTAAAGAAATGTTATTTTCAAACGTGGAAGTTACGCTCGCAAAACGAGTGATATTCTTTCAATTATACTCTCGGGAATCGAGTAGGTACCGTTTCTATATGATTGCAAATGTAAAAGCGTGGTATACTGCAGATTCTCGTCACCTTTGATACTAAAGTTACACTTCCGGTATGGAATCTAGAATATTTACTCGAAGATAATAATATGCAATAGAGAAATCAAAACCTCGTTATTATCGAGCCATAAAAAAAGTAGATAAAAATATAAAGAAAGTCCTGGTTTTTAATTCTCGAATAATAATTAACGCATTTTAGAACGTATAAGTTTGAAATTACTTCCAGCATCCGTATCACGGACGATATTTTCAAACTTGTTTTCTGAGATAAAATAAGTTATTGTTCGTTACAAGTTCGAGATGAGATTCGGGAATTTTTTGATAACAAAATGGGGAAGAGAAACGATGGGGTGAGATTTAGAGGCTTGTGTCACCCTCTTCAAGATTTCGATTACAGACACGTGGCGACGAAGAAACATGAGATGGACGTAGAGTGGGAGCAAGAAAAAAATAAAAATAAAGAAAAAGAATGAAGAAAAAAGAAAAACTAAGTACCTAATCTCATGTCTCATACTCGTCCTGAGCTTATGACCGTGTGATTTCGATTTTATATACAAACGAAGATCCTAATTAACTTACGCATCACATCGCTTTCTCTCTTCCATCATAAATAAGATCATCTTCAATTAGAATTACGTTTATATAATCGCAAGTTCATAAACCCATTGTCTGCAACGATCTTTAATTTATGCAATAAACTATCTCGAATATTACCGTGAGAGTGTGAGATATTGATATTCACGAGCTACTAGATTTTAAGACGACTCATTGAACCTTCCACCAGAAGCACTGTAACACATGACTTCGAAGAGTAGCTTATGGGAAAAATTCAATTAACGCCTAGGAACCAGTGCGGGTAGTTGAATTTCGTAAAAAAAAATATCATTTATTTCCTATTTATCAATATTTTATTCATTGACAATATGAATTCTGCAATCTCATACATTTATGAAATAAAATAGGGGTGAGATAGAAGTGGATCGATTGAGATCTACCGATGGTAAACCTGGACAACCGATGTGTATGGCACAGCAGTATAAACTCTTCAGTAAGTATAGACGCCCTGGCAGAGAATTGGATCAGCAGTTGATTTTGGAGAGAGCATCATCCGGTAATCATGTCATCGTTGTGAATCACAATCAGGTATATTAACGTTCTGAATTAACTAAATTTATCATAAATTGGGGGTTTCATGAGGTATGAAGAAGCGGAATTGAAATGAAATGGGGAAAATTAGCAAAGTAAAGTTTTCAAGTCAATTGGAACTTCGAACTCGCGTTAATAAATATCGTGTTTTATACCATTAAAAGTGTATAGAATACCTCATCTTGACTACCCTGTAAAAAATTTCAATACTGACGAGAAGCTGTAGAAAATTGCGTCCAATTATGGAATATTCCTATTTTGTTAAAGAGCTTCTCTAAACTTCTACGATAGTAAAACTATGAGATATCTATGACTTCGAGTTTATACCCTTATTTATATCCCAGATCGAATCGTTCGCGGATTTAATTAGCTATCACACGGAAGATCATAATTACTAATGAATTTCACTCATTTCTTCTTTCTTTCTCTCAGTTTTACAGTATACCAGTCCGGGCGTCAGACAGAGGCCGCTTGACAGAGGCTGAGTTGACCCAACAAATTTTGAAGATAATGGAAATACCAGCTGACCCCAGGACACCACCTGTTGGAGTCTTGACAGCAGCGACTAGGCCCCTTTGGGCTGCTGCAAGGGAAGAATTGGTCAAGAGTAAGTTTCTCCTCATATTTTCAGATTTTTTAATTGAGCCTTGATCGGAGGTATTGAAATTTTTCGCCATTCGTCAGTTTCATCAATTTTATATGTCATCATTTTGAGCAGAGTGAGAATTCGTATGATCGTTTCTACTCTAACCACCCAGTACGTATAACTTCTCAACCCCTGGCGCACCACCGTATCTCATAATTATCCTGCCGTCCTCTTTCCTACCAATATTCGCAATAACCTTCATTAACTCCCTCACCCATAACCCGACCTAACCCAAGCTACCCCCTAACGTAATACTAGACCATCCCTTAAATCGAATAAGTAATGCAATAACAAGTTAACGTTGACGACCCTGTTCGAATGTGTAGTACTACGTACAGGAAAATATATCTTTAACGTGGTAAAAGTGTACACATAAATGTCATCTGAAATTTTAAAAGCTTGGCAGATATTTGATAACTACAATTGATATTGAAATTTCTCAGACGAAAAGAACAGACACAACCTGGAGCTACTGGAACGGTGTTTGTGCATCGTGTGTCTCGACGATGATGTACTTCCCACTACGTTTAATGACCCAATTGGTAAACGCAGAGAAGTTGGTCACTGGATCGGTGATCGGGATGAAACAAATCTATTCCATCACGCGCTGCATGGCGGAGGCTCCAGACACCTGGGGGCAAATCGTTGGTACGACAAGACTCTACAGCTGTTCTTGGGAAAGGTGAGTTATTTTATTTTCTTTTATTTTTTTTTTCACTTACTCAAATTTTTAACTATTCATATCGTGTCATTTATCACCTTGGCACGGATCAGTTGTATTACACAACTCGCGAAGTCTTGACCACTTTTAACTCGTAAAACCACCTCCGGGCAAACAAACTGAAAGAAGTGCTGCGGGGACTGTTCTATTTTTTGAAAATTTTTCTCTAACGTTTGCACAGTTCTTAGCAACGTGACTTGTCATAGAAATAACATTCTCTTTCATCTGCACGAATCGCTGAAATTTATAGGAACAAGTGTGTACCGGTACAGTGTACACAGTCGAATAATTTCATCGACATTTATTTTACATTCCCACTTTAAAACCAAAAATAAATCCCTCTAATCTGAAAACGGATAATAGTAAAACATCCGTTTCAATTATCGAAACTTATACTTTTAGACGTCTCCGGAAAAATACACCTGCAGTGATACAGAAAATCATTCAATTATATTGATCAAAATTTGACTATTCGCAAATTTTCTTCTATCAATTATTTTTTTGAAATCGTTGAATCGGCGAGTCGGAAAATCTAGACATGTTTTTTTGAAATTCTGCACGAACAGGATGGGATATGGGGCATGAATTACGAACACTCAGCAGCTGAGGCACCAGCCGTCTTGGGAATTATTGAAACCTTGGAAAACCAGATAGCCGCAATGTCACCCTCGGAAAAGAGTACAATTCCCTGTCATCTTCCGTCACCAGAAAAGCTTGAATGGTGTTTATCTGAGCAGAGCATGAACGATATTAGAGATGCAATGACATCATTTGACGCGTGAGTCATGATTTTATCACATTTAGCTTTCCCCATCGTCTCACCTTCATCATCTCAAAGCAATTACACCTCTCATAATTAACAAAATTCCCAACAGAATGGTCGAGGATCTTGACTTGTGCGTCTTTCGCTTCACCGAGTACAACAGAGACTTCATAAAGTCTTGCAAGATCAGCCCAGACGTCTACATTCAACTAATTTTACAACTATCGTACTTCAGGTGAAGAAATACCATTTTTTTTCCAACCCATAATGTTCCCGCAAAATGTATGCAAATACGTCATATTATTTTTTTCATTCTTCGAAAATACCTCCAGCCAGATATTGAAACTTTTCAAATTGTTGCAGACTTCATGGTAAATTGGTCGCAACTTACGAAAGTGCAGGTCTTCGAAGATTTGCCTTAGGAAGGGTAGATTGCATACGATCAGCTAGCGTCGAGGCATTGGAATGGGCGAGAGCAATGTGCCAGGGTGACCCAAACAGCCAGCTACCTACATCCGGGATGCAACAAGAAGAAGGCGCCAAAAGAGTACAGTTCACCATTTACAGTGTAACTATTGGTTCATACGAGACAGCAACAACAACGGTCGTGGTAGCTGTGTAATAAATATTAATTTCGCCATTTTTCAGTCTCAAAGGAATATTTTTAGTACAACTTTCGCAGTATTCCGATCATCTGTCAATGAGAACACTAGACTTTGACCATTATTTTTGTTACCATTACCGTTAATGTTTCGGACTCTGTAGTTCCCCATCCTACAAATTTTCTCGTTGAAATTTGGCCGAATTTTCTTTCAAGTATTAGTGGAAAGACAGGAATGACACGACCGCGAAATGGCTTATTTGAGATTCGGTAAAGAACCGAAGAACAAGGCTAGATCCAGTCTCAAAAAGCCGACCAATTACTCTGGGGCATTATGGTAGAAATGTTTACAGAATGCTTGACGATGTATCTTTTCGTAGCCGTCGGCAAATACTAGGGTCGAAGAAAAAGGAGGACGGGTATACGAAGAATGAAGGGAATAAGGGGCGATGGGGAGTTAGTTTCCCATTTATTTTCTTATTTTCTTATTTTCCGCTTTAACCAACCAACCATCCCTCAAGGCTCTGTTGTTTCTCGATTACCATGCTGTTGTTTCAGCCCACTATTTTCCTGCCCATTTATATAGTATATCTTTATAAAACAAGGCTCCATCGCTCTTTGATACTCGAGATATCTTGATGTCAAGATTATACCCGAAGCCAAAAATAACATCCGAGAATTACTGCTTTTTGATGAATTTTTTTCATCAAATATTTCACCGTATTTCATGATAGTCCGCGAATGAAACCCATACCTTAGACCAGTCCTTAGATCCTGGACTGTAGATTCCAAAACTTGAAGAGCATCGTATAAATTTAGTTGAAGATATGGTATAACCGGGTCAAAGAAGCCTGATTTCATTTCATTCTAGTAGCTCATTTCATCTCATTTCATTTTATTTCATTTTATTTTATTTCAGGACGAAAAGATACGTCAGTTATTTGATCTCGCAGTAAAACGTCAGACGAAAGAAATGAATGATAACATCGCTGGGCATGGAATTGACAACCATCTCATGGGACTACGCGAAACAGCCAAAGAATCTGGTGATCCACTACCAGATATCTTTGCGGATGCGACCTACCGAATAATCAATCACTTCGCACTGTCCACATCGCAGGTCAGTATGATTATATCTTCTATATCAATCTAATGAGATTATTAGAAATGGGCTAATATGATTTTCTAGATTTGATATACTTATATATTTCGCTGATATCGAAACTTTTTGTCGATTCAACATGCACCTTGCTACTTCTTTTAATTATGAAATAATTATCATGCAAATATCGTTGATGAGAAGATAAGTGTACTTATAGGTAATTATGAAACAGGATTTGAGACAACAAAGTCATAGCGGCAGGTAGAATTCCATCTTCTTCAATGGTCGTGAAAGTCATACTCATGTAGGGTCTTTGGTCTCTATTTGAATTATTTCTGTATACAGTAATACACTCGTGATTATTCAATGGCCTCGTTGAAAGCAAATATAATCAAATTTGCAAGATGCTTAATATATCGTTGAAATACTTGAATGTAGGTATTTCTGGATTGTAGTTGGATGAATGTATCGTTAAAAATTTATCCACATATCAATAATAGGTATAAAAATAAATTCGATTGTCAAAAAGGGAATTTAATCAAGCCTAAAAACAATCATCGAGCTGAATTTCAGCTCGCCGTCAAACCACCCTCAATTCATTTCAATTTGGCAACAAAGGCAATTGCTCCAGTTTTCCGGGCGCGTTGAAGTACCGGATGCAATTGTTGCAGGGGTTCTCTCGTGTGCTAGGGAATTCCGGGGAGTTCCCAAGGGTCTTAAGGGCGGAAGTCATTTCACCCGGAGATGAAAGCCAGACGGAGATGGAGCGTCAGTGAGATTACGCTCGTAAAATGCGATAACCATACGGGAATTCGTCATTTTATTTCTCGCTAGCTTAGTTACAGTTTTTATCAAGAACTTTTTCAACTCTTGTTTTAATTTCGTATAAAAATCCATATCTCTAGCGGCTGAAAACTGGCGATATTTCTTTTACAGATAACTACAGTCAACGAAGTAATCGCCGGATATGGACCAGTAGTACCAGACGGATATGGCTGCGCCTACAACTTCCGGAAGAATGGCTTAATCTTCTATATTTCCGCTTTTCACAGTGATGGACGTACCAGCACTTCAAGATTCGCTCAAGCCCTTGAATGTAGCCTGCGAGCTACAGCTGCTATGTTGCAAGGTCCTCAGAAGTAATTCCTTTTATACTTTTTACTAAAATTCATGGACAGAGTTTCCCTATTTCTCTTGGGGGGGGGGGGTACGAAACGGCCTGGAGTCTCCAAACGTGAGTAACTTTTATAAATAATTTGTCATTTTCCGAATGAGCAATAAGCAATGAGTAGCTCCAAAAGCAGATGTACCTATCGACTAGTTTTTAATTCAATGTTAATTGAATTTTTTTTTTCTTTCATTTCTACGTTGACACAGATGTTCTGACCATGAAATTTATGCTTTATGTAATCACGGAAGCGAAAAGAAAAAGTGAAGGTAGGTTAATTAGCTGAGAACTTTAATCTTGGTAGAATATTATATCGTTATACTTTACGCGGACGGGTACCGTATGTTAATCGAATTCGGCTTTAAGATTATAAAGTAGAAATCACAACCCCAGGTTGAAATGCACGAATGAATTTATGACGAAACGCCTATTCGATGTATTGATGATAATTTTTTATTTTTTTTTAACTGTGAGACAGCGATGATAAATATCTGTTGTACTTACAGCGTTTTCGTCAGTTTCAGGGAGCAAGAATTGAATACATACTCACGATTAGGTTGAAATAATTAGCCAAGTTCAATCTGTCGAACCACTTTGTAGAAGTCTTTCTCGCAAATCGTGGAACGAGAAGTATTAAAAAATAGGATTTTGTAGATAAATCAACTTAGGTATACATAAACTTATCGAATGAAAATTTGTTGAAATTGATGTGATTGAAAAAATCGAAAGCTTATAGACCAAAGTTATTGTAACTCGATGCATATCAATGAAAGTATTTAATATTATAACGGTATAGATATTATGCAATTATTATTTATTCATTTGTTTGTTATATAAAGGTTGTTGTTACAACAAATATTTATAATTAAATAGAACTATATATTATATTATATTATCAGCGATGCAAGGTAATAAGTAGTCGCGGCGTGTAGCAGGCAATATAGATTGATTGTTATTTTAGCTGTTATCTAGTCTTTCGTGAATCTGAGCTCTTGAAATGCGCCACTAAGTTTTAATTCAGGATCATATAAATCGTTATTTATTCAATCGAAATCTAATAAATATGAAAAACTATTGAAATAAATTAAATGAACTTGACTTGATTCGAAATTCATAAATAAAAGAAAAAGCAAATAAAGTTTAACGAATGTAATGTAATGGATTATAAAAGATCACTCGGAAATGTTAATCACCATCGACATTTGTACTTTGAGATGTACTTGCTAATTTTCCGGTCGTAGTTTTGAGAGCTCGGAAGTCTTGTCTATTGCAGCAGCATTAAGTGTAGCCAATTAACTTGATTGGCGCCCGCACAGTAATCTCTTGTCCAATTCTTAGGTAGGTTGGCAGATCAAATCTTATCCAAGATCGCGATCACCAACAGTAGCATTCTCTGTCTATCGCACTAACCGTATATATTATACGTACTGTCCTTATCAAATTTATATTACCCAAATCTATATCAACGGTTATGAGGATCGGTTCGATTCATTATTTTATTATTGTTATCATTATTATCATAAGAATATCCTATCGATTTATTATAAATTATATTAAAGTTAGTCTCATGTAGGTACCTACTGAAATTTTATAACACCATCGAAATTATATAAAGTAAATGGAAATTGAATTATATATGTTTAGAACGTTGCCTTGATGCTACTGTTCGTTATTTTATATAGTGTTACTTGTTAATTCAATCAAATTTTTAT